>JBANAY010000003.1:30169105-31612538 GCA_037952775.1 Clonostachys chloroleuca
AAGGTTAAAGAACGACTTCCATACTCGTGTGACACCCCCTAACTATAAATTAAATAACTCCTCTAATTATATATATCTCTCTATATATAATTCTAATCTTCTTACTTTCTATTCTTTATTTTATTCTCTATTTTTTATCTAATTATCTCTTCTCCTTTATCCCTCTCTATTACTTATTCTACCCCTTTCTATCTAATTATTCTTAACTTTACTCTAAACTTTAATCCCCTTAATTATACTCTTAATTTTCCTCTTACCTAGTTACTATTATCCTCTCTATATATTTCTTCTCTCTATATACTCTTTTATATAGTATTCTTCTTTATCTCTATACTATTCTCTCTTTACTTAAATATAAAGTATATATTTATTCTTTCTATTTAACCTTTTTCTTTTAACTTTATACTTCTACTAATATCTATTTAGTACTACTTAGTAATATTTTATCTTTATACTTAATTACTCTAACCCTATAATTTAACTAATTAACCCTAACCCTATAATTTAACTACCTCCCTCTAACTATAATTTAACTATCTCCTCTAACTATAAATTAAAAACTCCCTCTAATTATAAATTAAAAACCTCTTTATCTATCTTTTTATATCCTACCTTCTTCCTCTCTTTCTTTCTCTTCCCCCTCTTTTTCTTATCCCCTTTCTTATATTTTACTTTATATCTATACTCTTATACTATATATCCCTCTCTCCTTACTTACTATCTTATCTCTTATATAATATCTCCTCCTCTCCTTACTTACTATCTTATCTCTATTCTACTTTTTACTATATCTACCCTTTACTCTTACTCTTACTATATCTACTCTTTACTTTTACTCTTACTTATATATATAAATATTTTCTCCTTAAAATACTCTTATTAAATTATATTATACTCCTACTAAACTCAGTTATATTCTACTCTATACTACCTACTATATCCTATACCCTATACCCTATACCCTATACCCTACTTTATAATATCTTATACCCTATCTCCTCTATTCTATCTTTTTCTTACTTACTAAACTTAATTAGCTACTACTTCTAATTATCTACTATACCCTATACTCTACCTCCTCTACTCTAACTTTATCTTACTCCTACTAAAATCAGTTACCTCCTACCTGACTAACTTCACTCGTACCAGGCTAAACTTAATATCTATCTAACTATATTACTTTACTACCTATAGCTCTATATTACCCTGCTTGTATTATCTCTTCTCTACCTAACTAACTTTACTTATACCAGGCTAAACTTTATATCCTCTCTACTAATCTCGCTTATACTATATATACTTTATATTCCCCCTATTCTACCTATAGCTACTTTATATACTACCTAGCCCCCGTATTACTCTGTATCTCTAAACTAGCTCCTGCTACTATTATATACCTTCTATATAATAGCCTCCTATAATATATATATATTTATCCCCCTCTTCCTATAAAACTACCTCTACTCCCCTAGCTACTTAAAAAATACCTTCCTATCCCTTATATTAATCCCGAACCCCTCCTTTACTAGCTCGTAGACCTATAAGCTGTACAGTACTATAAGCACTACTGGTAGTACTTTATCCTTATATATATAGCCCCCTCCTCTTATATCTCCTTATACTAGTCCAGTAGGAGCTTACACTTAAAGCAGTATAACAGTAACCTGAATATTAGCTTCTTATATATATCCTTATAGTCCTTATTACCTACTACCTTATACTACTACCCAGCCTATCTATACTATAGCTTATCTAATACCTCTCCTATCGCTATACCTCTGTAATAACAATAGATATAATATACTGGATACTTATCCGCAACTTTATCCAGCTACTAGAATAATATCCTAATCTGTATACCCTCTCTCCTGCTAAACGCCCTCCAAATTATACTACCTTTATCTATACCCTCGCTATTACCCTTATTATCTTCTCCCCCGCTCTCGCCAGCCAGTACCTGCCCTGATAACTCGCAGTAATTACAAAGTATAGCTCCAACTATATCTCTATATCTCTCCCCTATTACCCTGTCTATAAACACCGTAATAACCGCCCGCCGATAGCCCGGTATTAATATAAATCTGTCTATCTGCGCCTAGTTTACCCTATTAATAAAGCTACTATATCTATTAATCTGCTATAGCTGCCTATTATAGATAATAACAGACTGTACTACCTCCCCTACCCGCTGTCCTCCTCGGCCTACCTGCTGTATAAAGTCTACCAGCCTATACAGCTACTCCGTATAGACAATAGTAATAATCCCCTTAATATCTACTCCTGTCCCCAGCCCGGTTATTACTATAATCCAGCAGCTAGCCTGTCCCTCTACCTATACCGTTCGCGCCTTATAGCGGTCCTCCTCGCTTATCCCGCTGTAATAGACCGAGCAGCCTATCTCCTCCGCTATAGCCTTATACTAACCCCTCGACCGGTAGTATACTACTCCCTTCTAATAGCCTATTAGCTGCCCGTCTAGCTGCTCTACTACCTTCACTATCCGCTTCTTAACTGCTCCCCTTCCGGGCTTAACCTGCTTAACCTTATAGCAGCAGTTCAGCTTTATTATCTAGTCCCGTACTATTATAGCTGAGTCTACTAGTATCTTACTACAGAACCAGTCCTTGAGTATTACTAGCAGTATTACTATCAGTAGTACTATCAGGTACCTATATTAATACAAGCTCTACAGCTCACCCAGCTTAGTATAGTATCCAATATCTATAATAATTATATAGCACTTATTAATAAATATCTGCTATAGCAGTCTAGTATACAGCAGCCTATCCGTATAGCCTGAAAACTCAGCACTAGATATTATATCCGCGCTCACGACCACCAGCCGTACTACTTGTAGTATGCCCTCCTGTCCGGAGTATATCGATACCCTGTACCGGATACAGTTAATACCTATCGCACTCGCTTATATTACTAAGTTGTCTATAAGTATAATAAACAGTACTATAACTATACTCGTCCCTATATCTTATATTACCACCAGCAGTATAAACAGTATACTCTTCCCAGCCCCTATTACTAGTATACTAATAACCGCCTGCCTGTTCTTTAATAATATAATTAACCGTATACTCTTAGCCTGCTTATCCGATCGCTAAGTACTATCCGGCCCAAATAGTATCTGCAGCCTATCTGCTATATTATTCTCAGTACTCTGCTATCCCTCTATACTCTGCTATCCTGCTCCCTTCCTAGTTCTTATATACTTATACCTAGTTGCTAGAGCTGTACTATTAATAGCGTTCTGCTTATCCAGTACTCAACCCTTTCACTTATATACTTACAATACCTTATCCTCTATACTGCTCCCCTCTAGAAACTGGTACTATAGCTTACTAATCTCCTTAAATATTATAATCATTTCCAGCTACAGCTTCCCCGGGAAGCCAATATAGACAGCATAGTACTACCTCGCAATCCGGGTCCTGTATATTAACTGCAGATCCTATATAATATTCCAGCTCCCCCTATAGTTAATCGGCTTACCTATGATCAGATCGACCTCGATATTATTATTATTATTACTGTCCTCTATCTATCCCTTAATCTGCCTTATTACTAGCCCTCAGATCCGGCGTCCTATCTCGATTACTACCGCCTAATACCTGCCTACCCTGATCCTAACCCCCGTACCAGCCTGTATTATATATATAAGCTTCCTGCTTAGCTATTCGGTATCCTATACCTGCGAGCTGCTATCCCTCTATATATATTCCAGCTGCTTACTATATAGCTCGGCGAGCTTGCACTCCCGCTGCAGTATCTGTTCGGCCGGGATTAACTACAATATATATACTACTATTATCTGCCCGATCCCATCGGGTACAAACCGTACTACCTTACGGCTGTTATTACAGATCGCCTTTATCTTATCTCGATCTGTAATAATTATAACCTGCCTATCTATAATAAATACGTTCTATATTAGCTGCTATAAGTTACAGTACTGTATTATTATTAGTTCCAGTCCCCTACCCGGGAGCCCGCTCTATATATATACGAGCAGTATAAGTATCTCACGGAGCAGTTACAAGTATTAGAGCTACTTAATAACACCTTATCGCTTCCACCAGCTATATATAGAATCCCAAATAGATATCTCTATTAACCTTATCACCTTTACGGGCCTGGTCTTCAGCTACCTATTCCTCGGGTCGGTTGCGAATAATTAATCCGCCCCAAGCTGTACTATACTATTAGCAATACGATTTATATCGACCGCTCAGCTGACTATCTCCTATATCCCTCCGAACAGTCTATCCAGCAGCTTGTACACCTCTGTGATCTGGTCGCGGAGTATATATATAAAGCTCTTAATACTAATCTACTCCCCTATATATACTACCGCCTCTCTATTATCAGTCTATCGTATTAATACCTGCCCGCCTATATTATTATACTAACCTTTACTATATGCTATCTACCTGATAATTATACTTATAATAGTATATATATTAGTATATATCTATACTGTATACTGTTCTCAGAATGCTAGTATAGTATTAATACTAACCTTATCTTAATCTTAGGGCTGATTCTCGAATATTAACTCCAAAAAAAATAACTAACCCTACTAAAGTACTACTATAAGTATCCCTGTATATAAGTATAGCTCTATATAGCTAAGCGGTTATTATCAGATACCTAGCGCTATACAGAAGCTCAGCAGCACATTTATATATATATTTCCACCGATATAAACCTTAACTGAAGCAGAAATAAATAAAAAAACAGCCCTATTAAGTATACTATATAGCAGAGCAGCTATATCCTTATTATCTACCTCTCTCTTACTACTATTATTATCCTTATTGCTACTGATATTACTATCACTCTCGTCCACTTCCCTCTCCCTACTACTGTAGAAGCCGCTATTATAACTGCTGGAAAATACTACCCCCTCCAGCTCTCCTACGATATTATATAGCAAGCTCTACTGCTTATCGGTAAAGCAGACAGCCTAGTGCTCATATACCTCCTTGCGCCTGATACAATATACCCTCCAGCAGAAGCTTAAGTAGCAGTAACTAACAGACCAATACTTACTCATCAATACCTCCTTACCCTTACAACCAAACAGTATACCGCTCGGGTTCGCCGCTGTAATACTGCCGAGCTACTAGAGCGTCTCCGTCAGCACACTGTCGAGCCGCCAGCAGCAGCAGTCCACCTTACGGTTAAAGCTCTGCCTGAGTCAGCTTAATAATACCCTTTTACAAGCTGCTTACTCATCCTCTACCTATTAGGCCCTCCCGGCTATTGGTGCCTTCGCCCTTATCTACTCAGCTGCTTGATAAATACTCAGCAAGTCGCAGGAGCCAAAGTACCTTACCCAGCCCAGCCTCTTGACCTATAATGAATTACGGTTGATATCCTCTTCTAAATCGCCTAACTAGAGCCTTATAGCATCCTCTGCCTTAAGCTATACTTCACTATTAGCAATCATACTCTCTATAGCGCTAATACCGCTGTTATCAGATATAACTATACTGCCACCATCATTATTATTACTATTACTATTATCCTCTCGGACTATCCAGTACCATACATACTTCCCCTCTATCTATATCTACAGCCGGACCTCTATCTACTGAAACTCTGCTCTACCATACTGTACTTCTCTCCAGTAGCGGATAATATTATCTTGTACCACTATTAGATATCGGTATACGTTACAGCTATATCCGCTTAGTACGGGGAGTAGTTTAATAGCTATACCACTATCCGCTAGGAGTATATCCTTTTCTGGGTCAGCTAAGTCCATGCCAGTATAGTAGTTATTAATATCTCTAAGTGTATTACCTATTAATTAATATACCTGTCGGAAGTACTTCTTAAAAGTATTCAGCTGTAGTACAGTATTATATTTACAGCAAATAAGTATCTGGTACTCCTTATTAAGCTGTATATATTTATTTATACTATATACTAGTAATACTTAAATACTGACTTATAGTAGTAATAATAGAATATAACCAAATAGTAAGTACTATTCTTCTTCCTTCCTATATATATCTATTACCTACCCCCTTTTCCTCTCTACCCCTGTAACCCTGTGTTATAACCCTGTGTAACCCTGTATAACCCTAACCCAAAGTTACCCATAACCCTGGAGCGCTGACCAATCAGCGACTCGGCCCAGCGGCAAACGATTCTGCGGAAATGAAACTACCCCGCTTACCCATTTGTATAGACGATTCTGGCAGAATCGCCTGTGAATAATACCTAGGGCCTCCCTTTTCGTGCCTTATAATCCGTTGTATGGTCATCTTTGAAGCGGTTGCGCAACTTGGATACAGTTGAATGTGTGGTCTTGAACTCGCGCGCAGCATGCCCAACATCGCTCCTTTAGCTTCAGGACTAAATTGCTGGCCTCGACGGCGATTTCCTGATATCTCGACACCAAAGGTACGCATTTCACTTGAAAATTGCGGGCGCAATGTGTGTTTGAAAGGAAGAAGTTGTCTGGACCGTGTCGGTGGAGAAACGCGAAAATGTCGGGTGGTCGCAAACTTTTGGTACCCCACTGTAATACATCGTTGTTTACTGGAATACGAGCCCCAGTTAAAACCCCTAAATCTTCAACTCTTCACCTCTGCACAGGAGTGAATCTCACTCGAAGCCCAGGCTTCTCCAAGTACCCAAAATGAAGCAGATCCCGCTCCAGATCAGAATTCTGTCCAGGGACTCTACTAAAGTCAAGTAACCAGAAGATTTTCACAATAGCAAGCTTGGCTTGCACGTAGGCTGTTCTGCGGCCAACGCAGCCTCTCGGCCCCAAACTGAACGGGAAGTACCCCTTGAAGTTTTCGTCTTTGAAAGCTTCGTCATAGAGCGGGTGGGTAGAGGGCAACCAACGATGAGGCCGGAATTTTAGTGGCTCATGGAAATAACGAGGGTGTCTAGTATAAGTACAGATGCTACTTTGAACTTGTATCTGCAAGTGCAAAGCATTAGCCTTCATCCCACCATCGAAAACAACTAGGAATTGCTTTAGTAGTTTCACTTAACCCCCTTTGGAATATACTCTCCGTCAACAGCGGTACCGGGACTGATACAGGGCCAGCCCGTATTGTCATTAGGCAGCAGACGCAGCGTTTACTCAAGAGTTGCATGTAGATACAGAAGCGTTGTCAAAGCCTTGGTGGTAATTTCATCCAGGCTCCTAAAGTTGTCCCGAATTTCCGACACAAAGTGATCATAATTCTCCTTATCCTCTGTCGGGAAGACAAATGTGCTATACATCCAATCTGACATGGGGCTGTAGCTACCGAGCATAATCTGTACAGCGACGAAACCTATATATAGCTGTTCGCCTCTCTTGGTAGGGAATGGCTCATGATCGGGAAGGATGAAGTCGAAGTAGTCAGCATGTTCGAGAGTGCCGCGCTTTTCGATATGCTGCTGCGTAGCATCTTGCACAGCAACTTTGACTTTGCTGATACTTAAAAGCTTATAGATGGGCAAGAATAAATACTGCATTGGGGAGATGAGCGGAAAGCGTTTGAATAACTGTAAGACTGTGGCGAAAGTATTGATACTAAGAATAACATCAAGGTAGCAGGGCGATAATCATATTGGTTGGTTATAAAACGATGAAAAAGTAAGCGAAATTGAGGACAAAACTTACCATCCCGCATTTGATTTATCTCTTCATTCCAGGTTAAATCAGCGGTAAAATCTATAGAATATCAGTTTCTCCATTCGGCCAAACTAACTCCGTTAGGTGCAGAGCCAAGTTTGTTTATTTTCTCAATAAACTTAGCAATATACTTCTCGAAAACAAGCTCTATTGCTGAAATATATAGCTAGATTATTTATATGTCTAGTTATATAAATACCTTCTATTACTAAAGTCTTTATAAAATTAATACTTATATCTAGACCAAAAGTATAATATTTTAACTTTATCTTATAATATTAAAGATTTAGATTTAGACTACTAATTATATTCTTAAAAATATATATTAGATTATATATTATCTGATCTTAGAATATACTTTTATTTATAGTAAAACTGCTAAAAAGAATTTATTAATTTTAACTATATTACTTAATTATAAACTCTCTCTTTAATTAATACTGATTGAATAATTATAGATCTACTAGTCTTGTAGATATAGTATTATTAGTTAGTAATTTCTACCGGTATTTATTATATATTCTGTATTACTGCTATATTCTACAATTAGTGTTTTATATAAACTGACCTTCTTTCTTTACGAACGCCTATATCTTCGGGATATCTGAAGGCCCAGCAAATAAAGTACCGCTTAAGCCATCCCAAGTATAGGTCTACTCAAAGCACAGTTAGGGTTACGAAATGAAATTTTGCTCCTGCACCAACATATTTAATATACCTGCAACACTAGGCTGTAGTTCTTAAGCATGTTGGGACTTAGCCCCCATGGCTACGCTACTACCATGTACTTGATCGCCTTACGTATATCTCTTATGCCACATCATAGCGCATGGGGTGCATTTGTAAGCGATGTACCCCTTCCAATTGCTTGCTACCTTACCTCTACCTCCTCTTATCTCAGCATTATAGCCTAAGGTATGTCGTCTGACTTCCCAGGGCGGCCCGCAACGTATTCCTTCAATTCCTGTCGCAAGGGGCACGGAGTTCAATATGATCTGTTCCTGGTACCCGCTCACCCTCAGATACTCTTCTCCATCAGCGTTATTAACAAACTTCATTCTACCCACCATACGCATGCGGCTATTACAGATGGTCAGATCATGTCTTCGTTCGAACTACCCCGGCAAACCTTGGCTATTTGACCTTCCATGTCGCCTTATTTCGGATGGTAACTGCATCTCTCGCCGAAGCCTATCGCGTCTTGGGTTACAAGGTTCACCACGGCACCAGCGATATAGCCTACGGCATGCTATGGAAAGCAATTGAGTATGCTGCCGAAGCGATCTGGCCATTCGTGGCCCCGAAATATCCTCTCCAAGGTCTCCTTTCACTAGGAAGGATTGGGACGAAGCCTGGGGCCATGAGTACGAAGTCATCACCGAGATGGTCGCTCCATCTGCGAAACAGCCAATCGAGATCTATCCCAAGGCAAAGGTTGTTATCGTGCAGCGCGACTTCGAGAAATGGTGGCCAAGTTTCGTGTCAGAGCTGCTAGAACCGTTGTTTTCGCCCCTAGGTATCTTTGCTACATTTCTGGCTGGCCATGTCATGGGCATCCGGTGGGTAGACCATGCGCAAAGTGCATTTCGGCTTCTTCAACGCCCCTGACAGGGCCGGCATCGAAAGCAACGCCCGCGAAGCTTACGATGAATAGTATTTCCTCTTAGGGTCTATAGCTAAGTTGTATACTTAATAAACTTTTCTTAGAGTTTTTAAAGTTACTATTATTTATAGCTAAATGTTTGGAGTACTTAGCCCTCCTTTCTAACTAAGTGGGAGGGATTACATAATGCCTCGATTCCAACACCTGTCTCTATCAGGTTTATATTACCTTCTATAGCCCCTTAGCTCCCCTCCTTGTCCCAGTAAGGAAGGTAATAGCAGGTGCCGGGGGAACATCAAAGAGCTTATCTAACGAGTATAAATCTGTCTTGGGCTCGCCCCGCAACCGCCGTCTGAACACGTACAAATCTGCGATTTGCACGATTACCACTATTCTCGTGGCCGGCGCGCGCTTAAGAGCAAGACAGTGTTATTCGTACCATTATCGAATACTCTGAGCAAAAATGTCCACAGAAACAGAATTGGTCACCATATCTCGGCCCGTCCCGGCGCCCACGAGCAGTATTGATCAGACCGCCAGGAACCCATCTCCGGGCTCTGGGCCGTCTGACTCACAGGCACCTGCACAGGCCAGCCCGTCAATTCCAAAGCTCAAAGTCCTAGCGGCTGCGTTTTCTTTCCTTTGCGCTGGTATCGATGGAGCTACTCTCGGTCCCCTTCTGCCGTACGTTATAAAATCCTTCACCATCGGGACAGGAGAAGTAGCAATCATGTACGTCGTTCCCATCGTTTCCTGACGAGATTGAATGCAGGATCTAACCAAGAGTACCAGCTATGCGTGTATATTCGCAGGATGGCTCCTAGCCGCGGCTACCAACCCTTTCCTCGCGGCTAACCTCTCCTTCTCAACGCTGCTCACCATCGGCGCCACCATCCAGCTCCTGGCTCAATGCCTCCGCCCCTGGGCGCCTCAACCCCTATTCTTTGTTAGCTTCACCATTCAGGCCCTCGGAATGGCATATCAAGACTCACATGCCAATGCCTGGGCCGGCACTTTGCCCAATGCCCACCGCTGCCTTGGCTTCATTCATGCCATGTTCGCTTTGGGATGCTTGATCGGACCGCTCGTCGCCACTGCTGTCGCGTCGGCAGCGGTATCAGAACACCAGGAGAATGACGGCAGAGAGGGTTGGAGAATGGCATATTATCCGCTTATCGGCATCCATGCCCTGAATCTCCTCGGCATGCTGGTCGTATTCGGCAGTACTCTGTCAACCTGGAAAATTCACGCGTCGGTACCGTCTGCGAGGCCTTCCACCGCCGAGATCGATGGAGAAAGCCATGGGCGACAGCGAAATAAAGAGGCTCTCGGAGAGACTCTGCAGCTAATAAAACTCAAGAAGTTGTGGCTCATCGGCGGCTTCTACTTGTTCAACTGTGGCGCCTGGTCGGCTGCCGGTGGTAAGTCTCTGCACCTTTAGAGCCACTTCCATTCTAAGCTCATAGACATCTGACCACGAACAACATCGTATCTATAGGCTGGGTCGTCGAGTATCTCACTGCATACCGCAACGGCGCTCTCGATCAAATGGGCTACGTGCCGACAGGTTTCTGGGGCGGCCTCTTCCTCGGCCGCCTGCTCCTGGCCGAGCCGACACACCGCTTCGGTGAGCAGCGCTCCATCATGATTCTCTGCTTGATTTGCCTGGTCCTGCAACTTCTCTTTTGGCAAGTGCCCAACATGATTGCCAGTGCTGTGGCTTTCTCCCTGATGGGCTTCTTCTTCGGTCCATTCTTCGCCACAGGCATGAGCGTGGCATCTAAATCGTTTCCTCGCAAGATTCAGTCCACAGCCTTAGGTGCGTATCTTAAAGTTCTTTTTACCACCTCCACTTCCATGGTTTTGGCTCACATGCTTTATTAATTAGGTTTCATATTTGTGCTAGCTCAGGCTGGCGCAGCCATCTTTCCGTCTCTAACGGGGCTGATCGCCACCCGAGCTGGCGTACAAGTCCTGCAGCCTATGATTCTTGGACTGATAGCAGGGGGTGGCATCTGCTGGTGGTTTATTCCAAAAGTGCCGGAGCACATGGAAAGTACAGAGTGATTTCTGGTGGTTATATATTGTGACGAGAAGTGGTATAGCGGGCCACAGTATGAATAGAATTATATTGGGCGATCATGATTAGTCTATCAACAACCGCGCCAAACTAGTCAGTATTCAGTTGGGTGAAAGTGGTGTTGGCGGTAAATGTATAGATAGTTGATCGAGGAGCCGAGTTGTCATAGAGAGCTACTACAAATGTCAACTTAGAAATCACTATTTAGCTCAGCGATAAAACTAAAGGACTATAAGAAAGCCGTGCGAGGCTAGTATGTAAATACCTTGGTGGCAGATATACCTAATTCTCATGATATCTTTCTAGCCTCGCCTTCCCTGCAGCCAAATGTCCAGATGCATATGAGACCGGCAAGCACTATATCCACGAATCTGAACACGAGGCCATGGTATGTCCACGCATTCCGGCCCGTCAAATTTTTGACCTGGCAGACGATAGCCCAAGGAAGCGCGTGCACAAGGTTGCTCGCGAGGCTTTGATACATATACCAGCGGGGGCGCGTCGCAAGAAGCAAGAAGCAAGGCGGCAAGCTGCGTGGACATGGCGTAGAATATGTAGCACCAATCAATTATGCGCCACATGTGAGCCGTCACTTCGGCGATTCTGTCTGGCTGGCCTAGAAAGCGAGCGAAGGCGCCCCAGAATGATAGGAAGAGAGCAATGGGGATCTCGGCAACCAGGGCGATGACTAGGAAATAATAGACGGTCTAGCAATCTTAAGAATGGTGCGTATGGGTGTCTTCCCCGGTCTCCTCTGCCGATTTTGCGGCGCCAGTCTCCCCATAGGTGGCCGACAAAGTCCAGGGTCGTCGCCTCTAGGGAATGGACGGCGACCATGACCAACCCCCAACGGAGTGTTGAAGATGCTCGATGTAGGTATAGGCATCCATGGTGACAACCAGAGAGGCGTCGATGCTCGCGACCCAGAAGCGGGAAAGGTGGAGTAGAGCGCTGGCAAGGTGAAGGCGCCCACGTTGAACAGAGGGCGCAAAAGTAGTGATTGCGGTGAAGCCACCACCGTCCCTATTATTAATTCCGCGATAGTTCCTAGTAGGATCTGTTAAAATTTAGTAGGAGAATTTTTATACTATTAAAAAGCAGGGGGTAAGATCTATTAAGTAGGATCTATTAATATAACGGTTAGACAACTTATACTGGATAGAGGTCTATGGTAGATCAGGATATAACTAATTAGAGTATTATTCTAAGTAGTGTAATCAGGTTATTATAAGCTATATAATATAAGTTACTATTAATATATAGATATTATTATTATATAGTATAACTAATTATATATAAATAAATATTAGATTAATATTAAATCTATATTATTCTAAATAAAAATATTCTATAGCTATAAATATATACTATACTTATAGAGATAAATTAATTAATAACTTTAAATAATTAATTTTTAAAAACTATCTTTATTCTAATTATCTTAATATAGTATATAATATATTCAAACTATAAATTATATATTAAGCTATAGTAGATTTATATAAAAAATAATTATTCTTAAGATATAATATTTATTTAAATTTATTTTAATTCTTTATAAGTTCTTATAATAATAATTATAAATAGTAAACTATATAAAGTAATAGACTAAATAGATATAGCTATTAGATCTATAATATTAAGAATAGCTTTATTACTATAAATAGATTCTTAACTAATTAGAGAAATATATTATAAATATAATTAGTAAATAATTATATTAAATTATCTTAGATAATTATTATTATTATTTTAAGAATTTTATTAAAAGTATTAATTAGATTTTAAAAGATTAGAATATTTATATTAAATATTATAACTATTTAGAATATTTAGTAATTAATTAATTAATTATAATAAGCTTTAAATTAAAAAGAAATATTAAGGATTAAACCTATAGCTCTAACTGATAGATATAGTACTAGCTATGCTGGAGCCCCTCAAGGGTTAGTCTGTTATAAGAAAAAATAGTTATTATTATTAAATAATAAGTTTCTTTTTTTAAAGATTATAGCTATAACTAGATTATTTATATATTTAGCTATATAAATATCTTCTACTACTAGAAGTTTTATAAGATTAATATCTATATCTAGGCGAAAAGTATAATATTTTAACTTTATTTTATAATATTAAAGATTCAGATATAGACTACTAATTATATTCTTAAAATATATATATTAGATTATATATTACCTGATCTTAGGATATACCCTTTTTTATAGCGAAACTAATAAAAAAAAAATAGCTTTTAAAAACTATAGTTATTATTGAGAGGGCGCCTTGATGTAAAATACTGAGAATGGGCCAGCAGATGTTGCATCCAGGCGAGCCGCGTGTTTCCCAACCTTTGCGAGGTTCCCTCGAGAAGTAATTGCAAAATGTGCTGCTGAATTAGGTACAGCAACCTCAGTGCAGGGTGGATCAGGGAAGCTAGGGAATCGAATGCCAACATGACAGAAAGCTGATCTCATGCGCTATGATTAAAACATAGTCAGCATTTACTTGGATTGGCATACCTTCTATCCCACAGTATTGTTCTTATTCAAGTTCAATTGAAGGAAGACCATCCTCTTGCTATGCGCCTACGCGCTTTGACACGATCGCGCCTGTGAACTTGCACATCTAGACATGATGCCATGGCCAACATACCTGAGGACATCTCTCAAAATGACCCTTTCTTATGATAGTATGTATACACTATTCTGAAGATCTTTCTTTGTTTTTCCGCCTCATTTGCCAGGCCACGCGTAGGGACCGTATCAGTAGCGCGATACTCGAAGCGCAAGCTCTGGGTGTTGTCTACGCACGGAGCACGTCTTATCCCAAGCAAAGGACAAGTAGCCAAGCAGCTTTTGAGATCAATGCGCGTAGCATCCATCCGCAGGTCCCTTCATAAATCCCGGGGCCTCTCCTCTGTCTGTCTGGATCTCCCGACCCATGTGATGGTATTTATGTGCTTTCTTATTTCTTAGATCCGTACTCAGACTAACCGACATTGGAGATCGCTCAGCTGATCTCACCAGGCTCATAACCCCACTCTCTCTCTAGATCGGCAAGTCTCCAGATGGCACTCCAACCCGTCATCGTCTCAATATGTTTTAGGAGACGGGCGACTGCCAGATGCTCCTCGGGATGCGTCATCAGTCGACCAGCGACATAGAGAGGCTGGACAGCATTGACCAAGCTCGCTGGGTGGGGATTGGCCATGGAGATACCGCAGATGCGACGGGCATGCCACCGAGCGATAGTGAAGGGCTGGCCTGAGGAAGGTGGAAAATCTGGCACACAGGCATCTACCCTAGTGTCGATCAGAATCAGGCAAGCCGTATGATACAGCTGCGTGCTGGAGATGGCAGCCCAATGGGTGAAGAGAATCTCGGGAAAGCATTCACTTCCAGTCGCAGAGCACTCATATATGGGATGAATAGCAGGTGGTCGGTGGAGATACCAATGCTGCAGCTCTTCCCAAAGCCAAACCCATTGTTTGTCGAAAGGCTCCCTGTCGCGGTCGTCTAATCTACCCATCTCGAGATATTGCGTTTGTCGGTGCAAAAAGTCACAGGCCTGCGCGCATAGGTAGACTACCCAGTTAGCATACATGTCGGGTGATTCCGAGCCCCTGTGGGCGAACAAAGTTCTGACGTAGTCGTCCTGAGATACGATGCCGAAGCCAGCTGCCGGTACCCAGTAATCAAGGGGCAATACTGTGCTGTTTGCGCCGTAGGACATGATTGCGCCGCAGAGGTCCATACGCGCATAGCACCAGAAGATGGCCTGCTGCAAGCCAGTCGAGAAGCCGTTGACGTTGAAGTGGAGGAACAGGGAAGCGCAGCCCTGCGCATGTCGGCGCCAGTCGTGAGAGCCATTCGACATGAGCTCAAGGCAAGCCAGAATGCATGCCGCCCCAAGAACGTTATCATCTCCCGTTTGAAGTGCAGGCACCAACAGGCGAATGGATTCCTGATACAGCTCTAGGGTATCGTCTATATCACCAGGACAAAACGTCCTCTCGTAATGCCGCGCCGAGAAGGCCAGGAGCGCATAGAATAACGCTGGTGATTTCCGCGCCGCAACAGGTAGGTGGACGCCGAAGTGCTGAGCCTCGTCGAACTTGTCCAGGAGGGGGGCACACTCAGTGTGCCAGTGTGACAAGTACATGCACAAGCGGCTCTTGGGAATGGCGACACGGGTGAAATCATACCCTTGGTCGACTGACTGCACTCGTGAGCGTGAAATGCTGAGGCCGCCGGATGCTGCGGTTGGTGAACTTGCCAAGCTCGTGATGCCCGAGGTGATGGTAGAGAAGCCGGAACGCAATTCCTCTTGTAATTCGATATACTTTGGATTACTGGCCCAGTCGTTGCTTCTGGCCCGCCTCCATCCCGGTGGCGAAACGTCCTCCACTGGCATGGCGGTGGTTTGCCAAATCCGATGAGGAGGCGTCTATGAGACCGAAGGAAGTGTCAAATAGGGATTATCTTTGACTTGCTCATGCAACGTAAGACCAATCCCAGCTGCAGAGATGCAGGGTCCCAAACCCCGAGAATCGAGACCGACTCGTTGAGGAATGCCGCGAGATGACTTTGAGGGGGACGGGGCTGGTGGGTCGGTAATGATCTAGGAATGGAGGGAAATTGGGCGGTTGGCTCGCCCGCCCCAGCCAATCGCGCGAGGTGCGATGATTCAGGGTGAACGTTGGTGGTGGGCGTCGCACGACCCGCCCTAAGTGACGGAGCCAGGCATCTCTGCAGCAGTAGGCGAAAAAATTTAGGGGAGGGTTGCGTCACTGTTGGCGGCAGCCATGAGTCTCGCTCTCTTATTGGCTGGTTTAGCTCGTCTGTAAAAGCGGCCGAGCATCTTTTCTCGCCGTCTTGGCCCCACGTGACATCTAGCTGCCTTCACGTTGACGAGAAGGACAGCAGCTGCGGTTGGACTTCAAATGCGTGGCGTCAAGTATAAGAATGCTCATTGTCTGATTACGAAAACAGTCAGTCCTTTGTAGCTCACTGACTGGGCCGTTTGGTTGACATACCGATCATGTCACTGGGGAACTCCATGCCTGTCTGAGAAAGCTTGTCTGCACGCTGACCTCCGTGCAGTGCCGCGCCTTGATGAACGTTCCTGGGTGCAGGAGCCGCAGTCTTTGGCAGCCGCTGCTTCTACTGGTGCTCGACGAGGACGGCGACGAGCACATGGCACTGGAGATTGCATCCGCGACCGCAGACGAGACTGTGATGACCGTGCTAGTATCACACGTCTTCAAATGCATCTCAGTGCCGCTACAGAAGAGAGTGACGAACATTATAGAGATATTAAACCCCCACCCTACTTCGCGGCTATGCACTCGGTCTTCATTTGCAGACTCCTCGCTCATGCTGACCATGAAGGGCGAACGGCACTGCATATCGCGGCGTCTGAGGGCCGCTTCCGCGCCTGCCGGTTCTTCGTCATAAACCCATGCGGTCTCCCGGCACCGCGACTCTCTAGCTCGGGCGAGTCACCCGCCGACTGCGTGAAGGCTAACGGGCATCACAGGGTCGCCGACTACTTGTTCACATCTACCGGGACAGGTCGTCACGGTCCCACTTTAACATCCTTAGTGACGATGAAATTATCATTAGATTCTACGGTATTGGCGTGCATGTAGTTGGCAATATCACATCCTTTATGGTTTCAAAACCTCAACGCCTAGAGTTCCCAACTACCCTGTAGTCAGGGCCCGAACGTCACAGTAGGTCGTTAAGACTGTAGTCTTATTTAAGAGTTGTCTTAAATACTTAAATTGATTACTGATGATCTGTAACTTATTTTTAATGGTACGGACTGTCCTTTATATAGTTCCCATCTCCTTACTGATTGTCCTTAGGATCAGTCCGCTGAACACTTAATTCCACCGATCCTTGTCACGTAGCACGGCACGTGATATTCCCTAAGTTTCCTCGTCCCTTGTCCAATGATTCGGTGGTTGTGAGCGCGTACCTGGTTGGTTTGTAATACCAAAATGGCTTCTGCTAAGGCAGTTAAACTTTTAACCGTGGCAAGGAATGAATCCGGCGGAGGAAATAACAAAGAAGAACATATTACAACATTACTTGAGGAGCTATAGTAGTTTCCCTTGGCCATCTCACAGGCCGGAGCACATATACGAAGAATAATAAAGACAGCCAAGGAATATCTATCACCGCTTCATGAGAGGAGAGAGCGATGGCAGGTATTAAAGGCAAATGACTTCGACATCGACGTCTAGAAGCCACATATAGCGTGCTAGAGACTTAGATGGTCCCGATTGAGCGAATCTGGTAGCATATGCAAGTGTGCCGTACTTCCGGTTTCTCTGAACATGGGGTATATGCCTGATAGACTACTCGTCTAGGCAAGGCAGGATCTGCCTCGCGGCAGGGGTTAAATGAGACAATTTGCTGGCAGACGCGCCTCCTGCTATGTGCTGTCAGCTCGGCTTCCTATTCCTCCCCCCCCCGTCCCTACGCACTGATGATAGACATGGTGGCATCTCCATCCCTTCTCCAGTGTTGCTTTCCTCTTCAACTCCCAGCCTTACCAACAACAATTAAAAGTGAGCAGTCATGGCAACAAGTGACACTGGCCCGGCGGTCCCGATGCTAGACATCACCACAGATACGAACCTCGGGCCGTTAACATAACGATGACATGCCCTTCGGGCTGCCTTTCGGATCTTTACGATAAACACACAACGGGCTTAGGGCTTCCCTGGGCATATAACACTTTGGGTTGTGCTGTTCGTTCCTGCTATCCTCCAAACAAGCCGATTACGGATGACTGGGGTTGGGTCTTGAGCTACTACTCCGGGTGTTTGTTTGCCCCTCCGGATATAGAGGATGCTCTCCTCCCGCAAAACCTTACGAATTGAGCACTAAACCTGGAGAAACGATGGCGTTCTGCTGTCCAGTCGGTGAAACTAACCGGGAAGTCTCGCTGTCTAATTTTCCACGCTAACATGTGGAATAGACTTCGTGTGCCCACAGACTGAAGGCCTCCCTACCCCTGTTTGATTTAGCCTCTTTTTGTCAACCCCAACGCCTATAACCGTATTAAACAACATGGTTCATCAATAAGTCGAGTCCACAACAACGTTCTCGTTGGATTCTAACATGGGCGCATCATATCAAATTGCATATTCTATACAAATTCCCTGGGGAGGGGGCGTGATGATTTTACAACACAGCCACCATCGACTGCCTCAACAACAAATAAACCGACTCAACAGCTGCATCGGCTACGGCTGAGCATGGTGGAGGCTTCACATCGCTGTCAACTGGTGGTATTGTTGGCATTGCTCTAGGGCTGCTTGCTTTTGGCTTTATATGTGTAGGCCTAGGTCTATTCCTCTTTAGACGGCATCGGAAGCAGAAACAACCAGCGGGGAGCTATTGGCAACCAAGTCCGCCTTATCCACAGCTACAAACAAGCCCAGATTATTGGAAAAGTCCTGATTATAACGGCAGACCTCGGGGAAAAGCATCTACAGGGTGGATGGCGTTAATCATGGGCATAGCCGCTGGGACCGCTTGTCCAAGCGAGCTTGGCCAACGAAACTACTTAGCGTCCGCCTCGAACAGAATTAGATGGGGTTGGTCGTCGAGGGGCCGAACTTGGAGACTAGAACTATCATTAGAGATCGTAGATTTTGTGGGCCGGGCATTAGGAGCCCTGACCAGAGATCTTTCTGACAAAGGATAACTGCTATACGCGTACTACAGTAATGGTAGTACTCCTCCATGTGTAGAATGAAGTAAGTGTTCTTGGTTAGGTCTTCGACTGCCTCAAGCAGAATCGGTTAGGGTTCCGCTCGAGGATATCCGGCTAACGCTGGAGGTTTAGACCGCCAACAGGAGCCGGTTCGAGTCCCACTTGATGAGATACGCCGTACTCTTCACGACCTGGTCCACGATCACTGCCAAGTTCGCTAAGTCGAGACGTAGCCTCTTGTGCCATGTTCAGATTTCATCTTACTTCGGCCTTTCAACGCCGTACGTTCTTATAAATCTCTACTCATTCTACATTCATCATTATCCAACGGAAAGAGAATTTTCCTAATATGCGGACAGAGCGGCCTGACAATACTGAATGTGAGCAACGCGGGCAGGGTTTGACCTGCCCATAGATGCCCTATAGAAAATACCAGTACCACAGGATTCCTCAAACTGATGTGACAGCCACTGCTTTGCTGCAAGCGAGTGAACTCTAGGTACGGTGAATGGAGTGTTAGCGGAGACATTTATATCTCTCCCTGGGACGCCGAACTAATGGGTACTTCCGTCAATCGCTGCTGGACCGCATTTCGCACCTGTCGCCTTGACTTATTTTGACTCGGTCGTCTGTATAGCACCTGTTCGTGTGGGATCGGCTTCGAGACTATGAAGGGGCTGGATCCGCTCCGCCAAAGCAATCAACTTCTACCAGGCGGCGGAAGCGTCCTTGCTCGTCGAAACAACCATTTACCTGTCTGTTGGAGTCTCTGTATAACCTATTCGAATATTTTGGTTTCTTATCGACGCTGGTACCGTCTTGCAGCCCGGGCTCTTGCCCGTCACCTGGCTAGATTTGGTTCGTCGGTCAGGACCGCTGCGTCTATTTTTGGGGTTGTGAATTCCGCCATCGGTTGTGTTGGAGTCTGGTGTTGAATTCTTATCCCTCTCGTGGTCTGGTTGTCGCGGAAACGTCCCGAGGTAGACAACGTCGGCTTCGGGCTCTTTTAGAGCGCATGGTTCCTTTGATGAGTATGTCGGGGCCCCAGAGTAGATTTCGGGGGGTAGAACGTCGGTGACGGTGGTCTGCTTTGAGGACTTGAGGTAAGACTCATAGCCCATTCCGGTATGATTCAAGCCAACGGCTGCCAGTACGTGTTGCAGTGTTCCCGGCGTTCACAGCAATAAAAATTGGGAATCGAGATAGTAGTGGAGTAGTTCATCACGTGATAATCTAAAGACCAATGAACTCACCGGACCGTGCTGACAGATTTTCAATGAGGTATTTGACCCCAACAGATGGATTACCTAAGGCAACGCTAATGACCGCTGGCACAAGGAAGCTACAGCAGCGCGGGACTCGGATGCGGCTGTCCTGACACTGCACGCCCGACTCTCCTGTCGGCCAGTCCCTTCCTTTGCCTGCACAAATGCTGCAGGCACTCTCGACTGCATGGCTAACCATGCGTCCCCTGGGAACGACGGCCCACGAAATCGTCCACAGTCCAAGCAGCGTGTCCGAACAGGCTGCTGGCCGTGCCGGCGACGTCATCGAAAATGTGAGTGGCCGGATTGTTCTGGGAGTTGTTGCAATAGCTAACTATTTCGGTGTGTAGGCGATGAGCGTAGGCCTACCTGCGACAACTGTCGGTCCAAAGGATCACCTTGCCAATACCCTGCGACCTTCGTCTTCGCCTCCGTCCAGCAAGCGCCTGTTGTGGAAACCAACGATAACTCGGCGGCTTCGGTGCCACCACAGCGTGAATTTAGGGTCAGTGTTGCGTGATGAACCCGTGGTGGCTCAGAGTACGTGACAAGAAGCTGACCAAGACGAGCTGAAGTTTGTAAATGATGGCTCGTTTGATCATCTTCAAGCTTCGAGTCCCGAAACCTCCCCAATCGCCTGGCAGCCCCAACAGACGGGCATTCAGCCGCATGGACCTGATGAGCCGAGCAACATCTTCGTCTTCAACGACGGCACATTTGATCAAGGGGAGAGTCTCCCGGTGGACACCTGCCATACAGGCACTGCTGGTAGCCTGGATCTCCCACCGAGACGTACTAGCTACTCATCGCCCGCACGAGTGCCGTCATCCGTCGGATCTCGTCCCGGATCCAACGCGTTGTTCCCAGCTGCCCCGGGTGATCCAGGTTCCTCTATGACGGATCGACCCGTCAGCTCAGAGATGTCTCTACTGCGCTACTATCGCTATCAGGTCTCCCCTCTATTAGATGTCGGCGACCCATGGTGTTCATTCAGCGTCAAAGTCCCGATGTTGGCTGGTTCCGAGGCGTCCCTGCGGCACGCTATCCTTGCGCTTGCTGCCCGGCATCGCGCATTACGGACACAGAGCAACACGATCGGGCACGTGGAAGACACGATCTGCCCCCAACAGGAGATAGATCAGATTCTTTTGCCAAAGGAAAACCCCCTTTGGCATGTCCGGCAAAGCCTTCTCCTATTCAGGGACTTTTCATGCTTGAGACCTCACCAGTGGAGGGACTTTGTCACGCAGCGCCTATTATTTCAGGAAATAGTGAGCTTCATGCCTACGCAACAGGATCTGACGAATTCCGCCTTTTGGTTACTTGTCAAGATGGGTAAATACTGCAGATGTAACACCTC
The DNA here is from genome assembly GCA_037952775.1 of Clonostachys chloroleuca. NCBI lineage: Eukaryota > Fungi > Ascomycota > Sordariomycetes > Hypocreales > Bionectriaceae > Clonostachys > Clonostachys chloroleuca. The sequence goes on from JBANAY010000003.1 coordinate 30,190,805, forward strand.
TCTAGTGACAGTGCTGATTCAAATAACCAACCTCCAGACATTGCAGCCTCCCTCATGTCCCGGACACCGCTCAGTATCACCGTGCCTTTGGCGGGCCTCCTGAGCATACCCCGTGAGAGCGATCGCCGTTATCTTTTGAGATACGTGTACCTTTCCTCCGTGATCCTTCTCGCCAAAGTTCTAGACTTGATCTACACGCAGCCTGGGAAGCCGCGGAGCGAGCATTCTCAAGCATTCACGGATTCTGTCTTCCAAGAGTATCCTTTGCCTAGTGAGAGTTGGACAAGTTTGTGGCACCAATGTCAAGACTGGTATCGCGATCGACCCGTGGAAATGCAGCCGACAATGTCTGTAAATATCCTGGAAGCTACGCGCATCAGCCGCAACGAGAGCTGTCATCTTCCTATCCTTATCTTCTCTTTGCCCTTGGCGGTGGTAGCAAACGTCGCCTACCATACGGCTTGCTTCTTCCTCACGATTCGCAAGCCGCGGCTGTGCCGAGTCGCCGACGACGGAAGCCAGGTAGCTTCCTCTACCAGGCATATCCAATGCATTGCTGGCATCGCGACTAGCAATGATTATCCAGGCCAATGGGAGCCTATTTTCATCGCGGCACTGTTCAGGAGTGCACGAAAGCTGACACACGAATCGCAACACGAGGCGGTTCTCCAGGTTTTCCAGAAAGTGACGGCGGCCACGGGAATTCGCTTGGAAAAGGAGACGCAGGAGCTGCGGGATATACAACGAGCTTCGCAAAACAAAGAGTAACAGACAGCTGTATTAATACCTAAGAAGGACTTTATGAGAGTCAATTGAATTGGACCAGCGACTATTTCAAAATGTTAAGAAAGCTAGAATGTAGGCTGCAGGCTCAAATAAAAGGGCTTGAGAGTCCAACAGGAGTAAGGGCAAGGAATACACTCCATTGTGCTGCAAGATGGTCAGCAGATGGGAAGCAGAAATCCCGTACTGAGGTAATCCGAGCCTTATCCACCTCTGCCAATACGGTATTGAAGGCTCTTTGTTTCGTGACTGTTAGGGCTCGCATCGAATTCCAGCCTCGGAAGATCGACTCGTGGGCCTTGTCTTTCTCTTCATATTGAAGCATAAGCCTCGTCTCCCAACTCTTCTCGAGCAGAAGGCAAGCTGCTACCTGTCACGGCCGCCCACGAAATGCACAGCCTGGTTCTGAAATTTGCCGCTTTGGTTACAAGGTTTCCGATGGGCCTGCTCACGACGACGAGGCTAGTGAAAGGAGCCAAGGTTTCGAGCGAATTTGGGGGCTCAAGCATGCTCGGAGGGGGTCCGGCAAGCAGATGGCCGGAAAGGGTTATTCAGCCTCCATCTACCGAGATAGTCCATCTACTGCTAAGCGTGCCACTGAAGATGGCCTCGACAGGGGTAGTTCAGAATATGTATGTGGACATGCATTCGGGAGCTAGAGAAAGGTGGATGGAAGCGTTTGTCCCGATTCGGTAACTTAGCCTCGCATTACCCTTCTCTGACATGGCTGGGTAATTTCTACCGCTGGAGTCCCCAAGAGCCGTAACAAACCAAGGGCCCTCGGGATGGCGCAGCTCTACATGCCAAGGCCACGAGCAGGGGAATTTGAAGTCGTTCAAGCACCGTTATTTCGTAGTCACCGCCAGGTGCGCCTTTTCTTCACCTGTTGGTTGGCTTGAAGTTCTGGATGAGCCTTGATAGTCCCGTTCAGTTACCCGCTGTGGTTCCCTAAGCGCAGGACAGTTCACCGCCGCCCGACTCCACAGACCCCGGAAGAATCCACACCAAACAGGCCGAGACCGGCCGGCGGGGTAGTTCACCACGGGGGCGCAGCATTCGACCAAAACTCCATATTATGTGTGTCTTGATGATGCTCATGCTCGCTAAACCCTAGACAACTACCGTTAGGAGCTTGCCTGTACAGCAGACAGGAGCTGGATATCATTTTGCTTCCTTCAGCATCTTATTCGCTAGATTTTCGCGGACAGACATCCCTGACCAGCTCTCTCCGTGCGTCTCGCGTCCATTTTCATCGTGAAGCGCCTCACGAGAGCTTGACCATGGCCGGTCACGCAACCCCAGACGACTATCTGGAGAGAACATATGCTGGTGTCTTGGGAAAGCTGGTTGGAGTCTATCTTGGCCGCCCTTTCGAGCAATGGACCTACCAACGAATCTTGAAAGAGCTGGGTCCAATCCACTACTATGTTCATGACAAGGTCAAATCACCGTTGGTGGTGACCGATGACGATGTCTCGGGGACATTCGTCTTTATACGAGCCTTGGAAGAACATGACATCTCGGCCCACACCAACTTCGAAGCTATTGCTGAAGACGTTGGGAGGACCTGGCTGAACAACACTGTCGAGAAGAAGTCTATTTTCTGGTGGGGAGGCCGAGGCATCTCAACTGAACACACGGCGTATCTCAACCTGAAGCATGGCATCAAGGCGCCCGCCAGTGGCTCCATCGAAACGAACGGCAAAACAGTGGCCGAGCAAATCGGCGGCCAAATCTTCATCGATGGCTGGGGTCTGGTGGCTCCTGGGAACCCTTCGCTTGCAGCTAAGCTGGCCCGCGCGGCAGCATCTGTTAGCCACGACGGCGTCTCCGCAGAGGCCGCAGTCCTATGGGCAGCCATGGAAGCCGAGGCTTTCAAGTCCAAGGACGTCAATCATCTCCTGTCTGTGGGACTAAGCTTCATATCAGATGAATCACCACTGAGGAGGCTGATTGCCGACATCCGACAATGGGCAGAGACCGACCAGGACTGGGAGAAAACCCGTCAGCGGATCGAGGATAATTATGGCTACGACAAGTACAAGGGTCCATGTCACGTTATACCGAACCATGGTCTCATGATACTAGCCCTTGTCTATGGTGGCGATAGCTTCCACAAAGCAATGCACATTATCAACACGGCTGGTTGGGACACAGACTGCAACTCTGGTAATATTGGGTGCTTGGTGGCTCTGATGCACGGAATGGCCAGTTTCGAGGGTGGCCCTGACTGGACTGGTCCATTGGCCGATAGAGCCTTGGTCTCGAGTGCAGACGGAGGCTACTCTGTGAACAACGCCGCACGAATCGCGTATGACGTGGCCAACAGCGGTCGACGGCTTGCGGGCCAAGACGCTCTGCCTTCACCCAAGGCAGGGGCACAATTTCACTTCACCCTGCCGGGAAGCGTGCAAGGCTTCATGGTCGGCGAGAACAAGTCCCCCGGAAGCGCCGTCGACGTGCGTCAGGAGGTGGATCACGCCGGACGTACAGGGTTGGCCATTCACATTGATGGTCTGTCGTCTTCCTCACCTCCCCTCGAGGTCTTATCGCAGGTATTCACGCCAACTGAGGTACAGACCATGAAGAAAACGTACGATCTCATGGCATCCCCGCTGGTGTACCCCGGACAAACAGTCACTGCGGTACTCAGGGCCGATGGCTCCAACAGTCAACCCGTCGCGGTGAATCTGCGGCTGAAGCACTACACCGTTACCGACACTCTGCTGACGCGAGATGGGCCATCCACCACTCTGGTCCCCAACGGCGAGTGTACGCTACGGTGGCAGATCCCAGACGAGTTTGACAGCCTGCCTATACAGCAGCTTGGGCTCGCATTGACTTGTGCCGCTGAGGGAGATCTCAAAGGTGTCTTACGGCTTGAGTCGCTCTCGTACGGTGGGACGCCGAATACCGTCCTCAAGCGACCTTCCGCCCTCGCGGAGCTTCCTCGCGAGCTCACCAGGCCGGGTGTACTCTTCAGCTTTTGGTCACGGGCATGGATCCACAACCTTGATACGTTCGCCCTCAGATTCCCAGAGTTCTCCTTCTGGATCGCCCAGGATTATGGCGAAGGCATCCTCACGACGGGAGCAAGAGACTGGACAGACTACACCCTGACCGTGCCGGGACTCATGGTCAGCTATGGTAGCGCGGGCGTGGCAGTCCGAGTGAGAGGCCTGAACAGATACTACGCTTTCGTCTTCAAGAAGGGCGCAAAGGAGGTGGCTGTCGTGAAGGCAAGGGACGAGTCTCGGACAGAGCTTGCCCGCGTAGAGTACCCGTGGGATTTGGACACGACGTACTCGGTCCAGGTTCGCGCTCAAGGGGCAACTATTACCGCCTTTATCAATGGCACGCAGGTTGTCGCCGCAAATGACGACGAGTATGAGGGCGGTGGCATTGGGGCAATCGCCACAACCGGGAGTGTAGGGATCCACGAGTTCCGCGTCGGGCCTTGTTCTTAGTCAAGTTCTTTCTCTGTTCTATTCAGAGCAGCACACGTCCATGTCTACCCTATCGCGCCTAAAAATATGAGACGTTATAGATTTCTAAAATCGCTGCTGCTATAGGCAATAATATATGGCCGTTTATTCTGAAGACCTTTGAGGCTGGTTCTACGACAGCTAAGTTAAAGGAGCACGGCGCCCATAGACAGGCCCAAGGCGTGATAGTTGTGATGAACTACTACAAGTCAATTGCTGAAGTACACCCTTCTTCGGCCATGATTCGAGAAGTATTTCAGGCAGTAATAAACTCCCCGTATGGATATGTATAATATACTTAAGAGAGTAACATGTCCAGCTTAGGGGTCTGTATAGTGTGACACACTCCAGAACGTCTTATGTCGCCTAAGAACAAGCAAATAAGCGCACATCAAGAGTTGAAATAAAAAGGACTAGGTCTCTAATCTAGCCCTGAAAAAGTCCTGCTCTGGCCTCCCTGGCACGGTTAAACCACCGCCCCCACCTCCCCCTCTTTGCTGAGGGTCACTTTAAGGCACTCTACCGTGAACTACTCCTCCTTGCTAATAATCTCCTGCACTTCATTCGGCTGAGTCGCGTACGGATCTACGACAGCCGTCTTAAACTTCCTCGCAGGGACTCGTTGCTCGAAAAGCATATCGAGCTCCGCGTAGGTTCTTCCCTTGGGCTCAGGGAGGCGGAAGAAAGCCCACAGGAGGCACAGGCAGCAGTGCACGAACCAGAAGAAGCCAGCTTTGGCGCCCCAGTTCCACCCAGCCGAGTTGAGCATGTATAGGCCGATGACATTCGTGTAGGAGGCGCCGAGGACATAGCCGGTGTTGATACCCAGGGCGATTGTTTTCTGTCGCATCCTTGTCGAGGGGATCTCGGCGGCAATTGTGTAGGTTCCGGGGCCGACGGTGAGGTTGTAGATGAACATGAAAACGAGCATAAGGGTGCCTATACTCCACGAGGTGGCGTCCGAGGCATCGGGGATCCCGAGGCAGCCGATGGTGAGAAGAAGAACCGCCTGGGCGCTGAGAGAGGCAAGGATAATAGTTCGACGGCCCATGCGAGCCAACAGAACCCACGAGAGAAGAGAAGCGGCAAAACCTATTGCGAACTGGCCTAGGCTGAGGGAGAAGGCATTGGAGGGATCCAAGCCGGTCTTGGTATAGAAGTAGATGGAATACGACATGAGCTTCTGGCCACACAGAGCGTGGGTCGCCCAGATGCCGCAGACGATTTCCGTACGACGTAGGTTAACGCCCTTAAAGGCATCTAGCCACCTGGTTCCCTCCCTGTTCTCGATCTCCATTTTGTTTGTGTGGATCATCATAGCAACCGTCGCCTTAGCGTTAAACCACTCGCCGCTGGTGCCGAGATTGTTCAGTGCCCGTTCGGCCTCCTGGATGCGGCCCTTGCGGACGAGCCACCAGGGGGACTCAGGAGCGAAGCAGACGGCGACTAAGATGGGGATGGGCCAGATCCACTGAATGGCGAAGGGGATCCTGAACGACCATTCGTTGTCGAGGGTTTCCATCCCCTTAAGGACACCAGCGCCGATAATCTGCCCGATGATCCAGCACAGGTTGGTGTAGTTAGTCAGGTAGCCGCGAAGGTTGGTCGGGCAGACCTCGGCCGCGTAGGCGACGGTGACAGACTGAAACATGCCCCACGGGAGACCGCAGAGGATGAGGCCAATTTGGAGCGCGATGAGGCTCGGGGCAAAGAAGGTAATGAAGATGAACCCGGTGATCATGGAGAGGGCCAAGGCAATGATGCGTTTGTATCCAAACTTCCCCGCCAGCCAGCCTCCCAGCGCGACTCCTGCCATGGAACCGACGCTGACGCCCGCGGTGAGGCCGATCTGCCAGGGTGCAGTGAGCGTATAGCCTCCCTTTCCGTCCGGTTCGCCGTATTTGCGGTTGAAGGATGGCATAGCGAAGAAGCTACCTATAAGCAGCGTATCGTAGCCCTCCATGATAATGCAGGAGGACAGGGCTACCGACCACGCCACGGCCTTGCGGTAGGTCCTGAGACCTTCCATCAGCGAAATCTTATGCTCAGCGTCGGAGGCGGTTCTGGCGTCCTTGACGAGATTCTTGACCACTTCATCGTCGTTGAACTCGCGGACGTGTTCCACAGCATCGTCAACGGACGCTTCGGCGTGCTTGACTTCCATCGATGGTGCCATGACGTGTAAAGAGCTTGATGTGTGGGTAACGAAGAGATAGGGGGAGAAACAACAATCTTGGATGGGTTATGCAGCGTGGTGAGACTGAACTGGAGCAGCAAGAACTAAGAGGAGAGGATAGACAGAAGCTGTTCCCAGGTTGATCTCCAAAGGGATAGATGAGAGCAAGTCGATGAGGATCGGCTGCATTATGTACAACAACAGCAAATCTGGGGTTTCCCACTAGTTTGGGTTCCCCACGGGGTCTTTGTAGCAAAGGATCGACCCTCCGGCTGGTGCTATGCTCGGTAGATTCTGGCACGAAGTTTGATCGGTAGCGAAGTCTAGAAGCAGTCTCTATTTTTCCTGCTCCCCACAATGGCGGCGGATCTTGGCCACTAGGCTTAGAGAAGTAACGCTGGACTATATGTCTACATCGGGGTTAGTTCGACTGGGGTTGAACCCGTGATGATGCGGGGAGCGGGGGATACCGGTGGAGGGGAACAGCGGAGAAAGGCCGGGGCACCTTTTCTGGACTCCTAGAGAGGCTTAGCCACAATTGCTCTTCAAGCTATGAGTCTTTCCTAGTTACTAGACTAGTAGATAGTTATAGAGAAATAAAAGAAAAGTTGTTACCTCGGTTATACTGCTGACTCACTTCATGCGAACATATTATCCATTCCCCCCCTTTACTTTGTAGAAGTTCCGCATTAGCCAAAAGTAGTATTAAGATATTGGCTATAGCGTACTTTGGAGGGGCTGCGGGCTATAAGTCGGGAGAGAGGCGCAAGAGAAAGAGAAAGGTAGTCACCTGATGCAGTAAGCTATTAAAGAAACCGAAAAGCAGGGCACTTTGCATAGCGCGTCTTATGATTCCAACACACCATTACTCAACTTGGCAACTTTATATTTACATGTCCGACAGGGCATAAGCAGTCGCCCATAAGGATTCCATAAATCGCAGAGAAATCATCCAAATCAATCCCAGGAGAGAGCACTTCAAGTGCTATCATTAGCCAGAAACCCTCAAGTGACATGTAGGAGCCAGCTTTCTGTATTCTCCTGCTTGATTACCTGCCATGTCCCTCTCCGAACCCCGGTCCAAGTGTTCGTCCGTCACTCGGAGGCGTAGGCAGCCCCACCACTTCTCGAAATGGCAACCCCAGCCTACATTACCACTTTAGGTCGGTCCAAGAAGAGACAGGTTCCACCCTCGACTTGCCGAGTCGTGCGAGGTCAGATGCAGCTCGCCGAGAAGAGGGTTGAGGTGGAACGGGATGGAGAGAGGGGCCTGACTTCTGAGAAAGGCGAATTTCGCTCTGTCGACGCTTGTTGGACCCTTTAGATCCAGACCTGCAAGGCTATACTCTCACCTATTCCGACCATGGAAGCGCAGGAACTGTGATGGAGAGTTTGTACAATAGGGCACGTGCATTATGTTGCACCGAGCCCTGAGTGTTCTCCGCAGGTAAGAGTTCCCTAAGTCCAAAGCGCAGATCTGCTCTTAAGCTGCATTCTCTGTCTTGTAGGGCTTTGCTCCAACTTCCTCTAGATATATAACTCTCTTTCTGGAATCGATTATACTCTCCGGCATCCCGTTGTTCCCATCAGCTAAGACAGAGTCATCCAAGGACATCTTAGCTACGGCCATCTATTACTATTATCGCCATCCACTAACATGGCCTACCAAGAAGACCCCCTGTCGTTTGGCAACCGCGTGCGGGCCATGATGTACGGCATAGCCTTCGGCGACGCGCTTGGCGCAACGGTCGAGAAGTTGACGGCGGCACAGATCCGCGAGCGCTACGGCCGGGTCGAGTCGCTGGACACCCCGTGGTGGCGCATGAACCTGAGCGACAAAGAGCGCAAGGGGAGGATACGGGGCGGCGGCATCTACACGGACGACACGCTCATGACGCTGTGCCTGCTTCAGGTGTACCGCGAGCAGAGGCGCCACCTGGACCCGTGGGACATGGCAGACTGCATGGTGCGCCAAATTGCGTGGACGCCGCGCTGGATCTCAGAGCTGCAGTGCGAGACCATGCTACTTGAGCGTCTCTTCTTCGCGGAGAAGTGGCTGTTCCAGAAGCACCAGCTGAGTTCCTGCGATCCGCGAACAGGCGGCATCGGGAACATGGTCAACTGCGGAGCGGCCATGTACATCGCCCCGATCGGTGCCGTGAATGCCGGAGACCCCCAGGCGGCGTACAACGAGGCCATTGCCTTTGCCAGTGCGCATCAGGAGAGCTACGGCCTGGAGGCGGCGGGCGTTCTGGCGGCGGCGGTGGCGGCGGCTTTCGTCCCCGGCACGACTATCGAAGCCGTGGTTGCCGAGGCGCTCCGGTTGGCCAAGGACGGCACCAAGCTCGCCATCGCCGCTGTCGTGGAGGCAGTCCCTGGCCTCAGGGGCAAGTCCCATGCCAAAGTGACCGCGGCTTTCCACGACGCCATCGCCCCCTTCTCCTACACTGGCGATGATATCCATCATATCTCGGCCAAGGTTGGCCGGCTCACTGCCGCATACACACCTTCCCGGCTGCACTCGATCGAAGAGCTGCCCATCGCGCTCGGCTTTGCCCTCCTTAATAACGGCGACTTCGCCAAGAGCGTGCCAGACGGGATCAACTCGGGCCGTGATACCGACTCGATCGGCGTCATGGTCGGCGCTATCCTTGGTGCGCTGAATGGATTGGGCGTGATCGACCCTCAGGTCTGCGGGAAGATCAACGAGGTGAACAAGGTAGACTTGCTCGCTGAGGCGGATAGTTTTGCGAAGGTGGCGTTGGGTATTCAGGACGCGGACAGGCGGAGCTTTGAGGCCGTTCTCAGGAGCAGAGATGGTTTCACCAACGGCGTGACGAACAGACATGCAAATGGGGACACGGACGGGCTCACGGACGGGCACAGGCACGATGCGAATGGGGTGAACGTCGTCAAACCCGTAAATGAGAACTAATGAGACTGCAGTCATGCCCACCTCTCAGTCCGTTCCTGTTGTTTACTATTTCTTCCTTCTCCGTGTATACATCTCGTAGACTCAATAGCGAAATAGAGGTTATCACATCAGAGGTCAAAAAAATCTTTATGGCAATTTTCTAATCTAAAATTCTTGCGCAAGCGATGTGACTCTGATCTGCACTCTTGGGAAACATTGTACTACTATTCATCAAATGTAGGACGAAGCCTTGAGAGTTTCTCCGCAGACTTCTAAGAAGTCACCACTAACTGACCCGTTGTACTGCTCCCGCGGCGCTCATCTGACTCATAGACCGAGTGCGATAAGTCGTTGCAATGAGAAGTTTGATGAGGATTAGTTCATTAGCTTTGTTCATGAGACCTACACCATCATTAAGTGCCTTGGCATCCAAATGAAGCTTTTGTTGCCGCGGCGCTTAGGCTGCCTATTCGAGACGTGCCGTAGCGCTCCATCACGGATCCATTTGTTGCATCCCTGAGACCTGCATGGTGAACACGAGGCTTGAAACCATTGGTCAATAACAATAGATGATCTTCTCGGTGGCGTCTTGGCTCTTCATTGCACTCGGTAGGCATCTCCGCCTCCGGCTTCCGGTCACCGTCGCTTTGTGGCTGTGTGCGAAGCTTAACTTCCCCGGAAACATTGCCCAAAACGATCAATGTTCTGTATCCAAGTTGCGACCAGGTTGGTCGACAAATCCGGATGAAGAGATTGTAAGCGCTGCCGAGATACCTGTGGAGTTCTGGCCGGTGCCTAGTCCTGATACTGGGCACGAGGCTGGGGCTCCCTTCCCCTGGAAACAACTAAGGAGGCGCTTTTGGCGAATCGTGACCAGACGATCGGTGTTGATGGCTCCTGGTAAATATCATACAGTTGCATGGCAGATGAATAGAGGATGCTCGACGCCCCATTTGTGTGGCGAAGCAGTTGATCTCTTCTGTTCTTTGCCTCCGCGGTAGAGCAACGTGATTCCATGGGCTTGATATCGTCGGGCGTGAGAGAGAAGTGCCCAGATTCTTCCAGACCCTGCTCAGTAACAGGGAGCTCAGAAACTGCGCCTCCTTTCTCCAATATCATCTATGATGATTATCGGGTCATCACTGTTGTGCTCAAGCAGCTAGCTCACCAAAAAATGAACCAGTATGCTTTTCAAGCCTTGACGTATAAGGTCTAACTCGTGCCACTGTCAAGTCCACGGATCTAGGAGCTGAGGAATAGACTCAACAGACAAACCAACCTGAACTACAAACTTCTCTCTTATTAGAAACACACAATTGTGTGCAAGAGCACTCACAAGCCGCTACCTTGACTGCGTGTGGAGGTCCCCTTTGCTGAACTACCACATCAACACTCATGGTGTCAACATGGCGTTCAACAGTAACAGGCAGATGCTCTCGCCGCCCAGCCAGTGGATCGACACACGCTCAAGATCTTCCAGCAAAGCCGAAACTCTGGCCTCGACAGCTCTCGCCGCGTCTTCGGTGGCGCCGAGCACACAGGGTAGCATCCTCGAGGAGCCAAAAGCCGCGCTCCAGGCATACCCAGGTACGGAAGCAGACTTCTTCGTCCAGGACAATCCGTTTGCCTTCACACCGGGCCATCTCAACAAGCTGCTGAATCCGAAATCTCTGTCGGTGTTCCGGGCGCTCGGCGGCTTGAGAGGGATCATCCGCGGTCTGCAGACAGATGCCACGTCGGGTCTGAGCGTCGATGAAACTTCCCCCGAACACGGATCTCTTACGATGAGGCTGTGTACGGATTGGCCAGAGACTTGAAGGTCGAGCTCCCTCCGTCATCTGAAGCTTTCGGCGAGCGCATCCGCGTATTCAAGCGTAATATACTGCCGCCCAAGAAGCCGACCTCGCTATTGAGGCTCATGTGGAACGCGTACAACGACAAGGTACTCATCCTACTCACCGTCGCAGCGGCGGTGTCCCTCGCGCTGGGACTTTACGAGACTCTAGGTGTCAAGCAGCCCCCGAGTGAGCCCATGCCGGTCAACTGGATCGAGGGCGTGGCTATCTGCGCTGCTATCGCCATCGTCACCCTCGTTGGCTCGCTCAACGACTACCAGAAGGAATGCGCCTTTGTCAAGCTGAACGCGAAAAAGGACGAACGCCAGGTTGCGGTCATTCGCTCAGGGAGGAAGCAAGTCATTGATGTACAGGATCTGCTGGTCGGTGATGTTGTAAGTCTGGAGCCGGGAGACATCATCCCAGTAGACGGCATCTTCATCCAAGGCAGCGATGTCAGGTGCGATGAGTCCTCGGCCACTGGAGAGTCAGAGGCTCTGCCCAAGACAGCGGGCGACACTGTGATGGCTGCTATCACCGAGGGCTGCAACACTAACGGTTTGGATCCCTTTATTATCTCTGGTGCCAAGGTTCTCCAAGGTTCGTCCTACCATCCCGCCCCGTTGAGCATGAAACATGTCCCCGATCTCCACGCTAGAGGAGTTGAATTAATACCGTTGAACCGCAGGAACCGGAACTTTTGTCGCTACATCCGTGGGAGTCAACAGCAGCTTCGGAAAGATCATGGTATCGGTCCGCGTCGACATCGAGACAACACCGCTGCAGAAGAAGCTCGAGGGCCTCGCCATGGCTATTGCAAAGCTCGGTAGCGGCGCTGCTTGTCTACTCTTCGCGGTTCTTCTGATCCGCTTTCTCGCAAGCCTCTCGTCAGACGATCGGACCGCAGCAGAGAAAGCCTCGTCTTTCTTGAATATCTTAATTGTCGCCGTCACTATCATTGTTGTTGCTGTTCCAGAAGGTCTCCCTCTTGCCGTAACTTTGGCATTGGCCGTTGCTACTAAGAGGCTGGTCAAGGAGAAGAACTTGGTGCGAGTCCTACGGGCCTGTGAGACCATGGGAAACGCAACGGCCATCTGCTCGGATAAGACGGGTACACTCACAGCAAACAAGATGACAGTAGTGGCCGGCACTTTTGGGTCGACATGCTTCTCGAAGCCTTCAAGCGCAGAGTCAACAGCCAGCCACACATCAGTCTCTCAATGGGCTTCTCAGCTCTCTGAGCCCGCCCGCAGACTCATCACATGCTCCGTTGCCTGCAATTCTACCGCCTTTGAGAGCAAGGAAGACGGCGACGCCTCGGCTTTTTTCGGTTCCAAGACGGAGACGGCGCTTCTTTCCCTGGCGCGTGATCACCTTGGAATGCCTCACGTCGAGGAAGTTCGCAATATCAGCCCCATCGTGACAAAGTGGGATTTCGACTCCAGGAGGAAATGCATGGCCACAGTCGTTGCTCTTAACAAGGACGAAGGCGGTGGCTATCGTCTGCTCGTCAAAGGTGCTTCGGAGATCCTCCTGAAGCACTGCAAGTACAAGGTCGACATGGAAAGCCTAGGCCAAAGTGAACTCTCCAGGGATGAGCGGAGGGCGCTTGAGGCGACGATCAATGGGTACGCCAGCCAGTCTCTGCGAACTATCGGGCTTGTATATGCAAACTACAAGCAGTGGCCCCCTGTCCATGCTTCACGCGAAGCCTTGACCACTATTTTGCCATCGTCAGGGACGGAGACTGATCTTACTGTCCCGCTCGAGCCACTTTTGGCTGATCTGACGTTCCTTGGCGTCGCGGGGATTCGGGATCCGGTGCGCCCTGGTGTGCCAGAGGCTGTGGCCAAAGCTAGAAGCGCTGGCGTCCAGACTCGCATGGTTACTGGCGACAACGTCGTCACTGCCCGTGCCATAGCTACAGAGTGCGGCATCTACACCGAGGGTGGTATTGTGATGGAAGGTCCTGAGTTCAGGAAGCTCACAGATGAAGAGCTCCGCCAGATACTCCCCAAGCTTCAGGTGCTTGCCCGTTCCTCACCTGAGGATAAGCGCGTACTCGTTACTAAGCTTAAAGAGCTATTTGATGAGACTGTCGCCGTGACTGGCGACGGCACAAATGACGCCCCTGCTCTTAAGGCCGCGGACGTCGGTTTCTCCATGGGCCTGTCAGGCACTGAAGTCGCTAAGGAGGCTTCTGCGATTATCCTTATGGATGATAACTTCACCTCGATTATTACGGCTCTGAAATGGGGACGGGCAGTGAACGACGCGGTACAGAAGTTTCTCCAGTTCCAGATTACAGTTAATATCACCGCTGTCCTTATCGCATTCATCACATCTGTTTCTAATAACAAGATGGAGTCGGTTCTTAAGGCTGTCCAGCTTCTCTGGATTAACCTTATCATGGACACATTCGCGGCCCTGGCTTTAGCCACAGATCCACCCACTGATCGGATCCTAGACCGTCAACCGCAAGGAAAAAAGAGTCCTCTCATCACAATAAATATGTGGAAGATGATTACAGCGCAAACGTTCTTCCAGCTAGTTGTATCACTTGTTCTTTACTTTGCTGGCCCTGAGATCCTTGGCTATGACCGCGCAGACGAGGACCAGATGCTCGAGCTTAACACTATCATCTTTAATACCTTCGTCTGGATGCAGATCTTCAATGAGTTCAACAACAGGCGCTTGGATAATAGGCTCAACATCTTTGAGGGTATCCACCGAAATCATTTTTTTGTCGGCATCACGATTCTGATGGTTGGTCTGCAAGTGGCCATCATCTACATCGGTTCCCGCGCCTTCTCCATCAAGGAGGGTGGCATCGACGGCACGCAATGGGCCATCTCGGTTGTCACGGCTTTCCTATGCGTTCCTTATGCGGTTCTAGTCCGTCTTTTCCCGGATGAGTGGTTCAGCAAGATCGCGATCACGGTGGGTGCGCCGTTCGCTGTGATGTATAGAGCACTTGGACGGGGCTGGCGCGTCATGACAGGATGCTGGAGGAAACCTGGGCGTCGAGATGATAGCGAGGCTGCGTCGTTGCCGTCCCATGCTGCTAGGGATGAGGAATCGTCCCCCACGTATACCGAAAGGAAGAGCCCCATGGAGGTTGGGGTATCCAAGGAGGCAACTGTCCACAAAGTACAGACTAATCTTCCGATCGTTGTGCACGTAGATAGCTCGTAGCGCAATCAAGCGTCCGAGGCATGAAGATCTATAGAGACCTATTGGAGGAGGAGGAGGTTTTAACCTAGGAATCAATTAATCGGTGCTTTCTTTTTTGCTTGATGCGTCCACTTATAACACTGAAGTAAAAGCAACTTTAAAGTAATGCCAACAGGCGATCGTCGTCTGCTTAGGTCCAAGCAAGTTCTTTCATAAGTCTGGTTGCGTACGCCTCGGTCTCCAGATACCCTCACTCATACCTTCACAAAGATAAGAGACTGTGAGAAGGACTTGACGAATCAAGTTGTGTCCAAGTCCGAACTTTTGGCGTAATATCGCAGATGGAATATGAACCAAGATTTGCTCATCTTCCATCCTGGCCTCCGAGCGTCCAGCTTGGATTATGAGATGTAACTCAAGTGGCAGTGGCTGTGTTATGGTGTTTCTGCCAACCACAGCCGCACGCGGGCCGCGCGCTTCAACCCCACGATGCGCCACGACTGTAGAGAAAGAATAAATAATAATAGCTTTAGTTTCTACCGTTTAGTCTTTTTAATTTATAGTAGTATAAGAGAAATTATTTTAGTTAATATAATAGCCTTATAGAGCCTCTTTTTAACTTATTCTTTGGGATGTAAGGATAATCTTTTTACCCAGATGCGATTGCGACCTCATGAGATTCAACTCGTCGACACTGTATTGTGCTCGAAGTGTGGATCGAGAGGGGAACGTCTTCTATGTACAGGCAATGCTCTCAGTCACTGTATCCTGGTTGGGGCGGTATGACCTGAATGTGTGGTGGGTTACTATTTAGATCTATTCAGCCTACCTCCCGATACAGCCCGAATCATGTCGTGCGTAGATCCACCTATCCACTTGGACGATGATAGCCTTGCTCTCCAGATCCAGCTCGAGGAAGTCCAAGGCCAACGTGAACATCAATCCGGCAAATGGGTCGAGGGAAATCCTCCAGATTATGCCATAGCATTCGAAATATTCGAGAATGAGGTGAATGAGGCCATTGCGCTGGTCCAAGATATGAGACTTGCGCATAGTATTGCCATGGCAGTTGATTCTGATGCACTCGCGATCGAACTTTTGACTGCTGAAGAGGCGAGCATTGCCCAAGATCGGCAATATGCGCTCAGCCTAGATGAAGATGGCGGTGCTACCCGTCGTGATAATACCAACATTTCAGATGTATTGAACCCCAGTACAGAAGTGATTGATTGGGATTTCGTCTTCGAGTCTGCTACTCCTGTAGTCGAAAGCTGGGCCACATCTAGCACTGTTGCGGGTCCCTCGGGGCAGTACGTCCATCATCAGCAGGCTGCTTTGCAAGGCTTACCTAATATCAAAGTTGAATGCTCTGTCTGTGGAGATAATGTTCCATCAGGGGTCAGTGTCCGGTTGGGATGTGAAGACACATACTGCAAGCCATGCCTCAAGGAGTTCTTTCTACGGGTTATCAAAGATGAAACCCTTTTCCCACCCAGTTGTCACCACCAGGCGATCGACCTATCTATTATCGAGCCAGACCTCTCGGTTGATGAGTTGAACATGTACAAGGAAGCGGAAGCAGAATTCACCAGTACTGACAGAGTCTACTGTGCTGCTCCAGAGTGTGCAAAGTATATTCCAGCGATCCAACGAAGCCCGGATTATGCATCTTGTGGAGCATGCGGTGCTGAAACCTGCATGTATTGCAAAGCTCTAGCCCACGAAGGGCCGTGTCCAGATGATGAAGCACGTCAAAGCCTCCTTAAATTTGGAAAAAGGCAAGGCTGGCAATCTTGCTCTAGATGTGGCCAAATGGTCCATCGATATGAAGGTTGTGATCATACAACGTGAGTGCCAACAACACAGATCTCCACAGAGCCAAACTGACGAGCCTCCTACAGGTGCAGGTGCCGTTACGAATTCTGTTATAGGTGTGGCGTGGAGTGGAAGCACTGCCCATGCGGCGATTGGGAGCCAGAACTTCTTAACCAGAGAGCTCAACAAGTTGTCGACAGAGAAGCCCAATGGCCGCTGGCTCCTGCTGCCCGTGTTAGACGCGTTGCAGCCATGGAACAGGAACTCTTAGCCACGCATGAGTGCGACCATCAAAACAAATTTAGCAAGCTGGAGGGCTCAGCACCGCGCAGCGGATACCGTTGTGAAATTTGTCATGATCGCCATTACAAGTTTATCCTCTCATGCAAACGATGCCATTTACTGGCATGCCAAGACTGCCGGTGTCATAGGATTTAGGACGTAATATACTCTATTCTTAATATACCTCTCCATGATACTTTGACATCAATTCGTCGTCCAATATGTTGTGTTCATCCGCCATGATGTGCCATTTCCTCCAACGCCTCCAGAGGGGCTAAGTCAATCGATGAGAAAGAAGGTATGTAATGTAAGACTCCAGCGAGTGAGATAAAAACCGGGCAGGCTAAATAGGGATATAATGAACAGCTCACCTATACGTACATCAGATAAAAAGTAATAGTACTCCTCTTAGCATATATGTTTGTGTGATACTGTATCAACAAATCTTAAGAATCCTTGGATATCGGCTTCTAAGTGGCATATGCGGCAAATATATAGCCCAAACAGCAAATGCACCGATCTTTGAGTAGCTATTCAAGGGGCAGTTCCTACAGGCCCTGCGTTTTGGTTTCAGCCGCATTCGGCACTTGTATCAGTGCACCAAAAGGGCAATAAGATACATGAGACACTTGCACTATTCAAGCGTATCATGGAAGCCTAAGAAGCGATCCCCGCCGAGAACTATCCAAGCCGTCCCGAAACACAACTTTAACTTGCACTGGCATACCTAGACAATGGCCAGGCACAAGCCTTGAAGACATTCAAGAACCTAAAGTTGATTAAATCTTCTTTCTACTTAAATTCTACTATGCTAACTCGTGAGCGTAGTAGCTCTGCTCATTAAAGTATACGGCATGCTAGAATTTATGCTATTTAGTAGGTTTCTTTTTTGAACGAGGTGGATAAACCGGAAGCGGAAACTCATACATAGCCTCGATTTGTTTTTCTTAGCCATGCAGAGTCAAAGATTAGCCATGTAGCTGGTGCCCGAAGAGCATGGATTACTGTTCCACACGAGAGCATGACTAGAAGACAACATGTGTTCAACCATGGCCGCTGAAGCACGGTCCATGGTTCTGGGTATGTGGCACTCGAGGTGTGCTTTACCCGCTCGTATGTATTCCAGATCTGCCCTTGCGGAGACTTGTAATGGGTTCTTCATTATGTGCCGGTACAAGATGCCAATAGACGCGAGACAGTTGGCGTTTTGGAGCCTATCCTCGTCAGGATGACGTTTCCTTAAGCTCAACCTTTGATGACTTACATGAGGATAAACATGTTGGACTTTTTCGCATCGTCCATGTTCCTTGGTGGGTGGGAGGATGGTTAGACTATCTTACAATGGGAACACAAGATCTATCGGACATACTCGTTCAAGGATCTGATATAGGATCTTGTGGCATCGACACACAAGGCCTCGCTGTCTGGAGCCGAAATATGATTCTGACCGAGGTGTTCGTCAGTTAGTCCCGCTATTAGGGAGATCGCTGCCCAATGAATGGAGCGGACAAGACTGAAATAGTCCAAATGGAGGACAAGTATATGCAGGCGTAGATGAATGGGCGCAAGTATCGGCTTCTTAGGACGGCAAGTAGCCGGCAGGGTATCAGACCAAGCCGTGAGGTCTCGATCGATTCTATGAATAGCGTCTATCATGTCATCCGTGCTGTCGGCCGAGTTCATTGTGTTGCAGAAACGGTTCTGCATTTGGCTGATTTTGTATTTCCATCCGTATATCTGCATGAGATTGAGGCTTGATTGGTCTTTGTCATCGAGCGACGAGCGTAAGACACTCATATTTCGTTCCTCGAAGTTGTGAATAATACCAGGTGGACGGCCTTGGATCAGAGAGATGTTTCTATATCAACGTCAGCCTTGGGACCGTGAGAGGGCAAACATGCACGATTATCCTACGCATCAAGATCAAGAGTGATCCACCAGAGCCAAGACCGCAGGCGTAACTGATGATCGGGCAATTCCATTTCCATCGGACTCTTTCGATGTAGCCCCATGGATTGAGCGGTGCGGATTGCCAGCCCGCAGAAGGTCCATGCCACTCCGCAATGTCCGTTGCAAAGTTGATAAAGAGTCTGTCAAGTCAGCAGGCATATTCATAGGCTCTGAAGTTTTGGAAAACTTACGTGTAGCAAAACGACTTGAAGCGACGATTCGGAAGGATCAACTACGCAATCGTGAAACAAAGATGAAGCTCTTTGATATACAGCCTTGATCTCGTCGGTGTGGTCGGGACGTTCCCCAAGGGACGTTGCCCCGATCGAGACAATGAGGAAAAATATGCAGTGATCAAGGATCCCCAGACTTGATCGCTCTGCGGTATAAAATCGTTCCGTCTGCTCTGGATATGAAGCCTCGTCGACAACTGGGTAAAAAGCGTTGATATTGCGGAGATATGCTGTTCCATAGCAAAATTAATTTTCTGAGCAACAACATCAGCTGAATTTTGGAACCGCGCATTACCTTTGCTATACTTTAATGCCAGCTGATGAGGAGGCAAGTCTTGCAATAAGAAGTCAGACAGTGACGACGACCTAATTCCGTGGCTGATGTGCGCGCTCGCCTCGACCAAAAAACCAAGTGAGCTGCTCTTCAGAGGGAGTTGCTGGCTTTCAAGGGCATCTTTGATACACAGCCCTAATGTTGCGCCAACAGAATTGAAACCTATATAGATGGAATTTGCCAAAGGTTAACGAGAATGTTCAAGTTCTGTGAGCTTGACGGAATACCAACCTATGTAACTGGTAGCCGCCTCGTTTTTGCTGACAAAAACGCCCGGTAGTGTAGATTGCTGCAGGCGAGCTAGGCGCAAGTCTTTTCTAGTCAGCAAGTCGATGCTGGACACCTTCCCGTTCGGGGTGCCCCTGTCCCTGATGCGGGGGAGGGAAAAGTCCGAAATACTGTTCTCTGTTGGATGCCTCATGGAAGGCCCGTCAGTAGTCTGCGGTGCGCTGATAAAGTCACGGCCGAGATCATACTGGCCGTCCAACGTATCGTTGAGAGTGCTTGCCTCCAGAAAGTTGGACGAATCCCCAACATCATATTGGTGGAGGTGGTGGCTCAAGTCGTTGGTGTTTACTTCACCCAAACCCTCCATCTGATCCCAGAACGGTGCCAGATCTGGATCACCAAACGCTGGGCTTATTTCCGTAACCGTTTGGTATATCTGGCCGTCTAGAGGGTTTGCGTCTATCTCCCTGGGGTCTGCATCTTTGCTGCCGTCCTGTTCCGGCATTACACTGGGGCGACTGGTCTGAACAGCAGCGTCACCACGTCTTGGGTCATGGTAAGTGCACTCTGCATGATAGAGCTGGCAATTCAGGCATGGCCGTTGATTTGGTGTGCACTTGAGCTACGCCAGCTGGTCAGTCAGGGTACTAGAAATGAACGATTGTGGTGGAAGGGCCGAAACACTCTTTTCTGGCGACAGTAATCGCAGGCCCGGGTGACACGTCTGGCACGAGAAGAGCGGCCATTCAAAGTGGTCAAGGGACGAGCCATCGCTGTTCTTTCAAGAAGCCGGCCTTAGATTCTCTTGTCTTGGGTTGCGTGTCTCAGCCTGTCGCGTCAAGAAAACCGACGACGGAAATGTTTGGTAAATAAATTGAGTGGAGAAGCTGCCGAAGGTTCCGATATTCTAATCTCTACCCAATGATAGCATTCCAGGCTATTTTGGTCCTCGCCCTGTCTGCGACATTCCATGCATCTAAAAATAGACGAAAAAATAGACGTAGTAGTACCCTATGTACCTATCCTACAAAATAACTCGACGAGCCGGCCAAATTTCTCTTTCAACCCTAAAAAAGACAGGAAACCTATATGCGACTCGACTCGGAATGACTGACAGTAGAACTGCTACAAAGTATAGAATTGCAGGGAACTTGCAAACTCTCCGCCAGTATACACAACATGTTGACCCACGTTTGCATTAGCTTCAAGTTCTAGACCTGGGTTACCAGGAAGCCCAATGTACTTTCCGCTAATCTTGAGGATTAACTGTTCTCCTTCTTCATAGACAATCCCAGTAGGCCACATCTGGATATCCAACTTGACAATCTTTCCCGGTTTGACAGGCTCCGCTCGGGAGAAAGATAGCGTGTGCCATGTCTTACCTGATTGTTGAGGGGAGACGTGCCGGCGAGATGCTCTGAGGCAGCCTGCCGGGCCACGATATCGGAACAGCTTGTTTTCGGTCAGTGGACTAGCTGCCTCGTCGGGAGAGATCGGAAAATTCATATGTGTCAAGATGTTCCCCTTCGCATCTGCCTTGAAGATATGGGCGTAGACATCCAGATCCTCATAGCTAGGCGAAGCAATATGGATAGTCAAAGTGGGTGGGCCAATAATAATAGTTCTCGACGGGAACCTGTAGCTAAACTCCAGGGCCTCAGACGATTCCGCTTGGTAACTCTGCGTGCTGCTCTCGGCAGGATTCGATGCACAGAGACCGCGTTGCGAATCTAGAAAAAGTTTCTGCTTAGAAGCAGACGGAAGATGCCAGGGGAGGTCCTCAAACTCCTGGTCAAGTAGAGCCGGCTGGGGGTAGCGCAAGAGTGCGACGCGGGCAGGTTTTGTTTCCAACCAATCATTCGCACTCCCTTTCAAGTAGTAGTCGAAGAACCGTGACAAGTCGTTTGTGCGATCGACCGAATAGAGGTCGTACCATTCCTGGGAAGCATGTAGGACGATCCTGCGCATCGGGTATTAGTATCACGGCCTGAAGCGTTGTTTGAACCACATGACATACCATTTCTTGTTATGCCGAATCTCCTCAAACGCTCGTAAGGATCCAATGGTGTGGATGTCCGTTGAATAGCTAGCGCCAATGTACGCAGGTATATCTATCTTGCTGAAGTCGATCCGCTTGTCCTCGAAGTAGTCTTTGAAGTTGTTGAAGTCCTTGACCATTGCAATTAAGTCCTCTTGTTTTTGCGTCCCTAGAACAGTCAACACTAGGATGGAATATAGCTTTTACCGAGCACGTACCTGTGAGCGTGTTGGCGATGGTCTTGGAAAAGGACGTGTGAGGGATACCCCCTCGCAGTGCCATCTCTCTGGCAGGGTCGCTGAATCCTTCCAGAGGCGCAATGCATGCGAGATGAGCCGGCTTTTCCGCCGCAACGTAATATTGTGCCACGGCAAGCCATGAGTTGCCAGCCATCCCGACTTTCCCATTACACCAATCCAGCTTTGCAATCTCTTCAATGGCATCATGTCCATCTCGGCCCTCTGCGGATCCGAACCACCTCATGTTGCCTTCGGAGTGGTTCGAACCTCGGGCATCGACGTTGACAATGGCGTATCCCCTCGGCACCCATTCTGCCGGATCAAGACTGTGTTCGACCAGTCAGTGTGTGTAAGGAGCTCGGTTATGGTCAGGACTTGTACCCTTCAAAGCTTTCATAACCTGAAAGCTGGCTGTCCGGTATACTAGCTTGAAAAGGCAACACCGTACTTAGCACGATTAGCCCTGTGCTGCTCTTGCCATAAGGCGACCACATGACAATGGCAGGGACTTTGATATTTTGGGCAGTCTCGGGGCGGTAGATGTCGGCAAAAATCTTGGTCCCATCCCGGAGAGTGAGGGCTTGATCTCGTTCAAGCACAATATTACTTGGAAGAGGGCGGCTCCCCGGGCGTTTTTGGTGTCCCTTTGGGAGAATTAATGCCTGCGGCGCTAGAGGATGCTGCGGCGCGAGGACATCTCGCAGTAAGACTTTGGCGGAGTCAATGTTAAAAGCAGACATAATGGCGATTTTTAAAAAAAATGTTTGAGATGACTATATGATAAGACCGTAGTACTTTCTCAGGTACCCTCCTATGTACATTAAAAAGGCTTAGGTAGACTATTTATATAACTGTTGGTAGTTTTCGCCATCTACAAGAGTCTCACACGAGGCCGAGAATGCCGAACAGGGGATCGGCTGATTAATAAGGTCTTGTGACGCTTCTCAGACTTCCCCGGAAGAGAGATCAGCGGCGTTCCGGGGAAGAGGCTGACACTCCACATTCCCCGGAACATGCTCAGCGGGTATAATGGCCAAATAGAGTGATCCTTGAAGAATACAGTAGATCATCTCGAAGGTTCTGGTCATGCTATCGGTGTATCGAGAATCGGCTATAAATCGAATGTCGCCATGTGCTCACCACCATCGTCCTCATCTATCTTATACTGCCCAATACCTCAGGTGGAAAATAAATTGATCATTCCTTCCCTGAAATCTCCGCTCTACATGCCACTATGTCTTTCACACCACCGAAAGCCAATAGGGGACTCTATGTCGACGCCAACTGCAATTTCTTCGTCCGAGACACCAGCTCGCCCCTGCAGGTAGGCAACAACGAGCTAGTAATTGAGAACATCTACTCTGGAGTCAATCCCGCAGACACCAAGCATGCCAGCATCTTGGGTATCCGAGCAACAACCCTGGGATATGACTTTTGTGGACGCGTTCTCTCATCGCCACCAGGCTCCAGGTTCAAGCAGGGCGACGTGGTAGCTGGACTCACTCCTTCAGGCCTGGGACGCGCTGAAAAATACGGCACGCACCAGGACTACCTCATCTGCCCTGAGGACATGGCCTTTAAAGTCCCAGACAACCTCCCCGAAGCCCATGCTGCATCTCTACCTGTGGTCGCCCTAGTCGCTGCCGATGCCATCTTCAACTTTTTCAAGTTCCCCTTGCCTGGTAGTAACGACGCCTTTGTTCAGCAACGACCCATCTTGATCTGGGGGGGTTCGTCTAGCGCCGGGCTCTGCGCCGTCCAGTTTGCTCGTGCTAGCGGTTGCCGGAATATCCTTGTCACTGCTTCGCCTGCTCGCCATGATATGCTCAGGAGTCTCGGGGCGACGCACGTATTCGACTATAAATCTCCCACAGTTGTTGATGACATTCTACTCACGGTTAAGGCCCTTGACCAGGGTCCGATTGGCCATGCGTTTGACGCAGTGTGCGCGGTAGAGCCAACTCCATCAGCAGATTTGGTCTCACAATGCGTCAAGGATCCAGCGGCCATCCTGGTCGGCATCACCATTCTAAAAGACGAAAGATTTAAATTGCCCTTCTCATTAGCCAAGGACGACTGGACCATTCATTTGAAAGGTCATCCTAACCCCATCACTATTCCTGCCAGGCCCGATGACTACTGGAAATCATGGAGTGCTCTACAGTGGGCGGTTGACAACTATGGTGAAGGTTTCGAGCTACCGCATGTTGAGGTCCTTGAAGGGTCGGCTGAAGACGTGTTGCGGGAAGTTATACAAGTTGGGAATCTTACCAGAGGCTTTGGAAAGATAGTAGCCAGACATCCATTAAGATGAAATGTAGGGAAAGATTCTTCAAATTCCTTCCCCTCGCCCTTCATGGTCATAGTATAATTTGATGCTCCTATGCAAGTTCAGGGCAAAGCCACTTCGGGTGATGTACGAACCTTGTCCACAATCTCCTCTGTACTCCCTGTAAGGATAAGAGGCTTATATAGAATTAAGGCGAGCGCAATAAACTCAATCACAAGCATCTTGACATGCTTTTTTCACAAAGCTGTCTTGAGAAGCGATACTGCTTGAAAGTACCTGACCTCTATCCTAACCCTTGCCCATCAAGTTGAAACACAACACCCGCGTTGACTTATGATGCAAGTCTGGACTATTCTCTCTCCTAATTATTCATTTCTGTAGAGAAATAATGGTCTGCCAATCAGACCACTGTAGTCCCCACACGCTACTCCACAGGTAAAATCATTAGGTACTGGCGACCTCCCACATTTTTCTTCCCGTTCTGTTGCGCTTCATCGCCCTATTCGCCCCTAACAAAAAGATTCACCACTCCCATATGGACGTATCCCTTTCTCCTAGATATGAACCCGTCATAAAGGCCTTACAAAGACCAAACACACATCATATATCTACAGGCCTAATAATTTCCGTTACATGGGGCTGGGACGCGTTATGAACCATGGACGGGAGCTCTCCGGTGGGTCGGTCGAGGGGTTGGGGCTGTCGGGCTATATAAGGTGCATTGCTTCCACCAACTCTCTTCACTTCGACTCGCTCTGATCGAGGACATCTCTAAACCACCATGGCTCCGCGTTTTCGTATGGACCAGATAGGGTCCTTGATTCGCCCACACTCTCTACTCAACGCTCGGAAGGATCTCGATATCTACTCTGGCGAGTTGTCTAAGGCACAATTGGCAGCCATCAAGGAAGCAATTGCGCAGGCTGTGCAGAAGCAGCTCAATCTCTCTATTCGTTCCATCACCAGTGGCGAGTACGAGCGATCAGGCTTTTTCAGCGGCTTCTTCGAGAGCCTTGACGGCATGGAGGTCAACCTTCGCTTCCGGATACCTGAAGACCTTAGGACAGAGCTCCCGACGACACAACACATGGCCAAGTTGGGGGTCAACACGTTTCCTGCCGTTGTGGCTAAAGGCAAGATTAAGCATGTTGCCCCCGCATACGTTTCTGGATGGAACATGCTCAAGGGCACCATGTCACCACACCTCTGGAAGGATTGCAAGATCACAATGCCCTCGATTACTTGGCAGCACATGCAGCTTGCACCAGGCGTGGCTTATGATCCCAGTGTCTATAAGACAGACGCTGAATATCTTTCTGACCTGGCGGCAGCTTTCCGCCGAGAAGTGCAGATGCTCTACGATGAAGGTTTACGATCGATTCAAGTCGACGACCCCCATCTAACGTACTTTGTCTCGGAAAATTTCAAGAACGGCCTTCAACAGGACGGCGAGGACCCAGACACGCTTTTGGATCTATACATATGGGCACATAACGAGGCTATCAAAGACCGTCCCGAGGACCTACACATGGGCATTCACCTCTGCAGAGGAAACATACCAGGCACCGGTGGATTCTTGGAAGGATCGTACGACAGCATTGCAGAGAAGGTCCTGACGCAGCTCAACTACGACACATTCTACCTTGAATTCGACGATGCGCGCTCCGGTAGCTTTGATTGCCTGAAACACCTTCCTACAGGCAAGAATATGGTTCTCGGTCTTGTGTCGACGAAGCATCCGGAGCTTGAAGACTTGAAAGGGTTGGAAGGCCG
The DNA here is from genome assembly GCA_037952775.1 of Clonostachys chloroleuca. Lineage (NCBI taxonomy): Eukaryota > Fungi > Ascomycota > Sordariomycetes > Hypocreales > Bionectriaceae > Clonostachys > Clonostachys chloroleuca. The sequence goes on from JBANAY010000003.1 coordinate 30,216,354, forward strand.
GGTGCACGAGGCGGCTCGATCGATTGCCGCCGGCCAGGGTCGAAGTCCCGAGGACGTCCTAGCTGACTCATTAGCTGTGAGTCCCCAATGTGGCTTTGCTAGTTTTGAGAAGAACCTTGGTGTGGCGAGTGAAGAGCGGATGCGGGAGAAGTTGAGCTTGGTTCGAAATGTTGCCAACTTGGTCTGGAAGAATGCTCTGTAGAATGATCGATCTTAGCTAGACTCTTAGAATAAGCGGTTGGCATAAAACATGGAGAAACAAGGATGGAGTCTCATTAAGAGCAGACTGCCAGTTCGCTTCCACTTAAGGAGATTTGCAAGCCTGTGTCAGGCTCAATTTCGTTCCCTGCATGGAGGCAATTTAGGTGGAGCTCGGACGATTATGCATACCGGTCTAGCGATTCCTAGTCGGTTTTCTCGAATCTGACATCCTGTTTCGGTATCTCGCGTTGAGAACGGGGCCGGGTAGGGCAGAGTACCATGTGGGCGAACAACCCGACCCCCTGGCTGATTGAAGCCCGCGGAAGCTATTATCATTGGTGGGCTCGGACTGGGCATGAAATTAAGCAGGATCAAACACGTCTTTGCCAAGAGTTAACGTACATATTTCGCTGTGAGCATTGCGGTGTCAAGGAAAACAGATATTGCGTGCGTTATCAGTAGTATTAAAGGGACGAAACTGTTATATAGACCAGCCAACCCGAATCACTCTTCCCTTTTGCATTCTTTGGCGTCCAGCCAGGACACTTCTCGCCTCGAAACGCCATGGATCCGAGCCGCTTCATGCACCCCTCCCAGAGTCTTGCACCTAGTCAAGAAGCGCTCAGGTCGTCAAAACCCCCCAACGACGATCTTGACGACAAGACCTTTTATGAAGGGCCCAATTCGATGCTCCTAAACCACGTGGGAGGATCCACGAGTGACGGTTCAGCAAAGGAGAACTTCCATCACGACGAGGTGGCAACATGGGAGCCATTTTGGCTGCGGCGGACTGTGCTGAGCATCTTCTTGGCTTGGTTCTTCTGCTGCGCCGCCATACTCTTAGTTTTACTGCTTCTTTCCAAGCGCGATAGTGGGATCGGTCAGGGCCATCATGACCTGGTTTACGTGTACAGGTTTGTTCCAGCAGCCGGTATGTCATTCAAAGCTCCTTGATTGTCGTTGAATCAGCATGCTAACCTCTTTTTGCATAGTCCTCACCCTCGTTGCAGTCTTTTTGTCCCGCGTTGAGTTGCAGGTGTTTAGATATCTACCCTGGGCATTTCTGCAAACCCATGATGGCCTGAACTCGGAAGTGTACACCCTCGACTATACCTCGATGATCCTCCCCAAGGTGCTATTCTGGTCTGTCCAACGAAGGCACTTCTTCGTGACGCTTGCCGCCGTCTCGACCATCATGGCCAGAGTTCAGATCATTCTCTCTCCCGCCCTTTTTCAGCTGGAGCCTAGACTGACTTGGGATCCTGTTAACATCCGACTAATGGATTCTTTTGCCGTATCAGAGAACGTCACGAATACCACTGCCGAGGCCTCCTTCTATCACAGAAAGGCTATGCTCGACTTCGATATGGAGTACCCCTTTGGCGTAGCGAGCCAGGGTGCATACCAGACGTATGAGGCCTCAACTCAAAGCGATAGCACTCGAGGCACTCGCGACCACCCCTTGCGTCTCACCGTTGACGGATTATTCATGGATACCCAGTGCGCCGAGATGAGAAGCTACGACCTCACCTCGGAGAAGGCAGCCGATGTGACGGGCAGGAAGTACACGCAAAGTGGCAAGGTGATTTCAGGTATAAACATCACCCTCGACTTTCAATTTGATTCCTGCGACAAGCCCGTCAGGACAAATACCGTGATCGCAGATTACGCCAAGATAGGTGAAGCTTGGTGGGCAATGCTTGACGTAGAACAGCCGCCATCCTGCTCTTCACTACCACAGCGCCATACTCCATTTGTGTACTATGGATGCTGGTTCGACACGGCCGGCAAGAATGGAACGGTGCCGCCCAAGAGTAGCCAGTGCGCTGCCGTCATGTGCTCCTCAACCGCATGGACATCCAAGGTCGCCGTTGAGGATTACGGTTCTACTCCAGAACTGACAGTTCCCCCACAACAAGAAGACACTCAGATCATTTCAAACCCTTGGGCAATGCTGGCTAAATCCTTGCCCAGCCTCGAAGGGGGTGGGGGAATCTAATGCGGCGAGTAATGTTATCATGGGGCCGCTCGACACGTTGTACGAAATTCGCGGCAAGGTTGCGAACAGGACACTCATGTCAAACTACCAGAACGAGGTCCTCAAACAAGCCGTGGCAAACGTGACAGAAATGTTCTGGCCCCTTGTTGCCCATTATCATTTTCGACAAGACCGTGCGTCTGAGATTCAGGGCTCTTCTTTACTGGAGACAGAAGCACTGCGGGTAAATCAGGGTGTCTGCATAGCCATGCTCATCCTCTTCTGTCTCTCCATGCTCATCATTGTCTGCATCATACATCAGTCTGCAGAAGTGTCTCAGGTGTGGCACAGGAACCCCGCAACAATCCTGGGGTCCATGGCGTTCCTGCAGGGCAAGACGGACATCGCTCAACCTGCTACTGTGAGCCGCGCACAAGGACAAGATGACAGGATATGGGGGCATACCGACTTCTCCATGCTAGTCCTCAGATCGCGATATCGTGCCATTTTCACGGTGTACGTCCTTGCGCTCATCGTTTCCCTGTCTGCCACCCTCGTCGTGTCACAGAGATCTGATGGGCTAGGGACTATCGGAAACGATGTGTACATTCCATTTGTTTGGAGGGTTCTCCCAGCATTGGCCATGTTTGGGGTGGCTTTATATACCACCACAGTCGACTTTGTGGTTCGAGACCTAGCCATTTTGTCCAAGCTGGCAACGAGTTATTGCACCGCGGCCGAGCTAGACACATCACTCCTTGATATGCTTGGATTAAGGGCCTTGTACCATTCATTTCGGCTAAGGGTCTATACCGTCTCCGTCTCTCAAACCCTTGCCGCCATTTGCGCCTTCCTGGTAGCCTTCACCTCCCTTTTGTTTAATCCCGAGACCGTTGCGGGCCACAACAGCTGGGAGTTCCCACAAGCAAGTTGGTTCGGGTCTTTCGACGCCGACAACCAAACATCATTGGCCCAACGTAATACCTTTGCCATCGTCAAGAGCCTTGTCCTCACACAAAGTCTATCAAACTTCACGTATCCAAAGTCCACCTATGGCGACCTACTCTTCCCAACTGTCGATTTCAATAGCTCAGATTGGGGCAACCAAGCGGATCACTCCATTAGACTTGACATACCAGCCGCAAAGCTGGCCCCCACCTGTTCCAAAGTTCCCCAGAGCAACCTGAACATAACTGTCAAGGACTGGACTAAAGAGAATGTGAAGTGGGCTGGTGAGCCCCCTTCTTTCTACGTAACGATTATCCAAGACAACAAATGTGCTGCTCCACCCGTCGAGTATACTGTCAACAACAAGACTGAATATAGCGAGACCAGGGTCAGGGAGATGATCCAGCTGGGACAAGCTGCTGTCAAAAATCGTTACGTGTACATGGCCAGCGTTCTGCCCACCCCAGAGATTGCGGACGCGACACTTTGTGGCCCCAAGGTCGGGCCCAACTGGGCCCTGCGGACCTATTTCTGGGGCAACTTTTCAGCCGACACCGCATCCTTTACCCATCTCTCCGCCTGGAAGTGCAACTACACTTGGGCTGAAGTCCCCACCAGCGTTCAAATGATTCAGGTCAATGGGGAGCTACAAATCGACCACGGCAATCCCCCTGTCCCCGACAAAGACAATGTCCGGCCGTGGGACCCGCCCTTTACCATCCCGAAGTTTGGGTATTCGGGGTTTTCTCATGAAGATGAGGCTTTTCCTGACATTGACAGCCAGAATACTCTTGTAGATAACTTTTCTCCTCATTTCGCAACCATCTTGGAGCCTTTTGGTAAAATCAAGGCAAAGGAGTTTGGTACGCTAGGGGCAGAAGACAGAATCCTCAACGCACTGCATTATAATCTCGGATTTGTAGGTACCCAGCTGGCAAACAAACAGAACCGTTTCGCAATCAACGAAACCTCGGCAGCGGAGTCACCTCTGCTTCCCGTCAAGGCAGACCTTGTAGACGAAAAGCGACGCCGATTAGTTCAAAGTCCGTCAATCACCTATGTCATTATTTCCATCTTGGCACTGGTAGCCATCGTCAATATCTGGGCACTCGTGTCGGCATTTGTCAAAAATCAAGTCGGTGAGGATCGGGCTTGGTTTCTTGACATGGAGCTCAAAGGGCTGGTCCCTGATGGATTTGGGAGCATCGCGACGACATCTGCCCTGCTTCACTCATCGAATTCCCTTCAGCGCCTACCAGAGGCTGCTCACATGATGTCGCCGAGCCAGCTTTACCAATACTTGGCCGGGACAAGATATCAAAAGGGGTGGTTTTTGGAAAAGGAGAACGATGAGAAGCACTATACGGTTGGGGTGACGGATGACGATAAGTTCCAATATCTGGGGAAGAGGAGGAGCATGCATTAGCTTGCATCCAAGTCGATTTATACTGTTTATCCAGATTTTCTTTGTTATAATACTCATTCGGTGGCTGATCCATAACTTATAATGTGAAATGAGATCTTCATGGCTAAATAGCTGGCTCACAATGTGTTCATATGCAGGTCTTGACAGGACTAAAATGGTAGTGTTGGAGATCGTCTCGAAGCTGACTGAGATAATTAATTTACCCGCACGAGGAAAACCGACCGCCTTTCCTAAAAGCTTGAAATTCTTAAAGCTAGGGCCCTGGAATCTTAACCTAGACCGCTTTTTTTTTTTTTTTTTTTTTTTTGAACTGATTCGCTCTGGCTAGGCATTTAGATGACCCTTAGTCATTATTCGTCATCTTATGTTCCATCAAGTGCTGAGATTACGCGTCTAGTGCGGGCGATGGTGGCTGTGTCTGATCTAGAAGAGGCAGTCTGGATAGAGTAGACGTACAGGGGTGCGAGAAAAGCTTATATTTGAGCTTCGTCAGCGATCAAATCAGGCATGTCCGTTCTCCGTCTCCGTTCTCCGTTCATTATATCCATTGACTAGAAGATACGCATTTCAGAATTCACGTCAGGTATTATCCTAATGCCCTCAGGGATGGAAATGGGTCCGCTGCTTGCGATATCCTGGCTTGATCTCTATAAGGGTGGAAAAGAATAAATAGTGTCGGAGGTCGACGAAACCGAAACTCCAGTTCTTGCAATATAAACAAAGATTTATCAAAGACGGTTTCTTCTCAATTATCCACTTCATCATGATGTCGCCTTGCATTTTTGGGCTTGCGGCCTTCTCGCTCCATTTGATCTCTGCCGCCGCTCAAAGTAGGCCGTGTTACTGTCCCTAGTAGGATATTACTACTGACATTTCTTGCAGACGGCTCCAATGTTGAATTGATTGACCCAACTACGCGATTCTCAGACCTGAATCTTAGCCTTCCCTTGAATGCGAGTTTCCCGGTTCTTCGGAGCACGTTTGAAACCCAGCCTGATTGTGGCGAGCAAGCCTACCGTGGCTACGGAAGACTGCGGGGCCTCAAGGCTCTCATCACTGGAGGTGACTCTGGCATTGGTCGTGCGGTATACCGTTATTGCGTATTTAAGAGAGGGCGCAACTGTTACCATCAACTATCTTCCCGAAGAAGAGTCTGATGCTCAAGCTCTGGCAGGCTTTGTCGCCGAGGAAGGCTACAGCATTGAGCGGATCCCGGGCGATCTCCGAAACGAATCCTTCTGTGCGGATCTTGTTGCAGAGGCGCACAGCCGAATGGGAGGCATCGATGTATTCGTTGGCAACGCGGGGTAGGTGGTGGCTGTGCTAAGCCTCTCTCCTTTATCAGATGCTAACAAGTCCACAGATATAGTGGTGTGACAACTGGTCCCAAGGCCCCCAACATTACGAATCACCCGACCGAGCAGATTCAACGTACATTCGAGACCAACTTTTACGCAAACCTATGGCTCGCTCGAGCCGTTGTTCCCCTGCTACCCCGTGGCGGTAGCATCATCTATACCGCCTCCGGAACAGTTTCAAATCCTGGTCCTGGACACCTCGACTATGGCTCAAGCAAGGCGGCACTAGTTTATTTTATGCGTTGTCTCGCGATGCAGGTAGCCTCGTCTGGTATTCGTGTGAACGCGGTGGCACCAGCTTTGGCATATACTCCTTTTCTCGCGGCGGCAGGTTTCACAACAGAGAATCTAAGTGGGGGATCGTCACCCCTTGGACGTATCGAGCAGCCAGTAGAGCTTAGCCCGCTGTATGTCGACCTGGCAGCTCCAGATAAGGCGTATATCTCGGGAGAGGTCTATACGGCCAAGGGTGGTTCGCTCGGCCTATAAAAAACGTGGCCAGATTAATCGAGCTCTCTGCGGCAATCATTGCAGAAGGTAGAGATGAAGTACTGGTCTTATCAGTGTTATTGAGAGTGATAGTGTAGTACAAATGGCTCTAGAAAGCGGTCTATACCCTTTTTAAGCACCCTATCGTTCAACATATATCACGGTCCTGCCTACAAACTGACAATTGCCTTTTCACTTTGGCATCAAAACGACATGTAGCCTTTGAAGAAAGGGAACTCTTGTTGCCATCTTATGTAGATCATTACCTGATGACCATCTTCATATCTGCGTGAAACTCTGACGAAATCATACAAATCACCTTCTCCTTACCAATGGTGCTATCTTCTGTCGCCCGCTTGGTTGGCAGGCCAAACCCATGATCACTCAGACTTGTTAGCCACCTATGAAGGGAAATGTATCCCACTGCGTGATATCGAGGCTATCCCAATCAAGAAACACCTCTCCTGAATCCAGCAGAGCATTGCTATCGGGTATCTCAGCCGTAAATAGAGACTCCGTCCGATCCTGCTGACTTGTACTCATGAAGCGTGGGCTATTGGTAGCCACTTGTCGTGGCCTCTCATCCTGGGTTTGTGGCCGATCGAAAGCGAAGATCCTAGACACGTACGAGTTGCCTCCGTGAGACCGCTTGCGGGTACGACGCTCCGAGATTACGTTCCAGAGGGATATAAGCATCTCATGATACAATGCAGCCAGTGAGCTTTTTGCGCCCAAGAAACCAAGAAGATCCCGGGCGCCATGGAAGGCTGCTTCGATTCCATACGGTCCCGATTCCTTTGCGAAGAGCTCGAGCCCTAGCACTAGCCCGGCCGGAAATATCATTGTCCTTGAAAAGATAAATTAGTTAGACAGAGGTATATAACATCATCCACCAGGCACTCTCACATTAGTGTAGACATATTAGCTTTCAATAAGTTCAGTTTGTGCGCATCACTGCAAGTTTGCACAACCAGCGTTGCGGCCTCGAGACAGGCTGATGCTAACTGGGAAGACACAGCGTCGGCTGGTTGCTGCCTTGTCAGAGTGGAGATCAGAAGAGGGCGCGTGACCAGGTTAACAGCAAAGTAGTAGAGGCAAGAGACGTGGACTCTACCAATTGCGCCCTTGCGTTCCGGTAAATCACCTTGGCCGACGGAAGATGAGGAAGGGGGAGGTGTGTGTAGAAATTCAGGCACCTCCTGACCCCACTCCTTCAACTTTTGCAAGAACTCCTCGACAAGGGAAATAGATATCTCCTTGCGGTCATACACCCTGTCGACGATGCTGCTTATCAAGGAAACAATCTTGTAGGATGCCGCGAGGCAAGTTATCCCGCTGTCGTGGTCGATCCTTTCGATCCCGTCGATGAGACTTTTAAGGTCAGAGTGCACGCCGCCAGTGGCTGGTGGACGGCCCAAGACCGAGCTAATAGGAATGTCCATTACTCGCAGGCTCATCCATACACGTAGCCTGTTTAGATGCATGTCCCCATTAACACCAGGAAGAGGGAATATGGCTGGGTTTCCATCCAACTCACCTCAATTGTTGCTTTGGGTCGTTGATGTCGGTGTAGGTTTCCTGGCTGTGCAAACCGAGGACGAGGGCTATACGAGCTGCAATCCCGAGATAGACGAATGCGGTATTCCTACGGCCTTGGCCCAGGAGGTAAAAGGCCATGATTAGAAAGATTCTCACCACATCCAGATCAGGCTCTTCAAGCATCCCCGAAAAGGCATGTGACTGGGCGTGGGTGAAGTAGGCCAATTCGCGGTCAAGGGTATCAGCAGAAAGCTCACACTGAAGCCCGATGGCAATGACTAGCTCGGCGAGTGCTTTTTTGTGCGGACTTTCCAGAGAGGGCGTCGTTAGAAGGGTTTCCAGCTCCTGTGGACAAAAAGGATCAATCAACCCCCCAGTCTAGCAGGCTCTCCATTAGCAGACATTTCGCACGCAAGTAAAACGGACGATATTTTCGTACCACTGCGGAAAAGTAACCGGCGTACATTAGTTTCGTGTCGACGCTCATTTCTCCCGGGCTGGATGTGTGGTGACGTGCTTGGGGAGACTCTGTCTCGTGCATGATGTCGCTTCTTCCATCTCGTGAGAAAGAGGAAGGCCCGATCTGTGACGCGATGATTTTTCGAACGCATTGCAGTAGTGATTGGGAGCCTCCTCTACCGATGAAAACTATCAAAAATGTGAGTATGGAACAAAGACGATGGGGGTCCGCAGTGAATAGGAGATGCGCACCTCTCTCGCCATGAAGGTTGAGGAGCATGCGAGGCTGCGGCTTGGCGCCTAGTATCGGTGACTCTGGACGATTCTCTTGATTGGATAGTCTCATCTCATTTAAGGAGGTCCGGTCCCCTGGATGAGAGGGCCCTATGGCCTGGCTCGTCGACGAAGCCAGTGATCCAGCAGCGTTCGGAGGTCTTGTCTGGATCAAAGGAGCCTGTTCGATCAGGCCCGCGGGGAGATCTGCAGAATCCAAAATGGCTCCTTGCCGCTCGCTTGCTACAACGCCTTGTGGGTTGGCAGCTGGGGTGTGAACTGGGATAGAGCACGAGTGGCCGATTCCACGCCGCTGGCAGAGGGTGCACGGAGGTGCGCCAGAACACCTCTTGCGCACCGCGCGACAGGCGTTACAGGCCTGGACAACCCTTTGTCGCCGGTGCGGTGGAACTTTGGGGCGAGGCATTTCATCACTGGGACCTGATTCCGTCGCCGTGGTGTTACTGGAACCATAGTGTAGCCTTGATCATGTGCCCGGGGTGTCTTGGGAGATGCTGCTGTGCTCGATAGAAGAAGCGGAGTTGCGGAAATGTTCAATTGATGCTTGGCCGTATTATGTAATCAAGTTCCAAGCTAACCTAGGTAGTCGATATAATCATTCTACACCTCGGCTTACTTTCCAGTGCATTTTAGAAAGCAGCAATCCTAAGTTGCTGAAGTAGACTACCAATGCCCTCCCAGCGCGACAAATAACGAGTGTGGTATACATAACACAAGAACAAATCACATTCTCCGTCTTGTTGACGAAGGATGGAAGTGTGGCCACTCCAGAGATGGACTAGTTTTCACCTCTGCAATATTGATAGTGTCGTACAAGCCTTTACATCATTGGGTCTTGGGAGAGTAGGTATTGAACTAAGAGAACCACCAGATAGAGGAATAAAACTACCTTAGACACTGTGCCAAGACTTGAATACATCTTTGAACCCAGTAAGGCTATTAAACCCTCTCATATTGTATCACTCTATGCATCCAACTGGAAAATCACACTCCCTTGAAGCTGACTTTGCACCCTCCTAAAGACTATTTTCGGTCGACTTACATGTATGGACCACATAAGAAAACATATTGACAATCATAGAAGCATCAATACGTATTGTCATTCTGCGACACCGGCCCCGTCTAGATTAAGTAGCTTTGTTAGGGCCACAGCTACGACCAGTTTTACACGCATCACTATCCCCAAATAGTGGTTTGAAAGGGTCCGAATTTTCACTGGGTAGATGGGGGAGACCTCGATCTCCTGGTGAAGTGGCCTTGTGGAACAAAGACGTGGGACCTAAATAAGAGAAGCTCCTTCACGCGGACGCCAACCGGAGCCTGAATAAGTGCTAGGAGCTTAGGTGTAACCGACCAGTGAAACACTCGCAACGTGCAGTCTTCGGCATCTTTGCTCTGAAAACTTCAGGTGTTGCCAGGGAGGACAATAGATAAGTTATCCTTGTCGAACAGATCGGTTCAACGCGCTCACAAAAGAGCCTCATGAACAGATTGCAAAGACTGTTCCGGTCGGCTTGGTCAAGGCAATGCTAGTCATAACGCTCGATAGATTCAGTCGTGGCAGACCTGGGGTTGTTAATGAAGAATAGTCACAGTGAAGCGACAGGCTGACTATTATGGTCTCAATTGTTTTGCTTTGGTGTACATAATCAGATCACCGTGGACTTGCAATATGAAGTTAGTTAGTCATTACCGCGTGAGACATCTCCACGGTGGCCCAGCTTCATGTCGCATCCTAAGAGGTGATGTCTGTGTCGCTTCAAACGAGACGGTGCCTTGAGGAACGAGGCAATATTGCTGTATGGCCTTGACCGATATAGGAGGCGCTGTCGCAGTAGCGCTGTAGTAGGAGAGGCTACAGGCTACTGTGTGCTCCGTGTCTGGTTGCTGGTTGCTGGTTCCAAATACGCTGAGGTCCCTAATGACGGGGAATTCTCCCCGCGCGATATCAATCAGATTTTGGGGTTGAGTGCCATGCTGCAACTCAAGCGCCCGTTGCTCAACCATATCATCAGGGAAGGGCCTGGCGTGCCTGGACCCCTTGTATCGCATGTGGCATTACTATTTCGAGCGATGCCTGCTTCGTGTCTCTCTCAGAGAGCTGGCGTTAATAGTAAAGAATGGAATCACCAGCCGCCCCATTACCCGCCCAGGATCGTTTTCTCGCCGACAGCAGCAGCGCACGTCTGTTTGCCGCTGCTAGAAGGGCTGGAGAGCCCCGGCAAATACTGCTTACACCATGGCCACATGACGTCTATTGAGCAACTACGCAGCCGCCGCAGGCCAGCGAGGACTTGAAACACGCCGACGGTCGAGCTTGTGTTGCCAAACTCGACACTACACAGTACTATCTGCACGTCTCGGTCAGTGTCACGCTCATGGGGGGGGGCGAATGATGTGTTCACGTACCGTAGAAGCCTGGCGCCTCACAGTAATAACAAGTGACCAGGTGTGACCCTGGACCACGACGCCGGGGAGGAAGCCGAGGTCGTCGATAGCCTCAGCGCTAACCCGTGACGCAAGAAACTCCCAATGTGCGGCATGCCAGATGCCGAGCTGCTGCTCCTCCTTGCCGCATCGCCACCGTAGCGTTTAGTCTCGATGCTGACAGCCAGCGGGTACTGCTGCAGTAGCCCGTCCCCCGTGCGATTGAAGCACGGAGCCATGCCCAAGGCTAGCGCCTCACATGATTTGTTGATGTCTGGATCGCGCTCAGGCAGCAGCTGAAGGACATAGTCAACACGGTTGGCGGCGTCGGGAAAGCGGTGATATGCTGGGTCGATGCTGGTCGTTGTGCTATAAGGCGGCTCGGTTAGAGTCGAGCTGGTACAAGACGTAAGATGCAATTACAACTTACCAGGGCAGGAAGTCCAGGATTTCCTGGCCAGGCCCATCCCGCATATCATACAGAAGCATATCAAGCAGCGGCGACTGCACAAGATTATTCCAGGCAGACTCGTCACTGAGCATGCGGGAGCAGTCGCTGGACCGGACAGCAACATGCGAAGCCCGGCGAACCAGCTCCTCCCCAGTAACGCCTATCATGCCGTGTCTGCTCGCTCCAAGGACTTGCTGCATCGTCAAAGAACATGTATTCGTGCAACCGGTCAAACTGGCCAGAAGCCGCGAGGTGCTCGGCCAGAGCCGCCTTGATCCTTTGCGGCATGATGCAGTGTCTGCCCGCCACATCGTTAATGTCCCCCAAGAAATCCCGAAGAGCTGGAGATAGAGGATCGGATGGTGCGGTCATACTGAGCGAACCTAGGACGAGCCGGTGGCCGTCAGGTCCGTACAAAGGGAACAACTTGGATGGTGACTGGATCGCCTCGACCGCTTGCTATCGTGTGAATAGGCGGCACCGCTCTGAGACGAGGAAAGACTGGGAGCGCTGGTAGCCGGGCCCTTGTTTGCACTGGGCTTTGAAACCCTTGGTGTCTGGTCAGTGTCCACCAATGGAGCGTCGCTGGCTGGCCGCTTCCCGGGTGACTTGGTTGGTGTCGAGGGTGCCATGGCCGGGGGGTCGGGTTCAACGAGGACGCTTTGCGCGCGGCCTGCGAGGCGGGAGGAGAGATGGGACGTCGTTCGCGTTTACGCGATTCACTATGCCTAAAAGACGCTCGTCGCTTCCGTGTACGCTGGCGGTCAGCTTCGGGTGTGGACGCGGCGTGGTCAAATGGCAGGGCGTCAAGCCAGTGCGAGACTCCGCCAACGGACAAGTTGAAGTCCATAAGTGTTGCAGCAATGCAAAGGGCCCATTCGCCGAAGGGAAGAGTGCGTATATCGATGGCGATAATACGTGTAGTGACCATGCGCGTCGTGGCTCATGATTGTGGGCACGTGGTTGCCGGGGAGACGTGCTACGAACGCTTATGTCATATCTAAATATAAAGCCGACCGAAAGTGACGTGCCTGGAAGCTCCATGTACCCTAACCTATACACCCACCAAGTGGCTAATTGACATGGTCAAAGTTACAAGCAAATGAGTCTGTTTCCTCTTAAGTTCACCCTTCTTAATAAATTGGGGATTTAAGCTACCTACCTACATAACAATCAATGTAAAATAATCGAATAACAAATGGGTAGGGTATACAGTTGCTGAAACACAACACGATTGATTAACTTCCCAAGTGTCATGGAGCCAACATGCACTTAAAATTCATTTTGAGTAGAAATACCTTAGTTCAGCTTTTCAGCTTCCGCCAAGCTAGCAGTAGATTGTCAAACATGACCTACTAAACCGAGACTCTGCTAAATCACAGCTCCCCTTCCTGCATTTGTTAGGCATGGGTCACTTGTGAAGACAGCCTTCTGATTCTCTGATTGGCTAAGCGTTGTTCACACGTGACCGCCGCGTTCGCGAGAACTTCGACGGAAGAGGGATAATTAGTGGTCAAAGTGGGCAGAATCTAGCCAGCAATAACAACACCACATCAGCACACAAATCAACTTGCTCATAAATAAGCGGAGCTAACAGACCCGAGAAGTCATTCCAGAGAATACTTCCAACAGGCACATCAATTGATACAAAGACATCTGCATGTCGCCGATAACGGTTGGGACCAACAGGTGTTAGGGTCTGTCAGCTCACTTCTAGACTAAGTATTGGCTATGCAGGCAAAGAAAAGCCAATCACCCAAAACGCCGTACCTGCAGCATTATTACAACTATGCTTTGCTTCGAGGCCTGTCCGAGCCGGTAGGTGCACGTACCATGTTCACAGCAATATGTGAAGAGAGGGATTTTAGGCCAGAAAAAGGAGTGCATGTGGCGATCATTGCTCGGCAGTTGGAGATCGCTTTCGTTTCCAGACGTACCTACCAGGGTTGCCATACTTGGCAGGGTCATGTTGGGAACCAATTCCGATTTGAGGAAAGAGGTATCCACAAAAAGATTTTCCAACGATGAAACGGCGGTGATGACATGGAAACTGCCACTTTTATACATCGACGTAGCCAAAAAAAAGTCACTAACTTGGCTCGTCTATTCCAATACCTGATGATCCAACTTCGCACATGTGAGCTCACTAACACGATGCTGGCCTTATTTGTGTAGTTGGAGTATATATCATTATGTTCCAAGACGCGGCATGTATGTAGAAAGTGAACCAGCTCCAGAATTCCGAATGCCCCTTACCTCCATCCCTTTGCTATTTAACATAATCAGCCAAGTAAGTCATGCTAACCCCAATCAAGAAGGGGGGAAACAAGAGAAATCAAACTTGGCGGAATCACAAGCGAACGTACATGCTAGAGGTTAGCCGAAACATGATTTCTTGGCCCCCCTGGGCTTCCGCATCACTACCAATCATGGGGACACTAGAGCTTCATTTATCGGAAAAAGTAGGCAACAATCATTGCCCTGGCGCTAGCGGACCTTTGTCGGCCGTAGACTATCCGCGCTTTTCTTTTTCTCCAAACCATCGGCCCGCACACTGGGAAAGGGCTAGAAGGACTAGGGGAAGAAATTCCATGTTCCGCGTCCTCGGCCGTTAATTACCTCAAATGATTGTATGCACAGGGACTATGTCCCAACTTCGGATAGATAGCCGGTTTGATAGAGGGGCAGAGGGACTTCGGTTTACGAGCGAAAATATCGCACGCAATCCTTGCTTGTCCACTACTAGGGTACATGAAACCATGTCAATTTTATTCCGTTGAAAATAAACGGCTTGTAGCCCGTCATAGCCTAGCCGGAATGCTTGACCCAGTAAGCCTGCGGGTTGCACCAGTTCTTGACACCCACCTCACCCCAGTCCATCCCCAGCCCACTCTCTTTGTGCCCACCGAAAGGAACATTGGGAGCAAGCTCGAAGTGGGTGTTCACCCAAATGCTTCCAGCCTCCAGTTGTTCTACCATGCGCTTGGCTCGGGGCACATCCTTGCTCCACACAGAAGCCCCGAGGCCATACTTGGTCGCATTCACTCGGGTAATCACATCGTCCTCGTCTTTCCACTTCAAAACGGGACAAATGGGGCCAAATGGTTCCTCAGTAACTATTGCGGAATCATCGGGGGGGTTATCAATAATGGTTGGTGTCAAGAAGTATCCGGTCTCCGGCTTTTGGCGCTCGGGCGTCGCTACTTTCCAGCCTTGAGTGCTAATTTGTGAGTAAAGCTTGCGCAGCTTCTGGTACTGCATGTCATTTTGAATTGGACCAAAGAAAGCCTCGGCATCTTGATGATCTCCCGTCTTGAACTGCGCAACGGCTTTGACCATGGCGTCAAGAAATTTATCATAGATGTTCTCATGCACATATATACGCTTGATATTCATGCAGATTTGGCCCACGTGGACAAATGTCAGGAATGTGACCTGTTATACATCCCAAAGTGTGAGAAAAGCACAGAGCACAGAGCAAAGCAAAAATTACGACAAGACAGAGGCGAAAGGGGAGCATACCTTGGCAACGACTTGATCAATGTCAACGTCATCACAGATAACCGCAGCGTCATTCCCGCCGAGCTCCAACGAAACTCTCTTGAGAGTTGAGGCGCAGGCGGCCATTATCTTCTTTCCTGTTTCAACAGATCCTGTAAAGCCAATCTTGGCAATACCAGGATGCCCAGTGATCAAAGGGCCAAGAGATTCATCGCCACTTAGGGCTTGAAATACTCCAGGGGGAAAAATCTTCGCACCAATCTCGGCCAGCTTCAAGGCAGAATAGGGGGTGAAGGGCGATGACTTCCAGATGAATGTGTTTCCGGCAAGAAGTGCTGCAACTAGTTTTCCCATTCCAAGCGTGAGAGGGAAGTTCCAGGGAACAATACCTGCGCAAACGCCCAATGGCACGTATCTGACAATTGCCGTGCGCTATACAGAGAAGCAATTAGCTAGGTCTCTCGGCAGGGGCTGGCAATGTGAACATACATCCTCATCATCAATGATCTTCTCCTCCTTGAGACGCAACTGGGGGATCCCTCGAGCTAGTCCCATAACGAGATATAGCTCAAAGCCCCCAGCCTGCGGCGGCTTGCCCACCTCTTGTCCCAGGAGCTTAATGAAGCCCTCCTGGTTTTCCTCGATAGCATCGGCGAACCTATCGAGGTACTTCTGACGGTCATCATACGAGAGCTTGCTCCATGCCGGGAAAGCGGCTCTACCTGCTGCCACGGCTCGGTCAAGATCTTCCGCGGTAGAGACCGGCACTTCCCACAGCGGCTTCTCGGTTGAAGGGCAGATGGCGTGGCGAGTGGTGGCCGTGGATGCCAATTGATTGTTGATGACATTTTGGAAGGGCCCCTCAAAGGAGACCTTGTAGTCCGAGGTAGTGGCCATGGCGTGAAACTCGTGATACTATCAAGTAATTTGCGACTTGATGAGGATAGACACGGCAAGCGACAGGAGCAGCACAAGGGTGATATGAGTATTTGAACAACAACCGAGCAATGAGGAAAAATGACGATCAACAGTAACGTATGTGGTCACAGGAAGGAGGTGCAAAGGACAGAGCTCGCTTATGCCAACAGGTGAAAAGAGAATGAACTACGGGCTGTTTGGCTCCGACAATGTAGGGACTTTGGACTTTGGGTCACCGCAACTGTTGCAGCTACTACAATAAGTCACCACTGGTATGGCTTGGCCACCGGCAGCAAGCCTCATCCGCTCTGTAGTTCGTAAGGGGTCAGGAACCTTGTCCGTCTTCCGTGGCACCCGTCGTCCACTTTCAACTGCTTGGGGGCCTAACCTGGGTAACCTGGGCGAGCCCCTGGCGTGGTGAGGGGGCACATCAACATGGGGTATATTTAAGTGAGGCTACCTACTTCATTTTAAGCAAACAACACTAACCAAAATATTTCACCTTTATGGGTCGTGTGTTGATCTTGTTTCTGTTGGTCCCTCCCCCTTTACCGAGGTTTGGGCTAAGTACGGCCCCCCCACATGCATGTAACGCAATAGGGCCCTTTGTGACTAAAAAGATACAGCGCCGTAGCATTCAATATGACTGTAATGTGAGAAGCAATCCCTTGCAGCCGAATATCACATGGGGCACGAGTCTTTTCGGGTCTTTCCCGGTAGTAGACCTCCGGTAGTAGTCCTCCGGTAGTGTTCCTCCGGTAGTGTGGTCCAGATTCTCCAACGCCAAAGCCAACCTGCTCAGTGCTGTCTGATTTGATGCATGCCAAAGGTGGTGCAAACAACCATAGGATCATGCACTACCATCAGACAATGAAAACAGGTCTTCGAATAGCCCAGTGATCTGATGCTAGGAAGGCAGGCATCAGATGGCACAACTGAAGGTGGGTCGGCTCACTGCTAACGCATCTTGGGCATCCGAGGGGCTTATATGCCCTTGTAACATGGTAGGGTCAGGGGGCAACCAGTCTTTGCCCCCTGGCAAAACCTATGTGCGACCTTTAGCTGCTATATCTTCCTGCAGATGGCTCACTCCCCCCCTTTACTAATTGATAGAAATATATGACATTGAGAGATGGCCCACTTCAACGGCGTCTCCCTCCACAATCCCGCATGTTCGACCGAATGCTTCGAGCTTTGCATTCTCTGCGTGGTGTCCATTGAGTAGGTTCATCCAAGTCGCGAAAAGGGCACTCATGCCATCGCTGGATGATATCGGCCATCCCCCATACTCAGTGTTCAACCAGCGTCCACGTCTATACTCAGAACGCGATATACAATGGCGTACTCGCCTCTTGCAGAAACGTGGGGTCTATATGCAGGAGGCTCGTTGATATTTTTGGCACGAATCGTGTGTCGGCTCCGGGCCGTTGGCTTGGTCGGCTTTAAGCCCGACGACTATATTGTCTTTCTATCATGGGTACGCAATAGTTGGGATACTTTTCTCGCAATGAGTTTTATTTTGTTTCGGCTATCATCGATTAAAATAGCTGACATACGTCTGTGAAATCTAGGCCACATACACGGTGATGACCGTGGCCGCCCATATTGTCGGTGGTCTTGGTGACCTCCATGCGGTTTCTCTCGACGCTCGAAAGAACATGACCCCGGAAGAGGCTGCTCCACTAATCTACGCGACGAAATGGTTCTGTGCTGGCGTTGCAACCTACATTCTCTTCATCTGGACGTTGAAACTAAACATGCTTTTCCTCTATCAACGCATCGTCAACGGGCTCTGGGTGGAGAAGTTTATAATGCCTACCATAATCTTGGTGTTGGCGACCTTCGTCGCAATCTATGGCATCTTATTCGGTGTATGCCGCCCATACAATCGAATGTGGATTGTTTACCCAGATCAAGGAGGTTAGATATAACACAGGCTTGTTTCTTTTTGTATTTTCATGTCTTTTGGCATCTACTAACTGTGTAGCAGAATACTGCCAACCTCAGTCTATGCTCAATATGGTCCCGCCGCTCGTCATGAATATTGTCACCGACTTGATTATTATGGCTATCCCTGCCCCTGTTGTGGTACCAGTCAAAATTGGCATCTGGAAGCGAATTGGACTCCTCTGCCTATTTGGCGCGGGAATCTTTATTATGGTCGCTGCTATTCTAAGAGTGACTATGGTACTAGTGGTAAGTTTATGCCCTACCTCCTAGCTTAGGTTGAAGACGTCTAAGATATATACCAATAGATGAAAAACGGTCCGACAGCGGCAATTTGGTCTTGTCGCGAGGACTTTGTGGCAATCGTCGTTGGCCAGGCTATATTGATAAGGCCTATCTTTACGAAGAGGTTCTGGACGAACGATTACGGACGCGGGATGACCGAATATGGCTCCTCAAAACGCTCAAAGAACAGCGCTCATCTTGAAGAGTCATATGAAATGGGTTCCAAGAAGCGAGGGAAGGCCAAGGACCCCTTCAGTCTCACAGCGGCACTTGCCACTGTTCAAGAAGGAAATGGGTCGACTGAGAAGATTATTGATCCATCAGCATCGTCAATATCAAATGTGCAGAGTGACGTCGTGGCGCATCCCTCTGGAGGGTCCTCCCATGCTTCCTCAACAGGGCATTGGGGGAATAATAAGAATAGGAGGAGTAGGGCTCAGCCTATGGTAATTCATGTGAGCAAAGATGTGATGGTGGGGACTGAAGAGCCTAAATACAATGCCCATAGGTCTCCTGGAAATCCGGCTACTCCATGGGGTAACACCTAAAGTACTCACGCTTTTTTTGATTCGTTCTTTCTCCAGCCTAATCCTTTCATCTATAAGCGTTTCATCTAACAGCTATTCTACTTTATATAATATAATGCACTACTAAACATCTTGAACCACTACGTAGGATTTGCCTGATCAAGGTTTATAAGAATGGCCAGGGTCTAGGAGGAGCATCCAGATCCTTTCGGACCTCTGGCCTTATCTCACTCACAAGGTTCTCTGCCTCGTATGGGGAGTCCCCGGATGTCAGAATACAGGGACATTGACGCTGAAAAATAACACTAGATAACTTGGTAACATGGTACGACCATTAGATCGTCGACGACGATTCGCGCACTTCCTGAATCTGGTTCAGACTTCCCTCCCCAGGTGCAGATATGAAGTCCACATCTAGTCTTTTACGGTGCTCGGCTTCTTTGCAATTTCGCAGCTTTCAGGTACGGTCGGGAACCCTAACTTGCCCTTGCGTTCGAAATAACACCTGAGGCTGGTGGTTGGACATATTGCGTCTACGACATCGCCTACCCAAATATTCAAACAATTGTCCGCAACCAAGAAATCAATACTCATGAATGAGAAGACCTATGCCGACAATAACCAGCGTTTGGCGATCGCTACCGAATCAGACAGATTGGGGCAGAGAAAGACTGGGGTTCCTTCTAGCGGTTCACAGTTGCCTTGTCGAACCATCGATCGGCCATGCGAACCACATATGATCAAGCATTACTCGTCGTAATAACAAGCTGGGGTGGTTTTTTAGACAAAAGAATCTAGATGGTAGAGCTTTTTTATGCGAATGAATATATACGAAGCCCTTCGACCACCAACCAAATTCTCGGGTATTTACCTTAGTCTTCAGTTCGGCATGATTTAGTCCGTATTGAACCTCAAGTTATACATTCTAGGTGTGCCTTGTGGTGTGGCTCAGCAGACTCTCTGCAGACTCAGCCCCGCTGACGGGGACATGTTGGACAGCTGAAAGATATGACCCCGCCTAGGATGCAACAGGACTGATGCTCTTTTTGTCAGACTAATTATCGTCCGGTCTTCCGTCATTCAACATCATCAACGGCGGTGTTAGCTCCATTGCTGGCGACCAAGCGTATACCTCTATCTAGTGTCGCAACAGTCCTCCATGACTTATGCGAGAGGGCGGAGTCCGATTCGATGAGCATCCTGCGCTGCGAGACTCGAGGATTGACAATCTGGCTCCCCATGCGCCAGCGCACACGAGTTCCCCTCGACAACGGCGACAACGATGCCGCGCCACGAGCAGATCCCCGACCTTGTCCACGACTCCAAGATCGAAACGTCTGTCACGGGCAACAGAATCGAACATGTCTTCTACGAGCCGGGCCGCACTCCACAGGAGCGACAGAGACGGAGGGTTGAATGCTGGGATCGCGATGTCATTCTAGGAAAAGGCGCATACGGCATCGTCTACAAGGAACGCCGGTGCAGTCAGGCTGGCACTTCGGAGACCCTCAGAGCGGTCAAGCAAATCAGCAAATCTGTGGTCGGCGGCGAGCCATTAGATTACATCAGGGAACTAGAAGCTATTATCAAATTCTCGCATCGGAATGTGAGTACACTGCCATGCAGTTACACCTAGGACAAGAAACTGACTAGGCACTCGGCAGTATTCCCACTGTTTTGTGCGATCCGACGGATGGTTTGAGGAGGGAGATTCGATTTACATCGCGATGGAATACATTGAGCATGGCGACTTGCAAAAATACCTGAGCCGACCGCTCCCGGAGTCTGAAGCGAGGCAAATCACGGGACAAGTGTTGGAAGGCCTCCACTTCATGCACGACAACGGTTTCGTCCATCGAGATCTGAAACCCGGGGTAAGTCAAACCAGAGGTGGTTTCGTGACCAAGGAATGGCAGAAGGCTAAAAATTGACTATAGAATATCATGGTTGTAGGAAAAGGCCCAGACTGGTTCGTCAAAATCGCCGACTTTGGTATCAGCAAACGCCGACAAAAAGGCGTCACCACCTTGCATAATTACAGCGAGGCACTCTCGGTTTCGCGGCCCCCGAAGTTCTCGGCGTGAAGACAGGAGGACAGGGGGCTCGTACACGTTCGCGGTCGACATCTGGTCCTTGGGTGCAGTGACATACTATATTCTCACAAATAAGGTGGCGTTTGATAATGCCACCGACATCGTCATGTATGCCATGGGGATGGGTGAGTTTCCGATTCAGGCCTTGGAAGAGAACAATGCATCAGAAAAGGCCAAAGATTTCGTCAAGGCCTTGCTGGCTGCAAAACCAGAGTCCAGGCCGTTGGTGGCACTAACAATTACTCTTCCATGGTTGGCCGAGCCGTTCACAATGAAACTGCAGGACGTGACGACAGATTCAAGGTAAGCTACCACATACTTCGATATGTTGATTTACAGCGTGCCAAATTCTGACCATAAAATGCTTCTATGAATTCTAACGTAGTATAGAAGTGAAGGATCGTCAAACAAACTTCTATTTACAGACTTCTCCAAAGCCTCAGCCACATGGACGACCAACAAGAATGACATTGAAGATCCGATAGGCGATCGCTCGAGTGCTTCAGAAACCGACCCAGATGTTGAAACTGCTTATGATGATGATATTAATGACAATGACGACGAAGAGACACGTGATGACGACCGTGCCAACGAAAGCATGCCAAGTCAAGTCGTAACCATTCAACCTGGAACCGTTAAAGTAGTCCCACTTCAAGAATACAAGCCACCATATGTTGAAGATGCCACGGACGATTCGGCATCCGATTGCCCTTTGCCGTTGGACGCGGATGCCCAGTCTGTTCTTGATGAAAACAGGAACACGACAGAGTCCGAGAAAAACGAGAGCGGAGAATCAGAGCTGGAATACGAGTCAGAAACCGATGCTTCCGAACTCGTGGCTGATGCGACCAAGCTCTGGGGCTCCTGGAACCTCCAGCCGGGGAGCGATCTGCCAGTTTTGAAAAGTCTTCGAGACCAAGAATCGTTTTGGAGGCTACAGGAAGGCCTTGGAGTCTGTATAAGGCTCCACAGAGTGACGGACGTCGTGGAATCATCGGACCTTGGGGAAGGAATGAGCGCTGGCTCAAAAACACGGTAGGATGAGCCAACCACGACGCTGCTCCCCGATAATAAGACTAATGCTTCTCTCTATTAGAATCTGCTACGCATGCAAACGCTCTGTACCCGAGTCAACGTCCGGGACAGAAGGCTCTTGCGGCCATTGGCAGTGCGTACAATGTATTTCGTGGTCGTTGAGACACGCAGCGGTTAGCTCTCAGGCACTGCCACCAAGCTGTTGCTCAAACCCGATCACCTGGACGCTTCCAAACGAGATCGGCCTCTCCATCGAGTCCCGCACCAATTTTACTCGGAAACCATTGGTTCGCTGTGGAGATCAGAATTGCAAACGTCGATTTGAACCGGTATATTTGGTGAAAGACTCTAAGACGAAAGCCTGGCTAGTTTGTTGCCCAGCGTGTGAACATGCCTCGTGTTTCGAATGCCTCCAAAATCCAGACAGCGAGGATCAAACAAACCACAAATCCCCTTGTGGAAATAGCGGAGGAGCCCAAGGCGATGAAACTTCATCCTCGAATGAATCTAGCTCGACAAGCCACAGTACCTACCAGGAATCGGTGAGTGGCTATGCCGATGATGAGTGGGAGATTCATGAGGGGAAAATTCACCGGCCCAATACCGAGTCTGAGAGCGAAAAAGAATATTCTAAACACTTTACCAAGCCCCTAAGGAGGAGGAAGAAGAAGAGGGAGACAGCCAAAGCCCGGCCTTATAGACGAAGACCCGACACCCTAAATCACGTGGAGCTTTCAACAAGGCCACCAACAAGGCCTCCCACAAGAGTGAACACAGACATCATAACAAGAAACGCGACGTAAGTTTCGAGTGAACGGGGCGCCTATTCGAACTAAAATGTGGATACTGACCCCAAAATTCCTCTAGGCTAAACGATCATCGCTCACAATATATATCCTCTAAGAAAGCCAATACGTTCAATGGCGGCCAGATAATGTTCAGAGCAAATTTGAGCTCCATGCCTGATGTCTTCTCTCTGGATAATGGCTCGAATGGGGATTCCACTTATCTCCATGGCCTAGTAGCTCGAGACATCGAGGCATGGAGAAACAGAGTAACTTCAGGGGCCTCCGATGATCTGCCTAAATCTGGACCTATACCTATAAAATACCCAAAGGCCACGGATTACGATGGAATCGATTACAGAATGAATAGTGCGGGTCCGCGATCTCTAAGAAAGGCATACAATGGTCCACGCACTTGGAGGAACTCGCCTATCTCATCGTCAAATCGGGCGATGCCACCACCACCACCCACTCAGCGACTATATAATTATGATTACGATCCCAGATACCCCCCGTTGCAGCCCCCCAATCCACCATTATCAAAGGTGAATACTTCAATACCTTATGGTGCAGACGGTGTAGAATATGATGGATGATCTTCACCTATGCGGGCCTACGGGGGAAATGACAAGAATGATCCACAAGACGATCAACGATATCGTCCAGTACCGCACCTTGATCCGCCATTGGCAAAGGTGAAAACTTCAAAAGTCTATGGGAAGGACGATATAGCATTCTCGCAGTATCCTCCCCCACAGTATGCTTAACATGTGGCAAGGATTGTGCCCAAAGGAGGCTAGGTGCTCTAGGTTACTACACGCCCAATCATTTCAGCTGCTGGAATCTGAAATGCCTCCCAATAAGCATCATATACCAATAATTAACATCATGTGAGTACCCAGGGATGCTTCTTGATAGACACCAATGCAGTCTCTTCGTGGTCTTGGCCATTGCTTTGACGGCTCAAATCGTTGGCGATCTCATCGTGAAGGACAGCACCATTGGGTTTTCCGTCGGCCTCGGACTGTGAAGTCATTGCTGCCCCTTAAATTAGTTGAGTGAAAATGAAGATTGGACTTTGACTCCAAGGTAGACGTAAATGTTTAACAAGATAAAACAGAAAACTTGCTGCTGATCGGACCATCACAAGCTTTGCAAGACACTCACTGATTTATTTACTCGTCCCAGGTCTTCCCCCGCAGTTGGACCCAGACTGTAGATTACCTAGAGACCAGACGAGGGTCCACATGTACCTGGGGTACGGCTGGGGTACGGCCGGAGGCATCCAAGCGCACGTTAAGCATCAATTTCAGAGGCCCATATGCCAAACTACCGGAGGCGCCCATCTTTCCAGAGTCTTACGAAGACCTATTCATTCGGCGGAACAAGCGCGGCTACTACCACATGCTCCTTCATTCTCTGAAGCTGGGAGGCGGTTTCGGCGAGGGCCCCAAAATGGGAAGACATGCCTTTGCAAGGCACTTTTGGGGGCCAGGGACGTTTAATAACAACCCCACACTCGCCTTCTCCACTGAAGTAGATTGGACGGACGGTACTTCGACCGACTCTTTCCGCCTAGAGAGGCCCTACCTTCTCTTCTCTGATGACGGCTTCGTGACACCGCAGTATCTGATAACAGCTGGGCAGAAATCTGGGACGAACTAAGGACATTCTATCGTATCGCCCGCGAGCCTACAGGGACTGCCAAGAAACACGCATTTGTGAAGAAAGAAGAACATGTGAGGGAACTTTGAAAGGAAGAGGGAGCGAGCTCGTCGCGGCTCATGAAATGAAGAATTGTTGGAACGCGTTGGACCCGTTAATTAGCCATGACTGGATTGGCTGCTTAACAGCCTCTTCCCAGAACTTCCGGAGGGTTTATCTAATAACTAATATCTGGTGTAGTTATATGATCCTCCTCTCGTTCTTGATAAAAGAGGTGCTTTTGTAGCTCTTAGTCTGCTTACACGATGCTTAGGTTGGATCACAATTGTATTCTCAACTCTCCAAGGTGGGGATTGTTGGAAATGCCGTCATCCCTTTTTTGATGATTTCCCAGTAAATGTACAAAATTCAAAAAAATGATCCCCAATGGGCGGCTCAGACAATCTGTTTACATCTATGACCATCAGATTCACGAGGGAGCTGTTATCTGAGTTCTTAATTCGCTAAACCAGCATACTCAGTTGAGTGATTATATAGGGACGTGCTGGAAAGCCCAGAGAGAGCTGCTCCGGATGCCACCCAATTCCAGCTAAAGATGTTAGCAGCTCGTACTAAATCGCATCACACAGTAAGTGGGGGACATACGAATCTTGTGAAATTTCCGGAATGATGTCGAGGTTCCGATCGATCTTTTGCCGGAGTTTCTCCAACAATTGATCCTTAAGGTACTCTTGCTGCGCCAGGCCCCCGCTTAGGATGAGTCCCTTGATGGTCGATGTCAGTCCTAGGATGGGATACGAATGCGATTTGGGGGCCTTCCTACCTTGGGATGCATGCCGTTGAGCCCGCGTGCATGCCATAACTCACTGACGGCCTTGTAGATGATCTCAATCACATCTTTGAAAGCCTTGATGATTACGCCCCTACACGTGAACATGCTGTCAATTCACTACCCTTCACCGACACGTGGGATGAAAGCTCGCCCGGAGGATAGCCTTTGTGAGGGACGAATAACAAATCAGGATGGTCAACATACCGAGGATAATCAAAGAACAAACCATTACCGAGTGCAAGCGCGGGTAACCTGTCGTCCGGCTCGAATTCAGGCTTGATGACTCTGTGCCAGTGATCCATGACCTGCTGAACACGCATCTCGAATAGGCCGTTATCATGTCCGCCAGGCCAGGTTCTTAAGTGTTGCCTAGCATACATGTCGATGGCCTGATCAACCCAAACGCCTCCACCCAGACTCGGACTGAGTTGGTGGAATTGAGTGGTGTCTTCAGTCGTGTTTGGCGCCGGAATGCGGTACAAACCGGCATCCTGTTCGGCTAGTTAGCAAGGGTGGTAAGGGTAGACAATCACGAAACGAATGAGAATAAACAAAACCGCCGACGTACTACCGTCATGCCACCGCAGGCAGCGGCTACCACCCATGCATTCGCCTGTTAGATGGTGAGCCAAGCTTCTCGGGTAATCGGGTAATGAATCTTGAATTGAAAGGGAACGGTTACCATATGGTGTTTCCATAGATCCCCACCTGCGAAATAAAGAGACGCCTTGAGAGCAGCACTGTGCTCTGGGAGCTTATCGATGGAGAGAATGCCCTGCATATCTAGCAAGTCAATCGCCTGGTTGAGCAGCGTAAACGCTTCTCCGGTTGAGGATTGGAAGAATTTGGGTTAGGTCAGTATTATTTTCATGTCCTTTTTCAGAATGCCTGGGGCTGTCTCGGCCATTTTTTCCAGCATCAAATTGATCAAGCCATCGAGATATTTCTTGACCATCTCCACAACAATACCATGGCCGTGACGTGTGGCTCCATCGAGTGTCGTCTTGTTGATATACTGAATGATAGCTTCTGTGTGGCACTGATTTTGGTAGCTGTCCATCTCAGGTAGGAGGAGTTTAAAATTAGAGAGTGCCGTCTCGTGATGATACAGGCTGCCCTTGGTCTCAATGAATCGGAAAGCCGGGCGGCTGGAATCATAGGCGTAGGCGAGCATCACTGGAAACTTGTTGACGAGTGTGTGATGTCGGACCTTGTCGTGCTTCTTGCCACAAGCCTGACAATCCACATACGTAATGCACGAGATCCCGGCATGGCTAATGTGACGTTAATCAAGGAGCTTCTTGCGGCACGTGAGCGGGAGTGTGGCTTACGTAGCTCCCATATCAATTCCGACGAAAGCCTTTTTGTGGTGGCATGTACAGGAGGTCATCTCCGTATCAAAGGGTGAGGCCATTATGAATGGGCTAACGGTGAATGGAAAGAAGAGCAATTTTGGGGCTTTGGATAAGAATATCGCTTACTGAAAACACACAGAGAGGATATTTTTATGACAAAGATGGGTGGTTTCATCAGGTGACGGGTGTTGTCAAGATAAAGAGGTGGTTCGGCCAACAGCAAGATTGGTTGATCGAAGTGTGGCCGTTGCAAAAGAGGTAGACTCGGGGCGGGAGTGCTATGAACACCTATTCAGTTGGACAATTCTCAGCACAAATTTCACCCGATGGCTGAACACCATGGCACGGGGCCAACGAGAACAGCATGAAAGATGCTACACCCGACATCTCACAACATGAATACGAGAAGAGAATCTACATGTATCGCCCCATTGATCCTGGCCAAAGTTGCACGAAATTGGTTAATGCGCCAGCCATACCGACGAAAACCGCGGCGCAAAGACAAACGAGCTGCTCGTTGAGGTTGACAAGTGTGGTCAACATGAAGCCTGACTTGATGGACTATCCCTTCCTCGTTCTATTACTGTGGGACTGCCGGGCTGATTCCTGTCTGTTTGGCAAGCTGCTGCGGCAAATTATTATCGTCATACAGATCCCCCCTGATTCCAAATGACTAGGTTGAAACAGATAGGTAACGCGATACGAGCGCATAGTCGTCCCGACTGGTTCTCTCTTTCTCTTGTTTGGTGGGGTTTTCCATAGGCGAGGACTTGCAGGCAATCTATCGTCATTGTAATTGCTCCTTGCGGCACGGAGCTGCTACACCACGCATGCGGTGAGATTATCGGGCATGGAAAACTCATTTCCTCCTGCAAGCCTTCGGAAATTGAGGTAATTATTTAGGTGGTTTATCGGAGCTGACGACCAATACTATTCGATTTTCGGTGTGATCTAATCATCATGTCCTACACAGCCGCCGCCACACCAGCTTTACCCCTCTCTTGCGTCATGAATTATGAAGTCGTATGATCATTGCTGAAGGTTCCAGTTGGTTCTGCCAGGTCGCCTGTTTTGACGGGAAATGGAAATAAAGGCGTTCAAGCTGAGTCAAGTCAATCCATCCCTTGTACGAGGTGGAGAGCTTAAGTGAGTGTTTCTATCTATAGCGCCCGTGTTTGTTCTGACTCACGGACCCTGCCCGTTAGGACCTGGCCTTTGTCAGTCCGTCTTTGTTCTGATTCACGGGCCCCTCTAGGACCTGACCTTTTTCATATATAGTCCATATACCCTTTTTCCCCTTCATCACAATGTAATTCCTCTTAACATCAGCCTTTTACCCTGATTAATAATTAACTCGTTCATAGTCTCGCAAAATGGCCTCCAACGCCGAAAAAGGCATTATCAACCCGGAAGAGAGCCAAGGCGACCCTTCCATGAAGCGTAAGGAGTCACTTACAACTGCACTTCAAGGCAAAGAGAAAGTTGTCAGAACAGGGGAGGGTTCCAGTGGGCCGAGCCTAGATATGCAGACCTGGAAGACACACGTTGTGTTGCCGCGTCTCCCGAAAGACGCGACGCTTCGCTGGAACTATCGACAGGACCATGCCGACGACATCCCAACACATGAAAACCAATGGTGGGAGGGACTCAAAGGCGAGATACGGAGGCTAGTTAAGAAAACATTGCCCAAGATTATCTCATGGGAGTACGTCAACGATCAAGGCAAAGAATCACTCGACACTTGGTTTCCTCTCGCAAAGGACTACATTGACCTTTGCAAGAAGCGTGACCATCAATATGGATCACTTTGCATCTACTCGGCTTGGATTTGGCATATACTTCTGGACTGCATTTTCTCGTCATCTAGTAAGAGATGGTTCGGTGATGACTGGAAGAGTTTCGGTCGATTCCACTCCAAATTTAAAGGTACCTTTAACATTCTTGACACGGCTCCTCTAAATCACCCCGTTCTTCTTCCAACGTCTTCATTTTATCACAAATACTGAATATTTTGTATGGTCACAGAACAGGTCGATTCAATAGACAACGATTTCACCTTGTCCTTCTACGCGTGGAGGAGTGAGTCGGTGCGAATGCTGTACGCGTTCAATGGGGACCATGTTGACACTAAGTTGGTCAAGCAAACTCTGCGTGACCATCTGGAACCCTCTTTTGCTGCTAAAGGCGCAGACGATAAAATCATTGAGAAGACACTGTTGAGTATTGCCAAGCAGGCTATTCTTATGGATCGCCAAATGCTGGCATCCAGGTGGGATTGCAGGATCGAGATGTGTTGTCCCTCGTCGGGCCAGAACAGTGGTTTTCTGTTCACTACTGATAAAACACTTATGGAATCTGATGGCCACTTCTCGGAGACCGAATCCCCTTGCGAGGGGGCGCGTGTCGACTTTGTGTCTGTCCCCAGCCTGCGAGTACTGGGAAAGTCTGGTGCGGTCGAGGATACTAACCCGTATGTGGACTTTATGAGCAGGAGGTTGGTCAAATATTACCACTTGTCCAGACTCCACATCCCAATGTTGGTAGTGACGGACCAGCTGTCTGATGATCAGTTTGAGAGATGGGAAGCAGAGGAAGCAGAAAAGGAGCGGGCAGAGAAAGAGAAAGGTATTTGTGAGGGCGCCGCTGCGGAGAATATCTGTTAGGCTGGAGAGAGGATGGTGAGCAAGTTTTAGCTCTTGAAAGTTGCAATCTTTTGTCCATGTCTATTCAATTTTTCCCATGTCCTTAGGTTTGAAAGATTAGTCCTGCAAGCCCGCATGATCTATCACAAGTCGTTTCAGAGATTAGCCCCCTTCAACAGTGGTGCACTAGTCTGACCTTGAGGGTTGTTCAACCGATGCCCCTAGTTTTTCTTCTTCGCTTTACAAGTCTATAGTTAGTATAGGTTGCGACTACATCGAAGAATGCAAGAAAGTATAATATCGCGATTGGATACATAGCATAAGTGATCTCGTAGGTGGTGGTGGAGCAGCATGGTAGTACGAAATTCTCACTGGTGCTTGACAGTGTTGGCCTATGTTTTCTTAACAAATAGATAATGCAGCCTATATTAAGCAGTGAAATGCAAATTATAGGGGACCTCTTTCTTGATTAAAAGAAATATGCTTACGCCAAGAATACTACCATTAAGGTAAGAGTTGGCAGATAAGAACGAGGCTGCGTAAGCGATAGGTGGAAATCGTCGTGCTCTTTGGGCAGTGGTTTTCCATGCAGAATTTCACAATCGCTCTGCGGAGCCACTAAGTGACACCATGAATACATGAATACCGCGATGAATCAAGAGGGCTCAGGCTGAGGAGGACTTAGCGGGGGTGATTTTTCACAAAATTCTGGTCTTCATTTTCGTCCCTTCAGCCCTCGAAAATCCAAGGCTGAGTTGGCGTCGGCATTCTCATCTAGGTCCCCTGAGGCATTCTCTCGTGCCTTAGATGAAAAGAGATCCTCCACTCCAGTACCCCGGATTTGTCGTACGCAGATAATTACCTTGTTCCATAGAGTGAGATGTGAATTTATGAAAGAAGCCACGAGCCGGGCGATTTCCTTCCTCCAGGTCCTCCGCCACGACAACAGTGTTATTACGGTGGCTGCACAGGCGACCAATGGCAACAGCAAAATCTACAGTGAAAGCCTCACGACCATGGAATAGTTTATCCGAAGCTTATATTTCGGTCCTCAACTTTTAAGGGTTAAAGAATCAGGTTATATAAGTTCAAATTGTAAAAGCAACTTTAATTGAAGACATTTCAGGCACTACATTAACTCAAGTAGGCATGGAATACGCCTGCGGGTTGTTCATGCTCACATACGAGCCGATTGAAGTCGAAGAGTGAGAGCCAATCAGCAACACTGCGAACGCCTTAGCACTCCCAACTGCACTTTGGATCACCTAAGTTAGCAATCGCACGAGCTATCCTGTGATGGATAATTAACATACCCTCCATACACCATCGGCGCATTTGACAAATGTACACTGGCGTGTCTCGAGGTCAGCTTCATGGGTGTCGGGAATGGCGACGGCCATGCAGGCCTTGGAAATAATCGCGACGTAGAAAATGTTGAAGCGCATGGTGAAAGTCAAGATGAAAGACTAGCAGACGAGTATCAGGAACAATGGTTGACGTGTTGGATGGGTCGTTGAGCGCAGTAAAATGGCGTGATCAGACGAGCTTTATATAAGATTCACCTGAAAGCTCAAGAAAACATTATGAAGCCCAATTTCTAAGAATATAACCGCTTTGACCAAATTCAAGTGCCCAAGTTGCAGTCCGAATACTCCTATTCTAACAAGGTGAGACAGGAAATGAGATGAAACAAGGCAATTTATGGCATTTTAAACTAGATACCAGGATAAGTCCGAGTGTACCAATCGGTGACATTTGTCGGTGACATTCCAAGCTCAAGACGAAGAGCACGAATTTCAATGGGCTGGCTGGGAAGAGGCTTTGGCTAAAAGGCTGTACGAACCCCACCAGCCTTAACATCCGTGCAAGGATGGCTAATTAATCCTTCTGGAGTTCCATACGACCCTGCCAATCAGATTGGCAAGTGTAGGATAGGACATGCCGATCAGACATGTGCCGCAAACGCATGGGAGTTTACCCTTGGTCTGCGGAATCCTGTAGGATGCCGGCGGCAGTAACTCCTAAGTAAGGGTTATTTTATGAAGTTAGGGATTGTCTTCCTTGTAAAGCCTTGTTTGCTGGCTCACTTGCCTACCATCCAAGCGCATAAACTTGATCTTGTAGATGAGAGATTAATCCAGGGTTAGAGACCACGGCGGTGATAGGATCTAAACTGCCATATTTGCGATTGGGCTTCAAACACCGATTTCCGGTCTGTCCCCAAGCACGCCGCAGCGGCAGCTTTTGATAACGTCCTATAAACGATTTGGACTATTCAAGCATTATGAGTGTATGTGTACAGCCCTGGGCCATGGTGGGTTTCAGCATGCATCGAGAAAGCCTCTGTGGAGTCGGTAAAGCTGTCGTGCTCCATTTAATTATGGTGAACAGAAAGGTCGGATTCGAGGGAAGGGGGAGGAAGCAGCCTCGTCAAGTTGTGCCAGTTCTTGACATCTAACATCAGACCAAGCATATTGCAAGGATTGCCAATCCTACCAGTTGGGACAGTTTTCTTCAGACGCTGACATTGTTTCACCAACAGCCTGCATGCCGACTATAAATCCCCTTAGGCACGAAATTTAGTCAACAGTTGCTCACAGTAATTTTATTTCCAAGCATATAAGGCTAACATTTTTTGCTAGTCACATAGTGCCACCTGAAAACATCCCCCCTTACTGCGGCACATAATTCACTAGCCTAAAGGCGGCATCAATATCATCCTCATGAATCCATGCCGTATTCTCACGACCTCTCACCCACTCCAGAATCTGTTCCTCAGAAATATGTTTCCCATAGATAGACTATGCTGTGCCTGTTCGCCCCAAGAAATCGCCCACCCAAATAGTCTGCATGTGGCTTTCGCACCGTCTGAAACAGATTCAAGGCGTTCTCCAAGTCAGTGCCTTTAGTTTCGGAACTTAGTTGAATTCTCTCAAGAGCCATAAACAGGGCCAGTGCATCATCAATGGTCATATCGGCTCTGAAACCGGCATGGTCTATTGGATGCGCTGCATCACCGGTCAAAACAATTCGACTGTTGAAGACCTATTGCCGCGCTATGCTTCCAGAGTGGCCTGGATAAGACCGAACTGATGGAGCAGCCTCGATCAGTGCCCTTACAGTAGGGGTCCAATCCGATTTATTCTCAGCCTAGACTCGTACAACGAGTTTTCTAGTCTTGCTGACCTTGTACAAATTCATGAACTTTGTCGATGGTCTTCAATGGCAGCATTCCACTGCTCGTTGTCTGTTGTCTGCGCAGCTGCGTAATCACCAACAACGGCAATCAAATTTCCTCCTATTCCGCATGAAACTCCAAGTCAACATTTTGTAACTACATTGACGTTAGATAGGTTTGCGTCATACCGAGAGGAGTCGCAAAGAACGTACGATCTACACGAGTAGCACTCAAATAGCTCAAAGACATTATCCAACCCAGTGAATCTTACCAGGGCCAACATAATGGCGAGCTTCTGTGGGTATCTCCACTTCTTGACTGTCTCGGAATCTTTTTAGTAAAGACACGTCATAAACAGCACGAAATGAAGTCCACCCTGTTAAGAAATTCTTGTGATCCGGCAGCATTTGTTGGCAGATGGCCTAGAGTGGGTATCTCAGTTACGACTTGATAGCATGGATAGAGACAAAACGTAGCGGCTCTCATGGAAGGGCCAGCGTCATATCATCGAAAGATCTACCGAATGAATGCCATCAGAAACAACGACCAAGTCCAGTGTGACAGAACTCCCGTCTTCAAAATTAATAGTAACACTGTTATGGTCAGGTTCTAAACCAACAATTCGCTTCTTCAGGTGGATAACAGTTTTGGGGACAGCGTCCAAAAGAACCTTTTGAAGATGTGCGCGGTGGAAGCGTGCGGTGTAATGTAGCCGGTCGGGAACATCTTGGTGTGCATCATAGCCCAAAACTGCGTTGGTCTTCCAGCGTCTGCCTTTTCGGTCAGTGCCTGATGTTGTCAAGCTTTGCTCTTCACCTACGCCAACCTGTATATCATGGGCCAAGTCGAGGGGTTTCGGATGCCAACACTGTCATTCAACGCAGCATGAACGAATGCAATGGTTGTTACACATTACAGGCTACTTGTCAATCATGTCCTTGTCTACTTACGGCTCTTGCTCTCAAAATCATTCGAGATATTAAAGCCATAGCTCCACCTGCTGCAGATGTCGATACTAGCCGCGCCACTACCACAGTCCCGGTACAGGCGAAGCTTAAAACGTCGAGACAGTCAGCCATCCGCGAGCCTTTGAAGTACAGCGGATCCCTAGACGAATAAAAATCGTTTGATGTCACCCCTGCCATTGGAAGGGAATTTCCAGAGGTCCAACTTACCGAGATACTCAAAGACGACACCAAAATCAGAGACCTAGCCATCACTGGTAAATTGATAGGAAACATGAACGCGCATTGGCATCACCATGAGATTGTCTAACAAATATGCTAATCTCTCAGCGCGGTGTTGTTTTCTTCCGTAGCCAGAATATAACTGTCCCGGATCAGAAGGCCCTTGCTCGTAAACTGGGTGAGCTTTCTGGGAAGCCAGAAACTTCAAAGGTATGATTTATCTTAAACATATTGAAAAACTGAAACACTTGTATTAATGATATATCTACCCACCTTAACTCCACAAGCACGCTCTGGCTAACAGCAAGAGAGGTATCTCTGCCGATGATCAGGGAACTCTGGACGACGAGATTTCTGTAATCTCATAGGAGGTATATCTCTTTCAAAAATGTGTGCCATGAGTGTTTATATTAACCCAACCTGTCTAGCAAACCCGAAAATTCTATAAAGAGAGCTTTTCCGGTTCCTCAAAGCAGTTTCCAAGCAAGGAATGGCATTCTGAGTAAGCAGCCATCCTTCATTTCTTCGTGTATGGGACTTGTAAAATGAATAAGCAATTAGCTGACATGTGGCAAGTGTTTCTTTTGAGCGAGTTCCGTCTGACTACTCAATCCTGCGTATTCACACAGTGCCAGCCAACGAACCTGGTGGTGACACCCTCTGGGCATCAGGGTACGAGGCCTATGAGCGCTGTCAAGTATGTGGCAAGGGTTTGCCGAGGGTCTGACTGCAACCCATCATCAGGTGTTTTTTGATCAAGCACGAACGAAGTCGTTTATTCAGCAGCTGACCTTTTGCAAGCCCAATGTCCTGGAAGTTGTGAAAAAGCACGGTGTTGAGCTCAGCAACGGCGAGCGTGGATCTCCTGAGAATACCGGACTGGACTTCAAGGCTTCGCAGTGAGCATGGACCTACATTCGATATTATACATTCGCTAATCAACTACAGCCCTGTTGTGCGGACGAACCCAGTGACGGGGTGAATATTATTACCACTGTGCCTCAGTAGTCTGAGCAGTCACTGATTATTCTACAGATGGAAGAGCCTGTATGGGCTCGGTGCCCAGGTAGGGAAGGGTTGTGACGGAGCATGAGAGCGAGCTGATTAAAGCTTACTGTGAGTTCTATTCCACCTCATACCTACCCTTGAATAAAATTGACGGAACCCAATAGTTTACGACCTCATCGCCAAGAACCATGACATTCAGGTTTGCTTCCGATGGAACGCTGGTGACGTTGCTATGCGGGACAAGTGAGTATTATTAGACACACCCCGTGTAAGTTCGTTCGACTAACTGCCCCCAGTCGTTGGACGTTCCATAGTCTAACAAAGCAAGGTAGCTCCGCCCCATCGACTTAAGATTGCTCACTAACATATTCCAGCAACTTCGAGGGTGTACGCCAAGGCAATCGAGTCGTTTCCATCGGCGAGAAGCCGTACTACGACCCCAACTCGGTGTCTCGCCGAGAGGCTCTGAGCGCCGTTGCAAGGAAATGAACTGGATCCTCAAGTAAATAAGATTCCCTAGGCCAATTAGCCGTAGTTGATTTCTGTAGCTAGCTGCCATCGTCTCTGAGCCCGTGAACGATGAACTCACCCTGCTCTACGTGAATGATACTAGTAATGTGACTTAACTGACTAGCACTGAAGGAGAAAAATAGTCCAACAACCAAGACCATTGGTCGTTGGGACTATTGACGAAATTGCTGAAATTTGACTGGAAATTTGGGAGGCCTGTTTCTTTGGCACTTTCACACTTCTTCACTCTTTACACCCTTTTTGAGCCTCTTATCACACAATGGCAGTTTCGCCAAGGGGTCTACTTACCCTGCCAAGCTGTAGCTAGAAGTTCCTCTACCGTTATTAGATGAAGATCCGGAAAGAGGTTGTCAACCCTGCAGTTGTCATGTGGCAGGATACCAGCACCACTTATCATCATAAGAGAGAACCCTACTAGCAGAGGCATGAACTCGTTCTCCGGGATGCCCTCTGGATGCCATACAAGGCTGGCTTCTCCTTTTCCTAGTTTTTCAACCGTATCATATACCACGTCAATTTTAGAGCCTAGGTAGAAGTGTCAGGTAACGATATTTGAGAGCTAAGGCTACGGAAGAGCAGCATGACATACCCCGGATTTTCTCGGCGCATGCAACCAATTCATTCATGGAAATATCAGAACCTGATAAAAAGAGGCGCTTTGGCCACTTGTCCGTTTCAAGAAGGCGGACAATGACTCGGGCAAGGTCTTCACTGTAAGTGACGGTGAATTTATAATCACCCGTACCAGGAATCACCGCTTTGCCCTTTTCCATGTCCAGGAAAACGAGAAAGGGCAGGAGGTTGCTCTTGATGTGTGGCATTCCCCAGTAGTCGGAGAACATGCCGACGGAGATTCGGACGTACTGCAGTTTCGTCTTCTTCAGAGCCAGTGCGCTGGGGATCCATCCACCAATTGCAAGTCCGGACGCTGGGTCAATTTTGTTTGTGTTGAGCATGTGAGTAAACAGGAAATACTCATTCGCATGAAGAGTAATATACTTTTCATCCATGAATGATAAGAACTCGCTGGGAATGAAACGGTGGGTCGTGCAAGACTCATCGGCCGCCTGGATGAGGTTCAGTTGCGACTGACTTGCAGCTTCAGTCTTCAAGTTAATTGTCGATATCACGGTGTCAATCTTCCGGTCCTCCAGAATCTTGGTTAGAGAGCTGACGTCTTCGTAATCGACTTGGAGAAACTCGGGACAGCAGCCGATAGATTCGGTTGGAGCCTATCAGACAAGTGAGCCACAAGTAAACTGCCCATGCGCTAGGTATACCATACCTTGCGCCCCATGACGAAGACTTTATGGTGAGGTCCATGGAGCTGTAGCTGCTCGACAATTGTCCTGCCCACTGCTCCTATTCCTCCAGCGACAGCTACAACAACCATGGCGGCGAGTGTCAAATCGTTACTTGAGGGCGTAAGTTGACTTTGTGGAAATGAGATGACAGATGTAAATTATTTAAATAAGAGATTGATTCTACAGTCTATGATTCATTTATACTGCGAGGCTAGGCTTTGACTATTATATATATCGTGTTCTGGAGTGGATAAACATCGTCCCGCGGAGTTGCAAGTGGAGTTTGACTCGTGGAGTTGGTGGACTTCCCAACGCCACCAGAGTGCGTAGCTGGCGGAGTTGCTTCGTCCAAGCCCGAAACTCGGACTCATGAAGCACCATGCCGTGCCATATCTTGTTGTCGCCTCTCAGGAGCTACAGACGTTGCATGTTCTGCTGGCGATATTAGAGGTTTTGAAGCCAAGCCTGTCGGATCAGGCTACTTAGTGTGCGGTTGGTGAGTGATTCATATGTACGAACATGGGCAACGTACTGCTAGACAAAGGACAAAGGAGAGACAAAAACAGATTTCCGAGTCGTGCGGAAACGGAATACCTTCCCATAATGACCCCCCAAGTTAACGTAGTTCAAGTCTGGGGTTTGTGGGGAAACGAAGCACCCCTAGAGACAAATAACAACATGCTCGAAATGGAGTTGACAATGGCCCCAACGAGCTGGGGTCCCGGCCTTCCCAAGTGGAAATGACTGGAGAAGAAGCGTATTCAAACGGCAGCATTTGGAGTATTGAGTTAAGATAATCATCAGTAGACCACCTAAAGCTAGCGCAACCAGCGTGTTTTCTACGGAGGCTTGGGGGAGACAGAGCTTATCCCCCATTGTTAATGAAGGTGGCAGACTAGCTCAGGATTGTTTCCCATAGCATGAAGGAGATTATTTCAATATGAGCTGGGAAAATTCTCTGGAGCTATTCGATGTTGACATGTTCCTGCAGTCACTTATGGCTAGAACTCTTTAACCTTAGTCTTATCAGATAACAGCCTTATCCAAGTAATTTGTTCACAGTCAAAGTTTCCTTTTATTGCTAAACCTTTTTCTTAGAAAACAGTATTTTTCGCTTAAACTTGAATGTAGACCTAGAGCGGTTAGAGAAGGTGAAAGTGACTATCCTATCTTCAGTAACGGCAAACTTCAGAACAGAGAATCTAGACCACCACGAGGTGGACCACATGAAGATAGATAGATAACAATGCATGCACAGTTATTCAGCTGCACAAGGTCCGAAACGATGTCCACTCCAACTTCTCAGTCAGAGATTTGAATTATGCACCTCTCTTTGCGGCAATGCCTTTAGGGTAGATATCGATGTACTAAAATGGAGCAATATATCAATAGTCATGCCAATCACTGAAACAGACTCAAAAGTAGCGGTAACGCTGAGCAACCAATTGAACCTTTCATGTATCCTGGAATTTTGGAAAAGACTTGCCTGTCCCGACCCACCCCCACCTACCGATCCTGAGTGGGAAATTGATCCGACACTACTCCGTAGCCAGAGCCAGAACCGGCTGTTCGTGTCTGGGCGAGTGGAGTGGTATTGTCGCTGTCGTGGCTGGGGAAAAAATGAAGGAAAAGGGGGAGAGAGGAGGCTGCCCTGGTCCGACTAGACGGATTTGACATATTGCTAAACCAAAAGAAGAACACCCCGGGTGGCAATCGAATGGCTGACTTGCCTGCTTCCCATCTAGCTCTACCACTAGCCTTGATTTCCAAAAATGAAGAAAAAAGAAAGAGAGAAGAAACCGTCATGGTCCATCTGTGCGGATTTGACACTTTACCAATACTTGGATTTTAGGGTTAGAGCTCGGATGTTTACTCGCTTAGTTCCACTGTCGATGCCATGTGATCGGACGAGACAGCATCCACAATGCCAATGCTCATGCAAATATTCAGTAGTCTGTAGTCCAACTAGGGTTTACGAGTTCGACGCCGTGGCGCATCCTTGCAGCCACTCCCGAACTTTACCGTGAAGGCAGCCACTAGTGGACGCCACGTTGACAAGCTGCAGCTGAGGCTTGCATTGAGGCCAACGGTTGAGATTGCGGCGTTGACATGCCTCAGCCCTTCTGGCGGAGTGATTGGCCAAAGAAAGAAGCTAGAATGGCATGGTCAAGGTTCTGCTCAGCCCTTTGCTAGCGATGCCTAGCACAGTCTCAGCTATCGACTCCTGTTCTAAGCACATCTCCGAGGCTCTCGGCGGCCATTCCTGGCCGTTCGCTGTTTGACACGATACCTATGCGGGTGGGCGGTGCTTATGCATGTTCAATAGTACGCGAATATGCCCAAGGGAGGGCCCTGGAATGCGGTTCTAGACTATTGTGGTCTTAGGCCATTCGATTTAGTGCTTGTAAGGTAAACATCCTCAATTTTAAAGATAAATGGCAGGCACGAGCTCTTCAGTTTGGCTTTTGGTCTCGCCCCTATTGACCCTTGTTGGAGATCGACCATACACTTCTTCAGATTGAGTTTATTACTCTCGTTATCCCCTGCAGTTACTGTATCGTTGTGCTATATGGCTAGACCTTGAAAGGCTATATATCGCTCGTTCAGCAACCAGGCATATGCTCATCCGTCAAATGATCATGCGGAACACGATTCTCTGGCTCCTTGGGGCCTCAGTGGTTCTAGCCGACTACCCTCGCATGCCGAGAAACGTTGGCCTATCAGGAAATGGAACTGCCGTCTTCAACACATCCTCTAGCGTTGTTCCGTCGATTCTCTCCTCGACCAAGACGACCCCCTCAGCGATTACATTGGCTTCTGTTACAACTACTTCCACATCAGACACTGCCGCATCGAATACGGTTGTACCGTCCCACACATCTTCTGAATATCAGTTCCCTTCCGATAAGCTCGGGCCTATTGCCACGCTCCAGCCATCACTCCCCGAATATCACAATGTTTACGACGTGGAGCACCTCAGTCCCCATGACCAGGGGACCGGCGCCCCTCTGCACTATGTACAGCCTTCCTCGGACAGTGAGTATGCGCAAACCATATTGTTACATCAAACTAGGGTTTTAACCGATGTCGTGTCGTAATCAACAGATTCTGGCGGGATATTCGCCGTCGCCGTTCCCAGGTGGCTGTACCCGTCTGTAGTTCTCGACCACTCCGGCCTCGTCGTCGATGTGAATATGAACCGCAACCGAGAACTCATTATAACCTTCGCCAACAAGGACGCTTTCGACCACGGTGAAGGCCGTTGGGTTGGCAGTAACATCATCTTCGTCTCCTACACCGAGGACTGCGGCAACTACAAGCTCGGCGAGCGGTGCTACTTCCATGCCAACGAGGTCGCCTTCGACCTCGCGTCTCTGTCTGCTCGCGCCCAGGGTCAGGCCGTCCGCATCCAGGACGTCGTTGAGGATATCAACCTCGCCTGGGGCAACTACGGCCAATCTTACACCGTTGCCCCCACTGCGACGTCCAACACCGACACCATCCCCTCTCCCACAAGCCTCTCCCTCAGCGACCAGACCCCTGTGTGCATTGCGCCCGTCGATACCAAGTATAACCTTCCCACTGTTTGTACCGGACCGGACTTTGACAGTGAGCTCGACACTGGTCTTGGTATTTTTCATGCCAGTGAAGTACCTGGCACTTCTGGGATGCTTTTAGACTTGGAAGCCAATGATGTAGCTGTCTCTAAGAGAGCAGAGAAGAAGGGTCTGCTTGGCAACATCAAGGACAAGGTAAAGCAAAAGGCGCAGCAGCTTCGAACCAAGTTCAAACAGACGCTGGGGATACCAAGAAAACGTTGTTCGAAAAGGGTAAAAAAGTGGCAGAGACGCTCCAGAAGGGTGCAAATGCTGCCAAAAAGACCTTTGAGACTGTCAAAAATATTTGGGAGGGCAAGCCCAATGATTTCAAGTTGAAAAAGAAGGAGCTGCTGCTACCGCTGCCTAAAAAGGATTGCGAGGAGAAGGCCAAGAGCAAAGACCCCAAGGAGAGGGAAAGCATAAAGAATGCCTGCAAGGCCAAGAGCGAGTCCAAGGCCAAAGGGGTTGAGAGCCCATGGGGGAGAATGCACTACTCATCAAGTCCATTGGTAACGCCCCTAAGGACTTCAACCTTCGCCCGGAGGGCAGCAGGAGGCAGACAACTGTTAACAAGGGCAAGTTTATTAACTTCTACTGCGTGAATTGCGGTGTTAAGGGTTCCCTGGAGATGGCTGGCAATGTCACCATTAATGGGCTCAAGGGTATTACTGATGGCAAGGTTGAAGGTATCATCAACCTTTCCATTGGCCTTGGCCTTGGCATCTATGCGCAACA
The DNA here is from genome assembly GCA_037952775.1 of Clonostachys chloroleuca. Taxonomy (NCBI): domain Eukaryota; kingdom Fungi; phylum Ascomycota; class Sordariomycetes; order Hypocreales; family Bionectriaceae; genus Clonostachys; species Clonostachys chloroleuca. The sequence continues at coordinate 30,257,051 of JBANAY010000003.1, forward strand.
TACACTTGAGAACACATTCAGCAAGGACCTCTATGATATCCCGGTCTCACCCTTCACTATCGGCTTTGCCACTATCGGTCCAATGCTTAGTATCGGCACTGAGATGAAGTACAGCGTCAATATGGAAGGCTCCGTTCTGGCCCGTGGCGATGTCAAGTTCACTGAGGCTAGGTTCCATTACGACTACAAGTCAGGCCGCATTGGTTCCAGCTCCTTCAAGCCTGAGTTCGTCCCAAGCTTTGCAGCTGAGGGTTCGGTCACACTGGCTGCGCAATTCGGCGTCCCCCTGGGTCTAGATGTCGGCCTCACCTTCTTCAGTGGGTGTACTTACTGCAAAGGCAGTATCGGCATTGCCACCACGCCATCAATCAAGGCGGCAGCCACGGTTGCTGTCGAGGCCTCTGGTAATGCAACTATCCCTATTTCTGGTACAGAAAAGGGGAAAGTGGTCGCCAAGAACCTGGACGCCGGGCTCAAAGCGGTCAATAACTGCACTGGCATTTCCACCACTATCTCCGTGCGTAATGAGGTCGCAGGCAAGCTCAAGGGCTTCGGCTTGGTCAAGAAGGACTGGAAATTGTACGAAACTCCTAACTATGTCCTTGCCTCGTACTGCATCGGCAACAAGACAGATGGGACTTCCAAGGGCCGCATCGGCTGGCAAGGCCCCGCCGACGACAAGACTAAAACGCGGTCACTCGCTGGCGAGATCTCAGAGGGTCTTGACGAGCTGGAGGTTCGGGAGGAGTCTGCCAGTGGCGCCGACGAGGAGTCTTACGATCTAACTGAATACGTCGTTGAAGAAACCGACCAGCTGGATTTCAACAAGGCTACCATTATCGACACTCCCTATAAACTTAGTGATGAAGAGTTCGAGGGTTTCTGGTTCTCTACAATCAGCGTCAATGATGACAATGATCACTCGTATGTACTGGCTGCCTGCAATGATGGCAACGTTTATGTACAGAAGAATTCGACCGTCAATGACCTCCCATGGTACATGACTTGCACCACGCTTTGGGCAGGTCTTGAAGAAACTGTGCTACAGTCTCCTGGTGGTGGTATGCTGCATTATTATAACAACACTATGTCTGTTGTGGGCGTCAGTCGTCTTCGCTTCACGGACGAAGACACAGTTCCTGGGGGATCTGTCTATGTGTAAGTTGTCCCATTATTTACCTCCTCGCCTCGTGCAATGTTCATCCACCGTTTTCGAGTGTTTTGAAGTAATTAGATGCTAACTTACCCCCGAAGCGGCCTCGTTCCGTTCTACTACGGCGATGAAGACGGAGATAATGCCGGTCCCAGCATGCTGGCAGCCGTTGATCAAGATGATAATCTATTCTTCCCTGCCATTTGCACGTACAAAGACGGCCAAGGAGCCAAGATCTATCTTATTGGGGAGGACACAGAAGCCGGACTCGCCATTCTGGAGTCTCCAGATGTCAAGTACAGCATCACCAACGGTGATGTTGATAAGTGCAACTTGCTTCTGCTCAGCGTCACCACGCCAATTGATGGCGCCTGGTCCGAGTATGATGACGACGTCGAAGCCAAGTACAAAGCAGACCCTCTCGAGTATGGCTTCGATGAATCGCTCTTTGGTCAGGATAACCTACTTGACCTCCCTGATACTCTCTTGGATTCTGATGATGAGCGGCTGGCGGATTTGAACCATGTTTGGGATGACGAATGGTTTAGCGAGGACTTGGATATCCTTGAGGACGATCTGGACTGGTTGAATGATCTTGACTCAACTGAAGGAAAGTAGTTAGCTTTGACCTGGTATATTAAATATTGTTCTGCTTTTGTGAACATACTTTAATAATAATTCTCATACGTTACTTGTCCGTATTCAATCTATAGCGTAAGAAACTAGATACTTCCTACGACCAGTCTTTATACCACGTTTTTGCATATTTGGGACATGTTATGGACGTCTAGATCAAATATAAGCTATTTGATTGGTCAAAACCATATATCTCTCAGTCCTGGCACTGTAAGGTGAAGCCTGATAGAAGCCGGTGTTTTAGAACAAACTATCCTTTCATATTCACCAAGTCAACTAACTAGCTCATTCTCACTATTACATTCACACGCCAAACCAGCGGGATTGAAACGCCCAAGCACACGTTGAGACTCATAAACCAGCATCCTCTTATTTATTCAAAACCCCCAATTGTTCAAGGAGTTCAAGGTCACTCTTCTCAGACGCAGATGGTTGGGCAATGCGCCTGATCATCTCTTCATGCTTCTGGCTTCGCGGCTTGATCTGGAATGGAAACTTAGCCGGGTGCGTAACCAGTTCTGTGATCGGTTGGACAACGGGCTCCACGGGGACACCATGTTCATCAACCGCCTTGAGAACGTCAAAAACCGCAATCGTCTGGGCTATAGTCAACCAGATATTGGCATCAGCGAAGGTCTTGCCGGGACAGATACGGCGGCCAATGCCAAAGACGTATTCCTTTGGGTCGGGCTCGTTGTAAGGGGCTAAGAACCGCTCCGGGTTAAAGCGCTCCGGTTCGTGATATCTGTTGGGATCATGCGCATACCACCAAGCATTCGGTAACAAGATTGAGTCTTTTGGGATGAAGAACCCGCGGAAAATCTGATCAGCATCGCTCTTGTGTGCCACACCTATTGGCGCAGTAGGATGCCATCGATAGGCTTCCTTAATGACACTTTCCAGATAGACTAGTTTCGCGCGGTCCTCGAAAGTTGGTAGACGCTCTGAGCCCACAACCTCATCGATCTCCTTTTGTGCCTTGCGCAAGATATCTGGATGTTTTATTAGGGCCAAGTAAGCGAAGCTCAGAGTCGAAACGGTGGTGTCGGACGCAGCTCCGTATAGGTTTGCAGCTGATAAGTTGATATCGGATTCTAGTTCAGGGTCGATGTCATCACCGGCCCTATCAAGGGAATATGAGACAAATGAGGGGCGGTTGCTATTATTTTCCCACTGGATTTTGGCGAATTGGAATGGGACATCCGCTGCTGCGAAGACTTCCTTCCTCCATCTTTTAGCAATGTCTTGGAATCCAGCACCTGGAAACCAGCTTGGCAGGTGCTTCATGAAAGGAAATAAGTCCACTAGCCATTTCCCTGGAATCACCGTTGCACAGAAGATGTCTACCCAGCGAGAAACGAGTTGTAGCACAGGGTCAGGTTGTTTTGTCTCCATGGAATATCCATAGGTCAGCTCAATGACCGTGGCCCCGACTTGTCTAGATAAAAGCTTGTTACTACTTAGCCTCGAACAAAGAATGATTATCACTTACGTCCTAACATGTTCTATCAGCCTCTCAGGGGTCTCCAAGAGTCGCAAGAGCGTCCGGCTGATCTCTCTTTCCTGAACTTCTCTCAGGGCAATGACTGAAGCTGAGGTGCCAATATACTGGTGAATAAGTTTCCGATGACGCCGCAAAGTGTCATCGTATGGCATCCCAGTCGCAAAGCGATTATACCCACACCTGCCATAAGAACATATTAATTTTTACCCATCAATCTAAATATTGCGAACTCACATTCCAAAACAAAATTCCATATGGGGCCGCGATGAGTTCTTGATTGCCATCTTCTCCATAAGCTCAAACGCGGCATCTTTGTCATTGAGAATGACGATCGTCCCGCCCATAACGGTCACCGAGCTAACAGGGCCATACTTTTCTCGGTGCTTCAGCCAGAATAGATGGTCTGGTTCACCTTTCGGCGGTAGGTCTAGAATGTTCCCGACCAAAGGCAGCGGCCGGGGACCAGGAGGAAGCGGTGGTGTTGATTTGGCTGATTTCCATGACCAAAGGAACAGGGATAGTCCTAGACCGGCAAGGATGGCTAGCCAAGTAGCCGAATCTGACACGGTCATGTTAAATCGGTTCCAGTTCAAGATTGCCTTCCTTGGGTCCTTCGTATGGTGAAAGCAATACCCGGAGCTGCGTAACTGGGACTGATCTTGACTAGGCTCGACGCGATATTTATTTTTCTCGTGATCAATCCTTGCCGTATAGGTGAGCCGAAATGGGGACTCGGGCTGCTTTATGTGATTACATGCCAACTTGATTTGACGCTATTATGCACTCCCACGTCAGCGGCTTACCACACTCTGTTGAAAATGGGAGGTAGTATCCCAGAAGTACAAGCCATCAGATAGCCATCGAGGTGTGCCTATCTCGGGAGAACGATGGACGGATGCACTATGAAGGGTAGTGCAGATGTCCTGGTATGTCCTTCCACGAGGAAACGGGTCGACAAGTGCCTTAAAGAGATAGTTGGCCCGGCTAGAGTTGCCCACCGAAGATTAAATCAAAGCAAACATCTAAGGCTACTGAATAAAGTACCAACTGCTTTCCATCGCTAATTGTTAAGGCGTCTCTCTAGGCTATAGTGATCGAAAAAAGAGAAAGAGTGCAACTATCATGAGCTGACTTCCAATGCCGCCCCTTCAAATGTGAAACTCACTACTTATTCAGCTTACTGCAAGCTATTCGCTAGTTCGCAAGCTAGTTCCTTTCCCGGTCGGAAGAGCTAGATGCTCAAAGGATTCCATGCACCCTCCAAATCCAGGACGCTGTATCACTCTATACCCATGTTGATATCAAGGCAATTCTGTCAAAACTACTTCAGTCCCTGTAAATAAGATTTTGCTACTGCAAAAAAGCTATACTAAATAAGATGAATGGCGTAGTGTTCGCATTGCGCTTTTATTCTCATTGCTCACTCCCGGAACTTTTTTACCGGCTATCGCTTCTGGGCGCGGGGTTACATTCTGCATCATACTAATCTCTTTCCGAACATAATCCAAATGAGAACCCTGGGGAGGAATCGGTGCATACCTAAGCTCACCAATAACAGCACAGGTCTATCTAATCAGGATCTAGGGCAACCCAAAGTCCCTCCTACGAGGGTCCACATGCCAGGATGATCTCGATCAAATCTACCGTCAGAATCCTTCACGCATACCGCGCGGCTCCTTTCCGAAGCAAAAGGCTGAGATCTCAGCCCAGAACATCTACATAAGGCAAAAATCAGGGGTAGCTCATGCCTTCTAAACTGTCCGTCGCCTAGTAACGACGTTTAAAGCAGGGTCACGCAGCTAATTAGGCACTCGAATTAAGAGTATATGGGTAAGAGTTCGAGCTTACAGTAAAAAGCAGCAATGGAAGATATCAGACTTGACATCTCAACACAATGGAAGGCAAATAAGCTCTATTAGCCTAAGGCCATAGCTGTGTGCCGAAGGATAACTCTGTAATGTCTCATGCTGATAACTTCTTGGCTTCGGAACGAGCGGCTCGTCAGATCCCTGCTCATTCTACCCTCCTTTATCTAGTAGCTGGAGTTCTGCATCACACGCACATTCCTTCGTGCGTTCATACACTTGACCTATCCAAGCACTTCAGCAGGCTCGCAAGTCAACTTTTCGTCAAGGGCTTATTTTACCGTGACCGCCCCGAGTGAGATGGCGCAGAATATTGCAATCCCCATATCAGTTGGGTCTACGTCTGCGAGGGTTTCTGCGTTACCATCTCACGGTTATCCCTCGCTTGCGCGAGTAAGCCCTTCCTTATGCCTCCTGTCCCACTTTGAGGGATATGGGAATTCGTGATGAATGTCCTAACGTTTCTTTCGTAACTAGGTATTTATTGTTGTGTGATGTCAGGTTTGGTATATCCCATTGCTCTTCTCACTCCGTGCTCGAACTCTCATGTGTCTCGACGTTTCAGAATTTTCAGGACAGTTCCGTGAAAACCGGATATTTGAGTGTCCAGGCTTGCATGGAGCTGTTCTGCATGAATGGCTACGGATTGCACGCCGTTCAGACGGTAAAAGCAAGCCGTCGAGGAGCAGAAAAAAGAACGGCAATCACCCAGCTGCATGTCAGAAATCAAATATGCAGCATAGCTACAGCCTTCACCACCACCACCACCATCCATTCATTCTAATCCCTCTTACATTTGCAATAAGAGCGACTATCACCAAAACGAAGCCCATTCAGAAACCCCATACTACAAACATAGCTGTAGAAGGGTTCTCATCAAGCATACCTCTAAAATCTTTCCATGCCTGCCAAAATGAATATATGCCAAACAGATAGACGCCTACATAGAGAAAGGAAACTCCACTGACAGCCTAGAGCCAATTAGGGACGACTGGATTCTTGGATTCAAATTGACCAAAGTAAGGGCGATGAAAAAGAAAACAACAACCATAGACATCGATAATCCACCACTCATGTCAATATCTGTAAAATTCTTGCGAGCATATTCCTGCTGTGCTGATACTATAAGAGTCCGTGATGCTCCAAATTCAGTAGCCTACTGATGGACATGACCGATATGAGAAAGATGACACTCATTACCCGTAAAAAGGTGCATAGTTGAGACAGGAGCCTTTCATCAAACGTTAGACTTGCTCGCCATGTCATTTCCTCTGCCAATTGGCTCAAAAGTTGCCGCTCTTCCAGAGACAACGGCAATCTTTGTAATCTTATCATAACGAACATACAAAATTCCTTCCCATGCCAGCCTCTCAATCTACTCTACCGTTTAATGGCACCTTGAAATATCTTAGCAGGAATGAAAGTAGGACAACCTCAGCAGATCAGATCTTCACGGGGGCCAGCGCTAGCTCAGGCTCGGGAGCTACGCAAGACTATTTGATACTGATTACAAACTTTTGCTCCGGGTCCTCGTCGCTTACATCCGTTCTGATACAAGCCGACTTGGCAGTCGCTTCGCCCGTGCTTTGAAAGAAATCCTTAGTCTCTCCGTAAAAGTTTCTATCCTCATCTTGATATCCCACAACCTCGTTGGGAAAGTTGCTGAAGCTAAACTGGCCAATCCTGGTATAATGACCGGTAAGGCCAGTAACTGGCCTCAGAACAAGTCCAGTAACAAACAGTTCGTCTATCCACTCCCCACCGACACTGATTCTTGAACTCACCGGGCCACTCGAATCCAAGGATGGAGGTGCTTTTATCTCGCCCGCGTCATGGTTTGCTGCCTCGTCTTCCGAGCCAGCCTCCATTTCTTCGTCGCTATCCCCCTCAGATCTTCTCATAGCACCACCCACTCCATCGTAGAGAGGGAGCAGATATATTCCTTCCTCTTTACCAAGAATCTCATCTTCTAGGCAATCGATCGAAACTGGCAAGGGATTCGACTCCAACCCTGACAGAGTGAGGTACGGCCGTTGCTTTTTTCTAAGCATCTCCTCTGGATTATGTAACTTGTGGTGGTATTTTTCAATGCCGGCGTAATTCAAGTTGGCCATAATGAGAGAGGAACATGCTAGTGTAATCTCTCCATCCATGACTGCACCGAACGGGTAGTCATCAACAGTCTTCGTCCATGCGTCTAGAAGCCGGGCTTGGGGCTTCAGGTCCGTGTCTGCGATCATGTATGATATAATGCAAGGACCCTCCACAGAAGCCCAAGACCATGTGGGCGCACGCCAGGCTGGTCTCTTGACGACTGGGGCCGGGGGGAATGTGAACCATGGAAGCATAGATAGGAGGTCATTCTTCCATAGGCCCGCGAGATACTTATCCCCTGTAATATCATGCTGGCGCGCCGCAATTCCAGAGAGCGCTGGTAAGATGTCTGACTCATATGTTCTACTTGTCTTAGAGTAGATATTGACTATCTCGCGCCAGTCCCATTCCTCTTCCTCGGAGCAGACGAGGCGTGATCTTGGGAGCATGCCGGGGAATCCCTCAGGGAGAAACTGGGATTTGACCGAACTTTGGCACTCCCAGTAGACCCCGTGGTCTCCAATATGGATCATCCGCGGGGAAAGGAGCTTCTCTTGAAACGCCCAGCTTCGGCCTCCCAGATGGGTGTCCACCGTGGAATCTTCGTGGACAGTGGTGGAGTGAAAGTTTTGAACTCTTGGAGATTCCCCAGCCTGGACCCGAGCGATGAATCCGCCACTATGCTTTGGAGATGATGAAGGGAAGAATCCTTGACTAACATCCGTGGCCGATGACGCGGATATAGTGACATGTGAGCCACTATATATGGATTTCATCCGTCCAGATTCCCGGCGCCAGTCGCGATGGTCCTCATCGTCTTGTATGATGCAGAGTGCATCGATCCACATAAAGGACAGACCTAGCCTCCTTGCAACTTCAATGGCATCCTGAAATGTTTTTGGTAGGCTCTCAAAAGTGATTTCATTTAAAAACGTGGGTAGTGTTTTCTTTGTCAGTTTCACGAAGGGAATCCGTCCCCAACAGTAGCTAAGAGTGGCATACTGCGGCATTTCATCCCAAAGCTCTGTCTCAACCAGCTTCACAATGTTATTAGAAATGGAAACTAGCCTACTCGGCGCACTGTTTTTCTTCAAACGGCAAGTTTCATGAGACTCTATGCAGTGCAAGAGCCACATCTTTGCCAACTCAATTGGGTCGTTGGGTTCATCCCACAGCTTGGCTTTCTCTTGGGGTCAGCAATTTTGAAAACTTCATCTCCTAGGGCGGCCGGTCTGCTTACTATCCAATGGAAGGAGTTGAGACTCGAACTTGAACAGTCGAGCCCCAACCATGTTGCAGTGGGTGGCCTCTTTGCCGGGATAATTCCACCAGAGGAGCTGTGAGCCACTATTTTCTGTGTCGTTGAGCGTGCCCCAGTTCTGGATGGTGAGGGCGGACCTCGCAGGGTTATGGAGAGCTGCCATTCTTCCTTCGATCTTCCGACAGATGCTGACGCTATTTTCCTTAGTGAGGCCGGTCCAGAGGAATGCACACAGCTTGCATCCAAGTCGTGATGCCGCCTCAACCTCCTCCGTGCTGTATGTTTGGCCCACGGCGTAGTCCCAATCTGTGTTCCTGCTAAGGTTTGGCCAGTGCTGGAGGAGATGGAAGCACCGGGAGCAGAATCCAGCGGTCACATGGATGTCTTGCATGAGCTGCTTCACTCGCATTTCGATTGCATCCACATCGATCTCATCCGACGCAACGTCTGAGACGGGATAGGAACTGGAGTCACATTGATCTGCCTTGTGGCGAAGGTAATCAGCGAGCCAGGTCTCCAGAGCGGTTGAGCGAGGCGTCTCGACTGCCTGCACTTCATGTTGAATCTTTTCCATCGTAGGGAATAACAAAGTATAAACCTGAAATCACGAAACAAAATGAAGTTTCGTTTGGCATAGAAACTGAAGAGAGAAATTATGAACTAAGAACTCGCACCAACTTCAAATTGCGTTGCAAAGGTATTATATGTCTGGGAATCACAAACCTACAGCTGTGATAATAAGGAGACGTAAATAGAAGAGTCTAAAGAGTCGAATCAAAACCAGCTACAACGAGATGATATCCATAGATCTTATTAAGAACTCAGCGGTGAAGGCAGACTCGCCAGGTGGAACCATTGCTAGGTTGCGAACCACTCGCGCGGGGTGAGCATTCTGCCTTGAGGCGGCCAGTGGGGCAGTTTCCACAGGGAGGGCTGTGCATTGAGTTGCCAGGCTGTAGCCACGCAGGCCTCTCAGGGGTATCTGGCGGCTCCGAACCTATGGTTGCAGCTCCAGCGTACAAGGACTACACTGCCAATATGCCTTTCCGTCGATTTCATGGTAGGCAATTTCTTTGGCAGCAGGCGTCTTGGCCTGCGCAAACTTGGAAACTCGGGCCAACTTGTCGCCCAGACCCGAGAAGGATGCGTAATGTATCTCAATGTCTGGATAGTTTTCTAGGATGGAGGATGCGGTGGCGTGGCTATGTGGACATTGCTAAGGCCATGCTCGATGTTGGAGATGAAGAGTGCCGTTCTGTTTCGTCCCTGAATGTACGGCGGGCGCTCTTCCGGAGAGCTGGGTAGGTAGAACGCGACGAACGCGGCGATCAGCGCGCCGGTCAGCGCGCCGGTCAGAAGCAAGATCCGGATGAACATTGTTGACGGATTTGTTCGAACCTCCAATGATCAGTGGTTGAAGTCGAGATTTTCGACGCGAACCAACCTTTGCCCCCTTTTTATCTTGCCATTGGTTCATTCAGCATTGCAGGGTTTATCTCCCGAGCAATATAGATACGCGATGATAATATGAAAATCAATTGCTTGGCATTAATTCATTTATATACTCCGCCGGTGTCGCCACCAACAGCTTCTAGTATTATTAGTAAAGGAGATGATGTTATTGAGACTGTTGCTAACTACCAAGGTAGAAATTACAAAAGAGAGCCGTTGTCGCCGTGAGAATCCCCTGTATCCATTAATGGTGTGAGCAGCCCAACCTCGGGCCCTCCAGGTGATTGGATACCACGCTAGTACGTATAGCGTCATGGTCTTCATATCCCTGACCTTTTTTCATCAGGCAGAATTTCAGTCCTTGGATTGCGTTAAGACCTGTGGGGCTGGAGCTGAGCTGACTAAGACTCCACCATGGAAGGATACCTACGGCATGATTGTGTCTCAGAGCTATTTGAAGTAGCTTTGTCGGGCTAATTTTGTCACTGTCCTCCCACACAAAATAAAAACTGACTCGATACCTACCCCTCTGCACAATGAATTTTTAACCCAATCAAATAGCCACTGGGGTAAGATGAGCTTCCCGTAACATAGGGTAGCGCAACGGAAAACTGTATTGCGGGTCTTCGTGCCCTTATTCATAATGCTTTGCATAATTCTATATTTAGATTCATTGAATCAAGCATAATTCAGATATATTTAAACTCACTCTTCTACATGGAAAATTGTACAACTAGAGTATTTTACAAACAATATGAAATTGTCTAGCTATAGAGCGATCCTTTTTTTTTTTTTTTTTTTGGTAAAGCGTTAAAACCACATCACGGAAAATACTAGACTTGTCGAGATCTACTTCGCTTGAACGATGGCTTTCACAATCTCCGCGGCACGATCCAAAGCAGCCGAGAACCTCTCGGACTCGGCTCGGGGACTGATGAAGCAGACTTCAATGGAGTCGTCGTTGACCTGATAATTCGTCCATACCGACTCGGGATCAAACATCATGTAGGCCGGGTCCTCGGATGAATTCCTCTCCCGCATGGTCTGCATGATGTAGCGCGGGTAGCCTCTCTTCCAGATAGGGTCGGAGAAGAGCTCGGGCACGGGCTCGTCCTGCTGCCCCTGGCTCATGATCTCGATCACGTCCATGAGGCGGAAGTAGTTGCGGCCCTCGGACGCCTTGACGATCTGCGCGTTGCAGTCGCGCGCCGCCTGTAGGAGCTTGCGACGCGCCTCAGAACGGGGCTCAGATAAATCAAGTGCTGCATCACAAAAGTCGACGACCGATTTCAAGACAACCTGGATGATCTCTGGACGACCCAGGTGGAAGTGTGCCATCGAGACCGTTTCCCAACTTGCTGGGAGGTAGCCAAAGTAGATGCGGCTGGCCAGCTGGATGGTGAGGTCGGCCGTGGCTTTGATGGGCGCCGCGTTGTCGAGGAGGTGAGATTTCCCAAAGGTGGTGATCTGATGGGGGACGTATCGCCTCGAGTGCGTGACGGCGGAATACTGCTCGCGCAGGTACTTGATGCGCTCCTCGATATTGGATGTCGTGATGAGTGGGATCTCGACCAAGCTGGCGGGATGGACGGAGACGCCGTTCTGGCCGTTGGTATTGCTGTTGGCATGTCTGTGGTTCTCAATAGCGCTATACAGTCTCGGAGCTAGCTGCGAGACGGTTATGGCGTCGATCATGGAGTGATCAAAGATGGTACCTGATTGGCCGTTTTCAGTAACGACAACCTGCATACTCTTATCCTGCCAGCGGTTGAAAGGGTTTTGGAGGTAGCCTTGGCTAACACGCTCCTCACGTGTGACCGGGCTGTTGTCGTCGAGGCACATGACAAATGCAGACGTCTCAATCGCGTTGAGATAGCCGGCGTTTCTCTCGTCAAGAGCTAGCAGGCCGTCTCGGTTCTAGTAACGACAAAGTTAGTAAATTGCTTAAACAGAACGGAATCGGTGTGGTATAAAGACTTACGGTAGCCCAGGAGTCACGGTCGTCAGTTGTCAACACGCCCGCCCAAATCGGATCCTCGATGCCCAGGTCGATAATTGCCTGAAACGTCGCTTTGAGATTGTCATGCGAGAGAACATTGCCCTGGTCCAGCAACTGGACCTTGAACAGGTGCCCCTTGCGCAAGACAGCGACATGGTTTTCACCGGCGTACTTCATCATCTTGTCACAGTTGAGCTGTGGCTCTCTAGTGGCGTTGAAAAGCCACTTCAGGGTGCTGGCGCAGTTCACCCTGCCCCCCAGATAATTGGGTTCGAGGCTTCCCGACTCAACATCTCTCTTGAACTCCCACAGAGCGGTAGTAAGCACGGCTGCTCGCTCAGCCTGCGTGTGCGGCACCGGGCTGTCGAAGTGCGAGCCCCAAAAGTTGGCAAAAGGAGCGAGGGGGTACCGTCTCTTGAGGTAGAGTGCCTTGCTGAGACGCTCGGCAATCCAGCTCTCGACATTGGGATCATCAGCTTCAGTACGAAGCTGGTCATAGAGCCTGCGGCCGAGGCTTCCCGGCGCGGCCACAGCGTGGGCTTTGCGGCTGAGCTCTTCGTACTCTTCGCGTGTGTGGGCAAAGTGGCCGATGCTGTGGAGCAGGTCGCCGACGGCCACGTCGAGGTCGATGAGCGGGTGGCGAGGGAGATCTTTATGAGTTTTGCAACAGTCGAAGCCATGGCTTGGGTTTTCCACCTCGGTGGCTTTTGTTTGCTTTGTCACCTCGGATGCGGTCGATATGACATCTTCCACCTTGTCATTTGTTGAACTCTTGTCCGCCGGCCCGGCTGCATCTGCCTTAGTTGTCTCCTCCCGAACGGATGGTTTCTCCCCTGCTTTTGCTTCTGAAAGTTGAGAACCCTCTGGGCGCCGAACAGCGTCGGGGATCAACTTCGACCTCGAGACAACCGTTGCGGTCAGCTCCAGGATACTTCCCGCCCCGCTTAGCTCGGACGCCTGCAAGCTGACCTGGAACGTGCGAACCATCCAATTCTTTAGTTCAATACTCACAAGGGAGTCCAAGCCGATGGTGGCCAGAGGCTGGTCCACCCTGATATCCTCGGGAGCCTGGTCAAGGAAGACGGCAAACTTAGCCAGCGCGGCGTCTAGGATGAGCTTCTCGGCCTCCTCAACGGATTTCACAGCCCCGAGCGCCTTGTCGAGCGAGATGCTGCCGCCGCCCTGCGTCCCCCCATTGGCCTTGTCGCCGCGGGCGCGGTCGAGCTGGCTAAAGATTGGGTTCTCGAGGAGGTGGACGTCGTTCACGTCAATCATGGCTTGGCGGGTAATGCCCTGGATGGTTTGGTGAAGCCCGCTGGCGCGCGCCTGGTCAGTCATGGCGTACTCGATGTTGGCGTAGAACTCCTCAAAGGACAACTCGATGCCACTGTTTTGCTTGAGGCTCGTCACGAGAGACACCTTGCTTGCCCCCGCGTCGGACAAGTCGCCCTCGACGGCTGTGCTCTCGTGGACGTCGACCTCGACGATGCCGATGTTGACCGAGACATAGTGCGTGTGAGGATGGTTGGCATGCGCTGCCGCAAAGGCGTCTTGGAAGGCGTTGCCAGCGACGTAGTTGGCCTGGCCGGTTCTACCAATAATGGCAGTCAAGCTGGATAAAGTCATGAAGAAGAATAGATCCGGTGAGGCAAAGAACTTGTCCAGTTTCAGAGTTCCATATACCTTGGCCTGAAGCGACACGTTCCACTCTTCTATTGTCATTTGGGAGAAGGTCCGGTCCTAATAAACGTTGTTAGCGGGCATGACGATGCAAAGAAGATTAAGGAGGAGTATGAGAGGTGGATGCGAATATGCGTCCAAAGCATGAAGAAACTTACTCGGAGTACCATGGCACCATTCACCACACCCCTGATGGGAGGAAGAGAAGAAGAGCAGTAGGAAGCAGCTCCGCTCATACTTTCATCATCAGTAATGTCGCACTGGATAATGTGCAACTTGGCTCCATGCGCCTCTACGGCGCTAGTGTGCTTCTGCCTCGTTTCGTCGTCGATGTCGCGGCGGCATAGCGATACGATATGGCCGGCACCCCTCGAAGCGAGCAGCACACAAAGTCTGGCGGGAAGATGGCCAAGACCTCCGGCTATAACATACGTGCCGTCCTTCCGTAGTTGCAGCGGCAAAGGCTTTGCCGGAACTCCCTTGACCAGGGATTTGGGCTCGACGGTTAGGACGACCTTTCCTGCATGAGTGCCGGGTGACATGAACCGGAAAGCTTCCTCAATATTATCGATGGTGTAGGTAGTGATAGGCTGAACAGGTCTAAGTTTCTTTGCCTCGAAGAGCTCGACAATGCTACTCAGTACACGATGGATCAATTTGGGCTGCTTGTAGGCGAGTGTTGCCAAGTCAAAGGTGACAAAGGTAACGGGTCTTCCAAGAGCAGCAACGCTCAGGCGGAATGAGGAGGCGGATTGCTGAGCTCCTGCGGGACCAAGGAGGTTAATAAAGGTCCCCAGGGGTTTGACACAGTCGAGGGTCTCTCTAATAGCTTCGCCTGTTAACGAAGAGCTTAGAACAACATCTACTCCTTCGCCACTGGTGAGTCGTAGGATGCCGCGCTTGAGGGATCGAGTGTTCTGGTGGGAGAAAATATGGCTCGCCGGGATACCATACTGATCCTTGAGCAGCTGGAACTGCGCGGCGCTGTTAGAAGTACAGAATACAGTTGCGCCCACATGCTGCGCAAGCTGGATGGCGGCCTGATCAATGTCTCCCGAGGCGGTGCTCACAAGAACCGACTGGCCCTCTTGGAGATGAGCGAGGTGTATGATGGCGTAATAGGCTGTAGTGTAGACGAGGGGGATAGATGCAGCCACCTCGGTCGACATCCAGCTAGGTATCCTATAGGCATGCAGTCCATGTGCGCGTGCCGAGTTGGCATACGGCAAGGAGCCAAAACCCATGACCCGATCACCCACTTGGTGCAGCCGCTGAGCGTTCTGAGTCACGGCCGTCACAGTCCCGGCGAACTCGCCAGCCAGTGTCGTGGCAGGGCTCATTTGACGCAGAGCGATGCCGACGTTCTGGCTGTTGACGCCATGTGCTTCCGTCTTTAGGACGATGTGGCATGTCTCGGAACCAACAGACGTCCACTCCTCATCAACATTGACATCGACAAAGCGCAGAGAATTGAGTAGGCCCGGAGTCGCAGCCTCAGCCTTAAACGTTCGGTCACCATGGTAGGGAACCGTCTCGGTCTCGGTGCCCATATCGCCAGGCGACAGTGTTCGCCGAGCCCAGCCGAGGAACTCATCGTCGACCCTAATACGGGGAATCAGCACGCGGCCGTTCTCGTAGGCGATCTCGGTCTCCGTAGATGCCTGTTCATGGGTGGCTGGCCAGAAACGCCTGCGAGCCACTTCGGCAATGACACCGGCAATCTCCTCAGCAGTAGGAGTTGGGTGGCGGAGGTCGAGGCTGATTATGGCGCTATTTCCACTTTCACGACGGAGGGTACGAAGAAGCCCATTCGCCAGGCCCTGATAGGCCGCAGAGGCTGGGTCTGGGGTATCTTGAACAACGGCCCAGATGAGTTTGGCTCTGGGAGTGAGGAGAGAGTTGATCGAGGTGAACAGCTCTGGCCAGGGGTTCAGCAACAGGGGTTTCTCAGCCTGATCAATGATAATGTACAGGTTGTCTTCCTCGACAGTGACGCTGTCCCATGGAGCCACCGAGGCGTCCACGGCATACGAAGCAAGCCCGGCTACGATGCTGTCCGTTCGGCTGATGTCGAGTGCGTGACTTATGACGATGGCATTGTGCCTGGTGGGAGTCCTGTCACTTCCGTCACTCTCGTCCCTCGGCTGGGCTTTGGCAATCATCATGTCGCCCCATCCAAGATGGATCCCACCGAACCCGTTGTCGGAAAGGACTCTGTTCCACTGCTCATAACTCAGCAGCGGAGTGTCAACTCTAAAATCCTGATGTGCCCACCATCCCGTGAGCGATCCGGCCAGAAGCCCAACGGCAGGACCGGGACTCGGCTTGTTCTCGACAAGGATCAAGCTTCCGCCGGGCTTCAGCAACTTGCGCACGCGACTGATAGTCCGGTCAATGTCTGTGGTGGCGTGCAAGCAATTGGCCGCTAATATCACGTCGTATGATTCGGCTTCGTACCCTTGCTCGAGAGGCTCGGCATCTGCATCGAGCGTCTTGAATGTCACGACATCCTCCCATTGAGCAAAGTTCTCGCGAGCTTCTTGGAAGAACTGGTTCGACACGTCGGTGTAGGTATACTCCCTGAGTGGGAGGCGTACGGCACCGTTCTGCCCATTGAGGCCACGGAAAACGGACTTGGTGAAGCCTCCCGTGCCAGCGCCAATCTCGAGAAAACAAAGCCCAGGGTTCTTAAAGGTGACGAGCTTGAGGTAGGCTACAGCGGCGGCATACTCACCGGTATATTTGCGGCCTTCATAATTCTTGGCTAGAAGGTCGTCCTGAAAGAGGACCTCGAGAGGCTCGACAGCGCCGCTCAGCATCTGTGGAAGTGCTTTGCCAACACGGTAGGAAACCTTGGGTCCGGCCCCCGTGGTGGCCTCAACCTTTTGAAGAATGCCAGCTTCTTTCTCGGCATCTAAACCGGCCATGATCTCGCCGTAGTAGTCGGAGGCTAGCCACCAGTTCTTCATCCAGCCGAAAAAGTCGAGCAGCTGAGGCGACACCTCCACCTTGTCCTCCTCAATATGACGGACGGCGTCTCTGATCAAGATGGACGCAGCCTGGTCGACCTCAAGTTGCTCCTGGACTTCTTCCTCGATTGACACTCGATCACCGGAATAGTTAAATCGCGTGTTCTCATCAATACCAAGTGTTGTCGCGAGCACATGGCTGAAAGAGCTCGTCGTTAAATAGTCTGCATCAAAGTTCCAACCCAGACGGTGCACACTGTCTTGAGCAAAAGGCCTGTTCTTGTCCTCTTGAGCCTCGCTGATAGCCTTCATATTGAGTAATAATCGAATGACCGGCTTGAGTTGACCGTCGGCTCCCTTTTGGAAGACCCAACCGCCTCCGGTAGAGCCCTGCGTGCCGTCGTTTTCCAGTTCCATTGCTCCTACGAAAGTGTCACCCGGCTTGGTTGAAACACCCGCGTTAACCTCGAGTAGGGGAATCTGGGTGGGCACGCATGTAGCGTTGAAGATGGAGTTCTTGAACAGGAGACAGTTGATTTGCAGTGAGGCGTCGAGAGTGGTTGGATGAATGACATGGGGCTTGAAAGAGCGGTACGGCATCAGGGGAGCAACGTCAGGGACCGACATCTCGAAGATGCCGTACCCCTTGTTATTGTGCTTGATAGAGTTGAGCAAGGTGAAGGCACCGCCAAACTGATTGCCGCTCGCCCCAACAAACTTGTAAAACTCTGACTGGGTCATTTCCGTGTCGACATAACCACGGGCTGCTTCGAGGAACTGAACAGCCTCCTCGCCACGCAGATCCTCTTCTCTGTTACCCGGCTCCTCGTCTCGTTCAACAATATCCTCCTCTTGCTCGATCATAATCTCGCCAGTACAGTGCTCGGACAATGAACCATCCGGCTGGTATGAACGGATAGAGAAGGATTGCCAGGGACTGTTCTCCTCCTTGTTGACGGCGAACATTGTCAGCTGCACTTCAATTTCTCCCGGGCTGCTGCCGTCGGGGGCACTGAGAACGAGGGCCTTGGACACGTTGACATCACGGATGATGTACTTGGCAATAGGCTTCTGGGAGCCCTTCATCTTAAGAAGCTGCGTAATGCCCTCGATGGCCATTGTCAGATAGCCAGCACCGGGGTAAATAACAAAATCCTCGATGACATGGTCGCGAATCCAAGGGAAGTCGTCCAAGTTGAGAAAATACCTCCAGCGCGGCTCGTCAACGGTGCTGGCCGGATCGAAGAGGCCGAGGAGGTCGTGATAAGGAAAAGGGCGGAACCGATGGGCCTTGCTGAGTCGAGACTCGTTCCAATACGGCGCCAGATCCCAAGGGTATGGCTTCAAATCTCTGATCAGGGAGGGTCTCGCCTCGCCACCCCTGGCAAGGACCGCCTTGATGTCCACCTCCTCTAAGCCAAGCTCAAACAGTTTGCCCACGAAAGTCAAGACCGACTGCAAGGCATTGGTATTACGAACCAGAGGAGAAAGGTACTCGACCTTGGGCTTGTCTGTAAGGGTCTGACGCGCTGGGCCTGCCAGGGCTGAGTGAGGGCCAATTTCGATGAAGACCGTTACGTCGGCGCTGGAGTCGTCCTCGGACTGGCCGTCACGGAGTACACTGAGTGCCTGGCTGAATTTCACTTGCGAGACCAGGTTTCGCGTCCAGTATTCAGCATCAAAACCGTCTGTCTTAACAGTGCCGGTGACACTCGAGTAAAAGTTGACACCGTCCCTGACTGGACGCGACTCGATGCTGCTGATGGCCGCCTTGTAGTCCTCAGCGACACGCTGCATATGATGCGAGTGGTAGGCGGTGTCGACCTTGAGCTTCCGGGCAAAAACCCCTTCCTTGTCGAGCGATGACTTGAGCTCGTCAATGGCTTCTTCATCGCCCGAGATGGTCTGGCTGCTCGGGCTGTTGACACATGCCACGACCGCTTTACCACTGGTCAGTTTCTTGATATGCTGTCTCGCTTCTGCCTCCGAAAGGCTGACAGCCATCATAGTCCCCGGAACGTCGGCCAACTTCTTTGCTTTGCGGGATGACAGACCCCGATGGTAGGCTGCAAGAATAGCGTTCTCACGAGTCAAGGCACCCGCAGCATAGGCAGCGCTGATTTCACCAGAACTGTGACCGATGACTCGCGCAGGCCTGATCGAAAAGCTTTCCAGAAGGTCTACGAGCGCAACCTGGATGGCCGTTGTGCAGGGCTGAGCAATCTCAGCTTCGCCAACTCGTGACTCCTTGGCTGATCTCGACAGCTCCTCGGCAAGTCTCCACTGGCAACCTTGACCACGCAGCACGTCGTCCATGAACGCCATGCTCGAGCGGAAGACAGATGAAGCGCCGAATAGCTCTAGACCCATGGCATGCCACTGGGCGCCCTGGCCAGAGAAGACAAACGTCAACGGCGCCAGCGACACAGCTCTTTTTGGGGAGCCTTTCTGCTCGAGCTCCGCCACGAGATCCTCAGCGCTCGAGATCACAATGGCTCTCCTGTATGACAAGGCTGACCGGCGAGCACCGAGGGTATAGGCAAGGCTTTTCAAAGTCTCCGAGGTGAATTTATTTTGTGACTTGATCCAGTCGACGATGTCCTGGGCGCGTGACGACAGGGCTTTCTCGGTCGATGCGCTCACAAGAATGAGTTCTGGAGAGAAGGACTCTGCATCCTTTTTGCCGGTGGTCGGCAAGCCATTGGTTCCGTTGCTCTCGACATCATGGTGGCCATTTGTAACCCCGTTATGTCCATTCATAGTTATCCCATTGGTTCCTTTGGTTCCATTGGTGCCGTTCGTCTTGACTCCGTTGGCGCCGTTGACACCCTTACTCTTCTTCTCTGGATAAGGATCCTCAAGAATAACATGACAGTTTGTACCTCCATAGCCAAAAGAGTTGAGAGACACTCTGGTCGGTTCCCCGTTACGAGGCTTAGGAAGAGGCGTAAGGTGCAAAGGGATCTAGCCAGTATTATAAGCCAGGAACTCGTTCCCCCCAAGAAGAAATTGACTCCAAACATACCTTGACCTTTTTCTCGTAGAGATTTAGAGACGACTTTGGTTTGTCAAAATTGAGATTCGGGGGGATCTGCCCGTGCTTGAGCACGAGAAGGGCTTTGAGCAGGCCAGCCAGGCCCGAGGTGGCCTCGAGATGGCCGAGGTTAGTCTTGACAGAGCCGACGTAGACATCGTCTGGCCTAGAAGGGTCTGTGAAAACTCTAGAGATACACCCCATCTCTTCTTTATCTCCTACTTGTGTTCCCTATTGAACACACTTAGCTCTGATGTACGATGAGAGGGGGAGGTGACGATGAGACGTACCGTTCCGTGGGCCTCGACGAATGAGGTATCCAGAGGGTTTAATCCAGCTTCACGGTAGACACGCCATGTCAAGTCAGCCTGCGCATCGCCATTTGGAGTGTTGAGGCCGACTGTTTTGCCATCTTGGTTGACGCCACTGTTGGCAATGATGGCATGAACTCGATCACTGTTTTTTTCATTAGTTAGGCTTTACTTTGTAACCGGAATACGGCCTTCAGAAGCTTCAAGAGACGTACCCATCTTGGAGTGCGCGATCTAATCGCTTTAGGACAATAGTTGCCACGCCTTCAGCGCGCCCGTATCCTTCTCCTCGCGAGTCAAAAGCGTAGGACTTGCCGTCAGGATTGAGCATGCCCACAGTGCTCACTAAAATGAATTGTCAGCGAGCCATGGCTAACAAGGGGGACTAGAAAATCGATTTTTGATGGAGGTTGACACTCACTAATCGAGAGCAAGTCAGGTGTGATGAGGAGCTGGGATCCGCCAACCAGGGCAAGATCCGTCTCTCCTAGTTTTAGGCTTTGGCATGCCTGGTGGAGAGCGACTAGACTGCCAGACTGTAGAGTGTTTGTTCAGAATGATAGACGTCTCCTAATTGTGAAATTGGGTCTCTTACGCAGCCAGTGTCGATAGTTAGACTTGGGCCTTTCAAATCAAAGACATATGAAATTCTATTCGATAGAACTAGTGGCTAGAGGTCAGTACTTTTTTTTCGTGAGTAGCAGTGGCCTCAATGTAGCACGAGAGTGCATCTTTTCTATCTATTTGTCTCTCTTTGCGTGTGTCCGTAAATGGACGAATAAGGAGAACGAGGGAACTCACTGGCTTCTCCCACTCCGTTCATGTGTGTTCTGCTAATGGTTGCCAGGTCTTTGAACCCCATGCGATCGTAGCTCCTCTCAAAGATGGCCGCAAAGACGCCCGTGTTGGACCCCCGCAGCGTCTCGAGTGGAATGGCCGCGTCCTCGAGCGCCTCGTATGTCGTCATCAGAAAGAGGCGCTGCTGTGGATCCATACTGCTCGCCTCAGAGCTCGGGATGCCAAAGAACTTGGCGTCAAAGTGGGAGATGTCGTCCTGGATGAAGTAGCCGTGCCGTGCACGAAGCGAAGATCTAGCCTCGGGATATGCGTCGTACCATTCATCAGCGTTCCAGCGGTCTTTAGGTACTTTGACGTGGCCGCTGCGACCCTCGGACAGGAGGGACCATAGGTTTGTCAGGTTGTTGGCTCCTCCAGGGAGTCGACAGCCGACGCCGACTATGGCGATCGGAGTTTGGGTGGGAGACATGATGAGGCGAGGCAGGAGGAGAATGGTGAGGACAGCACAAGGAAGTGTAGGGGTGGTGTTCGGAACCAAATTTGAAGATGTTGAAACTTCAAGACGTGTTAAAGGAGCAGAGCTTACTATAATCTATCTAGGGATGATTCTGCATATCTCGTCAATTAATATACATATATGTCTTCTTTTCTATGTCATTGTTCACTATATCGCGAACTCAACCACTTGCCTAACTAAATCTATCATGTCTTCGGCCTCTGATAAACAAGGGTACAAGAGGGGTATTTTTTGTCCGCAACCCGAGATAAGGGTCTGGGAGGGGGAGTTTTGACTAGAACTGGAACCGGCTCACAAAATCGCACGATAGACACATATGCCGCATCTCAAACTCATAGCAAGGGTCGCTGCAGAATCCTTCGACAACGAGGAGCGCTCATGCCGGCGGATATCGTCTGCTTCCATTTGGTTTTGTCCGTCCACACATTCACATATCCCATACACCATTAGGTTCTGACCCTCCCTACATAGTAGTGCTGCGCCGCTCACGAGCAGGTCCCCCTTGTTTACCGTGTTCCGTTGTTAACTCAACTACGAACTGCAAGGGTAAAAAAACCACCGGACCAGGTACAAAAACCCACCGGGGATAAGGGTTTCTTACATGTCCATAACCCACCGAACCAGGTGTCAGGGCCTTCGCCATCTAGGCTTATCTCTCCAGCAAGGATTGCAAATCACCTGCTTCTCGAACTTCCCTTTTCCCGAAGTTCCGGGGCTCGGGAGGCCGAATTGCTAGCTTGCGAGAAGGAGTGTTAGAAGGCGATCAGACAGTTCTAAAGAATTGGAAGCTCGCGGAGTTAGAGCTGGACAGTATGAGATATCTCTCAATGTACATTAAGGGAGTAGTAGTAGTCCCGCTAGGTCTTCTCAGGGTATAAGTAGACTTCGTTTTCTCAAGTTCGCAACCAGTAGCTATTCAAGGGCTAATCAGACACAACTCGACTCCCAATTGTCGCTTAACACATCCGACTGTATTTCAACATTTTCTTACTTAGCAGACGAGATGGCTTTAGCTCTAGGAGCACTCTGGTAAGCCTTATTTTGCTACATCTCATTGTATATAGATCAGCAAGTAACCCACAAGATGGAACAGGGCGTGGAGTCTCTACGACAGAGCTCTTATATCCCACTACGCTAAAAAGTATAAAACCTCACCTTTGCCGGAAAAGGCAACCTATAACAATAAGGACATAAGGTAAGTATCCCCTGAGACATACCTCCCCTTTGTATGTACATTCATTGTATGATAAACGCTCAAACTTGTTCTCAAAGTATCATTGTCCCGACCATCGACACGGAATCGACATTTACCGAGTGCATGCGCCTCTGGCTTCAGTCAAAGCCCCGTGAGGTTATCATCGTGACTGTCGAACGAAACATAGAAAACATAAACAAGCTGATCGAGCCGCTCAAAGACGATGCACATAAGATTTCGATCCTATGCTCACCCGTGGCGAACAAGCGTATCCAACTAGTGGTAGGCGTTGAAGCTGCCAAAGGTGACATATTAGCGCTGGTAGATGACGATGTCTTTTGGCGAGCTGATGGTGTCGTACCCTACCTGTTGGCCCCCTTTGAGCAAGACGAGATTGGCGCTGTGGCAGGTATACAGAGGTCAGCCATCATCCTCCAGCCTCTTTATATTTGCCGGGGAATATAGACTGATCAGTCGTTGTTGCAGTGCTGAAATCCCGCTTGAACGTCGAGACCCGAGCGTCATCACCCCGTGGGAGGCAACCTCTGCCTTCGACCTCTGCCAATGGAAAGGCTCCCGGGAAGTACACTACGCGGCAGACGGCGGGTGCTGGTGCTTGTCGGCGCGGACACTTTTCATCCGCACAAGTATCCTCCAGGATCCCAGCTTTGCAAATTCATACACGCACGAGGTCATCGGCCGCAGGGTCGTCAACACGGCCGATGATGTCGTACTGACTGGATGGGTGTTTGATCGTGGATGGAAGGTTTCCATCCAAAATGTGCCCGAGGCCGAAGTTACGACCAATATACCACAGAACCACAGGTTTGTGTGGCAGATCCTGCGCTGGGACCGAGGAAACTTTCGCACTTTCTTAGGGTACATCTTCGTGTACCCCGGCTGTTGGAAGATGATGCAGTAAGCAAACATTTCTCTCGTGCGCAGACGTGTCTTGCTGCGAGATACCCTCCACTAACACTGGTGATCGTAGGAGGCACCCATATACAACCTGGAAGATGATTGAACGTCTCCTTAGACCGGTTTGGGCTCTCGCGTATCTTTGGGCGTGGATCCAAACACTACTTACCGCTCCCATCATTGCGTGAGTCCTCCTACTTCCCTCTCCTTTGCTCCACAGTCCCTGCTGTTGATTAGTCCTGGTTCCTGGCTGATCTTTGCAACAGGTACGCTTTTCTGGCCTGGATGGCTTTTGGTTGGGACGGCTATGTCCCTAGGTATAGAGCATTCCTTGAAAAGTACCCGTACTGCGTGCGCCAAGTGTGGGCATTTTTGTTCATGGATATCATTGGCCCCCTTGTCGACTTATATGTCTATGTCACGATGAATAACGACAATTGGCTAACAAGGGTGGCGGATGTCAAAGTGCTGGAAACTTGAGTGGGCACAGGTAGCTAGCATCCATTGATGATGCTACGAAGCCTTGTTGGGAACTATGAGATTAGCGGGGAAGGTCGGGTTATATAGACAACCTTTAGAAGCCTCCTCAACCTATCGCTAGTTATCTGAAATATATTTACCCCCACCCCACCTAGCTATGGATATCTCATCTGAAATAGTAGAGAGCGAGGCTGGCCCCCGACAAATCAATGAGCACGGCTGTAAATTAATCGCGTGTCTTAAGACGGAGATGTCAGGTTCACAGTAATATCTTATCACAACACAAGTCCGCAAAGTTGGTTTCCTTAAGTTGATCATTCTCACGGATAACTACTAGGCCCAGCTTGTAACTATCGCTTATTAAAATGCGAGATAGTGTAAAAACTTCTTGTGGCTAGTTTGATAAAAAGCTCGCCACCTTTTACGATATAGCCTATAAAATAGTAAGAAAGGCCGAGGATTTTTTTATATTAGTGGAACTAATAGATAAGTGATATCCTTTTTCCACCATCCTTATCAAGATGAGGCAATTTCCTCTTTGTTGGTCGGTTTTTCTTCCAAAGAACTTTCCTCCTGGTGAGCATCCATCGGCGCGGCGTCAGAGTCTGGTAGTTGACGCCACTCCATCATCCAGCTGAAGACCCAAGCAACGGCCGGCGTGGCAAGGCCTACCCAGAACACATTCTTCAAAGCCGAGTTGTACGCGTCTAGGACCACATCCATCAACGCTGGGGGAACAATTTCGGTGAACCCCTTTCCACCGGCCGCCACCACCGCCGCCCCGTCGACTCCCGGCAACCCTTTTAAGTTCCGGAGGAGCTTGTCGGTCAAGAGATTCTGTCCAACAGCGGGTGCCAAGGCGCCGCCTAGCATCTGGAAGAACATGACTACTACGAGGCCCGTGGGAATGTCGGCCTTGGACAAGACGACCTGGACCGCCAGGATGGGCATTTGGCTGCACATGCCGTAGCTGGCGCCAGAGATGATCTGATACCCGATCCAGGGACCAGCGGGAGTATCCTTCTGCATGAGCTGGTACAGGCCGCCGCCGACGGCGAGGAGTGGAGCTCCTATCCACATTAACGGTACATAATGCCGGGTCTTCGAGGCAGTCCAGCCTCCGGCGAGCATGCCAAGGCTGTTGGAGATGACGAGCGGAAGGAGTTTGACCCCGGAGTCTCTCGCACTATCGCCCCGGACCGACTGAAAGTATAGCGGCCAAAAGTACGACTGCAAAACTATAGCGGTCTGAACTAGCATCATGAATCCAAATGAGGCCCATGCCGTGCGATTTGCGAAGAGGTGTAGAGGGATAGTCGCGCTGCAGCGAGTAAGAAAATCAGGTCAGCACAAACCATGTCAAAATCCGTTGTCACGCAAAAAGGGGGACGAACTTTTCCTTTCCAAAGTACTGCATCCCTAAAAAGGCAAGCAGAATTAAAGCAAGCCCGATGAGGCAACCAAAAACCCGTGAATCTGACCATGGGTAAACGATACCACCCCACTGCAGAGCCAAGTTCAGGCAGACGGTGGCACCAAGGAGAAGAATAGCTCCCGGGATGTCAAGGTGACGCATCTTTTGAGTCCATGGGAGGGCACCCTTGACGGCAGGTGGAGGTTTGCCAAGCGTAAACCATACAAGGGCCAAACCCACCACCCCGAAAGCTGACGAACGGTTAATTTGAGGAGTCAATGACAGGGGGTGATGGCTTCATCTGGGGAGGGAAGAGCCCTTACGGAGATTGATCCAGAAGACAAAGCGCCAAGTGAGCTTCTTGTTATCCGTGATAGCACCGCCAACGAGCGGTCCCACTGTCGATCCAATGTTATACATGCCTAGAACAACGGGCGACAGCTTCGCCTGCATCTTCAACGCCACCGAGTACGCCAGGATCGTCGTCGTCCCGCTCACTAGACCCGCAGCACCCATGCCCGTGATGGCTCTCCCGACGATGAGTACAATCGAGTTTGGCGCGACGGCCGAGATAATGGAGCCGAGCTCGAAGACGACAAGCGAAAGGCAGTACACCCACTTGATGTTGTAGCATGCGTAGATGCGCCCGCACGTTGGCAGTAAAGCCATCTGGGCGATGAGGTAGGATGAGCCGTACCATCCGATATCGTTCAGGCTGTTAAAGTCGCTGGTAATTTGTGGTATCGCCGTCGCTGGATGCATCATTGTGTTAGCATGCTGTTGCTACGACGTTTCTTGCCACCACTGAACAGGGATCTGGTAAACCTAGGATTGTATTGTCAAGTGCTAAGACGAAGCAGATGGACATAAACGCCACGGTCAAGGAGGCCAGAGCCCATCCTGTCAGTGCGGACTTCGCCGCCTCCTGCGTTTCGTCAGGCGACTCATCAGGCGACCCAACCCGTCGACTGTCGACTTCGTTCGCAACTGCTTCGACGGTTTGGGAGACCTTTGTCTCTGCTTTCGTCATGTTTGCTTTCACCGATAAAAGCGACTTTCTGAAACTAAACAAGAAAGGAGCGCTACCAAACCAGAACCATGGCAAAGAAAACAAATCCCAATGAAATGGGGGGCAAAGTAAGCTGGCACAGTAGAGATAATATCGTTGCAACGGAGGAAGAAGAAAACCCACGGGGCTGGAAATTTGGAATCACTTGAAATTCCGCCTGTGCTGACCGAGCAGGCTCATAATGCGTGATCGCCATGGCCAACGAGCCCAATACGACCCTCCTCTGACCAGTCCGTGGGGGTCCGCCTCTTATCTCGTAGTCGTTGACTCTTTTCGCACACGGCCCGGGGACCCGGAGCAAGGGTCGCCGCCTGTAGTTTCAGCCTAAAAGGAGGCATCCGGCGGTTTATTTCTTACGACCCTGCAAGATTCCGGTGGTTTTCATGGGGTACTGGTAAATCGAACCATCCATGCCACTGTGGGAAAGGGTAAGAGCGGGTCGGATGAACGGCCCAGAGTCCCAGATACGACTACGAACTAGGGGGTATGAAGCGAGAAGCAAGCTGGCACTTGACAAACCAGGAATTGATCAGTGTCGGTGTCAAAAGCACGTGCTCATACACCGTGAGATAACCCATCATGCCATCTACGGGTCTCGGTGAGATGTTGTATCGTGTATATCAATGGAAAGATGTCCTCTTTGGACGATACGCGGTCCGGGGAGAGGGGGATTAACTGAGGAACCATCATGCTAGGTCTTATTAATTTTCGACCTCGTATTTCTGATGGATTATTTAGAAGAGCACGGCGAGATCACTAACGTATTATTAAGAAGTCTTGATAGGCTAGAGTTCTTGAAACTAAAAGGTGCACAAGTTGTGGCGAACCATGCAGAACAGCTGCATATTTCGTGCTTTCTGTTCTATCGATGTAACATCAAATGCAGATAGGGTTGTAGAAGCGTATTTATATAGATGTACATCCAATGTGAAGGGAAGCATGCAACAGGACGGGTTGAGCTATCCCCCACGCAACGTTGACGTTGCATTCGCCCATTTGATGATATTGTTACGCTCACCACGCAGTCATTCACCTTTCTCGACACGCAGCGTTGCTCTCTTTCGACTTCCAGCACATACACCTTTGGCTTGTGACAACGCTAGCAAAGCCATGAAGGCCAAGCGGGCGGCGTGTGACCGATGTCACACAATGAAGATGCAGTGCAAAACAGACAGCTCTGGCAAGATATGCAGGCGCTGTCGAAATGCGGGTGTTGAATGTCGTTACAGTGAGCCCGGTAGACCTGGGAGACCAACCATCAAATCCAACAATACGACCAAACAAGGCGGTGTGGCTACCGCGGTGGTTACCACTGTTGAGTCTGACGTCAAGCTGACTGAGGCCTTCATGGGAACAATACCGACACCCAGCCCTCCACACGTTGATGAACAACAACTACACCAAAGACAACGACGACGGCAACAACAACACTCCTGGATCCAAAACTCTAGCAGTCCATCATATAGCCCCACTGATGAGGCTATCTACCTTGCTAGTGAGCAAAACAGTGACTGCTCCCCACAAGAGGGCCTCCTGCCAAGTCCCTTCCCAGCAAGTCCCTACCAACACCCAAATGTTGTCGAAGGAGATTGGCTGTGGGATATTTCACAGGCCGAGCTGTGCCCCCAAAGTCTTACGCTTGCAGACATCCGCAACGACCGGTGTGATTTGACAGGGCTGGCGGGACTGGCCATGGACCATTCTCCAACTCCTGTGAGCCTCAATCTGGAAGATGCACTACAAGGCGATGGAAACTGCCTAGAGCACGTCGCTCACTTCCAACTGAAGATTGCTCGCAAGATGAATTCCCTGTCTCCCCTCAGCCCTGCTCACCTAGAGCAGGAGGCTGCTCATGTCCTACAATGCTCCGCCGAATTTCTTAACCTCGTCACATCGCTCATTAACGCGGAGAAGCGGTGGAAAAGCTCCCAGCAGTCGTCAACGATCAACACGGCCGTCTTTTTGCAGCTCACATCCATCTGCATCCGTTTAACCGAGATGCACTACTGGCTTTACTCTTCCATTTACTGTTATCTATGTACAAACACTCCCCCGGTCGCTGTTAGAGATGAAGGTGACAAGATTTTGACCAAGCTTTTGTCATTTTCCGTTGCCGGCGTTGATTTGACTCCATCATGCCCTCACTTTCGGCTCCAGATGCTTCTACACACTGGGGTGCACTACCTCGACCGCATACAAAAGTCTCGTGAAAGCCTCAAGAGCTTTACCTTAGATGGAGCATCTGAACAATTGCCAGGTCTGGCTCTTCAGATGCACATGTTAATCACCGAAGATCAGAGGAGTAATATAGGGAACGTTTATACAGTCATAAACAAGCTGAAGCAGAGGTTTGATGTGGATATTATATTATAAACGAGTTTAGAAGATAAATATTAAAAGATAAGTGATAGCAACTTTTATTCTTTGAAATTAAATTGTGCTAAATTTAGTAGGTAAAAAATATGATTTTGTTCGAGCAGAGAATTTTAAAAAAAAAACGACTTTTCACCACTTCAGTTTAGAAATGTAAAAAATCAAAGTAGGCTTACCTAGTCGTTGAAATACTAGACATTGTAATAACAATAAACAAAACATAGTCATAAACCATAGTAAACTTACATAGCATAATTAAACCAAGACTGCATCAAGGATTATGTTTATCTAAGGTACCTACATATAGAGGTCGACTCATCGTCTAGGGTAGGCTGGTCTTGAGAACGGACCTCTAATTAGACCTTTGTTGTAATTCTTTGTGACAGCTGCATATAAAAGGAAGGTAGGATTTCTTTCACTAGCTACTAGATAAATACTCGCTCCTTGCAGCTACAAGCTTGCAAAATTCACTCAATGAAGCGCCCTGGACAATTTCAAAGACTGAGACTTTCGCCTTGGCAGCGCTACTCAGCCAATTTCGTAACTCGACAGCGACCAACGAATCAACGCCGTATCGCGACAAGGGTAGCGAGACATCAATCTCGTCAAGCGGAATGCTAAACAGCTCGGACAACTTAGCTGACACGGCATTGACCAACAATGCAGACGCCTCTTGGGCAGTAATGCTGCTAGAGGATAGTGCATTGGCCAGCACGGCGGTTGAGCTTTTGCTTCCCTGAGACCCGGTGTCAGTGGACTGTAAACCACGGCGACGGTTCGCAAGTCTTAATGTGCCGAATCGTCGTTCCCGAATGAGGTTCAAATTCTCCACCATGGCATCCATTGTATTCCCGGTGAGGCCCATGACAATCTGGCTGTTCTCCTGACTACTAGAGATGGGGTGGCGGATGGCGTCCTCCAGAAGCTGGAGGACAACCGAGACGTCGACTTCACCGACTCCCAGCTTGTTGGCGCGATTTAAGGCACCCTTGTCACCTTCATCTACCCGATTTTCGATATAGCCGACTTTTCGAATAGCACAGAGGTCGATGGTCACACCAGGCAGGCCACGGGCACTTCGGTTCCGTGAAACGGCGTCCTGGTACGTGTTACCAGCGGCGTAGTTGGCCTGTGAAGTGCCGCCAGCCACACCGACAACCGAAGAGAGCAAAATAAAGAAGGATAGCTCTTGAGGTAGGTGCTTGTCCAAGTTCCTAGTACTGTTGATCTTAGGACGAACCGCATGGTTCCATTGCTCGTAGGTCATACGCTCGAATATAGTATCCTAAATGATAGTGTTAACGAGACGAACATATTTCAATAGAGATGATATTCACTGACATCTAATACCATGGCACCGTTTACAACCCCACGAATAGGGGGAAGTGTGCGAGAGCACTCGGCAAGAAGCTCTAGGAGCTGATCTTCATACGATAGGTCACAGTCTCGAAGTTGAACATTGCATCCGGAAGCTTCACCTCGCTTTTGAAGGAGGTGAGCGTTGGGATGGGAAGTGGCGTGGCGAGAGACGAGCAACAGAGTCTTCGCTCCTCTTGAAATCATCCATTCTGCAATAGCAGAGCCGATGCCGGTCACGCCGCCTACAATGAGGTATGTAGCGTCTTCATCTGCTAGGGAGACTGGCTTTAGATTTGAGACTACCTATACACAGATTTTTTTCGTTAGCATGTGAATGTCGTGGAAACGGGGTGTGTAAGATATGCAGACCTTGACTTTATCCGTGTCGCCAGGCACAAGAACTAGCTTGCCTATGTGTTTACCGGCCTGCATTAAACGAAGCGCATCTTCGATTTGGGTGACTGGAAAACTTGATATAGGAAGAATGGGTATTTGGGCTCGTTCGTGGCAGATTCGAAGGCCCTCTGAAAGTGCTTCGCGTAGCAGGGCTGGCCGATACTCTCTTAGCTGCAAAAGGTCGACGCTCGCGAACGTGGTACACTTGCGGAATGGCGACATGTCTAGGCGCCTGGAAGCCTCAATGTCGATTTTGCCAACCTCAATGAAGCGACCAAAACGGGAGATACAATCCCACGTAGCCTTCAGCAATGCTCCCGATAGAGAGTTCAGCACCACATCAACTCCCTTTCCATTCGTCAGCTCCATGATAGCTGGGGCGAAGCTTGGGTCTCTACTGGAGAAAATATGATCCAAAGGAATGCCATACTGAGAAGCTAGAAGGTCTTGTTTTGCCTCCGAGCTGCACGTGGCTAAAACCTTTGCACCCGCGTGCTGGGCTAGTACTACGGCTGCTTGTCCAAGACCTCCTGCTGCAGCATGAATCAGAACGGTTTCGTTCTTTTGAACTCTGGCAAGATGAACGAGTGAGTGATAGGCAGTGGCATAAGCGACAGGAATCGATGCCGCCCATTCAAAGGACATGTTGTCAGGTATCTTAGCCGTGGTCATCCAATGCGTCTGCGATACGCTAGCATAGCGTCCTCCAGACATACAGCAAACCCTGTCTCCAACTTGATATCCGCTGTCTTTGGTGTCTGGACCCAGTCGTGTGATAACGCCAGTGACTTCGTGTGAGATGAAGTCCTCCTCTAGTTGGCCCAAGGCGACTAAAACGTCTCGAAAGTTTAAGCCAAAGGCTTTGGCAGCGACCTCCACGTAGCCACTGGGCATGGGGCCGTCAATGTCGAGCTTGTCAGTAAAGTGCATGTCACTTAAGACCCCGGAACTGGCTGGCTCCCACCTAAGCGGCCGGTTTGGCTGGAAGAATGGCTGTAGTTCGGCCGTTACGTCAACATCGCCCTCACTGCACAGCTGGCTGCGAAGCTTATCTGGTATAAGCCTCAATACCTGGAGCGTACCTTCTTTGACAGAATATTCATTCTCAATACTTGAATCACGGATGAGGTCGTCGTTAAAGCTCCGCTGGAGGATGTGGGTAATGTAACCTATCTTATCACTCGTCCATGGATGGTCACCAGACAAACCCGTTGGCTCAAAGTCTAGGAGGATGTACCGCCTGCCGGTGTCTTCTAATCTCAGAGTCCTCAAGAACCCCTGAGCGGCAGCTAAAGCAGGATTCTCGGAAGTAGCAAGCCCGCCAGACGTCAGCCAAACCACGCCATGGCTGTTCGTAACCAGGTTTCGGAGCGACTCAAACGATGTCTCGCAAATCCCATCCAAAAAAGGGTGTTCAAGCTCGGCCGTGAACACGCAAATCTTCCCATGAGCTTGTAACTGGTCAAGGCTTTCAATAGAAGGAACTATCCCGGTTTCTTTGTGAATGCGGTCGGCAAGTTCCGATAGCCATGCTTGTGGCGGAGTTTGGGATGGCTCGTGTACTATCGCAATCGGGACTTGTATCGCTTCAGTAGACACGGCAGTCGAAACAATAGTGTTTGCAGACTGCATATCTGGCTCCTCGTATTCGTCCATTTCAAAGTCTATACCGCTAAAGCCAGCCGCCCGGAGCAGTTCATCCCACCTCCTGGTGGAGACGTGTGGGCTCATCTTCCGCTCGTCTTCCTCGCTAAGCCACCACCCTGGAAGCACTCCGAACACTACCTGTTCATCAAGCCGGCCCTTGGTAGACTCAAATAGTAACAGTCTGCCTCCAGGCTTCAGCAGCTTCCGGACATGTGAGAGTGTGGTGGCTAAGTTCTTCGTTGCATGAAGCACTTGGGCCGCCACGATGAGATCGTAAGTCTCAGCTTCGAACCCCTGTGTCGCGGGATCTTCGCTGATATCGAGGGGCTTGAACTCCATCATGTCCTGCCACGGCGCAAGCTTCTCGCGAGCAGCAGCAAAGAATCCTTGTGAGATATCGGTGAAGGTATAACGGCCGAGCAAGGAACCACCCAGGCCTTCCCGTTGGCCTCTGGCGTCAAAGGCTTCGAGAACCGTTTTACTCCATGCGCCGGTGCCTCCTCCGATTTCTAGGATGTTAGCTCCAGGGCTTTTGGAAGCACATAACTCTGCTAGGACGCCAGCATGATGACAGAGACGGACAGACCCTGCGTTCTCGCTATAGTATTGATTTAGCAGGTTGCCTTCCATCATAAGCTCCAAGGGTGTGCTTTCGCCACGTATAAATCTTGCCATATTTTTTCCGACCCTGGATAGCAGCCTACTTGTGCTGTTGCCAAAATCAAGCTCGTCGTAGAGTCTCTGTCTTATCCCTTTTGTCGCTTTTGTCCATGTCTGGCTGCCAGGGCGTAGTCGCCCGCTGTCAGCGAGAACAAGTGTAGCCTTCATCCACTCGTAGAAGAGCACATAGTGCCAAGCCCACGAGCTGGTGTCGATGGGTTGTAATTCCAGCTCACGAATGGTATCATGAATGAAATACACCGAAGCTCGTGTAAGTTTTTTCTCTGCCTCTATCTCACTCTCTGGGGTAGGGACTTTCATGGCTTCTTTGACGTATGCGGGGACGCTATATGTAATGTCTAGATCCCATGAGCTCTTGGAGCAGAGCGTCTCCTGTTCGAGAGTCTCATTATCCTGGTCACGAGGAACTGTCTGGCAGAAGAAGCCATACATTTGAAAGAACGGACTATTGGGCACGTCTTCATCCTCAGTGTTCGTTACGTATATGTTGGACGTCTGCCCCCGTTTGTTAAGGCTAACAAGCTTTGTAAAAGCCTGCAGAGAATCTCCCGCCGTTCTCTTGAGCGATTTTGGCACGAACATAGTACGGATCGAGCGAGGGAGCATCAGGTCAGTGCTCTTCTCAAAGGACGAGGTACAACAAAGGGTTGCTTGGAAGACGGAGTCGAGGGTTGTTGGGTGTATCACATAATCCCGGGCCGCAGATGCAAGAGCCGCAACAACAAAGCCTGCGATACCATTACCATCTGCTGACCGGCCGTGGGTCAAATTTTGGAACAAGGGCCCATGCTGGATGCCCATCTTGTGCAGCTTTTTGAACATTGAGGCGACATCGATATCGGTAACTTCTCCACTGGCCTGACTCAGAAACTCGCTGGTGGTTGGTGGTGTAGCCTCCCGTGTTGTGGCAGCCTTGGGGGAATTTTGCATCTCACATGAGACGTAGCCTGTGCAGTTTTCGGTCCAAGAACTGTCGGTATGGCGCGAGTTGAGCTCAAACTCGAACCAGCCTACATTCTCTAGCTCCCTGTTATTACAAGCACGGAGAGAAATCTGGACTTCGACAGGCGAGGACTCAGGGAGGACCAAAGCTTTTTTGATCTCAATGTCCCGGAGTCGGTATCCGTGGATTGTCTGTTCCGACTGGTCTGTGAGGGCACGAGCTGCCTCAATAGCCATTGAGATGTAGGCCGCTCCAGGAACTACGACCTGAGATTCGACTTGGTGATCTCTTAGCCATTCTAGTTCCGACAGGCGGAATAAGTTTCGCCAGGTGTTGGTGCTGTCTCCAGTTTCGGTGACCCGGCTGCCCAGTAATTCATGAGACGGTGTCTTCCTGTTCCTAAACTGTCGACTTGGTCTCGACTCGTCCCAGTATCTCGTGTTGTGAATCCAGGGATATGTGGGAAGATCTGGGACGAACGTGGAAGACTTCTCCGTGCTTACGGGGAAATTTACTGATTCCAAGGAGATCGGATATCCCCGGCGTAAGAGCTCGCATGCAAGCTCCTGCATGGTTTGGACAGCGTCAATCGGGCGTTTGAGACACGATACATATGGGATGTCGTGGCCTTTGGACTTGAAAATCTGCCGTATCGGACCTGCCAGGGTGCTATGAGCCCCAATTTCAACGATCAGGTCGACGGACAATCCGTTGGGGCCGACGCACATGTTCTCGAACGCTTGACTGAACAAGACTGGACTGGTGAGGTTGAGAGCCCAATGCGAAGGAGAAAGCACCTCGGGTGATGTGATTATCTTGCCCGTGACTGGGGACGAGAAAAGCACCCCATTATCCCAGCTCTTGGCCGTACCAGGCAGGATAGCTTCCAGAGCGGTGACATACTTGTCGGCGATGAGCGACATATGCCGCGAATGATAGGCCAGTTGCACTTTAAGCTTTCTATTGAAGATGCCGTCTTTGTCCAGGCGACTCAAGACCTCGTCAAGAGCATCCGAGTCGCCAGAAAGCGTAACACTTTGGGGACTATTTACGCAGGCCACCAGGACATGTTGGCCAGGGGGAAGGTTATCAAGATATTTCTCAGCTGCCTCAGGGCCCAGCCCAACAGCGGCCATGGATCCTCGGACAGAGTCAACTTTTTGCAGCTCCGTAGCAAGCTGTCCTCGCAAGTAGATGACCCCAAGCGCTTCTTTGAAAGAGAGCGCACCGACGGTGTACGCAGCGGCGATTTCGCCGCTGGAATGGCTGGTCGTGGCTGTGGGAGTAATACCCCAAGACTTGAGGAGGTCGACGAGGCACATTTGGAGAGCAACAGATGATGGCTGGCTGATCTCGGGTTCATTTATGCGTGTAGAATCCTCGTCGCGCAGCAGCTCCTCTACATGAAGGCATTCGCCAACGTTAAAATGTGATCAACTACAGAAAGACTTGATGGCACGATGCAAACAGAAGAACGTACCGTAAAGTGACCACTTTGCGCCGTAATTGCGCAATATCTCAGACGCCTCTCGAACTTGTCCACCAAAC
Organism: Clonostachys chloroleuca; assembly: GCA_037952775.1. NCBI lineage: Eukaryota > Fungi > Ascomycota > Sordariomycetes > Hypocreales > Bionectriaceae > Clonostachys > Clonostachys chloroleuca. The sequence continues at coordinate 30,292,347 of JBANAY010000003.1, forward strand.
GATGGATAAGCATAGATAAGTTCTCTACCCATAGCATGCCACTGGGCTCCTTGGCCGTTGAAAACAAAACCAATCCGCTTCGCCGGCTTGAGGGACGAGTTTGTTGCCTTGAGTGCCGGACTTTCATAGAGATCGGAAAGCTCTGTTAGACTTTTTGCCGGGACGGCAACTATCCAGGGAAGCTTTGATCGTCGTGTATGAAGAGTATAAGCGAGATCACTGGCTTTAATCAGCTGGCCACTCTCGCGGATATGTGTAGCAAATGTTTTTGCCATGGTTTTCGCTACACTGGAGTCTTTTGCGCTCAGAATATAGACAAAGGATCGCCCAGGATGGGAGTGCCCATTTGTGTTTGCATTTGTGTATCCATTTTCCAGGGGCTCTTCGCCATGATGCCCGTCCGAGTAACCATTCAACTGTCCATTTGTGGTACCGTTGGTTTCGACCAGAGGCTCTGTAGTTGGCGCAGCTTCTAAAATGACACTATGAAGAAAGATCATTAGCACCGATCGCCGGGTAACTGGAGGGAAGGCAGTGATAGGCAAGACACGAAAGGATCTGAGAAAAAGAGGTGACAAAATGCAAAGGTTGCTCACTGGGCATTGGCACCTCCATAACCAAAGTTGTTTATGGAGGCACGAAGCATCTTGTCTTTAGGCCACGGCGTCGACGCTGTGGGTACTTTCAAATGCCAGTCCACCAAGGGGATTTTCTTATTTGGGACGTCGTAGTTGAGATTCGCTGGAATCACACGATCCCGGAGCGCGTAGCAAGTTTTGATGATGGCCGCGATTCCACTAACTGGCTCTGTGTGTCCAATTACAGTTTTGACAGAACCGACGAGGATTGGATCGTCGACTGGGCGGCTTAGACCAAAGGTTCGAGCTAGTGCCTCGGCTTCGATCGGATCTCCTACGGGTGTGCCCGTCATCTATATACTCCGAAGAGGTGTTAATGAGACTACAAGTACGGCATGCAGATGAGTTTCTGCGTGTGTTCCCCGAGGGTTACACGTAAGGGCAAGGTCACAATGAAATGGTACTTGCATGTGCTTCAACATAACCAGTTTCGGTAATGTCGAGGTTTGCTCGTTTGTATGTGGCCTGGATAAGTTGAATCTGCGCTTCCATGGACGGGGACGAGAAGGTGGTTGTTTTTCCGTCATGGTTCGTGCCACTCGCTCGCACGACGGCGTGTACGCGGTCTCCGGACGCCAGGGCAGCGTGGAGAGGTTTGAGTATAAGGACCCCGGAGCCCTCGCCTCGGCCGTAGCCGTTGGCTCGCGAGTCCCAAGCAAAGCATCTTCCATCTTTGCTCAGGGCCCTAACAGCTTGTCAAAATTTGTGGTACAAGGTGAGTGCAGCTCGACATACCCCAAGCAGCTCATGGCGATGAACATATCTTCGTTCAACATTGCATTGGCTCCTGTCACTATGGAGAGGTCCGACTCTCCAGCCCAAATGGTCTGGCAAGCTTGACTCAAGGCAACCATGCTGGCCGAACATCCCGTGTCGATTGTCATGCTTGGGCCTCGTAAATCGTAGAAGAACGAGATACGGTTGGAAAGCATGGCTGTGCCGTTTCCAGAAATGGAATCCTTAAGGAGATCAGGATCTCTAGATTGATTCTCGTAGTAGTCTTTACTAAAGGTCCCAGTAAACACTGAAGTATTGGAACCGACTAAATTCTCTATAGGGATTCCAGCTGTGATTTGTGTGAGTAAAGCTCTAGGAGCATATCTGGTCGGCTAAGGAGGAGCAGATAGATCCGTATGTACATACCGTCTTCGGTTGCTTCGTAGACTCCTTCCAGCAGAAGGCGAACCTGGGGGTCAAGTGACTAATAGCAGATTCCGTGATTTTAGTAAATTGCCTACGAATTGATCATAATCGTCACTTCAGGGCCGAACGTACGCTAGCTACATCTCCAGTAAGTTTGAAGAAGGCCGAGTCAAAAAGAGTAATGTCTTCTTTCAGAAAGTAGCCGCTACGGACATGTGTCTATACCGTGAAGTGTTAACCCTATGTCAATGAGATGTGGAACACCATGTTACGACATACTCTGCCGACTACTTGAGGATCGGGATTATACCAAGCCTCGACTTGAAATCGGTCCTCAGGGATAGGCGACCAGCCGTCCTTGCCTTCTCTACAAAGATCCCACAGCTTGGCCGGGCTGGTAGCACCTCCAGCAAAACGACAACTCATGCCCACGATGGCGATTGGGAACTCAGCCCGCCCTCGGCTGGCTGAATCGGCGTTGCTCGAATTAGGTCCATAGCCGTCTTGGCCACGAGGAGAAGGACCAGAGTTGATCATTTTCTTTATTCGAGTCCGTGTTGGTTCCGATTGTGAGGCAGGAAGAGTGTGTTGTGATGGGTATTTGACACCTCCGGAAATGCCTATAATTTCGGATGAAAAATGTGCTAAACTATTCACGTTGCTGGTTTATAAGATATGACGACCAGCCTATCAACCCTCCTTAGCAGGCCCGTTTCGCAAATAATCCTAAGCACTCGTAACAACGGACTAGCATTTGTCTGTAGCTTGACATTCACTCCGGCGGAGGTGTGCGCCCGCAGCTGGATTGCAAGCGCTTGTCATCAAGCTGATGATGACCGGATGTTTCCAAATAGACCTCGTCACAATATCTCCTTAAAACGGTAAGATCCGGGAAGGAGTGCTGTACCATCAACAATAAAATTCCCTGCCGGAATTCACCGTCATCCCCTGCATTCCACGGACGAGCAAATTATCCTGGACCCCGTGGGGGTAACAGTGACGTTACATTATGTGTAAACTTAGCTGATTTTAGTTGCATCTAAGGCGAAATACGACCTGTTCAGAGGCCCAGATCTATGAATGTTAGATAACTCTCCGCAGCCCAGCCAACCGAGTACAACAGTGTATGTTCTTTCCTTGGCTGACTGCTACGTGACGTGGTGTGTGGCGAGAGGGAGTGTGCAGTGAGGTGGGGAGTTTTGCGAGAGTCTCAGGGACCAGGGCCCTGGAATCCTGATATTGAATCCTACCCGATGGCCTCATGTGTTACCCCAAATGATTGAATTTGTGCACCAGTAATGTCTAACAAAGTCCCCACGCCATCTAAACGAGGGGGAGACGTACCTTGTCTGGGATACACTGCGCCAATAAGCGGCATGTGCTTACTGCATAACACTGTCAAAATATGCATTGCTTTATCTTTGTAGCTTGTACCTATTGGAGCTCCTTACCCCGCTGTCCAATGATACCCAATCTCTGGGCAATCTGCCCACCAACCTACTCGGGCCTGAGATATTCTCTGTATCAATCCAATGTGATCAAACCGCAACATCAATCGTAGACCAAAGCTCTGTATCAGCCTGGCTCATGATGCCGACTTCTAGTACCGCGATTGTTGGCGACCAGCCGTCCAAAGCGGAGGGAACATCTGATGAATCTGTCGCAGTGGAAAAGGTAGAAGCTGGGGACGAAGGCCAGCCCCAACAAGAAACCGAGCAACAATTGGAATACCCATCTGGGCCTAGATTTTGGGTGATCGTCTTCGCACTCTGCCTAGTGGGCTTTCTCATCTCTTTGGTCAGAAACTTTCATCTCTACTAGGGCTGACAGAAACATGCGCTCACATACAATGGCCAAGAATAGGACAGCACCGTCATTGCCACCGCAGTCCCTGAAATTTCCAATGAGTTCGACTCGTTGTCGGATATCGGGTGGTACAGTAGTGTGTACTTCCTTACAATGTGCCTACCCCAGCTCTCCTTCATGAAAGTCTATAGCCGATACCCCATCCGCTTGACCTATGGGGCTGTCATGGTAGTCTTCCTAGCGGGCTCAGCTCTCTGCGGCGCGGCGCCCAACTCCCGGGCGTTGATAGCTGGACGTGCCCTCGCAGGTCTCGGTGCAGCAGGTCTCTACTCTGGAAATAATGCTTTGGTCCCGTTCCTGGCGCCTGCTCCGAAACGACCGTTCTTCTTTGGCCTATTCCTAGGCGCCATGGGTCTGGGACTGGGCAGCGGCCCATTGATAGGTGGTGTACTCACGGAAAACGCTACCTGGCGTTGGAATGCAAGTTAAATAGCCAATCTCTCCTCGTTGCTACGTGATCTAACGTGAGTCTACGTCTAGTTTTACTTGAACCTGCCAGTTGGTGCTTTCGTATGTCTCGTGCTTTATTTTTCTGTCCAAATCCCAGCACGTACAGGCCCAGCAGCCATTCCCATACCCTGGCAAAGGTTCATCCAGAGTCTTGATCTGCCCGGCTTGATCATCCTCACGCCTGCAATGGTTTGTCTTCTTCTCGCCCTACAGTGGGGAGGAGTTGCACTCCCGTGGAGCAATGGCCGCGTTATAGCACTGTTAGTTGTTTTTGGTGTCTTGATGACGGTTTTCATCGCAGCCGAGGTTTATCAGGGCGGCAATGCCATGCTCCCGAACCGCATTATGCACCAGTTCCACGTTCTTAGTGCCGTCTGGTTTTGTATTTGCAGCAATGGAACAACCGCCGTTCTCAGCTATTATCTTCCGATGTAGGTAATGTTTCGTTCTTGTGAAAGAAACTAGTCCCATGCTGATGATGAATCGACAGTTGGTTCCAAGGAGTGAAAGGCGACTCGCCGATCCAGTCGGGTATCCATACGCTGCCATTGGTCATTACGACTGGTGCTGCCTCTATTTTGGGAGGAGGGCTTATGGCCGCGTTTGGCCGGGTCGGGCTGTGGACGGTAATCGGTTCTGTGTCTGCAGTTGTCGGTGCTGGATTATTCACATCACTCGGACCGAACACCAGCCTGGCCAAATTGGCCGGCTACCAAATTCTATCCGCTGTTGGCTCTGCCGCCGGTAGACTCTGTCCCAGTGTTGCGCTTCAAAATATCCTAGACGACAACGACATTTCATATGGCTTTACTCTTCTTACGTTTTTCGCGTCCATGGCTGGGTGAGTAATACAGGAGTTGCTCCAAAAGTCTCTTATTATATTAATATAAGGCAGCGCAACCTCTGTATCTACTGGGCAGGCACTGTTTACAAACTCTCTAGCGAAAGAGTTGCGAGAGCTCGGGATACCAGAACCAGATATCGATGCTGCCCTCGGGGGAGGCGTTAATACAGTTGCGGCTGGACTTCCAACCGAGTTTCAAGCAGCGGTTCTTACTGCGATGAACGAATCAGTTGTCAATGTATGGCGGCTCCCACTGGTTTTGTCATGCCTTGGAATGATCGGAGCTGTGTTCATCCAGCGCTGGAGCATCGGTGAGATCCGGTTGCCCTGGGGAATTCGTAGTTAGTGTTACCTATATATCTCTGGCTGTGAGCCATGTTCATCAATGTAATATGGGCGACTAAATAGAATTTTGAATCCATTCCTCTATCTTCTATTAGGTTCGGTGACCTTTTCAGCTGACACATAGTTTGATAAACTTAGCAGCTTCTTGGTTAGATCCAGGGGGCTGCTCCTCTGCTAGAGTTTTGATCTCTTATAATCATTTACTGTAATGGCCGTTATAATTCTTTTTCGCATTTGGATTCTCTAGACTCATAAGATTGAGATTGTCTATGATAGCTATATTGATCTCTAGCACTTCCAAATCTTACCTAAGCTCCAGCACGGCTAAACCTCTACTCGGATAGATTCTCGATCACCCAAATCACGTTGTCAACTTTTTGCTCTACCTCGATGAGAGTACTCCACGCTGCCCTCATTGGATCGCACCGATCCTTGATACTTCCCAGGGCCTTCTTTAGGTCTTCCAAATGAAGTTGAATGGCTTTATGGAGAAGCCGAGCTTTTAAATCACATAAATCTAGTGTATAATTTCCAATACCAACCACGACGTCGCAGGGATTGGCAGTCCGGCTGCTCCCGAGCTCATCGTGGTTGTAACTCCGGCGTTGCTGCAGGACCAGAAATCTGCCCGACACTTCCTCCACTGTGGGAACGAGTTGCTTTGCAGTGGCCGCGAGAAGCGCAGCGTGATCTACACATATGTTGCAACTCACGCATGCCAGGACTCGTGAATAAATCTTAATGCTTTGTCCGATGTGTTGAAGAAGTGTGTCAATATCGCAGGAATCTCTGCGTGTATATCTCTCTTCCAGAAGCTTCGCTACGCTGCAGAGGCAGTTGCAGGATGCAGGCTGTTTTCTCAAAGGTGAATTATTGATCGGGAGCGAAGTTAAATGCAACCTGGTATTTGATAGCTCTGTGGGTTGGGTGAACAAGAAGTCCGAAGTCAGCCCTCGCTTAGATTGATTTGTCGAGGCCTCATATGGTGACAGCAAACAGCCAGGATCTGCCCAAAGAAACGGGGCGGTCGAAGTCTGGATGCTGCAAAGCATGCGCTGATCTATGTCTGCCTTTGGAAATGAGATGGCCTCGTCATCCTTAGGCTCACCCATGTCTTCTTCATAGTTATCGAATATATCCCGGGACATGTCCAGGCTTACGGGGGTCAATTGAGTCTCCATGATCTGCATCGGAGGGAACTCGGCAGAGCTCGTGGCATCCTTGGGGGCGGTTCCTCCCATCTCTGCCAGGTTTGAAGATAACAACCCATCGCCGCTCTGTGTCGATGAACGCCGAGTTAAGGATCCTGGAGTAGGGCACTGACGAGTCCTCCTTCTATCGATGTAAGTGCAGCTCCTAGATGGGTCTGCCAAACATCTGTTGCAACGACTCCTGTTCCCATTGCACCGAAGCTGTAATCGTTGTAAGTAATGATCCAGTATGTGTTCGCCCCATTGCAAGGTCAATACGTATGATCCTCACCCAGAGGGAAAAACTAATATCCAGGGGCTTGACTTGCCTTTCGACTACGACATGGATCACACGCAGCTATCGCGTAACCACGAGCGTCGACACTATCTTCGCTCGAGATCTCAACGTGTTCGTACTCATCTGTGGTTTTGTTGTATCTAAAGGTGCCGAACATGATCTCACTACAGCCCGATACTAGACTAAACCTCGCACGGGCAGAAAGTCTGGGTAAATAAGCTATGATGGAAGGATCCGAGGCTGGGGGACCAGGTCTTCTCAGAAGATTGGTATTTGACTTTAGACAAAGAACTACAGATCACCTATAAATCACGTGCTTGTTATCTTAGTGATAGATCCTACTCGTAGGCGATTATCTGATAAAAAGGTCCATCCTTGGCGTCTGACTAGCATGTGCGAGAAAGTTGAGGTGGCATCGGAACATGGGCCACCTTCCGCCATGGATAATAATGACGTGCGGGCTCGCTAGCCGGGTACATGTAAGCATCATGGATGAGAGTTGGGGGGTCGCTGCAGTTGTCAGAGACATGTCACGCATCTTTGAAGGATTCAAAATCACCCTACCCCGGCCCACGGGCCCCGGCCCAGTCCAGCCGTGAAGTAATAGAGGGGGACCAATCCCTGACAGCTACAGTACCCCCTCCCCGAACCCCCTACACAACTCCTACCTTGTTTTAGAGATTTCATGTGTCTAACTATCCAATCCTAGATGAATTAGGCCATTTTTAGTTAAGATAAAGTCTCTCTTGTTAATGCTCTAGAAAGTAGTACATGCTTTGGGCTATCGCTATCCAATACTCTAAAAAGCCTGGACAGGATCAATAGTTTAGTAGAATATAATGTAAAGCAACTGATCTGTCTATAAATCATCAAAGAACAATCACAATGCAAGATATTGTCTCTTACCAGACTAGCTTGTATATACTTACACATCACCAGCAAATGTGTTATGCCATGTGCATGGTATAGTGACCAAATTCTTCGTCTTTGTCAACAAAATCCCACTCATCTTCAAACACACTCAAGACAAGTTCCAGTCCCCCGTGTTTCTTCCGTGGCATTACATAGCAGGCAGGAACCTGAGATCGATTGCGGCTGCTCATGAGCATGCGAAATCCTACCGGATTGCCTCCATTAGCGAAAACACTGTCGCCAAAGCACGTGGTATCCTCCGGGATCATGATCATAGACGACATCATCCATGTGTCCTCGACGCTCATATGTCGCAACGGCTGAAGTAGGGTCAAATCCGGCATCGAGTCCACCAACATGTATGCATCCATGATCTGTTCATGGTTGATATTGCGCGCGTTCAGGCGGATGGAATGTGCGATGAAGGAAATCGGCGATCCCAATTCGACCAGTGCCCTCAGCGGGACCGTGGTTCGGTGATAGAAGACGCAGTTTCCGATGTAAGAGGATGGCAACTCATGAGAGAAGTCGGACCGGGCATCGCACACCGTTTGCAGTTCAACTTTCCTGTCCATATCCTCCATCTTACCGCGATCGACTGCTCGGGCAGCGACACGGGCTCGCATTAGCGTACGCCAGAGCAGAGCAAGGATTATGTCGTTCCCTGAGACATCTGACGCCTCCAAGCCCTTTCTTCCCTCATCTTGCAACATTTTGAAGGCCGTGGCTGGCATGTAATAAATTCTAGAGGTCATAGTTTGGGCACGGAGAGGTACTTTAACTCTCTTCGCTGGGCGGAGACCATCTGTATGTGGCCCTGGAGGGTTCAGCCCAATCAACTGCCACGTTTCAAGAGACACGTCCGCTACTGCATGCCCTGTTGCTTCTTTGCGCCATATGCGAGCCGGGAGGGCTCGATCCCAGCTCTCGGGGGGAAGTAGTGTAACCGAGTCAGAGCTGCCTTGGCTCCGTAAGCTCAGGATGCGGCACTGGTCTCCCCAAAGTTTGAGGAAGACACCCATACCAATAGCGTCACAGGCCGCGTGGTGTACAGAGGGGACCAGAAGGCAAGCGCCAGGAATGAAGTTGGCCTGGGCCGCTACCACCTCAAAGCCCTCGTTGAAGTTGGTTCCTTGAGGTTTGTACGACACCCAAGTCAGCTGCTCGTCATCGAAACTATCAACGGGAAACCCGCTCATCTCGATGTCATCTAGGGTCGGAGACGACTCTAGCTCATTATAGCGGAGCTGATAGCACTTGGACATTTCAGTATCGTCAACGTTTGGATTGAAGCGAATTTCAAGTTGGCCAGGTCGCCAGCCCGGGGTGTCAGGCGACTGTGCGTATATTTTTCCATTGAGCCATGGTGTTTGCAAGAAAGTCTGATACAGGCCCTCCTTTAGGTGCTCGAATACCTGTTCATTGGTAACGCCAGGCTGGATGCGGAAGTAGATAATACCAGGCTGAGGCGTTGGTGGTGGCATGTGGTCCATCGGACCAAGAGAGATATGGTGAAGACTCGACGCCATGGCCAATGATTGGTGCTCACGTGCTTCCTTCTTCGCAGTGGTCTTTGATGAAGGTTGCCGGATATAGAGGTTTCCTGGGGATTTGCTACTACAGCTTCTATGACTCACATGTATACGATCCTCAGCTTTCTCCATGAATAATAATAAGTTACCACATTCCAATCATTACTAGCAGTCCAACACATGCGTCTTGATCCGACTCTCGCCGCAGACCCTAGATACACCCCTCGAGCAGCCACAGACGACAATGCCAACACCAATTGCTTGCTTAATTACAGACCCTGAGTTGCATTGGGGATGACGCAGGTCTTAGTGCCTGATCGGGGTAGACTTCCGACATGTTGGAGAATACCAAAGTACCGAGCCATCTGGGTGTAGGAAGCGCTGCCTGAATCCTCCCCTTCCGTATGCACCTAGACCAATACGTCAAGGAACAGAAAAGGAAACTTCCGTACGAGATGCCAACGTAATCTCATCTTACAAGCACTGCATTCTGGACCCGTTCTGCTGCAGGAGGCGCCAAAGCCCTGCCTCAACACCCCTCCTTCAACATGCATCCAGACAAATCCATCAGCCACCATCGACACTGATTAGGTAACCTTCGCGTGATTCGTAATTCGGTAATCCTGCAATCACTGCATTATAGGCCGGGTAAAAGGCCGAAATGTAGTCGCCATCGTACGAGTAGGAGTATTAAGTAAGACACAATAAAGACCAATATTCGTACGTAGGAGCATCTGCTTGCCGTATTTCTTACCCTCTTCCGATTAGTAGCATACTGATCGATCTTTGAGATGGAAGCGTACGACCCCAGGGGTTCTTTATCCTCCCTGACACGATGCATCCGGATTCTACTTCATGTTTCAGGTCTAGCTAGTTTCACTGCATCGTTTGTTTGGTTGCCTAATATCACGAATCCATTGCATAATGGCTTCGGCGGCTCCTTCCAATTCCTAACCATAATTGGCCTTGCCATGTCTACCATCACGCTTGGAGTTGGCATCCTTACAGATATCACGCCCAAAGCTGAGCTGCTCGCACTGCGGGGGCTGCTCTCTCTGTGTGCGACGACATTGGAGCTACTCATAGGTGTCCTTTACTGGGGTTGCCGTGCCATCGACAAGCGTCTTGTGGTCCCTCCGGGGCACGAAGTTCCGTTCATTCCCGACTTTGGCTTTCACGCTGTACCGGCCATCGTCCTAGTGCTGGACTTTATGACTCTGAGCCCTCCGTGGTCCATCAGTGCCTCACAGGCCCTAGGTCTTGGCTTGGTGACAGCTTTTTCTTATTGGGCTTGGATTGAGTACTGTTTCTCTCACAATGGGTGGTGAGGTTTCCTACGATACCCTATCTACCTACAATTTCTGACGTTGCTTCTAGGTATCCTTACCCCTTTATCACCACCCTATCGCTCTGGAAAAAGCTCTTGATTTGCATCACTTTTGCTGTTCTAATCATGGGTAGTGCACTAGCAATGCAGTGGACACATGCACAGATCAAAAAGTCTGGGTACCATCGGAAGACCACATCGGATCCCGCCAAGCTTGAATGATATGGGCTTCGCAGGGTCCATAATGGGAAGAAGCGTTTTGTTTATATGCATTAATGCCTGATCGATAGAGGTCGAGCCTTCATTGCCTATGACACCCTATGCCTGTACACGGAATCTCTTCGTCGCCTGATTTTCTTCATACCAGTAGGTGAACATGGTAAGCAAGGACAGGTAGTATCTAGTGTAACCAGTCGATGTCTTCTCTTTATCTGATATCTTGCCTTTGGACCTAACGTAAGCTTCTTTAAGACATAAATGCAACAGCTTTGCGAGAAATTTATTCGAGTTGGCAGGCGCTAGGGGCGCGCGCATATACGACAAATAACTTCATTGTGTGAATCGTATCATCCCAGCATCCTACTCTACTACAAGATAGGACCTTGTATTACATATCAGCAAGGCTGTAACTCCTTCTTATCAACTACTTCAATCTTACCAGCTCAAAATGGCCTTGATCCCGTCATGCATATATGGTAAGATATGGCCGAACGCACGGCGATGTGATGGAGGACTGACCTTCGGTCCAGCCCAAGCCACACCGACTAGTCTTATACAGTCGGAGCATTACCTTATCAAATAGATTTGGGTTTTAGAGCAGCCATCAAGGCTCGGATCTTACCTCTTTCGTAATTTGTTTGCATAAAGAACTCGGACATTGCCGTTTCTATTCGGTCTATCTTCTGGGGAACATCCACAATGACCATATCTAGCAATTACTCATGCACACTGTCGATAGAGCTGACAGGATGAAGGCTCGGTGACATCGGGGTGCGGTTGATGCTGCAACTAGCCGATCCTGTCACCTCAGTCTTCTCTTGTACAGTACAACTCTATCGATATGGCTAGAGGCCAAACTCGGAATCGCGATAGACCAAGCCAGCCGTTTCGTGGCAGTTGACTCAGTAACTTGAGCGGTAGTATTGATGTCGCTTCTTGTCGACCGAAGTTATTTGCTCATCTGCCTTGAGAATAATACAACACGCACACGTTGTATTGAATGTACTTGTGGCATAAGCACATGAATTCTCCTGCTCGGTTATGTAAATGAGGATTTTATATTTTTATATTAGACAGACCTCTACAGATATTTTGAGACCCAACAACCCTCAAGCCCACCATGAACACAACTACTGCTTCCATAGAATCCATCCCCTCCGTTGCAACGCTCAATGCTGTATCGGATGCGATAGATAGCGTTCACGTCCTCGAGGGCAAAATCGCGCAGGACCAACCTCAAGACATAAATGATAACACTTGCCCGGCCTTTCACTCCGAGAAAGACAAAACGGCGTTCCGGCAGTACGAATCAGCGTGCGATCGTGTCAAGAATTTTTATCGTGAACAACACACCAAACAGACAGTGGCATATAACCTTTTGTCCCGCAATCGATTCCATTCTTCCTCTCGTGTCCGCGCGGAGCTTACGGTGTGGGAGGCCATTGAAAAATTAAACACCTTGGTCGACGACAGCGACCCTGACACGGAGCTCTCCCAGATTCACCATCTACTGCAGAGCGCCGAGGCCATCCGTCATGATGGTAAACCTCGATGGATGCAACTCACCGGACTCATCCATGACCTTGGAAAGCTCATGCTTTTTTTCGACGGGGCACAAGGCCAGTGGGACGTTGTAGGAGATACGTTCCCCGTCGGATGCGCCTTTGATTCTAAATGCATCTATCCAGAGACGTTTTCCGCGAATCCTGATGCCCAAGACCCAGTATTCAGTACTACGAACGGGATCTATACGCCAGGTTGCGGGATTGAAAACTTACTGATTTCATGGGGGCATGACGAATACCTCTATCTTGTTTTAAAGGACCAGTGCACTTTGCCTAAGGAGGCCCTCGCGATGATCCGATATCATTCGTTTTACCCGTGGCATAAAGAAGGTGCCTACCGTGCTTTCATGGCAGAAGGCGATGGAAAGTTGCTGCAGGCTGTGCAGGCATTTAATCCTTACGACCTATACAGCAAAAGCAACGGTATCCCGGACATTGGCGAGCTTAAGGTATGTGATGCGTCCACATTACATCTGATAAAAGTATTAACTTCTAAGTAGCCTTATTATCTTGAACTCATTGATGAATTTTTCCCAAACAAAAAAATTAAATGGTGAAGGCGAGGTTGTATCAACCCTATCTGACGACATCTAAGAGTTCTTTTTTGGGGAGAGTTGGTATTAGCAAATCGGTTGGTTGGTAGTTCCACTGAAAGCTTTGAGAAGGCTTCAACGATACGATTGATAAAGTAACGATAGTCCTTGATGTATACTATATTACACTTAGTTTGAGATTAATATTAAGTATTAATAGAAGGTGGTCAACGAGTAAAATTAAAATAAATTCTATAATATGAAATAATATAGCAAGGCTAACAGTTTTGAATGGACATATCTCTATCAACCTGGAAATTGTTTTGGTTTTGCTGCCAGTGATTGTAGCTCAATACTACTTCTGTTATATCCCGGCTCTGGCCTGTAGGGCAAAATGTTTTCATCAGCCATATACGTAGCAGGGCGGTCGTTCATTGATATGTTCTCGGTGTCCTGACCACTGGCGTACCATCGGTTTGCGGAGGCTGCGGAAGTGGTTGACTGCCCCTTTGACATATTTGACGATACAAAACTTGTCAACAAGGAGAGTTTGGACAAGTTGACTGCTTCGCCGAGTTTACCCAGGATGGGTTTAATAAATACCACACAAGCTGTTACATGAAGCCAGTTAATATATAAGTCCTTTGGGAGGCAATTATCGCTATCTTGAGGAATTGGCACCCTACCACACACGATGGACACGTTTGGCTCTACCAACTGCCATATTATCGCATCGACTGCATTCCATGTCACATCAAGATTTTTTGATTGAATAACGAGAAGCATTTTAAGTCGGACAATTGATACCGCTGTAACACTTCATAGCGTGTTAGCGATAGAGTATGAGTATAGAGGTTAATACTCACAAGAGACCAACGAGAAGGATGCCGGAAATGGCGATTTTCTGTGACTTTGGGAGCTGGAGCTTCCAGATGTATGGTGTCGGGAGGACGACCACGGCAAAATCTGTCACGATGCTGGGTATTCCACTTCCGTAGTATAAGTGAAATCTTTCCACGTCGCACACGTACTCGCTCTTAGGCATAGGATGGACAAGGTTGTATTGTTCCCAATTCGCACGCACGGGCCGACATCTAAACATCGAAGTGAGAAACTGTTCACATTCAGTATTAGCAAGCCTCCACCTAGTTGAATCTTCGATAGATATATTCACTTACTACCCCGACCGCCCAAATCAGTGTGATGACCCCAATGGCAATGATAGGGATCCGAATGGATTTCTCAATACCAAAGGTACGCCAATAAAAGGCCAAGATGGACAACTTGACCAGGCAGAGTGTCCAGATGTAGCATACTTCGCCAATAAAGAGTGCAAACGCACAGTTTCTCACCGAATCAATCTTATTAGCCAAAACATGTTTGCCAAATCCATTCTGAACTCCTGAAGTAGAGAACGTTAGCACTGGTGTATGCTATTTGCCTGTCGATATTTGTCATTAATCCTGGAAGAGAAATTGAACGCACCGTAGCTGGCGAAGAACACTACATGAACTAAAGAGAATGGCTAAAATAATAGAGTCAAGTTAGCGTTAGAATACATTAGTTGGGAGCAAAAGGATTCATCGTACAATAGACGCCAAGATTAGCCAATCCTCAATCCCGAGCTTGACCCCTCTGACTTTTCGACTCGCGAGACGTAGCACAAGAGTGGCAATGGCTACTGCCCATGTCGAATAGCCGACAGCGATAATGGTTGGACCCCTGTTATCAGAAAGATCCATTCTTTTCCATCGAACCAAAAAGCAAAGGAACAGAGAAAAAGTTCAAGAATTATCACAATGGGCAGATAAGTACCTATTCTAAGGTCGTAGCTAAAAGAAAGGCAGGGAAGGCCGGAGCATGGACTTTTGTGACGCATGGCACCGTGGCTGAATCACACCCATATGCACAATGCTTGCATTATCACAAGATACCACGTCGCACTATCTACATCTGACCTCCATGTTGCTACCTTATGTGAGGGTCTAAGAAAGCTTGAAATGATTTGAGCTGAGTAAGACCCTCGCCAGAAGAGAGATATCTTGCAGGATGGTGCCACGTGGATCCTTCAATGTAACCCACGGAAGCTGAATTTTAGCTCGGGGTGTGGTTAGCTTGGGTGAGATGATACTGTACTACCAATTTTTTGCCAAAAAGATTGATAGAGGAACAGGGAACCAGCCACCGTAAGCCTTGGCTGCCGCTCCTTCTGTCCACTCAGTGGCAATTTCAAGGTCGCAATGTGGAAATGGATGAGCTTGAACATGCCTTCGGCGTAAGCCTAGAACAACATTCATAGACCATTCTCGGATCCTCGCATTTCACCTCACGAGCGCAAATGAGACCCACTCTGTGACGGTCCTTAGATGACGGCCTCTTTTTGTTCACGATGACTAAGTCGTGGATAGCGGCAATCCATCGAGCGATGAATGGCTATGATCTGCGCTCGTCGATCTGAAGATATGATGTCTGCAGCCGATCATCGATTAGCTTTAAGTTACTTAACTTACTTTCATATATATCTTGAAACTCTGCTGGTGGCGATGAGGCACATGCTCTATATAGGAAACCTATGTAAGCCTGCAACGGAATTTTCTCCCTATCTATCCAGTTCTTCGATATGGATTGGTAGTTCTCTTTTAAACCATTCATTTGATTTAGAACATCGTATCACGCGCATCGCGGGTATCGATGCAGTGGAACGGGCCAATCCAAGGGAATATGAACTGTGTCGGTTGTTCAGCAAAGAAATGCAGCGCTAATAAGTTATAGAATGAATAAGATGCAAAGATTACACCTTATACATCTCTAGACACACAAACTATGATTTAACTGGCCGAAAGGACATCCTGAACTAAGCAGAAAGGTTGATCAGCATCCGTCACCCTCCGGTAAAAAAACAAAACCGGAGGACGTCCCAAGAAGTCTCCAGTCTTCGATATGTATCTCGTAGCTAGATATATAGTAATATCGACTATGAAAAGTTTTGGCCATGCCTACATGAAAGAAAGAATACCCCAGATATACTTGTATTGGCGGAAGCCGCTTTACAAAATGGCTACCCTATAGTGTCTTTCTCTTGCTATTGCTACTTTGTATTTTCGATGCCCAGGAATGCAGCAGTAATTGACACTCTCAGCTGGGTTCCAGGATTTAACGCACTCCTTGGCACCGTGCACTTTTTTACAATCAACGAAGATCAATACCCTATCCTAGCCCTGAGCTGCCACATGCACTTAGGGTTCATTCGGCATCGCTGAGAAAATGATCCCAAATATCAAATTCCCTGCGGCCTGAGATTAGACATAGTCCTTCAGCGAAAATAGGGGAAAGTCTAAAGCCAGAGGCACTGTTTCACTTCATAGATTGCGAGCCAGAGGATCTGAGGTTCCCCAGTCCCCCAATTATACCTGATAGGCGTCAAGGCCGCCATACTTGCAAAGGCCCTGGGCACAGTGAACTCTGTTTTTGTTTTCAACAATGATGGACGAGCAGAGGCCAGGGTAATCGATCTTCCAAAAGACGATCAAGTTAACATGGTCGTTGTCCGTTTTAATAATTGGCCGATGTTGGTGTTATGTTCACCCTAGCGTTATTCACACTGAAGATAGTAAGTTAGGAGATTCTATCACTGGTATTTAATTTCTTAATTTTGATCCCAGCGTAAAAGGAGTTGGCTTGAATCCAAGCACGCTGTGCCCACAACTCAGCCGTAAAAAACAATGAGAGGAATATATTAGCAGCAGTAATATCGGTGGAATAGCAGCCATTGTTCATTTTGGTACTGCCCAAGTTACATACATTTCCAGGAAGGCGGACTCAAGACAATTTGTAGACAAACGAATGTGCTGCTCACTCACAAAGGTACAGGGCTCAATCTTCTCACCAAAATTCGCACAGACTGTCGGCTGACATTTACCCTTTCCAGGCTTTGGAATCAGTTCACCATGTTCTGTCTCTCTCAAGTAAGAACCCAACCTATTACACTCAAATCACTCCAGTATAGTTGCCAGGGAGCACGCCAGTACGAGCTCGCTAATAGGTTCGTTACCGACCTGGCTGACATGAGGTGGCAATTGGACGACCTCAGGCAGCCGGTTGTCTTAGCTAGCTATAAAAGCACTTATCCTGTACCCCAACAGATTGTTAATGGAGCCTTGGTAACGGCTTATGCGACATCTGAAGGACTAGCTGCACCAGCTACCAAGAACCTATGCAAAAAAAAATTAAAAAGGTGAATCTCTACCCGCTGTGATACACGCTATGCAGCTCATGACTATATTGATATAGGATGACAAAAACAAAGATTACATCAAAAGATTGTCTGAAAGCCCGCGTCCCAGACCTTAACTTTGAAGATAATTCCAGGAAGTGGGTCACAGAAATTGAAGGTAATAGCTTAGGTGAGAAGCTCTTGTTTCGGTGTGCAAGCTTTGTGAAGGAAGTGCCAAGCCATCAAAGGTGGGATGAATGGCAAGAATAAAATATTCAATGGGAAGGCCAGTCCACGGAGTACTCCGTTGTGGTTCTGGAGGGATCAAGCATGACTCCGAAACTCGGACACAGCCCGATCATTGCCAATAGCTATGTTAGCCAGGGTGTTAAGCATGAATAAGGCTCCACTCCCAGAGGGGTAACTTCTCCCTCTATCTTGTGAAGTAATTGGTTCTCCTTGGAAAGCAAACAAGCAGGGGTCAAGAAAAGCTATAACTCTCATACTGGAAGAGTGGATACAGAGATGCCGCCTGAAGCCGTCCGTAAAGCAACCAATCGATTAAGTTTCAGCTCTGTCAATTACCACTCTGCTATGATCAAACCGTAAAGGATATTCATAAAACAACATTGGGTTCGAGATGGGGCAGACTTGTCAAGAATCCTAGGGGTATCGAATGCGTCCGTGCAAGAGAACTCAAAACTATATAAGAAGACAAGGAAGCCAGCGAGATTTCAATTGTACGATCAAACCCAGACATCTCACCTCATCTTTCCACCACCGCCCTTACTTAAGGACTCAGAGAGTATTTCTCTACACACACTCAAACAAGACCACCTTCATCAACTTCAATTCAAAATCTCCAAAATACTTTTCGCTCCCATCATCACCTTACTCTTCTCAGCTCTTGCTGTCGCGGCTCCAGTCACTGAGGGGGATGCCAGCCTCAAGACACGCCAGGAAGCGGAGTGCCGTTGTCCCGAAGGCTACTGGGTCTGGAGGGACTACAACAGGGGCAAATGGGGCAAGGACGCCTGCCGCAACGACGATGGCCGCATCATCTCATGCCTTTAGATATTTAAAAGCGACCACGTTTGGATATCCGATGAACGAAAGCTTGGGATAAACATCGAATTCACGTTGTCAACATTGTTCCAGGCTAAATTCAAGTAAGTGAGAGAGCTATGCAGCTGGTGAAAAAAAAGGGGAAATTCCCGAACACCAAGAATTTAACAACACTATACCCAGTATCATAACACATTAAACTTCGGCCTTTTTACCCGGCCGTACACAAGGTTCAACACCAATAATAGCTGAGCCCAGCCGTATATAAGGTTTAAATCCAAAGGCTATACCCGGCGATGCCAGGCTAAATTCAATTCACCGGCCTAGATTCCTTCGTGCAGTTGTTGAGTGTTCTGGCCCTTTAAAAAGCTGCAAAAGAGATGAAAGCAGCGTCCGTATTGCGTATGAATAACCCCCCCAAATAGAGTTAAATAGCCAATAGTAGATTCTTCATCTACCAATATCGCCCTTACTGCATCTCCGACCGTGAAAGCGCCGGCAGGTCCGGCCGCGAGGCACACAATTATCTCTTCGAAGACCAAGTATATTATATTATATCAGCTACTACTTGAAGTTACTAATAAAAGCATCACCTAAGTTAGGTAGACCTATCGTTATTAATTTGAACATGATATTCAAATAATCAACCCAATAATAGGTAAACATCATACTAAGCTAATTATTGTAGAATAATTTATGAATTTCTTTTATACTTAGTATTCAGAATAAGATAATTAGACTTTTCGTCTTCAATACTTATCGCTCCAAGAACTTCATCTATGGCTTCCAGGCCCCTTCCACGGGTATCCACTGGCGATTCAACAGTCAAAGAGATTGGGTGGATTTCAATTTTCGCAATGCACTGATTTTGCTTTAATAAACCATCCTTAGACCCAACATATTACCTGATTCCTACGCCCAGGAGATGTAAAATAATTAACAATGTTTCAGGGCAAGGTGCAGCGTAGCTCGATCATCATTCCCTTAAGCGTTATCTCAGCTCTTTCACTACATGTGCCGACAAGCCGAGTGTCTCTTCGGCTTAAAATGAACAACAAGTCTCAGGTCTTGGAGGAATTAGTGTGTTGTCGATCATCTCTACTTTTTACTGTTGTTTTGTGATACTCGGGACCCCTGGCCAAATGAGTGGCAGCTACTTGACTATTTCCATCACGATCCATTTTCTCTTGGGGTTGCGTGGTAATTCTATGCTACCTAACATGCTTTATTACATGAAGGCTCAAGTCCTGCGTTAAACCCAGAGATGAAGCTATTTCTCAATGTAGGATAAAGTGCTAAGCTGAGGAGGGATGAATTAACGGATGCACCATGGGAGACACCTACCAAGTGTTGCCAAACATAGCTCGTCCTGAACCAAGCATCACAGACCTCTAGATTGGATTGATTATGTTGTAACCCCTGTGCTGGGCATTGTCATGTCTAGGTTTTATCTCTCATCTTGTTTTCTCAGAGTATCCAGACATTGATAATGTCCGATCTTTTGCTCGGAGGTCCGTGAGAATTCCGAGAGACCCGCCACAACCTACAAGAGACGAATCTCTTGTTTGAGAATTTTGTGGGACTAATTGGTCAGACCTTTCATAGAGATTGTTCTTTCAACCTCACTCCACCACGCTGCATCGATGCCATATAAACACCTCATACCTCTCTGAGCCGCTCACTCCATGCCTCTTGCCGGGGGTATGATCCCTACTTATCGCGTGGACATCGCTCTGGCACCGGAACAGCGTTATGTCGAAGTGGCGCGCGATTTTGCGCCGCGAATGCGCGACATGACAACGGTCTTCAACGACCTACTGGACTCCATTTTCAGGTATCCCCTCGTCTGCTGGCTCATCAAGACCTGCGCCAGGTTGTTCCTCCGTAGACTCCACGATGAGGAGCAGGACCGCGAAGTCAAAAGCATCGCCAAGCTAGTTGGCATGGACAATTACCTCCTTATCGCTCTGAATATCCTTCTCGACGTGATGATGGGCTGCACGGCATGCTGTATCTTGACAGAGCCCAACAGCCAGCGGCCGACAGTGGCCGCCAGTCGTTTAATGCATTTCCGGACATTAGATTGGGCGATGGATCCTCTCAGGCATCTACTCATTGTTGTGGAGTTTGTAGACTCCAGTGACAATCCCCATCGAGTTATTGCCAGGTCGATTACTTATGCTGGCTTTGTGGGTACTTTGACAGCCACGAGGTAAGTTATTTACACCGACGAGAGTTGCTGTGCTGACATCCCCACAGACCTGGGTTGTCCGTTTCACTCAACTACCGGCCATCAAATGAGCATTCATGTTCGAGCACCGCTGTCCGGAAACACCAGTTGCTGGTTTTGTTCGGCTTCCGCCCATCCGTGGCCTCTGTCCTCCGCTCCGTGATCCTCAAAGAGGGAGGTTGGACGCTTCACGAAACATCGGCAAGCGACAATGCCTCGTCGCCAATAATAGCTCTGGCATCGCAACTGACCAAGCAGCCCACTTCGCCATGCTACCTCACACTCAGCGATGGTGTGAACGCTGCAGTGATCGAGAAGGACGTATACGGTGGCAAATTGAAGACTTCTGATCGTTTCATCGTGCAAACGAATCACGACACTCACAAGTCTGGCTGCTGTACGGGAAGGCGAATCATGCCGTCTCATCCAGACGACGCTCGAGCTTCGATTCTAGGTGCAGAGCCTTGGCTGAAAGATTCAAATCTGCGCATGACTATGCTTCATGAAAAGTGGCTGCTCCACGTCGCCGGCGCAGAAACTGCTTCGCCTGTAGGGATCGAAAAGAAGGATGAAAACGGCCTGTGTTTCGGTCAAAGGGCTGATGCCTCAAGTGTAAGGCCGAGGGTGGGGGTAAAGGAGCATTTGTTGCAAGAGTGGATGATGGAGTTTCCAATCATCAATGAGTGTTCTCATTATGGCTGCATCATGGACCCTCAGATGGGTGACATAAGGTGGCTGGTCCGGGGAATGATCGAGTATGACCCCCAAAATCCGCGATTTTAGACGGTTAGCACGGACGACGTCGTGACCTGGGTATTGTGTGCAACATTCGTGCGCCGCGCCTCGTTGGTGAGAAGATGGAAGCTGCCTACAGTTGGGTCATAGGCTTGAGCACGTAGATAGTGAGTAAAGACGTACTATTCTCATCCTAGCCCCCTAGAGACCCAATCCACCAGCCGAAAGAAAAGGGCGGATGACAGCATGGCCTGCCGAATATAACATAGCTGGACCCCAGAGCCTTTTTGTTCCAACTTCATCCGCCTAGAGAGAATTTATAAGACCTTCAAGCGCAAAAAAAAATCCAACTGGTAACGCTGACGTGAAAAAAAAAAAAATAGGTTGCTGTCAAAGTACGTTCTAGTGTCACATGTGGTAACTCCATGTGCTGTTGAGGGTAATCTTCAGTCTAACGCCTTTTGGCAGAAGGGACAAGCCCATCGTTCTGGGTGTTTGTCTTTTTCATAGTCGCGAAGTTCACTCTCAGAAGGAAAGATTTCTCCACGGCCACGAGATTTACATTGAGGGTAGCGCTGAATTGTATAAGTATAACAATAATTGATAATACTGTACTAAAATAACTTATTGAGTACAGGGTCGACCGAAAGTAGTGTCCGCTTTTTCTCTTTATTTAATGTTTTATTTATTAGAACCCCACTTTAGCCACATGTGGCTGACACAGTATTCCTACGGTTTTCCATATGTTCACAAGCTAGTCTAGAAATGGCTCTATTATGCAACAGAATCTAATACTGGTATTCCAGGTACTTATCGACCCCCCAGTCTGAATTTCCCCTGTCCCTTCCTTCTAGTTAATTTTAGCTCTTATCAAACCCTACTGAGACTTGATTCTTATACAGTACTAATAATATGATAACCAAAGTAACTCTAAGTATAAGCAGATTCAAGCTCTACTCTATAATAAAAAATTAACTAGAAAAATAGTAAGTAAAGTTAAATACAGTAAATATACTATCCGTAGAATATACTTAAACCTGTATTATTTTAGAACTACTTAACTACTGCTAAATAGGACTGGCTGCTACTGAAGTATATTACCCCCTTATAATAGTTGGATAACTTATACTGGATAAGGTCTAGGGTAGGTTAGGGCTAAACTAATTAGAGTATTATTCTAAGTAGTATAATTAGATTATTATAGGCTATATAATATAAGTTACTATTAATATAAGTACTATAGAGCTAGTAATAATAAATACATAGATAATATTATTAATAACTATTTAAAAAAAATTCTATCTAATAAAATAAATATATATATATATTAGAATAATATATTTAATATAGAGTATATTATTAGTACTAGATAGTAGTATATTTAATATATAGAATATTAAATATATTAGTCTCTATATATAACTAGATATAATAACTAAGGGAGATCTTTTATATAATATAGAGATAGTTTATAATATAATACTTTTTTCTATTAGTTTTATTCTTAAAACTATATTTAATAGCCTAGTTAGTATATTATTTAAACTTCTTTTTTCTATTATTTATACTAATACTATATTATCTAATTATATTTTTAAAGTAAAGATATTAAAAACTAAATTATTTATAATCTATAGAAATACTTTTCTTTTTATTATTCTAAATAATTCTTCTATTATATTAATATACTTTTATTATAAGAGTTATAATAAATATTCTTATTAGATTTTTCTATTTAATTTTTCTTATTATATAGAGTATATATTATATAGTTAATTATATTATAATATCTAGAGATTATCTATATAGTAGATTTATTATATTAAGATTTATTATTAGTAAACTAAAGAAGAACTAGATATAGTAGAGAAAAAGTTAGAGTATATAAATATTAAAGTATAATATTTATATAAATAAAAGAAAATATAGTTTAATAAGATAATATAAATAGTATCTTATAGTATTAATAGTATTAAGAAATTAGAATAAATAAAGTATAAGAAGATAAAAGAGATAGCTTATAAAGTAGTTTTTTCTTTAGAGATTATTCTTTTATTTAAATCTATATTTTTAGAGATTAAGATTAATTTAGTATTTCTTTAAAAAAATATAGAGTTATTTTCTTTTTAGTTTATTAGAATAAATATTTCTAAATCTAATAATATTATTAAATAAGTTTCTAATAATTCTTTAAATATTTAATAAGTTTCTAGAAATTATTCTTATTAATATATTTTTTTTATTTAATAAAATAAACTATTTATTTATTTCTAACTTTTTTTTTTAATATTTTTTCTAATTTATATTTATCTTTATAGATCTTAATTAGATAATCTTAATTTAAAGTATTTTATAATATTTTTTTAAATAATAAAATATAAAGAACTAGATAGATATATATTATATCTAGTAATAATAGTTTATAATTAATATTTAATTTTTTCTTTAGAATTTTAAATAATTCTAATTTTTTATAATCTAATTTATTATTAGTTATAATATTATAATATTTTTATAAAGTAGATAAATTTTATTTCTCTTTTTTAAAATTAATTTATTTAATTTTATTTTATTATAATATTTCTTTATTCTCTTCTAAATAAATTTTAGTTCTATTTTTATTTCTATATATAGTAAATATAATATTTCTTTTATAAGTATAATAATATATCTAGTTTATTAAGTATATATTAGTTTAGAAACTCTAGTTTATAATTATAATTTATATATATAAATATAAGCTAGATAAATTCTTATACTAAACTATTATATATAATTTATATAGTAAATAATAGTTATATCTAATTATTTTATTTATAATTAATATATACTTATAAATATTATTTTAATATTTAGTTTAAATATTCTATTTATTTATAATTTTAAAAATAATAAGTTATTAAAAGGTTATATTTAGTATTTATTTATACTATAAATAATTATTAAAATTTAAAAATAAATATTATTTCTCTATTTAAAATTATTTCTTTAAATAATTTATCATAGTTAATTATATAATATAGGAATTAATATATAAGATTTTCTATAGAGCTTATTTTTTTATATAGAATAAAGTATCTATATCTTATAAGTTTATTAATAATAATTAAAATACTATTATATTATACTTATATTATTAGTTTAATTAATAATAATAATTTAATAATATAATAAAAAAATATTAATTATTATAATTATTTTAATATTTAAACTAGTTTAAGTTCTCTATATAGTTTATATTTTATAGATTTAATTTATATATAAATATTATATTCTAAAACTATAGTTTATATATCTTTCTATAAATTAAAGTAATTATAATATTATTTTATTCTATTAAATATTTTCTTAACTTCTTAATATTCTAAAAGTAAATATTTATAGATTTCTTTAATAAATACTAGTTTTATATCCTATTATAATATTTTTATATTTAGTATAATATCTATCTAGATTTTAGTATATACTATCTTCTTTAGTATAATATCTAAGGTTTTCTATACTAGATATTCTTTTTTATTTATAATAGATAATTATCTATTTATTTTAGAAACTATCTATTTATATTTAGATTTCTAGTTAAAAGTATTAGCTCTTCTATTTTCTAATCCTTTTTAATATATAATTTTATAGTTAAACTTAGATAAATATTTAGTATAGTATATTTATCTTCTATTAAATTATTAAATTATAGTAAAATATTAAATATTCTTATAGTTTATATATATCTTAACTGTTGATTTTAGAGATTATAGCCTCTATAAGTTAGTGGTCAGGACCGCTAGCAATTAGCGGTTGCAACCACTAGCTGTTAGTGATAGCAGCCACTGTACGTTAGTGGCTGTTAGACCTTTGCAACAGCTAGCTAATAGCGGTTGAGATCGCTATCTATTAGTGATGGTTATCGCTAGCTAATAGCGATACAGCCCTGTGGGTTAGTGGCTGAGTCCCCTGTGGGTTAATAGCTATAGCCCCTGTGGGCTTGTGGCTAAGCTACTATAACTACTACAGCTTAGCGGGCTCCAGCAACCCCTTTAGGGCTAGGAGCCTTAGCAGCTTATTTATAGGTTATTAGGCTATATTTAGCTCTAGAAAAATCAGGAAAAATCCTACTAACTTCTAGGAGCTTAATCTATACCCAGGCTACCCTATAATCAGCCTACTCTAGACTAGATCTTAGATCTTAGATAATTCCTTCAGCTTTAAAGATAAGGTATCTAATATCTATATTTAACTAATTAGAAAGACTAGCTCTTTTAGATAAAAGTAGGTCTTAAAAAAGGTATATATATCAGTTGAAGGTTTTAGTAGTTATAAGTTAATTTTTTAGATTTCCTATAGTAATAAATTTTATAAAAAATCAAAAGTAGCTCGGGAAGCTACTATAGTAGGTTTTAGAGTAGTTTTTAGTTAGTAGATATATAAGAGGAAATAGGATAAAATTCTAGGAACTCTTATAAAAATAAGATACTTTTATACTATAAAATATACTATAAATTATCTTCTTAGTACTTAAATTAACTGAGTTATTAGCGAGTGTTCAGCTTAAAAAGCTGTGAGTTATAGCGAACTTCCTACTGTGTTATAGCGGCTTTAAGGCCTAATATACCTTGAAAGCCCCTGTAAATTCAACATTAACCTTATATTATATTTCTAAATAGTAATATTTAAATTCTTTAAATATATATATAATAGCTATAAATTTCTTATTATAAATAGAGTAGTTAAGTTCTATACTATATAGTTTTTTTAAGTAGAAAGCTATAAGATATAGTTTCTCTTTATTATTCTTTTAGCTAGTTTATATACTAATTATAAAGCCTAAAGTATTAGTTTTAAGTTCTATTTCTTTTATAGAATTAAATATTTATAATATAAATTCTAAAAATATTTATTCTTTAATTTTAATAAATATTTAATATTGCTTATTATTTTATTTAAATTCTATATTCTTTTTTATTATATTATATAATAGTATAATAATCTTTCTATAATTTTTAATAAATTATTAATAATAGTTAGTAAATCTAAAGAAAGCTTATATTTCTTTAATAGTTTCTAATATTTTCTAATTTTTAATAATATTAATTTTATTAAATTCTATCTATATTTTATTTAATTAAAAAATATATTCTAGAAAGTTAGTTTCTTATATATAGAAATAGCTTTTTTTAGGTTCTACTAGAAGATTTATATTTTATAGTTTCTATAATACTTTATATATATAATCTTTATATATTTTCAGAGTATTAGAAAATATTAAAATATTATTAAGATAAATAATTATAAAGATATTAAGATATTCTTTAAGTATTTAATTAATTATTTATTAGAATATTATAAATATATTTATTAGTCTAAAAGATATAATAAAATACTTATAGAGATTTAACTTTATTCTAAATATTATTTTCTATTTATTTTCTTTTTTAATTTATATTAAATTATAAGCTCTTTTTAGATTTAGTATTATAAATTACTATTTACTCTATAACTAGTTTCTAAGTTTTAAAATTAGCAGTAAGAGTATTCTATCTTTATATATAATCTTATTTAATTATTAGTAATTAATAACTAAATAGAGTTTATTAATTCTTTTTTAATATAAATATTATAAAGTATTCTATAAATAAAGTTAATAAATATATATAATATAATCTATTAGTATATAAACTAAACTAGTATATAAACTACTTTTTCTAATTTTTTAATTCTTTATTTTTAAACTTACTTTTTTTAATTAAAAGAAATAGTATAGATAAATAATAAAAATTAAATTATTCTAGCTCTCTAAGCCTTAGAAGAAGATCCTAAATTAAATCTCCGAAAGATTATATTAATCTATAAAGTTAATTATATAATACTATATTTATATAAGTATAGCTAGACTATTTAATCTGATTTCTAGTATAGTAATTAGATTCTTATTAATCTAGAGAAATAGATTATTATTAAGAGGATCTTTAATCTAGATTCTTAAGTATTTTCTTTATAACTACTTAAGATAGAAGATATAGCTAATCTCCTACTATATAATTATAATATAGAGTATATATTACGAATAACCCCTATATTATCTAATAGGATTAATTTTAGTTATTATATATAGTTATATATAATTAGGCGATATAGTTAATATTCTATATATTAACTATACTACTAACTGATTACTAATAATATATTCTATATTATATATATTATCCTAGTATATATATATATTTATTTCCTTAGGTAGAATACTCTCTTAGATAGTTATTAATAATATTATCTATATATCTATTATTACTAGCTCTATAATACTTATATATTAATAGTAACTTATATTATATAGCCTAAGATAATCTAATTATACTACTTAGAATAATACTCTAATTAGTTTAACCCTGATCTACTCTAGACCCTATTTAATATAAATTATCTAATTATTATATATTAATAATTCTTATTTAGCTAATTACCTTATCTTAGCTACTATATAATAATAAAAAGATACTATAACTACTCTAGGAACTCTTGCTCAGTAGAATAATACTCCTAAGAAACTAACTACCTAGTAGATAATTAAATAACTTATACTATATATTAAAGGTTTTAAAAAGAAATATTAGAAGGATTAAGAAGAAATTATTTATTTAATACTATTAGAATCTTTCTCTAGAGATATTTAAGAATTAGATATATTTAAGATTTAACTTTAAGCTTATTTTAAATTCTTTCTAATAAAATTTAAAAAAGATAAAAATAGAATTAGATTTATAGGAATATATCTTATTAATACTATAGAATAATAGTTCTAGATATTTCTTTATAACTAGTATAATAATAAAGCTAAACTAGAAAATAAGAATTAGATAATAATTAATATCCTTATAAGCTATAATAACTTTATTATTATACTTATAAGAGCTTTTAGAAAAGTTAATTATAAATAATAAGCTATTAAGGAATTTAAGAATCTCTAATAGACTAGAGCTATCTTAGGCTATACTACTAAGTTTAGAAAGATTATATTCTATCTAGACTAGAATAATAGCTCTTTTAAAACTATATTCTATAATAGACTTAAGGATAAAGTTAAGAACTAACTCTTTAAAATAAATAAACTAGATAATTTAATTAAATATATAGCTATAGTAGTATAAATTAATAATTATATTTATAAATAAAAACTATAAAGGGAAAAAAAATATAATAGTTAGAATTATATTAAAACTAATAATAAATCTAACTATAGAGTATAATAAGCTCTACTACTATCTATAGTATTTAGAATATATTTAGAGCTTATAAAGCTAAAAGCTATAAAAAAAATATAAATACTATAATTATAATAAGATTAGATATATTTTACCTTAATATCTAAAGTTAAAAAAGTAGAAGAATTAGAAGCCTACTAAGGAAGATAAGAGATAGTTAGAAGTAATTAAGAAAACTAATAAAAAGATTAAGATCCTGGATATAATATAAAGACCCTACTCTATAAGGAATATCTAATAATCTTATACTTCCTAGATTTAATCTAACTCTAGTATCTATCTATATCTAAGTTCTAAGTAAAAATAAGAAATAGGAATATAATCTTATAAAAGATAATTAGAAGAAGATTAGAAAAGAATTTAAAGAACTTAAGGAAAAATATAAAAAATAAAAAGGAAATATCTATAAATATAAACTAATAACTAAGTATAAAGTAATATTCTACTATAAAAATAATTTTATTTTATACTTAATCTATAATAGGGAATACTATTAGGAAATAAAGGGATAGATAACTATAGAATATAATAAGGTATATACTTATTACTAATTAGTAATTTAGAAATAGAATTCTAATAATAATAACTAACTAGTAGTCTATAGAAGATAACTAGTAGATATTATTAAGAACCTAGGAAGTTTATAAATATTAGAATACTAGAAGAATATCTTAAAGGAAGATTATTTTAAAGAATTATAGATTATATACTATAATTATAGATACTTATTATACTAGTAGAAGAAGATTAATTTTAATATCTTTCTATATATAGCTAGTACTATACTATTAAGGTATACTATAGTATAAACCTAATAATTTATAATTAAATAACTATTAGTTAGATTATATATTATCCTAAAGGAAAACTTAGAAGAATATCTCTATAAATATAATATAGAAGAACAGTATATTAAATTATATTAGAACTCTAAATATAGAATCTATTAGAACTCTAAAATTAAACTCTAGTATAAGTAAAAGGAACTTAAAGTATATACTACTTATAAATATAGTAGTTATATTAAATAATATTATAATTAGAACTATATAAACTATCTAGATATAAAAAAGAAAGTATTAAGAATTATAAGAGATACTAATAATAATATTAACTATATAAAAAAGTATTTTAAATAAGTTTAGAAATAGGAAGAAGAAATATATAGATTCTATAGATAGAAATAAACTATTAAGAAAGAAAATAAAATATAGATTAATAAAGAAATAAAAGCTAAAATTAAGAAATAGAAAAAAATTTAAGCTTTAATAGAAATCTAGCTTAATAAAGATAAAACTAATAAAAATATAGAAGAATAAGTTAACTAGATAAAAAATAATATAAACTATTTATAATAGGGCTATAGTATAGTAGAAACTAGAGGACTTTAGGAGTAATAAAGATAGAAAGCTTACTTAATATCCTTATAAATATTAAGATTAAGAGGAACTAGTTTATAGTATTTATTAACTATAGAGTATAGGAAAATTATATTTTATTAGTAATAATTAACTAACTCTATTTATTATAAAGAAAGAAGGAAGAAACCTATATAGTTATAAATATTAAAGGCTTAAAATTTAAATATAATAATAGAATTATTAACTCTAAGACTAATTATCTTATAATTAAAATCTAAGAGAAAAAATTTAGTATTACCTATAATCTAGTACTACTAGGAATTTATAATATAATATTAGAGTTATTATAGCTATAAGATATAAACCTACTAATAGATTAATTTACTAGCTATATAGAGTAAAGAGATATTCTTATAAATCTATATTAGGATTAATAGAAATTAAAATTTTATTAGATATTAGAAGAATAGAATATTTCTTTAATAACTAAAAGTACTACTATAAAAAACCTAAATAATAACTTATAATAATAAGTAGATATAATAATTATAATTTTAATAGTATTATAATCTAGTATAATAAGAAACTTATTCTAATAAGAACTAAGATAGATAATATAAATCTTAGGAAGAATATAGAAATAAGAATAGCTCTTAGATATAATTTTAGTACTAATTAACTAGGAATAACTAATAAAGGAATAATAATAAGAATATAAAATTAAATATAGTTAATAGTAAAAGAAAATAGAGAAACTATTTATAGAACTATTTAATATTAGAATTAAAGAATAGAGCTGAATAAATAATAAATAGAAATCCTAATAGAATAAAGAAAATAATATATAGTATAAGTACTAATAAAAGAAATATCTAAAATAGAAGGAATATTTTAAGAATATTCTATAGGAATATAATTATTTTAAAAAGATACTATTTATAGAAGAACTAGAAATAGAGCTATCTGAGTATAATTAGTAGGATTATAAAATCTCTATTATTAAAGAAGAAGAACTAGATTTCTATAAACTCTATAATCTTATAGAATTTTAATTATAAACACTCTATAAATATATTAATAATATATTAATAGAAAACTATATATAATTATTAATTTTATCTATAGAATTCCTTATAATATTTATATCTAAGAAGAATAGTAAACTCTATCTAGTTATTAACTATTAATAGCTGAATAAGATTATATATAAAAATAGAATACCCTTACTACTAATTACTAAACTTAGAGATTAACTATAGAGTAAATAATAGTTTATAGTATTAGATCTAAAAGAAGCTTATAACTTAATATAAATTAAAGAAGGAGATAAATAGAAAACAGTATTTAGAATAAAGTTCAGCTTTTATAAATACCTTATTATATCTTTTAGATTAATAAATATACCTATAATATTCTAATAAATAATTAATTAAGTACTCTAGAAGTATTTTAATATTTTTATAGTTATTTATCTTAATAATATACTAATATTTTCTAATAATCTAAAAATATATAAGAAGTATATCTATAAGATCTTAGAGAAATTAGAGGAAGTAAAACTCCTTATAGAACTAGAAAAAAGTTTTTTCTATATATAAGAAGTTAACTTTTTAGAATATACTATCTAACTAAATAAAATATAAATAGAATAAGGTAAGATACTATAGTTAAGAATTAGGAAGAACTAAAAACTATTAAAAAAGTATAAGCTTTTCTTAGATTTACTAATTATTACTAATAATTTATTAAGGATTATAGAAAAATTACTATATCTTTATATAATATTATAAAAAAAAGAAATTAAATTCTAATAGAATAATAAATAGTATAAAGTATTTTATAAAATTAAGGAATATATACTTTTAGAACCTATACTATAGATATTTAATTCTATAAAAAAAGTAGTACTTAAAATTAATACTTTAGATTTTATAATTAGTATATAAATTAGCTAAAAAAATAATAAGGGAAAACTATACCCTATAGCTTTCTACTTAAAGAAACTATATAGTATAGAACTTAACTATTCTATCTATAATAAGGAATTTATAGCTATTATATATATATTTAAAGAATTTAAATACTACTACTTAGAAATATAATATAAGGTTAAAGTATATATAGATTATAAGAATATTTAATATTTTACTATAATCTAATAACTTAATAGGAGATAAATATACTATACTGAATATTTATTAAAATTTAATTATAAAATTATATATTAAAAAGAATTAGAAAACAGAAGAGCTAATACTTTTAGCTAAAAACCTGAATATAAATAAGCAGTCCTCAGGATAAATAGATAATTATTTACTATAAATAATAAAGAATATTTAGTATAGAAAACTTTAGGTATTATACTATAAAAAACAGTATATATAAAAGTCTAGATAGATATTATACTAGATATAAAGATAATATAGTAAGATATAAAAATAGTACTTATTAAGGAAATCTATAAATACTTACTCTTAGAATATTAAGGAGTTAAGAAAATATTTAATAGGATAAAGCAGTATTATAATTACTCTAGCCTATAAAGAGATATATAAACTGTAATCGCAGATATACTACTTCCTCCTCCGGTTTAATAGCTCCCCCTAAATAGATAAAATATATCTACTGCTATACTACTATAGCTCCTATTATATAACTTATCCCTATATAAGTTAATAACTATCTTAGCTCTTAAAGATATATCTTTAACTTTTTATTCTCCCCTATACTCTATCTTTCCTCTATCTTACTTTATTTATAGGTAGTACTATTATATTCTATAGTCCTATATAGTTCCTATTCTATTATACCCTTCTAGTTCTATATTAGAATAAAGTCCCTTACTAATATTAATAAGACTAATAGCTAGGCTAGTTAGCTATTACTAATATATATTTATATTATAGGAGATATAGTCTAATAAGGTATTATTCTATAATATTCTTATATCTATTCTATCCTCTAATACTATATCCAGCTCTTTATATAGCTCTCTTTTCTCTATTATTTTTTCTTTCTAAATACTAATAATACTAAGAGTTTAAAAGGTATAGCTCTAACCGGGCTATCTTATAATACTATAAACTTTAGCCTTTTAGATAATAGCAGAGTATCTTATAGTAATACTCTCTTTTATAAAGCCTCTAATAGATATCTAGTAAATAGTAGAAATACCTCTATACTTATTAATAGTCCCTATAGTATAATAGAGTATAGTAGTATCTCAGGCTAATTATTTAGTCCTAAGTATAGTTATTCTAGGGGTTTCTAATATAATAATACTCCTAATTAGTTTATAGAGAGTAGGCAGAGATTATATAGTAGGAGGCCTTTATATAGTTAGCTACTATCTCCTTATTTAGAGACTCTCTCCCTATTCAGAGGGTAGTAAGATATACTTACTACTAAGAGAAATAATATTCTATTAATTACTTCCTACTCTTCCCTAGGATCAGCTGCTTCTATACTACTTATAATAGCTCAGTAGTTATAATAATATTAGAGGCTAGTATAATAATTAGTTAATATAAAGCTAAATCAGTTATAGTATAAAACTAATACTCTCCTATTAAACTAAATTTACTTATACTATTATATAATTATATTTTAATTATAATATAGAATAGACTAATATAAGAGAGAGGGGGTAAGCTTTAAATAGAATTAGCTATCTACTTATTACCTTAGTATTTCTATCCCTCTTTTTTCCTCTTTTTCTCTACTAGTTACTTATAGAGGGTTATATAGATATAAGGTAGTATATATCTAGGAATAAAGATAGGGGTATAAAGGAGAAAGGGGCAGTAAGTTATATCCTTTTAGATATTAGCTATAATACTCCTCTATTATATTATATTAGATATAGCTAAAGTAGCTTTATAATTAGTAGACCTGGTAGAGTATATATAGCTTAGATATAAATTACTATAAGATTCTAAGAGTATATTTATAAGGAGATAAGGTGTTATAAACAACCCCTGTATTACCTAACAGAACTATCCTTAGTTATTATATATAGTTATATATAATTAAATAATATAGTTAATATTCTATATATTAATTATAATACTAATTGATTACTAATAATATATTCTATATTATATATATTACTCTAGTATATATATATATTTATTTTACTAGATAGAATACTCTTTTAGATAGTTATTAATATAGTTATAACTCTACTATAATACTATCTATATATTTATTATTACTAGCTCTATAATACTTATATATTAATAATAACTTATATTATATAGCCTAAGATAACCTAATTATACTACTTAGAATAATACTCTAATTAGTTTAATTCTAATCTATTCTAAACCCCTATCTAGTATAAGTTAGCTAACTATTATATATTAATAACTCTTATTTAGCTAATTACTTTATTTTAATTACTATATAATAATAAAGAAGATATTATAATTATTATAGTATTCTAAGCCTAGTAATAGTATACTTCTACTACTAATAATAATCTACCTACTCTAACTATTAAGGATAATACTATAAATAAGAATAGTAATAATAATAGTAAGGATAATAATAACTATACTAAGGAAATATAGTTCTTATAAGACTAAGTTAACTAGCTTAATATATATCTTATAAATACTTATTAGGAGTTAGCTAATATAATAGCTTTTATAATATAGTAAGCTACTATAAATACTAATATTTATATATAAGCTATAATTACTATTTAAAGAAGAGAGCTAGAATAACTACTTAAGCTATTACTACCTAAGATATTTAATAGAATATAAAATAAACTCTAAGGATTTATAATCTAACTCTAAATATACTTTAATTACTTTCCTATTATATTTAATACTAGTAAAAGAAAGGTTATATATATCTACTTATAACTTAAGGGAGTTATACTTAATTAGTTTAAATCTATTATAAGAGAATATCTTAATAGATAAGGAAGCTAATAAACTATTAATATTATAATAAGCTTTAATTATTTTATAGAGATTTTTAAATAAATCTTTAGTATTTAAGATAAGAAGTATAAAGTAGAATATAAGATTAATATACTTATCTAGAAAGAATTATATTTAACCTTTAGTACTTACTACCTCTAGCTACTAGCTAAGACTAAATAGAATAAGAAATATACTATATCTTACTACTTTAACTAATTTAAAAAGAAAGTTTAAGAAAAACTATATAAGAAAGATAAACTAAAAAGTATTTATAAATATATAACTATAGTTATAAGGATTAATAACTAGTAATATTATTAGTAAACTTATAATAGAAAAGTAATCTATTTTATTAATACTAGAAAACTATAATAGTAGTATACTATAGCCTCTAGGATATATATAGAACCTATAGAGCTAGAAGCTATAAAGAAATATAAATACTATAACTATAATAAGATTAGATATATTTTATCTTAATATCTAGAACCTAAAAAAGATAAGAAGAAAGAATAGAAATCTACTAAGGATAGTAAGAAGTAATTAGAAATAATTAGGAAAACTAATACTAAAGTTTTAGAAATAATATATAAAATTAATTAGAAAGAAACTCTTATAAATATTATAATTTCTAAATTTCCCCTAAGAAATATATCTATCTTTAGAGAAGTATTAGAATCTAAGGAATATAAAAAACTTAGTATAGCTAGAAAATAATAAGAAGAAATCTAATAGATCTTCTAAGAGCTTAAGAAAAAGCTTAAATAAGAGGAATAAATCTTAGGATTTAAATTACTTACTAAATATAAATATATATTTTATTATACTAATAGAGTTATTTTATAAAATACTACTAAAAAGAAATAATATTAGTAAATAAGAATAGAAATTAAAGCTAAATATAATAAACTCTATATATATTATTAGGAAAAGATATAGAAATAATATCTAGATATATTAGAAAAACTGGTTATCTTTAGGAATAATACTATTAATACTATATAACTTAGTAATAGTATATATAAAATACTAACCTATATAGAGACTATATAGATATATAACTATTCTTTTAAATCCTAGATAACTTACTATAATAACTAGTATCTAATATACTAGATAATAAAAACTAAAAATAATTTCTTCCTATACTCTAATAGAAGAATATCTAATAAATATACTATAGAATAAATATAATAATTTATATACTAATAATATAGTATAAAGTAATATATTATCTTTAAAGAAGATTTAGAGAAATATTCTAAAGAATATATTTATAGTAAACTACTAGTAGAATTATACTCTAAGCTAAGATATAAAGTTTATAAAAAAGCTAAAATTAAACTATAGTATAAAAATAAGAATTTTAAAGACTAAATAATAGCTAAATATAATAATTAAATTAAATAATACTATAACTAGAAGTATAGAAACTATTTAGAAATTAAAATAATAGTATTAAAACTAGCTAAATATAGTAATAATAATATAAACCCTACTAAGCTATACTTATAATAGTATTAACTATAGGAAGAAGAGATAAAATAATATTATAAATAAGGTATACTATCTTTAACTAATAGTAAAGAAAGTAATAATATAGAGGAATAAAAAATTACTTCTACTAATAAAAAGAAATAGAATAAAACTTACTCTAATAATAGAATATCTATAATTACTAATAAATTAAATAAGTAGAAAAAGAAATATAAATAATTTATTCTTAGTTATATAGATAAACTAAAAACCTTTATAGATATTCTATAATAGGTATTTAAGAATAAAGAAAAATAAGAATAGTTTAAATAATAAGTTAACTAGATAAAAAATAATATAAACTAACTATAATAGAGCTATAGTATAATAAAATAATATTAAATTAGAAGACTTTAGAAGCTATTAAGAGAGGAAATTTAATTAATATTATTATAGATATTAAGATTAAGAGATACTAGCTTATAATATAGATAGACTATAGAGTATTATATAATTATATCTTACTAGTTGTAATTAACTAACTCTACTTACTATAAAGAATAAAAAAGAAATTCTATAATATTATAACTCTAGATAGAATATTATTTAAATATAATAATAGAATTATTAACTCTAAGACTAATTACTTTATAACTAAGATCTAAGGAAAAGAATTTAATATTATATATAACTTAGTACTATTAAATTTTTATAATATTATATTAGAATTACTATAGCTATAAGATATAAACCTACTAATAGATTAGTTTACTAGCTATATAGAGTAGAAGGATATTCTTATAAATCTATATTAGAATTAATAAAAATTAAAATTTTATTAGATATTAGAAGAATATAATAATTTCTTAATAACTAAAAGTATTATTATAAAAAACTAAAATAATAATTTATAATAATAAGTAGATATAGTAGTTATAATCTTAATAGTACTATAACCTAGTATATTAAAAAATCTATTTTACTAAGAATTATAATAAATAAAATAAATCTTAGGCTAGATATAAAAATTAGAATAATCTCTAGAAATAGACTTTATTAATTAGATATATATAATAAATTAATAAAAATATAATTATAATATTAAATTTAATTTATAGTATAAGTAAGTAAAAAAAGAATAATTATAAAAAAATAAGGAAGAATATCTTAAAAGGGGAAAACTAGATTATATTCTAAAGGAATATTAGAAATATAATAAACTATTTAAGAAAACTCTAGAAACTAGATTACTATAATATAGCTAATAGGATTATAAAATCTCTATTATTAAAGAAGGAGAACTAGTCTTTTATAAACTCTATAACCTTATAAAACCTTAGTTATAAATACTCTATAAATATATTAATAATATATTAATAAAAAACTATATATAATTATTAACTTTATCTATAGAATATCTTATAATATTTATACTAAAAAAGAATAGTAAACTCTATTTAGTTATTAACTACTACTAGCTAAATAAGATTATATATAAGGATAGAATACCCTTACTATTAATTATAGAACTTAGAAACTAGTTATAGGGTAAACAGTAGTTTACTATATTAAATCTGAAGGGAGCTTATAACTTAATATAAATAAAAGAAGGAGATAAATAGAAAATTATCATGCTACAAACAGGGGCTGCACGGAGCCCCCTATAAAAGGGCTGGAAACAGCTAACAGATAGAAGAGAATCCAAGCCTTAAGAATTATACTACCTTATATACAAGTGAAGGTATCGTGAACCTAGGTTTCAACTACAACCCGTCAGAACCCGGCTACCCTGTAGCCAAGTACGAATAACACATCTACAGCGCCAGGCTGGTTGCGGCCAGTTTCGAGCGTAACAGTTGGTAGCAATTCTGCCTGGTTCCGGGTTCGATCCCCGTACTAGCCCGTGCGTACGGGGCCTAGGTCAGGGCCTCTGGAGACCTGCTGTAGAGCCTAGCCACAAGGCTTCGGGCCTTGGAGGCCCTATATAGCCTGTAACAGACCCCTGCTACAGTGGTCCTCGTCGCTGAGATGTAAGGCGGCCGAGCGCTATAGCCCTGAGGGCAGGGCTGTCTCTCTTGTTACGGAGGGGCACTTGTTACGCTATATAGGCTCTAATACTACTGTAGCTCCTAACTAGAGGGCTGCAGCAGGCCTTTTACTATAGGTAGTTAGAGTACCTTTTAGGTATAATAAAAATAGTATTTAGAATAAAGTTTAGCTTATATAAGTACCTTATTATACCCTTTAGACTAATAAATATACCTATAATATTTTAATAAATAATTAATTAAGTACTCTGGGAGTATTTTAAAATCTTTATAATTATATATCTTAATAATATTCTAATATTCTTAGATAATCTAGATATATATAAGGAATATATATATAAGGTTCTAAGAAAACTAGAAGATATAAATCTCCTAGTAGAACCTAAGAAAAGCTAGTTTTATATTAAGAAAGTTAACTTCCTAGGATATACTATTTAATCTAATAAAATATAAATAGAAAAAAGTAAAATTACTATAGTTTCTAAATAGGAGGAACTAATAAATATTAAGAAAGTATAAGCCTTCCTCAGATTTACTAATTATTATTAATAATTTATTAAGAACTATAGAAAGATTATTATACTACTATATAATCTAATAAAGAAGGAAAAAGAATTCTAATAGAACTTAAAATATTAAGATATATTTAATAATATTAAAAATTATATAACTAATAAACCTATACTATAGATATTTAATTTAATAAGAGAAGTAGAACTTAAAACTAATATCTCAGATTTTATAATTAGTATATAAGTTAGCTAAAGGGATAATAAAGGAAAACTATACCCTATAGTATTCTACTTAAAAAAGCTATATAGTATAGAACTTAATTACTCTATCTATAATAAAGAATTTATAACTATTATATATATATTTAAAGAATTTAAATACTACTACTTAGAATTATAATATAAGATTAAGATATATATAGATTATAAAAATATTCAGTACTTTACTATAATCTAATAACTTAATAGATAATAAATATACTATACTGAATATTTATCTAAGTTTAACTATAAAATTATATATTAAAAAGAATTAGAAAATAAATAAGCTAATACTCTTAGCTAGAAATCTAAGTATAAATAAGTAATTCTGAAAACTAATAGATAATTATTTTTAATAAATAATAAAGGATATTTAGTATAATAAACTTTAGATACTATACAAGAGAAATAGTATATACTAAAGTACAGATAAATACTATACTAGATATAAAGATACTATAGTAAAATATAAGAATAGTATTTATTAAAGAAATCTATAAGTATCTGCTCTCAGAATATTAAGGAGTTAAGAAAATATTTAATAGAATAAAATAATATTATAATTACCCTGGTCTATAAAAGGATATATAAACTATAGTTTTAGAATATAATACTTATATATAAATTAAATCTATAAGATATAGATTATATAGAGAACTTAAACTTTTGAAAGGTCAAGGTCTCTAGTATAGGGTAGACTAGCTGTAGGGTAAGCTAGGTCTAGGGTAGATAAAGCCTATAGGGTAGGCTCCGAAATACTAGAGAAGGATCGTTCGAAAAAACATAGTAGAAGGTACGGGCTCTATAAGAGAAAATAAAGCTCTATCAGCTACAGGGTAGCTAAGAAAGATAGACTGTAGGGTAGATAAAAGAGTATATTGGTAACTTATAGAATCTCTATCTAGCAGGGAGGAAGCCCTGTACTTATAGGTATTTCCAGGCTGTAAGAGCCCTGAAGATAATATATTGCCTTCTGTAATACAGGCTTATAACCGCTATAAGGTTCTCGTACAGAGGGATATGAGACCGCTAATGCAGATGTTACAGCGGATACGAAGTCCGCTAATACAGCTGCTATAGTGGTTACGAGGTTCACTAAACTAAGTACTAAGGTTCTCGTACAGCGGACACGAGGTCCGCTAATGCAAGCGCTGCAGCGGATACGAAGTCCGCTAATGCAGCTGCTTCAGCGCAATACGGGATCGCTAGCACGGACGCCACAGCGGCCGTTACAGCGGTTGTAACCGCTAACACAATTGCCCCAACAGGCAGCCACAGTAGGTTAGGCCAGTAGCTTCAGAGGGCTTCCAGCTTTGGAGAGCCCTAAGTTAGTTATTTCATTCCCCCTTACCCTATACTAATTATATATTATTTGATCAATTAATATAGGGTAATCTTGATCTACCCTATAGTCTATAGAGTAAATCTTAATATAAACTAGTTTTAGTATTAGAATAACTATAGTAATTAATATCTTTTAACTATATTATTAAGCTATTATTATTAATAGAACCTATAATAAGAGTATAATATAATAGTATCTTAGTTATTATTAATAGACTTATAAAGTATAAGTATTTTATTCTATATAAAGAAGTAAGTTCTATAGAAGACTTTATATATTAATTTCTATAATATATAATTAGTTACTATAGATTACCTAAAGAAATAATTTCAGATAGAGATATAACTTTTATTTCTAAGTTCTAATAATTACTTATAGTATAAATAGATATTAAATATAAACTATTAATAGCTTACTACCTTTAGAGTAATAAATAAATAGAATAATTAAACTAAATATTAGAATAATACTTATAAGTATATATTAATTATAAATAAGATAATTAGATATAACTATTACCTATAGTATAGATTATATATAATAGTTTAGTATAAGAATCTATCTAGCTTATATCTATATATATAAACTATAGTTATAAACTAGAATTCTAAAATTAATAAATACTTAAAGAACTAGATATATCTACTACTATACTTATAAAAGAAATATTATACTTATTATATATAGAAATAAAAATAGAATTAGAATTTATCTAAGAAAGAATAAAAAAATACTATAATAAAATAAAATTAAAGGGATGAATCTTAAAGGAGGGAGATAAAGTTTATCTACTTTATAAAAATATTATAATAATATAGCTAAATAATAAATTAGATTATAAAAAACTTAGACTATTTAAAATTAAGAATAAAAAATCAGATACTAACTATAAACTATTACTACTAGATATAATATATATCTACTTAGTTTTTTATATCTTATTATTTAAAAAAGTATTAGAAAATACTCTAGATTAAGACTATTTAATTAAAATCTATAAAGAAGAATATAAACTAGAAAAAATACTAAAAAAAAAAGTTAGGAATAGATAAATATTCTACTTTATTAAATAGAAAGAATATACTAATAATAATAATATTTAGAAACTTACTAAGTATCTAAAGAACTATTAGAAGTTTATCTAATAGTATTACTAAGCTTAGAAATATCTATCCTAATAAACTAAAAAGGAAATAGTTCTATACTCTCTTAAAGAAATACCGGATTAATCTTAATCTCTAAAAATACAGACTTAGAAGAAAGAGTAACTACTAAAGAAAAAGCTATCTTATAAACTACTTCTTCTACCTCCTCTTATTCTACTTACTCTAACTCTTTAATACTATTAATACTATAAGATACTACTTATATTATCTTATTAAGCTATATTTTCTTTTATTTATATAAATACTATACCTTAGTACTTATATACTCTAATTCCTCCTCTACTATATCTAGCTCCTCTTTAGCCTATTAATAATAGATCCTAATATAATAGATTTACTATATAGATAGCTCTTAAATATTATAGTATAATTAACTATATAATATATATTCTATATAATAAGAAGAATCTAAAGGAAATACCTAATAAGAATACTTATTTTAACTCTTATAGTAAGAATATACTAGTATAATAGAAGGATTATTTAGAATAGTAAAAAGAAAAGTATTCCTATAAACTATAGATAACTTAGTTTTTAATATTTTTATTTTAAAAATATAACTAGATAATATAGTATTAGTATAAATAATAAAGGAAGGAAGTTAGATAATATACTAACTAGACTGCTAAATATAATCTTAAGGATAAAACTAATAGGAGGGGGTATTATATTATAAATAACCCCTATACTACCTGTCAGTACTGGGTAGTATTACAAGGAGAGTATCAAGGTGAAGCCCGATAGATAGCTATAGACACGACTAAGGGTCACCTGAGAGGAGCACTTAGGTTGCTATTGATAGATTTATTAATTCCTAACCTTCGAAAGGGAAGCTTATAATCTGAACCAGTATTAAATAATAAGCCCTCCTGCGGGTATATGTAACCTGTTAGGTAACTACTGACAGAATACCTCCCCTTCGAGGGTTATCCTCGACCCTTGCGACCTACAGGCTAATCTCTTGCTTCGGGGCGCTATCCTATATTAATTCACTGTTATTATTCTAACTAGCAGGTTCATACAGCTGGGTTGCTTATAATAAGCAATTAGCATGTATATATAGTTAGTTCCTATTATCGTAGGCTGCTTTTGTATTATATAATTAAGGGCCTTATTATTAAATAGGGCGGCTGTACTTATAATATAACTATAGATACCTTTAATTAACTATCTTACCTCCTAACTATTTATTTTCTCTTATGAATTAACTGCTTATATAATATTATATAGTACTGCTATATTAAATACCCCTGAGGTTATTATTATAGTATATAGATAGTCTATAGGTATTTTAGTATATTATTTACTTATTCCTAAATACTAGGTAAAGCTATTATAAGGGTATTAAATAGAGGTTCAGAACCTACTTAAGGTATATATTTCCCTGGCTTTAAAGTGATTTCTTACTCCTTATATTATTATCTTCTTCTTCTTCCTATATATAAATATCTTCTTCTTAGTTTATATTATAATCTAGCAGCTAATATATATATAGCCTTCCCTTAGTAGTAATAATATTAATAACTATAACTATAGTAGTAGTAATATTATTATATAAGTATTCTATTTCCTATAACTTATTACCTATTATAAACCTCCTGCTAATAAGCTATAGGTCTGAGCTAACCCCCTGCTCTACTACTAAGCAGGAGATTTAAACTACTAGTAGTAAGCCTAAGGGTAATAGTATCCCCTTTTTTCTTACTCTATAAGTATAATATTCCTAGCTGGTCCTAAGCTACTAGATTACTACTAATAAGTTATTCCTAGTTATAAGTATAACTGCTAGTATTATTATAATACCTAAGTTATCTAGAAGAGTAGTCCTCTCCTAACCTACTATTAGGAACTATATAAATTTTACCTATTCCCTCCTACTACCCTCTTACTACCTAGTAGCTAATATATTATAGCTAGTTCTAATAAGTATATCTGCTATACAGATATTAATAAGGGGTATATTATACTTACAGGTACTATATAGTATTATACTGCTTTTCTAAACTATTTCTTTCTATAGGGAGAAATTACTATATATCTCCTGCTTATTAGTTACTTAGCTCCAGCTAATTTATTATAGGGGAGTATCTTTACTAGTATTTAAATCTCTACTTATTATTACCTTAAAGTAATAAAGATTAAATTGGGTATTACCCTTAAGCAGTAGTAGTAGCTATTTACTACTATCTTACAGGAGGTAAGCAGTACTTACTAGTACTAGTAGGACTAGGTCCTCTTAGACCAGATACTTACCCTTTATACTACTACTATAGTATAGATTATCTCCGCTATAAGTTTTATCCTTCCTACTTCCCTTATACTACCCTCCTACTAACCTCCTGCTAGTATACTATTATTAGTAATAAAAAGATAGTAGATAATCTGCTTTTACGGATAGTACCTGATAAGATATCTAACTTCGAACTCCTTACTAAGGAGTCTCTCTCTGGCTATAATATCTATAAGTAGATAGGAAGTAGCTAGATTATAGGAGGTAGTTAGTACTACTTATTAGCTACCTTTTTAATTTTTCTTTTATTTAACTGAAGGTTTATTCTGATCCTAATAGAGTAGCTCTCTAGCTAGCTAGTAGCTACTCTCTTATATATTAGTAGCCTTTTAGTCTTTTTTCTTAATTTTATTCTGCTATTTTATTATTATATAGCTGTAATACCCTGCCTTCTCTTCTCTCCTTCTATAATACTTATACCTTTTTACTCTATAACCCCTTTTTTACTCTCCCCTTATCAGAGACTTACTAGTTATAAGTATCTTATATCTCTTTATCTATAAATATACTTCAGCTAATATAAGAGTTTTCTGAATAATTATAGCTCTTCTACTTAATTAAATAGAGCCTCTTCTATTTACTATACTTATAACCCAGGATTCTCTTAATCTTAAAAGTTTATTCTATATCCTAAGGGTAATTCTCTAGCTCTTTAGATATTCTACTCCTACTTATATATAGTTCTAAGTTTTCTATATAGAAGATATTATATACTTTAACTAATAATAGTAGTTTTAATTTAAATACTATATTATTATTTCTAATTATCTTAATAATCTTATAGGGTCCTATATATCTCTCTACTAGCTTCCTACTGGGTTATCTGAGATTTATATATTTAGTTAATATTAGTATAAATTAGCCTAATTTAAATAAGTATTATAATCTTTTCTTATTATACTACCTCTTATAGTTATTTATACTAGAGGTAAGTACTTAGATTATATTTTCTCTTATAGCTCTTAGTTCTTATACCCTTTCTATACCTAAGGGGCTTT
This sequence comes from Clonostachys chloroleuca, assembly GCA_037952775.1. Taxonomy (NCBI): domain Eukaryota; kingdom Fungi; phylum Ascomycota; class Sordariomycetes; order Hypocreales; family Bionectriaceae; genus Clonostachys; species Clonostachys chloroleuca. The sequence continues at coordinate 30,337,099 of JBANAY010000003.1, forward strand.
TATTAACCCCTGAGTCTATTATTACTACCCCTAGGTAATTTAGTTTAAATCTGTATAATAAATAAGCAGGAGACTTACCTGTACTATAGTAGGGAGAGGTATTATATATAAACTGTACTATTCTAAGCTTTTATACCTAGTTACCTTAGTCTTTAGTATAAAATACTCTTAAGTAATATTATAATTCTTAGTTTATTCTCTTAGTTTAACTATCTGTTTAAGGGTAGAATATAGTACTAAGGCGCCTTTAGTATATAAGTAGATAACAGAAAGATTATTAGTAGTCTCCTGTAAAAACTACTGCTCTATCTAAGACTATTCTGTTCAGGATTCTATATAGTATAAAAACTTTATTAATCAGGATTCTTACTAATACCTTGCTACTAAATACCTTACAGGTTATAATAAATAATAAGTACTTTATAAATTAGTCTATAATAATAAGTATTATATTATATAGTTTGCTTCCTAGCTCTAGTATAAGTAGAAGGTCTGTAATAAAGTCTATTAATACTTCTAACTATAGGTATATTACTTATAGGAGTAGTACTAGGAACCTATAGGGCTTATATCTTCTTATATTAATATATTAGTAAATTAGGTATAATTTTATATAGTATTTAATATCCCTCTTTATATCTAGCTAAAAGTAAAATTTAGCTATTCTTTATATTATTCTGTTTACTCCCTGGTAACCTGCTGTAGGTATATTATAATATAGTAAGAGGAGTTCAGTTCTTATACTTAGTAGTATAAATATATATTTTTTAATACTTTTTCCCCCTAGTAGTATAGTAACTTTTTATTATTAACTAGCTATTTATAAGACTTATACCTATTAGTAGTATTAGAGGTATTCTTAGCCTCTACTCTCTTTTTTACTATAAAGGTATTCTTTTACTATACTTCTAAAAGTATTTTAGTTAGGGTTCTTTCTTCTACTTATAATATTATAGCTATACTTTAGTAATCTCCCTACTGATTCTTAATAGTTCTCTGAGTTATAAGCTGAAGGTAGGTAAATACCTTACTAGTAACTCCCTCCCTCCTAGTAAGTAGGACTTTTATAACTAGGTATAATCTAATTAATCTATAAGTATACTAGTTAAGGTCTAATAACTTATTAGGTACCCTAATCTATAAGTCTCCCTTAAGTATTTTACCTGCTCTTTCCTTATATAAGAAGTACTAGAGGAAAGTATCTAGATAACTCCTTTATACTTCCTCCTTTACTTAGAGATCTACTAAGTCAGACTTCCTTAAAAGCCTATTTACTAGGTTTAATTTACCTAGTCTGTACTTAATTATAAAGTTATATAGAGCTAGCTTATCTAGTACTATTATTTATTTAGCTAATAGTATCTTCTTACCTGCTAGATAGCTGTAATTTAAGTAGTCTGTAATAACTATAACTAGATCAGCTGTATATACTAGGTAGTACCTCTATATATAGAAAGCCTCTACTATTATAAGTATCTCTATATTAGGGATAGGATATCTAAGTTAGGGCCTACTTAGCTTCTTCGAGAGGTATATAACTAGGTACTATTTACCTTATATAAGCTGTATAAGTACTGCTCCTATTATAAAATCTGATATATTAGTCTTAATCCTTATATATACCTCCAGGTTAAAGTATATTAGAATTAGCTAGTCTATAAACCTATCCTTTAGCTCTTAGAAAGCTGCTTGTTTAATATTATTAAGTAATAGGTATCCCTTATATTTACCTTGTATTAGGTTAGTTAATAGTATTATAATTTTACTATAGTTTTTTATAAAATACCTATAAAATCCTATAAAGCCTAGGAAGGTCTATATATCCTTTATACTATAAGACTCTAGCTAATCTTATACTGCTTAGATATATTCCTCCTCTATTTATATTCCTTCGGGCCCTATAATAAACCTAAGGAAGGATACTTTATTAACTATAAATTTATATTTTTACAGATTAGTATATAGGTCTATATCCTATAGCTTCTGCAGGATAGTCTTTATATATTATATATATAAAGTAATATTACTACTATAGATTAGAATATTATCTAAGTAGATAATATAGATAGAGTCTATCTCGGACTATAATATATTATTAATATACTCTTAGAAGGTTACTAGTATATTAGTTAGACCGAAGGGTATAATAAGGTATTCAAAGTAGCTATATCTATATCTAAATACTGTTTTCTACTTATCTCCCTTACTAATATATAGCCTTTAATATATATCTTTTATATCTAGTTTTATAAAGATCTTAGCACTATATAGCCAGTTAAGGATCTTATAGATTAGGGGTAATAGGGTATAGTTCTTATATATTATCTTATTTAAACTATAATAGTTAATATAGAGTTACAGTTTAGAAGAGCTTTTCTTAGGTATAAATAGTATAGAGGTACCTGCCGGGCTAGTTAATCTCCTTATCTATCTGTTCTTAAGGGCCTCTTTAATATATAACTTAAGAACCTCTAGCTCCCTGGTTACTAGAGGATAGATAGGCCCCTATAGTAGTACTTAGCTATCTTCTAGTTTAATTATATATATTTATCCTTCTAAGGGTAATTATTAAACTGCTTTCTTTTCTAAGAAGATATCTATAAAGTCTGTATATTTATTAAGTAGCTACTTTATATTCTCCTTATACCTATTAAGTATAGGAGTACTACTTAGAGGGTTTACTAAGATTATTATAATATATATATTCTTAATTATCTACCTAAGCTGCTTAGACTAAGTAACTAGCTTAATAGAGGCTTACTCCAGAGGGTAATACTATTTATTAAATACCTAGGATATCTGAGGATTAATATTAATAAACTAGAGTTTTCTAATAATTATATCCTTCTTAATATCTGCTACTATAAACTTAAAGAGTATCTACTTTATAACTCCCTAGTTATCTGTAATTTCTATTAAATAAGGCTTTATCCCTAAGGTCTTAATATATTATCTATTAAATATAGTCCCTAGGGTTATTCTGAGCAGTAGTTTAGCCCCTTTCCTTATAAACTAGCTTAAGAGGATATTAATATCTGCTTATAGATTAAATAGTATAGTTACCTTTTCCTAGTATCTCTCTTATCTAAGCTATACTACTCTCCTTATTCTTAAGTTAATATAGCTCGTCCTATTCTATTATATTTTATAGATATATAGAATAGTATCTAGCTCAGAGCCCCTAATCTACTTAGTATATATCTCAGTTATATACCAGTTACTTTAGTACTCTATATAATTAGGGGCCTTATAGTAATCTCTTATATAGCCTGGTTTACTATATTTCTAGTATTTCTATCTGTAGTTAGCTCTATTTAAACCCCTTCTCTATAGTATTCTTATATCTACAGTCAGATAGGTCTCTTATAAAGTAGTTATATTATAATATCTTAGATAAGAGTAAGATTAGGCTATACCGCTAGTCTTAGAGATCTCTATAAGTATTTCTATAATAACTCCTTGGTTAAAAAGCTCCTTCTAGTTACTAGGTACCCCTTTGCTTAATACCTGCTTACGGAAGTTAATAGGTAAGGTCTCTAGAAAGAGGGCTACTTAGAATATCTTAGGGAGCTCCTCTAGTATTTCGCTAAGCGTAGATTTATAGTAGTTAGTATATAATCTAAACTTCTAGCCTGCTATAAGCCTTATATATAGTAGTTTCTATATAGTTTTAATTATATATATAGAGCTATTACTAATTCCCTTCTCTAACTACTTCTAATATATCTTCTAGGAAATAGTAGTAATAGAGTACTTCTATAGATAGTATTACTATTATACCTCTATTATACCTTATAAGTAAGTACTAGTATATACTACCTTTTAAGTATTAGTATTAAAGTTCTCTTAGAGGAAGACTACTTAGAGGTATACTAGATAGACCTGAAGCTCTACCTAGCTCTTACTATAGTATATAGGGGCTATTATCTGGACCTTAGCCTATAGATCTCCTTTAGTTTACTTATATCTCTCTACAGGCTTATTATTATCCTTATAAATAGTCCTGGATTACCTCCTCCTAGGGGTATCCTTCTCTATCCCTTAAACCTTCTCCCTTAGGCTATAAACCTCCTGTAGGAGTAGGTAGATACTATTACTTTCCTCCTATAAGCTGGTATTCCTAGCTATTAACCCAGATTAGGTGAATGAGTTAACCGGGGTAGGTTAGTTAATAAGCTCGATAAGGTCCTATTGTTAGCAGGCAGTTGCCCCTTGGAGTTCGGCAGCAGCTTATAGCTATACTTCTCTTGCTTACTGGATATAACCTCAGAGCTTATCGAGTGCTGTACTGTTTTATAAGTCTCGAAGCTCTCTTATGAGCTGTTAGGCCTCTTCTTCTTATTCTTTTATTAGTAAAGTCAATATATACAGATTATCTGTTAACTCGCTAGGGGTATATAGGTAATCAGCAGTTAGATCTATAGTATATTCCCTTAATAGTCTCTAACCCTAAATAGGAAGAGGAATTAATATATTAGTACTGGGTAGTATTATAAGGAGAGTATTAAGGTGAAGCCCGATAGATAGCTATAGATATAACTAAGGGTTATCTAAAAGGAGTACTTAGGTCGCTGTTAATAGATTTATTAATTCCTAACCTTCGAAAGGGAAGCTTATAATCTGAACTAGTATTAAATAATAAGCCCTCCTGCGGGTATATATAACCTGTCAGGTAACCACTGATACTACCTAATAGGATTATCCTTAGTTATTATATATAATTATATATAATTAAATAATATAATTAATATTCTATATATTAACTATAATACTAGTTAATTACTAGCAATATATTCTATATTATATATATTTATTTTACTAGATAGAATACTCTTTCAGACAGTTATTAATAATATTATCTATATATCTATTATTACTAGCTCTACAATACTTGTATATTAACAGTAACTCATATCGTACAGCCTAAGACAACCTGATCGTGCTACTCAGAATAATACTCTGATTAGTTCAACCCCCGACCTACCCTAGACCCCGTCCAGTGTAAGTCATCCAACTGTCACAGAGCCGTAATAAATACCTGAGATTGCTCCCTTACGCGTATACTGTACTAGAACAGAATACGGATAGTAAGAAAGATAAAAGGATTATAAGGGCTAAACTCTTATATTCTATAAGAGGGTATTTTATTTATTAAGGGTAATAGAATATAGCAGAGTACTATCAGATTGAGGCTGTAAAGATATTTAGAGAAGAAGAAGGTGAAGGGTATACTAGTATCGGGAATCTTGTATTAGTATATAGGAAATAGGGCCGGTAGGAGGAGGCATATAACGGTTGGATAACTTACACTGGACGGGGGTCTAGGGTAGGTCCAGGTTAAACTAATCAGAGTATTGTTCTGAGTAGTATGATCAGGTTATCTTAGGCTGTATAATACGAGTTACTATTAATATATGAGTATTATAGAGCTAGTAATAATAGATATATAGATAATATTATTAATAACTGTCTGAAAGAGTATTCTATCTAGTAAAATAAATATATATATATACTAGGGGATTATTAAGGCTTAATAATAATCCTAAGTTAAGGATTATAAGGATTATTATAAGATCCGAATAATCTAGGTATAATTAGAGAGAAAAAGTAGGGTCTATATATAACAGTATATACTAGTTAAATTTATAATATAATATCCCCTCTCTATTAGTTATATCCTTAAGACCAGATTCAGCAGCCTAGTTAGTAGGTATACTAACTTCCTCCTGTTATTCCTTTGTACTTCCTAGAATAATATCTGACTATATATAGAAATCTCTTTATAAGAAGACCGTTCAGTATAATTCTTTGATTAATACTATCTTACTTAATCCTTTTATAATAAAGATAGAGTATAGCTACTATAAAGTATATAGCTATAAATATTTTAGATCTAAAGGTTCTTTATTGAGGTATTTCTATTGTATTAAAAATAATTAAGCCTATTGTAATACTTAGGGTCTAACTCCCAGCTAGCTGTATTAGATTACTAATTAGTATAGAAAGCTTGAATCTGAGCTCGAGGTAATAGAGGAGCAGTATCAGCTTATAGATATAAAAATTTAATATCTTTATTAATAAAAGAAATTATAGCTCGACAAAATAATACGAGCGGTGTCTTATAGTATCAATAGTATTGAAGAGCTTGAGTATATCGAGAAGAAGGAGGCGGAAGAGGCGGCTTATAAGGCGGCTTCTTCTTCGGAGGTTACTCCTTTATCCGAGCCTGTTTTTTCAGAGATTAAGATTAATCTGGTATTTCTTTAAGAGGGTATAGAGCTTTCTCCTTTTTAGTTTATTAGGATAGGTATTTCTGGGCCTGATAATACTATTAGATAAGCTTCTAGTAGTTCTTTAGATATCTAGCAGGTTCCTAGGTATTATTATTATTAGTATATTCCTTCTATTTAATAAAGTAGAATATTTATTTATTTCTAACTTCTTTCTTTAGTATTTTTTCTAACTTATATTCTTCTTTATAGATCTTAATTAGATAGTCTTAATCTAGAGTATTTTCTAGTACTTTTTTAAATAATAAGATATAAAAAACTAGATAGATATATATTATATTCAGTAGTAAGAGTTTATAGTTAGTATCTGATTTTTTATCCTTAATTTTAAATAGTCTAAGTTTTTTATAGTCTAATTTATTACTTAGTTATAATATTATAATATTTTTATAGAGTAGGTAGACTTTATCTCCCTCCTTTAAGATTAATCCCTTTAATCTTATTTTATTATAGTATTTCTTTATTCTTTTTTAAATAAATTCTAATTCTGCTTTTATTTCTGTATATAATAAGTATAATATTTCTTTTATAAGTATAGCAGCAGGTATATTCAGTCTATCGAGTATTTATCAGTTCTGGAATTCCAGTTTATAACTATAGTTTATATATATAGATATAAGCTAGGTAGATTCTTATACTGAACTATTATATACAATCTGTACTATAGGTAATAATTATACCTAATTATCTTATTTATAGTTAATATATACTTATAAGTATTATTCTAATATCTGGTTTAAATATTCTGTTTATCTATTGCTCTGGGGGTAGTAAGCTATTAAAAGCTTATACTTAGTACCTATCTGTACTATAAGTAATTACTAAAATTTAGAGGTAAAAGTTATTCCTCTATCTAAGATTATTTCTTTAGATAATCTATAGTAACTAACTATATATTATAGGAATTAATATATAAGGTCTTCTGTAGAACTTGCTTCCTTATATAGAATAAAATATCTATACTTTATAAGTCTATTAATAATAACTAAGATACTATTATACTATACTTCTATTATAGGTTCTATTAATAATAGTAGCTTAATAATATAGTTAAAGGATATTAATTACTATAGTTATTCTAGTACTAAAACTGGTTTAAGTTCTCTATATAGTTTATATCTTACGGATTTAATCTATATATAAGTATTATATTCTAAAACTATAGTTTATATATCTTTTTATAGACCGGGGTAATTATAATATTATCTTATCCTATTAAATATTTTCTTAACTCCTTAATATCCTAAGAGTAAGTACTTATAGATTTCTTTAATAAGTACTATTCTTATATCTTATTATAGTATTCTTATATCTAGTATAGTATCTATCTGGACTTTAGTATATACTATTTCTCTTAGTATAGTACCTAAAGTTTATAGTACTAAATATCCTTTGTTATTTATTGAAAACAGTTATCTATTAGTTTTCGGAATTATTTATTTATATTCAGGTTTACAGCTAAGAGCATTAGCTCTTCTGTTTTCTAATCCTTTTTAATATATAATCTTATAGTTAAACTTAGATAAGTATTTAGTATAGTATATTTATTATCTATTAAGTTATTAAGTTATAGTAAAATACTAAATATTCTTATAGTCTATATATATTTTAACTTTATATTATATTCCTAGGCAGTAGTATTTGAATTCTTCGAATATATATATTATAGCTATAAATTCCTTATTATAGATAGAATAGTTAAGTTCTGTACTGTATAGTTTCTTTAAGTAGAATACTACAGAGTATAGTCTTCCTTTATTATCTCTTTAGCTAACTTATATACTAATTACAAAATCTAAAGTATTAGTTTTGAGTTCTACTTCCTTATTTAGATTAAATATCTATAGTATAGGTTTATAGATTATATAATTCTTAATATTATTAAATATATCTTAATATTTTGAATTCTATTAAAATTCTTTTTCTTTCTTTATTAGATTATATAGTAGTATAGTAATCTTCCTATAGTCTTTAATAAATTATTAGTAGTAATTAGTAAATCCAAGGAAGGCTTATATTTCTTTAATATTTATTAGTTCCTCCTATTTGGAAACTATAGTAATTTTACTTTTTTCTATTTATATTTTATTAGGTTGAATAGTATATCCTAGGAAGTTAATTTCCTTAATATAAAACTAACTTTTCTTAGGTTCTACTAGGAGATTTATATCTTCTAGTTTCTTTAGGACTTTATATATATATTCCTTATATATATTCAGATTATCTAAGAATATTAGAATATTATTAAGATATATAACTATAAAGATATTAAGATACTTCTGAAGTACTTAGTTAATTATTTATTAAAATATTATAGATATATTTATTAGTCCGAAGGGTATAATAAAGTACTTATATAAGCTAAACTTTATTCTAAATACTATTTTCTATTTATCTCCTTCTTTAATTTATATTAAGTTATAAGCTCCCTTCAGATCTAGTATAGTAAACTACTATTTACCCTATAACCAGTCTCTGAGTTCTATAATTAGCAGTAAGGGTATCCTGTCCTTATATATAATCTTATTTAGTTAGTAATAGTTAATAACTAAATAGAGTTTACTATTCTTTTTTAGTATAAATATTATAGGGTATCCTGTAGATAAAGTTAATAACTATATATAGCCTTTTGCTAATATATTATTAATATATTCGCAGAGTATTTACAGCTAAGGTTCTATAAGGTTATAGAGTTTATAGAAGGCTGGTTTTCCTCTATTAATAATAGAGATTTTATAATCCTATTAGCTGTATTATAGTAATCTGGTTTCTAGAGTTTCTTTAAATAGTTTATTATATTTTCAGTATTCCTTCAGGATATAATCTAGTCTTCCCTTTTTAAGGTATATCTCTTTATCTTTTTATAGTTATTTCTTTCTTACTTATTTATACTATAGATTGAACTTAATATTATAGTTATATTTTTATTAATTTATTATATATATCTAATTAATAAAGTCTATTTCTAGGGGTTATTCTAATTTCTATATCTAGCCTAAGATTTGTTTTATTTATTATAACTCTTAGCAGGATAGATTCTTTAGTATACTAGGTTATAGTACTATTAAGACTATAACTACTATATCTACTTATTATTATAAGTTATTTCCTTAGTTTTTTATAATAGTACTTTCAGTTATTAAGGAATTATTATATTCTTCTAATATCTAATAAAATTTTAATTTCTATTAATCCTGATATAGATTTATAAGAGTATCCCTCTACTCTATATAGCTAGTAAACTAGTCTATTAGTAGGTTTATATCTTATAGCTATAGTAATCCTAATATAATATTATAGGAATTTAATAGTACTAAGTTATATATAATATTGAATTTTTTCCCTTAGATTTTAGTTATAAAGTAATTAGTCTTAGAGTTAATAATTCTGTTATTATACTTAAATAATATTCTATCCGGAGTTATAATATTATAGGACTTCTTCTTTATCCTCTATAGTAAGCAGAGTTAGTTAATTACTACTAGTAAGATATAGTTATATAATACTCTACAGTCTATCTATACTATAAGCTAATATCCCTTAATCTTAATATCTGTAATAATATTAATTGAATTTCCTCCCTTAATAGCTCCTAGGGTCTTCTGATTTAATATTATTTTACTATACTATAGCCCTATTATAGATAGTTTATATTATTTTTTACCTAATTAACTTATTATTCAAGCTATTCTTACTCTTCTTTATTCTTAGATACTTATTTTAGAATATCTATAAGGGTTCTTAGTTTATCTGTAGAACCGGGGATAAATTATTTATATTTCTTTTTCTAATTACTTAGTTTGCTAATTATTATAGGTATCCCTTTATCAGAGTAGGCTTTATCTTATTCTTTCTTATTAGTAGAGGTAATTTCTTATTCCTCTATATTACTATTTTCTTCACTATCTATTAGGGATAGTATACCTTATTTATAGTATTATTTTATTTCTTCTTCCTATTACTAATACTATTAGAGGTATATCTTAGCAGGGTTTATATTATTATTACTATACTTAGCCAGTTCTAGTACTATTATTTTAGCTTCCAGATAGTTTCTATACTTCTAGTTACAGTATTATTCAATTCAGCTATTATACTCAGCTATTACCTAATCTTTGAGGTCCTTGTTTTTATACTATAGTTTGATTTTAGCTTTCTTATAAATCTTATACCTTAGCTTAGTATATAATTCTGCTAGTAGTTCGCTATAAGTATATTCTTCAGGGTATTCTTCTAAGTCCTCCTTAAAGATAGTATATTATTTTATACCCTATTATTAATATATAAATTATTATATCTATTCTGCAGTATATTTATTAGGTATCCTTCTGTTAAGGTATAGAAAGAAATTATTCTTAGCCTTCTCTATTTAATATACTTGGTATTAATTATTATAGTAGATTATCTATAATTCCAGAGGGTAGTTATATATCTATATTATCTTTATACAGGTTAGTATCTTATATATACTATTACCGAGCTATATAGTACTAATAGTATTATTTCTAAAAATAACTAGTTCTTCTGATATATCTGGATATTATTCCTATATCCTTTCTTAATAATATATATAGAGTTTACTGTATTCAGCTTTAATTTCTATCCTTATCTGCTAATATTATTCTTTCTTAGTAGAGTTCTGCAGAATAACTCTATTAGTATAGTAGAATATATATTTATATTTAGTAGGTAGTCTAAATCCTAGGACTTATTCCCCTTATTCAAACTTTTCCTTAAGCTTTTAGAAGATCTACTGGATCTCTTCTTATTATTTCCTAGCTATACTGAGTTTTATATATTCCTCAGGTTCCAGTACTTCTTAGAAAATAGGTATATCTCTTAGAGGATACTTAGGAATTATAATAGTTATAGGGGTTTCTTCTTAGTCGATCTTATATATTATTCCTAAAACTTTAGTATCAGTTTTCCTAATTACTCCTAGTTACTTCTTACTATCCTTAGCAGGTTTCTAATCTTTCTTCTTATCTTTCTTAGGTTCTGGATATTAGGGTAAAATATATCTAACCTTATTATAATTATAGTATTTATATTTCTCTACAGCTCCTAGCTCTATAGATCCTGTATATATTCCAGAGACTGCAGTATACTATTATTATAGTTTCCCAGTATTAGCGAAATAGGTTATTTACTATTTACGAGTTTACTATTAGTACTATCAGTCATCAATTCTTATAGCTATAGTTATATACTTATAAATACTTACTGGCCTGTCTTCCTTATAGAGTTCGTCCTGAACTTCTCTTTTAAGTTAGTTAAAGTAGTAAGATATAGTATATTCTTTATCCTATCCAGTCTTAGCTAGTAGCTAGAGGTAGTAAGTACTGAAGGTTGAATATAATCCTTTCTAAGTAAGTATATTAATCTTGTGTTCTGCCTTGTACTTCTTATCTTAAATACTGAAGGTTTATTTAAGAACTTCTATAAAGTAATTAAAACTTATTATAATATTAATAGTTTATTAGCTTCTCTGTCCGCTGAGGTATTCCCTTATAACAGGTTTAAACCAGTCAAGTATAACTCCCTTAAGTCGTGAATAGGTATATATAACCTTCCTTTTGCTAGTATTAAGTATAATAGGAAAGTAGTTAAAGTATACTTAGAGTTAGGTTATAAATCCCTGGAGTTTGTCTTAGGTTCTATCGAATATCTCAGGTAGTGGTAGCTTAAGCAGTTGTCCTGGCTCTCGTCCTTGAACGGCGGTTGCGGCCTGAGCATAGATATTAGCGTTCATAGCGGCTTGCTGCACTATAAGGGCTATTGCGTTGGCCAATTCCTGATGAGTGTCCGCAAGGTATGTGTTGAGCTGATTAACTTGGTCTCGCAAGAGCTGGATTTCTTCAGTATAGTTGTTATTATCCTCGCTGCTGTTATTACTATCTTCGTCTATAGCATTATCCTCGACGGTTGGAGCAGGTGGGTTGTTGTTGGCAGCAGGAGCATGCTGTTGCTGGGCTTGGGGTACTGCGGCAGCTATAATATCTTCTTCGTTATTGCACAGCGATTAAGACAAGGTAATCGGCTGAACAAGAGTTATCAATGTGTGACGGTTGGATGACTTATACTGGACGGGGGTCTAGGGTAGGTCCGGGTTGAACCAATCAGAGTATTGTTCTGAGTAGCGCGATCAGGTTGTCTTAGGCTGTATAATACGAGTCACTGTCAATGTGCGAGTATTGTGGAGCTAGTAACAATAGATACGTAGACGATGTTATTGATAACTGTCTGAAAGAGTGTTCTATCTAGTGAAACGAATGTGCATATATACTAGGGGATCATTGAGGCTTGGCAATGATCCTGAGTCGAGGATCATGAGGATCATCGTGAGATCCGAATGATCCAGGTATGATTGGAGAGAAAAAGTGGGGTCCACACGTGACGGTGCACGCTGGTCAAATTCGTAACAAGGCAGAGAAGCTTTTTGTGCAGGTAATAGGGACTTTCCAGATAAAGCTTGGAGCAGACTATCCTGATATACTGATAAGTATAGCTAATCTTGTATTAATATATAGGAAACAGGGCTGGTAGAAGGAGGCAGAGAAGCTCGATGTGCAGGTGATAGAGATGAGTAAGATAAAGCTTAGAGCAGACTATCCCGATATACTGATAAGTATAGCTAATCTTGCATCAATATTATCGAAACAGGGCCGGTAGGAGGAGGCAGAGAAGCTCGAGGTGCAGGTGATAGAGATGAGTAAGATGAAGCTTGGAGCAGACTATCCTGATATACTAATAAGCATGAATAACTTAGCTTATACTTGGAAGTCTATCAGTAAGGAAGCGGAGGCCATCAACTTAATACAAACGTATATTCGCCTCAGGGAAATTAAACTAGGAGTAGATTTTCTATATACACAGTCTTCAGTCTTAGCTCTAGATAGTTGGCAAAACTAACTAACGTACACGAGGTGTATATATTGATTTTGGCTGAGCAACCATTCGCAGCTACTCTAAGATATATACATCTTAGTACAGCGCCAGGTAGTATCACGGTAGTTTGATTCCAACCTCTCAAGCCAATATATAGTTTTGTTATATAGTACTTACTTCTTATTCTATATAAATAAGAAGCTGATTTTGCTCCTATGTAACTCTACGTACCCTGATTATCTTATTATTGAATCTTGGATAACCTTGATGCTATTTCCTAATGATGTAAATGTAAATTGGCTGCGATACTAGGGTGCTTAGGCTGTGATATTAGAGTGGGCTGTAATATAGGCCGGTTTCTAGGCTAAGTCCAAGAAAATGGAATAACTGCTTTAGTTCCAAGTCTCACAATATATTAATTTTGTATAAAGTGCATTTGGTAATAAATCACACTGTGTGGAGAGCCAGTTTACATTTAGCATTTGTTTATAAAGAGGAAGCTGGTTATGCTCCAAACTGTACCTTAGGCCTGAATAAAGGTGTGCTGTGTTTGATGTACCTAAGACTTGGCTTCGATTTAAAATCTTGGCACCTTGGCCCATGGTTTGGCCGCGCTGCCAAGAATTGGGACTCAACTCAAGCCCCGCCGAGCCCAGTTTTAGGAAGTAATCAACCAACACACTAATACGTCTAACCTGTGCAATAAGCACCAGCGATCAAATGCGATTAAATGCAGCTATTTGCAATCAAACACAATCAAATACAATTAAATGCGACCAACTGCGACCAAGGGCAACCAAATGCGACTAAATATTGGGGCAGAGCAGCGGGTACAGAGTACATTCCACTATACGCTTATGTCATCCAAATGCCGCTTCTCTAATTTCCGCCTTACATCCGCTGCGACACACCTCATATCCTGCTATGATGATGGGGAAAGAGGGCCATACGGTAAGCTCGCGTGAACGCTTGGCAAATCGTACACGCTCCAGCGTAGCAACTAATTGTAGGCATACCCTCGTAGTATCACAGGACTATGGAAGGAAGTTGTAGTCTTGTCTATCTCTTTGAAGATATCCACGCCCTACGGTATGCCTGGCACTGCTGTATCTTGGGCACCAGTCCCATATCAAGCATATGCCTTTAAGACCGATACAAGCTAAATAGCAAGCTCTAGGTACTAGTAGAGGGAAAACCACAATACTTAGCTTTTTCAGTACCAGTACCAGTACCAGATAATACCATATAAAAGGATACTGGGTTCGGGAAATCACCGTTTGGCTTGTACCAGTACCAGGGGCACATTTTTTGCATGGTATTGGTATCTAGACACCACGGTCTGGCGTAGACCAGTACTTGGAACATCGCAATTTTCCAAGCACTGGTATCACTGGATATTCTTAAGTCTAGTAGACCAACCTACACAATAGGCCAGCCTACAATAGGCCAACCTACATAATAGGCCAACCTACACCTACCAGTATCGAAAAGAACCAAGAGCCATGAGAGGTTGATACTAGTACCCAGGCACCTGGATATGGGTATAGCTCCTAGAGTCTGGCTCATGCTGGTCAAAGAAAGACAGCTAATACAAGATACTAAGGTTCATATCCCTGGCCCGCTGCGGACTGTGTCACATATCGTGTAGTATGCTCCTGTTCCATGGCTACCTGGAATTATCTATATGACCCCGACATCTGCTTATCGCTGCTATTGCATCATTCCCGGAGCTGGGCCTCTGGCCAAGTTGTAAACACAAAGCTCATATGACACTTGGATATGGGTCAACATTTCACTTGTAAACTACTGGGTTCGCAGACCCCTGCTATATCTGTATCTAGTTTTAATGCTGTCCTGGGTTTGTGTATTGCTGGCTATACATACAGTACTTGCTGTTCTATATGGAGTAACTCGAGTTCAGCAACAAAGAAAAGTCTGCAGACATCGACATTATTTCGTCAAGATGCTGCGCCATAACCACGATAGAATCGACCATGTGAACTCGAAGCAGCAATCGGCCCTTTCAAAAAATTTTCCGTTCTCGTTGTTGACCCACTAGAGCACCAATCAGATTACGAAGAAAAGGTACCAAAAAAAGTCCTACGTGACTTTTATATTGGCTATACGTAGGTTCCTCACAATTTTTTTATGAATTAATTAGGCTATCCCTGGCTAAAAGACTAGGTTAGAGATATAAAAAAAAGTCTTATTATAGCTAGCTTCTATAGAGCCTATAGCTTTATAACTAATAATATATTGCGTAGCTTCGCAAGGCCGCTTTCATACCAGGGATTCCTTGTCCCGTGCAATCTGCGGGCATGCGGCTGAGTCATCCGTGCCCCGCATCTGTAGCCTGATGTGAGCCTCGATCATTTATGCGGATCGCGACGATACCTCGCCCTACTAGAACATGACTTCCCTTGCGCTATCAATCGTTAAGTGATCTCTTTCAGACCTTGCGATGCGGCTGTTACAACGCGACGACGCAGGTAACTATAGTCTTACCTAAAACCTCGTATACAAAGATGCTCCCCCGTATGTGATACTTTCCTACACGTGGGGACCGGACGAGGTAGTCTTCGCCGATATTGAAAAGATATCGAGGGATTAATAGTATAAATCAGGCTATGAAAAGGTCGAGTTCTGTACTAACTAAGCGAGGCAAGATAGTTTGGTATACTTTTGGGTTGATATCTGTTGTATCGATAAGTCTGATAGCATCGAGCTTCAGACCGTGATCAACAGTATATTTCGATGGTATCGTGATACGAAATAATACTACATCTACCTGCCCGATATTTCCAGTACTACAGCCTCTAGTTAACAGTAAACTGTAATACTATAGGAAGATACCTTTCGATAAAGCCGATGGTTCATACGCGGGTGGATGCTACAAGAGCTTATTGTACCGACGATAGTTGAGTTCTATTTAAAGGAAGGTGCTCTGCTAGGCGATAAGCGGTCTCTGGAACCTTTGATTCGCGATATCACAGGTATCCCCGTGAGTACGCTTCGCTGTATACCTCTGTCTGACTTTCCTGTCGCGGAATGAGAAGTATGGATACACGGTCGTCAAATAACACAAGAGGAGGATATAGTGTATTCTCTGCTGGGTATATTTGATATCTATATACCGCTTATCTACGGTAAAGGATGGGAGAAAGTGTAGAAATAGCTGTTTGAGGAAGTCTAGAAAGCTGTAAAAGGTAAATATATCCTGATGATTATTAAGAATAGGCTTATTAATAGGTATAACTAGGAACCTGTATAAGCGACTTCTCTATTACCTTCAGCCTATCAGAAGTCCCCAAAACCTAATACTTTGTTATACGAGAGAGCGAAATTGCGGAGATATGTATAGTACTAAGTCCAGATGGTGGCCGTTGAATCATTATCCTATACAGTTTGGGCGGTATTAGTAAGATATTGCTGTAATATATATGAACTAGTACTAGGATAAATACTCTTTGATATTTTGGCTTAATATTAAAAACGGATTATCTATTCGATGAAGCTTTACTAAAGTCGCAAAGCAGATCCTGTGGCAGTATCCCGATGCTACCGGCCTGAATGTGCTGGATCCGCAGCTTAAATCTGAGGAGGTGATTGAAGCTGTTAAGGCGTGACTTAGCTTGCCTGAAAATACGAGATGACTTATTGTATATGACAACTATGATAACCCGAGACTAAGCGACCATAAAACTGATATAGGAGTTGATATTCTTTAATTCCTTCCTACTTCGCACTAAGGCTTGATTATAATCACTATACGGTTATTATAGGTTGATATAGGTTATCATATCTGTATTAAAAAGCTTGAATCGATTGATGATAGTCTGAAAATCCTATCCACGACCTCAGGCCGAGATAGCTTGTATAATGGTAAGGCTCTTGTAAACTACTAGATTTTCCTGGCTAATTATTACTACAGATATAGATGCTAGAGATCTTGTAGAGAAGCTTCACGGCCTTCCGCTTGCCCTTGCGACGGCTGGAGTATACCTCAGGTATATTGCGGTCAGCTTGGGTGATTATATTCGCCTATATATAAAATCGTGGGCGAGGCTTTATGCAAGTACCCCAGACTTGGGATCCTATTAAGACCGTATACTCTCCTCTATATGGTAAGTCTTATACGAGAAATTACAGGAAAAAGACATACTCGCTGCTTATTTGCTCTAATGGTGGGCTTATTTTAATAATGAAGATGTGTAGTTCGAACTTATCCAGCCTTATGATAATGAGGGTATGCTGTGGATATTTGAGCTGAAGGATGAGCTTAACTTCAATAACGCGATTGGTATACTGCATGACTGGGTTTGTCGAGCTATATAGACCAAGTCCTAACTTGATCGAGTTAAGGGGGTACAGTATTTATATATACTTATACTCTTGGATAATTCACAAACTGAATCAGGGTTACGATGGTGATCTGAAAAGGCTTGCGTTAAAATGTATAGTATTAAGGGTGCTGTTATATAATGATGATAAGTTCTGGCTGCTTTAAAGGCGGTTGTTATTACATGCGATGATAGCTTGCGCTATAATCCAGGATGGTGATGAAGGTCTGGATTGGGCTTTCTTCAACCTAGGTCTCCTTTACTCCGACCAAGGCAAGATGTAAGAAGCTGAGGAGATGTACTTGCGGGTGCTTCGAGGGTATGAGAATGCGTGGGGACCAGATCACACGTCGACACTCGATACGGTCAACAACCTAGAGAACCTTTACTCCAGCCAAGGCAAGATGCAAGAAGCTGAGGAGATGTACCTACGGGCGCTTCGAGGGTACGAGAAGGCTATAGGGTCCCAAGATATTGCGAGATACAGACCAGCAATCAATACAATGTGGGGCTTGGGGGCCTTCCTATGGCGTCAGGCAAGCCAGTCGAGGCGGGGGAATATTATCACCTGGCTCACAGCAATCTTGAGGTATTGTTAGGACCCCAATATCATGACGTTTGGATACTGCGCAATGTCTTACTAGAATTAAATCAGAATATCCCGGGTGAGTCTGCGAAGAAGCTAGGACACTATATGTTTCTAATTGATGAGTACAGAAACAACAGTACCATGGCAAGCCCAAAGGAACAGACGCCGAGATACCTTGAAAAGAGCCCTACGCATAATATTACCTGTAAACAGACACTTGACGAAATAGAAGACATGGATGTAGGTTATCTCTATCTATCGTTATGAGGGCCCTTCTAATGAAGGAATTCCGGAAGCAGGAGAAACTATATTATTTTACAAATGAAAAGGAGCTATTCTTCCTATTTCAATAAAGCTCGATTTATTCAACCATGGTTACTAGCCTATTTTAGATTGCGTATTTTGTATACCTGACCTCAGCTTGGAACAATGCGCTATTCGGACAACTATGAATGAATGAAATTTATTACGCCCGGAAGGATTTACCTCATAGGGCCAGGTGCGTTTAGCTACATACACTTTGACAGTTTTATCCGCATCTCCCAGAAGCCCCACATTCTTCGTCCGTTACTTCTCGCCTCACTTGACTCTGTGACAGGCCACCTTGAAGGCCAAATTCTCCAAGTGTTCAGCGGAAAGTAGAGAAGCGGCATGGCGCCCTCTACAGAGGCGCCCGGACGCGCGAATTATGTCAGCAGTCAACTCCAGTCACAACACAACCGCAGAGATCAGCCCTATCATGGTTCAGGACTGACAGTCTGCGGGGCGCGGCATATAATGGAAGCGACGGGAGGCTGGGTGGGCGGACCGCAGTTACGACACTTTCTATATGGCCCGAGAGGACGGACGCGCGTGTCGGTCTACTAGAGAATGGGAATCTTGAAGGCGGCCATCGAGGATGGAACTTTTGGGCTTTGTCCGTTGATGTAGGCTTAAGGTGCAAACTGGTATTGACTTGCGAACCGGCAGTGCCCCGCAAAGAGGCGGAATAGGATCCAAGGGGATGCAAGGTGGAGGGTTCATGTAGGTGGACGTGCTCCGACCTCCACGATGTATTATCTTGATAGACAATACGAATCAATACTTGATTGGAGCGGCCGACACGGACACATGCGACTGCGGACAAGCACCCGAGACGATGGAACACTTTCTATTTCGATGCACCAAATGGGACACACAGCGCGAAGGCATGCGGCAAGTAGCACAAGCCAAGATGGGTAACATCTCGTACTTCGTAGGAGGAAAAGCAGCGTCGGACGGCCCGAAATGGGCCCCTAACCTACAGGCGGTGCGGGCGGCGATTCGGTTTGCGATGGAGACGAAAAGACTAGACACTCATTGCGTAGGATGACAAACTAACCAACAGCACACAGTAACAAGTAGAAAGCACTACCACTAACTAACCATAGCCTCAAGCTGGCAGACCAGGCTTCAGCTGCTGCAGATAGGATGCTGAACACTTGGAGAATTTGGCCTTCAAGGTGGCCTGTCACAGAGTCAAGTGAGGCGAGAAGTAACGGACGAAGAATGTGGGGCTTCTGGGAGATGCGGATAAAACTGTCGAAGTGTACGTAGTTAAAAAGCACTGGGCCCTATAAGGTAAATCCTCCCGGGCGTAATAAACTTCATTCATTCATTCATTCATACATATGCCATTTCGACCCACTTCACCGCCTCATGAGCCACCAATAATCTCTGAATCTCGGGTTTTTATCGGCATCAACATCTTCGCAGCCTTCAATAACATTCTTTGTTCGCTGCCGATAGTCGTGCCAGGAGAAACAATGCCTATAGTGCAGTTAGCTAACACCATGTACATCTTTCTAGATCGTTCGGGGTTATGAAGTGTTCACTCAAAGAGATAATTTGACACCCTTTGATGTGTAGGCTATCCCACCGATTGGGCCTGTGTACAATCTGTACATTGTCCTATTCCGGCCTTGCATTAGCTTTTATGCAACAGATTTTTCGTGTCACACCTGAGAAAGCCATCTAGCAGCAGCATCACGTGACTAACCGGCTCTTGTACTACCCATCAATTCTATGTAATGAGCTCCTCTCCGCCTTTATCATTATTACGATTCCTTTATATTGAACCTAAAGTACGCTCTCATCATGCCTGAGTCCTATTTGACTTACGAGGGTGACGTGACAGCGTTGGATTTTGTCCAGTATCTACCTCGACTAGAAACTATACATATATCATATATGACGCAATGCACGATGGTACAACCAATCTGAATGGTACAGAAGCGGATCCCAGCCTCACTCTATTCAGTGACACCAGGAGGGAGTATGCAAAATAATTCCTTGAGGATCTAGGGTCCTGCGAAAATGAGCCGACGAGGCAGAGGCTATGCTAAGAGAAACGCGATGAGCTATTGACTCGGAAGCATGACTTGAAGGTTGAATTTGCATTCTACAAGTCGGTTTTTGTCAGATGGATTCAGTACGACGTCTCAGAGCACGGTCCGGAGTGGAGGGAATTCACCAAAGCCGCGAACAGAGGCGCCGATGACCAGGCGCGATGCGCAAAGGAGCTTAAGAAGGCGGCGAGCTACTGGGGCGAGGACGTTGTTCAACACTACGTTGAAGGTCGTGGGGCTAATTTTGCAATACAGCTCGCCCTTGTAGCCAAGATGCATCAGGACTTCGAGACACAGGCCTTGCCCCGACTCCAACAGCTCATCCGTCGGCGTATCCAACTTGGCAGGTGCAAATACAAGCACGCCCTTGAGCGCGCCAATCTTGTTAATGCAAGGTTATGGATCTCCGATGCTTCATATGTGAAGTTGAACGATCACGAGAAAATCGAGCTCCCCTTTTCAATGCTGGAATTAAACGAGCTACCAAACGGTTATGTCTTCGATCTCCACTGTCTTATTGTGCCCAGGCAACCTGCCGTTGAGTTGAGTTACCGAAGGCTCTTCCCACGGCAGATCTGAGACCACTAGGCGAAAATTACACCAGTCAAAGTGAGGGGCCAGTTCAGCCCGGGATCTCCCGTGCTTGTGTCACCACCATAAGCAATAGCAATGATAGTCCGGACGCAAGCTCGGCACCCACCGACCTACCCAGTAATGGTCAAGTTACATGTATGCAGAGTGCAGTTCACGACTCTCCAACCTGCATTACGGACCGCTTGACCCAAGTTCCCCATGAAAAAACAGTCCAGACAGCATTCCGAAGATCAAACCGCATCGCAGCCGATAAGCAGGCTGTGTACGAGTCGGCGGAAACGACGTTACGAAGGACCAGCCGCACCACTAAGACCAAGACCCCGAATAGCGAGAGTCGAAATAATCAACCAAAAGGGAACGAATCGAGTTCGGATACTCTTGACTTGGCTTTGGCACGAATCAATCAGCTTGCCGGGGAGCTTGATAAATATAGCTCGCTGGAGGAGGTGCCAGTGGCTCCGGACAAGCGACGTGCAACATCGGTTCCGCTGGACGTTGGCAAGACACACAAGCGGCTTCGCGACCAGACAGTTATCGGTCCTCGTGGCTTCTGCCCTGACGCGTTACCTCAGTGCGACTCTGCCTCTGATCAGGTGTATCTCGCCCAAGCTGTCAGCGAGGTGTCCCAGAGGGCCAAAGACGCGTCCGGCAGCCGTGGTGCTCGAACTGTAGCATGTCTGCTCCCCATCTTGAAGAACTGCAAACACCCCAACACAGATGCAAACTGCGGCGCGTTGGACCTCCATCTGATGAGTGGAATCCGAGCCAAGAAACTCCTCGACTCCAATACACCCGATGTCCTACTTATAACGGAGGGTCAGCAGGTATTCGAATAGGACAATCGAGAGAAAGCTATTGCTGAGTTTTTATTAATAGGTTGGGGATGACGATAAAACTGTCTCGGTTCAGATTCTGTCCCTCGAGGCTGACGGCTGCTCCTGTGAGGTATGCGACCTGGGATAAGTCCGAAATCAATTTCTCTCGTCAAATAATAAGGATAACCTATAGAATATCCTTGACTGCAGCTGCCCAATGCCTTCCGCCCTTCCATCCTTTTTGACCGGAAGAAACTGCCAGCTTCTCGGCCGAATACGGGATCAAGTACTGAATGGTTACAGTGCTGAAAGGGTACAGGTATCTAGGGATGATTGGTTGGAGTGGAAGGATATCGAGCACTGGGCACTTTTGTATGAAGGGGGATATTGCACGGCACCGCATATGGACAGCCATAGCCTTGTGACGTGGATAACTGTTCAGCAGGGCTGTTTCGGTTTTGTTTGGATGTTGCGCCCAACCGGGGATCAGCGAAGAGAGTGGATGAAGGATATAGAACACTATGACGACGATCAGAGATGGCGCTATTGGGTCTTAAAACCCGGCCAGACCGTCTACTTTCCCTCCGGAACAATCCACGGCGTGTTCCGGCTTCGGGGAGAACAGACACTCGCGCTCGGCGGCCATATCCTCCAATAGTCCGGAATCAATCAATGGGTGGATGTGTTCCTTGAGCAGGTCAGGCACCCAAACTCCACCAATGAAGATATGGAATTTCCCTCAAGGTGGTTTTCGGCTACGGAGCGGCTTGTCCAGAATAGGTTGGGGCAGAGTACGAAAGATTGATTTGGTCAGAGGATAATAAAGCAATGGACATAATCCGTATAGCTATTCTACCCATCCAAGTGGGTGACAGGAGAAATGAGGCACCGAATAGAAGAGTGGTTATTAATATACTACTTTCTACTATAAGTAGAGAAATTTAGTAATTTAGAACAAAATAAAGCAACAGCAAATAGAGTATTCTCTCTGTAGTATATATTATTGGGACTTGATAATCTGATGATACCGGCCCCAGACTCGACAATAAGCAGCTTAATGTTTGAGTGTCTCAATTTCAATGTCACCCACTTGCCATCTCAATCATCTACCGCAAGCTTAGTACTGCGCATTAGGGTCCGACTTGATGTGCAAGCCCTAGGCAGAATGACCCTGTTACACCTCCAGCTTCTTGTAAGCTTCAGGGTTCCACATAACCGAGGAAGGATATAGAGGGACCGTCTCAAACTCGCATTTGAGGAAGAGTCTGCACAATATCACAGCTTCCTTCTGAGCTTGCTCTGCCTCACATCGATGCCCATTCCAATTCCCTTCCCAGGTGATATCTTGGATCACTGCACCCCCGCCATCTTCGTTACTCACAATATGAAGTATAAACAATTCAGCGTGTTCCCAGTTTCGAAGAATATGTAGAGAAATATTGCCTTTGTCATCGGGGTCTTCGACGAGCAAATCCCATTTATCATCCATAGAACGTGTTCGAAACCCAGCCTTGAGCTTCTCGAGGTCTTTGCTACTAACTGGTAGACCCCAAGACGCTGTGAGAGGCACGTCGATAGGCTTAACAATGCTCCTGTCGTACCTTGCTGTCCACCATAGTCATATCTCTTCCTCGGTCGCTGGTTCAACATCAACACGTGGCTCATTATCGACACATGGTTCATCATCAAAGCCAAGGTCTGGAATGTCTTCTGGATTTATGAACTCCACTTGTTCCGGATCGTATGATGTCATGATGTAATCTGCATAAACTTATTAGTTATGGTGAGGGTTATTGCAAATTCAGATACACATACCTGTTGGTAGCGAACGCGTTATTTGACTTCGGGAAAGAAAACTGATATCACTCGGGGTTACGTCGATTATTTATGGAAAAATACGGGGCAGGAAGGAGACTCGTTGGCGCTAACTGATGACTACATACTTACGTGTAGCAATCCATCGGATACGGAAACAGTCGCTTATTTGGGTCAATTCAATATGTGCAATTAATCCCTCAAGTGTGTCATTTAATGTGTCAAGGAGAGGCTTGTCTGACGGCCCCTCTTTTGGGTAGACCTCTCATGGGCCTACCTACAGGTAGGTACTTCAACTCAATAGTATCATTTACCCGCTGGCTTAGCTGAACTTTCACCCACCAACTTGCGGAATCCATTAATGGGGCGTTCTTATGCGGAAATTGATTGCAGAAACACCAGACCCGTTTAACTAAGTAATCTTTTTCATCGCCGCATTTATATTGCTATTTCTACACGAGGTAGGATATTGTCTGTGCACCTGTACGGTCAGGCGTATTCAGACTCCTCCAAGAAAACGGCCGTCTTTATATGCTTCCAAATAGTGCATCCGTCGCAAATACCCCGCGATAGAGACTCTAGTGTGGCATGATAGCCAAAGACGTAGTTCTCTAGTTAGGGGCTAGGTTCCTATCACACTTCCCACCCACGGCTCAGCCGTCTCGTCCCAGACGCTCTAGATTCTCTCTCAGCACAGGTACGTTGCAAATCGTATTGGCTGCGTCAATGTGGGTGGAATAAAGAGTGACGAGAAAGCTTGCCCATGCTTGAGGACTTCTGGGAGACGGGCGAGGGAGACCAAATTGCACAATATTGTGGGCACTCCAGTCGTTTGCCGCGAACATAACCCGGCGGCAGCCTATTGCGCGCGATAGTAAGCAGGGCGCAGCGTCTCATCCGATTTTCTTTAATTGCAGGTCCAGCCGTCTGACCAACGGAGCGTTGCAGAGGCTATGCAAATATGGACCATCGGCTACGCTCTCTCTCTGCAGCCAACACGTTTGTTGGTAGCCAAGTGGATAAAGCCTCAGCCTTGAGAGGGGACTTAGCTGTAATATTATAAGTATATTTGCCATGAGAATCACTAAATAGGCAGTAACGAGCGTTGGGGGAGGAAAGTACCTGGGCGTAGTGTAGCACTCGTCCCACATCCTCTACCTGCAGGTCTAGCTGTCTGACCAACAGAGCGTTAAAGCTCAAATGTGGGTCGATGGCTCGATATCTGCAGTCAGCATGTTTGTTGGTAGCCAAGTGGAGACAGTTGAATGCAACCCCAGCCTAGGACCTACATACATTTGGCGTTACCGTGGCGGGGCATCAAGGTTGTGCTGCCGTTGCCTGCTGGTACATCATCACGCAGGCGGCTTTTCACCAGGGGCGACCAAGCGATATCACTGTACGTAACATCACACGTTGGCTCCAGGCCCTTGGCCCCCGCTCTCGAGGAGCAGGATTCTCCAGATATTGTGCTAGTAAGACCGAATATAGCATTCCAAACTGCTGTTGGCTGTTAGGGGAACCCTGGTACCTAGTAGCAGTGCTCCGCGGAACAGATCGGAAAGGAAGTCTTGTCTTGGCACTGGGGGTAGCTCTAGCCCCTGTGAATCACCCCTGGGAGATAATTGTTGGTTGAATCAATTGTTGGTACTGCATCTGTTTGCATTGGCGCTCAGCTTTGCTCAAATTAGCACCACTCCCGAACGGTCAAGGATTTTATCGGCAGTACATCATCTCTTAGCTAAACATAGTAGAAGCTGATCCATGCTGCCTGATCCACTCTCCCATCAGGTATTACCATGCCCTACAACCTACCGATCTAACATGCCCAAGTATTTAACAAGAGATTATTCCTACTATCTCGCCATAAAGCCTTTAAATCAACAAACAAAGATATACCTATTATATTATAACACATCTTTGATTCTCCAACCTTCTTTATATTTTGAGTTCCCCTCAAGCCTTTGGTTTTTTATATTCATCACGGCAACTTGACTAAAAATGATATACCGCTCTCGGTTCACTTACTTCATTTTATTCCTGGTGCTGCTCCACCTCGCTACAGCTGCTAAACTATATCGCATGGACTTTCGCCCGCCTTCTGAGATCAGATACGATGGGGGCATTCTGAGCTGGAACCCTGCTGGGACTGGCTCTGTCATTGACCATGTAGAGGCAACTTTGGGAGACCAGGATCCATGGGTCTCAACTACGAACGACCTAAAGTTGGTTAGAGCTGGTGCCACGTCACCTGGTGACGTCTTTATTTACTATATCGACCCAGCAGGCCTCGCTATTTCTGATACTGCGAAAGAGTTCAAGAAAGCGGGGAAGATGCACCCAAAACCTGGGGAGAAGGAATTCTCGATTCGAGGGTCTGTCCCTTGGGCTAATATCGTTAAATAGGAGGTATGGAATAGAAACAAAAAGGTCGAGACTGTGACAAGGGAAGAGTTTGAGCGACGTCTGATGCAAGGAAACAATCCTACTCCTCCCTCTTCACCGCCAAGGAAGAGCTTTAATCCAGCGCCCTCATCATCAAAGAAGAGTGCTCAGCCCTCCCCGAAAAAGCCAGAGAAGAAACCCCAGTCCTCTCCAGCGAAGAAACCTCAGCCCTCCCCGAAAAAACCAGAGAAGAAACCCCAGTCCTCTCCACCAAAACCAGCAAAGAAACCCCAGCCCTCACCACCAAAACCAGCAAAGAAACCCCAGCCCTCCCCGAAAAAGCCAATAAAGAAACCCCAGCCCTCCCCGAAAAAGCTAATAAAGAAACGTCAGCCCTCACCCAAAAGGCTAAAGATGCGCAGTATCTTATCATCGAGGCAAAAGAAGCGTTCCCTAGAACGTCTCGACCGACCATTAGCCGCTCAATATCAGTCAAAATATTAGCTGAGTTTGACTTAATGGACAGCAACTCTCATTTTGGTCTTCTATACCCAAATTCATAGGGTTGACCCCAACTTACATCAATAGCCTTGGAGGAGAGAGAGTCTGTTGAGCTTGTATCATCATCGTACTGTTTGGAAATTGTGGTTCGAGGACCCAACTGTATATTATGAGTTTCAGTTTTCTTATGCTTTTTGGGTGATGCGAGTAAGGAAGCTATTGTTTTGCTTTGTATACCAGAGGAAGGATGGCTAGGAAAGTATGATAAGGTGGCTGGTAAAGGAAATTAGTTATTAAATCTTTACAATCTTTCTAACCTTTACAATCTTTATAATCTTTACATCTTTCCTTCTTCCAACGGGATATAGAACTTAGTACAGCTGTAATAGTATTATAGAATAGATATAATTGCTGATGTGGCCCTGGTATAAGGTAGAGATTCCGTTACAGCGATATATTAGTTATTAAGGCCTGTAAAGCTGACTGCTAAACTAAAGAAAATCTATAAGTAACCGCGAAGATTAATATAATAAGGAAAATAAGGCTGTATAGTTTGAATGAAGTTGGAAGTGGATATGAGAATAAACTGACTGAAAGGGCTGGAGAATTACTGATAATAGTAGAGGGTGTAATAGGTAATGATATAATGCTTAATTGAAGCGGGGTAGTCTGCATCAACGGACTTATAATTATTATAAGTAGGAACGACTAATGAGACGAGCGCCTTGATGAGCTTAGTCACAAAGCGGTTGTGTCACACATTATGTGAACCCTTCTAATGAAGGAATTCCGGAGGCACGAAAAACCATGCTCTATTACAAATGAAAGGGAGTTATTCTCCCTATTTCAATAAAGCTCGGTTTCTTTAACCGAGATTGCTAGTCCATTGTAGATAGCGTATTATATCTAAACTCGGCTTTGAACAATGCGACGCCCACAGGCTAACTAAATTCCGAGAACTTAGTCAGCCGGCTGTCCACGTGACTCCATGTTTTGCCACAGGTTGCGATCGGCTATTATGACCGTGCGATAACGATAAGAGTACAACTCTGCTATTACCAGGTTCTAGCTGGGTCTGAAGTCAGCAAGAATCTAGAGACAACCAGCATATATAAATAGCCGTAAGAAAAGCCAAAGGTCCTATATATGCGGTGCACCACGATCAGCCTTAGCAACTAGGTGGAGGGAAGGGGAAAATTCCGGCAGCTTCATTCAGCCAGCTAGCGGTGTAGAGCATGCATGCATCGCGGCTTTGACCTCTTCGGCATAACACACAATAATCCAGACATCCTCTCATGCAGTAGCTATTAATCAAGATATAGTGATTAGTTTACTTTCTAAGCTTATTTCCTACGCTAATATGAGCAGTTGCCACCCTTAGCTATGCGCCGCCGTCTCGCCTTCTTTTGCCGCCTTTGTTGTACTTGCTCTGATGATCGCAGGGTAACACCCTGGATGATATGATTAACAGCCTTTAATTATTAGTTGGTACTGGTAGAAGTGCTGCAGGTCCGGCCTCTGCTCGGCGCATGGTTTTCCACGTGCTAGGAGCGCCCGGGTGACCGTCGTGCAGGATACTTCCTCATCGAAATGCTCCCTAATAAAGGACATCATCTCGCGTCGCACAGCGCCAGCTTCTTTGGCCAAGTTATTGCAGATCATGTCCAACATTACTGGGATGATCATGGGTTCGGGACCGGTACGATTCGGTGGCTTAGTCGTCCTTCTAAACCGCATGTAGGTCGATCGGGTTCTATGGGAAGCACGCTCAGTGCAAAGACATGGCATTAATATTATTTTGATTCGAATATCCTCGATCTAGTATGGGAGGGAGCTGTTCATGCTGGGCTTTAGTGAGTCGAGGAGCTGCAGCAGGGGATGCAGACTTTACAATAGGAACGAAACGAAGGCTTCAATTCTGCATTGTTCTCTAGGAGCACGTACGGCTAGCGGCTTCTTAAGAAAAGAAAACAACATAAGTATAGGATAGATACCGTATACAGAACCTGAAATAACATTTAAAGTAGCCTTTGCCAAAGAAGAGCAGCTAATTAAGTGACCAATATACTGAGTTTGCGCAATATCAGTATACCAGCAGAACATAGATCCGAGACCCTTCACAGCCCGCCCTTCAACAACCCCGCATCTCGGCCTATGTTCACGGTCCACCTTTACCCGTTTCCCATTCCTTCGAAGCTCTAGATTACTCCACTATGGAATGCCCTGTTTGTAATTGTAAGTTCAGGACGGAAGGGAGCCTTAAGCAACACTATTGAGACAGTTATCCGAAGATGTATTATCTACGATGCAAGTGTCCTTTTACGAACCGCGAATCTCTCCGATAGTATATCTCCTCATCGTTAAACTATTACAGATATGAATATTATCCTCATAAACCTGATTTTGTATTATCTATAGCACTAGAGAAGTATTAAGAAAACTCTTATGAGCTTTGTAAACCTTGCGATAGGTCCTTTAATACTCCAGAAAGCCTCGAACAACATAATATAGCTGTATATAATTTCTGTAAGGACTGTGGTAATTTTTTTAATACTGAAAACAATCTCCAAAATATTTACGATCCTATAAACGCTGCGGTTTGTAGGTTATATATTGACTTCTATACAGTATCAGAGGATATATGCTGCGAAACTTATTCTATACCCAGGATACTTAAGAAGCTTCAATAAGGAGTTAGCAATAGTATTACACCTTGAGGCTGGATTATACTTATCTGGTATAACCGCCGATATCGTCGATGATCTCGCCCACCAGTATTATCAGTCTGGCCGCTATATTTCGAATGATGAGGAATACGACTTCAGCTGTCCTGACTGTGAAACCCTTTTCGTCTGGATGAGTAGGCTTCTGCAGCATGCGGAAAGTAACGCTTGCGAGGTTAGTCTTAGTAAGGACTTACCGTTGGGCAAGTTCCTGTACTTCCTACAGCTCCGTGTTTAATCTTGAAAGGTTTACTGCAAGTATACAGTATAGTTGGAGCTTGGATAGTCTCAGCTATATTGTGGTCGGTTTAAGACCGGTACTAAGGGTATATATTGAGAACATTTCCATAAGAACTTAGAACCACTACATATAACAGCCCTGAAATACTTAGAGCTAACCGAAGCACTTTCTCGTTATTCCTTGTCCCAGTACACCCTAGCATATATTTCCTCGTTTCGTATATCAAACGCGTGATTACGTGAGTCGCCCCCGCGATAGGAATGTCCTGGGACGTGGAGTTTGGGAGTGAGAATATACTAATGGGACCAATAGCTGGCCCGCGGACCGGGTACAAGTGACCGAAAGCCCCTCCTGAGTCCCTTACGGTTAGCGTGACAAGATACCTCACTTGGTAAACGCAAACTAGAGTAGTCACGGTTAAGTGCGATCTTTCAGTATCGAAGGTTACAGTGATATGTAACCACAAGCCAGACACACATCCAGCCCACACGCAAGGACAAGGAATAAAATCCTGAGGAAGATGGTTAGACGGGTAATAGTATATTGTTTCACAGTAAGTCCTATATTTATTAGTCTGGAGAGCTCAAATATGCCTCTAGAATAGAATTGATCTAATTACTATCTATATTTCTCTGCTAGTATACAACGACCTTAGTATAGTTCTGCTGTAATATTAATAAGCTTTTACTATTCGACAGTGTCTCGCTTTATACAGCTGTCTCTGTTCTACCTGATTTAATATCCGTAGAGTAATACCGTACTACTCCTGTATATAACTTCTAAAGTAATCAAGATATATAAACTTAAGGTCTCGGTACTTGGGATATTCGTACTATATCTTCTTACTGCTCTGCTCAGCTTGCTCGCGCCTAGCTAGATACTGATTATCGAAATAATTATTTATAACGGTCGAATAGTAATATATAAAGGTATACTCTTTACAAGAGAGTTGCTTATTACTGATATAATCAGGATACTATACAGTACCTAGGAGAAGGGGGAATAGATCGGGACTAGGTATAACTTCGCTATATACCCCGGGCGACTCAGCTTTAATAGGAGGTTCAGGGCTAATCCTTAGCTGGATATAATCTTATTTAACTGTCTCTCTCTTATCACAGAGTGCTACTATCAAATTAATAGCCTTAATCCTATACTGAAGGATTTAATCTTTATTTAGGTTATCAGACTGGTAGTAGAGAATCTCTGCTAGCTGAGCCTGTATTAGTATAATAATATTAATAACCGGCTCTATATACTTCTCTTCCTCTTCCCCCTGTACTTATATCTTAATATCCTAAGTAGGCTAGTAATAAAAGTAATACTTATAATATACTTTAATAACTTCCTTTTAATACTATATATACTTTAAGCAGATTTTATTTATAAACTTATAGATCTTCTTCTTATCCTGATAGCCCTTAATCTAGTAGTTCCCCTATCTAAGTATATTATATTACTATTCAAGCTTTTAGATATTTAGATCTAGTACTAAGCCTGTTTATACTTCCTTAGGTACTATATCGGAAGTTGCTTAAGAGTTATATATAAGGCTAATATATATAAACAGCTAGAATAGCTAAGTTTCCTTCTCTTTCTTAAGGAAAGTATTCTGGATATTAAAGTTAGTAATTTTATTAAGATAAGTATAGTAGAATATTATAAATTAAGGATTATAGTATATTATTTAGTTATAGATAGTATCTAGTATATTTTCTAGAATAATAAGTCTAATTAGTACTATCTCTAAGCTCTAGCTACTTATCCTAGGTAGGTAATAAATATAATATATATTATTAGCTATATTAATAGTATCCCTCTGAGTAAACCTGGGTATTTACCTTCTCTTATACTCTGAATTAAAACTCTATTAGCTAATATTATCTCTAAGTTTTAAATATAATATAGTATTAGTATAAGAGAGTATAGTACTATAGTACTAATAGAATATAGGAGTTTTCAGCTTAGAAGCCTTCTATTAGAGTAGAGTATATTCTTTAAACTATAGTAGCTTTAATCTAAAGATACTCTTTATATCTATTAAGCTTACTATATTAAAGGTATTATTATATAGAGTAAGGGTAATAATAGTAGAAATAGTATAGAAGAGAATCTTTCTAATAGAGATAAAGTAGAAGATTATCCTGATAAAGCTATTAGTATATATAAGGCTTAACTATTTAGGTTAAAGGACAGAAGGATATATAGCTTAGATTTCTTATTAGTCTCTTTATAATAAATAAATTTAATAGCTATAGTAGGTATATACTATCTGGTAATTAGATACTATATAATTAGTATCTAAATATCTTTATAGTAGAGAGCTTTTAGATATCTATACTCTATAGTCTTCTAGAAGAGAAAACTCTTAAGTTTAAAGTCTTTATCTAGGAGAGAGTTATTATCTTTATTAATATTATTAGTATCAGAAGGGAGTAACTAAATAAATTAGTTTCTAAAAAGCTTTTCTATAGATCTATCTTTAGATTTCTTTTACTTACTATCTATAAGCTCAGTAGATTATACCCTGGTATAATATAGTAGCTAATAATAGCTAGCTAAGTAGATATAGTACTGCTTATATAGGAAAATACTTATATTATATATAATATTAAATATTAAAATAATATATAGATTATCTATATTAAGAACTAGCTTATTATTAATATTAGATACTTAGTAGTAGAAATAAGGAGCTAAGATATAGTAATAGTACTAGCTATCTATTAGTAGAGCTTATATAGTATTTAGAATAGTAGCTAGCTATACTTATATAATTAGAAGGAGTCTATTTATTTTATATACTTCCTTAGTATTATTCTAGTCTATATACTAGCTAGTAACTATAGTATATAGCTACTAGAACTAATAAATATACTCCTTACTAGTATTTTATAATATAATTTTAGATCTTTTATAGATATATAGGAAGAAGTCTTATATTATTTTAAGCTTAAGATTCTAAATAGTTATCTTTTAGTATCTAATTTTTATATTAGTATAGTAACTATATTAGTTATATTAGAAAATCAGAAGTAGATAAGATAGATCTAATAGAGTATTTCTATATACTATAACTACTTATTAAAGATCCTACTTATATTAATTTCAGTTTTAGTAGAGTATTTAGGTTTAATAAAATATACTTTACTTAATTATATATAATAAATAGTATACTATTTAACTAAGAGTATAGGTTTATTATTTATAGCTTACTTCTCTACCTTACAGGTAGTAAAACCTTAAAGAAAGCTTGTATAATTATACAGGCTATTTATAGCTACTATTAAGGGTATAGTAGTTAAGTTTACTACTATTTAGTTAAAGCAGTAGATAGCTAAAAAATAAAGATAGCTATACATAGGAGGAAGGGAAGAAGGGAGAGATATAGGGTATTATTAGTATATATAGAGCTAAAGCAGCCTGCTGCTATTAATATTTATAGGGAGGGACAGGCCTATTAAAGAGTTAGAGAGATAAGAAATAGAATATAAGTTTAATACCTATTTTAGATATCTATTTTAGTTAGGGGGAGTAAATAGATAAATAATACTAGTACCCCTAGGATATACTTTATATATACTATTTATTAAAGCAGGGGTTTACTAGGTACTAATAATAAGTATAGAGTATCTTTCTCTTAATCTAAACCTTAGTTATTCTTATACTATAGATACTAGCTAAAATAGTAGTAAAAACTACTAGATTTAGTAGTACTAGTAGTACTTTCTCTGTTTAATAAGTAATAATAATAGTAATAATAATAATAATAATTATACTAAGGAGATATAGTTTTTATAAAACTAAGTTATAATAGTTAGATTAACTTATACTAAACAGGGTCTAGGGTAGGTTAGGGTTAAACTAATTAGAGTATTATTCTGAGTAGTATAATCAGGTTATTATATAGCTATATAATATAAATTACTATTAATATATAAGTATTATAAAGCTAATAATAATAGAAATATATAGATAATATTATTAATAACTATCTAAAAGAGTATTTAAACTATAGAAATAAATATATATATATACTAATATATTTACTAAAGCTTTATTTCTACTTTACTTAGACTTTATTTATTTAAAGTAAAATTACTCTTATTAGTTATTAAGATAGATTAGTACTATCTACCTTATATATAACTTCCTATAGTCTAAAAATAGTTTTTATTTATAATATAATACTCCCTCCCTATTAGTTTTATTCCTAAAGCTATCTTATTATATTATACTATTATTATATATACTTAATTCTATATTTATTTTATATAGTAATTATTTACTAATAAAATATCTAGCTATATATTAAAATAAAAGAAATTTAAATTAGTATATAATTATATCTAAAAGTTAGAATATATTATTATATATAGTTTTAAGATTTTTCTATATTTCTATTATATTAAAAAAGATACTTTATATATTATTATTCTAAATATTAGTTATTATATAATTTATTATTATTTAGATTATTTATATACTTATTTATAGTTTCCAATATTATTAAGTAAATATATTTATAGTTAATACTTATTATAACTACTAACTAGTATAGTTAAAAAAATTAATAAGAATTTCTTTTATTTTAAAAATAAAGAGTTTTAAACTAAAATAGTATTAGCTAAGATTTTTATATAAATTTCTTATTTATAGAAGATATAGAAGTAGCTTTATAAGAAGGGTATAAAGATACTAAAGAAGGGTCTAGATAATATAAAAGTATTAGAAGAGGAGAAATAGAAAGAGATAGAAGAGAAGAATAATTAAGAGGAACTAAAGTATATTTAAACTTAGAAAAATAAACTAGTATTTTAAATCTAAAGTACTTATATTATAAAGATAATTAATTTTTCTAGTTTTTTCTTTAATTTTTCTATAGAGAATCTCTTTAGTAATATTACTTAAAATAGTATTACTAATTCTTCTTTTTCTAGTAAAACTAATAGATAAACTATTAATAGTTTTTTAAATATTTAGTAAATTTCTATATATTATTTTTTTATTATATTTTTTCTATTTTATTAAATAAAATATTTATTTATTTTTAATTTTCTTTTTTAGTATTTTTTCTAATTTATATTCTTTTTTATAAATCTTAATTAGATAGTTTTAATCTAAAGTATTTTCTAATACTTTTTTAAATAGTAAGATATAAAAAACTAGATAGATATATATTATATCTAGTAATAATAGTTTATAGTTAATATTTAAAATTTTTTTTAGAATTTTAAATAATTCTAATTTTTTATAATTTAATTTATTACTTAGTTATATTATTATAATATTTTTATAGAGTAAATAGATTTTATCTTTCTCTTTTAAAATTAATTTCTTTAATTTTATTTTAGTATAATATTTTTTTATTCTTTTTTAAATAAATTCTAATTCTATTTTTATTTCTATATATAATAAATATAATATTTCTTTTATAAATATAGTAGTAGGTATATCTAGTCTATTAAATATTTATTAATTTTAGAATTCTAATTTATAATTATAATTTATATATATAGATATAAATTAGATAAATTCTTATATTAAATTCTTATATATAATCTATACTATAGATAATAGCTATATCTAATTATTTTATTTATAATTAATATATATTTATAAATATTATTCTAATATTTAGTTTAAATATTCTATTTATCTATTACTTTAAGAATAATAAACTATTAAAAGCTTATATTTAGTACTTATTTATATTATAAGTAATTACTAAAACTTAGAAATAAATATTATTTTTCTATCTAAAATTATTTCTTTAGATAATCTATAATAACTAACTATATATTATAGGAATTAAT
The DNA here is from genome assembly GCA_037952775.1 of Clonostachys chloroleuca. NCBI lineage: Eukaryota > Fungi > Ascomycota > Sordariomycetes > Hypocreales > Bionectriaceae > Clonostachys > Clonostachys chloroleuca. The sequence goes on from JBANAY010000003.1 coordinate 30,372,459, forward strand.
ATATAAAGTCTTCTATAGAGCTTACTTTCTTATATAGAATAAAATATCTATACTTTATAAGTCTATTAATAATAATTAAGATACTATTATATTATACTTCTATTATAAGTTCTTTTAATAATAGTAATTTAATAATATAGTTAAAGAATATTAATTACTATAATTATTCTAATTCTTATATTAGTTTAAGTTCTCTATAAGGTTTATATCTTATAGATTTAATTTATATATAAATATTATATTTTAAAACTATAGTTTATATATCTTTTTATAGATTAGAATAATTATAATATTATCTTATTTTATTAAATATTTTTTTAATTCTTTAATATTCTAAGAGTAAATATTTATAGATTTCTTTAATAAGTATTATTCTTATATCTTACTATAATATCTTTATATCTAATATAATATCTATCTGAACTTTAGTATATATTATTTCTTTTAGTATAATACCTAATATTTATTATACTAGATATCTCTTATTATAGATAGTAATTAAGTTCTATACTATATACTTTCTTTAAATAGAATACTATAGGATATAATCTTCCTTTATTATCTCTTTAGCTAATTTATATACTAATTATAAAGTCTAAAATATTAGTTTTAAATTCTACTTTCTTAATTAGATTAAATATCTATAGTATAGATTTATTAGTTATATAGTTTTTAATATTATTAAATATATTTTAATATTTTAAGTTCTATTAAAATTCTTTTTCTTTTTTTATAAAATTATATAGTAGTATAGTAATTCTTCTATAATTTTTAATAAATTATTAATAGTAATTAGTAAATCTAAGGAAAGCTTATACTTTCTTAATATTTATTAGTTCTTTCTATTTAGAAACTATAGTAATTTTACTTTTCTCTATTTATATTTTATTAGATTAAATAGTATATTCTAGAAAGTTAATTTTCTTAATATAAAATTAGCTTTTTTCAAGTTCTATTAAAAGATTTATATTTTCTAATTTCTTTAAAACCTTATATATATATTCCTTATATATTTTATAATTATCTAAGAAGATTAAAATATTATTTAAATAGATAATTATAAAGATATTAAGATATTCTTAAAGTATTTAATTATTTATTTATTAGAATATTATAAATATATTTATTAATCTAAAGAATATAATAAAATACTTATATAAACTAAACTTTATTTTAAATATTATTTTCTATATATTTTCTTCTTTTATTTATATTAGATTATAAACTCTTTTTAGATTTTATATAGTAAATTATTATTTACTCTATAATTAGTCTCTAAACTCTATAATTAATAATAAGGATATTTAGTTTTTATATATAATTTTATTTAGCTAATAGTAGTTAATAACTAAATAGAGTTTATTATTTTTCTTAAATATAAATATTATAGAATACTTTATAGATAAAATTAATAATTATATATAGCTTTTTACTAATATATTATTAATATATTTATAGAGTATTTATAACTAAGGTTCTATAAAATTATAGAGTTTATAGAAAGCTAGTTCTTCTTCTTTAATAATAGAGATTTTATAATCCTATTAGCTATATTATAGTAATCTAGTTTCTAAGGTTTCTTTAAATAGTTTATTATATTTATAATATTCTTTTAAAATATAGTCTAGTTTTCTCTTTTTAAAGTATTCTTTTTTATCTTTTTATTATTATTCTTTTCTAGCTTATTTATACTATAGATTAAACTTAATATTATAATTATATTTTTATTAATTTATTATATATATCTAGTTAATAAAATCTATTTCTAGAGGTTATTCTAATTTTTATATCTAATCTAAGATTTATTTTATCTATTATAATTCTTAGTAAGATATATTCTTTAGTATATTAGATTATAATACTATTAAAACTATAATTACTATATCTATTTATTATTATAAGTTATTATTTTAGTTATTTATAGTAGTACTTTTAATTATTAAGAAATTATTATATTCTTCTAATATCTAATAAAATTTTAATTTCTATTAATCCTAATATAAATTTATAAAAATATTCTTCTACTCTATATAGCTAGTAAACTAATCTATTAGTAGATTTATATCTTATAACTATACTAGTTCTAATATAATATTATAGGATTTTAATAGTACTAAATTATATATAATATTAAATTCTTTTCCTTAGATCTTAATTATAAGATAATTAGTCTTAGAGTTAATAATTTTATTATTATATTTAAATTATATTCTATTTAGACTTAATATATTATATAGTTCTTCTTTCTTTTTCTATAGTAAGTAGAGTTAATTAATTACTATTAGTAAAATATAATTAATCTATACTCTATAGTCTATTTAAGTTATAAGCTAGTTTCTCTTAATCTTAATATCTATAAGAATATTAAGTAAACTTTCTATTTTAATTACTTCTAGAGTTCTCTAGCTTCTATTATATAATAGCTTTATTATAGATAGTTTATATTATTTTTTACCTAATTAATTTATTCTTCTATATTTTTATTAATCTTTTCTTTATTAGATCTATTTTCTATTAAGGTATAAGCCTTCTTTTATTCTTTAATCTTAGCTCTTATTTCTTTATTAGTCTTGATTATTATTCTGCTTTTAGCTATTTCTATCTATTAGATAGCTAGTTTATAAGATCTATATAGTTCTTCCTTATTCCTTTAGACTTACTTAAGATATTTCTTTATATAGTTATTATTATTATCTACTTCTTATATAATATTTAATACCTTCTTTTTATTATCTAGATAGATTATATAGTTCTAATTATAGTATCTTTTAATATAGTTACTATATTTATAGATAGCTTAGTCTTTAAGTTCTTTTTATTTATACTAGAGTTTAATTTTAAATTCCTAGTAGATTCTATATTCAGATTCTTAATAATATTTAGTTAAAAGTCTCTTAATATTATACTCTATAGGGTATTCTTCTAAGTTTTCCTCTAGAACAATATATTATCTAACTAATAGTTATTTAATCTTAAAGTATTAAGTTTATAGTACTATATATTTTAATAGTATTTTACTAGCTATATATAGAAAGATATTAAAATTAATCTTTTTTACTAGTATAATAAATATTTATAGTTATAGTAGATAATCTGTTAGATCTTATATATTAAATAGGTAGAAATTATATTATTATATTTATTTAAGTTATACTGTTCTAGTACTTCTAGTAGAAATAATTATATAATTTAGTATATACCTCTCCTTTAAGCTTAATACTCTTCTAATCTGGGAAAGGAGGTATATTTAGAGTAAACTACCCTTAATTATAACTAATTATATTAAATTATATAAAGCCTTAGTTCTAATATACCCCCCTAGGGCAGAAGCTATTATCTATACTATAGTATTAAATTAAATACCTACTAGTAGTTTATCTGTATAGTAGTATTAAATTATTAAAGAGGAATTAAAAGTTAAAATAGAATAATTAAGATTAGGTTTATATAGATAAAATTAGTTTTAATAAAATAATACTTATAATTTATTATTATTATTATTAGGATATTTAAATAAGCTAAATAGTTAGTTTATATTATAATATTAAATTTTATTCTACTTTATTATTTAGGCTTTTTAAAATATATTTTTAATAAATATATTTATTTTCTCTATTAAATAGTATATTTAATTAAACTTCCTATTATTATATAGTTTAAATAGGTTTATAATTATAAAAGTAAGCTATAAGGTAAGAAATTCTATTAAGTATAACCCTTAATATAAGATATAAAAAGAAAAGTATAAAATAGCCCTTAAATAAATACTTTTATAGTAATCTTATAGGAAGTTTCTCTTTTTCCTCTTTTCCTTAGCTAATTATATATTTATAAGTATTCCTCCTTAGTATATTTTTTATATTATAACTCCTATTAGTTAGTAGTTTTACTAATATTATTATAAGAATTAATTTTTCAGACTCTCTCTCTCTCTTATAAGTAGTAAATATATTCCTAGCTTTATTTATTTATTTTCCTAGGTTATTTTAAGTATATACTAATAGTTTAATAGATTAATTTTACTATATCCCTTACTACTTCCTTCTTATAAGTATTTTAAGTTTAGGATTATAGTTTTTAAGTACTAATTAGTATTTATAGTACTAGTACTTATATCTCTACTATTACTATTATTACTAAGAAGTAGTAGTAGGAGGAAATTAAGAAGAAGTATAAGGAGATTTATATATACTATCTCTAAGAGGAGAAGGAGTATAAAGCTATCTGCCTTACCCTCTAGAAGTAAGTTTATTTCTTTATCTATTATTTTAAGCTTTATTTAACTATTTTATAGTACTCCGGGACTATAAGTAGTTCCCTATAAGGGGTATTTAAACTTAGTTTTTATAGGCCTCTCTTATAGGCAGTATTAGGACTGCCTTAATAAGAATAAGAGCCTCCTTCCTAGCTGTTATAAGTAGTATAGATTAGGTAGCTCTTATAAGCTAATATAAGTTTTCTTTTACTTATTTAATACTTATTTTATAGCTAATATTAGTATTTATAGCCCTAAGGGTATTATCCTAATAGTACTCTTTTTCTTAGATTATATTTAAAAGACTAAGAGCCTAGTCCTTATAGCTAATAACCCTATAAGTACTTTTATTCTATAGTTTTAAAGCTTATATACTAACTTTAAAAATAGTTATAGCTAAAGTACTATAAGGAAGAAGAGAAGTATTATATTATAGCTAAGGTAGTTTTATATAGGTACTATACTAGTATATTCCCTTCCTCTAAAGACTCTTATCTTCTTTAAATAAGTATAGTTTAGTTATTTTAGTAGGCCTTCTAGCTCTTAGAGAGGAATTTTCTTTTATTAGTTTATATTAAGCCTTCTAGCTCTAAGGTTAAGATCTCTCTCTCCTGCTATAGCTCTTATAATTAGAATTAAAGTTTATTTTACTACTTCTAATATTTATTTATATAAAATACTTCTTATTATTATAGTTCTATAATAATATCTTCTATTAAGTTCTTTTTAAATTTATCTTTTCTTCTCTTTTTAATCTTTTCTTTAATCTTAACTAGCTTAAATTATCTATAGCTTTTTTAGAACTAGGCTTCTTAGAGAGGTTTAGTTAAACTATTAGTAATTAATTTTATACTTTATTTATAGGAAATATAAATTATTTTATTCTGAATATACTCTCTTAACTAATAGTTATAGATATCTATATATTTCAGCTTTATCTTTAACTTTTTAAATAGCTATTAAAGAATACTAATTATCTATTAGTTATTATATATAAGATATAAATTAGGCTTATTAAGCTTAATTCCTAGCTCTAAGATTAGTCTCTACTAGAATAACCCTTTCTTAGCTACTTATACTAATAATAGTTATTAAGATTTACCCTATAGACTATAGGGTAGATCAAGATTACCCTATATTAATTAATTAAATAATATATAATTAGTATAGGGTAAGGGGGAATAAAATAACTAACTTAGAGCTCTCTAAAGCTGGGAGCTCTCTGAAGCTACTGGCCTAACCTACTATAGCTACCTGTTAGGGTAATTATATTAGCAGTTATAACTGCTATAATAGCTGCTGTAGTATCCGTACTAGCGATCCTGTATTACGCTGAAGCAGCTGTATTAGCAGACTTTATATCTGCTGTAGTACTTATATTAGCAGATCTTATATCTACTATATAAGAACCTTAGTACTTAGTTTAGTAAACCTTATAACTACTATAATAGCTATATTAGTAGACTTTATATCTGCTATAGTATCTATATTAATAGTCTTATATCTCTCTATATAAAAACCTTATAGTAGTTATAAGTCTGTATTATAGAAGGTAATATATTATCTTCAGGGCTCTTATAGTCTGGAAATACCTATAAGTATAGGGCTTCCTCCCTGCTAGATAGAGATTCTATAAGTTACTAATATACTCTTTTATCTACCTTATAGTCTATCTTTCTTAGCTACCCTGTAGCTAATAGAGCTTTATTTTCTCTTATAGAGCCTATACCTTCTACTATACCTTTTCGAATAATTCTTCTCTAGTATTTCAGAGCTTACCCTATAGGCTTTATCTACCCTAGACCTAGCTTACTCTACAGCTAGTCTACCCTATACTAGAGACCTTAACCTTTTAAAAGGTTATAAGCCCGGGGAGCTCTATCTTATAAAAAAGAGCTATATCTTCAGATTTAAGAGTTCTTACCCTATACTAGGAAAGTTATATACTTACCCTATATCTTAGTCTAGGTCTTAGTAGCTTCCTTTACTAAAGAAGATCTAAAATAGCTGATAAAGATAGCTATATAGAGGGATTAGCCCCTGAAGGTACTGAAACTTACCCTTCTTCAGCAGCTATTCTAACAGCTAGTACTACTGCTATACCCAGCTAACTGATTACTTTTAGTACTACTAGTACTATTCTAATAGCTAGTACTGCTACTATAGCTAATTAACTAGTTAATTTTAGTACTACTAGCGCTATTCCTTCAGGCTCTACAGTAGAAAGTACTACTATTACTCAGAGCCTTCAGAATCTGAATACTACTAAAGCTATTACTACTATATAGTAAACCTTTTAGCAGCTGATAGCTGCTATAAACCTGCTATAATTACAGTAGATCCCTAGTGCTACTAGTACTAGTTAATAGGCTTCTAGTACTACTAGTACTAGCTTATAGAACAGTCAGGCTTTATAATAGCCTAGCTTATAGGGCTTTTAAAGCTCTAACCCCTAACTAGAGTCTTTAAAGACTCTATTATTAAGGATTTTAATAAAAGGGTCTATAAGTTCCCTAAAGCCTCTAAATTATAGGGGCTTTATAACTTTAATTAGTAGAAATAGGCCCTAGAGATCTAATTCAGAGCTCTTAGTTTACTACTATTTATAGTAGAACCTACTGTAGCCTAGTAGCTATTAGACCCGAACTAGGCTATCTTACTTATACTGCTAAAAGATAGCTATATAGAGGGTCTATAAGCTGCTATAACTTAGTAGATCTCCCCTGTAGAGGCCTATAAGTTACTAGTTAAATAGTTCTCTTATAGTACTGAAATTTAGTACAGCTATCTATATACCTAATTTTACAGGCTCTATTATAGGGACTTTAAAGGCTCTTTAGAGGCCTTTAATAGTATATTTAATAACCTTCTAGCTTAGCTATTACTAGCTCAGGTTACTATAGCCCCTGTAGATCAGGCTAATTAGTATCTAGAGGCTCTAAAAGGGATCTTCCTATAGTAAGCTAAATACTAACAGAATAATATTAAGGTTACTAAAGCCTCTAGAGGCTCCCTGGAGCCTCTGAACCTATAGTTCCTTATAGCAGACCTTCTGGAGGAATAGTATAATAAGAGCTCTTCAGTAGCTAAGGCTACTAATTATAGAGCTAAATATACTGAAAGACCTGCTAAAAAAAAGCCTTTAAGTTCTGAAAAGACCTCTAAGGGAAAGACCTAATAGAAGGGGTTAAAGCCTAAAGCCCCTAAAAATAAGCTAGCTAAACCTGCTAGTTTTACCCTAAGCTATAGCCTAGAAAACCTTTAAAGCCTGCTAGAAGATAGTAATAAAGAGAGCCCCTAGCCAGCTTTCCAGACCTATTAGTCCCCTAAACCTGCTGGAATTACAGTAGCTCCTATTACTACTAGCTTTAGCAGTCAGGGGTATAGACTGCTAAACACCCTTCTGTATAATATAGGCTCTATAGTTTACTTAGTAAATAATAAAGCCTATTATAGGGATTATAAAGCCCTAAAATACTCTAAAGCAGGCTTTATTCTTATAGCTGCTAGTAAAGTCTACCCTAGAGGTATTAGAACTACTATATTTTAAGTTCTAATCTCTCTAAACCCCTTAACCTATAGGGACTTAGAGCTAAAAGAAGCTCTTTTCCTACCTACCCTGGAGACTAATATAGTCAGTAGGATAAGATACTATAGTTCAGGGGGTACCTTTCTGAGGTAATAGCTATTTATAGGTGATAGAACCTGCTGTAGCCTGCTGAACTTTAAAAAATACAGCTTTTATCTACAGCTAAAGGGGGAAAAGACCCCTAAGCTAATAATACTAAAGGAGCCCTCTGCCTATACTAGCTATAGCTACCCTATAGAGGTTTAAATCCCCTCTAAGGCCTCTAAATAGGCCCCTGAGGCCCTAGACTTTACAGGGCCTAGTAAGCTTACTGAGCTTACTGAACAGCCTGCTGAGGAGCTTATTAAGCCTGCTGAACAGTATACTATAACCCCTACTAAGGTCCTTGCTTATAAGCCTTCAGAAGGGGATTATCCTGACTTTAGTACTGAAGAGGCTCTAAAGTAGGGAACTACTAGTACTATTAAGCCCCTACTATAGGCACCTAAGACCTATAAAGACCTGCTATAATTAGTAGGTATTTAGTATATATAGCTAGGGTACTTAGGGCTTTAGTTACTGAAAAAGACTACTAAAATTATAGAAGGTCTCTCTGATTTTAGCCCTATAAGGGAGGAAGATTTCCTCTGTTTAGCCTGTATTAGTACTAAAAGCTACAGGCTTCCAGTATATATAGCTATCCCTAACCTACCTAGAGCTCTAGACTCTATAGAAGGGGATACCTTCTATCTTAAGCTTATACTATATAATAGAAGGCCTGTAGGACTTATATTAGTAGATAGAAAAACCCGCTATAGGTAGGTTATTCTCCTCCCTAATAAGGAAGGAACTACTATAATAACTACTATTTAAGGCTTCTACTAGAGCCTATATAACTGCTATAAGTACTATCCTGCTAAATTTCACTTTAATAGCAGAGAAATTATAAGGGATTTAGTAGATTAGCTAGCTGCTAAAGGTACTACCTTTAGTATCTTAAGCCCCTATATTTACTAGTAAAATAAGCTTACTGAGTACTCTATTAGAGTACTAATAGATAGGCTTAGGGCTGTTTTATAGTAGTCTAAGCTCCTGCTATACCTCTGGTATTATATCCTTCCAGGGGTCCTTTAGTTAGTTAATTATACTGCTGTTAGCAACTGTGATTTACCCCTGTAACAGCTATTTCTTTAAGAGCTAGAGCCTGGAACCCCCTTTAGGCCTAATTTTCAGGCCTATAAAGCTATTAGAGCCTACTGTAAAGTCTTTATTTATTCTGAACAGCGGGCTAAGGCTACTAAATTAGCTCCTAGAACTATCTCAGGGTGAATTTTAGTACTCTTAGGCTCTAAGATATATTAGATCTATATCCTATAGAAAAGGCTAGTTACTAAGACCTCTTATCTAAGGATTTTAGAGGATATAGGCCCTATAAAACAGGGTTTATAACTGTAAAACCTGCCTCTCTTAAGACCTTTAGAAAGGGAAATAGAGGAAATAGAGTATATAAAAGAGACTTAAGAGCTGCTAGAGCTGCTATAACAGCTGCCACAGGAGCCGCTATAACAGCCGCTACAGGAGCCACAGGAGCTGCTATAACAGCCGCTACAGGAGCCACAGGAGCCGCTATAATAGCCGCTATAGGAGCCACAGGAGCCGCTATAACAGCCGCTACAGGAGCCACAGGAGCCGCTATAATAGCCCCTCCAAGAGCCCGAAATACCGCTGGCTACAGTACCTGCTTCAGAGCCTTAAGAGCCTGAAGCCCCTGAAGCTATAGGGCCTTTAGAGCTCGAAACCCTGCTAGCTACAGTATACTAACCCAGTAAGCTAAGGCCTAATATAGAGCCTATAGGTGATCTAATAGACCTATCTAACTGGGTACAGGTAACTGCTATAGTATACTAAATAAGTACTATAATATATACTAAAGCCTGGCTCTCGCTAGAGCCTAACAGCTAGAAAGAGATACTGCAGCTGCTACTAAAAGAGAAAGAGCCCTAGCTACAGGCTATCTTTAGTAAGCTTAAGCAGCTAATATATACTGGAACCTTCGCCTTTATAGTACTAAAAGATCTACCTAAGGGCTGTAGAGCCCTAAGTTATAGGTAGATACTAAAGCTGAAACTTAACCCCTATAATAAGCTGCTGAAATATAAGACTAGGCTTATTATTAGAGGGTTCTTACAGGTAGAAGGCCTAGATTATAGTAAGACTTTTGCTTCTATAGCTATCCCTCTAATCTGGCAGCTGCTATTAGCTCTAGCAGCTATCTATAGCTATAATATTAAACAGATTGACTTTATAGCAGCCTTTTTAAATAGTAAACTTACTAAAAGGCTCTATATAAAGCTCCCTGAAGGCCTGAAGGAACTACTGAAGAAAAGCCCAGAATTACTCGCTATAGCTAAATCTCAGGGCTATAACCCTTCTGAAGAGCAGGTTATCCTACTGCTAAAAGCCTTATACAGCCTGAAGTAGTCCCCTAGAGAGTAGTAAGAGGTACTAAAGGCCCTGCTAAAGTCTCTAGGCTTCAGCCCCCTAATCTCTAACCCGGCGGTCTTCTATAATACTAAAAAGGCTACTTTTATAGTAACCTATATAGATAACTATCTTATAATAGGCCCTGAAATTAGCTATATTAATAAGCTAAAGAAGGAAATTTATAGGGTTTACCCTATAGAAGATAAGGAGCTAGTAGTCTTCTTCTTAGGGGTTTAAATTTACTAAGATAGGTCTAAAAAGACTCTATATCTCTCTTAACCTTAGTATATCAAACAGGTATTACAGGCCTTTAAGATTACTAAAGAAAAGCCTCTGTTAGTATCCCTACAGCCTAATCTTATAAGGCTTATAGCAGAAGCTATAGAAGCTATAGGTCTCTATAACCCTCTGGAATACAGGCTATTCCAGCAGATTATAGGGACTTTAATATACCTAATACTTTAAACTAGGCCTGATATAGCCTTTTCAGTACAGTAGCTAGCCCAGGCTATATATAAGCCCTATAAAATTCACCTTAAAGCTGCTAAAAAGCTTCTATAATACCTGAAAGGTACTAAAAGCCTAGCTATAGCCTATTTACTAAATAAGCCCCTAGAAGGCTATTATAATAGTGATTTTACAGGGGATAAATCTACTAGTAAATCTACCTATAGGTATCTCTTTAAGCTAGCTAGAGGCCCTATCAGCTGGAAAGCTAAGAAGGTAACTACTATAGCTCTCTCTACTGTATAGGCTGAAGCAGATAGCCTTACAAAGGCTCTTAGAGAGCTACAGTAGCTAATAGGGCTCTATAAAGAGCTAAACCAGCCTCTAAAAACCCCTATAACTATCTACTATAATAACCAGGGCTATATAGCTCCTAGTAATCCTATATTATACTGAAGTAGCTATATTAGCAGACTTTATATCTACTATAGTACTTATATTAGTAGACTTTATATCCGCTATATAAGAACCTTAGTACTTAGTTTAGTAAACCTTATAACTACTATAGCAGCTATATTAGTAGACTTTATATCTACTATAGTATCTATATTAATAGTTTTATATCCCTCTATATAAGAATCTTATAGTAGTTATAAGCCTGTATTATAGAAGGTAATATATTATCTTTAGAGCTCTTATAGTCTGGAAATATTTATAAGTATAGAGCTTCCTCCCTACTAGATAGAGATTCTATAAGTTACTAATATACTCTTTTACCTACCCTATAGTCTATCTTTCTTAGCTACCCTATAGCTAATAGAGCTTTATTTTCTCTTATAGAGCCTATACCTTCTACTATACTCTTTTAAATAATCCTTCTCTAGTATTTCGGAGCCTACCCTATAGGCTTTATCTACCCTAGACCTAGCTTACCCTATAGCTGGTCTACCCTATACTAGAGACCTTAACCTTTTAAAAATAGTAACTCAGCTTCTATTATTAATATTATAACTATATCTTACTTATTAGCCTGCTAGCTAATTAGGCTGCTAAATAGCTTTATTATATAGACTTATAAACTCTTATAATTAAGTATATTATTAGTAAATAAGGTATTACTATAGACTTTATACTTATTTCCTTCTCTAAATTATAGAGTAAGGTAATAAGTAGTATTTAGATAATTTAAGACTTAATTTACTACTTTATAATATTATTAGCTAGGGTTAGTTATAAATCTAGCTAGCCGGGAGACTATAAAAGCTATATCTAGTCTTAAAATTACTATAGTATATAGAATTAATCTAACTACTTATTTATATTAGTTAGCTACCTTTTATATTATTATTCTATTATTTAGAAGGAGCTCGGTTTTATCTATAGGAGTTATATTCTTACTATCTAAGGTATATAACCTATATATCTTTTCCAGATATATAGTCTGTATTATCTATAGGTATAATATATTATACTCTTAGATAATTTTTATCCTAAGGAACTATTAAAGCTTATTTCTACTAGTTAGATTATATTTTATCTTTAGAGCTTTAACTATAGCTTTTATAGTAGCTTTATTACTCTTCTTATATATAATAATAATATTATCTATATAGAAGAATAATAAAATTCTTAACTTAGTATAGTAATATAGTTTATAGGGAATTAGTATAAAGTCTAAGCTTTATAGTATTAAACTAAGCTCTATTTACTATAAAAGAGGTATAATTTATAGGCTATAGAGTACCTTCTTAAGTAATAAAATACTTAACTCCTTATTATACTTCCTATAACTAGATAGTATTTATATAAATATATTATCTAGTAGATTAGTATTTATAAATATATTTACTATATTATATTATAGTATTTTAAGATTAAATTTTATAGCTATTACTAGGAGTATTCTAAATAATTTATCTACTAATATTATAGTATAGGTTTCTTTAGTAATAGCTTTCTACTACTAGTTTCCTTAAGTAATAAGCCTAGCTTTAAACTTTTAAAGATAACTATACTTATTAAACTTATAAGTATATCTCTATATATAGTCTAAGATTTATAAGTCTTAGATCCTTAAATTAAACCTTAAAATCTTAATCTAAGTTTTTATTCGCTTATAGCTCTCTAAATAATTAATTTTAACTTATTTAAATTCTCTCTTAAACTTATAGCCTTTAAGGTCTCTAGATATATTAGAGGCAGTTAGTAGCTAGCTCTAATAATATACCTAACCTTAAAGTTTAGGTTTAAGAGGTATTTATTTAGTTTAAGCCTTAATCTTTAGTTTTAGTTATCTATATATATATCTAATATATATAGCTTTAGTTTAAACTCTATTTTAGCTTTTTACTAAGAGGATAATTAATAAACTAGTATAAAAGGCTTAGTTAAGAGTAATTAATAGTTTACTAAAGGGTTTAAGAGTTTATAGTAAACTTCCTAACTTAATTAAATATATTAGAAGGCTTATTACTAGGCTCTTAGGTAGTATTAGGAGAGATATAAAGTAATATATTAGATATTTATTATCTTCTATATACCCTTCTTCTTCCTATACTTTAGTACTAGCCTCTAGATTATATAATAGTTGGATAACTTATACTAGACGGGGTCTAGGGTAGGTCAGGGTTGAACTAATTAGAGTATTATTCTAAGTAGTATAATCAGGTTATCTTAGGCTATATAATATAAGTTACTATTAATATATAAGTATTATAGAGCTAGTAATAATAGATATATAGATAATATTATTAATAACTATCTAAAAGAGTATTATATCTAGTAAAATAAATATATATATATACTAGAGGCTTATAATAGCTTACTAGTAATCTAGAGTAAGTTTAACTAAGGATTATTTAGGCTTACTAATAATCCGGAATAATCTATCTCTTACTAGTAGAAAAGGTAGGGTATACTATATAATATAGTAGGTATATACTTTATTTATAATATATTACTCCCTCTCTATTAGTTTTATTCTTAAGATCAGTTTTTATAGCTAATATTTAGTATATAATTTCTTTATCTTTAATTATTCTATATATTACTAACTATATTATAGTCTTTATCTAAGAAATTATAATAGTATAAGTATCTTATATTCCTAATTAAAGAGATAGGTATTAAAACTATACCTTACTTAAATTATTTTAAGTATAAGAAGGTATATTATATAATTAAAGCTTCTTCTTACTATAGTAAGTATATAAAGCTAGGTTAATCTTATAATAGTATTAAGATAGTATTTTAGTATATATAATTTTACTTCTTATATTTCTAATTTCTACTAATTTATATATAGTAAAATATTTAGTTATTAAAGAGTAGTATTTAGAGAATAAATTAGCTTTATCTAAGCTAGCTCTCCAGGAGGCTTTAGCGAAGGTTTCTTATCTTTATTACTAATATCAGGTAGCTCGGGAGAAATCCTAGTACTTATTTTATTATAGAGTATATAATTTAGATAAATAGAATAGTATTTATACTTAGGAAGAGATAATCTTAAAGGAATAATAGGCTATTAGTATAATATAGTCGCTTAGTACTATAGGGATTATTAATTAGACTTTAATTCTCCCTGATTTTTCTAATCCTTCCTTCTTCTCTAATATTACTCTTAGTCTAGAGTATTTTTTAATACTTTTTTAAGTAATAAGATATAAAAAACTAGGTGAATATATATTATATTTAGTAGTAATAGTTTATAGTTAGTATCTAATTTTTTATTCTTAATTTTAAATAGTCTAAGTTTTTTATAATTTAATTTATTACTTAGTTATATTATTATAATATTTTTATAAAGTAGGTAGACTTTATCTCCCTTCTTTAAGATTAGTTCTTTTAATCTTATTCTATTATAGTATTTTTTTATTCTTTCTTAGATAAATTCTAATTCTATTTTTATTTCTATATATAATAAGTATAATATTTCTTTTATAAGTATAGCAGCAGGTATATTTAGTCTATTAAGTATTTATTAGTTTTAGAATTCTAGTTTATAGCTATAGTTTATATATATAGATATAAGCTAGATAGATTCTTATACTAAGCTATTATATATAATCTGAGCTATAGGTAATAGTTATATCTAATTATCTTATTTATAATTAATATATACTTATAAGTATTATTCTAATATTTAGTTTAAATATTCTATTTATCTATTACTCTAGGGGTAGTAAGCTATTAAAAGCTTATACTTAGTACTTATTTATATTATAAGTAATTACTAAAATTTAGAGGTAAAAGTTATTCCTCTATCTGAGATTACCTCTTTAGGTAGTTTATAGTAACTAACTATATATTATAGGAATTAATATATAAGGTCTTCTATAGAGCTTACTTTCTTATATAGAATAAAATACCTATACTTTATAAGTCTATTAATAATAACTAGGATATTATTATACTATACTCCTATTATAGGTTCTATTAATAATAATAGCTTAATAATATAGTTAAAGGATATTAATTACTATAATTATTCTAATACTAAGACTAGTTTAAGTTCTCTATATAGTTTATATCTTATAGATTTAATTTATATATAAGTATTATATTCTGAAACTATAGTTTATATATCTTTTTATAGATTAGAGTAATTATAATATTATTTTATTCTATTAAATATTTTCTTAACTTCTTAATATTCTAAGAGTAAGTATTTATAGATTTCTTTAATAAGTACTATTCTTATATCTTACTATAGTATTTTTATATCTAGTATAGCTTCTATCTAGACTTTAGTATATACTATTTCTCTTAGTATAGTATCTAAAGTTTATTATATTAAATATTCTTTATTATTTATTAAAAATAGTTATTTATTAGTTTTTAGGATTATTTATTTATACTTAGGTTTCTAGCTAAGAGTATTAGCTTATCTATTTTCTAATTCTTTTTAATATATAATTTTATAGTTAAACTTAGATAAGTATTCAGTATAGTATATTTATTATCTATTAAGTTACTGAGTTATAGTAAAATACTAGATATTCTTATAATCTATATATATCTTAACTTTATATTATATTCCTAGGCAGTAGTATTCAAATTCTTTAAATATATATATAATAGCTATAAATTCTTTATTATAGATAGGGTAGTTAAGTTCTATACTATATAGTTTCTTTAAGTAGAATACTACAGGGTATAATCTCTCTTTATTATCCCTTTAGCTAATTTATATACTAATTATAAAGTCTAAAGTATTAGTTTTAAGCTCTATTTCTTTATTTAGATTAAATATCTATAGTATAGGTTTATAGATTATATAATTCTTAATATTATTAAATATATTCTGATATTTTAAGTTCTATTAAAATTCTTTTTCTTTCTTTATTAGATTATATAATAGTATAATAATCTTCCTATAGTCCTTAATAAATTATTAATAATAATTAGTAAATCTAAAGAAGGCTTATACTTCTTTAATATTTATTAGTTCCTCCTATTTAGAAACTATAGTAATTTTACTTTTTTCTATTTATATTTTATTAGGTTAAATAGTATATTCTAAGAAGTTAACTTCCTTAATATAAAACTAACTTTTCTTAGATTCTACTAAGAGATTTATATCCTCTAGTTTCTTTAGGATCTTATATATATATTCCTTATATATATCTAGATTATCTAAGAATATTAAAATATTATTAAGATATATAACTATAAAGATATTAAGATACTTTCAGAGTACTGAATTAATTATTTATTAAAATATTATAGATATATTTATTAGTTTAAAGGGTATAATAAAATACTTATATAAGCTAAACTTTATTCTAAATACTATTTTCTATTTATTTTCTTCTTTTATTTATATTAAGTTATAAGCTCCCTTCAGATCTAGTATAGTAAACTACTATTTATTCTATAATTAATCTCTGAGTTCTATAATTAGTAGTAAGAGTATTCTGTTTTTATATATAATCTTATTTAGCTAGTAATAGTTAATAACTAAATAGAGTTTATTATTCTTTTTAGATATAAATATTATAGGGTATTCTATAGATAAAGTTAATAACTATATATAGCCTTTTACTAATATATTATTAATATATTTATAGAGTATTTATAACTAAGGTTCTATAAGGTTATAGAGTTTATAGAAGGCTAGTTCTTCTCTATTAATAATAGAAATTTTATAATCCTATTAGCTATACTATAGTAATTCAGTTTCTAGAGTTTCTTTAAATAGTTTATTATATTTCTAATATTCCTTTAGGATATAGTTTAATCTTCCTTTTTTAAGATATTCCTCTTTATCTTTTTATAGTTATTTTTTTCTTACTTATTTATACTATAGATTAAACTTAATATTATAGTTATATTTTTATTAATTTATTATATATATCTAATTAATAAAATCTATTTCTAGAGGTTATTCTAATTTTTATATCTAGCTTAAGATTTATTTTATTTATTATAATTCTTAGTAGAATAGATTCTTTAGTATACTAGATTATAATATTATTAAGATTATAATTACTATATCTACTTATTATTATAAATTATTATTTTAATTTTTTATAGTAGTACTTTTAGTTATTAAGGAATTATTATATTTTTCTAATATTTAATAAAATTTTAATTTTTATTAATCCTAATATAGATTTATAAGAGTATCCTTCTACTCTATATAGCTAGTAAACTAATCTATTAGTAGGTTTATATCTTATAACTATAATAATCCTAATATAATATTATAGGAATTTAATAGTACTAAGTTATATATAATATTAAATTCTTTTCTTTAGATTTTAATTATAAGGTAATTAGTTTTAGAGTTAATAATTCTATTATTATACTTAAATAATATTCTATCTAGAGTTATAATATTATAGAACTTTTTTTTTATTCTTTATAGTAAGCAGAGTTAGTTAATTACTACTAGTAAGATATAATTATATAATACTCTATAGTCTATCTATACTATAAGCTAATATTCCTTAATCTTAATATTTATAATAATATTAATTAAATTTCCTCCCTCTATAGCTCCTAAGGTTTTCTAATTTAATATTATTTTACTATACTATAGCTCTATTATAGATAGTTTATATTATTTCTTACCTAGTTAACTTATTATTTAAGCTATTCTTATTCTTCTTTATTCTTAAATACCTATTTTAGAATATCTATAAGGGTTCTTAGTTTATCTATAAAACTAGGAATAAATTATTTATATTTCTTTTTTTAATTATTTAGTTTACTAATTATTATAAGTATCCTATTATTAGAGTAAGCTTTATCCTATTCTTTTTTATTAGTAGAGGTAATTTCCTATTCCTCTATATTACTACTTTCTCTACTATCTATTAGAGATAGTATATCTTATTTATAGTATTATCTTATTTCTTCTTCCTATAATTAGTATTATTATAGATATATTTTAGTAAGGTTTATATTATTATTACTATATTTAGCTAGTTCTAGTACTATTATTTTAGCTTCTAAATAGTTCTATACTTCTAGTTATAGTATTATTTAATTTAACTATTATATTTAGCTATTACTTAATCTTTAAGGTTCTTATTCTTATACTATAGTTTAATTTTAGTTTTCTTATAAACCTTATATCTTAGCTCAGGGTATAATTTAACTAGTAGTTTACTATAGGTATATTCTTTAGAATATTTTTCTAGATCTTTTTTAAAGATAGTATATTATTTTATACTATATTATTAATATATAAATTATTATATTTATTCTATAGTATATTTATTAGGTATTCTTCTATTAGGGTATAGAAAGAAATTATTTTTAGCTTTCTTTATTTAATATATTTAGTATTAATTATTATAGTAGATTATCTATAATTCCAGAGGATAGTTATATATCTATATTATTTCTATATAGATTAGTATTTTATATATACTATTACTAAGCTATATAGTACTAATAGTATTATTTCTAAAAATAACTAGTTCTTCTAATATATCTAGATATTATTCCTATATCTTCTTTTAATAATATATATAGAGTTTATTATATTTAGTTTTAATTTCTATCCTTATCTACTAATATTATTCTTTTTTAGTAGAATTTTATAGAATAATTCTATTAGTATAGTAGAATATATATTTATATTTAGTAAGTAGTTTAAATTCTAGAACTAGTTCCCTTTATTTAAGCTTTTTCTTAAGCTCTTAGAAGATCTATTAGATTTCTTTTTATTATTTCCTAGTTATACTAAGTTTTATATATTCCTTAGGTTCTAGTACTTCTTAAAAAATAAATATATCTTTTAGAGGGTACTTAGGAATTATAATAGTTATAGGAGTTTCCTTTTAGTTAATTTTATATATTATTCCTAAAACTTTAGTATTAGTTTTTCTAATTACTTCTAATTATTTCTTATTATTCTTAGCAGGTTTTTAATCTTTCTTCTTATCTTTCTTAGGTTCTAAATATTAGGGTAAAATATATCTAATCTTATTATAGTTATAGTATTTATATTTCTCTATAGCTTCTAGTTCTATAGGTTCTATATATATCCCAGAGGCTATAGTATACTATTATTTTAGTTTTCTAGTATTAGTAAAATAGATTATTTTTCTATTATAGGTTTACTAGTAATATTACTAGTTATTAATTCTTATAGCTATAGTTATATATTTATAAATACTTTTTAGCCTGTTTTCCTTATATAATTCTTCTTAAACTTCCTTCTTAAGTTAATTAAAATAGTAAGATATAGTATATTCCTTATTCTATTTAGTTTTAGCTAATAGCTGGAGGTAGTAAGTACTAAAGGTTAAATATAATCCCTTCTAAGTAAGTATATTAATCTTATATTCTACCTTATACTTCTTATCTTAAATACTAAAAGTCTATTTAAAAACTTCTATAAAGTAATTAAAACTTATTATAATATTAATAGTCTATTAGCTTCTCTATCTATTAAAGTATTCCCTTATAATAGGTTTAAATTAGTTAAGTATAACTCCCTTAAGTTATAAATAGATATATATAATCTTCCTTTTACTAGTATTAAATATAATAGGAAAATAGTTAAAGTATACTTAGAGTTAAGTTATAAATCCCTAGAGTTTATTTTAGATTCTATTAAATATCTTAGATAGTAGTAGCTTAAGTAGTTATTCTAGCTCTCTTTCTTAAATAATAGTTATAGTTTAAGTCTGGAGATTAGTATATATAGTAGCTTATTACCCTATAATAGCTATTATATTAGCTAGCTTCTAGTAGGTATTTATAAGGTATATATAGAGTTAGTTAATTTAGTCTTATAAAAGCTATATTTCCTTAGTATAGTTATTATTATCCTTACTACTATTATTACTATCCTTATCTATAGTATTATCCTTAATAGTTAGAGTAGGTAGATTATTATTAGTAGTAGAGGTATACTATTACTAGGCTTAGGGTACTATAATAGCTATAATATCTTTTATTATTATATAGTAATTAAGATAAGATAATTAGCTAAATAAGAGTTATTAATATATAATAGTTAGATAACTTATACTGAACAGGATCTAAAATAGGTTAGGATTAAACTAATTAGAGTATTATTCTAAGTAGTATAATTAGATTATCTTAGGCTATATAATATAAGTTACTATTAATATATAAGTATTATAGAGCTAGTAATAATAGATATATAGATAATATTATTAATAACTATCTGAAAGAGTATTCTATCTAGTAAAATAAATATATATATATACTAGGGGCTTATAATAGCTTACTAGTAATCCAGAGTAAGTTTAACTAAGGATTATTCAGGCTTACTAATAATCTAGAGTAATCTATCTCTTACTAGTAGAAAAGGTAGGGTATACTATATAATATAGTAGGTATATGCCTTGTTTATAACAGATTATTAATTAGTTATTTAAAGTTTATTTCTTCTATCTTAAGCTTATCTTCTTATTAAGTTAGCTCTATTATTTAATTAATTTATTTAGATTAAAGTATTAACTAGAGTCTCTCTTATATTTCCTCTAGGGTTTACTCTTTAATAGTTTTATATATTTAAGCTTTATTTAGATTAAATAACTCTTTTTTATTAAAGATTATATCCTTAGTAATATAGATACTATTAGTAATTAGGTTCTAAATTTAGAAGATATTTTAGGAATTATATCTAACTAGATAGTCTATTTAGGCTTTTAGATCTAGTTATAACCTAAGTTATTATATTTTTAATTAGACTATCTTATTTATTATAAATACTTTATAGTTAATTATTTTTAAGTAAGAAACCTTTAGTTAAATCTTAGCCTCTAGGTTTATAATTAGTATTATTAAAAAGAAGTTCTAATATAGTATTTTCTATCTAAGCTTTATCTTTAAGGTTCTATTTAGTAAATATATAGCTATTCTTACTAGTTCAAGCTATAGCTACTTAGGTAAGTTACTATTAATTACTAATAATCTTACTTTCTCTTTTATTACCCCTTTAGAATACTTATCTAAGCTGTTCTGCTATTAAGTATAAGGGGTATATTCTTCTATATTAATTACTTTATTATATAGAAAAATATAAATAAGAGAGCTTTTTTAAAGCTTATTATCTATTTCTAAGTATCTAATAGTTATTTTATATCTAGTTTTAAATATCTGAATTAGATATATTAGTATTTAAAGAATACTTTACTCTTTCTAGTCTTTAAAATAATAATTCCAGATAAAGTTAGAATTCCTATCTATTATAATTATATATAAATTATAGCCTCTAATTCCTTCTTAGAAGTTATAGAAGTTAATTAATAAGTACTCTTCTGGATTTAAGTTTCTTTTTTTTAATTTATAGTTCTTTTAGTATTTTATTTTTACTAGACTATATATATTATATTTAATAGTTATTAGGCCTATTATTTATACTCTGTTTATTAAGATTACTAAGTATTTAAATAATCTTAGCTCTAGATATCTAAGATACTAGTACTAATAAATTAAATTACTCCTATTTAGTTCCTTCCTCTAAGTTATAAATCTGTATTAGAATAGGGTAAGTATAGTTTATTTTAGTATTTCTATATTATATTTAATAATATACTAATTATAGTAATTATCTAGTTTATAAAGTATTAATCTGCTGTTATATTTAATTAAATCCTTATTATTCTTTTAGTTCTATTAGTATCCTTACTATTATAATTTTAGGAGTAATACTAGATTAGCCCCTATTTATAGATAGTAGGCTACTTAGTTAAAATAGAAGTAATATAGTTTATTTTATTTATTTTATATTTATAGAGTTACTTTACTATATCCTAATATTAGGAAGCTTATAGAATCTATAAAAACCTCCTTACTTTTAGTAATTTATTTAAAATTCCTAAATCTTATTATATTATTAAATAAATATAATATAGTTTCTAAATTAAGAAGAGCTGAGTATTATAGTAAATAGCTATTATTCTTAATAAGGAAGGTAACTATATAGCTTAATATATAATTTTAGTTAGCTAATTATTAATACTATTCTCCTTTTACTTAAATAAGCTTATTATAGAGCCTCTAAGCCTTAGGGACCTCTTCTAAGTATTTCTTCTACTTATTAAACTATAGTTTCCTTTTATTAAGATAGGGTAGTAGGTTTTTAGAGAATAATAGCTAGTAGTTCTTTATATTAGTATCTTTATATTTATTCCTATAAAGGATATAGTTAAGTCTATTATTTCTAGCTTTCTTTTATTATTTATTCTTATATTTAGTTATTTCTTCTTCTATTTTTTACTTTTACTTTTTATCTAGTAGATTTTCTCTTTAAAAAGTTAAGCTAAAGTTTCCTTTAGTAATATAAAGTTTTAACTTTTTATTTAAGCTTCTTTTAAAGATCCTAAGCTTATCTCTAAAGGATTTAATAAATACTAATAGCTTATATATACTATTATCTATCTTAGATTAGTTCTAGTTTTTTACTATTTATAAGAGTAATTTAAACTTTAAATCTAAATACTTCTTTAGATTATTAAATTATTTAGGAGAGCTTAGTATATTAGGGACCTTCCTAAGCCTAGCT
This sequence comes from Clonostachys chloroleuca, assembly GCA_037952775.1. Classification (NCBI taxonomy): domain Eukaryota; kingdom Fungi; phylum Ascomycota; class Sordariomycetes; order Hypocreales; family Bionectriaceae; genus Clonostachys; species Clonostachys chloroleuca. The sequence continues at coordinate 30,395,208 of JBANAY010000003.1, forward strand.
ATTCTTATTACCTTTTCCTAACTATTAATCCAGGCCTATTAATCTATTTTAAGCTTCCTAGCCTAATTTAGAGAGTTAGAATATACTTCTTATATATATTTTCTCCTATTAGCCTTATTTATACTATATATATCTTTTAAATTCTTAAAGAAGAGGTAAATATTATCTTTCTCTTCTATATAAATAATTACTAGAGTATAAGTCTTAGTATAATAAAGAGCTATATATTTAGTTATTTACTTAAATATATTATATATTCTATTAGTCTCTCTATTAAATTAAGTAACTAGAGTTTAATAGGAGGTTTATTTAACCTTATAAGCCTCCTTATCTTTATTAAGAAGCTTAATATATAAATATACAGATTATTCTCCCTAAATAAAGCTTAATATTCTATTTATATTTATAACCAGGACTTTTACTTTATATTATAAATATTCTAAGATTACTAGCTTCTTAAAATAATAAGTATAAAATTTACTTACTTCTTTAAATTATATAAGATATAGAACTCTTTTACTAACTATATTTATTATAGCTATCTATTTAAAGGTATTCTAGTTATCTAGTTCTTTTAAGATAGTAGATATATTAAATACTTTTATAATATCTATTTACTATTTAATTAAGTTAAATATACTTAATATTATTAGTTTAGTACTTATCTTTATAATTATAGTTACCTTAATAAAGTATAGCTCTAAGACTCTTAATTATTAGATCTTATATATTAGATAGGTAGAAATTATATTATTATATTTATTTAAGTTATACTGTTCTAGTACTTCTAGTAGGAATAATTATATAATTTAGTATATACCTCTTCTTTAAGCCTAATACTCTTCTAATCTAGGAAAGGAGGTATATTTAGAATAAACTGCTCTTAATTATAACTAATTATATCGAATTATATAAAGCCTCGGTTCTAATATAATCTATAATTTTTTAAAATAGTCTTCCTTTAAGATATTCTTCTAATATCCTAATATACTATATAAACTACTTAGATCTTTAATAGTATTAACTAGTTATCTTCTATATACTACTAGTTAGTTATTACTATTAGGTGTTACGCTATATAGGCTCTAATACTGCTGTAGCTCCTAACTAGAGGGCTGCAGCAGGCCTTTTGCCATAGGTGGTTAGAGCACCTTTTGGGCATAACATTAGGGTTCTATTTCTAAATTACTAATTAGTAATAGATATATACTTTATTATATTCCAGAGTTATTTATTCCTTTACTTCCTAGTAGTATTTCTTATTATAGATAGATTATAAAGTAAAGTTATTTTTATAGTAAAATACTACTTTATATTTAATTATTAATCTATACTTAGAAGTATTTTCTTATTTTTTATATTTTTCCTTAAGTTCTTTAAATTTTCTTTTAATCTTTTTTTAATTATCTTTAGTAATATTTTATTTCTATTATTCTTCTTTATTTAAAATTTTAATATAGATTAATACTAGAGTTAAGCTAAATCTAGAGATTATAAGATTATTAGATATTCTCTATAGAGTAGATCTTTATATTATTTCTAAGATCTTAATCTTTTTATTAGTTTTCTTATTACTTTTAATTATCTCTTACTTTCTTTAGTAGATTTCTAATTCTTATATTTCTTTAGCTTTAGATATTAAGATAAAATATATTTAATCTTATTATAATTATAATATTTATATTTTTCTATAGCTTCTAGCTCTATAAGCTCTAAATATATTCTAAATACTATAAATAGTAATAGAGCTTATTATACTTTATAATTAGATTTATTACTAGTTTTAATATAGTTCTAACTACTTTATCTCTTTTCTCTTTATAGTTTTTATTTATAGTTAACTTTCCTAAAGACTTCTATAAATATAATAATAAAGTTATTATAACTTATAAGAATATTAACTATTATTTAATCTCTATTTTCTAGTTTAATTTTATTATTATACTAATTATAAAGAAATATCTAGAATTATTATTCTATAGTACTAATAAGATATATTTCTATAAATCTAACTCTATCTTTATTATTCTTAAGTTTTATTAGAAAGAACTTAAAATAGATTTAGAATTAGATTTTAAATATATCTAGCTCTTAGATATCTTTAGAAAAAGATCCTAATAATATTAAATAAATAATTTCTCTTTAGTTTTTCTAATATTTCTTTTTAAGATCTTTAATATATAATATAAATTATTTAATTATCTATTAAGTAGTTAGTTCCTTAGGAGTATTATTCTATTAAACTAAAGTTTTTAAAATAATTATAATATCTTTTTATTATTATATAATAGCTAAAATAAGATAATTAGCTGAATAAGAGTTATTAATATATAATAATTAAATTAATTTATACTAAATAGAGTTTAGAGTAGATTAGGGTTAAACTAATTAGAGTATTATTCTAAGTAGTATAATTAGATTATTATATAACTATATAATATAAATTACTATTAATATATAAGTATTATAGAACTAGTAATAATAAGTATATAGATAATATTATTAATAACTATCTAAAAGAATATCTAAACTATAGAAATAAATATATATATATATACTAGTATATTTACTAGAGTATTTATAATAGTTTTTATTTAAGACTTTACTTATCTAAAGTAAAGTTACTCTTATTAGTTACTAAAGTAGATTAGTACTATCTACCTTATATATAACTTCTACAGTCTGAAGGTAGTCTTTGTTTATAATATACTCAGAATAATACTCTAATTAGTTTAACCCTAATCTACCCTATATCTACTTAGTATAAGTTAACTTAACTATTATAAAAATAAACTCTAACTTTTAGATATAATTATATTCTAATTTAAATTTCTTTTATTTTAATATATAGCTAGATATTTTATTAATAAATAATTACTATATAAGATAAATATAGAACTAAGTATATATAATAATAATATAGTATAGTAAAATAGCTTTAGAAATAAAACTAATAGAGAGAGAGTATTATATTATAAATAAAAACTATCTTCAGACTATAGAAAGTTATATATAAGTCGAGTAGGGGGGAAGTAGCCCGGGGGTAGAAGTAGCCTACCTAATTTTTAGCCTGTATATCTACTCTAAGTTATATATATTATAATAAAAATAATAATAAAAGCTTTAATTTATATTTTATAAGCAAAATAGCTATATATTCAGAATTAGAAATTAATTCTATAATTAATAATATACTTACTAGCTTATCTATATATATTACTATAAAGAAATAGGTAATTCCTTATATAATACTTAGATAATAATTAGAAGATAGCTTAATATATATATAAGTATATAAATACTAATAATACCTCTTAAAGGTAGAAGAAGAGAGAGTTAGGAGATAGATTATATCTTAAGAATTACTAGGATATATATCTATATATTAATAGTTTTAATATATTACTTCCTAGATCCTTTAAGATCGGAAGGATCTTAAGTCTCTTAGCAGGTTCTGGATTAATTAGTTTCTTAGCTATTAGGAGAGCCTAGGAGTTAAGATTAGAAAGTAAATAGTATTAGCTAGGCTTAATAGAGCTAATTCTAAGAATATTAATAGGTTCTTTAATAACTATAACTTAGTCTCTTAAATTAAACTGGAGAATATATAGAATACTGATAAGGCTAGTATTATAGAGGGATATAGTTTTAATAGCTTTATTATCAGCTCTGATAAAAGAAGCTATAAGTATATAGTTCTTAAAGGGAACTAAGAGAGAGCTTAGGTTATACTTATTAAAGCTATTTCTACTATTAGAGAGACCCTAACTCCTTATATTATATTTAAAGGTAAAGTAGTATAATAATAGTAGTTTAAAGATAACTTTAATAAGAAGTAGCTATTTATAATATTATAAAATAAATAGATTAGTAATATCCTTATACTTAAGTAGCTTTAATAAGTATTTATTCTAAAAACTCCTCCTACTAATCTCTCTAAGGTTTAGCTACTAATAGTTAATAGCTATAGCTTATATATAATACTAGAATTTATATAGGAATACTTCTAAAATAATATCTTCCTTCTCTTCTTATCTATATATATCTTATATATCTTATAGCTACTTAATTTAGATATATTTTCTATACTAAAAGCAGCTTATTAAAGATATCTAGAGTAGTTTAATAAAATACTTAATTTAACTATAATTAGAAAGGCTAACTTCCTTAAATATTATACTAAAGCTTATAAGGAGGCTCTAATAGTAAAGAATATTAAGTTAGGATTTTAAGCTATAGGAATTTATCCTCTAAACTACTGGAAGGTACTTCTAAGTAGCTAAGTTATAACTATAGCTAAGGTACTCTTAATACTATAAAAGCTAGCCCAGAAGGATAAATATAACCTTTAAATACCTTAAAATAGTCTTTAAGTTATTAATACTATAAGGTATCTATACCCTGCTAGCCCTTATATAAGAAGGCTGCTTATATAATATAACTATAAGGTAGTATAAATAATTAATTTATTAAGTATTTAACTAGTTTTAAAAGATTAGGAATTAGAGGCTTAAAAAGCTCTGAATAAATACCTAAGTTATAAGAAGTATAGAGCTATTAAACTAGATAAGAATAAGATTTTCTACTTATTTATATAGATAAAAGATATATAAGGTAGGCTTAATAAATTAAGAAGGAAGAGGTAGTATATACAGAAGCTATAAACTTCTAATAATAATAATACTAATACTGCTATAATTATTATAATAAGCTGATTATAATAGTATAATTTTTATAGCTATTAGAGTTAAAATTTATATAGTAATTATTAAGTTATATTATTAAGGCTATTAAAAATATATAGTATTTGGGATAGGCTACTTCTACCCCCGGGCTACTTCCCCCCTACTTAACTTAAAGTAAATAGAATAAACCTACTTTAGTTACTAGTTAGAGTAATTTACTTTAGATAAATAAAGTCTAAATAAAAAGAAAATAAAGCTTTAGTAAATATATTATTATATATATATATTTATTTCTATACTTTAAATACTCTTTAGAATAGTTATTAATTATATTATTTATACTTCTATTAGAACTAGCTTTATAATATTTATATATTAATAGTAACTTATATTATATAGTTTATAATAATCTAATTATACTATTTATAATAATACTCTGATTAGTTTAATCCTGATCTACTCTAGACCCCTATCTAGTATAAACTATCTAACTATTAAAAAAAAATAGCTTTAGAGATTTTAAAGTAAGAGGTATCTAGGTAGAAGATTAAGGAAGTCTTAGAATAGTTGTTTAGCTTTACCTACTAGTAGTTATATAAATAAGTAAGATATATTAGATCAGGATAAGGGAATAACTACTAGGTCTCTATATAAAGATAATACTTTCTTCTACTTACTAAAGTAGAAGATTTCTCTAGAGGAGGTTTTAGCTAATAGCTTAATTTCTAAGCGAGTAAAGTAAGATTAATATTAGAGATATAATAAAGAGTTATCTATAATAGGAATAAGATAACCTATTATAAGAAATATATACTTTACTTATACTATCTTAAAAATATATTAAGATAGTTTATACTCTTCTTTATAAACTTATACTAGTTTATATACTATAATCTTCCTCGGGTTTAACTTATAGAGCTTTTAAAAACTTATAATTATAGAGTATTATAAATCCAGATTAATATAGTTCTATAACAGACTAGCCCTATAGCAGCTGCAGATAGATATTTACTTTAGAGTTTATATTCTTAGGGAGGAAGAGAATAGGTTCTTTCTTATAATTCTTTTTCCTCCTTATATAGTACTATAGTATACTAGTTAGAGGTCTTACTTATTATAGTTATCTCTTATTAAATCTAGCTTAATCTCCTACTAGGCTTAAGTTCTTAATATACTCTTCCTCTTAAGCTCTTTCTTCCTTCTAATATAGTAGTATAAAGTATAATCCTAATAAAATTATCCTCTAATCTATTTATTTTACTACTATATTATAGTATTTATATAACTATAGATTATTATAATAATAGTAATAGAGTAGTTATAAATAAATATAGGGTAGATATAATATAGTGTTTTTTTATTCTAATCTTATTATAAACCCTATTTACTTTATAATTTTTACTCTTTTTAAAATAATTATAAATTATCTATTAATTATAACTTTTTTATTAAATCTTATCTTATACTATTTCTAATTTATTTCTTTCTATTTAGTATTATAGTAATATATCTACTACTACCCTACTATCTCTATTTCTATTTAATAGTAATAGAAATAGGCTTTCTAGCTACTAATTAAACTTTATACTAGCTTTTATAATAGATCTATAGAAGAAGTAGAAGAAAATATATTCTATATAAAACTCTCTTTTTCTTACTCTAATAGTTAACTAGCTTCTACTAATAATCTTATTTTCTATATTAAACTAATATTCTAACTACTTATTCTATCTCTAATATAATTATTCTTTCTACTATCTAGAGTAATTAAAATTCTATTTCTACTTCTACCTAGAGTAATATTACTACTATTTTAGATATAGGTAAGAAGAAAAAGAAACCTAAGAAGGCTATAAGTAGGTTTCTTATAAAGGGAAACTCTAATAATAAGTAATATACTACTCCTAAATAAATTAAAGATATCTACTAATTCTATTACTAATCTACTCTTATAAAGAGTAAGTTTATCTATATTTATAGCTATAGAGTATTCTATATTAGATACTAAGAGTATAAAGTAAAGTATATTTAGAATATTATACTTTTTACTTTAAACCCTATTCTATACTATATCTAGAATAATATTATAATTATTATTAATTAGAGTAAATATATTATTAGCTATATAACTATAAAGATAGCTATTACCTCTATCTAATATACTTAACTTATATCTTTTTTTTACTTACTTATATATATCTATATATATATATATATAAGAATATAATCTAATTTAATATTTTAACTTACTTAGCTTATACTACTAGTTCTATCTCTAACCCTTAAGATTAATTAGTTAAAATAACTATTTAATTTACTACTAGCTCTACTAGCTATACTTATATAAATATAATTTCCTATAATACTACTATATATTTTACTTATAAGGTTTAGAGTTATATTAAAGAACTTATTAATAAAGTTTATTATACTAATATAAGTAATCTAATCTAGAATAATCTCTTACTTTAATAAAAACTAATATATTATTTTAAAAGTATTTTAAAATAAATAAGTATTAATATTAAAAGACTAATCTTATATATAACTAACTCCTTAACTCTATAAGCTAGATTCTAGAGAATTAATATATATAGTTTATTCTAATCTATAATCTACTTTATTCTATATTACTTAGCTCTAAGGGGTATTATACTTACTATAAACTAATAGATTCTTATACTTCTTCTTATATCTATCCAGAGTAATTAATAATTACTAATTCCCCTTATATTACTCTCTCTTACTTATAATAGATTATATCTTATTCCAGATTAGTTTTATTAACTAGATATACTAATATTTATAGATTCTACTCTAGTAGTATCTATTTTAATAATATACTTATTTCTATACTAGATAAGCTTATATATAGCTATAGCTATATCTTATTTCTAGTAGAGCTTTTAGTTTATCTCTATTTACCCTGATCTAGAGTATATATTACTCTATTAGTATCTAAATCTATACTATTATAAATATAATACTTACTATATTAATAGAGGTAATTCTATAGATTATAATAGTATAAACCCCTTTAAAAAAGAGATTTTTAAATAGAAGTAGTCTGAATAGAGTTAGAATAAAGATAAGTAGAAGTATAAAGAGAAGTACTATAATATTTCTAAGTAGCTATATAAATATATAATAGTTAGTATAATATACCTAATATATAACTAAGTTTTTATAAAATAATACTTTTAATTTCTTTTATAGTTTATTTCCTAGATTCTAATTATAAAGAAATTAATTAGAAAATAGTAATTAAGAATTAAATATATTTTTATTTCTTTTTTATTATATTACCTAGTCTATTTATAGTATATACTTTATCTTATTTCTTTTTAAATTTATTTAGAACTACTATATTATAAAACTCTTCTAATAGTTCCTAGATTAGTTTATTATAATTAATCTATTTTACTAGAACTTTCCTATATTTTCTCTAGCTTAAGATATTTTTTACTATTAGAATAAACTTAACCTAGTATTATTCTTCTCTTTTCCTATTATTAATATTTATCTATAATAACTCTAGCTTAGTATTTAATATTCTTTAGAATAGAAGTAGATTATTAGCTATTCTTTTAATTAGATCTATATAAAAGATAGGGTAAATATTATCTAGTATATCTAAAATAATAGTATTTAGACTTAGAATTATAATTACTATATATTTTATATAGAGCTAATCTAGTTTCTTAGTAGGTTTAGCTATTTTTATATTTCTTAAGAATAACTATACTTTATTATTTATCTAGAACTACTTAGCTAGTTATTATAACTAGTTTATATCTAATTATTATCTTTACTAAGTAAATATAATTATAACTTAAACTAATTCTATTCCTATCCTTAAATACTTTAGAAATTAAACTACTCTACCTTTAGATAAATATCTTAGCTAGAGAGTCTCTATTAGGAATTAAACCAGATTTATATTAAACCTATTTAAAAGTCTAAATAAGCTTATATCTATTACCAAGAAGTCTTTATTATTTAAAGCTAGTTAGTAAGCTAATAAATAAAATAGCTAGTTTAGCTAGAAGAATAAAATTATAACTTATAGTATTACTTATACTTTCTAATTTACTCTCTTTATATTACTATCTATCTATAGATAATAAGAAGTTAATAGGAGTTATTCTACTTCTATTAATCTATAAAATATTATTTAAAACTCTTCTATCTAGTTTAATTCTCTATTACTAATAATCTAGAATAAGAACTTATAAAACCTCTACTAAATATCTTTAAACTATTTTATATACTCTTTAGCCTCTATTAATATTATTATCTCTAATTATATATATTTAGAGAGTCTATCTATAATAACTATTAGATACTTTAGATTCCCTTTATTATATATAGAAAGATCTATTATAAAGTTAATTAAGATTTAGTACTAATAGTATTCTATAATTAGTAGGGGTTAGAATAAATCTTATCTTCTTTATCTTAAAATATATTCCTTATAGTAGGAATAATTTCTAAGAAATCTCTTTACTAATAAGAATAGTTTATCCTAATAGAATTAATAATTAAAGAGATAGAAGATTATATTCTACTCTAGATAACTTACTATAAATAAATTATATATCTTATAAATTAGAGCTATAATTAAAGGTTTCTAATTAGATATCTATAGTCTTTCTCTATATAGTAAGGTACTATATATATTAATTAAATAGTTTATAATCTGAGCTCTTATAATTATCTCTTTAAGGAACTTTCTCTTACTCTTTACTATAGCTTATAGTCTTTTATTATATAGTAGGTTATATATTAATCCTTTCTCCTATAGTACTTATAGATTAGATTCTATAAATAGGTTATAATCCTATAGTAACTTAGTAGTTATATTAAGATTCTAATCTAGCTCTAAGCTAGTCTTTATATTAGTATATAAGATTCTAATCCCCCTTTAGTATAGCTAATAGAGAATCCTATTCTAATATTATAATTATTAATAAGCAGAAGATTATATTTTTATAAAAAAGTATATTTTTACTATCCTATTCCCTTTATAAAAGTATATCTAGTTTAATAATCTATACTCTAGGTCTATATTATAAATAGTAATTAAAAAGAAAAAAGAGCTCTCTCTATTAGGCTTATTATTTATTTATTAATCTTAGTTTTATAAAGTATTTTAAACTCTTATAGTCTATAAGGATTATAAATAGTTAAAATATATTTCTTAACTCTAAGAACTAGGCTTTTAGATATAATACTACTACTAGAAGTTCTTTATTATAAACTATATAATTCTTTTCTATTACTAAAAGTTTTATAGAATAGTATATAACTAGATAAAGAATTCCTTTATTTAAGATCTATAATAAATATCCTCTTAAGATCTCCCTAGAGTAATCTATTTCTATTATTATTTTGTTCTCTAGATCTTAAAGTACTAGTACTAGATATAAGATAAAGAGTTTCTTTAGAGTATTAAATACCTACTATTATATAATACCCTATTAAAAGGAGTATCTCTTTTTATTAAGTTTATAAGGAGTACTATTAAGATAGTAAAGTCTTTAATAAAGTCCCTATAGAAGTTTATAAAGCTAAAAAAAACTTTAAACTTCTTTAAGTTTTATTAGTACTTTCTATTCTTTAATTATAGTAATTTTTTCTAGATCTAGATATATTTCTTACTCTATATAGATAATAAACCTAAGATATTTAATCTCTTTAACTATAAATATACTCTTTACTAGATCTAAGTAAAGGCTTACTAGCTAAAGATACTATAGAATTATATAGACTTTTTATATATAGTTATAATAGTTCCTATTAGTATATATTAAAATATTATCTAGATATACTATTATATAATTTCCTAATATATTTCTAATAGATTTATTAATATATTATTAGAAAATAACTAATATATCTAATAGCCTAAAAGAGATAACTAGCTATTTAAATAAACTGAATTATATTTATAATATAATTAGATATTTATCTCTCTCTATTATTTATATCTTATAAAAAACTACTTTTATATTTAGTTTTATAAACTAATATACTTTAGCTAGAGATTATAAGGTTTTCTTAATAAGGAGTAATAGATAGTAGTTCTATTTTATAATTTTATTTAGAGCTTAATAATCTATATAGAACTTTTAATTTTCTCCTAGTTTCTTTATTAAAAGTACTAGTACTATTACTAAGAATATACTAGCCTATATCTAACCCTTATCTATAAGTTCTATAATCTATTTCCTAACCTCTAGTAAATAATCTCTAGATATACTATATAATAGTTCCTATAGAAGGTCTAGATTACTCCTATCTATTATCTTTCTTAATCTAATTTTATAATTTAAGATCTCTTTATAAGATAGAAGTACTTCTACCCCTTTCTTACTAAACAGACTCTCTATATCTATAAGCTCTTCTAAAAACTAAACTAATAGTAATACTAACTTAGTAGCTTCTATCTAAATTATTTTAATTAATTTATAAATACTAGTTATATAGATTACTAATCTTTTTTAGCTAGACTTTTATATCTATCTTACTAAGCCTATAAATATAACTCCTAATAATAGCTAGGCTTAGAGAAGAAAAGATTTTATATCTAAAGCTTAGACTAAAAGTCTTTTTACTATACTTATCTTAAGTTATCTATATTCTATATCTATCTTAATCCTTCTATAATTAAACTATAGTATTCTGAGAATTATATCTTTTATTAGTTCTAATACTATATAGAGTATAATTTTACTCTATTACCTATTAATATCTATATTTACTCTAATAATATATATTATAGTATAAATACTATCTATTCCTATTACTATTTTAATTTTCTTTTTTCTAAAGAGTTTAATTTATTAGAGATTTATACTCTAGGCTTTTTACTTACTAATTACTCTATAATAGTTATATTTACTATTAATTAATATATTAAGAAATTTTATAGAATTAAATAATATTAGAATTTAAAATAAAGGTTTCTTTATCTTTCTCTCTATTTTAATAAATTCCTTCTCTTCTCTAGATATAATTAATAGATATTATTCCCCTAATAAACTAGCTTCCTACTATATAAGACTCTATATAAGAATTACTTATTTATTAATTCTAAATAATCTTCTTTCTAATTAGTTCTTTTCTAATAGTTATTACTCTCTGAGTTTATAGAGATTATATTAATTTTAACTACTTATACTAAATAGTAATTTCTAGCTAAGTATAAGAATATACTATAATATAAGTAAGTACTAGTTTTCTATTATTTAAGAATTATCTCTTTTAATATCTACTAAGCCTATTTCTTAAGAATTCTCTTATTTTTATTTTAATCCTAGTTTAGACTTAATTAGGTTTTTCCTTCTTTCTTCCTCTTACTCTTCTAAATCTCTTAATATACTAGTTAGATAGTATTTATCCCTATTATTAATATATCTCCCTTATTATTTTAATATCTTTTATTTAAATACCTTACTAGCTCCCTCTGCTCTTAATATAATATATTTAAATTAAATAATTTAGTATTAATTATAATTTCCTAGATCTAGATTACTATTAAGATAAAATTAACTTAGAATATCCTTCTACTAATATAGAGCTTATATAGTTACTTATTTAGATAGTAATATAGCTATAAAAGTTATATAGTATTATTCTAATATATTTCCCTTACTATTATTATTTTCTATTTAAAGTATATATAAAAAGTTATAAATACTTTATTAAATTCTTAAATTATTTATTTTAGTTCTTCTAAAGCTATTTATTATTAATATAGATTAGAAAATATTAACTCTATATAAGCTAAGAAGTTATATAGCTAATATATATAATATAACCCTCTATTTTTATAATAAACTATAAGTTTCTCTTATATTTTCTATAAAAAAATACTTTAAATATATTTAAACTAGTTTCTATTATTACTAATAAAGAAATAATCTATCTTAAGAATATATTTTATATATTTCTTTTATACTAGAAATAAATTCTTTTTACTATTATATAGTTCTTCTATTACTAACTACTTTCTAATTATTAGTACTATAGGGAAAACCCTAGATAGTAAATAGAATAATAGAGGAACTAATAGCTAGTTCTAAATAGTCTAGAATTAGAACTAGATTTATACTTATAAAAACCTTTTAAATAATAATTTTATATTAATTTATTATATCTATAGTTATTTAATCTAAGTATTAATCCTATTCTAAAGATCTACTATTTCTATATAGAATTCTCTAATAGATAAAGAAGGGTTTAAGCTAGATACTAGTATTATTTCTCTATAATTAGAGATTCCTAGTATATTAAAGTTTATTATAAAAACTATAAATTATAATAGATTAGCCCTATAGTAGCTATAGATAGATATCTACTTTAGAGTTTATATTCTTAGGAAGAAAGAGAGTAGGTTCTTTCCTATAACTCTTTCTCCTCTTTATATAGTACTATAGTATATTAATCAGGGGTCTTACTTACTATAGTTATCTCTTATTAGACCTAGCCTAATCTCCTACTAGGCTTAAGTTCTTAATAAGTTCTTATAATTAGCTATTCTAATACTTTTTTCTATATAGGTTCGGAGGACTTTAACCTCTAAGATAATAAAGCTTTTTCTTATTAGAGCTGAATTATATTATTCTAATATTCAGGCTAATATAGAATAGTAATTTTTTTTTTTATAATTTTTATTTTATTTTAAGTAACTATACTATAGCTAGCTACTGTTTAGCTATATAATCTGTATACTAGCTTAGTAACTTCTAGTATATAAAATACTTAAAATATATTACTAATATTTAACCCTCCCTAGCCTTTCTAGTATTAATCTTCCTAGTATTTAATAACCTTTAAGCCTAGTAACTATATCTGAATACTTTTAATTAGTAGTATAACCTTAAATTAACTTTTAAGACCAGATAAAAAGGCTCTCTCCGGGATATTTCCAGCTATAAGCGACTTCAAATTAACTTATATATTTAAATTCTATTTCGAGATATTACCTCCTCCCCTCTACCTAAAGGAACTTCTTATTTAAATAGAGCTGTTTAGAGATTGCTTAGATTCTATAATAGCTCTATAGTATTTAGTATACTCTTAACTACTAGCTGTAGTTCTATTAGTATTCGGTGCTAGTACTATTAAAATAGCAGATAGGAGGCTTATTAAGTACTCTATTTCTGTCTATTATATACGCTATACTTAGTCACCTACGGGAACAGACTTACCTTACCCCGTAATATATTTAAACTATCTAGAAAATGAGTATTACTCTACTAGTTCTAAAACTTGGATTATTTCTCTGGTCGGTCTGAAAAGTAGTATTAGTCCTCTAGTCCTAAAACTTGGACCTAAAAGAGTAATACTAAAATAGGAATTGAGTTTCCTAAGGTAGAGGACTAGATTCTAAAACTCGGATCTTTTTGGGTCTTGTATTGTGGCCCTAAATTTGGGCCTTGCCGTCTTGTGAAGAAGAAGCAGTTTATGCTCCAAACTATATATACATATACATATATACATACAGTATAGGCGGGACATTTGGAAGAGCGTTGGCTTGGCGTATGACCTTGACTCTCGGCAGCCATAAGAGCCGAGACATCGAAGTCATCACCATCGCCTAGCCACTGGCTAGAATCATCCAGAAGAGCATTACTTATAGTAGCAAACTGGAGTTATATAGGTTGCAAACTCTCGGCCAAGCTGGACGAGCAGAGAATGAACATACTCATTACTAATTGAACCAGGGTACGCAACAAAGACAACCAGGCCCACTTCCTAGTTCTTGGTTCCAAGACCTTCCATAACATACTCTTGCAACAACAACCAATATTACAACAACCAACAACCAGCAAAGTGGGGCTCAAGAGGAATAAATAAAATCGACTGACCTGAGTCTATTATAAGGATAAAGGTTTGGGTTGTATATCTTAGTATAGGTTCTGTCTCAGTTAAGTACCTATATTAGTAAATTAAAAAGTAATTATAAAAAGCAGTAAATTAAAAGTAAAAACTACTAGGAAGTTAAGTTAGCAGAGAGATAGTATTAAGTAGTAATTCTTAATTTAAGTACAGCTATAATAGAGCTAGTATACTAAACCCAGGTTATAGGAAGTTATTTAGGCCTAGTTACTAGTCTTAATATATATATAGTAAGTAATAAAGGAAGGCCTATAACTTATTATAGACTAACAGAAGTATAACTTTACTGTTACTATATTATATTTTTATCTGTACTATAGGTCAGCTATACCTAGCCTAAAAACAGCCTTTTTTTAATATGTTACTGAACAAGAAAGCAGATACTCCTTTCGGTCAACCCTGTAGTTATTAACTACAATACACATAAAAAAGTTTAGCTATTAAAGAACAATAGTGAGCATTATTGTATGACTGCTACATAACTTTGTCGAGGCGGCACCATAGTCCCTGTTTTGTTCACGGCCAGTTGAGGTGGCGGTGCACAATAAGATCATCTCCAGTCCTGAATCGTAGACCACACCTAGAAAAGTCACAATGATGCTCCTATATCCTTTTATCCTTGTATTAATTCTTGATATATGATTAAAGAGGGAGAGATTTCTCGAAGCTTGCAGTACAAAATGGGCATGTTAATCGCTCATCCCAGTGGGCATCATCAATCTCTGCCTGGTCCGGGTTTTCGGTCCTCCCCCCTCCCCCTCGGCAGTGGACTCCATTCCCGGCGGTCGTGAACTTGTTGGCAGTGAAAAAAGAAGAGACCGACGCTTGTGAAGACCTCGTCGCAGTGCGCGTAATCATGACTTTCGATGGGAGCGTTGTCTCCATAGGTCCAGAGGTCGATGGGCTGGAGATGCATGTCGAATGCAGGGACAGGTGGTATGGGCTCGATGGTTTCATCCTGCCCCTCGCCCAAACGGTGTTCCCTATCGACGGGTCAACTCTCTAATATGTGTGATGGAAAGGCAGACGACGACCATCCCACGCAGGACGGGTGCCATAAGTACAGGAAAATCGAACATGACATGAATCCGCGTCACTGTCAGATGCGGCTTCAATCTTAAGCTAGAGCGTCTGGCCCAAGACGTCATCCTCAGAGGCGTCATCGTCGGAATCACCATCTTCTGAAGGCTGATGGGGTGACCCACTCATCATCGGCACTGCTAGCAACGGCATCCTGAACGACGGTCTTGGGTGTCTGATTGCTGAGCCGAGTCGATCGACGAGGGGCGGGCGAAGGCTCAATCAAAGTCGTCTTGCCTGCTCGCTTGGTGGTTGGCGGGGGGGGGTGGGGCACGGCTTGAGACGGTGAAGCCTTTGGGGGCGAAGAACGACTTGATGCTGGACTGATTCGCTGGGCGGGCCTTGGGCTTCTTGATCTTGGGTTTCGATATCACGACAGCCTTAGGAGGAGATACAGACGGAGGATCGACATGACCGAACCGAGCAATTTCAGCCTCAAACTCTGGCAAGTCGGAGCCGGAGAATCTCAGCTTCATGGCGTCCAGAGCATCGCTGGGAGCATTGGCGCTGGTGACTTGCTAGATTTGTACTACGCGACAAAATCGTACCATGCGACAAGCCTCAATTGACTTACACATTGCGAAGCTGGGTAGGGAGAAAATGCTGCTGGATCAGAGCATCGGTGGCAATCCCCTTGAGCCTCTTTGCATATTCGGATGCTTTAGCCCTGAGCGACGCAGTCTGGAAGGCGGCATTGTTCGCTTCGTCAAGGGTCTGGCGCACACTGAGGTACTCTTGCCAGCGCATGCTGATGACCGCGAAGATATCAGGATCGTATTCAGGCGCGGGCGATGGCGAGGGTGTCTCTGCAATGAGGGGACTCTCGGGGGCGGGCGTCTCTGTGTCTTCCTGGATGGCGATGTAGCTTTGTCACCGTCAGACTCCTAGTCTGATGGGTCTTGGCTGTCGACGGAAGGGCTGGCGACACGATGCATCTTGTTATGCAGTGACGGCATCAGGCTACTCTAGGGACACAGCTGACTCAAGAGAATCGACAGCGCAACCTTGGAGACTCGGGAACAGCAGAGTGAAACCCGTGAAAGGATCTGTATGCAAATCCGCATACTGTATCAGCTTGGAGCCGACATCCGAACCAGGGAGGAAGTCTCTGCCACTGATCATAGGGCCATCCTATGACCCGAGGAACAGGCAGCAGGGCTTGCTGAATGCCTTTCGGATTGGTTCCATCTTGTCCGAAAGAAGGGGGGGGGGGGGGGGAGTGACAGAATAGAGCGTGAGAAGGGAATCAAATTGTATTGCCGCGAGGCAAGAACAAAAGTACCAGAGTCTGACGACTCCAGCGGAGGTACCTAATAGAAAGTTCGTTTAGTACAGACCAGTAAAAATTGCAATTCTTTGATTCGGGTAGAGGTTGTCAAACCAACACCAAGCCCTCGAAAGCAGATTCACAATTCACAATATCATAGACGAGAGATTACTTATCCAACTTTCAACTCTGAACAGCCGCTTCCGAGGCCGGTACCCAGCTTTCACGGAGCCAGAACCCCGAGCAAACTAGTCTAACCTTGGAACCCTAGAAGCAAGTCCAGGAAGAGCAACGTACCAGCCTCTGACGAAACCAGCGGTTAGGGAACCTTGGTAAAAACCAGAATGAATCGAAGAACGTCTCAACGCGTCCACTGGTCTGATTGTAACAAAAAGATAGATTCTCCCTCTGGAATCTATCGACAAGAAAAATGCATAAGCTGAAACAAGTCTGGTCAGAGGGATGGTGGACTTGTTGATGGTGGAGGAAGAAGAGAAAGAAAGAGAGATGAAGAAAGGGACGCGGGGAGATTTAGCAATATGAGGCGCACGGACCACGCAACGGTAACAATGCCTCAGGTTGCCGCCTCACCTGGGCCAGTTTGATCTGAGAGCAATCTGAGAACACTCTCAGGTTGCTAGGGCAAGCCCTTTGCAATGCTGGCACGTGGAGCTGACCAGCCAAGTGGCCGAGACGGAACACGGTATGCCAAAGCTCTTTCCACGCAAGGCAGGAACCTCATTCTCTAATTAGACACTAATTAGAGAATACGGAAGCCACGGAAGAGAAAGAGAATAGAGTTGAACAACAATGAAGCTGCCAGGGCCCGATAACTCAACGCAATGAATAATAATAAGAGAATAATAGGTTATTGTATGATATTTAGTCAATGATTATATGAATTACTGTATCAATTGTGTTGATTCATAATGCTAGAGTTTCCAAGTGTGCCATGTTTTAGGTTAGTAACTTGCCAGCAGAGTGCACTGTGTGGAATTGGCCATGAGAGAGAGTGAACTTGACCTGAATGTCTATTAGTACGTATTGATTAAATTAAGGAACTAAATAGAATTAATATAAACTCATCGCCATAATGGACTTGCCAGAAACTGCTATTCCAGTTGCCCAGAAGAATCCGTGATCTTGGCCGTGCAGCCAGTCCTGATACGTGACGCTGGAAGTGAGCCAGTCTCCCGTGCCAGCGCGTCACGTCTGTAGCTACACGTCATCGCGACTGACAGTTGATTCATAACATTGAAGGTCATACAAACAGACAGGCTGGACATGACTACAGCTACGCGTTATCGTGATTAACATGGTTACTTGGCAAAACATGTTTGTGGTCGCGACAGTCTTTGAGTGACTGTAGCTGTGACTGTAGCCACGACTTGGCTCGGTTGTTTGAATTCAGTTGAATAATGCATAGAATATTGAAACTTGTGTCGCATTCGCCGAGCCGGTGGTTCGATCAACTGGCTGAGGCCTTACCGGTGTCGTTAGACGTTGGTTGGTTCTTGCGAGTCCATTGGTTCTTTCTTTTTCTCGCCGAGACCTAGATAGGTGCCTAGGGTTCGATTGCCCTGAGGATAATCTTTCACTTTTTTTTGTTTCCTTCTTACGAGCCTACCTTACCTGTGAAAGGTCATTCGAATACACAGGTTTAACGGGAGCTATCGGTACAGCTTGTCCCGGTTACTGTCAAATCACGTCTGTAGTCGTGATATCCTTTTCGTGACTAGAGCTATGACTGCAGCTACGACTTATCGCGGTTGGTAGAATCTTAGTTGAATACTCTATAGAGTGTCTTAGTTTGTCGACCGTCGCCGGTGTTCAGGGGGGCCTGATGGCCTTACCAGCTTCGTCGGAAGTGGTTTCTTGATTCTACTGGCTATCGATACCTGGTATTCTTTTTGAAGATTCATAGGCACCCAGGGTTCGATTTCCCTTGAAAACTTGGCCTTTTTATATATATATATATATACTCGCAAGCCTACACCAGTGATACAAGGTCATTCAGAGACACAGGTCAAACGGGAACTGCCTACAACTACGACATTCACGATCAATCGTTAAACTACATCCGTAGAAGCGGCAGCTTTTCAATGATTGTAGTAGCTAAGTATGTCTAGAGCTACGATTGTCATGGTTGGCAGAATGCATTGAAACTTGTTCGCAGTCGCCACTGTCGCGGATCACCAGGCTCGTGAGAAAGAAAAAAATAAACATCTCGTGACTCCAAGTGGAATCGAACCCTAGCAGTACCTATGCCTCGACGAAAGAAATAGGGGCCAATGGTCAGCAGATAGCAGAAACAACCTCTGACGACGCTGTTAAGGCCATAAGGCCGAAAATCAGCTGACCACTGGTCTATAGCACGGGCAAAATCAACATGATGGATCGGATCTTTTGTAGATGCACGCTTTATGATAGGTTATCCCATCGATCAGTAGCATCTTGAATTGACGAGTTCCAAAATTATTATCCAACAAGTAGTAGCCTTCTGATGGCAGAGTGGCTTCACGCTCATGTAGTTGGCACGGGAACAGGGCGAAGCCCCAGCAACCGCCAGCGGTTTGTGGTAGTCACTAGCTTAGAATGCATAATGTATGAAGACATGTAGGTATCTAATAATCCTAAGTACACGGGGTTGATCCGCTATCACATTTGCCCTGCCGCCTAATTGTTCTGAGCTTTGAACATTTGTGACGACCGGGCAGTCTTGATCCAGTGCTGGTTATTGTTGCTCAGTGCTCTTCATCTATGATTATATTTATCTTTTACCCCAAGCCGCGCTGATGTCTCATGATGACGACGGCATGGCAACGATTCAACTTGGCCAGTCCAGTCGCGTCGAGTTGACAATGCGCTGCATCAGATCAAAACAACGCGTGACAATTTAGAATCGGCCACCCCCAATTCTCAGCATCGAGAATGAAGAATGATCCCAGTCAAGCAACAGGTAAAAGTTCCAAATGAGAAAGGTGACGTTGTCGGCCCCTGCCATGTCTCCATATTAATTTTCTACTGACAGTATCATCAGATGATATCTACCTTACCTACATGTACCTTTGATTCGAAACGAAGAGCCAAGAAACTAGTCCACCAACATCGAACACACCCCCGAGTGCCAATCAGTTCTAACGAAGCGATATCGAAATACCCGTCTACGGTCTAGAGATACACACTCCCTTCATGAAGGATCAACTCAGGGATACCGCTTCAGGCGGTCATATAGGCCATCACTTCACCAGCGGCTCATCTACGAACTTTCACATCCTCGATCTCGAAACTAGCCTATGAAGAAGAGCGAGACGCTCGATCTCTATGCAAGAATGGGGAAGACAGGATGGGATGATGCCACCAGCGGTCTCCACTTCGAGACTTTAATAACAAGAGAAGATCTCGCCAGCTCTCGTTTAGCTCGGACGCACAGGCAAGCAATAGCCACAACGCCGATATGATTGCTTAGGACTGGTGAATTCAACTGATGTTAAGATATCTACCAACCATGAATCTGGTAAAGCCCCAAACGAACTTGGATCAGCAACAAACTGCGCCGACACTCCATGAGCCGCTCAGACCAAATTACAGAGAATGACGAGTCTACTGTTACAAACTACGTCGCGGTACAGCCCAACACACCATGCCAACGATACCAACACTAATGTGTACGAACAATTTGATGGCATCCCACCCACGGCTCGATCTGCGATCCACCCGCCTCTACAACTGAACGGGCACGAGGCCACCAAAGGACATCTAGACCGCAAGGCACGAGAGACGATCGAGGACTGAAGGCATGACGAGTAAGGGTTTTCACATTCTTACTGGACCAGAGCAAGAGTGCAAGGCTCCATGCGGTTTCATTGGATTTAAGTGGATGATGTTCCCATCCCCTGTTGCCCCTAAGCCACGTTACCAGTGGCAATGGGGGAGATGATGCCAGTTTCTTCGGGATCTCGAGTCACTCCAACACATCATACCTACCTAGGTACCTACGATATATAGGCTGTAAGGCCCTTCACACTAACTGACAAGTTGTTACCTGCCCACGCGAGAGAGTACTATGTAAACCACGAGCCAACTACCTGCACTAACGCTACTTACCTACCTATTCGCCCAACCCACATACCATGCGCGAACGAATGCGCGGTGATGGCAACGCCAACCCATATCATCTGCCATCCACATTCTGCTTGTCCTCAGGTTGCCAATGAAACTACCTAAGTTTAGTAGGTAAGTGTGCATTTGAGCCAACTGTTTCATGACTTCTGCTAACCGCGTACAGTACCAGCCCACTTCAATCCAGACACTTTGCGACGAACGTTCTCTCCATCTCCTCGATCCAAATTCGCACAACCATGACCGACCGCAACGCACCAACGACTGGCATCCGGCTTCCTTCCCAATCAAAGCCTCGCGTCCGCCTCATTGATCCAGACCCATTCAAGGGGCTCCGCCACGGCTGACACAGTGCTATTATCAAACCTCGAGCTTCCTTTCCAAGCGCGCATCAGGATCATCAAGGTAAAACCAGGCCACGACATCGATAGACAATAGGCTTAATGATAATACTAAATTATTGTGCATCTATTATGTAATATTGTCTGCTTAATATTATACAATAGTAAGTGTTATTATGTGGCTAATTGTCAAAATAATTCGGTCGAGGTGACTTTGCAGTCCCTGTTTTTCTGGCAGCCACTTGCCTCCCTCCCAACTGCCTGGGCTTGTACATGGGTCATATTTTCATGGGTGGTTTGTTTATAAATTGTCCATGGACTTTCTAAACTAGATCTTATCTACGTCGTCTCCCAAATGTCTTTTGTTGATTTGCCTATCTGCCTGCCAACAACTTGTCCTTCTCTTCTCCGCCATTTGTCTTGCCTGTCTCGACAAACTGGTTGTTTCCGTTGAAAAACCACGGCGAAGAAGGAATCGGCGGCAGGATTCACCAGCGTAAGTCTCTATTTCTTCTATCAGCTCGTCATTTTACGGGAACCTCATTGGGTGAAGTTTGTATTGTATGAAGTCTGTGTTGGATGAAGTTTGTTTGAGCGAAATTCATTGAGTGAAGTTTTGATAGCTAACGATATGAATAGTTGACAGGACCAAGATGTCGCTTGAGCAGCCAGCTCAATCATTATCGGCTGATGACTTTGAGCTCAAGATCAAGCTCCCGCGCGGTGACTTTACCTTCGCCGTGCAAGACTTCGATGCTGTTCCCGACCTCCGCCAGCGAGTGCCCGACGCGAAGCCCAATTCTAGCGCCATCCATGTCGGCAGCCACATCCCGGAGCTTTTGGAGGTCCGGGTTTGCATCGAAGCCGCTCTGGAGTTAGTCCAGCACAGTGTTGTCATCCAGCTCGATCTGGTGGCCGGCAGGAGAGCGAAGTATGCCCAAGAGGTACCAGGCGGGCGAGAGATAAGCGTGCCATTGTGAATCGAGCCTCCACTTGTGGTTTGGGGCCGCATCGTCGCCGTCGCTGGGTCTCTTGAGGAGGGTCTGGAAGGCGCGGATCTCATCCTTGAGAGCATGGGCGCGGATGATGAGCTTTCGGCGGACTCTCGTACCATCATCTTCCCCCTTTCCCTTGTTGCACAAATCCACAGTCTGATTCTCGATGGCGAAGAGGCGGGCGGCGAAGTTGGTGATGGCAACGTTTAAAGCCGCGCTGGCTGGGACACGGCCGACAGAGTAACTCAAAGTCAGTGTAACCACGGAGACAGCAGTCGTCTTGCCAACCCAGGTCCCTACCAAAATAGCAACGGATTATCAGACCGTGAAGAACCGGATTATATACTTACAGCGGTGATGAGGGCAAGTTCGAGCAGACAGTTTGCGAAATACTTCATGAAGCGGGCCTGGTCTTGCTGGGCAGCGTATTCCAGGAGACCATCGAGATATGGGCCGTCGCAGGCAGACAGCATGTCGACCAACGGGCAGGGCGCAGCCTTGCGATTTGTCACCATCTAAGCAGCACTGCTTCATGGACTCAGCCACACTTTCTCGACCGTCTGGCGCGTACTCTACGATGTTCGTGAGTACTTCCCATTCCGTTCTGTCGTCGTCCACGTTTACCCATTGCATGAGTTGGGGCATGTTGTGATACCTGCCGTAGTTGTACAGCTTGGTTTTGATATCCTTTGACACAACTTTCACTTCATTTTCCGTCAGCTGGGAGATTTGCTGTCGGAGGGATTGCTGGTTGGATGTTTGGTTCGTTGGACTAATTGCTGTCGCTTCCGAGAACCCGTTCGGCTTGCGCAATATCATTTTCGTCGAGTTGAACTGAATTGACGCACACATATCCTTCTTCTTCCAACGTTTCTTCGATCATTTAGTGAATGTCAAGTGCAATCAAGTAAATGGACATGCCGTAGCGTGCGTCTCATGCAGCCTTGAGAAATCCATGTGGCTGGGCGATAAATCACATGCTGAACCATGGAATGAACTGCACACCGAAGTCCATTTATGAATTTATTTATCGTCCTTCTTGCCCTCAGCCTTCTTCTTGTCCCTGGCTTCTTCTCCTCGAGCCTCTTCTTCTCCTCGGCTTTCTCCTGGTCCTTCTTCTCCTCCTTGGCCTGCCACTCGGCAGGTGTCTCGACCACCCTGCCAGGAGTCACCTTTTTTTGGCAAATTTTGGCCAAGAATGTCGACCGCACAAAGCTGACGGTGCCTCCCGCCCCCTTGAATTTGTGCTTGTTGGCTTCCATCTTGCCCTTGCCCTTTCCTTTCCCATCGTCGCCGTCGTCGCCGTCACTGCCGCCGCGGAACACTTTGCCCATAATGTTGATGTCGCCGACGATGACGAGGCCGCTCTTTTGTCGCGACAACAGGACGTTGAGGCGGTTTTCATTGGTCATGAAACTGGGGCCAGTTCGTTTTGGTGAAATTGTTAGCTAGGCTTAGTAGAAAGAGTCATGCGAGACTTGCCAGTCGCCGCCATCACGACAAAGACAACATCGCCCTCACGGCACTGGAAGGAGTCGACGGTGGCCACAGGTTCCATGCCGGCGATGTGGACAAGCTCGGCATCCTTCCTCCGCAGGTGCTCAAGTTCGTCCTTGTTGGTTCGGTATGGAGTGATGAGCTTGATCCGGCCTGGATCGATCTTATTTTCACGGACGAACTTGACGAGGAACTTGAGGGCGACTCTAGCGCTATTCATGTCAGTCTTCCCGCAGGCCGCAATGCCACCGTCCAAAGTTTCGGCAAGGAGTTCAGCCACCCTGGCCCCCCTTGTGACGGTTGGTTGAAACGCGACCAACCCATGGTCGACAGCAAGACTCTGCTGAGAATTCTGGACGAGCGAGAGCTCTTCATTATCGTATTCCCAGAGAGGGAGGTGAGCAAGTACTGGGACGAAGGCCCTCTCCCACTATTGTTCAAAAACGAGCAAGTATATGGCAGCACTCACGAGTGGGCGGTCTCGTCGACGATGGTTGGCACAATGTATGCCGGGAACGTGGTGGCGAAGATCTCGGCGGCGGCACGTGCGACCTAGAGGTCATCTTAAATGACAAATTGCGTCTGGAAGGCTGCGCACGGCGTCGATGTTGTCAAAGGTGATGGCTCTCCTGGACTGTTCACCACCTTGCAGGCTCTCCCACTTCTGTTGTGCGCCATTGATGTCCCGCTGCACCGAGTACTTTGCCATCGTCCGCCGCCCAGCAGAGTTCAAGAAGCAGTTCGAGGCAGCCCTCGACGTCCTCTGTGATGGCGAATTCCTGCACCTAGCACCTAGCCTTCCACGAGCATGATGCTAAGATCGCTGTGCCTGAACTGGACGAATCTCACCGGTGGAAGAAGACGGCGATGTACACCTGGATCGCCAAGATTGTCTCCTACCCAAGCGGCATCGCGGCCCTCGCCCCGCACCTCGCCAACGATGACGATCTGGTCCTTCGCGTCAAGGTTGGCAAGCCCGGGGAAGGAGTCCAGCTGGACCCCAAGACCTTTCCCAACGTCTCCGCCGCCAACAAGGCATTTGCTAAGGATCCATCCACCTGGAATCGCGTGTCTCTCCTCTTCAATCCAGGCCTTGATGAAGATGAGCGCAAGGTGAATACAACCTACCAACTCCTCACTAGCGCTGAACCTACCCACTACAAGACGAAGGGTGATGCCAATGCCTACGATACTGCCCAGCTCATGGATCTTCATCGCCGTCTACATTTGGGAGCCGGCTTTCATTTTCGCTTAAGTGATTGAAACAAAACATGGCAAAACTAGAACCCCCGAGCGTTTATTTTGGACATAATATCAAACAATTAACCCAGTAATAAACACAATATTAAGTTAAATATCATAAGAATAATTTATTCTTTTCTTATTATTGTCTTTAGTAATGTTCATAAGAAAAAAAAAATCAGGTCCTTACCCTATACAAGAAGCCCAAGTACAAGTATATCATGTTTTATTTCAGCCACTTACTGCCTCGTATTTACGGTAGGTAGTTTTCATATCTGTACCTAAAGCAATTGTTTTTACCACCTGTCCAATGGGTAAACCACAGGTAGTCGGATGTGTAGAATGCATGTCTACCTACATTTCTTATGTAGACTGAATAACCTGCCCAGCGGCTAGCCTAACTCCTAGCATGGCTGCTATATTAAGTGCACCCTTCTGTATATTAGGTGAATTAATACGCTCATAGCACTGAAAATCCTATGCCCATAGACCTAATATGGTCTGTGTACTATTATGGTGCATAGTATAATGAATGTGCCTTTTTTAGCACTTGGAGTTAGCTTGCTATAGAATGGCGGTCGAAACAAAGGACAGGGAGGTTGTGCTCCGCCAGTTAAATACCGCTAGGCCTAACCTACAGTGGTCGCTTATCTTGAGAGTAGGTCCATCATCAGTGTGATGCAGTGGAGCCCAGTTGCCAGGCATGTATCACGTAATTAATCGCCTTTCCTTCCTCCAATGAATAGCTAGGTAGCTTAGTCATGAACCTTTATTTGAAGATTATGTTCATCACGCCCTTGCGTCAAAGCCTCTGACGTCAACAATGAGTTACGGCAAGGTCCCTGAAAATAGAATATCTTGCTAATTGGGCTGTCCCGGCTTTGTTTCCTTCATGAACCACATGAAAATTGGAATAGAAGTTGATGTAGAAATACGAAAGGTGGATGGGTTGTTGAACTGGCGAGGGCCAGGCGATCTGTTTGCTAGATAATGTGATGCAATGGGGCACAGTTATCCTTGTTGTGACGATTCGCCACCGGTAGAGATTCCCAATCGAAGCAGAACTGATAGAAGGCTTAAATTCCCCATTGTCTAACGGGGAAGGTTTTCCCCTATTGTTGGAGATAAAATAGAGGGACTACGAGTCACGCCCTTGGCTTGTCATGTCCAGGATTACCAATCGGCGGAGCCATCAAAAGTATAACAACAAGGCGTACAGGCCCAAGAGATACTACCTGAATTCAAAGAAAACCTTCTATCCATTGAAAACATAAGCACTTTGAAAACCAAAACGATGGCTGCTTCGCGCTCGGTAGCAATCACCTACGTCGCCGCGGACTGTGGCTCTGTCATTCCTGGCAAATCAAAGGCACCGCAAGCCTTCCAAGATGCCGGGATAGTCAAGAAGTTACAAGATGCTGGGGTACCCATCGTATCAGAGCTTGATGCGTTGGAATCACCGGCCAGATACTCCGTCAAACCTTTTTCAAAAGGAAGCGTCCGCAATGAGGAATTGAACATATCTGTGTGTCAATCTGTTCGTCGTGCTGTTTCTCAAAACATAGCGGGCTCCTCATCCTACCAGCCGCCCTTCCAACTTGTACTTGGAGGAGAGTGTTGCATGTGTCCGGCTATCCTCTCGTCTTTTTGGGAGCACGCCGCTTCACAATCGCCCCCGAAACGGGTTGGATTTATCTATATCGATGCTGACACCGATCTCGCCTCCCCACATGACCCGAACTCAACGGGGAACTTCGCTGGCATGAATATGACACATTTAATCGGAAGGGAGAATGGACTAGAAGCCATGCGGCAATTCTCACGCCCATCTGGCGAGGCGGTCTGCGACCCGAGCAACACAGTCCTCTTTGGCATCAATATGGGATTTGCCGGAAACAAGCCTGAGCATTTCGCTTATCTGTTTGACAACGAATACACTGTCGTCAGCTCTGAGTCTGTGGCTTCTTCTCCAGAAGAATCCGCAAGAAGGGCACTTAAACGTTTGGAAGAAAACACTGATATCATCATGGTGCACTTGGACGTGGATTCAATCGATCCACGCTTGTTCCCATTGGCTAATGTCCCAAACTTCACCGGAGTAACATTTGAGCAGATGATGGCCGCATTGGGTGTGTTCTTGGCGAGTGACAAGGTGGCAGGGCTCACAATTGCAGAAGTGAATCCTGACCATGACCCAGATTTATCTATGGTCAGCCGCTTGTCAGAGGAAGTTGTCCAAATGCTATCATTGAGACGGTTTGCTTCTTCTTGACGACTTGAATCGTGGGAAAAACCTGCTATGTCCTCTAGTGAGAGATGTATCCTGAATAATAAATCACAAATAACTCGAGCCAGCTTACCATATCAAATATACACGAGTTGTTGAATGCAGCCCTCGGATTGGCTGAGCGTTGCCCACATGTGACGGCTGCTGTTGCGATCACGGGGTGATAAGGAAGAGATACTTAGCGATCGTTGTAGGCAGATTACAGCTACTAATAACAACACTACTATCTTATATGGATGGACCCTATCTGGAGCTCTAAGGCGCAGCCGTTAGACCCAGGCAGTGATTCAGAGAGAATCCTTCTAACACGAGTAGAATATTCACTGTATCAAGGATAATAGCTGTTAGAGGCCACAGAGCTGGGCTAGCTGTATAATAGGCCGTGTGGTGATACGCAGAATACACCCAGAGCTGCATATAAGCTTGAGTATCCTCATGATATACATTCACAAATCTGTTAAGGGTCAGCTACACCTCCTAGTAGCCGGCCATGCCTTATCAGGCACACATGAAGTTCCGGCTACAAGCCATAATGAGGACGCCACGCTACCACCCAATAGGAATGGGAGATGTAATACATCTAAGATTTAAAGCGAAATTGTAACCGTAGACTCAAATGTGGACAGTCATTTCTAAGCAGCGTGGCCGCTAAATTATAGACATAATTTAGTATAATTTAATGCGTCTCATAAAATACGGTAGTTCCTTTGTAGGCTGTTGTATCACTTGCTACTGATGTTCTCTTCCTCCAAGGACAAAGCTCACTGTACTAGCTTTTCTGATTTATCTAATTCCTGATGAACATCTGCATAAGCTTTGGACACCGTGGGGCCGGCTCGGCCAAGGACAAGGCTGTGCTCCCAACCCTATTCGCCACAGAAATTGTAGGTGTTTCCGGGGAACTGAGGGTTAGGGAAATACCCGCCATTATAGCAAGACTGTCCGCAGCAAAGGTCGGGTCGATCGAAGCTACACTCATATCCGGCCGGCGCGCATTGTTCTGGAGTGCAGACGCCGAAAGAGCAAATGCTACCGCTGCAGCACTCGGAGCTCGCAGTGCAAGTACCTAGATGATAAGTTGGGTCAGCCGAGGACTAAGCATTTAGGGTGATGCATATGATGAAAGCATGGACTTGCCTCTGTTCTCAATACACAAAACCGCCGAAGAAGTTGGCGCGACAGAGGTCGAAGTGGCCGAAGTCACAAATGTGGTGAGTGACGGAGTCGGAGTGATCACGTCACTGGAGACTGAAGTCGAAGACGCCTCTGGTGTGCTGGTAGGAGTGCTAGAAAGCTCTGGAGTGCTGGTCGACTCCGGGGTGGAAGACGAGGGCGGAGTGGTCAACGACAGCAAGGTAGAAGACACCGGTGTAGGAGTAAGGGAAGGGGTGAAGATGGGAGTAGTCGAGACATCCGAGAGAACTAAAGATGGCGAAGATGGCGAGGCCACAGAGGATCGGGTGACGCACCTTGCCGCGGCACCACCCAAAAGGGAGCCTAAAACGAGGGCGGGTCGAAGAAGCATAATGGATTTGATTCGGAGTGGTATTAAAGAGCGTCGAGAAATGAGTGTTGGTGAAGTAACGAACGTCGGTCGAAAATTCGACTTCCAGGTGGAAGAATATCAATTCCTGAGGACCAAAAATGAGCAATGGCCTACAGGAGAAAAAAACGCAAGGCCTCAAGCATCGTGCTTTTGTATATCGTCTCCATAAGATAAGAGACAGGGGATGGGGCTAGATCCAGGGGAAATGAGGATTGGCATCCACCAAAATCAATAGTCCATCCTAGTGCCGATCATCGATGTAAAAGCTACGCCGACTGATTAGACACACAAAGCTGGCTTCTACCAGGTAGTAGTTCTTGCTGGAAAATGTACTTGCTTATGTTTCCAGATTTAATTTTGCAGATAAGGCTTGCCGGGGAGAGACGGAAGATAATTGAGCGGCCTCCGGTCCTTGAAAGGGGCTTAGTTGAGGCCTCACTATGAGGTTCCCAAGAAACTATTAGTCTAATGAGCTAACCTTATCATTGCCTGTTGCACGTCCAGCCAGCAACACTAAATTCAGCCCTACTTGAGGGCTTGGCTAGGCTGCAATAGTCTATGCCACTCATTTAAACTGCAGCTCTCAATGCTGTAGGTTAGTAGTTTTCTTATCACTAGGCTTCCCTTTCATCTGCCGATTCGACCACCTTGTGTCCTTGACGCAATGAATTTAGTGAATTATATTCTCATCTTGCTTAAAGGTCTAAGTCAGTTTCAATATCAACTTGCAAAGGCCCAACGGGCTCAAGAGATCAAACCTACCATCTTCAAATTTCTCCCGCCTAACTCTCGATGACGATTAGATCAGGGGTTTAGAGAAGAATGGCTTGGCCTTAGCTTTTTGAGCCCACCGTATTTAGCACGATTCATCAGTCCATAACATCGCTAGCACCGTGTTACTGCACACCGTTTTACTTTGAATGTCATCATAGCTCTCCAAAAACTATTAATATTTAGAACACAGCCACCACAAATGCAATCGTGGCTTGAAACTAGCGCGATAAGCTTCCAGACGTTCAGCACCACTAGACATAACAAGCTGACAGACTCTCGATAGTTCAGATTGATCAAAACCATTCATCTTGGTCGTGAAATGAGTTGAAGCTTGGTTCCATTGATGATTTCTAGTCTCATAAAATATTTGCGCGGGAGAATCATAAAGGTTATCTACAAATAATATGTCTCGTAGAACTTATGCGCGATAACTCAAATTTCCCGTAGTGGCAATGCATTATCGGTACCCGGCCACGCCCAGTTCGTTATATTTCCTTCACCTCTACTCTACTTCTGCTTCGGCATTCTGGTCAGATAGATGGCAGCTAGCAGAGCGCTTCTTTGTGGTTACAATATCAACAAGATATGCCACCGCACTTCGAACAGTGTCCATTTCTGGCCCAAAGTCTTCAATGAATCGATCCAATTCGAAAAGATGATCCTGTCCCTTGGCAATGAAAATGACAACTTTGTCTTGACCTAAGCATGCTCGCATCTGCTCGCTCACGTCAAGAGGGACCCCTCGGTCTGCGTCCCCGTGAATGGCTATAATGACTGGCCAATCTTTCAACTTGGAGCTATGTTCAGGTTCCTTGGCCCAGTCGTAGCCTCGGTCCAAATTACCTACTATATTTAGAAACTGATTTTTATAAATAAAGTACTCATACAATAAGCCGCGTTGAGTAGCTTCAGTCGATTCTTCGATGTCTGGCGGGTACACATAGTTGACATTCTTAAATCCTATAGCTGTGAGTTTGTCGGGATGAAATATTCCGACAAACCCGGCTTTTTTGGTGCCAGTAACTACTGGTCCATCCAGGGCGCGAGCGACCATCTCATTATGAATGGGCTCTTGTACCAGCAGGGTAGACGAATTGAAGAACGGGTGCGTGAATGTGTTGATGCCAGCTATAGAGAGTACCGCGAGCGGCGGTGGAAGGCCATGGTTCAAGATAAGTGCGACGAGGAAAAATCCTACAGTTGATATTTTAGTATTATCCAGTCATCATGTTGAAGTTTATAAGGTGACTGTACCTCCGCTTGCTCCACATAAGATAACATCTCGAGGCATGCTCTTTGTTCGCCCCCAAGTCCGTGCAAAGTCGTATGCCGCTGTTGCATCCTGCAGAAGCTCTGGGCCTCTTGATTGGGGCAGCAGCCGGTATGATGGACTCATTAAAATCCATGCCTGTCGGTAACATACCTAGAAATAAATTAGACACTCTGTCATTAAAAGAGAGTCCGTATGAAGACATTCCCTACCTGCACGAGCCAAGGAGGAATACACTGTCGGTTCCAATTCACAAGCCCGCCGGCGTGGAAAAATAGGACAGCTGGAGCATCGTCAGATACAGTATTGGTGGCGTAGATATCGCACTCGAGGGGGAGTGTGTGGGTGGTATAAACTTCGGTTGACTTTTTTAGCATTGTGATGTGGATGATGCCGACGTGAAACGTGATATTGTAGGATTGGATAATATCTCCAAAGACCCAAGAGATACCTGCTGCGAAAATTCGAGCATTATATGGGGAAGCGCCTCTGGGGGTTGCCTGGACACAGCTACTGGTGACGCGTATTCATGGGACAAATACCCGGTTCAGTCATCACCCATCAAAAATCAATACTAATCACAGGAACCTAGTTAGGATTAGCAGGAAATCAATATCAACGAAAGCAACCCTAGATACTAGCCCTGACTTTTTTACTTGGTATTCCTGACTCCAAACCAGGTCCAGTTGCAGGTAACAAAGTCATTTGACGATAGTATATTAATAAATAATTGCCTACTATGCCCGATGCTTTTCCTCAAATCTTTCCAAGTCACTGCGGGGTGAGAGAAAGCAAATTCAGTGATTTCTTGCTCAAATTAGAAAGAAGGACAGAGAGAAACAAAATCAACAACCCATCCAGCATTAATAAAACTCATTGAAAACTGGCTATATACGAAACACACCAACACCAAGAGGCGCCTTTCCAGAGGAGCATTGTTCTTGCCCTCATGATACACATATACAACAAGAGAGATAAATATATAGCTTGAAAAATATCGCCTGCATTTGGGAATTTCGTGGCAACATGCTCATTACCTCAACGGTCCAATAGTAGGAACCTTGTGTCTTGGTAAACTTGTAGTCAAGCAAGCCTCCCTCGAATATGACCTACCTCTGTAGTCTGAATTTAGAGGAGGATTGTTCCATAATAGCAATAGATTATTCCGATTGACCTGCATTATTAGATATTAAGTAAGCTGTATTCTACTGAAGCCGTCGTCTAAAGCAAACAAAACACACAACCCGTTAATGCCAGCATTGGAAAATCTAGACCCAAATAACTCCACCTAACCAACTTACTCAGTACGCGCTCCAACCAAAGAGAAGTTCTGTACCCTCTTTGAACGGACCATAGGACATAAAAGAAATAGCCATTCTATAGTCTGTGTCCTTGAGATCATGCCATCGCCACAGGACCTTCACCTGGCTCATGGCTTGGAAGCTTCTTCATAGGAATAGCTAGCGAGATCAGAAAGGCGCAACCGCAGAAGGCTATCGCAACGGCGAAAGAACCTTTCAGACCGACCATGTATGCCTTGAGGACCCCAGGGAGGACTTCCTCAGAAAAGACGTGCTGCAGGTCCGAGGCTCCCGTGAATAGCACTAGATTTGGATCCACGCCAGGAGCTGACTCGGCCAAGGCGAGGAGCAGTCTGTTGACGAAGACTGACTGCCCTATTGAGGTGCTGAAGGCTCCTCCAACTGTTTGGAAGACTTTTCCCGGTTGAGTTGTTAGTTAAACTTTTGAGCTGGACATTAAAATAGGGTGACAGGAAACATACATAAAAGATTGGACGTCACCGCTGAGAGGTCTTCTGAACCTACGTCGGCTTGAGCAACAGCCAGGCCATGCATGATAGCAAAGGACATGACCGAACCAACAAACACTTGATAGCCAGCCCATCTAGCCGTAGAAGTTCCGATATCCAAAGTATAGATAAGGCCGATTGCGGCGGTCGTAACCATCGAGCCTAGCATCATGACGAGTTGCGCTCTACCAGTCTTCATAACAACGATTCCACCCACAAGCGCGAAAACGGCGGCTGATGCCATGAGGGGAAGATTGTTCACGCCGGACCGAATCGGGCTGACGCCGAGAATACTCTGGAAGTAGAGGGGGAGGTAGTAAAGCAGAACAATGTAGCTTCCCATGAAGAAGAATTGGAATGGGGCAGTTGCCGAGAGCGATCGTCGCCGGTATAGCCGCGGCATCATCATGGCGTACTCTCCGATCCAGATTTCCCATGTTATCAGCGCAATTGAGAGGACAACGAAGCCGACGAGAAGACCTATGACCACGCTACTGTTCCAGGAGTGGGTGATTCCTCCATATTGCAACCCAAGAATGAAACAAGTGATAGCCCCCATGACTAGCACAACGCCGACTGGGTCGATATGTAGCAACCTCTCTTTCCAAGTGGCCGGGGGAGGCGCAGCGGCAGCGGGCAAGTGGAAAAAGAAGACAACAGCGGCTGCGGCGAGTCCCCCGATGGGCAGGTTAATGTAAAAGCACCACCTCCAGGTAACTGATTCGGTAAAAGCGCCGCCTAAGAGCGGACCTAAGACAGCACTTAAACAATAAGTCATGCCGATTATGCCCATCATCAGGGGGCGCTTAGCGGGCGGAACGGTCAGGGAAATAATGCTCGTGCCGCCTACTGATAAACCAGCACCTCCGCTTTTCACGACAGATATTAGCCCGAAACTTCTATACTTCATAAGATAAATGGAAAGAACTTACAGACCAGCAATAGCTCTACCTGCTACAAGAGCTTTCGAGGTAGGGGCCACACCGCAGATGAGGCTGCCAACCTCGAAGATGAGCATGGACCACAAGAAGGTCCATTTGAGATTAAAGAATTTGTAGATCTTCCCGGCCGAGGTTTGTGCCGCTCCAAATGTCATAAAGTAGGCAGCGGCATACCAAGAAACATCATCAAGCCCGTTGAACTCGGCAGTGATTTTTGGAATTGCTGTGCCGACGATGGTCTGAAACCAATGTTAGAGGGGAACCTCTTCAGAAGACTGGACAGAAAAAATCAAAAGCAGAAGCCCATACCTGATCCAAAGCAATCAGAAAGACAGCGGATAGCGAAGCCCCTGCAAGGGCAATGAGCTTCAAACCTTGTGGGTATTGTTCATCAGAAGATTGTTCAGTGACATGCTCTGCCTTTTCGCTGAAGGAGTCGGCGACCACCTCCGTATCGGACGCGTTCGTGGTCGACGTTCCTTTACGCTCCTCCCCTGCTTTCTCAGTAAACAAATCAGACATTTTCAAAAAAGAGGCGGAGGACACCCGAGACTGCTGTAAAGATGAAATGTATCGTCGAAGGGTAGACTAACCGATCAACCTGGAAGCATACCCGTTATATTCTCAAGAGCTGTATTGTAGAAGGCGGACTTAATCACGCAACATTAACTCAATGCCGCCTTATTACCAAAGTCCGCAAATGCTATTATCTCGGATCTGAGCTAGTGAGATTTTTGGTCCCTTCGTTGACCAGGGCATTGACTCCACTAGCACGAATTCTAATGACCTCTCCTTTCACTCAGGTCGGTCCCGAAGGCCGAGCGAGATCCGATCTCTTGAAAAGCACTTTGGGAATTCCAGTCAGAATGAGTAGGCGATTTGATTTCGTACCGTTTATTGCACGATAATTATGATCCCCCCTGGTCTGAAGTTCCGTAGCACCGAAAGATCACCCATTCAACAGTTTGTACTCCTGTTCCTTACAGTGTTGCGCATGATAACAGCTAGTGGAAACCGTGGTTGGTGAGAATGGGGATCATGTAAGTTGCAAAGTATCTCGAAAACCCAGGAAAGGTACTTGGCTGGACCACCACGCAAGCATGGCATTATTTAGGCCGTGCTCACAAATAATAAGACGGAGTCGGATGAACCCATCCCTTTAGCTACCCCTGCCACTGACTTGAATTGCCCAAATCAGTAAAGTGAGACTTGCCATCCTTTTCTACCCGCCCCACCACCACGCACTTGGTCCAATCTTTTGGCTCGAGCTTCAGCAGGGTCCTCGATTGGGCAATCATTGTGGCATCCATGGACCGGTCGGAGGGATACACGGAGGTCTGCGGACTTTGG
This sequence comes from Clonostachys chloroleuca, assembly GCA_037952775.1. Lineage (NCBI taxonomy): Eukaryota > Fungi > Ascomycota > Sordariomycetes > Hypocreales > Bionectriaceae > Clonostachys > Clonostachys chloroleuca. Next base: position 30,430,321 of record JBANAY010000003.1, read on the forward strand.
TTTTAATCATCAAATCAGACCGCGTGTGGTCCAACGTGGGCGACTCCAATCTGTTCAGTTTCATCATACACGTTCACCTTGCCCATTCACAAATCCGATTTGTGGAAAAAGGAACCCAAGAGTCCGCGGATCGTATTGAACTCCATGGGGGGGTCATCGAATTCAGAGCGCTCAGCCCGCAGCTCCCCGGCGTTGAGCAGACTTACAGATGAATCAGCCTCATGCAAAACACATTAACTAGGCAAAAGCTTACCTACAACGATAATCATTTCAACGATGGCTAGTCTCGCACTAAGCAGGGTCGCACCACCAACCCAGAGGGAACCTCCACCTCGCAGAACGAGAACTACTTTGAGTAGAAGAAGCCATTGCCTAACAAAGGCTTTCAAAGGTCTCATTTCATCTATTTAACTCGCAGGTATGTAAATAGAAATCAGGGTAGAGTTTCAGCACTCCATCGAGTCAAATATTATCTGCAGTGTGGTCTACGTCGGTGACTCCTACTGCCTTGGCTAGGCCGGAGGATCTTATCTAGAGAGGGACGTTTCAAAATATTGAGCCAGCCTGCGATCCATACTGATGTTATGCAACTAGCAGAACCTTTGGGATGCTTGCTCCCATACGAGTAGCCCTTATAATGGGAGGGTCATCAGCCAGTCGAATACAAATTGGCACCACTGGGTTCCCATCACCTGCACCAGGGCTCATTCCTGACAACAATCAAGAATTCCTAAATTAACATCACCAAAAATGGCAAACTAATCTACAACATTTAGTATTGTCCCAAATATTATCCACTGTGAAACGTCAGCCTCATTCGATTGCCCCTACTGATCTTCTTCCACCACAGCCATTTTGACACGGCCTCAATAATCTGCGCTCTCTCAATTTTTTGGCTGTACTATGACATCGTTTCCAAGATTTACAGCAAGGCTAAACAAGTCTTGCGCAATTGCAACCTCTGTGATCAGTCCTGTGCAGGGATCAATCGTGAGAAAATCCGTTCCGTTGTATGACACCTTGTCACCCGGCTTGAGCGTTCTGGTAATTTGTTGTTAGCTAAATGCAACACAATACGAAGAGAACCAAGGGCATTAGAACATACGTCGGGAAGAGAACAAATGTATCCGCGATCACAGCGTTGAGCGTCCAGCGTCCGACAACATTATGATCGCTTCCTGCCCACTTGTTCAGGGTGAAGGTGTAGACCTCAAAGTTGCTCCGGGCTCGCCTGATGAACTGCTCAAAGTCATAAGCGGTGTGCACCAACTCTCCAACCGCACTGTAGCCCCCAGCGCCATTTGGAAGGATATCGCCTTCCAGAGAAAGAGCTGGGGCAAACGTGGAGTTGACCAGCGAGAGGTCGCCGTTCCACGCGTTCAAGTAGCTATGGATGATTTTGTCGTAATGGGCCGGGGTGTTGAATTTGCTTGAACAGCATTCCGTGGGGGCGCATGAGCCAAAAGGTAGGGAAGCAAGGCATATTGCCGCAGTTTTAATAGGGAGCATGCTGAAATATTTCGGAAGTTGCTTGGTGTTTCGGGAGTTTATTGGTGAAGTGGGAGGGAACGGGATCTTCTTTGTATGGTTTTGAGGAAGAGTGATATTGGTGTTATTTAATAGCAGAAATTCTCAGCCTTAGAGACATAGACACCCATATATATAGAGACCATCAGAGAGCCGGTAAGACAGTATCGCACTTCTGTCGCTGCGGGTTCGGTTCGCCTTTTTCTCGGCACCGCAGGACGATCCTGGGCGCAGAATTATCCTCTTCGGGATATCTTGCCTCCTGGCGATTGGCGCTTTTCCGCACTTCTCCACAAGCCGTTGTTCCAACGATCCTACGGAGATGGGAGCATGATACGCTAATAATCTCATTTGATATAGCCCTGATTTGATCCAGTCATGCTGAGATTGACCGCTCATGCGTTCCAATTGGATTAATCCGGTTTAAAGGATGATTGAATGGAACTGACCTACCAAGGTAGACGTACTTATACCCACAAGTTTCACATCCGCCATTGGACAGAAAGGTTCATGTTCTCTGAAGTCATTGGGGTCGGCCAAGTTTGAGAACGCGTTCGCTACCTGCTTTTTCCCATGCTGCAGCGCCTCTTCCCCTCTCTATATACAACTCCGGCGATCAACCGGAGGTCCAACCTCCTGGCTGTACACACAGCGCTGTATTCACATGTACGACTTCCAACCAGCCCCGTACCCCTCTTTCCAGCGATCTCTTGGGAAGTTCTCCGACAAGAGCTGCGGCAACAATCCCAGGCGGACGGCCTATGCATGATCCGATTCCGAGGGCAACAATAGAAGCCCTCGCTACAGCCGACAGCTCGATTGCAAGACAACAGGCTTTGAGATTGCTCTCTAACAACGATGGACGAGCCTGTGTAAACACCACCACCTGGCAACAGATGTTGTTTTCCTCCTCTCCTGCAGCATCTACCCCTTCCGCGGCGCCCCTACCTTCGGATTATTTCAGCACGCGTGAATACCTTTCGCTCGTTTCAACCATTAACAGCCTCCCTGCGACGTCCATTATGGCTACCTCGACTCCTTTGACATCGCAGTGCACTCACATCAGACGATCACAGCCTCGAGCTTGAGATTCAAGGGGACATGGCCATGGCATGGGGGGAGATACGGAGGGCGACTGCCAGGCTCGACGGACGATAAATACCATGTAGCCCACCACCTTTTACCGTAAGTCTACCAGACTTTGAAGCAAGCAGCCGGCACAACGCGCAATGGTTCTCTAACCTGCTTGGCCGCATCCAGTTCTACTACTGCGAAGAAGCAACTGAGGCAACTAGGCTCTTACTTGGACACTCTACCGGCGAGACAACCCCCCCTTCCTCTAGCAACTCTAGACAACATTCAATCCATGCAAGTTTGTGGGGGATGACGCGAGGAACCCCGGGTGGTAAAGCGCGCCAGAGAGGGGTGAAGACTCTTCTGACTCATACGTAGTCAAGGTGCGATGGGGCCTGGCAAGAGGTGGTCGACGGGGTTTATGGTGGACTGATCGTCATCAGTGTGCAAGACGAGCAGAGAGAAATCCGAAACCGAATCTAGAATATCCGTAAATCTTCATTCGTTATGGATTGAGAACCTCGGTTACTTCACCCCTAGTCTCGGTCCATCTTTGGTAGTGGATATTGAACTGCCCGAATCAAGTGTTTCTAGGTACAAAATTATCCTATTTAAGTTTAGTTTGCGAGATCTGTGATTCCCGCCTAGTTCAGAGCTATTGGAGGATCGCCAATTAGTCGTAAACAGCTGAGTCTGTGTACATTGATGAGAAGATGCCGTTTCGATCGGAAGAAATGATATCATGTCTCCGAAAGAGACAAGGACCACGCTAGTTCTACCACCCTGATGCGGGGCTAGTCTTGAGATGCCTCGGATGTCCGCTAATTGGGCAAGTAGGGACTGAACTGAATTATGCGAGTGTGTACAAGATGCGAACCAAGGCCCAGTTTACAAGCTCTTTATACTGGCTAAGTAAGCTAACAGTCGGTCATTCTCGTGCAAGAGACTTTCATTGCAACCATCGTAAGATCTATCATCACTATAGATCATAGTAGCCTAAATATCGAGGTAGTGCGACACTGTTACTACACCGTAAACTGACCTGCTTATACCGCCAATTTGCAATCAACTACACAAGGACACTCAAAATATTTAACAGATCACATGTGCCGTGAACTAACACATGTCAAAAAGTAATTTTGTTCTGGCATGACCATTCGAAGGACTTCAGAGGCGGCTGTATCACAGAGAGGTCCGCTTACCTCGCAACTAAACCTTAAATAGGATACTGTTGTACCTAGAAATACTTGATTCGAGCAGTTCAATATCCACCACCAAAGAGGGACTGAGAAGAGCGTGTCTTAGCTAATTATTATAAATATGCATATAGTCTGTACGTTTCAACACTCTCCTCCCAAATATCAAGTGACAGCAAAAATGTCGACTATCGCCACGCATACGAGCCAGCATAGCCCCATGAAGTCGACGTGGAGGTCGGCCAACAGGGACAGATGGACCGTATCGCACTGGCTGATTCATGCACTTAATGCCTACCCTCTCGACATGGACGAGACTGTTCCAGTGCATGCTAAGACGGATAAGATACCTCACCTAAGCCAAGCGTCTCAGCAGCTCTGGGTTTTTGCTCATGCCTTAGTCCCAATGCTCATGCACCAGACTTGGCTCATTTTCACCTCACGGCAAGGCCTTGGACGATTCGCCACATTCAGTCTTTACTTCTTCGCCTTTAACGCCACTGTTGTTCGCGAAGTCAACATTCTTCGGCGCCTTGGGCATCTCTATGGCTTCTTAGACGGAGATCAGCACGAGCGAGATGGAGTGCCAGATACTGGGGTTACGAAGGCGATAGCATCCCTTCTCAAAACTTCTGGCTGCCGCATAGCCATGGCTGTCCTTCTCTCTTATGATGCAACTATATCTCCGGCGGACTTTGCGGGTAACTGGAAGTCCTGGCCGATGCTAGCCCTCCAGGTTGGACTCTACGGCATTATACTCGACTTCTGGTTCTACTTGTACCACCGCGCCGTGCATGAGGTGCCGGCCTTGTGGAAATTCCATCGCACGCACCACTTGACCAAGCACCCCAACCCATTGCTCACAGCTTATGCGGACGAGGAACAGGAGTTCATTGAAATGGTTGCTGTGCCACTAATGACTTATTTAACCATGAGATGGGTGGGCCTAACACTGGGATTTTATCAGTGGTGGATTTGTCACCAGTTCATTGTCTATACAGAGGTCTGGGGTCACAGCGGTATCAGGGTACATCTATCACCGCCTTCTCCTTTCAATTGGTTACTTGAATTGTTTCATGCCGAGCTGCTGATTGAGGATCACGATTTGCATCATCGCAAAGGTTGGAGAAAGAGCTACAATTACGGCAAGCAAACGCGGCTCTGGGATCGTGTTTTCGGGACATGTGCAGACCGAGTTGAGTCGGTGGAGGCCAACATCGACTACCAAAGCCTAGTACATATGCCTATTATATAGCTTAGACTGAAGAGATACATTTGCAAGCGATATGATTGGGCCCTCGATCTCCTTCTCGACCTGCTCTTCGATGACTGGAACATTGGATCCCTTGCCCAACATGCCTCGGGGCCACACGAAGCATACTACGCCTTCCCTCCCACAGCGGAAATAGACCAACAGCGCACGCACTAGCAAACAGCCATATGATTCCTACTGTCACCCAGCCCGTGAAGAAGGCCTCGGAGAAAACATAGGAGGAGCCATACATTGGCATGGGCCATAGAACCAGAAATGCTACGGTCATAGATGCTGTCATGACCTTGGCGATTTTGGAAGCCTTGTTCAGCTTGGCCCTGTCCTCCTCGGGAACGGTAAGGGTGAAATTAGGGGCCGTTTGATCGCCGTTCTCTGTATCTTCTGCAGTCCCACTGGAGGCAGCGCCGTCATCACTCTGTTTGATAGCAGTCATAGATGCCCAGTTGTACCTATCAGCTCCAAAGCAAAAGGTAAGTGTGGGGATAAAGATAACAGGGCTTAGAAGAGCCACAACCTTGCCGGCCAGCATGGGGTTATTAGAGCCGAGGGTTTCCACATTCAGGACTCCGTCGAATTCTTTGGAGCACGTAACTGTCCAAGCGATCAGGGCACAGCAGAGCCCTAGAATTGGCGAAAATGCTGCTGCTATCCAGTTCTGGCGGCTCCAAAGTAAGGTAAGTGCAGCGGGTAGCACAGCGGCAGATATCATACCTCCCATCCAGAGATAGAGCCATCCCATTGTAATACCTGCTTCATGCAGCCCCACGCTGAAGCCGGCCATGATAATGCCATATGCAATGACTGAACTATGCGACATGGAAATCAAACGGTTGCCAGATGCAGGAGGATTGATATTGGTGCTGGGTAGAAGATGTGAGCTTGTCAGAGCCAATTCTACTACACCAGCAAAAACGGAGCGCGCTCGCGCTGATTGCTGTGCTTAATTGACTCTATAGCCTGTCACTGACACCAACAGAGCTTTCGGAACTGTCGCTTTTGTGGATCAGATGCCGGGCTTACTTATAGATATCATAAGTAAAAATGGATGAAACAGCAATTAGTTGAGCTGAAGCAGCTGAAGTAACAGCCATGAAAATCATAATGAGAGTGCAAACAGCACCCGACTTTCCAAGAAGCCCAACGGCTGCATATGGAAGAACAAGACCAGCGGGAACGTCTGCAGCATCCATCTGATTGGGATAGGTTGGAAAAGATGGACTGCTCTTAAGAGGCAAGGCACTGAAACCCATCGTTGTTGCACAGAGCCATGGGATAGCGAACCAAGAAATGCCACCGATGATGTATCCAGGGAGTGCAGCAACAGGATGGGCCGCAATAGCCTTGTTGTAGTACCCTGAATCCTGGAGTCAGCGATCTGCCACTCTAAAAGGGTCTATAAAAGGCCTACCGTTGTCCATAAAAACAGTTCCAAAATTTCCAACAATATTAATAACAAAAAAATACGATACCTTCCTTTGATCTCATCGTTAGGTAAGATCCCTCTGCATTGCCCTCGACTGGGTGAGTAGGCGCGGCTTCTACTAGCCTATGATACACCGCGGAGGGTGAACCGAGTTCTATACCAGTTGCATATGCACTGAGAGCGAAGATAAGAATGATGACGAGGATAACAACAGTGTACATAATCTGTGAGAAATGTGGCTTTGATCCTGGGAACAAAAGGTTAGTGTTACTGTTCAACCCGGGTAGGCTGATCTAAACTTTACCCCCCAAACATAGTGTATATGACAACACCAAGTGGAAGCAGGAAGCAAGCAGCAGCAGTGTGCATGCCAGTGAGGGAGGTGACCACAGCAGAGCCGCCGGCCAAGAGCATTGCCATAACGAGGATGTTTGTGAATAGACCGAAACAAATATAAACACAGTGGGTTAAGGGACCTGGGTGATAAACATCAGTGTCTCGCCTTCAGGACCCTAAATTATCACTGAGAGGCCATGCTACGCACCATATCGGGCTTTGATGACCTCCAGAAATGTGTGCGCATTTGGCGCCCTTCGCTTGAGTTCTATAGCTAAGGTAGCGAAAAGGATAATCTGCACGGTAGCTCCCGAGGCATACTGCCCTTGAATGTCAGAGCCGTTACGCGCTGTGAGACTAGACCAAATTTCTCACCCAAAGGGGACCCGAGACACCATACTTGTAAGCAACACCCGAAGACTGCAGAAGAGTTGCTGCCTAGGTCTAGCTTGAAACAACAGCGGAGGCCACGAGCCCGGACTTGACGGTTCTCCCGGCCGTGTTGAACATTTCGGAGGTCTGCTTCTCGTTGTTGTATCTGGAAGGGGTGAAGTTAGCCACCAGCTAAATAGAGGGTCAAAGAGATCTAAGAAGAACTTGTAGTAAAAATTTTCAGAATCCAGGTTGTTAGAATCATGCCGAGAGCAAAGAGAAAGGGTTAGGGAAGAGAAAGTGAAGCCCCACGACAATGCCATAGCCGTAGGCCTGGCTTAGCGGTGGCTCAACTGTGCCAGAGGACGTACCACCACCTCCTGCCATGGTCACAATGAATGCCAAATTCAAGATTCAGACTGGGTGAACAACGAAAGTAATAGTCTGACTGCGGCAGGGAGATTATCGGCATTCGCATGAGTCGTATTCGAGAATGGAACCGTTGATTTTATATGCAGTGCCGATGAGGCCTCTCGTCATTCGCCTACCTGATAAGTGACCGAGTAGTTATTCCACTAGGATCAAAAGTAGTAAGAACAGGAACACAGCAATGATGAGAACAAACGTGGTCCCTTTCCCTACATCCTCAAGTAGGTAATTTGGAGATAAGATGGCCGATCACGCCAACTGACCAACCAAATAGTCCTGATAATCGGATGATTGCAGGATTGGCCAATCAGATTGCTTTGATAAGCCGGACTACCGTATCGCGATAAGCAAATTGCACCGCCGCAGATTGTGTTCTTGTTATTCATCACCACAAGTGTATAGAAAGTGTATTCTCAAGTTCCAAAGAGCTCAATCCAGATAAGCAAAAAACCTATGTACCTACTGTTAAGCTAGTCTAGTGATAGCCATCGGTCCCAAGTACAAATACAAATTCGTAAAAATCAGCTGATGCGCTGGCGCTGGCGCTCATATGCGCATGTGGACGGCCACAAAATTTCCGCCATTACCGTAATTATCATTGTTGGTTTGTTCAATCGTACATCGCTTAGCAGCTAGAGACGGTAAATTCGTAGGATTAGTCTCGTCTCGTCCAAGTCGGTCTCAACTTGCTGTGCATGTGGCCGAGACTCCTTACTCCGGCCGGGATTAGAAGAACGGCTTCGTGCCTGGCTCTTTGTCTACAGGTCTAATTAGTAAAACAATGACCCAAAGTATCTACCCTCTCCCCGCGGGTTGCGTATGCTCGTGCCGCCGGCCAAATCTGACCATCGTCCGGGACTCTGGGGAGGTGGACATTGCGGGGCAGCTCGCCACCGGCCAAATTTGCGTGGTTGATTAGACAATTGTGTCCCACATATCTGGCCGCCGGGCGAAACTTGGGCTGTTCATTCTTCTTCCTCCAGCAGCTGTACCGATGACGGGGGCAGCAGGCGCAATGACTTGAATGAGCATGATGAGGTTAAATACGGAAAGGCGTTCCCTGTCTCTTCCTTCTCTACGAACACCTCATCATCGAAACTCTTGCTTCCGACCAAATTAGGAGCCTCTTCAGGGATCCAACCCACTGCCATCCGTTCAGGGGCTCACTGATTGGCTCACGCGTCTCCTTCATCTCTCGTTCACTTCATACTAGCGGTCATGGGCCAAACAAACCCTGATAGTCGTGCTCCACTGCTTATCTCTGAATGGAAAGCGGCTCAGATATCCGGTAACGGCCTACAGAGACTATGTTCCCTTGTGGAAGCAGAGCAGTCTGCCAACTCTCACACCCATGCATGGATCTCCCTCGCGGATACCGGCCAGATCGAAGAGCAGTGGACCAAGCTCAAGCGTCTAGGCCCTCAGGCATCTTCTCTACCGCTCTATGGCGTGCCTTTTGCAATCAAAGATAATATTGACGCGGAGGGCTTCGCTACCACTGCCGCTTGCCCGTCATTCGCTTCTGGGAAGGCGGCCTCAGATGCGGCTGTTGTCCGGAGTTTCAAATCCGCAGGCGCGATCCTCATCGGAAAGACAAACCTGGACCAGTTCGCTACCGGACTGGTTGGAACGCGCTCACCCTATGGCGCAGTTCCCAACTCATTCGATTCAACCCGTGTAAGCGGCGGATCCAGCTCCGGGAGCGCCGTGGTGGTCGCCCGCGGTGTCGTTCCCTTCTCCCTCGGAACTGACACGGCTGGCTCTGGCCGGGTACCAGCGGGATTCAATAATATTGTAGGGTTGAAGCCAACACGGGGAGCCTTGAGTACTGCAGGCGTAGTCCCCGCCTGCAGGACCCTAGATTGTGTCTCCATTTTCGCCCTTACCGTGGAGGACGCTCAACTCGTCTTGTCAGTGGTAGAAGGTTACGATCCAGAGGACTCATATTCCCGCAAACGCCCGGATCTATTTCATGAACAAGGGGACACTGTCTTTGGCCACGTCGGGTCTGTCTCAAGTCCTCGGTTGGCTATATGTTCCAGCCCGAACTGGTTCGGATGCGATGGTCATCATCCTGCCTATGACAAGGCTTTGGAAAAGGCTGCGTCTCTTGGTTGGGTGCTAGAGCCTGTTGACTTTAGCCCGCTATTCCAACTTGCCCAGCTGCTGTACTCGGGCACATGGGTTGCGGAAAGATACGAGGCTATTCGATCCTTCATTCAGACCGTTGAGCCACAGGCGATGGACCCTGTCGTTCGTAAAATTATCAAAGGTGCTGAGATGTTCACGGCAGCTGACTCATTTGCTGGAGAGTATTTGAGACGAGACCTTACGCGACAAATCGAGGCGGCTTTCGCTAGGTTCGATGGCATTCTCGTCCCAACCACACCAACATTCCCAACACTGGAACAGCTCTCATTAGAGCCGGTGGAGGAGAACTCTAAGCTTGGGACGTACACCAACTTTGTCAATTTCATGGACTGGTCAGCATTGTCGTTTCCTGCCGGTTTTAGGCCTGACGGGCTTCCATTTGGCCTGACGCTTATTGCTAATGCGTGGCAAGAGCCACAACTTCTAGAGTTGGCTCACCGGTTTTGTTGCTCTGCGGGACCCCGAACTCTCGGAGCAACTCGAGAGTGCGTCACGGAAGGGTCTCTTCCAAACTCAGTATCGCGGATTGCCCACGATATCATCCCGATCGCTGTTGTCGGTGCACACCTCACGGGCTTTCCCCTCAACAAAGATCTCACCTCTCGAAATGCGACGTTTTCAAAGCAGACATCCACGTCATCCCGCTATAGACTTTTCGCCCTCTCTTCCACGTCGGGATTCAGCAAGCCTGGGCTGAAGCGTATCTCTGCTGATCAAAGGGGCAAGGAAATAGAAGTTGAGATCTGGAACCTACCTAACTCAGCCCTAGCCAGCTTCATGCAAACCATACCTTCCCCCCTTTCGATTGGGAAAATAGAGCTTCAGGACCGCTCTTGGGTCCATGGATTTGTATGCGAGCCTATTGGCCTCGAGTGTGCGACAGACATCACAGACTTTGGCGGTTGGAGATCGTACAGCAAACATGTCCAAGTCCCGATCCAAAGGTCCGAGGCACCGTCCAAAAAGAAGACAATTTCAAAGGTCCTCGTAGCCAACAGAGGAGAGATAGCCGCCCGCATCATCAAAACGCTCCACAAGATGGGTCTCCAAGCTGTAGCTATCTACTCCAGTTCGGACTATGCATCTCCCCATGCCCGTACGGCTGATGTTGCTCTGGAACTCAAAGGCCAGACTGTTTCGGAAACATACCTCAATATAAATCAAATCATCGAGTTGGCCAAGGCCTCCGAGGTCGACTCAATCATCCCCGGGTACGGGTTTCTGTCAGAAAATGCCGACTTTGCAAGGGCTGTACAGGACGCCGGGATGGTGTGGATAGGTCCGACGCCAAAGCAGATGCATGACTTGGGACTTAAGCACAAGGCTCGGGAGATCGCCCGTGCTGCAGATGTACCTACAGTTCCTGGGAGCCAAGGGCTCCTAAGCTCTCTGGATGACGCCCTCCGGGAAGCACAGCAAGTTGGTTTTCCGCTCATGCTGAAAAGTACTGCTGGTGGCGGTGGTATAGGTTTGAGTCACTGCGAAGACGAGGAGAGCCTTGCAGCGGCCTTTGACGGTGTGGCCAGACAGTCTCAGGCGAACTTTGGAAATGGGGGGTTGTTTCTAGAGCGGTTCATTACTCAGGCAAGGCATGTCGAAATCCAGATTCTCGGTGACGGGACTGGGCGAGCGATGGCTCTTGGTGAACGCGATTGCTCTCTGCAGCGCCGGCACCAGAAGGTTGTTGAGGAGAGCCCAGCCGTAATGGTCCCCCAAGACGTGCGAAACAAAATGAAGGCTGCCGCTTTGCGCCTGGCATCGTCGGTCAAATATCTGAACGTCGGCACGGTGGAGTTTGTTTACGATATCAACTCGGCCGATTTTTTCTTTCTCGAAGTAAACACTCGCTTGCAAGTTGAGCATCCAGTCACGGAGCAGGTGACTGGGTTGGACCTTGTTGAGTGTATGATAAAAACAGCGGACAGCCGCTGGGATGAGCTGTCCCCCGAATCTGAGCAGGACGTCGCTTTGACGGGTGCCTCAATCGAAGTGCGTATTTATGCAGAAAGCCCACTTCAAAACTTCCGACCATCCGCAGGTGAAATCACAGAGTTGATATTTCCTGACAACCTGAGAATCGATACCTGGGTTGAGCAAGGTACTAGGGTAACCACCGCGTATGACCCTATGATAGCCAAGGTCATATCCCATGGGGCTGATCGTAAAGAGGCTCTCGAAAAGCTACTCAAAGGACTGGAAAATACAAAGATTGAAGGACTCCAGACAAATCTTGAGTACTTGCGCCAGATTCTGGCGTCGGGGCTTTTACAGTCTGGAAACTACACAACTAAATCTCTCGACACATTTCGATTTCTCTCATTCTCATTTGAAATCCTTGATCCTGGTACATTGACGACTGTTCAGGATTATCCAGGACGAACGGGATATTTCAATGTTGGCATTCCTCCAAGTGGTCCTATGGATAGTTATTCCTTCCGGTTGGCCAATCGACTTGTTAAGAACCCCGTGACTGCTGCAGGTCTGGAATGCACTCTTCAAGGTCCTACCCTCAAGTTTCACCAGGAGTCTATTGTCGCAGTTACTGGAGGTGTTGTCACAGTGACCTTAGATGGCAGTATGGTCGCTGTGTCAAAGGCCATCAAGGTTCAGCCGGGACAAGTCCTACGAGTTGGGGATATCGAGCATGGTTATCGTGTGTATATTGGAATCCGCGGTGGCATCGATGTTGTTGCAGTAATGGGCAGCCGGAGCACCTTTGAAATCGGCAAACTTGGCGGATTCCATGGACGAAAGCTACGAGTGCATGACATAATCCCAATATTTCCCTCCAATACATCCGATGTCGACACCAGTAACCAAATAACCCGCCCTTTTCCAATTCCACACCAGCCGAACGCTGAATGGTTACTTCGAGTAATTCCTGGACCTCATGGTGCTCCAGATTACTTCACAGAAGACTCGGTCAAACGTCTTTTCTCAGAAGGCTGGAAGGTTCACCATAATAGCAATAGACTGGGAGTACGTCTTAAAGGCCCTTATCCCGAGTGGGCACGATCTTCAGGTGGTGAAGCTGGCTTGCATTCTTCCAACATCCACGACAGCCCATATTCAGTCGGCAGCGTCAGCTTCACAGGCGATGAGGCCGTGATCCTGACCTGTGATGGGCCTAGCCTTGGAGGGTTTGTCGTGTTCTGCGTTATTGCCAGCGCAGATATGTGGAAGATTGGCCAGTCAAGGCCAGGAGATACCATCCGATTCAAACCCGTCACCCCTGAAGTGGCGATGGACCTTGATAAGGAACTCGATCGAGCGATTGAGGAATTGCGGGGACTCGATGACATTAACACGATCCCAGATACTGTGCTATCTCAATCGCTGTCAATCGAACCCATCATAGTCGTTTCCGACAAGAGCCAAAAGATCCAGGCACGGCAGGCGGGAGATAGAGCGATTCTCCTTGATTTCGGGGATTTCATGGGATTCGACATGCGGCAGAGTTTTGAGATATTCGCTTTTTGCGACCAGCACAGCAAGATCCCAATACCAGGAGTTGAGGAGTTGACACCCGGCGTCTTCACATTGCACGTCCAGTATTCACAAGGCATCTTCCCGAGTACAATTATTGATCGCATCACCCAGCATGTGAAGTCTTACAGTGTCCCAACACAAGTTCCTTCACGGATTTTCCGCATGCCCCTTGCCTTTGACGACGGGGTATGCCGTGCCGCCATTAAGCGCTATGGAAACACCATTCGGCAACAAGCACCTTGGCTTCCGAGCAACACAAAGTTCTTGGCGGAGCTCAATGGGCTCGATACCGTCGCTAATCTGTTGTACGAGGCAAGCTTTCTAGTCCTAGGCCTTGGTGATGTGTTCATGGGGTCTCCGTGCGCAGTCCCAATCGATCCTCGACATCGACTTTTTGGGTCCAAGTACAATCCATCGCGATCTTTTACTCCTCGCGGGGCCGTGGGTATCGGGGGCCAATATATGTGCATTTATGCTACTGACTCTCCCGGTGGGTATCAGCTTGTCGGCAGGACGAAGGAGATCTGGGACCATGACTGTGCTTCGATTTGCTCGGGCAGGGCCGGGCTTATCGATCACGGTGCTGGATCCCCATGGCTCTTCCGTTTATTCGACCGAATTACCTTCTACACTGTCACAGAGGAGGAGCTTGATTCCAAATCTTTCAGCGACTTGGTTCATGTTGAGGAGAGTGTACTAGATCTCACTGAGTATGAATCATGGCTGGACAAGAATAAGCTGGATATCGAGTCAAGGAAGGCACATCAAGCACACGTCATCTCCAATTCTCCGTTCGTCGAAGAACTTATACGGCCCTACCTACAAGCGAATTCGACGAACCCGGGGAAAGAAAATTCCGAGATTGGGACCGACACGATTCCAGGGGAGTGGATCCAGGCGATGATGCCAGGACGTTGTTATAAGATCAACGTCAAGGAAGGCGATATGGTTAACGAAGGAGATATTCTGGTAAGTAATCATCAGCTTGTTTTGAAGTCTCAGAAGGCCATTTGTCTAACAAGAGTTTTCTCTAGCTCTGTATTGAATCAAGTAAGATGGAGCTTGAAATCAAAAGCCAGGAGGATGGCAGGTGTGTCGCTGTAGGTCTGGTGGTGGGTGATATAATTAGTATAAGTGATAATTTGGTCAAGATTGAACGTTTAGACTGAATGACATTTCATTCGCTGATGTAGGCTTTTACATCACTCATGTACTGCACTCATGTACGGCTAAGTGAGGTGGCTTGAGAAGAAGATTCCAACTTTATGTAGATTGAACAACATCCAGATTGGATAACCGATGCTTAGGTTCTCTAAGGGATTGTAGCATCTCATTTCACCACAATAAGAATCAGACCATGTGAAGACCGCATCCGACAAGAAAGGTTTCCTTAATCATGATCACCGACAGAATAACGCTACTCAAACTGGCAGAGTGATCAAAGCTTTTGTTCGCCATGATGATTGTCCGTTAGCGCGATGTACTTGTCGAAAGATGTTGTCCTAATGATCTCCTGAGGGAAACTTCGAATCCTTTCAAGGGCTGTAGGTGTTGACATGGGTTTAATATTGTTTTTCAGTTGATTCAAAAGATTTTGTTAATTTGTAAAACTTGCATTTCCTTCCAATAACTACCTGACCATCTAGGACTGCCCTTGAACCTTGATACTGAAAGGCGGGGCGCTGCATACACGTAAGCTCAAGGGCTGCTCAGAAAGGCGTGGCCCTAAGCACCCCTGCCGATTGGTACGCCTACGAGCCGACAGGCCAAGAATCTTGTTCAGCCTGGCGGCAGGCCTCACCTTAAACATGGCGGCCCGCGGAACGGAAGGGCCATCCTTGCAGGCAACAATACCTCGTAATAAGCTCGGGTTAAAGCCATATCGAAACATCACCTCAGTATCTTTTATCAGCTCTAGATGACACACTATATACTATAAATAGTACTACGCTTCTTAGCGCGAATGCTTGGTAGAGAGCAAATAACGAATTCCAAATAACCCAGTGGTGGTCACGCCAAGCCTTGGAGAAATGTAGCCAGATCCGCTATCAACATCATCTTTATAGTTTCATATAATGTTAAGTGATGATTTCTTTTGTAAGCATATGTAGGATTCAAAAAAAAAACATCAGACATGATTCGACCCCATATAATGAGACCAACAAGCAACAGCCGACGAGAAATGTTCAGCTTCAAGCTCAACATTTACAAATTATTGTTCAATACAACGAGACATTCATCAAAATACAAAAGACGATGTTGATTTTTACGTATCCTACATATTGTGCATTTCCATCTCCCTGCATCTCAACTCTTGTTCAACCGACAGAAACTGGATTTGTTGTGTGGACGTGTCTAGGGTAGGCACAACAAGGAGCGTATGGGAGTAGGAGTCTCGACCTGCACGACGAAGAACAAATGGACAAAGAGGGACACGGCAACCAGGGGGTCGGAAGGAAGTGATCGATCATCCTTGCATCCCTACCTGGAGATGTTCTGCTGCGCCGCTGGTGGTTGATCGGCTGATCAAGGTCGGGATGTGTCTTACGCCAGCCGCGATCGTGTCCACTACGGCATTTGGATTTTAAATTGAATTATATTAGATGACATATTAGAACCCAGACTCTTCCACGCAGCAATCGGTGTCGATGACCAGCGACGAGTCAGGGAGGAACAGGTCCGAAATTAATCCCGCTGCCTGATAGTGGGGCATGAGTGCCGTCGCGCGTTTCTTTATATTTGGAAAGTCATCCGCGTAAAGCAGGGATTGCCGAACTGCCGTTAGTGGTATCATGATCCCTGTCTAGAGGCATCTGATGCCTTTTCGTCCCCCACATGGAGGATTCCAGGCTGACTCCCAAGTTCCATGAATGAGACGAAACTGCCGCTTAGGTCCTATTTCGTTAGTAGCCTGTCACTCGCATGATTAGCGCACTTACACAAAGGAAACATCACGGCACTTCAGGAGAGCATTTCGTATTTGGAAGAACTGAACAAGTTGGAGTTAGGTTGCTCGCCTCACATGGGAGAGTCAGGCAAGGTCCGCTACGATTAATCGTCTTGATACAAGACGACGCCGGAGCGACCCCCTATGTATTGTGAGGGGACTGTCTTGACTACTTGTATGTATTGACGGAAGACCTGATTTGCAGGGATCGCTCGAACTGGCCTGTAGGGATCGCGCGACCCGCCAGTGTCAATGTGGACCTACTATGTAACACTGTTGTTGGGAGAGCTTTCCATAGCGTGGTCGTTGGCCCCGGGATTTTCTTGACGGTGACTCTAGGCCCGGCTGTTCGTGTGTTTCTGGGATAACGCGAGACTGGTGCTTATGGGATGACATAATTAGAAACGCGTGGCATCACGGGTATCTACCGAAGCTGGCCCGCCTCACGATTACTAGGCGTCTTGCAGCTACGTGATCCCATAAAACGTGGTCAGGTGGTATTCCACTTTCCAGAAGAAGAAGGATTGAAGCGGCGTGGCCTAAAACTCTGAGCCGAGCGGCACTTGCTGCCTGGCATGTCATTCAGTAAGCAGAGAATTCCCGGTTTTCACGGATGCAACCACACTTGGGCGGATGGGGGTGGCCAGCGGACCACCTTTGAGCACAGCCTGTAAAAGCATTGACACAGCATGGCAGGCCGAGATTAATAATTAATTGTCCAAAACTTCTATGAAGTGGTAATACAACGGGATAAGTAGAATGGAGGTAAACAAGATATGGGGACATGGAGAGAGGAAAGCAAAGGAGAAGGAGAAGAAGATCGATTGAGTGGCTTGAGAATGGAGCAGACCACAACAGTTGAGCACATTAATCCCAGTGATCCCGGCCCCTGAGAGGCTCTGTACATTGCTTGGATATCATCCTTCTGGAGGCAGGGAATCGGTCGTGGTCTTTACCTTCCTGAAGTGTGGGCGTAGGCAGGATTCCGCTTCGTACAATGTTAATCCTACGCGTTAAGACAAGACGATTCGTTACCCCATGCACTGTCTGCACTCTGTATCCTGTGGCCAAAAATAGACTACACTTTCCACTCTTAGCTCTGTATCGAGAAAGATAAATACACGGCTCTGGTTCGTCCATCCACACGTTTTCTTTTGTTTCATTCATCAAACACTTTCAACTTTCCATTTTGTCTCCTTTTTTCCTTATCTGTCAATTTCCTTTATCATCTTTTATCCGTCAAATTTCCTTGATATTCTTCGATAATACTTAAGCTAGCCTTATCTATTCTCCCGACTTCATTCTATTCCATTTTCCCCTAACGTATCTTTTGGAATTTATCATTCATCATGGTCGCCATCAAGCGGCTTTCCGCTATTCCCATCGTCCTGGCTCTGTCCAGTGCCGTTGTTGCTTCCGATGTTTCGGGCGACATTGTGTCCCGCGACGACAACGTCGACCTCGGCGTCCGCGTTAACGATGGAGGCGACATCGCCCCTGATCTGGAAGCTCGAGGTGCTGGCATGAGCAAGCCCAAGACTGAAAAGCCTAAGCCCAAGATCTCCAACCCCAAGCTCATTGGCGGTACTCACCCTGTCACCATGAACGGCAATGCCTTGAAGCCAGCCAACCACAGGTCTTCGACGGTCAGCACAACCTCGAGCAACGGCGACCCATTTTACCTCGAGAAGTACGTCAAGAAGGGCAAGCGGGCTGACTTGGAGGAGCGTGGTGCCGGCAAGAGCAAACCCAAAACTGAGAAGCCTAAGCCCAAGATCTCCAACCCAACTCTCATCGGAGGCACTCACCCAATCACCATGTCTGGCGGAAAGAGCAGCGTAAACCGCGCCTCTAAGGCTAGTTCAACTTCCAGTAACGGTGACCCCTTCTACCTTGAGAAGTACGTCAAGAAGGGTAAGAGGGAAGAAGAGATCTACGAGCGTGACGAGGACGATCTTTTTGAACGCGACGAGGACGACGAGCTGTTCGAGCGTGATTTCGAAGATGAACTCTATGAGCGTGATTTCATGGATGAGCTTTACGAACGCTATTCCGAGGATGATCTCTATGAGCGCGACTTTGACGACGAGCTGTTCGAGCGTGAGTTCGAGGATGACCTCTACGCTCGCGGCGCTGGCATGAGCAAGCCAAAGACCGAGAAGCCAAAGCCCAAGATTTCAAACCCAACTCTTATCGGAGGCACTCACCCAATCACCATGTCTGGCAGTGGTAAGAGTAGCGGAAACCGTGCCTCCAAAGCCAGTTCGACTTCCAGCCACGGCGACCCCTTTTACCTTGAGAAGTATGTCAAGAAGGGCAAGAGAGGTCTAGGAGCTCGCGGTGCCGGCATGAGCAAGCCCAAGACCGAGAAGCCAAAGCCCAAGATCTCCAACCCCAAGCTCATTGGAGGTACTCATCCCGTTACTATGTCCGGAGGTGGTAAGAGCAGTGGAAACCGTGCTTCCAAGGCTAGTTCTACATCCAGTCACGGCGACCCCTTTTACCTTGAGAAATATGTCAAGAAGGGCAAGCGAGGCCTGCGTGCTCGCGGTGCCGGCATGAGCAAGCCCAAGACCGAAAAGCCTAAACCCAAGATCTCCAACCCCAAGCTCATTGGCGGTACTCACCCTGTCACCATGTCCGGCGGTGGTAAGAGCAGCGGGAACCGTGCTTCCAAGGCTAGTTCTACATCCAGCCATGGTGACCCATTCTATCTCGAGAAGTACGTCAAGAAGGGCAAGAGATTTTACTAGATTCCTCAAGTTCAAAACTCGGAATCTGTCTATTAAATATACCTGTATATACTTCGAGGCTGTAGTTGATCGGTGGCTTGGATACGTTCTAACTGTATGTTAGATTACAAAATGTATTTGAATATGTTTATTTTGCAAAAAAGAGAGACATATGTATCGTGACCTTCAAATTGAATGCAGGAAAAGAGAGAGTGATGAACCTGAACATTGACGCTGATAAATTTACTTGTAGTTAGAGTAGCTGGCGACAGATGTCTTGTTTTCTCCCCTGTATCCCCTGAATTCATGCTTAAGGGCGCTAAGATAGTGGATTAATTTTACCTGGGTCAATGCATAATCGATGGCTAGGTTATTACTAAGTGGGGGAATACATATTAAGATGGCCCCCTGGCGAACTCCTTTCAATACCAGATTGAGATTATGATACGATGTGTGCCAGCTATGATGGCGGCCATTTGATCAAGAAGTTTCGCGACTGGCTGTAACGCGTAATTTATCCTTGGAACAGAGCGCCCATCGGAGCTACAAGAAAGAAATTTACACCACAAGTTGAATTCGAACGCATGGCATGAGACTTGTGCGGTAATGACAGTAGTTATATTGTTTTTTTC
Source organism: Clonostachys chloroleuca (assembly GCA_037952775.1). Taxonomy (NCBI): domain Eukaryota; kingdom Fungi; phylum Ascomycota; class Sordariomycetes; order Hypocreales; family Bionectriaceae; genus Clonostachys; species Clonostachys chloroleuca. The sequence continues at coordinate 30,449,902 of JBANAY010000003.1, forward strand.
TGCGAGACACTTAGGCCAAGCTACCATAAATTTCTAAAAGATGAGGAAAAAGAGGAGGACAATGTCGCCTCTAGTTCAAAATTGGCTCATGTTGAATGATACCAGATGAGGTTCTTCCTCTTGCTATTCGATCGGTACCCGCGTTCTTATCCTTTGCGTCCAAAGATTCGCGGAGAGGCGTTTTTTTTTTTTTAAACATATCTATAGCAGTAATTCTCAAGCGGAGAGACAGTTTCTCCAAACAAAACATCGGGCCCGGCAGTCAGCATTTTCAGCACCGTATCAAGTGTAGCGTTCGCAGAGGGTGGGGTGTTACGGAAGGTCACGGTACCGCCAACCTGGTTTGTGCGCGTATAGTAGTCAATTCCTTGCCAGATGGACCAAATACGATCAACCTGACTATGTAGGAGAAAGAAAACCGGGTCATTGGGCGAAGAATACCAGTCGTAGCCGTCGGCGCCGAGAAATTTATGCGATGCCGGATGCATCTCATCTTGATCAATGGCGGCACGGAACTCGGCGTAGGTGGTCTTTTCAAGTAGATCGGCCGCCTGTTGGAATGTTAGGTGAGCCGAGCTTTGAGGCTGTAGGAAATCGCGTTTCAGGCATCGTGGATTGCCTTTGAGACCATATGGATCATCCGCTGGGGTATCAGCCGGAACGACAGGGCCAAGGCTGAGGGTGAGATTGGCAAAGGCGCCATCGACGACACAGCCGCCGCCAGTGCCAGCATCTCGGTCCACCCAGACGGGTCCGGGGACGTCGACTAGAGTGTCGTTGCTTGCTTCGTGTGGGATGTAGAGGCCATTGCCGCCAAATCCTGCTGGCCCTGAATCAAAGACTGGCGAACTAGCCTGGTCGTCTGTGTGGAGGAACCAGTCCCAGTAAGGCACGCCAGTTCCCTTGAAGTCGCACTCATCGTAGAGCGCGTTTTCATAGAGCCACATGAACTCTCTGTGCCAGGGGAGGAAGATTCCGGAACCGTGTACGAAGTTTGTCTGGTTGATGTGACTATAGACAAAATCATCTACGCGAGTCTTTGCGCCGGGTGCAGCAAGGGGATCCGTTGTGGATGGAAGCGAGTACAAGCACTTCACCGCACGTATGTACTCAAGCCGTGCATCTGTTGACAAGTCGTCCCACCGCTGGCGCGAGCGAACATTTCCCTTGTTGCAAGAACCATTTGAAGCAGTGGCGTTGGCGAGGAACTCTTCAGTGAACTTTTCATAGCTCAGCTGTGCCTCTTTCCAGACGCCCTCCGCATCATTTTGAGCGCCGTTGGCAGTTGTCGTGATGCTGACAACTCCTGCTAAAATCGAAAAGGTTGATGGTTTCATCGTTTTTGAAATGCCAAATTTCGAGGTAGGTAATGTTGTAAGTGAATCTGTTTGAAAGTGATAACTGTGGTGGAGTTCTCCAATGATGTTCGAAATCAAGACAGACAGGAGCATCTTATATTCCTCAGATTGTTCTCACATCTAACGGCTCTTCTTAATTTGATACAGGCTACCTTCCTCTTTAGCGCAGCAATTTAGCCTTCAAACAATGGGTCTTACCGCCTCGAGGTGTGTCAGCCTAGCCACAGTATGTGTTGCGCCGTCTTGCTTCCACATTGAGTCACTATGTGATATGTTCCTTCGTGCTGGCCATGGATACCTATTCTACTCACTTCAGGGTCTGTACGAGATTTTCCGAAAAGGGCAGCCAGGGGCGTTCCTTTCGATGACGCGTACCGGGCTATGCTCACTACTATGACAGGGTTGTGGGATGGTACGAGATATGATCGTGAGAGTGAGAACGATCGACAGGAGAACTAATATCAAATTTCTTTCGCATTTACAAATGTGTTGCGCATGATCAATACGTCTCAAATGGGTTTTAATCGATCTAGATGACCATTGATGCTGCGGAAGAGCATCTTTTGCGAACGACAGTAGCAGAGTCACCATAGTGTATAGAAGGGTCACCCTTCTTTCAATCATCTCCCAGGTTGGGATTTGTTACTGCAAGAGGTTGAATATGGCATTAAATCAGCGACATGGATATGGAGGTATACCGCGTGTGAGTGATATTCAGTACTTGCATTAGCACAAGGCATTCTCACTTGAGCCCCGTTTCAAGTGCGTTCGTAACCGGCATTTCACTGATCAATGCATCTCCCTTGTTCTTAGTTGGTAGTAACTCAATCATAAGCCGTGTTGAAATTTTCATTTTGCTTACGTACAAACGCGGAATATACCCTGTCCTTTTGTGTCGCGTTGTGCTGATGAGACTGGCCTATACATGTGGTCTTACATCCCTATGAACGTTAACTAGACCTCTTGATAGGCTTCGACAGGCGCAGGAAGCATCGTGACTTCGTCGTATCCAAACAATAGCCCATTCTTAAAGTTGGTACTTATGGTTCAGACTCATCTAATCAACGAGAAACGCCTCATGTGAGACGAAGTTCAACAGTGATCTTCCTTCCATTCTATCGACTAATTACATTGATTTTCACTAAAAGGAAAATAAACTTTGCTGCCAGTAAGCTCTCTGATATTTCTAACACATAGCATTCCGGAGAGCCTGAAATGATTACTCGGGATTTACTCGGGATCTACAATAATGCCGCTTTGATAAACATGCCGTCGCTCGGCTTTGGCTCGCTTCTCAACTCACGGATTGAGATGAATCACCTTCAAATACGAGCTTAGCTATTTTAAAGATGATGAGATACGCAGCATCCTGGGGCTCTTCTGGGCAGATTACGCTGAAGCGAACATAGAATGTCCCTGCAAGCCCGGAGACCGGCAGTTGGATATAACTTGGAACCCCTGATTTACCTCAACGGATTCCATGGCCATTAATAAGCGGGAATAAATGACCATAAATCGGGCTGAGTTTGAATTTAGGCCTTTATCTCACGTCAGCCTGATGGAACTGCGGTGACTACTGCGCCACAGGGGCTCTTGTTGAACGTGCTACCCGGGGAACACATGTACAAGGTATCACATCACCCCTGGCATGCTGGTTTGAGAATTTGCTTGCAAGATCACTACATTGAGACTCTTTCTGCGCTATCTTAAAGAGACCGTTGCTACGACTGTTCTACCTTGCTCACCGCAGCATATACCCTCGATACAATGCGACTTTCTGTGTCACAGCTGCCAGAGTGTTGCTCTAACAGTTACGGTAGCTATCGTAACCCCGTAAGTTCTTCCTCTTGCTCAACTCTCCCCAGGGCGCTGTTTCTTTGGCCAACGGATAATTTACAAAGAAGTTTTCTTGTCCATGTGTCTTTTATGATTACTCTAAGCATAGCACCAAAATTGAAAGCTAGCTCTCCATTATCCCATCTTGATGAACCGCCAAAATCTCATCTCAAACCCTTCTTCGATAAAGGGCGGGGGGTGGGGAGTGTGCTACCGTCACTTTTCTCTTCTGCCAACTGGAAGATTAGCTACGTTACAAGTAAAGAACGGATAAAAACGAAGACAACACACAATTTTGTCATGGAAAATAGTAACTTTCTGCTTTGCTATGAATGTCGTGATAGTTATGTTATGATTGGTAGAAGTACTTCCTGAAGTCGCCACTTCTTTGTTTTGCAAGTCATTCCATTTCTGTGAAAGAATCGCACGTTGATAGATTAAAGTTACTTATTTTAAGAATTCTTTTCTCTCATCTGGGACGTTGTTTGTACGGGTTTGGGTTTCAATCAACCAAGAATTGTGGGTTTAAATGGTGGTACGAGAAGATGAGTTACTGCCTAGGCAAAAAGCACAATACAGACATGAAAGACCAAAGCTTCCTGTGGACTGAGACCATATGCATGCTGATAAGGTAAACATAGCAAGCTGCTATCATAAATTATATGGCCTAGTTATAGGCCGGTACATGTAGAAATCAGAAATACGCTCAACCATCGCTAGTCAACAGCATTCGCTGGATAGAATTTCTCCTGGCTCGGGATTGTACTGACAGTGCGCTAGCCTCGGCATTCAATTTTCAATAGTGATGGGCGTTCGATCCCGTGATATACGACGGTTCATTTTCGGAACAAGGCGTCAACAAGGATTAACAGGAATGGTTAGTTCATGGCAAATGGCGAAACCCAAACAAGACTTAGCTAGTACATTCGAGACTCAAGACTAGTTGCTGGGTCGCTTGGTGGCCTCTGCTGCTGAGATCCCCATAGCTAGTCATTGTCGCTAGGAGCTTGTCACCCAGTTGCTGACAGTCTCGTAGCCGAATTAATTGCACCAATTGCCACCGGTTGATTTATGAGGAGAAAGTCTTTGACCATGAACACTCACGACTGCTTACAATTCATTTGTCAGATAGTGTGCCCTTGTCAACCATCCGTGAGCCTAGATCCCAAAAGCTCGCTTTCATGCCATCAGAGATGGAAAACACTACACTCATTTACGCTCTCTTGGGTATCGGCTCTATTATCCTCGTGGTCGCCGTTTCCAGTGTTACCGACCCAAAACCATACCCGGGCATCTTCTAAAATATACAAAGTCAGCGAGCCGTATTTCGGGTGATATCCCTGATCTGGTGCATGATCGGTGCCGGTGATCTCAAGTCCCAATGCGATCTTCACAATAACGACGCAGAAGTTGGGCTCACCAATTGCCCAGTTTCTTTTCCCTGGCATGCAGAAACCGCGTATCGAGATTGAGATATCCTTCTCCGGCGTAACAAGGAATTCGATAAAGCTCATATGACCGTCAATATCTTCCAACCTATGTTCCCAAAAGGCTCTCTTGCCTAGTTGTAGGTAATGACACGCTAGTTAAACGCAATTGGAATAGCATAATGCCTTAGCTTTTTATGGATTTTGTAGAATAACAATTGTCATAAGATGCATTTGTGACTTAATACAGTGCTTATGTCATGAAGTTATTTAAGAGGTCTCGAAGATAATCTATCATTCGTTTCGCTGTAGTAGAAGTTTTACTCATATTCTATTTCTCACTCAACGAAAGTGGTTGTTATAGTAGCAAGACTTATGACAGCAGAAGGGACTAAAAATCCTTGTTACACGGGGTTCTTGTTAGCTGCTACCTGGTTGGTAGTTGATGGGCTGCTATAAAATACGTGGGTGAGGCTTTCGTATTCTTAATGGAGATAGGATAGACCATCCAAAGCTACTGATTATAAGTATCTCGAGCTGATCATCCTACTTCTCTTGCCTTCTGGGCACCGGGAAGTCGATGTATCGCGACGCATTTCTGGCGTCTTCCAATGTTTATAGAATAGAGTCCAACAGTGAAATCATTCTTTCGGTTTTAGCACGCCATCCTTCTGCGAGCATATCTTGCTGGATTTTCACATGTAGTAGTGGCAAGCATGATAAGTGAACGAGATATACGTACCATGGTTGTCCGCCGAATAATGATTGCGAAGGTAGCCTTTCATCTTCAATGTTACGATTACGCTGACAACGGATAAGACACAAGGTCTCCGAGTTTGGCTTAGCATTATGTGAGGGAAATCAGAGAAGGCTAACCATATCCGAATGTGCTGAGATATTATGCGCTATGAAGATGTTGTGCAGGTTGTATATTACATGGATGACATCAAACAGGGTACAACTGAACCCTTTCAGGGATCTAATTTTTCTTTTTGATGATATGAGACACAATAATAGGAAAATAGAAAATTATTCTATAATAGTTAGCTCAATATTGTGTTTATTACTGGATGGATTATTTTGATATTGTGTTAAAATCAAATGCTCGAGGTTCTGTTTTATGTCACCGCTTATATGACTGCTCCACACCCTCCTCAGGTCCAGCCTATCAAAGCGATCATTTTCGCGCCGCCAACAAGAAAACTGCAACCAACAACAATTTGGCCGTAATTGATAAGATGTGCAGCCAAGGAGGTGTTGTTGCCTCATTACCTGTTGGCTGTACCGCGTCTTCGGCTTGGCACTTCAGCCTTCTTCCTCGCCCCTGTCGCGCTTCTCTCAGCCTTCACCCTCCCATCATCAACGAACACGCTCTCTGAAACAAGGAAAAGGAAAATAGCCGCATAGCGCTGCATCTACCCGGAAATGGCTACAGCCCAGGGTGAAGAGCCTCCTGCCACGGACGTGGAGCGCGTTTTTGCGGAGTGGGACGAGTGTTTCCAAAGGCACAAGCAGGAGCTACAGGCGCTCAGATCACCACAACAAGAATACAAGGCCAAGGTCGACGCTATCGACGCCCAGATATCGCAGTGGTGGGCTGCGTATGACGAGATGTCAAGCGATGAGAAGCAACAGGAGCGGGATAGCCTGGGGCTGTTGTTCGCGGAAAAGTCGAGCCTCGCTGGTCAACATCAGTCGACACTGGAAGCTCAACAAGCGGTATATGAGAGGCAACAACGAGACGTCTTTCAGCGCCTACACGCGGCTATGGACGGTCTAGTGCGCGGTCGGTTTCCTGATGGTACAAAGCGGACTGATCTAGACAAGGACGGAGGCAGTCAGATTGAAGATAGTGCCAGGGTGACTGACTTAGAAGCCGAAGCCGAAGAGGATTCTGTAGAAATTATCGGAGATTCCGACAGTGTCTCCGAAGATGATAATTCTGAAGAGGAGGGGCATGCGATTACACCGAAAGGTAACACGGAAAAGGCTGTATGTTGAATCCGGCAGAATTGTTATGTTCGTTTGAGATTTATAATTTTACTAAAGTGGACACAGATGAAGCGCCCTCGCTCTGATGCCGAACTCTCGCCACGTGGAACCGAAGAGCAGAATGAGGAAGGACGCAAACGACGCCCGAACAGGAGTTCTCGATTTTCCAGTGGTGGTCGTTTCGGAATGCGCACCGCCGAGATTCCAGGGACTAAAATGAGAGGACAACGGGGACGGCCCCGAGGACGACCTCGAGGGCGTGGCCGAGGGCGTGGCCGAAGCGAAACCATGTCGAGGAGAACTCGATCAGGAGGCCGTGGAGACGAGGCCACAGGCGTAGCACAAGAAACACTAGGTCCCGGTTGGAGGCAGGTTGGCTCTGTTTTCCGACACGGACCGGAACCGTCTCGTCGTCGCGCGCCCCGAGCAGAGCGAGATGATTCAGAAGAGAACACATATGTACGTCGCGTGCCTGGGGAGGTGTGCTTGGCATACTTTGGGGGCAATGCTGTCAAGACCCCCATTCTGATTTTGCCTCTAAACGACATGGGGTCTATCGGAATCAGTGAGAACCTTTCCACCCTTAATCTGGATGAAGATATGCCCAAGTGCTGTTTGTTCAGCTCGCGCTCTCAGAAGTATCAATGGGCGCGAGGGTATGAGGACGATGGGAGGCTCGAATCCAATCGGGAATATCCAGTCCTATGCTTGATTAGCTCCCAACTGAAAAAATGCCCAGCTTCATGGGTTGCCGGTTGTGATATGATCAGTATTCATGATGATGAGGTGGGATGGAAGCTAAATCACCACTATCATGAAGCGTGCGACGTCCTCCGCAAGATCGAATTAACGCCGGCCAGGAATACAGACGACATCCAAAATAATCGAAATCCAACTTCACTTTTGGAGGGGAATACAGACGACGTCCAAGATCATCGAAATTCAACTCCACTTTTGGAGGTGGCCGATACTATGCGCACAAACCTTCATGAGAAAGATAAATCAAACCCTGAACCTGAAAGGTCAACTCAATCAGAGACATTTCCCGATCCAAATGGTGAATCTTTATCTGAAAAAACAACATCTGGAAATGCAGTTCATCAAAATGATAAAATTGAGAGTGAATCAACCGCCCAAAATTCCGAGAGCGGCACGGCATCCAAGAGTGCAGCATCATCCTTTTCGGCCGAGACAGGTCAGGCACAACACGAGAGCGGTGGGTTTGGGGAATCCTACTTGGAGAACATCGCTCATACTAGTCTCAACTATGCTCGTAACAAGGCTGATGTGATGGAGGGAGGAAATTGTGAAACAAACCGCCCTGACGAAGCTGCTACCGGTCAATTCACTTTTCTTCCTATGTCTAGAGAACATCCTGAAAAGCAACAAGGAGAGCATCGCCCTTCAGCATCATACACTCCTCCAATCGCGGGAGCCCAAGGTCCGGGGGGAGAAACTTCGTACAACGCGACAGGGCCGAATGCACAAGAAGCTTCCCCTCGCACTCGAGCTCAAATTGGAGAGATGTTTAACGAGATTGAGCGTCATATGGCAGAGAGACAAGTTCGTGTTCCTTGGGCTTCTGGGCCGGCAAACCCAAGACTCTCCTCTCAGGCCTCAACATCAGCGCAGTCCTACGAAGCATCTTCCACGGATACATACCCGCACCAATCACAGACCGATCGCCACCAGGTTCCTCCTTCGCAAAATACGTATCATTCGCCATCACAGGAAACAAATTCCTCCTCGACCCTTCCTCCCCTGAACCCCTCGAGCCGAACATATCGATGGCTTCCCCCTTGACAAGCAGGGGAGGACACGAAACCCCATCTCCTCATAACATAGTGGTTAGTGCTCACCTAGGGGCCACGAGATCACCTTTCCAACCCGAAGTATCTACCAAAGAGATCCAATCAGGCGGATATCAGGTCTTGCCGGATGATTGGCGTCAATTTGATCCTGGCCCTCTACGTGACGACCTCGACCACTGGGTACGACAGTATAACCGTAGCCCTGGAATTGGAAGCTTGATGAAGGAAGACGGGTTCTTCTGTCCCTTCTGTCCGCCAACCGCTCAAACGACATTTCCACAGCCCTGGGATATCGTCGACCATTTGCTGAAAGCACATCCGACGGGGTTTTGGGTAAGGACGGCGCAAACCAACTAGTGTTGGTTTCAAACGGATACGGTCAATAACGAGTGCTTATTTGGGTCAACAATGTGTTTGTATTCAATCTCTTGTTGTTGTGTGTTGTGTTATTACGCAATAACCCGACTTGCTGCGAGATTTGCACGATAGCTTACTTCAGGACTGAGGTGATATTTGATTATCTAGCTACATATTTATTGATTGGATGTACCAAGCTTTTGATGTCATACAAATACTCACATAAGTATATTAAAGTGAAACGGAATGTGTAGTTTCCCACTTGCTGGCATCGCTTGCTGATTCAGCCAACAGACGAACGTGACATTTTGCACGCTGTTAAGAAACGGAGTATCATATACAGGACATGAATAGATCGCAGACCGTGCCACGCTAAACAACGATGCACTGATACGCCAAGGGCCATAATATGGCAACCTGACTACTACAGTACACGTGGCCACAAGCATTCTTGAGGTTCCTATTGGTCTTTGCTTTCTCGCTACGCCGCAGATGTCCAATAGGCCTAAGGCCCAGGCTCACACCGCATAAAAACAGCCGGACGTAAAGTTATGCTTATTCACAGACTGCTGCTGCTTTGCTAAAAGTCAGCCGTCATTAGCTGGAAACGCAACACATCAACTCTAAAATCCGGTGATCGTTGATGAGAGGTAGAAGGCCGCCAAAATGGGGAGATCGTCTGCGATGAAAAGAAGTGCCAAGAGCAACGCACTGCACGAGCCAGTGTCGAATGTTTGCCATGACCATCTATCCTCTCTACCGATGGAGATCCTTGAAATGATTGTTGCAAATGTAAACTCAAACACGTGGGATCTTCACTAGAATTCAGCTAATTTCATCTAGATCTCAGACTCGTCTACAATGGGGAAATTGAGCCGAACAAGCAAGATCTATTACTCGCTCGCGGCACCACGCCTACACCGGCGAATGGTTGTCTTTGAAGCCTACCATTCGCGACTCCTGAAGATGGCCAGAGCTCTCGACTCCCATCTAACTATGGCGCAGAAACGGCAGCTTGAAAAGAAGGCTGATAAATACCAAAGCTATCGGGAGAGATTTCCAGATCACATCGACCAGCATAAGGTGCCTCAATGCGCATCCTTCGTCCGCCAGCTCATTGTTGGTTCTTTCAGTTTGGGCGAAGAGCATGAAGAAACTGTGAACCAGTACTTGGGACATGCACTGGATCATTGGAAAAACCTAGAGATAGTAGATATTAGTTTTCTGACAAGGTAAGTCAGCCTCAAGCATGCAAATGGCTAACCGATGCACTCTCACACTCTTATCAGGCCCATTTCACAGAAGATAGCGTCGCTCGAAAGGCTAAAGGCTCTTTCTATCAGCACAAACGCGTTCAGTGAAACCGCTATCAAGCCGCTGGCCGAAATCCAGGGCTTGCAACATCTCAGCATGATTGAAATGGATAGTTATCAGCTTGCACCCGGCAAGAGTGTACTTGCTGATCTCATCCGCAATTCCAAGTCCACTCTCAAGAGCCTTCGAGTGATAGGCATAGGATACACCACCTCATTTCTAAATCACTTGGGAACAACGGTGCCCACTAGCAGAGGCTCTGAAAATGCCCAGCACCATATCTTCTCGGCTCTGAAATCGTTGACCTTGGAAGACACGACTCTGGACATGGAGGTGATCCGTCACTTGAAGGAATCGGTTGACTTCCTAGGGCTCGACGAGCTTGAAGTCAGGCGAGTAGCTGGCGCATCCGAACTTTTTTTCAAAACCCTCACGAAAATGGCAACCACAACTTCACATATTCGTCTACACACCCTCTTCCTAACGCTTTCCAGCGTCAAAAACGGCGAGACAGACGAAGAACTACAGCAGCCAGCGACGGTGACGCAGCTGCATAAACCACTCATTAAAGTGAAATGCCAATTTATCTCAGCTTTTACCACGCTCACATCGTTGGAGCTACATAACGACTCACGACACATGATCGATACCACCGCTGACCCAGTCATTGAAGAGCAGGTCGTGCAAGCTATTACCCGGCATAGAGGGCTAAAAGTGCTCAGGATTTCATTTGGTGAGCTTATAAGTAACCGCAGGGTATCCTACTTGTCCGCAAGATCTGTGTCAGCTCTTGTCAACAATTTGCCTCATCTTGAGGAGATCGAATTCGCCCCGGAAGAAAACGAAATTGTGAGAAGAAGCCTCATAACTATCATCTGCTTGAGGCACATTCTTTTGAAGGGGATGAACCAGACTGACACCCGGGAATAGGAAGACATTGGTATCGCGTTGTCACATGCAGCTAAATTAAGAGCCATCACATGTTACCCCCACCGCAGCCAGCGGCGCTTTCCCTTCAACCCTACTTCGGGGCGGATCATCCTTGACGGTGTTATCAAGGCATTTTTATCCTGCGGCGGTGAAGATAGTGACCAAGGAAAATTCATATGGGAGGACTGCTTCAAACTGGCGAGCATATCCGTGAAGTATCAAATGTGGGATATAGGTTCGGACTTGGGGAGAACACGAAGAGGGATGAAGAAGGCGGAAACCCTGATGAGCACCGATGGGGAACGCGAGGTGATGTTTCGTGAGGTTAGGGGGTTGAAGCGGCCCTTTTCTATACCACTTGGTCATGACCCAGAGTATGGGTGGGTGAACAAAGTGGCAATGGATATTGATTGCACCTAGGTGCCGGACGAGGAGGATGGCTTCCAGGATACTCAACTTTCAACATAATCTTGTCACTGGTTGTATGTGGCTTTTGGTGGAATGTGAAAGTGGCCACTGTATGTGTTAGAAGTTTACCGTTTCACTATCTAGAATGGCAGTTGGAATCACTAATTCAAAAGCTTTACTTGTCTCTTTAACTATCACTAGTCAAGTCGATTATCAAAGGCTTGATATCTTTAGCTGATATATCTGCTCCGTCTCCAGAATGCCTTCTCTTTCTAACCAATGGAAGTTGATCATCATCATCGAAGCCGAGGGATGAGTATCGTTTAAAATGTGGGCTTTCCGGCAACGGTGGTGTAGACATGATGTCAAGACGCGACGGACCAGCGACGGGACCAGCCTCAGGTACATCCTCGGCCATGCTTTTGCACAGAGCCATCCTTAGCACTTCTCTCATCCAATCCTGCCATCCTTCGCCCCAGTGGCTCTCAAGAAACATGTGCTCCGTACACACCAAGCAAAGATTCTCAACCTTTTCTTGTGCATTCTCATCTTGGCAACGGCTTCTGAAATTATACGGCATTAAGGATGACGTTTCTACCGCCGCACTTTCAGACGAATCGGCCCCTCGGATTCCAGAACCATCGAAACTGGTCCCTTCCGCTTTCACCTCGTACAGAAACTCGGGCTCGTCATCCCCGGAGTCAAGCTCGCCTCCACAAAGACAGCAGCAGGCATTTCCGAGCATGATGCTCTGTCGAGCGAGGCGAGCCCACTCTAAAGCCTCGGACATGATCAGCTCCTTCACAAACTTCTTCCGCAGAGAAGGGCGCGCCTGGTTATTAGCTAAACGAGGATCCTGCCACGGATTGTACTTTCTTTCAAACATCGTACGCCCAGTATCAAAGGGCCCTCTTGGGGAACCTTGCCGAGAAGGCGGGGGAAAGCCAAGATCGCCTAGCCACTTCGAGAAACTGGCATCTCCATACGAGAAGAAGACTCCATAGTTGTTCCTCAAGTTCCAAATATCTCTATAGATATTCCAGGTCCTAAGCTTCAAGTTCCCGTTGTCGCGGGTAGTATGATAAACATCATGGTCTTGAAATGTGGTAGTTATGATTCTGGCCAGATCAGCCACGCTCGGCGGTTCCTTGTAGAATTCATTAAGATATACGCAGAGGCTAGGCACACCCTTAACCTCGCCCTGGCGGTGAAGACTTCCGTAGACCAAAACAGTAGAGCTTCTGGACCATCGCAGCTGGTGGTCAACCGCCAATGGTCGGGCAAAAGCGGCGGTGGAACTTTTGGTTTTCATCTGGACATCGACAGTTATCGAGAGACGGAGAAATGGTAAGTCAGGTTCCAGGTCACCCCTCTTGTGCTGCTTATATGTATAGTTGACGAGCTCCCAGACCGTGGCATCGCATTTCTCGAACCGGCCCAGAAGCTGGCTTGCCACAGATGACAACCGGTAGTCATCTAGATACACGCAGACCCTGGAGATGCAGCAAGACAGGTTATCTGCGGCGCTCAGGTCCTTAAGCTGCGCAACCTTATCAACCACCCAGCTGAAGTCTCCTTCGCTCTTCAATTGAGATGGTGGGGCTTTGACCTTTGCTTCGCTGGAAATGAGGTCGAAAGCTTGCTTTGTGATTGAGATGAGGCATAATTCACGTATCTGCTCCCAAGAAGGAGACAAATGATAGGTGACAACGAGCAAGGTATTGAGTCTGGATTCCCGAATGTTGAATGGCGTCCGTAGCCTCGTGTTGCCCGTCCACGCCTCTTCGATGGAACTAATATTGTCACCGGTGAGGCTCAGTTGAGAGTACTGGGGCCGGTCAAATGTGGTCAAGACACGTTTGACGAAAAGCTCCCTGTCGCTCTTCTCCATGGAACTTAGAAACGTCTGCACGTTATCTTCGGTGATGAAAAGGGCGCGAAACCGGGACTCAATCGGGGCAATGTGACGGACCGCGCCGAAAGAAGAGTCCAGGTCTTTAAAAGCATCTTGTAGATCATTTCGATGCTCCTTGGACTCCTCGAATATGTCCTCGTCCGTTTTGTCATATCCATGAATACTCTGAGTCGAAAAGACAAATGTTTCTGAAGCAACTGTGGATACATCGCGAGTAGGGCTGGATAAGATACGCAGTTCGGTGATGATGGAAGCGCGGTACACATCTCTAGCCCAGTCGGCGATGAAGTCTACAATTAAAAATAGCTGCAACGCCGCGTCAAGATTAGATGTACAGCCCGTCCAAACAGGTGCGATAATCTGAAACCAAGTTAGCCATTGACAACCCTGCCGAACAGTCCACAAACTTCAGGCTCGGGTGTCTTACTGTTTTGAATGGCATGGGAGATTCGGATGCAGCGGCGTCCGCCCGGCTTTGATAGGCGAGGAACAGCCTCCAATCATCTCCTCTGCTGCAGAAGAACCATACCAACGGCCCTGAATCCCATCTGCACCTTGAGCCTGTCGCAGCACGTAGACTCTGTTGAGTCTGCAAGTAGGTATAGATTGGAAAGGCAGTCTGAAGCTTGATATCGTGCCATTCGTCCGCAGCGTTTCCAGCCTTTGCTTCTACGACCATGAACGGGAATAAAAGAGCTTCTCCCACGGTGGAATGGGGTTGCTCTTGTAACCGATCCTCAACGAATATGCCGTTACCGATTTTCTTCAAGAGAAGCTCATCGAATTTCCGTGTTTGCCGCAGCCCATACACCCTGTCTGGCCTTTGGTCTTGGGGAAGTTCTTCCGCCATTTTCGGCGGATGTACTACCATGTCGTCGGCGCGGTCAATGAAGAGCTTGTTCAACCCAACCATCTCTTCTCTAGATTGCAGAAACATGAGCTTTCGTAGGGTTAAGAATTGTACATGCAGTAGTGATTTGGCACTCACTCGCCGTCTGGTCGCGAGCTCATGGGGCAACGGCAACGCTCACGCTGTTGCTGCCGTTTTCTCAAGCTGGACGAAGCCCTGTTGTTGTCGTCCAGAGACGACTCGATTTCAGACCGCCAGACTCTCTGACGGCACGTTTGGCTGAACACCACAGTCGGTCAGCCGGGTACTGGTAAGGATGCAAGTGAGCTGAGAGTATCATACCATGCCACTTCGGCAGCCAGGCGACTAAAAACGAGTGACTCGCATGCTAGCCTCCACGTAGCCTCGTTCCGCGATACGCAGTCCTTGGATTTTGCGACGAGCTTCTTTGCTTGTCGTTTCGCGTCATTTTTCCATGGCTTCGTGGTGGTTTCATCTTGGCTGGCTTGATATGTGCTGTATCTGTACGATTTGGCAGTCTCAATCGCCTCCAGCACGCTGCGGTGACCCTCGGGCCATTGCTCGCTCGTCAACTCGGGCGAAAAAACAATGCCTTTTCGCCTCCGAATTTTGTCGAATATCTCATGATTCTTCCTCGAGAGAGGCATCTTGGCACATCGTACGGCCCATCAGCTCTATTCGAGATCCTGTTCCGTGGTCGTGGGGCGCCGAGCACGATCGTGAATGTGAAATCAGCGTGGAGTGAGATTCATGATCAGCGAAGCAGAAGAAAAGGAGCAGTCTGACAATGAGTGGCGCAGGCTCCAGGCTTTCTGCGCCATCTCACTGCATGTGGCTGTGCAAATCGTTGTCCCACTCAAGCCACTCACCCACTCACCCACTCACCAACACCCTACCCTAGAGACCTTCAATTATTTGGCCTGCTCGACAATACCTCAAGTATCTCACTTCCATCGCTGATTATCTCCATATAATCCATACATGCGGTGGATCTAACGGTAAGTCTAATTATTTTCCTTAGAAGAGAGTATCATCCTTAGAAGCTGAGGTGCAATTGCTAAGATTTGTGTAGCAAAGCAAGGTTTGCCTCATCTTGTCATATCAATCGCGGGTTCTTCACGACATACAAGTATCGAAATGGCCTATTTTTCTTTTTAAATTCAGCAAAGTTGAGACATGGCTCGTGGAGATCAATCTACCTTCAGAAATTTAATAGTATTCTTTTCATTTACATTTAATTGAAACTCACATCCTAGGGACAGCGCTGTACTTTTAAGAGAGAAAGAAAACATGCATTTGATGGTATTATCTAGTCGGCCGATTTCCACGTCTTGATAGTCTTTGTCAAGTTCTCTAGAGCAGCGCGAATGACAATTGCAGAGATACAGAGGCCGCCCACTGAATCGATCCAAGCGGTATCCTTGAAGATGTTGCTTCCTAATATGGCGACGATCGTCACCATGCTCATCAGGCTATCTGCCCGTTGATGGACGGCATTTGATGCTAGAACCGAAGACTTGGTTTCGGCAGCAATCTTCATTGCTACAAAAAAGGGATTAGTATTTCTGTTCAATAATGGGATCAATTTCACGTTCGTAGAGGTACTTACTCTTGTGATAGAGCCACTCTTTGGCGAGAATTGTCAGACCAGCAATCCAGGCCGCTTGCAAGCTGGGCACATCATGATGAATGTCGTCATGGGAATCGTACCCTAGCCCACTCTCACCGAAAAGCAGTGCTTGGCCAAAGAAGCTTTCGTGGAAGGACACCAGACTCTCCCATCCTTCATGAATCCCCATGAGCACCAGGAGTCCAGAGATGGTCAGTGAGATTGACCCTTCAATGTTGGAGACGGTCGGTCGGAGAAACTCAGTCAGTTTTGGCATAGCAATGACGAGGACTGAAATCAGAGCGAGGAGGTCCGTGACAAGATCCGTCATGCTATGCCAGCCATCGGCGGTAAGAGACTTTGAACTAAACGCCCATCCTCCAACCAATTTGATGACGGCAAGTCCGAGGTTGACAGCTATTCCAACCTGAACGATCCAGGCGCTGAGATCTGTAGGTCCATGATCGCTCTCGTGTTGATGTGATTGGTGAGATTTCTCAGCGTCTGGTTTTGGCTGAAAAGCCTGTTGTTGTTGGTGCCGACGCTTGTGCATTTTGGAGTAAAATAATGAAGAGACGATAAAACTCAAATTCTAGGTACTGGCGCGAGATGGTCTCCAATTGATGTCAACAGGAAACAGTTGGTTCCGCATGGAGTGGTCCTCCGAGCTGTCCTCTTTTATGCCTGCATGGTGTAGAATGCGCGGAGCTTCTTTCCAAGCAGGAAAGTCGTCGTAATTCTGAAACTGGAAAGTTTCATTCAATCTGTGATGCTGACGCGTTTCTGCGTCTGCAATTGCTACACAAATCGTGGCTTGGGTGGGGAAACAGGGAGTACGACTCAGTTTTCCTCAACTAAGGGGCTCCGTACATGGCTCTGTTGACGAATCGGCGTCAAGCGCTTTCTAATGCGAGTTGTGGGTAAACACAATCCCCGTAATGACGACAAGCGTAAGGCATTCTCTCAGCATTAGCAGGCACTAAACGATTCAACTGCCACATCCCGACTGCGAGGCCCTGGCTTTCAGGTCCAAATTTCCCAGTCCGCCCACTCCGGACAGAATTAGGACGTCTAGATCCGTAGATTTGGGGTCTGCCGCCCGAGGATTGGAGGGATTGATTTGTTGAGCACCCTGGTAATGCAATATTATTGAGATGCATCTTCGATTCGTTATCTCCAGAATCCGTCACACCTGGCTAAAGGAGAAGGTGGTACTTCGTTAGATATGAGCACCTTTTCAATGCTATCGTGTCCATCACGGCCGAGGAACAGGCCATACACGTCGTGATTATTTCGTGGATCCCCCCCCCCCCTTATCCCCCGCCCTTCCTCTATTGCAATTTTAGGTTGTTAGAAAATCTAGTACGCTAAAATTACTGGCATTGTAGTACAAATAAGAGACTTGTACAAGGAAACTTCCCCCTTTGCTCATCATGCGGGATGGCTCTTGGCCTTGTTGGCCCACCAGCTGTTGCTTTTTTTGGGCTTTTTTCCCCACTACTTACATGCGAATATGATACAAAGTTTGGAAGTAAACTCGTCAGCCTTTGATTTCGGCTCTTTTGAGTGCTGGATGATCAGGTGCATGATTATAATCGCTGGATACGCGAAACGTGCGCTGTTCACCAGGCAGTCTGATGAGGGGGAAGCAAAATTATATGAAATGAAGGTCCATTAACTTGGATTATATTGTGTTAGGTGTGATTTTTGTTATACAGCCTTAAATTTGGGTACATTTAGGGCTCTTTTGGGATAGATGAGGGATCACTGAGCTTAACCAATATTGACTAAACCCATAAATGATTTCTTTGGCCGTGAACGTGGCCTTTGTTGTTGTCGGTCTGATGTGAAACCTTCCGCCCTCTAATATCATACTTGGGGCAATAGTGATCCTGATGTAAGTAAAGGAGTTTTGTTGATTCCTATGAAAGCCAACCTCAGAATGACTCGATAGCCTCATAGTGTCGCCATGACGGCTTCGATCTCTGAGATTTCAGAGCCGAATGATGTGCTGGAATATTTTCGAGAGGTTCATACGTTACTGAGCGAGAGATGGTGTTGGTAGGGGTTTGCCTCGAGAGTGGTCTACGGTTGCTTGATCGACATTTTCACTTTCAACGCATGTCATGTTGAAGCGACACCCAGCGCTACTCAGAAGATATGTTTATTGTCTCCATACCTGCAATGAAAAATATTTTGCAGTCATGAATAAGTTGATCTCAAACTCACGTCCTTTGATTGAAATGACGGGTTGGAAATCGTTAATACCAAGGAGTGACTGTCTCGGGCAAGGAGCAGCTGGAGATCGGCAGTGAGTTTCCCTACCTGTGTCGGGTGGGGACCATGCGTCGGCCAAATGAAGCAATCGCTGACGCGGCTTTTGGAATTGCCTACGGAACTATTGTTGGCTATGGGGTTTAACAACAAAAGGGGCCTTCATCCTCCTGCAAAGGCCCTCACCGGCTGTAACTTTACGATGCCAACTAGATGAATAACGATGAGTTGTAACGATGGCTGCTAGATATTTGTACTTTCCTTGATGACTGAAGTTTATTTTTTTTTAATCCTGCTTGACCCATGCAGACCAAACCTCCCAGCGTTATAACAAGGTAAGGTTATTAATGTTAACGCGGTGGCAGGTAGTGGAAAACAGTATCGTCCACCTGCCGGAACAGGGGCCCTTGAAGAAATCGAGCTTTAACATCCTGGCAAGATAGCTGGGTTCGTATGTGTTTGCGCGTCAACGGCCTACAATTGTTAACAAGCACACTCCGAAGTACCTACCTAGGTGATCTAAATGCCTTAACGGTAACTACAGGAAGAATCTTTGAACATGTAACTTCCGCCCACTTCAATCATAGCGTCAACCTACTAGCGAGTAATAATCTCAACACTTGGGTGAATAAACGCATCGAACAACAAACGGAGAGCCGCATGCTAGCCCGGCTCTCCACAAGCTAAGCATTTGCATCCCTGCGTAACGCGCAAGTCGAGACCCTGCAGATGAGAAATTCTTTGCTTCTGATTGCTCGATTGGAAAAGGTCCGCTTGGAAGGCAACCTGACCGGTCCTGCCGGAGTATATTCATGCGAAATGAAACGAAAATCGCACCACACTTAGTTTCTTGAGCATGGCATGTGGAAAGTATCCACGCTAGAGCTTCGACAAGTAGGTGGCGAACTCCTGCACATGTGATAATGACCTGGGTAGGCCTGTGCTGGAAAGTGTTACATTATGTGGAAAGTCGGTATACGACTGACGACGACGACTTCTTGTTAAATTTGTCTGTTATAGGTATGTAGGCAGGCAATGAAGAAAATTGGAGATGACCAGAATGTATATAACATCGATCTGGAATCCAATTCTCAGGACGGTTTGGCAAGAAAGAAGCTGCTCACCTAAACGCTTTCTTCTCATATCCTCCCAACTATAAAGTTGACAAATCGACCATCATGCGCTTTCTATCCTTTGGCGCTGTCGTTCTGGCCGGCATCGCCCTGGCTCATCCTGGCCAGGACCCTGCAAAAGAGGCCCTTGAGCGACGTGACTACATCAACTCTGTGCCTACAGAAAGAAGATCTCTTAAGCACTGCGCTCGCCACTGGGAGGAAAGCGGCTTGGCGGCTCGCAATCATGCACGCCGTGCTGCTCTTGTTCAGAACGAGCGAAAGAAGCGAGCTCTTAGAAAGCGAGCCCTTGAGGATGTCTTAGAGAAATCGCACAATAAGACTGAGCTTGGCTACACTACTGAAACCGATCCAGAGACTCTTTTTTCTGGTATCAACTCTTGTGTTCTCACCCCGGAGGTTACACAAGGCCCATACTGTAGGCCTAAGCATTCCTTCTCACCCAAAGATTTCTAACAGCTGTAAACAGATGTTGGCGGTGAGGATATCCGCGACAATATTGCCGAGACTCAACAGGGTGTGGAAATTCTTCTCGACTATCAAGTCATTGATGTTGATACCTGTGAACCTGTGCCATCCGCCTATCTGGAGATGTGGCACTGTAATTCAACTGGTATCTACTCCGGCGTCAACGCCGATGGCAACGGAGATAGCAGTGATTTGACCAACATCGACAAGACATTCCTCCGTGGCATTCAGGAGACGTCCGAAGAAGGCGTTGCTGGGTTTACGTCAATCTTCCCTGGTCATTATACTAGCCGTGCTACGCATATCCATGTCCTAATTCATACCAATATCACGGTTCTCGCTAACGACACTCTTGGGAATGACGTCTACGCCAGCCACGTCGGCCAAACCTTCTTTGATCAGAATTTAATTGACGAAGTCGAGGCTCTGGCACCATACAACACCAACCAGCAAGAGCTGACTTTAAATGAGAACGATAGCATTTTATCTGAGGAGACGCGAACTGATGGCGTTGATCCTGTCTTCGAGTACACTCTTCTCGGTGACTCTGTTGCTGATGGCCTCTTCGCCTGGATTGCGTTTGGGATCGACACCACACAGTCTCAAGCAATTAAACCAGCTACTTTCCGGTACCAGGAGGGGGAGTCGAGAACCCTAACTCTGGCCCGCCGGGCGGCGGTGAGGGCGAGGGCCCTGGCCAAAGCGGCACCCCACCAGGAATTCCTTCATCGACTGGCACTCCTTCGTCAAGTAGCTCTTCCGGTTGATAGAAGGCCGTTTAGCAGAATAGGTCCCCAGTCAGTATTGTTGATCAGAGGAGTTCTTGGTCGATGTGATGGTTTCGTAGAACCTACTGGCAGACTAAGTGTAGTATTTGGGTCGAATTCGGCCTCAAGCAACCATTTTCGTAGTTTGTGCGATAAACAAAACTTATTGACTTATATAGAGCTCGTGTCCTCGAGTTGTAGAGAAGAATGGCCACTTATGAATTAGTGTTTCAGAATGAAAGAAAGAAACGAATATAATCGAGAAAAAAACCTCGACGGCGTCGACGTGCATTTGCTGGCTAACAAGAAAGAGCTCAAAGGGTAGCACCCGACAGCAACAAGAAGCGCTCTAAGACGCAAAGTTTAACGGGCAAGAGCAGTGCGGCTTGGTGAAGGAGCAGTCAAGACAACAGGTTCGGAATCCTCTTCGGAAACCAATTTCATGGGCAAACCTTCCGCGATTAACGTGTATAGTTTCCAGCTCATGGTCAGTGCTCTTCAGGAATGTACCTCTAGGTCGAAGATTCGTGAACCAGAGGATACGTAGACGGATCTCCCAGGGTAAAGAGGAGAAAGACACAGCAGGAGGCTTCTTTTTCTCAACGCCTCTGGTCAGTTGAAGGGCAGTTGACCGAGCAAGAGAACGCAGGGAATAGCCTTTCTTCCTCCCAAGCCTTATACTGCATTCTTTGAGGCGCGGAAGGGGCTCATAGGCTCTATGACGCGCTGGGCAATCTGTAGGCCTTGAGCAACGCAAATGAACTCTAGGTGAAGAGTCCCAGGGATAACGATACCAGAAAGGCGTTGAAATATCTCCGTCTAGCACCTGATGATGCTCTCTGAGAGATTGTTGCCGGTGGAAAGGTCTGGGTCACTCGCAGATATTTGGCTTTGCTGCGCGGGGTGCGGGCAGATGAGGCAGGCGTCATAATTTGGGTTGCTGAGACTGTGGCCACTAGCACATGGCCAACTATTCAAGCGAACCAATGCTCTGGCCAACGGGCTAGTGGTACTTACTGGGTTGGTCGCTTCGAGCTTGGTGTGCTGAAGTGCTTGGATTGGTGTGCTGAAGTTCTTGGATTGAAGACAAGAAGCCAGGTAAAAGGGGCAGCTTTAATAGTCATTCGACGAGCCGCTGTCCTGACGGCAAGTTGAGTCATCCGTACGAAGGTTCGTAGAATTTTCCTCCGTATGACTATATCTTGGGCGGATTAGGAAAGGATCTATTTTTAAGCTTTCGTATTCATTGTGTTGAGTTATCGGGCCCTGGTAGCTTCATTGTTGTTAAAATCTATTATTCTCTTTCTCTTCCGTATTCAAGCGAACCAAGAGGTAACGTAGTGCTTGGATTCCATAAACCGGAAGTGTCTTGAGAATGTCTAGATCCTCGACTTGGTGGTGCGCGCGAACAACGAATTTGTTCTCGCCATAGAGCAGCTCTACCGCCTCCTTATGGAATGACCTGCAGACGCACAGCAGCTGCTTCGGAAGATTCGGGCAGCCGCACTCCGGATCATAACCATGCGAAACCGTGTTTGGCTTTCTCTGCTTGCGATATGGGTATGCGCACCCGTTAAAGCCGAGGCTATGGCTAAGCTGTTGTGTACCGAAGTACAGTGTTGGTCGGGAGACTGGCGTGATGTTATAGGGTATTCTCGAACCAGGCCGGCGAAAACGAAAATTCGTCTTTGGATGTCATAAGGTAGAGGTAGAAGCTGTGGAAGGGGGATGATGGATCCATGGCAGTGCGTCTTGAGTTGTTGATGAACGAGGTGGGCGATGAACGTGTCAAGAGAGAAGTGCCCTGCACCAGCTTGCACAACACGACACGCTAAGCCTAGTGCTGATGAGATGAGCATTGATCGCAACCAACATGAAGCTTACGTTAAAGTCCGAGCGCACGCCAAGGAAATGAAAGGAACTATTGGTGCTCACAGATATGGTGACCGTGAGAGCAAAATTAAGCCCCATGGGAGCACTCATTTTGGCAACCAGCTACAAGGTCAATCATGGCCGGTTCGGACACCAGGCTCGATGGACCACCTACAGGTCTAATAAATGACTTTAAAGGGTGACCAAGAGGTAAAATCGAAAAACAGATCCAATGCCTGAAGAAAGGGAGGTCGCAAAGCCAGCAGTAAACGATGAGACTAAGATCTGCACATCTCAGAAAGCAGCACCTCTAAAGAAAAAGGGCGAAAAGGATTGTGGGCTTTAGATGAACAATGATGATTATGAAGGGTAGTTTTAAAATCGTTAGTTAAAATTTTATAACACTTGAGGAGTGGCTTTTAAAAATAATGCATATATTTAGTAAATGGCTTGCCTTTACCCTCTATAGTTATGAATAACCTGGTATTTTCTAATATACTGCAGAAAGATGACAATAGCGCTAGCGAACATACAAACACCAGTAAAAACGATGATCCAGTGAAATGGCACTGCTTGAGCAGTGGGCTTCGAGGCCGACATAAGAAGACCTCCAATAGGCCCAGCAAGTACATTCCCGACCCCTTTACCAAAGTTCAACAGACTGAAGACGATTGGCATAGAGGTTGCATCATCTGTAATGGCAGTACTCATGCGAGCCCAGATGGCCGTAAACCCAGCACCAAAAAATCCGTACAGCAGAGCGAAAACAATTAAAGGTGGCAGCGAAGTGGCCAGTTTCCACAGAGTGAGGGAAGCAACTGCTGCAACTGCGGTCGACAAACAAGCTAGGACATTGATTGGTACTCTGCGGTCAGATAAAAAGCCGAAAACAAACTGGCCACCGACTTGAGAAACACTCATTAGCGCGAGAAGGAGAGGACCGCTTCTTTCACCGAGCTGGAGGGAGGCGGCATGGGAGGGAAGATATAAAGATGGGAAAAAGTAACCAAATCCTTGTAGCAGGTTCGACAGTGAGTACACCCAAAATAAAGGGCTCTGAAAGAAGGTCCAATTTATTCTGGGGATAGTTGCATGCTCTGAGGGAGGCAGCCGGCCCTTCAGAAAAGGGATCAAGGGTCCAGTAAGAAGCGTGAGTGCTACGGCCACAATGCGAAGTGTCGTTCGATATCCGTAGTTGGCTAACAGTGCTTGTAGCACAAACGGCATAATGGAACCTGAGACCCCGGATGCACCACAAAGGATACCGTAAGCCATGCCGCGGCGTGCGATCCAATACTCGTTAACCATGCTGAGAATAGGATAGTAGAATATCAGAAAGCCGAGACCGTAAGCCACACCTTGCGTGAGGATAAGGACCTCTAAAGTAGAAGCAAAAGATCCTAGGACCAGTCCTAGAATGCAGATTGGCCCTATGATACAAATTAGCAAGCCAAATTATCGAATAACGGCAATCAATGAGACCGCATGTACAGCCAACCCAGATCATCTGTCGCTGCCACCACGGATACCGCTGAATGAAAGGCATCACGACTGGTGCGCCGAGATAACCGAAGCCGGATGCTATTGTGCCCACCACGGAAATATACCTATTACCGGCAAATTCTGGCACTCTACTATAATATTCTTGAAAGACACCGAACGAGAGTGGGAAGCCTATTTGGGGCATATTAGCATTCTCTGCGGAAACCAGGCATGCATTGATTCACAATTACCCCAAAGTAACGTCTCGAATACAAAAGCAGCACAGAGTAGTCTCCAGGCAGCACCTCCTCCATCTACAGGCGCAAGTTCCTGTTCTGCTCTTCCGTCACCCGGACCCTCATCGTCCATAGCTCGATGAACCGGTGAAGGTTGAGCATGGTTTCGTAAGCTTGGGGCTCGCGCCGATTCGGCAATGGTGATGGTTTGTAACTCGGTATTACTCATTGCTGCTTTTATAGGAAAACCTAGTAAAAAGGAAGCTGAAATAACGATAGCTGAAAAATGGGATGATGCTACGTTCAGTCTGTTCGGGCGGGCGCTAACAATTTCCCCGCACAAGTATCTCCTTTTATCCCTGTGTGAGCAGGAAATAGCCGAGGAAGCATGTGTACTGTGACCGCTTACTTCCTTCATGTGAGAGGCGCGATTGAAAAGCTCTTGAGGAACCTATGAGCAATGAAAACACCGGCGTGGCCACACAAACGAAGCAGGAAGACGGAATATCACTTCACGAAACCTTTGTAAAAGTTTCGTGCGCGTCTCTAGGTATATGTACAATAATCAAGCGTTGCTCAGCACAGGCTCTGGTACAAGAGCCTGTTTGAACAACGGTGCAACGTTCTCATCTTCACCATCCTCCTTCATACCACCTAGGATCATTGATTTCGGCGCCATAGCCTGCCAAAGCTCAGGGTCTGTAAACGCCTTGAACTTCTCGTCATGCCATTGACCAGCCGTGATAGCACGGCCTTCCGAGTCAACAAACATGGTGTCATCCTCGGCTCGCAAAAAGTACGCGACTGAGTAGCGGTGTTCGGTCGGATCAAACGGAACAACGCGATGGATGCAGCTTTGGAACTTCATGCCACTGGCAAAGCGGAGGGAGTCGCCTACGTGGACAAAGGCGCATCCTGGCTTGGGGGCAACGAATCCCATTTCAAGGGCACCGCACTCGCCGGGTGGGCGAACCTGAAGGCCCCATTGCTCGCTAAATAAAAGCGTCAAGGTGCTGATATCAGTATGCTTCTGGTGGCCGATATTGTTTGGACCAGACAGCTCCGAAGGCAAGTAGTGCATCATTGATAGCTAGCAGATGACCGGAGTTAGCTTGCCGTTTGATGATAAGTCAAACAAGAGATAACGCCAGGGATTTCAGATTGGGAATGATAGAGGGAGAAGGGAAGAGGAAGAGCCCACCGTCGTAGTTGAGGGACGTTCGTTCTTATGTTGGTTTTCAAACCTTCCGCCTCCACTCAGATGAAGGCCGTCGGACAGCGCAGAAAGCAGAACCTTTGTGATTGTGTTGCAGCTACCGATTGCATTCTCGAGGATTTGAAGCTCTCCACTCTCCTTGGCAATAGCGGGAATTTTGGGGCTGTCTCGCTGGATCTCGTCTCGCGACACCTTGAGCATTTCATATCCATCCTTGGTGCCGGCTGCCACGCCCGTTCGGCTACCGACAGGCTCGTAACCTAGGTGGGACGAGATGAGGCCGAATTCGTTCTTGACTTCTAATGGCTTATCGAAGAATCTCTTCATTAACTTGAGAGTGTCCTGGTGGTCAGAAAGCATGCGGCGGCCATCGATACCGCGTAGATCGAGGTAAAAGTAACCCTCGTCGATGCAGGCATTAACGAGTTTATCGATCTCAGAGGGCTCATGAGAGAGCAAGAGACCATAATCAAGGGTTTTCATTGACCAAACAGGAACAGTTTTACCCATCCAGTCAACGGTTTGGGGGTTTCTGATACAGGAGGCATGGTGAGAAGCGACAGGATGTGTGAATGGATTGTATTGGGTATGGTATACTCAGTGCTGATGATGGTTCTCAACGCTCGAGACCTTAGACTGACTACATGAATTCAATGAGGCTTTTATAGATTTTCGCTTGGTCTCCATTGTATCACCAATGTCGTATGTGACAGCGCCAAGGCTTGCTTTAGCAGATAGGATTTTCATTGACTTTGCGCTACCTAGTTGGCGACCGTATAGCGCGCGAGCTTAGAGTACCGAGCTTCCTGAAACAAGTACTGCTCTGCCTAACATGATACTATCTCAATTCAGTACGGGGAGGCAAGCCGACCGCATGCCAAGAGATACGAGAGGGGCAGCTTGCTAACGCATTCATGCTCATTCATGCAATGTAACCAACTCCACTTCTCTATTCGGCATGATGTGTTGCTTTGAGAGGAAACGTGGAAACAATTGAAGGCATGTGGCCTCTTCGCAATGTGGCAGTGTTCCCAAAGACCAGGATAACATTACCCCGCTGCTGGATTTATATTGCGCAGTATGACTTGTATTCTACCTGAGAAGTCTAATACAACACCAGACACCTCACTTCAATGCTCTGCCGAGACTCGCAATCGCGAAACGCGGGGTCCTCAAACGCTGAGTGCAACGCTCGGCGAGCCACCTTCTTGTTCGAGTCAAAGCACTTGATGAGCAGCACATCCTGGGGTGTCATCCCAGACTTGAAATACCACCGGTGATTAGGATTGTGGCGAACAACCCACGACTCGCCCACAAACCCATCCTCAGTCATCTCAGCTCCCACCAAGTCAGAGTCTGGCACAG
The DNA here is from genome assembly GCA_037952775.1 of Clonostachys chloroleuca. Lineage (NCBI taxonomy): Eukaryota > Fungi > Ascomycota > Sordariomycetes > Hypocreales > Bionectriaceae > Clonostachys > Clonostachys chloroleuca. The sequence goes on from JBANAY010000003.1 coordinate 30,476,543, forward strand.
AGTTTGAGTCGGCTACAGCAATGGGGTCTTTGAGTATGGGCTTGATAGGCCTCCAGACGTTGATGATCTGGTATCGTTTCTTCACCAATTCATTCGCGTCCTGGGGAAACTCCCACCGCAACCGTCTCTCCGCCCCCTCATATGACTGATCTACGTGCGTTCGCGTCACGGGCCCTCTGTTGATAAGATTGTGCAGGCCGAGATGATGCCATTGTGTTGGTCCACGTCGCACTTTGTAGTTGAAGACGTGGACATCCCGCGCCCCCGTGACGTGCTTGATGAGAGCTTGGCACTCGGGCACATACACTGATTGTATTTTGTCATCATCGACGAAGAGCTCTTCTTGACTTTTGTGATTGCAATATTGGAAACCGTGGCTGTCGAGTAAATAATGGTCCTCGTCGCCTCCGAGGTCATGAATGGTGAATTCGTGGGATTTGTGCGGGCGCTTGTTACTTATCCTTCCCTGACCGATGTAGATGGGAGTCGGCTTAGAGCCATCGCCTGGATCGTCCCAGTACTGTAGATTTGTCACCACGTGGTGCTTTTTGGCTGTCATGGTTGGGTCTCTTTGACAGATGGTTGGGTCCCTTTAGCAGGTGGCTTCAGGGGATTGCAAAGATATTAAAATCGTGACATGGCAAAAAGAAACGCGGGAGGGTGCGCAATTGGAAGTCTCCGGGTTTGAAAGTGTTGCCAAATAAGCACGAAGCATGATTGGAGGTATTATATCTCTGCAAGGAGTCGGATGTACAGTTGGCTCGTATCTAAGAACTTACTCAGCCTCTGCCAAGAGAAATAGCCCGCATGAAATGCCGAATATGGGTCGTATCGTCATTTTCTTGCCGATATCTCTGGAGGCCTACTCGATGTTTTCTCGTCCCCCACATGCCCCCGCGCTTCAGTCACAAGGGTCGACATCTCGTCATCATGGAAGAGGATGGATATGTTCTGATTCCCAAGTCTACCGAGACGCAACTGCCATTTTGCTTATCTGATATTGACCAATTTATCGAAAGCTTACAACCTTCTGTTTGGACCCTGAATGTTTTTCTCCACCAGAACCCCGAACTAGGCTTCTCTGAACACAAAGCTCATGATGCTTTGACCAGCTTCATGCACAGCCAGAATGGCTGGAAGGTCACGCAATCTTTGCATGGAATGGACACAGCGTGGATGAGTGTTTATGACAGTAAAATGCCAGGTCCAGCGGTGTCATTCAACGTGGAGATGGGTACGTTACAACCACTCAAGTGTCGTGGCAAGGTCTTGTCACTGATTGAACGGGATATGATTAGATGCCCTGCCTGGGCTAGGACATGCGTGTGGCCACAACCTCATCGCCGCCACGTCTGTAGCTGCAGCTCTGGCAACGGCAGAGATGATGCGGACTCATCACATTGGTGGTAAAGTCGTAATATTTGGGACACCGGCAGAAGAAGGCGGCGGCGGCGGCAAAATCAAACTGCTCGATGCAGGTGCCTATGACGATGTGGATGTCTCAATTATCTCCCACGCTGGGATATTGAATAACAGTCCCATGGTCCGCACGACGGCTTACACGCGCCTCAGTGTTTCCTATCGTGGTCGTGCAGCACATGCAGCCAATAGCCCTTGGCTCGGGGTTAACGCTCTAGATGCTCTCATTGTGGCGTATAGCAGCATCTCGGTTTTGCGTCAGCAGTTGCGGCCAGATGACATCGTGGGTCTCCAGATTACAGACGGTGGTAACAAGCCAAATGTGATCCATGAGCATGCAGCAGGTGTGGCAGTTCTTCGAGCAAGTAGCTTATCTAGGCTACATGAACTGCAGCAGAAGGTTGAGGCATGTTTTCTAGCTGGCGCCCAGGCCACAGGTGCTCAAATATCTATCGAAGTTACCCCAGGCTACCATGACCATGTCCCAAATCGTGTACTCGCAGCCTCGTGGAGAAAGTATTGGCAAGCTTTACCTGATCCCCCCGAGCCGCCATTACCTCCACCAGGTCAATTTACATGGGTGAAGGCCAGTACTGATCAAGGCAATCTGAGTTATGCTTTGCCAAGCATGAATGTCAGTTTCGCCATCCCTCCTGGCCCTAACGGTGGACAACCGCACAGCCCGGACTTTGAAAAGGCGTCGGGCACGAGAGGAGCGTTTGAAAGAGCTATGAGGGTGGCCAAGGCCATGGCAGGTACGGCAGTGGATGTATGTGCTACACCTGGACTGGTAGACCAAATCAAGAAGCAATGGAAACAAGACATGGCAAAATACCACAACTAGCTTGGTTAGGCAAACGAATAGTGCCCGTTTCCATTGAGTAGATACGGTATCATTCTCTCTATATCGAAGCTACGGGCTAACAAAGTTTCTTTGGATGTTCCCCCTGTTACTTGTGTCATTGTGAGGATTCGGCCTTCTTTGAATCATTACCAAAGTTGCAGTGATATAGTTCAGCTCTGTCATAGAAATCCACCAAAAAAGAATCATTGGAGACTCATCCTAATAACTGACAATGAAGGTATTGAACTTAGAAACATTTCAGTCGAAGTACGTCAACAGCACTGATGAGTACTTCCTTAGGCCCTGGAGTAAGTAGCTAACTTGACGATACACTTCTACTTAAACATTGCCCATATTCACCGCTCATTCTGTAGGTGGTCCACCTCCACCTGGGCCGCCTGGGCCACCGCTGCCAGGGTTCTCAACAAAGCCATCTTCATAACGATAGACGGCCGGGCTCACAGTGCGCTGATATGTGGTGTCGATGCCAAAAGCAAGCCAGGCGAAGAGACCATCGGAAAGATCATCACCAAGATAAGTGTACTCTGCGATTGGGTCAACATCCTCGGCACCATTACCGACCTCCTGTTTGAAAATGCCGTCTTGGTCATTGGTAAGAAGCTGCTGTGTGTTGGTATTGTAGGGGGCCAGTTCCTCAACCTTATCAATGAGGTCCTGGTCAAAGAATGACTGGCCAACATGACTAGAGGCCAAGTTGTGGCCCAAAGTCCCATTCGCAAGGAGAGTAGCGTTGGCATGAATCATGATGTGGATGTGAGTAGCACGGCCAGTGTAATGGCCAGGGAAGTTGGTGGTGAACTCAGCAACACCGTCGGAATCTGTCAACTGGATACCACGGTGGTGAGTTGTCTCAATGTTGCCGCTACCACCGCCGTTCCCACCAGCGTTGACACCTGAATACACGCCAGTGGTGTTGCAGTGCCAAGCCTCGAGATATACCTCTGGGACTGGCTCGCAGGTCGAAACGTCAATGACCTGATAGTCCAGAAGGAGCTCAACGCCCCTCTCGGTTTCGCGAATGTCAGACCTCACGTCTTCTCCGGAAACGTCTAGTGTGGAAAATTAGAACTGTTTCTTGAGACAGAGACAAAAGAGCAACGCGCAACTTACAGTAAGGACCTTCGGTAGTTTCTGGAGTAAGAATGCACGCATTGATTCCAGAGAATAAAGTGTCTGCGGGGGTATCAGGGGTGTATCCCAACTCCGACTTGTCGTGAGACTTTGCAAGGACATCTTCCCAGCTACGCTTGGTCAAGCCACGCTTCCAGCGAAGCTTTTCGAGCTTAGCCGCACGCCGCTCATGGTTCCGAGCTGCGAGGCCACTCTCTTCAAAGTGACGACGGCAGTGGGAGAGCGAGGCGCGCTTCATGGTCTGAAGCGCTTGGCGACGTTCGAGGGCCTCCATTTCCGGGTCATGACCAGGATGGCCCAGGGCGAAGCCTGCAAGAAGGACAGTGCTTGCAACTTGGAATCGCATGTTGGCGGTAAAGTTCGATAATGGAAAGGGTCAGGACTGATGAGAAGTTTTGGGACGATGCTGTTCGTTCGAGACTCGGACAGGAAGCATTCCATCACTTTATACTTTTTCATTCTTGCCATCAATTAAGTTGTCGTCACCATTCTTCCCTTTGACACCCTCTTCTTGTTTATCCCTTCCTCGCAAGGCAGGAGAGACGTTCTTCCCTTGTAATGCAAGAAGAGGGTATCATCTCTGAGTTGTATTTCCCTTTCTTGGAAGCTGACGAATCCCATACATCCAAATTCTAAATCAGACTCGCCATTGGTGGGAAGCTGATCCATCTTAGATGCTATGAGCTTCGGAAGATGCATATCGGCAATGCGACGTTAGCGAAACAATGCTAGTTTCCGCCTGGACATATTTTATTAGTCGGACAGTACTCGGACTGGAGAGCCGTCCCAAAGCAGTATGTCACTTTTGCGACGGCCACAATCGTGGGCTTCCTAAAATGGCCTCCTCCGGCAGTGCAGCAAACCGGGTGTTAGCAATTTCAAATAGATGCAAGTTCCCTATCTCGCGAAACGCCCTCGTAGCACCAGTGCCGACGTTATAAAGTTCCGGGGCAAGTGGAGATAACCTTGCTTGGATGGTTAAAAATTCAATCTCCGATGAGGGACAGACTCTTCCATAAACAGGTTGTGACCGGATGATAACATCGGGTACAGGCTCCAAAACCCAATGAGCCTCGCTTAGACCTTACCTTCTTCGAAGACCCAATGGCCATGGCAAATTGGAAAGCTTGATGGAGCTGGGCTTCTTGTTCCCACTCTTGATGGGTTACTTACGAGACCCTGGACTGAATCTATGACGAAATCAACACTTGGAAAGATCTTCTACTTTTCATACTTCATTGTAACTAAACCAAAGGTAGAAGCCGCTCTCTTCTAAAAGCTCCGTGGACTGCCCCGCTCTGCCAAGTGAGCGATGTCCCATTCCGAGTTGTGGAGAAAGCTTGATTTCATGCTTTGCAAAGCTTGTGTGGACAGGAAAGTAGTTAGACCCCTGAGAATCATGATCCCACCGCTGCTTGATGAAAGCTCTTTGCGAAATCATTGGGGTTGGGCCGATGCAACACTCATGTCTCACTCCACTGCCTTTGAGACGTATCATCAGCTTCCCCTCTCTTGGAACTATTGTTCTCTGTCCTTTGGGAATGCAGGGCGTGATGGTAGGACCATGGAGGATGACGCGTCGTCGTCCATTTCGGGACAAGACCTTTTTTTCCATCTTCGTCCACTTCAACCAGTGAGTGTCGATCATCAACAAGCTGGGAGTGTAACGCTGCCCTACCAGCATTATAGACCAGGACCCCTGGGAGGAGGCTTCCACACGATGCCTGGTAAGTGCTCATTTAGCTATCACATGGAACACGAAGCCCGAATTCAATACTAATGGTTCTACAAAGGCATGCTACAGTTTCAATTGCACAATCAAAGCCCTTGCTCGCTCAATGGCACCGCAGCATTTTAACACATGCTACTTTGTGTTCTGGTTTTCCAATCCTCGGCAGATGGTATAACCAATTTCAGGAGCTTACGTGGAGGCGTCCGTGGTTCTAACCGACATGAAGTAAGAGTAAGTTCCGTATCAAGATCTGTTGCTGGTGTCACATGCGATAAGAATTTACTCCCTCAATTTCTAAAGCCTGTCGAGGGCGAGTTAGCATTAAGGCATAGATCAATCAACGCTTGACGTTCACTTGTTATTTGCTTATTAGATACTACTGATAGCCTAGCATTTAGATACATATCCAAACAGACACATTTTAGGCTAAAGCTCTAAGAGGGTTAAAATACTGTCTTCTAATGATGCTCCAGAAAGAGCGCCCCGGTAGGAATTTTGTGCCATAATCCCGCTTTACACAACGGATAAGCGGGAATGAATTACCGACCAAGAAAGGGTCACACAATTTCAGGGTTTGTGTTGGTTACTTCCCTTGACTTCTTTCGGTCCCAATTAAGCACGGCAACCAAGAATTAGAGCGAGGGCTTGACAAAGCATGCATCTAGGACCACTACCACACCCAGCCCTACGAACTGTGAGGTCACTCCTCCGTAATGATAATTTGAAGGAGTCAACTTTGGGACACCGTTATCCTACTTCCAGACATCTAATTAGTGCTTGAAAATAGATAGCTACTGGCACTCTTCCTCTCTAAACTGGCAGCTGGGCTGAGTTTGGAAAGATTGTCTCTGTTCTGCAAAGAAGATTCTTGCGTTTTCAATACCAATCAACAGCCTCTCTACGACAGTGATATTACCTTTCAAAAAGAATTCAAAGAGACCGTGGCTATCATACTCAGGATTCGGTTGCCAATCTGGATTTGTTGCCACAATAGAGGGGCGAGAGGGGGGTGGCATTGCAGCTAGCTTCCAAGATAAGAAATTCCAACCAAAGAATGAATCCTGCAAAAGCCTAAGACCCTTTAACACGTGTCATATTACTGGTTCAGTACTTGCGTCTTGTCCTACATGAGGATTAAGGTGCGTATTTTATTATAGAGCAGTGCCTCGTCATTTAGGGCATTGTACAGTTCAGTCCACCTTCATTAGTCAACTTTTGACATTCCAGGCACCAACTTTAACGATAATCTAACGGATGTTTCAGTAGATTTAGTTCGTTTTCAAACACGACATTCATCTCTGTACTCGTTTCCTCCGCTCAGGAGCACCTCAACTCTTCAACTTAAAGAAAGTCGGCATCCTTCTCCGTGACCTCTAATTTTGGCCCCAGTCATGATTATGCTTCAGCAGAGAGTCTGACTACCAAATTTGGCACCTTTAGTGGGTGTTTGGTCCCGGTGCATTCCCGCCGGAAGCTTTTTTTCGTCTACTTACCCAGCATAAGTTTGAGGGTAGATTATATATGTAGACCGTGATAACTTCCAAAAAGTCTGTACCTTTAGTTTCCTCTTCTTATAATTTCTCTTGTATCTTCTTTTTTACAGTTTTAGAATTGTCGAGGTGTGTGACGGTTTGGCCATTTACTCCAGACTGGGGTTCAAGGGTAGGCCAGGGGTGTTCACTTAGTGATTCTGAGCAGGATGATTAGGTTGTCCTAGCTCTGTGCAAGCCACTTCAAACATGCGAGCAAAGAAGAGCTGGTTTTTATGAAGCGGTAGCGATTGTATTGACAATGTTCAGAAGGTGTTTCTAGTTATGGAATGAATGTGTATCTATACCTGGGATTCACCTGGAACCTCACTGATGCTTCAATTTGCTAAGGTGAAAATCCAATCACGGTCCCTTGATGAGACTTAATTCCACACTATAGAAGGTCTCGCACTGTCTTTATTCTCTCGCTACTCCCTCTATGGCGCCTGACTATTATTCTTCCTGGTATTTGCGATTGAACGGGCGAGAAAGTTTGAGTACAAATTACAAAACGGCAATGCAATATGCCAGACCCGACATCCGAATACAGTAAATACGAAAGGCGAATATTCACGATTCAAGCAGTGTCTTGCAGATGCACAAGGATGCAAGTCTTACTCTCAATTCCAAGCCACAAAGTGTGAGAATTCACATTTGAGGGTTTAATTGGAACAACTAGAAGCTTAACTTAAGAGACATATAGCTAATCCCTCAGCTTTACAGCGTCTCTCCTATAAGTCCCACTCAACTTTTCAGCACGATGCACGTTCACCGTCCAGCTAGTCGTCTACACTAGTTGTCCTAGGATAGATCGGCGTTTGGCGGGAAGTGGCCGAGGATGGCTCGAGTTTTCTCGAAACCAGCTGTAACGGTTACGTTAGTACGTAGGTCGCCAAAGTTCGAAGTCGTCGCTGTGTAGAGTGTAGATTCCGCCTCTCCAGGGGAGCCCGAGATCCTTTCTTCTGTGCAGTAGGTAATATCGACCTCAGTATCAAGTGAGCATGCTCAGTTATAGGACCTGGCAATTGTTAGCTCGAATGAGCGCGGAAAGCACAAGAGGAGAAGCATCTGACGCCACATGTGTTGCACCTGAGGTAGGCCATTCCGTTGTAGACAGCGGCGCATCATAGCTGAATGTTGAAGGACCATATGTGACGGTGTCACCGTACATATATTAACAAAAGTCAGTGTCTGACTGGGGCGCGTACCCAAGAACAACAGCTGTCTTATTAACGTCGGCGAAAACAATTAAGCCCATAACACCAGACGCGAATTGGTCGGCATTTGGCAGAAAAACACTCGCAATCGATGTAGTAATGATCTCTTGAGCTATCGCTCTGGCGCAAGCCAAGAGACCGATCACTTGGTGGCTGAACATGACTATCACTTCGCGTTTGTGTTTGGGTTAAGATTGTTGTTTTAAAGGTTTATGGTCCTCAGAACTAAAAGAACTCAATTATAGGATTCTTACGTTGTATCTGAAACTGTTGGTGTGTTCTACATATGTTGCATGCCGATCAGAATATTGTCCAATGCAGCTAAGACTATCACACCACTGTGGTAGTTTACGTCAAAAGCTCTGGTCTGAGTGAACTGTTTTGCTGTTCTATAATAGTTCTCGGTATCTGCAGTTTACAGATACTATTTGGGGTAGGGTTCGGGGGATAATAAAGTAGACAGAGCTATTAAATATATTTTATTACTGTTATTAATATTTCAATTACTATAGGCTATCAATAATAAACTATACTGGCAATACTCAGCACATTATTGAATTTTCTTATTTATATTGTGTGGTTATTCTGTTTATTGCAAGCTGACTGCTTATGATTGCTTATCAATTTCGCGTCGTACTTCTTCCCTTATCTGGTTGGCATCTAAGGAGGATTTCAGACGTCAGATCGTGGGCTTATGACGGTGCACAATCAGAACAGACAAGTACCGCCTTCTTATAAAGTTACACCCATGCCCGAGGACTATCAGCCGAGACATCTGGTGGAGAGAGACGATGTAGCCTCCGAGCCAGGCCGTCAGCAGTAACAAAAAGCGGGTATACATATGATAACTATGGATTATGCCAGGGATCTGGGAGCCTCCCCGTAATCAGCATATTGATTAGCTTTCCGGGATTCCGGAGTCGTTTGGTCGGCGACTGAGCTTCTTGGAGCTGGCAGGCGCCTGGCTGTTATGACGGCTCGGGCGTTGAACGCGGGTCGGTACACCATCAACCGGGAAACCAAGGCTTGGACTTCTATCTTGGATATATATTGCGAACCTTGCACAATAAATTTCTTTGCGACATTTGTTCTGAGTTCTGGCTATGATTATACAACATAGAGAACGTGAAGTAATGGCCTCTCTCACTATTCCAGACAGACCCGGTATTAGCCGTGCGAGGGAGGCTTTTGGCAACCAGAATGTCACGGCCGTTCTTCCCTTTGTTAACGGATGTGCTTCAGGTATGTTCGCCTTTGCCATAATTCAGCCCGTTGATATGATCAAGGTACATGATATCTAGCACAAGCAGCCACAAGGAAAGGGTACACAGTATACCTTTCATCGCAAACCATAACTGATCGAATTACTCTAGGTCCGCATGCAGCTTGTTGGTACATATCCGCCCATCAGAATTAAATCAACGCCGTTCACGTTGGTCAAGGATCTCGCCTCTCGGGGAAAATTACTTGAATCATAATCCGGTCTCTCTGCTGGACTCCTCCGGCAGGCTGTATACGCCACGGCACGCCTCGGGATTTTCGATACTTTTATGAAAGCCTTGCAGAAACGAGCAGATGAACGCCAAACTACTGTTACATTCTTCCAGAGGGCCGGTGCCGGACTGGCCTCTGGGGCTCTTGCTGCTTTTTTGGCGAATCCCGCGGACCTGGAGCTGATAAGGATGCAGTCAGATGGTATGAAACCTATAGCTCAGCGACTGAATTACAAGTCGGTCTTTGATGCATTCGGCTCGATAGTGCGGTTTGATGGCACTATCTCGCTGTGAGCAGGGTGCGCGCCTACCATTGCGCGAGCCATGGCGCTGAACCTCGGGCAACTGGCTCTGTTCTCAGAGACCAAAGCCCGGGTGAAGGAGCACACGGCGTGGTCCTTTCAAACACAGATTGTAACAGCTAGCGCGTTGGCCTGCCTCTTGGCCTCGACCATCGCCCTCCCGTTCGACCTCAACAAAACGAGGTTGCAGAGACGTGCAACAAGAACGGCGAAAGGAGCTATAGTGTACCGATCAATGACAGATTGCTTTGGAAAGATAGCAAGGGAGGAGGGGCTTACACGCTTCTACCGTGGATTCGGAATGTTTTATCTTCGCACCAGTCCACATGCGTAAGCGACAATTTCCGAAACAGATTTTGCATAATTAGATTGCCCGACTAACTTACTTCTAGGATGTTGACGTTAATGTTGGCTGATTACTTCGGGTGGCTAACTGGATCTAAACAAGTATAGCCCAATTCGAAAGAGTTCCATTCCCCTCGGATACATTTTTACGCAGCCTTTCTATCATTGCCAAACGAATATTTTCTAGATTCATTTACGATAATATAGCTATAGCTGATGGTACGGGAACAAACATTGGATCATTACGAGAAAGAAAAGTAGATGGGAGGGAAGAACTGAGGTATTGCTATTGATTATTCTCGAATATACCATTGGTGGAAGTTAGGGACAAATGAGTATATGTTACACACCGACTGATCTAGACGATAAGAAAGGCGATCTTTTGTGTCACCAATCCCTGTAATAAGTCGGATCATGAAAGATGTTCGCCTCTTTTATCACTCACTGTCCTCAGGTGGATCAGGCGCGACCGCTGTGTGTTTTTAAAGGTCTTTGTAGACATGATTATGCCACACCATTCTATTGTTGGATAGGGTTTGAACTACCAAGACAAAGAACCCAGGCAGATGCTCGTTAAGAATTGGGATACAAGCAGAAGGAATCGGGATTGGGAACCGCGTTCTAGGTGGTGCTGCTCTTGAAATGCCAACGCATGCTTCAAAGGGATGAAAAGTCCATGCGTGAGACGACTAGGCACTGGCAACACGGCACTGGCAACGCAACAAGGGTTAAAAAGCATGGTTTTTAACAGACAGCAAAGTTGTTTGAAGTGTTCATCGGATGGAGAAGCATGGATCCTATGAAGTCTGACATTTACGAATGTTCTTACCTGAAAATAGGCAGCAAATAAAAGAGACATTTTCATTGAAGATGGCACATAGAGTAAAGATTGGAAAATGAAAAGGGTTAGGCCCTTAGGCTGACTTTGCCTTCACAGTAAAGTCTATAAGTAGAAACGCCTCAAGAATCACACTCAACTCAAAGTCAATACCTGCTCCCCTCCAGATCTCTACTATAGTTTCCCCTCCATCAGGCTCAATGCTCACTCTCGCGAAGTTGTATTCAATCGGTGCCGGATTAATAAATTAGTAAGGAGTTTACGTTCCCATTTTAGGTCTGCACCTTTACCCTCATCAACTCTCCATTGAAAGTACTGAGGCTTGGCAGGTCGACCAGGTATCGTAACGACCGGTATGTGGGTGTCAATCCATAGAGGAAGCCAAGACTTTCCCCAAGCAACAGGGCGCCAAGATGCATTAGGCTCGGTAGGTGAAGAAGTGCATACCGTGCCGATAGGAAGAGTCTTGCTTTTTCTGATCAGCCGATGCACGTGCTGCAGCAAGGAGTGTAACATCAGATGCAGAGAAAATTGAATATTGCCGACTTTGCTGGATCCAAGGAAAAGTTCGATGCGATAGAGAGGTGTAGGGTCAATTGTAAGGGACAGATCGTAGGCCGAATCAGAAACCCGAATAAGAGAGAATTAGTCGACTTGGCCATCTTTTATTGAGCATGTTTGGATAATACCAGCAAGACGGCTAGGGTAAGCAACAGAAGACGTGCTTTCTTGAGCGAAAGCCTTCTCCTGGTAGGGAGGTAGGTTGTCGTTACTTGGAGACATGTAGGTAGTAAGAAGCTGGAAACTGGGCGACAGCGATGGTAAGATGGCGAGTGCTGGCGTGTTGGAGTTTATCAGGTCAGTGAGGGGTAAACACAGTAATCAATCAATGCCAGGCAGCCACTGCCAAAATACGCCACAGCTACTCTGTAACAAGATGCATTCTTACCAACAGTCTGGCGGATCTGAGTAATGGCGGACCGTGCGGGTTACCTGATTGGCTCAATGGCTTCTACATGACTCTGTGAATTCCCACCTGTTGCGTTCCAAACTGAACCTCATTACGAGGTGCATATGCTGTTGGTTCTAGTCTTTGAACCATATCATGCATTACGTGGACACCGCCGATGAGTCCATTCTTCCAGCGGGTCCTTCTGCCAACTGGACTTATTTTGGTATTTCTCAGCCATGATCTGAGGTTCTTGGCAAGGCCAAGTTTGAAGAGGGACGGCCATGGGCCGGCTTCACAATAATTATATATACCTAGGGTACATCGACAGAGGTGATAGAGCAGGATAACATGACAGATCCCACTTGATTCATCTCTTTCCTATTCCTCAACCATTTCTAAATAACCCTTGTCCAACTATTACCATGCGCTTCCACATCATCCCCATCTGTGGCTTTTTATCCATTGCCACCCAACTCGTCTCTGCCGAGCCTGCTAGAGCATAGGATGACCCGCAAAACTTCTTTTGGTATGTACTTACGTCTCAACCTGTACACAGAACTGATAACGCTCACGGACGCAGCGGATATAGGAAGATGAAGCGCTCCTCGCCCCTAAATACGCGGCTACGAAGCCGTGATGGGATGAGCATGGAATACGACTACTAGATAATTTAAACCGTATAGAGAAGTAGGTTTACTCTGTGGCGCGCTATTGGTGTGGCTGAAAGGGACTAGTGAGAATTCTGATCTTGTGTATCTACATCTCTAGTTTTATGTGTTGTCTCTTACCTGGTATTAGCAAGGGGTTTGCAGTACCGAAGATTGTTTTCCCTGGCAGAGGTAAATTCATGAAGGTCTTCTAATACCACACTTTATATAAACTCACAATAGTGTGGAGCTTAATGCCTCGCTGAAACAACCTTGACGCGAGCTAAGCGAATAAGTGAAATGATATCAGATGGGAGTGGTTTATCTTTCCCTGGGCAGATGAGTGTTTTTTTCTTGGGAGGAAGACACTGAACTCACCGTGACTTATGGACGCAGGTAATTCGTGAGGGGGTGACCTAGCTGTCTTCTTAGAGCCAGAGGTACATACAAGGCCGGCGCTGTTCGTAGAGTGCCGTATGTAGCCGTAGCCGTAGCCGTAGCTACAGCCGCAGCTAGCTTGATCAGCTAAAAAGGGAGACAAGAGGCTCTGCTACGTATATCAACTACAGGCATATTTGGAAGAATGAAGCGAGAAGGAAAAATGATATAAATGAGGGCATGCCAGGGATTGAACAGGAGTTGACGCAATCACCAGGCTACGAGAGATACTACATCGCGTGAGATGTTGGATCAGGTGCCTGGTATGACAACACATCCGCTAGAGGTGATGGATGAATTCGCTGGCCTTTGCCACCGTCCTTCGCAGACATGCATAATCATAAGGCGGTGGGAGGTGGGAGACCAACAGAGCCAAGTCTAGACCTCTATTTTCGACACTAAACGGTTTTCAGATCGCCGGTTGCTATCCTTAATTCGCATAAGCGCTCTTTTAGCTGCATGGGCTGAAAGGGAAAGCATAGTACAAATGTGCCACCGGATGCGCCCTATTTCATGACTCTCGTCCATTCAGCCGGGCACAGGGGGTCGAATGCAAGGAGTCGGCGCTCAGCTCAGCGCTATTTTCAAGTCTGATCAGTCCTAAGCCTCTTAGTGGTTGAATGGTGGCTAATGAAAAGGAAAACAAAGCAGTGTTGAAATTATCGAAAGACTCGGTGGCTGTATGTATAACGTCAGTCCTTCAGCAGCAGTTTGGGAATATATAAGAGGCCTCCACCCACGGCTGACCGACCGACCTTGAATTGCTTCTAAGTTGACGTACACCTTTGTTCTTGGTTGAGTTTCTACGGCAGCAGAACCATCATACACCCCCTTTACCCCGAATTGGAAATGAATAAGGCATTCCAAAACAAGGTTCTCCTGCTTTGGTGCTGGGCGTTGCCCGCTGTCTACGCTGCCGCCCTCCCATCGGTCGATGATGTAGGAGACCTTACATTACTCTACACTCGCAAGGGAGGAAAGGGTGGCAGCTCGGGGGGCGGTGGTGGCGGGTCTTCCTCCTCATCCAAGAAAAGCACCATCTCCACGGCAGCCATCATCGCCATTGTCGTCGTCGTCCTTGCTGTGCTCTTCGTCGGCTGGATTCTTTGGAAATGCGTCCTCCCACGAGTCTTGGCTAAGAGAAAGGCAACCAAAGAACAGCAATACCAGGAACAAGCCTATGAACACAAATTCGACGACGCGGCCATCGCAACCACCTCGACCACGCCCCAAGTCTTCCAGGCCCCGCACCAGCAGCCTACCTATCCCCAGCCTCCTTATGGGCAGAACAGCTACGGGCCACCGCCTGGACCTCCTCCTTCTGGCCACCACTAAAGAGAGGGGCGAAATCCACACCGATGAGGAAAGAAGAAGAATCTTGCTAGCTTAAGCTTACCCTGGTCGTAGGGCTGAAGCACCACTGCATTTGGGCGGGGCCGCACGCGATGAGGATCGGCCCCCGCTTGACACTTGGCACGCTCTTCAATACTAGCATGATCACATGGGCGACTGTAGGGGTACCTGGATGTCACTTTGATGGAAAGAGGAGGGAGACTGAAGGGACTATCTGATCTGCGTATACAGAAGACAACTTGGTTGGAACATACGATATGAGGTAGGGTAGCGGGTTTAGCGTGTACCATAAATGAAATCTTACGAAGCCCTTTGCGAAGGGTTAAGCTCTTTCTTGCTGCCCGAAATGTAATGCTAGACTCCAGAAGGATTAGGTTCATCTCCCAAAATTTCTGCACTTAGCCACTCACTGCGGCACTCTTATGAAAAGACACGCTGGAGCACGTCGATGCCGCCTGTCACAAAGCACAAACCATGATCTCTTCCTTGTCAGTTCAGTCTGGCTTGCTTTAGACTCCTATGTTCGTCATGTTAAATACACGTGCTTTTACTATCCCGACCTCAACCAACATTATATGTTCACCCAGGATTTGTAAATTTTGATCATGTTCGGCCTTCAATGAAATAATGATCAAATGGAGACTTATAGCTTAGCTCTTGGGGTCCCTCTCCAAATACTCCTCACAATCTCCCAGTACCGAGCCTCATCCTCTCTGACATGGGCAACATGGCCCGACCCAGCGAAAGGCTCCTTGTAGACCTCGAAGCCGTTCTTCTCGGCCTGGTCCGCGTGTGCTTCGACGTCCAGGTGACTCACGACCGGATCTGTGTCACTGTAGATATACACCCGCCGTCTCTCGCGTACCTTGGAAGGATCGTTGTGGCTCTTGCCCCAATGGAGAAGCACGTCTTCCACAAGCCGAGATTGATCATTGCTGAAAGTCCAGTGGCGATGGTGTACAAAGCGGGAATGGCTACCGTTCGGTGCGCGGGTGATGACATCCCGATCGTGAGGTACGCAACCGTTTGCTGGATGCGAAATACCGAAGGGCTCGAGTCGAAGATGGTTACATGATAAGGTAGTAGCGTGTCCTCTGCGTTCTCTGATGTTGCAGCATACTGCTCATATAAGTTGGAGATACTTGCAGAGCCCCCATTGGAAAAAATGTGTATCAGGAGTGATGGTGTCTTGATGGACAACGACGGAGGTGAAGATGGCGGCGATGGAGGGAAGAACTCTCTGATAATGCCCAACGCTGGCCGAACTGCCGGCCCAATTAACGCTGTGTTGTTGAAGAGTCTCGTCGTGCTCTTCATCAAAGAATGGAGGCAGTTCGGTACAGCTCTTGGTATTTTGATATATATTTAGCAATATGCGAGTCCTGCGCATCAGTCCATGTACCGAGAATGATGAACCGCGGGCTTGCCTTGCCGTGGGCCATGTCATCAAAAGACCCGGGCTCATATCCAAGCGGACGATATACAGATACCTCGTTTGAGAGCTTCTCCATATGTGGCAGCGGCCGACCACCGGAGTCGTTCGTGCTTGGGGCCATTTTGTTGGTTCCTCGTATGTCGTGTTTGTGTCGTGTCTAGTCAAAGCTTACCTGACAGCACTCTCCCGAGGTTCCATTGTTATTGTTTTTAGTTAACATCTCGAATACGGCTGACAAAGCTTCTGCCTCGGCTCAAACCCGTAGCTTGAGAAGATCTCGGCCACTTATTTGACTAACAACATGAGGCCTATTCTCGCGCGCGTTTTGCTTCGTGTCTGTTTTAGTTCCTCGTTTATGCATCGGCCCCGTATTCTTGTAGTTTACGTATTTAGAGTTGGTTACACGCAGCCGATGGCACAGCGTTGTTCGTTTCTAGGGCCCCTGCAAAAGCCCAGTCTCCAGGCCTGGAACCAGGCCACGCCACCACAGGATAGGGATATTTCGAACAATGTTGAGCATCAATCCTGTTCTAACATGTCGCAGTACTTGAAATGGCTGAATCTTGATCGCGATGAGGGTTGCAAGGCGGCGAGGCGTAATCCAAGGCGCGCGACAATTAGGTTTGTGGCAGTGTTGTTTCTAATAAACATCCCTGTAAGGCAGACGCGTAGGATTGAACTTATCTTATTAAGGGGGCCGTGGATGAGAACACGATCAACCGATTTTCCTGAAATATCCCAACCGACGAGCCAAGGCGTCGTCCATCCCCGCGCTCAGAACACGGCCAAGTCCATCAGTGCCAACACCATCAGGTGATTCTACGGCCACGCTATAGGCGCAACTTATTAGCATCAAGACGCGGGTCGCTTGCTAGGCTCGGCTGCGGGGTTACGAATCACAAACCGTGACACAAGTACAGCAAAGATGGCGCCGAACGGATCAGCTCACAGACTGCGACGCTTTCTGATACAGCTGTTAGAGGTGGTGATAGAAACAAGCGAGGATGGGCTTGAGGAATTTCGCGATGAGGCTTTGAGCCCACTGACCATTATCGTATGGCTCAAAATAGCCGGGCGCTCACTACGCAATAGGATGATGAAAAGGGGCGTTCTTAGGTCCATACCATTGGTTCCCCCCATGATGTCCTTGCCCGTCTTGGTACCTCTGGCGTGGCTCGCCGCCTTTTTGGGATACCTGCTTCTGAGTTCGCCCGCCGTCATCAGGGTTTTCAAGGGCCTTTTGTCCTACTTGGAACGGGGAATCCAGAAGAAGCAGGATACCGCATTCCGAGAACACTTCTTCCTTCCTCTGCGAAAGGCGTCTGGGATACACAAGCCAAAGATGGTCTTTGAATCACCTCGCACAAGTAGGTTTTTCTTACTTTCCCCCTGAGCTTCGCTACCAGATTCTTAACGAAGCGTTCGGTGGGGGGCGGACCTTGCACATGAGCCTGGAGTTCCAGCACCCATACTATTTGGCAAATATTGAAAGATATAACGATCCTCGGTTTGGCTGTCACGCCAAGATCGAACGCCTGGTCACGGTTAATAATTCCCACCTGCAAACAAATAAACCCAAGCAGTGGGTATGGTTTGGGTGTGTCTGCCATCGTTCCTCATGCCATACATCTAAAACAGCTCGATATCTTGATAAATTCGGCGACAAGAACGGGGTTGTATCCAGAGACTGTGACGTTCCATGCGACCCCAAAGATGACAGGTGTCTAGAGGGCGTCGCTCGTTGTAAGCAATGGCCGGGAACGTGGCCAGAGAAGTGCCAAATTGGGATTTTCGGATGGCTCCTCGCCTGCCGACGAGCGTGAGGTCTTTCCCGTTCAAAAGAGACCAAGTCAAATTGCTGATATTTCTCCACTCTAGGTACAGCGAAGGCTTCAGCGTGCTGTATGGGAATAATACTATCAACATTGCTTCGCCTGCCCTCCTTCGAAGTATTCAAGATGTCCTACCTCAGGAAGCCCTGTTTTGCATGACTTCACTCGAACTCGTCTTTGACCTAGACCGTGTCCCTTTTGACGAGGCCTTTAAGACTACGTCGAAGAAGAGGGCCCGAGAACACTCCTCGCCTCTTTTTCCATCCATGGCCAACCTTCGAGTTGCCTTTTCAAAGAGTTCTCGTAGCGCTAGCTCTCTCGGACTTGACCGAAACGATCTTCACTGGACCGAAATTAAGAAAGCCCTTCTCGGGCAGCTATTCCCAATGATTGATGGCTTTCTCGAAAGGGCTTTTCCCACTACAACAGATGTAGTGATATCCTGTCCATCATGGAGCTGGTATTCGGCTATTGACCTGGTTCTCATCGATCAGCAAGGTAAAGATACCTCTAAGGCGCAGCACTCAGGTTTCAAAGGTACCAAATTCTGGAGACAGTCCCTTGCGCACGAGGTGATCTCGCCCGAAAATGGGAATGTTCAAGCGTTGGAGGAGGGGACGCAACCAAAGCCCTTGCGAACTGGCTTCTGGGTTCATAGTTCCGACAGGCCAATGCACACTCGTTCATGGCGAGCCACTGAGGCACCAGGTAAGCGCCCTACCCATCTACATTCCCGCACAGGTTTGTGTGCTCATTAGCGTGATTCCTCTTCCTCTGTTTATGTATCTCGGCTCACACGCAGAATTTTAGAGGATCGGCGACGTCGACAGATATATGATCGGGAGGAGACTCCCTCCGACTAGTCCTCCCCAAATACCACACATGCTCTCAGCCTCTCAAGAAGAAACATTAATACGAGTTGGAGATCAATCTAGACAGCTAAGGATATATTAGGCGAGAAGTGTATTTCTTATGATCGATGCGGTGGCCATTACGCTCTTCTTGTAGATGTTGATGCTAGTGGAGGCAACGTCTAGAATGTTGTGTGTACAAAGTAGTTGTTTCCATGCTTACCTGCGATCCTTCGTGCAAACAACTGGGATCAACCAGTCTCTAATGCGACTTGTTCCCACGAGTTCCTCACGGTGAACCTCAACCTCGCCTTCGCGCTTCTCTGCAAGGCGACATCCGCAACAGCCAACTTGGTTTAAGAGCCGTCGCATTTTAAGTCGCTACCCTAGTCACGATTCATGATGATACGAAGGCCTCCTAGTCCAGGATCTCTTCTGTTGCTCATGTAATTGCTCACGGTTTAGAGTTTCTGACCGCTCGATGTACGCTCATTCCTTTACTGACGTGGGGTTTGTGTGAGGAGTTCTCAAGAACTACCAGTACATGGCAATTCAATTTGTCATCTTTCTCCGTAAAACTACTGTTTATAGCTTCACGGCGCTTCCAAGGCGAGTTTTCAGCATCCCCGTTAGTGAGGCGATGTACTCTTGGGTAAGCCAATGGACTACTGTCCTCGCTCTGGTGATCACTGTGCGTTCGTCGGACTTCCAAGACCCAGTGATTCAGAAAAAGCTGATCTGGCCAGTATCACGTCGTCCGCATCATCTACAACCTGTATTTTCACCCTCTGGCCAAAGTTCCCGGTCCAACGACGTGGTCAGTGTCAAGGATCCTTTTTGTCTTCGCGCTTCTTAGAGGAACCATCGTGCACGACTTCCAAGATCTCCATCGTCGATACGGACCAGTCTTGCGGATCGCGCCAGACGAAGTTACTTTGTCGCATGTGTTCGACTACTCATAGACTTCCATATCGATCCAAGCATACACGATGAACCGAGACCCTCACTACTTCCATTCACCTACCAGTTTCATTCCTGAGCGATGGCTCCATGAAGCTACTACAGACAGTAACTCCGTATTTTACAAAGACCAGCGACAATGCCTCCAGCCCTTCAGTGCGGGACCACGCAATTGCATGGGCCAATATCTAGCCATGGCTGAGATGAGGCTCATCCTAGCAATCCTTGTACGGACATTTGAGTTTCAACCGGCGAGCTAGCAGCTGCGTTGGGAGAATCTGAGGACTTTCTTGCTGGTGGGAAAGAAGCCAATCCATGTGCGGATGAAACTAAGAGATTCTTCATTGAGTCCATCGGCTGCGTAGGTCTGATTAGGGTGGTGGGATGTAAACATGTGCAATGTATGTAGCCCTACTGCTCAAACAACAACCTCCAGCGCTTAGATGACTTGGAAAACTGCCATTACGTATGAGATACTACCTGATTCTTCTTTCATGGGAGCGTTCTAAGTTGCCATATCTGGCATGCGGGGAAGGATAATCTATTTCAAGTCTCAATAGGGCAGGTGTAGGCACAAGTTTTGACATATTTCTCATCCCCATGGGGAATCATAATCCCCATCTCATACTCCATTTGGCGGCACCTACAAACAGCCTATAATGTTGTGCTTTCCTCGCTCGCCTGGCCTTAGGATCCCGACTCTTTCTGTGAAATGGCCGTGAAGATCAGCCGACTACCCCTCACCTCTCTTAGGACCCATTCGTTGCCGGGGCTTATTCGAGACTCGGATGGGTTGTTCTCATCTCCACCGTGAACGGCCCGATTGAGGCTGCGGTTCGATTTTATCCATCCGGCAATCTTAAGCGCCTTGGAATAGTTATTTTTGACCCATTGCAAGTCTATGAGATATATTTGCAGACATTGAATATAAGTATGGTGGCCGTTTGAAGAAGAGCTCGACGGAAGCGAGTCAAATTAATACATCTCTGAACGAATCTTCGCTCACTCGCGAGACAAAGTCGCCTAAACCTTGAATATGAAGCTGCCATTAGCTCTTGTGGCAGTGTCCAGCCTGGTCACGGCCAGCACTATCGTTCAGCATGGTACTTGTCCTCGATTTGTCCCAAGGAAGCGGTTGTTGACCAGAAATAGCTCCTTTGAAACCGCGTATCGTTGTTC
The DNA here is from genome assembly GCA_037952775.1 of Clonostachys chloroleuca. Classification (NCBI taxonomy): domain Eukaryota; kingdom Fungi; phylum Ascomycota; class Sordariomycetes; order Hypocreales; family Bionectriaceae; genus Clonostachys; species Clonostachys chloroleuca. Next base: position 30,497,061 of record JBANAY010000003.1, read on the forward strand.
TGACTGATATTACTCAAGCCTCATGGGAGCCTGATGATATGCAATCGATGGTGCATCTTTTTGCAAGCGCTGATCTATTCGAAATCGAGGCTCTCATCGCCACATCTGGATGGAGCATTCCTCCTGAGCCACTCGGTCCAAACCATATACGCGATGTGATCGAAAGCTACCGTTCTGATTTGCCAAATTTGATGAAGCGAAGCAATCAAGCGGCGTTTGAAAAATCTGAGGATCGACAAAAGATTGGCTACTGGCCAAGCCCGGAATACCTCGAAAGCGTCATTAGAAATGGTTACCCAGAACGGGGAATCGGCTCAATTGGAGATGGCAAACACACAGATGGCTCAAATTTCATCATCGATTTAGTTGATGAGGCAGACGAGAGACCCATCTATGTTGGAGTATGGGGAGGAGCCAACGTTCTAGCCCAGTCCATCTGGGACGTCCGCCGCACCCGATCAGAAGCTGAACTTTCTGCCTTCTTGTCCAAGCTTCGCGTATATGCCATCACTGATCAAGATCGCGATCAAGGGGCCCCTTATACGAACAGCTCGCAGTTTTGGATGCGGAACACTTTCCCTGAACTCTTTTACATCTCCAGCGAGTCTGCCTGGGTCGCTTACGGTCGGACTATTCGCGATACGTATTGGGATAGCCACTACGTGACCGAAATTCAAGGCAAGGGTGCTTTGGGAAAGAAATATCCCAAGTGGAGATACATTGCTGAGGGGGACTCGCCATGTTTCGCGTATGTTTGGCCTGGCCTTAATGACCCTGAAGACCCAAGGCAGTCGAGTTTTGCGGGGAGGTTCTCCTGGGAGCTCACTCCGGACAACGTGACCACGACTTGGACTGATTCGTCGCCTCAAACCGCAGCTTGGAGCAAGGAGTCAGTCACCAGTCTTCTCCCATATCATATAAATGACTTCATCGCAAGAATGAACTGGGCAGCAAACGGTGTAGGGAATCGGAATCCAGTAGCCGCTCTTCAAGGCAAAGGTGGATTTTCGCCAGTTGCTCTCAAAGCTCGTCCTGGCGATGTCGTCGGTTTGAGCGCAGAGGGTTCAGAGACGAAGACGGAGACTCGCTAACGTTCGACTGGCACCACGACAAAGGTGCTGGAGGGTATTATGGTGACCTCTCGTTAGAAGGAAAAGATACACCCAACCTCTCTCTGAGAATACCAAGAAACACATCACGAACGAAAATTCACATCATCAGCCGAGTGGTTGACAACGGAACGCCACCCCTCGCATCTTTTAGGCGAGCAATTATTAGTGTCAACTAAGCAGTCAGTTTGTTGTGGTCTTCTTAGTACAGTCAAAAGACAAATTATCTTGCTCTGATACTATGCAAATAAACATCAAATATGGCAGGTAAACATCACCAGCACAATATGTAACATTCAAATTGGTGATCGCTATCTTGATAGTTCCTCAGCAAAGTGGCCATCAGTTAGTTTTTTTGCCACCGCCCTAACAAATCTCACCGTTCTAGTTTGGTTTCGGTGTATCCTTCAACTGGCCTCCAAGAAATATACTCAAATTCAAGAGCTAATATATGCATCTACCTATATCTGATACGGAATTGGTAGAGGCATGATCAAGAGCCTCCACTATCATCATGCCGGTGAGTCATTGGCCATCTCCGAGACTATACCCAACGACATTCCACCCTTAATATTGCGGTTAGCGCAAATCTCTCCTAGATAAAAGGTCGCTTTCTCAAGACTTACAGGGACCCCATATATTCCAGTAATCGTTTCTAAAGGCTGTAACTTGAGTTCAATAGTATGGAAGACTCCGTCATATTGATGACCGTAGTTGCACAATTCACACTCCCGCCCACGGTCCGTTATAAGCTAGAAGAAAAAGGTTAGACGCTCAATGATGCCATACCATTGAGTCTCAAGTTGCGAAAGCTGTGGAAGAAAGAGGTATAGCTCAACATACAGTAGCAGAACTGAGCACTCCGTGGATGAAAGGCTCCTCATTTGGTTTTAGATCCCCTTCGATTGTTAACATCGCTCGGACAAACCGCTCTCCACCTTTGCCATCAATCTGAAAGTGGGGATTCTCCGTGGCTCTGTATCCATATCCCCTTGGCCATGACCCCTCTATTGTAGGGGAATCGTCTGATTCGTAAGTGAGGGCAATTGCCGTATTCAATGTCCCACGAACTGTAGAGAGAGACCCGAGTAGCTGGTCATCATGACTCCCAAACCTCGTGAAGCAGAGTGGAAGATACCTCGATCCACGCACTGCTTCACCTTTGAGAGTCGGGTAAAAGTCATATGGAAGCATTGCATACTTTTCGTTTAAATTTGCTGTGATGCCTGGCATTTCTGGGTACCAAATTCCCGAATGAAAAACAGATGACCTTCTCTTGCTGATTGCGTCTCCCTCCTCCATTGTCTTTGGTGGATGTCTTGAAAAAGATAGTTTAATCAATTTGCATCCCTAAGAAAGTCATTGGTAAGCTTTGTTCGGTAATGGTTAGAGGGGCTCGTACAGACATCAAACACGCCTTCAACTGCAGTAATTTTGTCATGGAGTACAAGCCTCCTCGTTGTTGGCATGCAAAAACCATCTCCGAGCCATTCCGATATATCTCCATTGGAGTACACTGCCTGAATGGAAAGAATGCCCAAATATTCGAGCCGAAGATTGAAGCCAATCGGGTCCTCGCGCAACTTTAGCCTACGCACTGATCCTGATTTGTACCCTATGTGCCTACTCCCGTTAGAAGTCATGAAAAAGGTGATGCCGGAGATAAATTCAGCGGGACCAAGCCTGATAAAGTATGCTTTGATCTCTTCCAGTGGACCAGGGAGCTGGAACTTTTGCCTAGGGAGCTCTACTTTGGGCCTATCCTCAGATGATCGTGTTGTATCAAGTTGACTGGAAGTCACTTCTGCCCAAACATCAAACTCACAATCAGGGCCAAATATGGAGGGCCTTGTAACAGATGTAATCAGGGAAGATGGTGTCGCACCCTTGATAAGCTTGGCGAGATTCCAAATCCTCGATCTGTTACGAAGACTTGGTGGGAGCCGCTCGAACTGGCTCGTGGTTTTGTAGAGTGATCTCCAGTCAACTTTCTGAGACTTTGCAATTCCTGTCGCCTCAAACAACCAATCTCTTTCTGCTCCAGGGACGAATCTCTGCGCCCAATAGGACTGTTCGTGAAATATGAAGTAGAATGCCCTAGACGCGAGCCGCAAGGCATGGAGATCGTCTGCTGGAAGCAGATTTGCAACTAGAAAGCGCACATCTGACGGCAATGAAGCCAAGGGATCCTTCAAAAGGCTAGTTTCTAGAGGGACCTCAGCACCTAAAGGCGGTTTCTCGGAACTCTGACGAAGAAGACCTTCAATTTCGTTGGAAGAACAGGGATCATGGTGGAAAAATCCAGGAGTATCACGTATGTCATCCACATTACGACCTTCAACTCTATCACCGTAAGTGACCAGTAACGCGCCTCCATAATCGTGCCCCCAGTCGAGAATTCTATCAGGCTCCGGTCCCTCCAGCGACTTGCAGACGTTGAAGAGCATGTCGTAGGGAACGGAACTTGGAGAATAAACTTTTTGGAGCAGGATCCAGCAATTCTCGTGCGCAGGAAATCCGTATCGCTGATGGTTCTCAGAGGAAGAACGATAGTCCATCACGCGGATTGATTCACGCTCCGGCAGGTTGACGATGCCTGAATATTCGCGGGTATCGTCGTAATCCCAGGGTGCATACCAGGAATGCCCCCGGGAATCACGGTGAGAGGCTAAACCGCTTAATCTCGTGGAATGCTGAAGATCTTGGTAAACTTGTGTCTGATGGTGAGTAACGTTGCGTGAGAGAGCATGATTGTGGTCGGAACATACCAATGCGGTATCTTTGCCTCCACGTCAGGGCCGGAACGCCTTGGTCCCTCGGTCTAGGCCGAAAGACTTCATGGCCGCAAATGATACAGCATTTAGTCTGTGCTAATCGAGCCATATTAATCTCGTGGCAAGAAGAACGTAAAGGAAATAGTCGAGTGCGATAACTGGGAGCGGAGAAATCGCGGTGAATTGGGATACGACGTGATAATTAACAGTCCGAAACCGAATGACTAATCAGGCTCGAAATTGCTATATTTACTTAGCCCATGTCACTGCAAACATGTATCCCTCCAAGAATTACCTATCTATAAGACCGTAGCTAGTAATAGGTAGCCCGTTGCAGCGAAACTCTAACACCCTATCCCTCCTAATTACATAAGGCTACTATTTAGTGATTTCAGTATGTTACACTATACATAGAATATGGCGTGAATCCTGTAACTGAGACGAGACTTGTGCAACGCTACGTTAAGCAAATGCATACAAAGTTGGCTGTGGCTGAGGCCATCAACTAGAATACATTTAGGGCATTTGTCCGACCCGAGGAATTGAGGCTTGTGCCTCAATCGGGGTACCCATGGCCTCGACTCCTTCTTGACTGATCTTCAACTTCTGAACAGGAGATTGGTCCCATACGGGGTCCGCCAGTGAGTCTTGCGAATGATTCGAGAGGTTGAGAAATCCTTCATCTTGCAGCTACAAGAAATACATAATCCATTCCAATCTTTCCAACTCCTCGTATCTATCAGCCAACTCGTAATATGTCTTCCGGATGACTCCGGCCTTCCATCGATCGCTGTATGTATAAATCCACCCTGTAGCCAAGGATCCAAATGCTACCATTCCCCCTATAACAGGAATAGAGCTATCGGCAACCATCGTTACGAAGCTCCCTAGCCCCCTGCTTGCGCATATGCGACGCACGCAATTCTCACGCAAAAGTAAAAATGATCGAACTCTCCGTTGACTCGATAGTGTTAATGGCCATTTGTGTGAGAAATAAAGCAAATTGCTGGCGCCAATCATTATATTCTTGGTATATGACCATTGTCTACCTACCTAAACATATCATATCGTAACACATTCTACCCATTTAGCTGATCAGCTTGGTGACTGACTTGCCCTTGTTCGCTCCGCTATACATGGCCGCCCACACGTTTGGCACATCTTCGATAGTGGCTTCTCTTACATCTTCAATGTCTACCTTGATCGTTCCCGCCGCAGCTGCCCCAATCAGCACCTCCATCGCTTTGGGCACTTTGTCAAGGTAATCAAACATGAAGAATCCCTTGATAGTAATTCTCTGTGACACCACTTCAAACCAATTCTTGAGAGCCATTGGCTCTTCAGCGTTGTACTGACTGACTGCTCCGCAGACGGCAATCACGCTGTGCTTTGCCATGCGGGCGAGGGCAGCATCGAGGACGGCACCGCCAACATTGTCAAAGAAGACATTGACCTCATCTGGGGTGGCAGCTTTGAGATCCTGGACAAATGTTGGGCTCTTGTAGTTGATACAGGCATGGGCCCCGAGATAGTCCCTGACCCAGGCGCATTTCTCATCGCTTCCGGCGATACCAACGACCCGTTTTGCGCCGAGCAGCTTTACGGCGGTCTGGACAACCACGGATCCCGTAGCGCCAGCGGCGGCTGAGACCACAATAGTATGCTCGGGCTTGGCTTCAGCAACATCCAGCAGACCGATGTAGCCTGCGAGGCCTGAGCCACCAAATGCACCAAGGTAGTGGGTGATGGAAACGCCAGCAGGTAGAGGCGCGACAGGCTGAACGCCCTCGGCATCGATTACGACCTTCTCGCTCCACGAAGCGCGATGGAACTCCATGATGAGATCGCCAGGCTTGAACTTCTCCGACTTGGACTCAAGCACCTCGCCAATGATGCCTGACCGCATAGGAGTGCCCAGTGGGACAGGTGGCAGGTACAAGCGATCACTATCGACAGTGGTGCCGATGAACGTTCGGATACCCGCATCGTTGGAGAAGTATAGCACCTTGACGAGGATCTGGCCGTCCTTTACGGGAGGGAGGTCAACCGTGTGCAACGTAAAGGTCGGGTTCTCGCCGGTGATGGTCGGTGTGCCCACCGGCTTGTTAGCCAAGATCCACTGCTTGGTAGTACCGACACTGGACATGATTCTTGATTTTTGATGTGTAAAATTAAAGTAATGGAGAGGAGAGAAAGAGGGAAGAGGGAAGAGGGATGTCACCAGCTGTTCCTGTCCAGTATTTGCTTTCGGCTCTTCCCCTGTTTTTATATGGCCAAACACCTCAGCAGATCTGGTGTAAACGGGGCCGAGGCTTGCTCCTCTTTGGGTATTCTTACCGTCTACATACAATGTGTGGTGGAACCAGCCTCCTTCTCTTGTTTACAATGGTGACACAGCCAAACCAACCGAAAATGGAGAGATGCTCCGCGTTAACCCCTGTCTCATCTCAACCTGGCCCGTGCCTAGCTTGGCCGGCAAGTTGGCCGATCCAAGGAAAAAGAAGCATGATTATCACGATAATGCGAAGTCATTTGGCTTCATTACAAATACGGGGTTATGAATACCATATAGAATATGGATTTCACAATCTCCCTATAAATGAAGAGCCAACAGGGCTGATTTGAAGAAACAGCGCAAAATCCATCCCATCTCGACAGGTGGCAAGTTAAGGATCAGGGTGGGCAAGGTGAGTTGATCAAAGTGCCTCTTAACCCCGTCTCGGGCTTTCGGTGACGGAGTTGCGGAGGCATCTCACTCACCTTGATCGTTGGGAATTTGATTTGATAGAGATTGACGTAGTATGTTCACTGTGGCTCGGCATAATACCAAGACCTGTATGGGAGAGGCCTCATTTGCTTGAAGCCTGAACCCTGAAGCTCGTCTCGACCCAGAACCGTTGCAACGGCTGCCCTGCTTGAGAATCCCCTACGATTGGTTCCCAAAGCTAGGGGATTTTTCCGAGCCACTTTTATTTTTGGTTACCCACGTACTGGTGCCGTTTTCGCCTCGCCTGGTGGTTGTGTGTGTGTACCGTGCATAATCGATGGTAGCGAATGAAATGGAAGTAGGATGCGTCGCATAGACCGGGGAAGACTACCGTCCACTAACTCTAGCCCGTGGGTTCGTCGAAGGGGCTAAACATGGGTCTGAATTCTCGGCTCCTGGTCGCCGTTTCAAAGAAGAGAATTCAAACGGCATTTTGCAAATCGGGCATGGAAGCCAGACAAACTTGGATACCAAAAGAATGTCACTCTCCCGAGAAGTGAGGGCTTCTCTCTTCTTTAAGCAAAAAAATATCTACATTCGCGGATCGTTGAGCGGTCGTTTCCTTTATCATCATTCTGTTTGTTGCCCATTCTCTGTCAAGAAACAGAGTCAGGAGAGTGCCCATTTTACCTAATAATTTTCTGACCCGTCTGCCAAGCCACAGCCTAGGCATTTAGCAGCCGGAGAAATGGCTTGTTTACCAGAGCAGCGGATGCCGATGACCGATGAGGTTCGAAATGAACTCATCGTGAACTGCATTGTTGTTTTCATTACCTTGGTTGTCGTTACGTTGAGAGTGGTCGGGCGTGTCTCCGGGCCTGGATTTGGATGGGATGATGCACTTATTGTGCTTGCAACGGTTGGTTCAATGCATTTCGCCGTTTCCAGGACTCTCACTTACGATTTGGTGTTGGTAGCCTATGGGCGTCGCAATGCTGATCTGTCAAGGAGTTTGTAAGTTATATCTGACCAACACGTTCATTCTACATGATCTTTGGATGACTTTTTGCTTACCTTTGGAACGCATGTAGTCTCGACAACTGGCAGCGGATACAATCTCGCTGAACACCCACAATGTACGTCAATCTTCTTTTTCGGTGGACTCAAGTCTCTATCTAGTGATCCCCTCAGCATGATCTTCGGCTGACCCATCTAGTGTTACCAAACGTACCGTGGATCCTCCAGGTAAGAAGTTCACTAAATACCAGTCAGCATCAACTTACCGAACCTTGGATCGAACATAGGTCTCATTCGGAATGCAACCAGTATACATCACCCTCCTCGCCCTATGCAAAGCCAGTATGCTGTGCTTCTACCTCCGAATCTTCCCGACGCAATTCATGAAATACGCCTCGATAATCTGCCTCGTCCTGGTCGGTCTGTGGAACATAGCTTGCGTTTTTGCCTCTATATTCCTTTGCAAGCCTATCTCCGCTCAGTGGACGGGACAGGGAGTGTGCGGGGCTTACATTCCCTTCATCCAATCGGTGATTGCTACAAACGCAGCAGGTGACTTGGTCGTGATGGCTCTGCCCATGAGGTCCTTATGGCATTTACAGAAGAGGAAGACGGAAAAGTTGGCGATCATGGCGTGTTTCTCCTTAGCTACGGCGTAAGCGCACTTCTTTGCTACCCTGTCTGACGGCTTGTCAAGTTCATGGACTGCTTTATCTTTCACCCTTTGTATCAGCTAACTGACTGTTCATTTGAAGTGTTGTCGTCTGCGCCATCTTCCGAATCATTTATATTTCGACCGTCGACCTAGCCATGAACGTCACCGGTACCATGCCTACGACCATCCTTCTCTTCATCCTCGAACCCAACCTCGCCATTCTCTGCGTCAGCATTCCCATGCTTCGGCCATTCTTCGCAAAGTTTAGAAAGGGTGGAGGTAGTTCTAGCGAGAGAAGCGGCTACCCCTCCGCGCTCGGATCCGGCGCCGGGAACAGTAAGCGATCGAAGGACTTGTCGACCTGGGAGATGGGAACATACGGCCATGCTATGAAGGGAAGCCACGATGCAAATGTCTCTCGGGTGGACGATGAGTCGGGTTCCGAGAGGAGATTGACCACGACATCCATACCCATCATGCAGGATGAAATTCGTGTGCAAAAGGATTGGAGCGTCAGACATGACTAGCCGACACAAGCAGGAAAATACAATTCGAGGTAGCAGAAGTTGCCATGCTCTTATATATATCCAGAGCTAGCGCTCGTTCTCTTCCATTACCCCAATTCTCATCCGCATTATCTCCTACGACACCAGTGTATTCAATATATTCCGGGTCGAATAACAGCATATATCATAGCCATATTCTTTTTATATCCCGCAAGGTAGATAACAAAACCCCAGACATCCAATTATAAGGTCAATACCACAGAGGTCCGATCGAAGCTTCATTCAAGATTGCTCTACTCGATCGACCTGCTAACTGTGCTACGTTACCATGCGGGTCGTTCCATTACTTCAACCTTTATTTCCGTGGTCTAGTGTGAAACTTTATGTCAATGGGCTATTGAAAAGGAAGCAGGTTTCGTAAGAAAGGCGGTGGAATGGGGAAGTCGTCGTTAAAGGATAGACACCTAGTTGCATTTCCTCAAAGAGAGCACTGAAGCAAAGAAAAAACATCAACTCGTGTCAACCATAGGTCAACTTGAAGCGTAGATTTGTTACGAAATAGATGACGGGCATAGCCCACCAAATTCGTCGCTGCTAGCCCAGCTTAGAGGTTATTTAGATGATGTTCACCCTCCTGACCAAGACATCTGCGTTATTTGAAATTATGGTGCAAAACAAAGGCAAGATTCTCCTTTCACGCCGTACTGGACAGTCTAAAAACTCCGCTCTCTTAGCTTCCGGTCTATGCATGGCTTTAATTTGGTTCCAACGGTGATCGTCCGAGCCGGGCGGGAGCGTGAGGGTTGGCAACAATTGGCCGCTTTACGAAGGGATCTACATAACCCTCAATTCATGAGAAAACCAAGAAGTCATAGGCCACTTTGCTATATTAGTTGGAATATTTAGTAAATTCCATTATCTTTCCAAATTCAGGATGATTGCTGATTGTAGAAGTTTCTCTCTGCTCGCTGTCTTATGTTTCATATGCCGAGATTCGATCACGGTATAGTGAGTAATATTTCTCTTAACTTTGTTGTATTTTTTTTGTCACCTAAGAAATTTGACTTTCCCGACTTGCGTTCACTTGAATTATATACATTCAATTGAAAAAACCACACAAGTCTTTTTTTGAAGCAACTACTCTGGCTAAAATATGAACATTTCGAGAGGCTCTAGGGTAGGGAAAAAGTATTTGCTAATCTACTCTCGTGTGGGGCATTTATTTGTCTTGTGACTTTAATGTGAGCTTACCAGATTCAAGTGCGGCTGAGTCTCACTGACTCCTCATTCGTGGCTGGTATGGACTATTGATGTCTAGATTTCCTCCTGAGTGTTCCAGGTCTTGGCATTCCACCGTGAATCACATCTCTCGATCCTCTCCCAGTTCTTCACGTCACTGTCGCACTCTTTCAGCATCAACACCGTGCCTCCGCGCATCAGGTTACTCAACTGCAAAATCCCTCGCCGCTCCGATGGGTCGGCCTCTCCCACCAGGAAATGAGGCCCATGCAGATCCCAACACCCCGGGAGGAGACACCGGGCTGGATGACCCCTACCCAGATGCCCTGGTCGCTCCACCGGCCTACGAGGAGGTAACCCTTTTGGATCACGACAGCAGCATCCACGCCAACCGCCGCCATGATGCTGAGAATTCTCGTATGCCTCTTTTCCTGCTCACTGGCACGACTTCACGTGATCTCCATAATCCAAAAGGGCGGTATCTTGGTCGCACCAGCATTGCCTGCGAGGTGAACGATGTGCAAGACGAGCGTTGTGATTCGGATCCAGACTTCTTGAAGCAATGGGTTGAGTATATGGCGGTGAGGCCCCCGGCCCCCTACATTCACGTCATAGGCAGACACAACGAAACGAGGCGATACAGGGTCAGTGACGATGACGAGGACAAAGAGTCAACCGAGGAAATCACCGATTTCCGGATTCTCATCAGCATGCAAAATTACGTGTGTCCAGACACTGGGCCGAGTGGCATGGAATTAGTCACGGTCGAAAATGATGAGAAAACTTATCGCGGAACCGCACTGAAATGGAGGGCCCCCGTACCAAACCTGACCTCGAAGTCAATCACAACAAACCGGGATTGAATGAGTGGTGCCATCGTTATTGTGCAAGCTCCAGCGGAGTTCGAGTGTACGAGACCTGCCATCTCCTCGTGCTGTTCATCCCAATATGAAATCTAACTCTTGCTGATGCATAGATTCCGTCTCACGCGCATGGTCACTGGTATGGACAAGGATCTCCTGAGCTCGCGCCTCGAAGGCCTCATTCGCGGCACAGGCTACAGGGGCAGACTCTCGATTGAATTCCCCGTTGCTGATCGCGCTGTCGATATCCTCTCAACCAGCGTGCTCAACGAATGGCGCACGACGACTTGGATACGTTGGGTCTTCTACCTAACCTTTCTTTGGATATTCTCCTGGCCTATCCTTCATTTCATTACCAAGAAATACCACGTGGTGCGTGCAGAGTGGCCGTTCTCACAGACCGATGACCAAGGAAGAAAGAAGTATACAACTCTCAGTGAAGAGGAGTGGATTGCTAGATTCGGCCCTGCAGTCCAAAGATTGTGTCTGGATCGGTACGAAGGAACGACATGGGAACACCATCTGATGCAAGTCTTAAGGAGAGATGACGCATATAACTCAGCTCAGACAGAGATCTCAGACCATCCAGGTCTTGTCAATCTTGCCGTCGGCGCATTTCAAGGAGGCCTTGTAGATTCTCTCTCCCAAATGAACAATATCATACACTTCGCGGGAGGGTCAGGCGATCAAGGTGGGTGGGGGTTTGATACAACCAGGTAATAGTGAATATGAAATGACAGTGTTTCGCTCAGAGCCTGCTCGAGTGTAGTAAACTAATAATGGTTGCTCATTTTAATATGTTTGAGGATGCGTCCAACGTCTAAAGTTGCCATAACCCTTCTATCAAGCTCAAAATTCGCTCTTTCTGACCCTTTTAACAAACAGGTCTACTCTTCTCCCTGGCTAATAATCTAAATTTATACCCAAACTAGAGAGAGACTAATAGGGGCTAGAAGTAAGAAGAAAAGAACAGAACACGGGAGGAAGATAGTTATGCTAGCCTCGGCGAAACCAATTGACAACATCTGAATAACAATACACACCAACCAATCACCCACCACCTCTCTCAAAGCCGTATTGTTGTAACTAGACTGGCAGTACAACCTCATAACCGAACTGTGGAAGTCCGGCCCACAAGGGGAATGAATTAATGATCTTGGTGTACTGCTCATCTTGTCTCAACGGCGCAACGTCGGTTCTGACTCCTCCTTTCTGGGGCAGAGGCTTCCCTTCGAATCGTTCATCAATCCACTTCTGCCAAAATTGGCGAGTAGCTCTGAGAATGGGCACGTGTCCGACACCCGACGCCGCCAATAAGTTGAGGTCATTGTTGGGGTAGTTCGCCCAGGCTTCCTCGACGGTTGCCAAGGTGACATCGTAGGGAACATAGGTATCAGCAGTGCCTTGCAGGACCAGAATCGGGCCCCTGAAATCCTTATGGCCCGCATCACCAAGTTTGGAAAATGCGTCGACATACCAGGTGTCTTTGAAGTCTGTCTTGACATTCTCTGTCGAGTTCGCCAATATCTGGGTAAAAACACCAATCCCACCCTGTATTTCCTTGATCAGATTCAACCTGGCAACTCCAATAGGTGTCATCCAATCACTGAATTCAAAAGGGGGAAAGATTGATTTCAGCATTTGTGCGACTGTGGGAGCCATGAAGTAGCCCGGACCTGTGAACACCCTCGTGGTAGGGCTGGCAGCAACAACACCTTTGTACCCCGCCACCAGATCAGCAAAGTCACTCTCCTCATAGTGGAGGACTTCTGCAACGGCCCAGGCAACTCCGCCTCCCTCGCTATGGCCCATGGCAACCCAGTTGTTGTCCAACGATTCGGGGAAAGTCTCCAGGGCTGCACGGAGGCCGTACACGGCATCGTGGGCTGTGGCTGGAGTAGCGTGATATTGGTGAGGAATTTCACTGCCATCCCATGACTTTCCGATACCTAGTCCAGCAAAGTCCGGAGCAAAAACTGCATATCCCGCCTCTGCTAAGGCGAAAGGCCCGCTATTGTCATACCAGAGGGACCGATGAGCTGAGGGGGCTTGAGGACCGAAGAAGCCAGATGTACCGTGAGCCCAAACTACGACAGGTGCTTTGGCTGTCTCATTCGAGGCTTGAACGAAAGTCCGGGCAGCATAAGGCCATAGTATAAAGCCGGATGTAGGAATGACGGTCCCGTTGAAGTTGATAGTCGTGTACATGATACGCGATAGTCCAGTGTTGGCGGGGATGGCATACGCACTAGGGTCGGTGATACTTTCGACTTTCAGAACCTGGCCTGCCTTGAGAGTTGATGAGTTGGTCAAAGCAGGGAGGGTGTAAAAGTCATCCTCATTTGGGCCCCCAAAGGCCATCTGAGTTCTGTCGAAGTTCATAACATTTTGAACATTCTGAACTAGGGCATCACTGAGATCACCAGCTTTGATCTGAGCCTCAGTGAGAACAAAGGAAGAATTGAACCCGGTGTCATGAACTTCCGTCGGCACTATTTGCGATGAAACCAAAGAAGGAAGCGCGGAACCAACGGCGAAGAACAATTTACCCCAGCCCATTATCTACAAGAAAATAAATCCGATTTTAGGTTTGACTTTGATAAGGTTTAGACTTTCAAACTATAGACACTGGGTCTCATCACGGGTTATGATGCTCGCAGCTCCTAGATTTATATAAATCTTGTTGCCTTGACACACAACCAACCCATCTCTATTCAGGCACACCAGACTCTTTTACGGATTTAAGGACAATTCAGAAAGTCCGAATTCTCTCTCTAAAGTCTCACCTGCCTAGAATTGAATTTGTCATCAAGCTTATAAGCAATTGGTCGTTTAATGTCGGGTACTTCAGCCTCCGTGGTGATCTCTTATTAGTGGAGCTTGGTCCGACCGGAGTCCATTCCGGAGTCCGGAGCTGCGTCTTGGTCCCTTTCATCAGCAAGCCGTAGATGTTGTATTCAACCGTTTGGAAACAATATAATAAAATCATTATAATCTTCTGAATTTGCCAATAATCTAGACAAACTACCAGAAAGTCTTACTTTTTGCTATTTAGTAGAAAGGTAAGTGAGAAGAGAGATCTATTCTAACAGTACGTAATCTAGGACAAACGCTCGATTCAGAATATACAGCCCAAGGTGGCATCAATCTGACCTTTAGTCTATCTTGATTATTTGTTTTATCTCTGGAAATCAAACGAACTGCCCGAATAATGCTATGAATTCACTCGAACAGGTAACCATTCACTAGTGGAGTTTTCTTCAAGCGGCCAAACGTGTTCTGAGATACAAGATTCTAAGCAAAAGACACGGCCTATTAGATTTTATGGTCACTTATTCGAAGCTTCTAGTTACGGTCGTTGTTTGAGACGTTTCAGGTTGGCCTCTTAATCTGCGGAATGGTTATTTCCCATCGCAGCAGGTCAGACAATTAGATAGAGCCGTGAGCTTGGATATAAATATATGATACAGATACTCAAAAGAATAGAAGGAATTTTCTAACTGTAAATGTAAAACAAAGAACACACAAATGATACGGCCTAAAGCGGGCAACATGGCAACATGGACATGTGTATCGAACCGGAGCTCATGGTTGTAAACTACCAAAACTGGTAGAACTTCTTTTCTCCACAGTAATATGGCGAGGAGCATATGCTGACACGTTTCTGGAGTCGCGCGGGATTCCGGATGACAAGTAAGCATTGTTTACGAGCATGGGGCGGAACAATGTCCACAGTTTTGAATTGGTAAAATCACTAGCCATAGGCTATCACGACTCATGTGTATTGTATCAGGAGAATGGTTGAGTCTGTAGTAATATAGAACTATGATGCAATGCGCTCGGCAATTGCAAAAGGCTATCTTCGCATTCCCTTTTCCTTCACCTGCTCAAAAAACTTGAGCTCCTCTGCCATAGCTCGGGTACCTGCATCCAAGGGGCCCACGGTCGGGTACAAGGCCTCCAATGTGACTTCGCGTACATTGACTGATTGGTCGTCTGGGCTGCCTGCCATCAAGATCTCCACGATGTTTCCGTTTCCATACTGTGGCTCCTGTAGAACTTTCATAATCAGATCTGCAACATGTTCCGGCTCAAGAGCTACATCGCCTCTTTTAAGCCTATCCTTGCAATAATCTTGTTCAAAGATGGGCGTCTAGTTCTGAGTCAGTGACGTGAAAGGACATTACTCGGGTGAACACAATAACGTACAAACACAGGGCCGGGACAGACAGCCGAGTTCCGGATGCCAAGGGCCCTGTTTAGGCCGGCGAGAGACTTGACCATGCTGACCAGGGCAGCTTTGCTCGCAAAGTACAAGGGAGCTTGCATGGAGTGCATGTAGCCACCCATGCTGGCGACAAACAGCAGATTTCCCTTGACCTCGGGATTCTGCTGCCAGTAGTCAATCGCAATCTGTGCCAGTCGAATTGGCCCGACGGTGTTGATGGCAAAGCTCTTGTACTGGCCCACCTTGGCGTCCTCGGCGTCCTCAGAAAGGGGTGAAATGCCAGGCGGGTACCAGAAGGAGCTTGATGGGGGCTCATAGACTCCGGCACAGCTTACCACGATGTCAATTCGTCCGAATTTCTCAAGAGCGGTCTTCCACAGCGAAGAGATTTGCGTCCAATCAGATATGTCAGTCTCAACAAATACAGCAGATGGCTTATTGGGCTCAGCGGCCGGGTGAGGATATTTGCTGATTGTCTCCTCGGCTTCAGGCCTCAGGCGCAAATCAGCAATGATGACAGAGCACCCCGCAGCAAGGAGCAGCTTGACGAGCACATGGCCAATGCCTAGAATGAATGAGTTTTTCTGTCTCCGGTTGGAGAATTCATGCAGGGATCACTGACCGGAGCCGCCACCCGTAACTACAGCAAAGCGATCCTTGACGGTGTAAGAAGCCATGATTTCTATTTGTGGAAGAGGGACGTGATGGGGAGATGAGAGCTTGAGAAAGCACCTTTTGCATTCATTTGGGCAATGGAAAGGGGGAGGATTATGAATACGTATCAACCAACATTTCCATCGTTATTCCCTCATCCGCAGCTTATCCCTGTTATTGGTTGGTCCGTCTGATGAACCTGACGACAAGGTTATACATACGCAGGAATAGGAGTAGTTCATGGTTTGTACCCAGCACATGACAAGGCCCGCTCTTGCGAAGTGGACCTAGGAGCACAGGTTTCTCTGGCCCGCTGCTATCACACCGCTAATGACGGTGATCGACCGGGTTGACAGTTTTCAAACTAGGTGAGTGTTGGGCCCCTGCCCTCATCCTGGAAGACAACCACCTCCATGTTTGCTGAAATCAAGCATCACTACTAGTACTCATCATCACGTAAAGAAATACTACACGAGTTAAGCTCCAGGGCCAATACGGTCTTATATCTAACACCAACCCGGGTCATCTTCCTTTCTTGAGCTAGGAAGTTGACAGAGCACTACCACCAAGTGTCCGTGGTGGCTCGCGAGTGGCAATCCCAGCAATGGCACACCAACCTGTCAGCTTCAAACCTTGCAAATACCGGGGAACATGGGCCCTGGTTCCCCAACCCTTTTTGAGGAGGTGGCTCGTCAGGATCTCATCATGTCAATTGGTTAGTCGAACCATGCCCGCATTAGACGTAACGTTGGTGGCCAGGATAATGACCAACCACCAACCGCAGGTCTCGTACGTGCCTCTCATGCAATCCACTCCCGGGGAAACAAAGCTCTCCAAGACACAGTATTCCAAAGGCCTAATTACATGCATCAGTGCTGCCAAGAAGAACCGTTGTCATTGACGATCAAACATATCAGGGATCGCAAATCCCCCAAAAGAAAAAAATACCTATTCACCACTGTCGCTAGTCAAACCGCTCAAGTACGACTTTCATCACAATCCATCCGCCATGTTTTCCCCGTCCAACATCGCATCTCTCGTCCGGTAGTAGCCAGTTATTATGGCCGAGGAAACCGGTTGGCAGCCCGTGAAGCCAGAAGGGCTAGCGCTTGGGACATTTATCACAACAGTCGTTCTCTCGGCGCTATGTACCGTCATCGTCTTTATGAGAATGTACATCCGAGCTAAGCACCGATCTCTTGGTACAGACGACTATCTTATGTGCGCAGGCTGGGTAAGTGGGATGTCATGGCACTGACATCTAGGGTTGTTGAAGATCTCAAGGCTGACATCTTCGTACGCAGGCTGCGTATATAGTCCACAATGCCATTGTCAGCACCGGATGCCACCGAGGCATAGGCACTCCCCGAAATAAACTCGAAACTGCCCAAGTAATCGAGGGTATGAAGGTACGAACACGCGTCGTCGACTCGAGCGAAACAGGAACCGAAGGGTAACATTTTGGCTATGATAGTACGTGTTTATGTGGCAGATTTTCTACGCCGCCACTCTCGTCTTCGTGAAAAGTAGCATCTGCGTCACTGTCTTACGAATTGCGGCTGGAAGAGTTTATATCTGGACACTGCGAGGACTTATCATCCTTGCAGTGTTGATGAGTTCTGTTGGGCTCATCGTCATCCTGGTTCAGTGCCGACCAGTCGAAGCATTCTGGGATTCATCGAAAGGAACTTGCATGGACAAGATTCTTCCCACGATCTTAACATACGCCGCTTCGGTATCGAACGTCATAACCGATTTTGTGACCGCCACCATACCTATAATTTTAGTAAGGAGGCTCCAGATGCGAGCCAGATTAAAAGCTTTATGCCCAGCTGGTTATGGGCCTGGGAATATTGTTCGTGTCTCTCAGCCCCGTTGGTATTTATACACAGAATTATACATGGCTGACTCCAACGTACAGGGCATCCATCGCAAGCATTGTTCGTGTACCATACTCGAATGCTTATCTGAAACCCGATGATTTTATCTGTACGTGGCTGTTGATACCTCTCATACGTCGCTCCATTGATTTCCATCCTAACTAAAAATCGGGTATTTAATTCACAGACCAAGTGTCCAACATTATTCTCTGGACAGTAGTTGAGTGCGGAGTTGGCATTTTGGCAGGCTCTTTGCCATCACTTCGGGCCTTCTTCAAGAGCCTGGCCAAAGATAAAAGCACGAACCCAAGCGGTTCATACGCTACCGACCTTGTAACCATTGGGCAGATAAGAGCTGGACAAAATCACTCTCAAGCCATGGAGCTGGGATTCGCGACAGTCAATCACGACGCCGATATCCCACACGAACACGATAATGACAGCACCAGCCACATCATCAAAAGTACGACAGAGTTTCAGACGGAACGCGCTGGAAGCGACGAGGAAGGGTTATGCGACGGGAGATACTCAAAAGATTCAAGAGAAAGGAGGTTACAGTAGTAGGCATCTATGACTCTTGCGGGAAATAATGATAATCAACAATCACATTATCGCTCAGGGCTACAATTCGGCTGCGACTGCATATTGTGACTAGGGCAAAAGATCACATCTAATATGTACCAATCGACCCGAGTTGAGCACCGACATAATATCCAATCTGCTGAACAGCCCCCGATTCGACCGAGGCACAACAGTTTAAAAATAGATACCTTTACCGGACGAATCAAACGAATTGGATTAGCCGCATCAAGGCTATGATATTTTATGATCAATATGGTATGTTTTACTAGCAATATGGTATGATAACTTCGCATCAAACCACAAATCCGATTCCATAGCTACAAGTCAGAATCGCCCACCGCAGCACATCCACCTTTCGTGGAGTTCCCCTGAGTTACCCTTTAGCACAGCCATGAGAGGTAAGGCTTGAACAACGAGAACATTTGGAGAAGAGAACCCTGAAGCTGAAACCAAACTCTCCGCATAGTCCTCGTACGAACTCCTGTCACGCAAGGTTTCTTCTAACGTGATGTGGTTGGACCGCGGGGGCTGTGCCGTGTGCGCTGCGAAGATCGTGGCAACCAAAACTGTGTCCTCCTGTTGCCGAGGGGCCCTTAGCAGGGTTTACAAGTGCACCATAAAGGGCTCGGGGCACTCTGCTGTGAAGTCGCTGATCGCTTGCACAATGATGCTTGTTGAGATGCCCTCCATGTGAGCATCCCTGTCAACGGAGCCATTGTTACACTTCGATGACTAGGCGGAGTCTGAAGCACCTAACTGACCATGGTCTTGACTTGTGTTCACATTTTCAGACGCATTCAGTCGAATTATTGTAATTGTTTCATCAGAAACTCCGGGCTTGCGCCATGTAATCGTAAAGGGAAACTGAACACAAATCTTGCCTCTCTCTTTGGGTGGCAGCGGGCCTAGCAAATCAATTCAAAAATTCTGTGAAGACATAGCCGTCAAATACGAAGCTAGCGATTGTGCCTTCTGTGATCAAAGAAGTTTCGCTGATAAGCATGAGACTTTTTTAGAGGATATGAATCAGTCGGTACATCGGCTCTCATCCAGGAATCAGTCGGCTTTGAGGCGATACCGACCGGCTTTGGTTACTTTAGATCGGAACAAAAGAACCAAGCAATCCCCCCAATCACTGCTTATTTGTTTTCTGTACGGCAACTCTACTTTCTGTTTTGTCTACCCTGGAAAGTATACGCTGGCCGAGGGATGTCGCAAATCTGCTGGCACTTTTGAATCGAGCCGAGACGAGTTCGGCTCACCAACTCTACACCATGGCACGGAGGAAAAGCCGATGCAGGAACGGCCAGAACCACAGGAGACGAATAATTTAAATACACAATCTGCTCCAGAGGCTACTCCGAGCCCAATTGACGGAGGTTACGGCTGGGTTTGCGGGACAGCTGCTGCCGTAACCAACGGCCACTCTTGGGGCTTCAATTTTGCCTACGCGGTGTTTCTCGCCTACTATCTGGACAATGATGTTTTCCCTGGGTCGTCGCCTATGCAGTACGCCTTTATCGGAGGTCTGAGCTTGACGTCCCTCCTCGCTGTTTCACCACTTACGACCATCCTAATGCGTAGGTATGGCATTCGCCCTATTATGTTTTTTGGAGTAGTGCTCAAAACCGCCAGCCTTGTCATCGCCAGCTTCGCAACACAGTTATGGCATCTATTCTTAACGCAGGGACTCCTCTTCGGCGCTGGAGTCGGTCTGCTGTTTATACCTACAGCTGCCGTTGTGCCTCATTGGTTTACAGCAAACGGATCACTAGCCAGCGGAATATCCCTCTCTGGAGCCGGCCTTGGAGGAGCTGTATGTTCACTGGCCGCGGGTGCCATGATTATCAGCCTTGGCCTCAATTGGGCGTTTAGAATCCTGGGCATAATTGCTTTCACCGTTAATTCGAGCTGCATTTTCCTTATACGCGACCGGAACACAGCGGCTGGGGTTAAACAGGGCGCTTTTCACATCATATCTTTAAGCGTGCGGAGTATCAGCTGCTTATCGGATTCAGCATCTTCACCATGCTTGGATATTTTTCACAGAGGAGTACAAAGCTAAGACCAAGTAAGAGTATAGAAATCATAGGATAGAAACTTTTCAGGATTCAAGTTATCGGCGAGCTTTATTAGCTAGATTGCTGAACTCTACGGTATTTATACTAATAAAGCTCGGATAATTTACTATTTATAATAAAGGTATATCTGTAGATCCCTGTATATAATTATACCAGCTTCTAATAAAGAGTATTAGAAGGATTTACTTTATACTCTGCTATTGTTATTCTGTACTATAGGGTATACCTATTAAGAGGAGGGTTACTGGCAAAACGTTTGAGCTGCGCCCAGTCTGTTGAGGAAAGTGGGAACAGCTCATTCTGCTTTTGAGAGAGCACTAGCAAGTGTTATTCTAAGGGTGTGTCTTGGCAGACTCCACATTATTTTTGGACTCTTACCTTACAGCACAAGCCTGCATAGCTAATCTAACCAATCGCTCATATTAATGTTTCTGAAGCAAAATAAGTAGCTAGTTTATTTAGCAGATACTGGGCAATATGTGCAGTCTACCCGACTTTCGATATGGATGCTCATCGCCTGAGCTTGCTCACGACCCTGAGATGCCCCCCATCCAAATTGACGACCAAACAATACGCCATGCCATATACGCTAATATACGTGCTGATATCCAGCCGCCAACATTGTCCTAGAAGGAATCTGTAGGCTTGACTTCCCATGCGTCATATTTTATTCATTTTACCACGTGAATGCCTCTATCGGGTAAACTTATATCGGATATCATATTTCCTTCCTGGAACCCAGTTGATGTCCCAGATGCTGATGTTGGGAAGAATAGGTTGACAGTTACATGTAACTCCTCGCTCACAGCTGCCATGCCATTTCCTGACTCCACATCGCTAAATCTAAAAACATTAAAATAAAGAATAGAAACATCTCTGATTTCATTTTTGGCAGCAATTGTCGACGGAGAGCCACGTGTGAGATATTACGCTACCCAAAGCGCACGTGGCCATGGAAAGTGTTCCCTGAAACGACGAAGCCGGGGTTGGAAATGTTGATAGGCCCAATCGTCTCGGTGCCGAGTTGTGTGGGTCGAGACAATACTTGTTGTCCATCTAATGTCGATCGCTGTCCCTGGCGCGACTGGCTCCACACGCGTCGGGGTTGTCTCCGGTTCAAGGACCTGTTGCTCGGTTGAGTAGCAACCTCGCCCAGAGAGCTTTGGGAGTTCTGTTGCGCAGGCAGGCTCAGTTCTCTCCCATATGGAGAGAAAGATTGTGCCGAGGAATGTACTAGCGCCAGGCTGTTTTGTTCGTTGTCATCCCTGGCTTTCCGGATTTCACCAACCCATCTCATAATCTCTCCAGAAATAGAGCGGTATCCTTCATCCGACTCACTGGAGAACTTAGTGATTTCCACATGATTGCCTGTGATTCCAATGGCAGTATATCCAGGCATTTCTGCCGAATGCCTAGGCACAATCTAAACGACCAAGTTAGCCAGCCCGCTAGAACGCCTGCCATCTAGATCTATTATAAGACAACTTACCTCTCCAAGTCCCTTGAAACCGCCATCTTCAAAAAAGCAGGTGATATTGAGGGCAGGTTGCCCTTGGATCTGACGGCCCCTGATCATGCTATGGAAATCGCTCTGGATGCGAGCCAATACCTCTGATTTCGGCTTCAAAACTCCTAATATGGCGGTGTTGGTTTTTTGGACAATGTTTCGCATCTGACAACAAATATATACCCAATTTGCCAGCGCTGATCCACAATGAGGTGTTCCTAGGAAGCAAACGCCATGAATTAAGGTGTTGATTCGCTGAATGTGAGGCTCAGCGCTGCTCCGTGATACTAGCATTGCCTGACTCCGTGGTCAATAAATATGCTCTCTGCAATTCAACTGAGAAATCACGCTCACATCCTGGAAAACCAGCCCTCCGAGACTGTGTGTAACGAAAAGAATCGGACGATTTTCACTCTGTGTACGTTGACGGAGATGCGCTAGGTCGTTGATAAGGTTGGCTGCGTGGTCACGGATTCGATTCTGCGATGCGGCAGACCAAAAGTGACCAACATCAGCATCGTACCCGAAAGTAAGAATCCGAGTCTTGGGGACATCTAAACTAAGAAGATCCCTGGGCCAAAACACACGGCTGGGCTTGTGAGTCCAGGTGTTTACCCTGTTCCCGGTTAAGCCATGGACGAATATGATGCTGGTTTTTGTTAGCTATGACGCGTCACTTTATTTCTAGAGGTAGGGGTGGGTTTGAACGTACTCTGCCACAGCATCCTCGGAATCATGACAGGTCTCGAGGCCGTACGCCGCTCCTTCCGTGGAGTATTGGTCCCCGTCTGGAGCGTTGGCAGTTTTCAAAAGTTTTCTTTTAAAAGTCTTCATAGTCTTTCTCGAGACCATCTTGCTTACTCGAATCAAGGTAATGATTACTGAATTGTGGAGAGGGAATAGTGCTCAATATATAGGGGCTGCGTATCGAGTACCGAGTTTGACATCCAACGTTCTATTTTGTAAGCCAGGCAGCGACTGTGCCGCTCTACAAGGCTCTCTCGAAGATGGCTGCAACCGCGTCTCTAAATCGCTGCGTTGGACGCAGCGTGACCAATAGCCGACCCTATGCGCCACTCTCATGCATCCGTTCCCTCCGATGCTTACTTGCCCGCACTTTTGTGCATTTGTAGCTGAGTATACTTGAGCCAGTTGGCGCGAAGGTCAAGCTCGACAACAAGACAAGGAATTAAAATATGATAAGAAGAATTTAAATTATGAGGAATTTCTAGGCAGACAGTCTATCTATTTGGACTTTTTTTTTGATATGAATCTTGTTTGGGTATCTTTTGAATACGAAGAATATACGTCGCCCTTGCACGCCTCATTGATGATCCAAGGAGAGCTGAGTTGAATACGAAGAATATACGTCGCCCTTGCACTGCCTCATTGATGATCCAAGAAGAGCTGAGCTTGACGGCCCCCTCGGGACCAACAAGGCTCTGTCATCTGCCTACAAACTAGGCAAAATGAGACATAATGAGACACACCGGATTCGTAAGTATTCGCCATGTGGCATCTTTCCCTCCCCCTTCCCTCCTATGTCGATTATGCTATTCGCAGGGACCGCGCTCTCCTACATAACCTCTTATAGCTTCGAAATTGCCATTATAGCTCACACATCGCAGTTCCTCCAAAACATCTGGAAAAGATACACCTATTCAAGCCATGGCGATGATAAATAATCCATGTTCTGAGTTATCGCGGGAGCAACATGTTCCGGCCATGACGCTTAATCAGCCAGATGTTACATTTATTGGCAACAGATTTGAAAACAGTGAAGTCTTGTTTGGTTTGTGTAAAACCTAAGCAAATTAACTGAATGATCTATGCTAATGGAAATAAAAAGTGAATCGTTCCAAGACACCAAGAGAACTCGAAGCAGACTGCAAGCAGGCCCTAGGCTCAACAAACCCTGACGATCACCTGCGCGATATTCGTGCTAAAAAGCCTTCGCTTGTTGATGCCGATTATGAATGGGTTTTGCACAACAAGAAATTCCAAAAATGGATCGACGAACGAAACAAATCGCAACTTCTTTGGATTTCTGGAAGCCGCATGGGCGACAATACAATGATGTCAATCTACTTGATACGTGAACTGAGAGAAATGAAGAAATCCACAGTCTTATTTTTTTTCGTTGACAGCCGAGAGGAGGAGCGAAAAAGCGCCGTGGATATCCTCCGTGGTCTTATCCTTCTATTAGTAAAAGCTCGACCGAGCCTCCTACAACGTCATCTGATTAAAGAATTCGAGTACCAACGCAAAGACTTGTTCAACAGCAAATATTCGCTGATGACTCTCTGGAAGATTTTTGCGACGATGGCCAGGGATCAAGAGACTGGAGACCTCATTATTATCATTGACGCTCTGGACGTGTGCGCAGAGGAGTCATTACGACCATTTCTGAGAAAGATTTGCGATTTTTTCAACCAGGACTATTATACAAGCAAGAACTTTAATCAGAAACCGAAAAGGTCAGAATTGAATAACTCAATTAAACTGATAGTTCTGAGTCGAGAATACCCAGCACACCTCACAGAGTCCTTGTCACGATTCCCTCGCATCAAGCTTAGACCCATGGTAAGGAGTGATGTTCCTCTAGTATTGAAAACACTCGCAATCTAATTCGGGATAGAAAACGGAGCGCCCTCCGCCCCTCCCTCCTCGGCAACCCAAGACTTTGACGAAGTCACCTGATAGCGGCTCTATACATGTATCGATAAAATCTTTTTGGGAGCGTTGTAAGCAAGAACTGGAAAATCTTCTGCGAAAATAACAAAAGGCGGAGAAGGAATCCTTGTTCCCTGACCGAGCGCGTACTCAAGGGCATTCACTGGACGCCCAACCTTGAGCTTCTTCATCTCGGACATGGGCAGCATTGGCGGATTATAGGTACCCGCATTGACCATACAGTCTTTAATAAAGCAGGCCCAGTAGGTTTTGGCTTCGATGGCTTGGGAATATCGGTCATGGACATGGTCATTGGAGGTCGGGTCGAGGGGATATGGGGCGGTACGCATGCTGTATAGCGCTTGCATCATGCGGATAGCCATGCCTATGATATTTAGTGCAAAGCCAAAAAAGGAACGAGATCAACATATTACCGCAGTACATCCATGCTTTGTGAAAGTCCCTAGTTCCCCATTCGTGAAGTGTGATTATCAGTAAGGCTTGAACAAACTCGATCTTAGGACTTCCTAAAAGAGCCTCTAAAAGTCTCGCTCTCATATATTCAGCATACTCCTCTCGCGACCGCAAGGTATCTGTCCATGGTACGTCTGCTGGCTCAAGTCTTGCCTTTATAACGGTGAGGACAGCAGCAAAGAGGATCTTGTGTTGCGGTAGACATGGACTAGATGCGAAGCCACCCATCAAAGCCAGCACATGAATGATGGTAAGCTCTGGGAACTGGTTCGAGAACGTTTTTAGTATCGCTAGTTTTCTGCTCGTGGAGATTTGAGACATGTGTTCGTCGATATCTGCTGATCCAACATGGCCGGGACCAAGGCCACCTTGGTTTCCTGACGCGTCTGCCGAAAGCCGAAGACTTCCTACGAAGGTCTGAGTTGAACGACTGCATGCCATTGGACTCTAGTTGCGGCCGCGTTGCCCTGAGAATCGGCTTTTTGATGGGCGTCGTGAGTTGGCACCCTGGGAAACCCGACCGCTCGCATCTTTGGCATGGCGATCTGCCCTTATGAACGGATTTCCTGAGCGGGAAACTTGGTCAACGGCATGCAAACGACGCCAACCCTATGGACTGTTCACTCACCTACAAGCATCGCACGATAAGCTCGATCGCATCTTGTCGGCTTTAGAATCGGCACAATTTCGAGATACAATGCCCAAGCCAGGACAAGGGAGCGGATCGTATTAGAGATCGGCTAACAACTTCCATGCCAGGGCTCATCGGAATTCTCGGGTTTCGCTCGGTTCTCAAACCGCTTAGTCACTGTTGAAGAAGATACCTCTCATTCCCGATGCTTATGTGGGGAAGTCCGAATCAAGTTTGCCGGCACTATGACCATAACACCGAATATAACGAGGAATCGTGACAAGCCAATTGGCTCTTTCATCGTGGAAGCAGATAGGCGGTGGTATAACTCCTCTATAAATGTAGGTTACTCATCAAGTTAAGGGTGAGTCGACTGAGACCCCTTTACTCAATCACTCCACGCTGTACACATCCCGAAACTGGCCTTGCCCGCTGAAGTCCCCAAAAGCAACAAGTCGATGTCTAACAGCTGTATGCCTCTGCTCCGAGTCCTGGATGGAATCATCAATTATCAGACGGATTGTCCTTCCTTGAAGCCTCTCTTGTATCATGAGATGGAGAATGGTCTTCAAGTACGACCACGTAAAGAAACCTGGATCGGCCTCATCGATGCTCTTGATGTAGGGGATCACATGCTCTAAAATTATCATCACAACCCGGGTACCCTCACTTAGCAGGGCGGTGATGATAAGCAGCATATCAACACGGAACAGCGTGAAATTCTGACGAGTGAAGTTCATGCCGCAAATGATCCCGAGGATCACTTTAGCCCAGGCTTCCGAGACAGGAGCCACTGCTCCTGAGTTGAACA
The DNA here is from genome assembly GCA_037952775.1 of Clonostachys chloroleuca. Classification (NCBI taxonomy): domain Eukaryota; kingdom Fungi; phylum Ascomycota; class Sordariomycetes; order Hypocreales; family Bionectriaceae; genus Clonostachys; species Clonostachys chloroleuca. The sequence goes on from JBANAY010000003.1 coordinate 30,523,452, forward strand.
CAGATCGGAGATAATTGCAAATCATCCGAGATAGCAAGTACAAAATGTGATCAAGGGCTCTGCTCTCGTTAGCAAGCCGATATGTTACCAGCACATCCGAGATGGAATTGCTAGTCACAAAATCCGAATCAGTGGCAATTTTGACCCTTGGTAGATCAGACTCCGCAACCCCTTCGTACCACTGGTCGAGCTGTTTAGCGAAGTAAGTGCACTGTTGTTTTATCATATGCTGAGTAAGGCTGTCGGAATAAAAGTCTTTCTGCTGAGCCTGGTGGACGTCACAGTCTCTGTTAAGGACCAATTGAAGCCACTGGCTAACTCGCTCGGACGGACTCGGCACAATGTTACTTTCTTCTTCATCCGCATCTGTAGATGAAAAGGGCGGCAGTGGTGAAGAGTCCATTTGGGAGTTTGACAAAAACGTAGCTTCCATGAAGTATCGTGAGTGAAGTTTCCAAAGCCCAATCAAAACCTCTCGGATTGAGATCTGTTGATCAAGAACACTGCTTATGTCATATGCATCGACGGCAGTTATGGTTTTACGGGTTGCCAGACTTGAGAACTTCCGATCGCAGCGAAGCATTCTCCATGCTTTAAATAAGCCCGGGGTTGAGCAAGTGCTAAAGTCCATCCGAGAGGCGAGTGCGTCAAGCCCACATGCATGATTTCTCACACCAAGAGGAGTGCCTACTTCAATATCATGATAAGCCAGGAGCAATGCCGCAGCAGCTAGCTGTTCCAGGTCCCCCTTATGTGGGCTCTCCAGCTGCTCATTGAGAGTCTTGACAGCCGTGTCATAGTATAACCAATTTATTTTGTCGTTACGTCCATATGCATGGACTGCTTCCTTTGCGATGTCGTGACTACTGTTGCCTCGATTTCGGTCCAATTTAAGAAAGCTCGAGGAAAGGGCTAGAACTGCCGCCCGAAAACAGCGGTTTTTGTAGAACCATTGGGGAAAGGTTACACCAACTGGAGTCCTCGGGAGGACTTGCTGACTGAAATACATGAGAAGGGCCTCCTCTACCTCAGGCCGCAGGGGAAAAGATCTAGGTTGAGAGCCCGAGTGGTCACTTGCTGATCTTGGTGACTCTCCCCACGAGTGTGAATGACTGGTCGAACATGAAGGGGTCTGTGTAGGATTTGGAGAGGGTTGATTCGAGAAGTGCCCGGAGCCACTATCGCCTTCAGTTCCAGCGCCTCCAAAGTCGCTATGGTGGAAGAACTTGGGTCGAACAATATCCCCGGGGGTTCGAACGGCAGGACCAATGGTGTCATCTTCCCATTGTCTTGTGATTTCATGAAGTTGCAACCCAGGCGCATACTCGTCCAGGGAAGGTAAAGAAGGCTTAGATATAGGCTTTAATACGCTGCCACAAGTTGAGAATGATGATTCGCCAACTCGGGAGACACTGAAGATCTTGGCCGATATCATATAGTCCGTCTGAGGTGGAAGACGTGTGTTTTCGTATGGCTTAGGAGAATATTCGGGCTGCTCGCGACTGACGTGGATAATCGTGTTTCCTGAATCGAGGGCAGACGACTCCCTGACCACGCGACCTCCTTCCAGGCATCTTTTCGTATCGACGTGACGCGAGTCCTCCAGTGGGTCAATCCGCTGCTCGTTGAAGCCTTTGAAAATAAGCGGCCGCTGATATATGCAGTCCAACCCGCGCGCTGACACAGGCGACACATTGAGGTCGGGTTTCATCGCACTTAATTTTTGTCAACGGGATCCTTGCGTGAAAATTGGCCGGTAAAGCGCACCTTTTTCCGGCGATTGCGACAGGCCTGACACCCTGTCCTCCTTCTGCTTGTCTCGACTCTTCGCCTCCGCGCTGAGGTCTCCATGGCAAATGTCAATTCGCTCACGAATCAAATTCTGCTGAGGATATCACACCACCTATTGACATCGATAGCGGCTGCCGATTGCTTTCTTTCTCGAAATAGGTATGGTAGTCGGGTCTTTGCGAGGCGCGAGCCCATATCAGCATGACGCCATATCGTTTTTCGCGCACGCTTTGGCAAAAGGAGAGCAGGTTGTGTTAAAGTTAGCCAGGCTATTGATATAAGGACGAGATAAACTTGACAGGCCACCCACAAGAAGTGGGCAGCAGGCATCCTTGGCTAAACTAAATGGGGTGAAAACAATCGCCGGTCAGACAGACTGAAGAAAGATATTTTGAGCTCATCCACTGATTGCAGTTCCAACGACCTCTAATGGGGCATTGTGGATGCCAAGAATGGCGCAATCTGACCCCGTTCTTGTTGCATCCATCAAAGCCCTGGTTTAGCGTATGCACTTGGATACACCCATCTTGTGCCATTGGTCAATTCATAGTTCATGAACGGCTGGCGATTAAATTTTCCCTTTTGGGTCTCTTGTGGCTCGAGGACCCTTACTCAATGTTCCTCTGCGGTGTGGCAGATCGGAAATACTCCATCGATATCAAGGGTAAGGCTCATGTATAATAGATACGATCCTCCACCCTAGATAGGTGGGATCTTCATCCATCTCCTCTGGACTCTACTCGCTCATAGACACACTCAAGCTCGTCCTCGGGTGTTTCATTCATGATGGGTAAACCCTCACACGCCATCACCCACACAACTGCGGAGTCATCGTCTGTGGACGATGAGGTCGTTGACAATGAAATTGAGCGCAGCGAGCCCCTGAATCCTACAGAACAAAATTCTCAGCTCGTGAAAGGCGCAGTCGTTGTTCGTGATGGGAAGGACATTTCCGAGTATGTTGTTAGCACTCAGGATGATGGCGACCCAGCTTGCACTTTTCGCTCCTTCATCATCGGATCAGGTTTGACTGCTCTTGCCGCTTGTATCAACCAGATCTACTACTACAAGCCAGTTGAGGTGTCATTTGCTTCTGTTTTCCTCTGTCTGATGGCCTATGTTATTGGACTTGCCTGGTCTAAGCTGCTTCCACGCCGAGAGCATGTTCACAAGTTTTTGCCCTCACAAGCTGCATGGCTCGGTCCTGTTGTCCACTTTATCAATCCGGGACATTTTGGTCTGAAGGAGCATGCTGTCGCTTCAATTCTCTCTACCTCAAGCGGTAACGGAGCTGCCATTGTCCAAGTGTTTGGGGCTGAGAGGTTATTCTACAATCGTCAGACAGAAGCCGCTACTGCCATTCTCACCATCTTCTCTGCTTCAATTTTTGGGTATGGTCTCGTTGGCCTCCTAAGGTCGATCATTGTTCATCGTAAGTTCATTGCTCTCTTGTTGTTCAGGAGCATATCAGCTAACATTAGTTCTCTTAGCGACTGAAATGGTTTGGTGGCAATGCTTGCCAATGATATCCATCTACCAGACCTTCCACCGCGACCCGAAAGGCGCCAACAGAGACCGCCTGCGCATGTTTGGCTTTACTTCGATCGGCATGCTGATTTGGGAGCCAATTGCTTCCTACATTTGGCCATGGTTGAACGGCATTTCGATTCCATGCCTTGCTTCGATGCATGCCCCTTCTAGTACTAGGACGGTGATCAAGAATGTATTCGGTGGGATTTCTTCCAACGAAGGTCAAGGCCTCTTCAATTTCTCACTTGACTGGCAGTACATCACCTCCCGATATATGTCTCTACCATTATTGCAGCAGGCAAACTCCTGGGTTGGGATCCTTATTTCTTACATCATGTGCTTCTCGCTGTACTATGGAGGTGCCTGGGGTGCAAAGAAATTACCCTTCATGTCCACGGCCATGTTTGATGCAACCACTGGAAAGGTATATAACCAAACGGCCATCTTTGGTAGAACAGCCATCCTAGACCCCGCTGCCCTCGAAAAACACGGGCTACCCAGACTCACTGCAACCAATGTCTGGGCTAATATGGCCGCAATGGCCGCTATTGGCGGCCTCTTCACTCACATTGGTCTGTTTTATGGTCCCAAGATCAAGCAGTCTCTTGCTCGCGCATGGAAAAACGAGCAGCCTGATATACACTACAAGATCATGCAGCAAAACTACAAGGACGTTCCCCAGTGGTGGTATGCTATAGTTCTGCTGGTCGGGTTTTTCTTTGGTCTCGGGGCTATATACGTCGGGAACACTACACTTGACCCATGGGCCTACGTGGTTGCTATCCTCCTAGGCTGTATCATTGCTCCCTTTTCACTCTGCCTCTACGGCCTCCTTGGAACAAGCATATCCACCAACAATCTGTCCAAGATGCTTTGCGGTGTCCTCCAGCCTGGAAAGCCAGTTGCAAACCTCTACTTTTCCATGTTCAGTCACGAAGTAACCGTTCTGTCTGTTTTCCTAGCCACGGATCTCAAGATGGCACAGTATCTTAAGATTCCATGGCGTACCATGTTTCTCCTTCAGACATACGGCAGTCTTCTTGGCACGGCGCTCAACTATGTCATCATGGATAACATTGTTACTAATCGCCGAGAAATCCTTCTGGACCCCATTGGCAATCAAGTCTGGAGTGGTCAAAAGATCCAGTCCCTCAACACAAATGCCGTCACTTGGTCGTTGGCTAAGTATGTGTATGGCTTTAACAAAGATGGATACGGGTGGATTCCCCTCTCGATTCTCTTTGGTGCTGCTGTTCCTGTGGTCCATTGGCTCATCTCACGGAAGTTTCCCACTATATGGGGTCACGATACTCGCAAGATGGTGTCTCCTGTCATCTTCCACAACGCTTCCTCTACAACCGCAGGCACTACATCCGTGGTTTGGTCTCAGGTTGCTACAGGGATAATATCTCAATGGTGGCTGCGTCTGCGGCACCCTGCATGGTTCGGCAAGTACAATTACATTGTCGGTGGCGGCTTGGATGCGGGAGCCAAGGTCATGATGTTCATTCTTACGTTCTCTGTGTTCGGTGGCTCTGGCGCTGAGGTTCCTTTCCCCAAGGTAAGTCATCATAGCCATCATATCGATACATTCATGTAATTAACAACATTTTTAGTGGTGGGGCAATCCCGTATCCAGCGCAAAGCAGTATGCTGACTACTGTGGCACTGGTTAAACACTGATGACAACTAGTAATACTCATTTATCGAGGTTAGATGAACTGTCTAGTCTTACTTCATGGGTCTCATAACAGTTAAACAAGTTAGAAAAAATAGAACGTCAAATGGAATTTACGCGTCTCATACACTTGGTTGAAGCTTGCTTAATGATATGACCTTGGCTTCTCCTGATGAAGACGGCCTAGTCATGCTTATGTCTAGGGTCTACATCTATGACACACAGTAAAATATTACCTTATTTCATTACTTTGAACCAGGTAGCATTGGTAACATAGTTTATTTAGACCACATGTCTGTGATTAAATCTAATACTCGTTTATCGGACTATAATCGACGGAACTGCCGGAGCTCTGGTAGAAGCTACCTGATCAATATTCAGAGAAATCAAAGGTCGTATGCACCATCATGACCGTTCCCGCGGTCTATATTTCTTGGATGAACCCAAACGCCTCGTTTCGTTCTTATTTGAACCGCACGCTCCTCGGTGGAATCGGTCCAACTCAAGTCTGCGCTGGTCAATTCAAGTTCACAACCACAAGCACAACGTACACACGTCGCTCGTCATAGGCCGCACGAGCTATCCACCCTTCCAGCCGTCGTATCAAGATCGCTGTCCCCAAAATATATTCAGAAACATGATTGGCCCGTGTTCTCTCAAGACGCCAGCGTCCGTGTGGTCAGAGATGGAAAAAAAAAATTGGACGAACGGGGAATTGAACCCCGGACCTTTCGCAAAGCGCTATCAGAGAAGATGCGAAGCTATTCCTGTTAGTTGCTGCTGAAATGATTCTTTTCGGAAATTGGAAACATACCGAACGCCATACCCCTAGACCACACGCCCTATTGTTGGTTTGCTCCGTTCTGCAATTGCGAGATTCAATGCCTCCCTGTCCTCTGGGAATCGACAAAGGGCGTTGTCTACGTCCCAGGTAAGATCATAATTATGCTGCCTTTCATTCTTAATTTCATTCTCGTAACCGAGACATGCGGGATGGATCATGTAAACTGCCACGATCGCCTCCAAGGCCCGGAGTTGAGGAATCTCATTCCAGATGCCCGTGCTTACTTGTCTGAACTCATCGAAGATCTCCGGGTCCGGCGTCCCATAAACGACGCTCATTTCGTATACCATCCGCAAGGGAACCAGGTGGCACATGAGCATCCGTTGGTATATGGCCGCAAGTAGCACACACTTGAAGTATGTTTTTTTACCCATCATCAGATTCTTTGCATAAGACTCTTTAGCCACCTTATCTCCTCCAGCATCGGTCTCTAGTGAGTCTTCTTGACTTCGCAGCGTCGAGTCCTTCATGTCCTGCAGTCTTTGGCGAATAGTTACGGCAAGTCGTGTCATACCTTGGCTGAATGGGTCGGCATATATTCGCCCAAAATCATGGTACAAAGGAGCGAGTCTTCTGGTGTATTTATGAAGAAGCAGCATGTCGTTTATCAAAAAAGGTCGTACATCCGAGGTAGATGACTGTTCTTCTGCACACCGGTCGAATGCCTCCTTCCAAGGCGATGTCCTGATGAAGTCGTTCTCTCCGCTCCTAGTTGGATCACGCAACTTGAGAGGAGGGGTAAAACATTAGCTATGGTACCACACGATGTATTGTCGAACCTAGACTAACCAGAAGCCCATGAATTTCGTTCGTAACCGCGATCTCAAGCGGGTCCTCAAACTTCGGCAGTCCTCTTCTTATGAGGGCTTCTCTGATCCCTTTCAGATGCAAATCTGCATACCTGCCTCCATCAAAGAGCTTGCTCGTGCGTTCGAGAAGTGTCATCGCAGCCAGAGTTTCAATACTGCAGGCCTGAACTGCCACCAGTGCACGGCGGAGACTCCGCAGAAGCTTCCCGTACTGGGGCATCTCCATCAGTTCTCTTCGTTTCCGATGACGGCGGGAGTCTGACCATGCAGCACAAAAAAGGTCCACCGAGTCACGCAAACAGGCGCTCGCGCCCAGGCGTCGCGGAAGCTCAGGAAGGTAGCTCATGTGGACACTTATCAGTCCCTCTGAACCGTGATCCATGCTGGCGACGAGACGGACGCTGATTCGGTCCGCGAGAGTTGTGGGGTTGCTTCTGGGGAGCCCGACTTGAAGCAGGAGGCCGTATTCAGCTGACTCGTCCCCAACTTTTGAATAGTATACCTTGCGCAACCTCAGGGATGGGCTAGGGCTGCTGGATGGTGTTGACCTGCTGTCTGTTCCTGAAAATTCGCCCTGTGACTCGTCTGGATTCTCACTGCGTGAAGCATTGTTGATAAACTTGACGAGCTGCGTAGGTCCTGGGCACTCAAGCCTACGCTGCTTGCATTGTTCGCAAGTTGGCCAAGTCTCGTCGCACTAGGAGAGGTATGTTAGCTCGTCCTGAATTAGTCCGCCGTTGCGCCTGGGGCTGGAGGATGCACTACTCTGATCTTTCTCTGCTTGCAAGTCTGGCAGCCCCTCGACTTTGGAATGCCAGGCATTATGTCGATATGCACAGTGAGAGAGTAAACGTTTGAAGTGAGAAGAACAAAAGAAATGACCTATGATGCAAGCAAAACAAGCATATACCAAAGACTGGTGATGAGCTAGCAACAAATATTGATTCCATTCGAGAGAAGCACCACCGGACTGGTGCAGAACTATATCTGCATGCTGACGTCTGGTGGACGTTTTTAAGTTAGCCTGTCCCACACGTCCACACCAAGCAAGATCTTGTGAGTCGCCAAGGGGTACTACCGCCAGATGGGACTTTGGGGATGGAGGATCGGCATGGGTCCCAAGAATCGAGACAGGCCTGCTGTCAATTGATGATGCTGATGGAACTTAGGGGTAAAGGAGGCCTACCGGCAACCTGGTAGGTAGTATCGACCCTCTGTTCTTGAAGGAGAGGTTCGACCTAGGTGAAATGGTGCATTATTTCCCTAAAGGGAGGTCGCCGGCAGCTCATTGAGTGGCGAGGGCACCTCTTCCAGGCTCAGTCTCGCGGCAGCCACGCGTGTGCCCTGGCAGGATACGACAATAGAGATGAGCGATACCACGTTACCAGTATGACAGCGGTAGGGCTGATCCGCCGCCGACAGATCTGTCTTGTCTTCAGTGGAGGGACTTAAATTACACTTCGGCAGTAGATCTTATTATTACTACTAATTAGGCATCATGATGGCAGTTACAAACGTAACCCGTTGGTTTGGTGCCGGACATACCTGGATGTTGTCTCGGCCAGTACCGGTATCGTCAGCCATTGATGTCAGCTTAGCTTATGCTGAACAACTAACGTACATCGGCATCACGAAAGGCCTCCCACTGGTTCGATCACGAATTCCAGGGTTAATTTTAAATATCCGGTCTCCCAAGAGATTGCCGTATGCCACTGTGGCCGGTCGTTAACCTCCTTGTCTGACTGAGCCATTGCGATTATTGCTTGTCGGCTGCTGATCCTTGCCTCCTAAGAAGCCTCCTAGGAGGCTAAGACAGACCCCGGTCGGTATATTTCCCCCGATTAGGAAGATTCTCGTACATTGGGGCTCCATCCGGCACTTAGCGGGCTCCTGGACTGGCCCCATACGAGCTGTAATCGCCGACCAGAACTGTGCCTGCCATGCATCTCGTCTGATGTCCAACCATGCCGCCTAGTTCGTTGCTAAATTTACCTCGGGGATTTCCAGACATGCCCACCCATGATTCTGCTGTGGCAGGTTGGTTTCTTGTTTTGTTATTTCTGCCCTCTTCTATGCTAGAGGCATGCCAAGCTGTTCAACTGCCGGAAATATATACAGGTATCGCCAACTACCTAGGTACTAGGCCTCCAACGAGGGTAACAAACTTGCTCCACTGATGTATTACCACCAGGAATCCTCTAACCCCTAAGACACCCGTGGAACCTAGTTGTTGGCGCGACATTGGCCGCCCCAGGCCTATTCAGCCTTCGCAGTGGCTGGACAAAAAGTAGAAGTGCATTCCTCAGACTGAACGATCAGCAACTCAGTGTTTCAAGCCTAAATATTTCCAGCGAGTGAGGACAAAGGTCTCATGTCGGCTTATTCCGCCGCCTACTAGGTTGCAGAAAGCCCCTTCTTCCATTCCTCCCTTATTCCCCGGGCACAGTTAGCACTGGTCCTGCTTATTATTGTTTTCCCTTTCTCGTCTTTTGCTTTTCGGTGTTACATTCGCGAAATGAACGCATCAACCCATCACCGCGGCTTGCTCACCCATGTTATCTAGGAAGTGGTTCGCACGGGGCAACGGCAGTAGTGTAGGATTGCACATTCATGGCCACCACTATTACAACTAGACCCTTGCAAGGTGATATTCCACCGAATCCGGTAGTGTGTGAAATATGATAGAGGCGAGATAAGCTCTTTTGTAAACACGTATTCGGACCTAAAAAAAGTATCCGCCACGTGCTAACGTGAATCCCGGGAACTTGATATGTTCCGTGACTACTGGTAGCCAATAAAATAAGAATCCCATGATTCAGAGGGTCACCCTCAAGCGACGTCATGCACTTGGCCGAGAAAAGCACAGTAGGCGGAGGAACCTGGTAACCGGCCTGTCAGGTTCACTGCACCACCATGTGGAAAGCCTTTGTACAGGAGATTAGCATCCTATGAAGACAACACACCCAGAATTTGTTCAAAAAAGCCCTATCTCCTGCTGGTTGTCCCCCTTTTTCAATTTCCAAGTGCTTACAATAATCATCAGCAAGGTAGCTGGCCACCATCGTTACATCGTAAGTATCAATAGTTTATAGAAGCGTGCCCTTTCCAATCCCGCTTGAACTGAATTTTGGAACTTGCCACGCCAGAGGACCCTTTGAACGGTATTATGCCCCATAATAACGCCCTTTACCTGCATTCTTGTTGCCTTCACAAGGACTTTGGGTTATTCCTAAGTTCTATTTTGTACGCGTGTGAAAAAGCTAATGCTTTTTCGAGGAACTATCATGATCTAATTCACAGTGTTACATTGCCATCATGCCAAGGAGGTCATGTAGCGACCCCAGTGCTCTTTGTTTATTATACGCAAGTCCCTCAACTCTCATGGAATTAGTAGATACTTGAAATAACTTGTCTCAGAGTTTGACTAGTCTCATCCCCTCGTCGACCTTGTAGGTATTTATAGGTCAAGCTATTTCGGTATCAACTCCGTGCCTCGGAGCAGAGATTCCGCGCCATGCTGTTGTACGAGTACTCTATGGCCCGTAGATCACACAGCATCCAGGAACATGCACGATATGCCTACACTAGACTTGGTGGGTAAATATTATCTCAAACAGTTTTGCAAATCGTGAATATTTCTGCTCATATAACCTCGAAGATGAGGCTTACTAAATGTTTTCAGTCATATTCTCAAATTTATCCCAACTGCAGCTAACACGGAGTCAAGCTACCCAGGCTACATTTTGGGAATACTATGAATATATGTTCAGTTGAATTTTTCTAAAAAAGTGAATCGTACTTATAAAAAGGTTCGGGTATAGACCGTAATTTGTGCGAAGACCGTGAAGAAAATTTATGCGTTATCAACTAGTATCTAGCCTGATCTTAGGACGCTATCCCTTACTTACGGCATTGAAAAAAAAATCTATGAAGACTTTCCTGGTAAAGAGATCGTTTTTTAACAAAAAATAACGAGTGCTGTCGGATACGAGGACCGGATTCCGCTTGAAGTCTCCATGTGCTTCGGCAGCCAAGTGCCACAATGGTCAGGCAATAACCGTCTACCAAAATAAGTCTACTCCAACTCCCGTTCGCAAATCTCTTTACTGCAGCTAAGGCTCCAAGTTATACGCATTGTCAATATATGAGAAAACCTATGAAGTAGGCTAACATACACCAAATCAAATGGCCATGATCTATAAGATGCCTACATCAACTTCGCTAAAGCCAGTAATGGCGTCTCTAAATTTGATTTCAAAACATTAAGGAAGTATATAACGACTGTAGTTTGTTACCATATGGAGCAAATACTTGTTTGGGGAAACAGCTGCGCCAAGGAGATACAGACTCACAATCGAGCGCCGTTTCATCACCTACATCTAGCTCAGGGTTTTCACATTGAGCGCAATAACTAGCATGAAGTTTTATTCTCATAGATACTTTAATTTATCGATCTCAGCTACCCCCGACAAAACCACTGGCACAAATTCGCAAATCCCCCAGAAGGAACGGATAATCATACGTGGTGTGCCTCCCGACCTTGATCTCGGCCGGCGTCCTATCCAAGGCCGCAATCTTGGCCTTCCAAGCCCGGATCCTCTCCAGCCACGCATCCTGCATCTCGGGCCGTATCATCCCCAGCCCCTCGAGTCCCTGGCAGACCATGGTGTTCTCCCACAACCGCTGCCTCCAGTCCCTCCCCTCCCCGCCGTCGAGCCACCACTCGTCCTCGAACCCATCCTGAAAGTCCTCCGCCGCCCTCTGGCGGAGACTCCCCCAGTGAGGTCTCCACCTCGAGCTTCGGAGGACCCAGACCAGTGCGATGTTGTTGTCCTTGGGGGGATCCAGGTAGTCAATGTTCTTCTCATCTTTGGCATACGGCCCCACGGGCTTGACATCCCGGCGGGGATCCAGCTCGCCGTTGGGGAGACGGGCGTCCCGGGCGTTAATCCTACCGCGCAACTCACAGGCGAAGTCCGGGACGCAGTACTTGATGTACTCCAGGCGCGTCTCGACACTCAGGGCACGATGGGTCGCGTCCCCGTCCAGATAGGCAGCCAGGTCTGGGGCGAAGAGCTCGCCGTAGATGGCGAGGTGGAAGAAGGTGCTGTTCGGGTCCGCGTCGATGGTGTAGGCGTCGTCCACGCCCCCGGACCAGAAGTCGGGCGTGGAGTACCACTGCTGGCCGACGCACTGGTCGATGATGTCCGTGACGGGGTTGATGACAGAGAAGCGCAGGGCGTGCATCTGGCGGATGCGGGGCATTGTGAGGCCGCAGTGAAGCAGGGCGAGATCAAGCATGCCGGCCGGGCCGTTCTGGAAGGCGAGCGCCAGGGCTGCCTCGTTGGCGGAGTCGAGACGGGCCCATTCTCCCAGTTGGCGAGCCGTGGCGGCCACGAGGAACTCGGGAGACGGGCGGAAGAAGACGCGCGATTGGTTATTGGCGAGTCGCAGGATGGTGTTTGGGGCCACGGATTGGAGAGTGGTGCGGAGATATGTGCATGTTGACGAGAGGGCAGAGTAGTCCTCAATATTGTGAAGACGATCTGCAAGGAGGAGGAGAAGCTCCGGCGCGAGAGAGGCCAAGGAAGCCATATTGTTCTCGATACTCTTGCAACTTAATTGCCCTCCTAGAGGTGATATGTGGTGATATGTGGTGATATATTGGGGTAGATATTATATGTAGCTGAGGCGGCAGGAGGACGTCGATTGACAGTGACTCACTCCCCGCTGATAGGATCGACAGAGAAGCCCAACGAGGGGCAGAATTGCTCATGTCAGCAAGACGAGCCAGAAAACATCCGTTTGCCACCTTGCAAGCTTCGTCAATGCACACTTGCCAAAGTCATCTTCTAACTTGTTGTGAAATATTCATTGTGTCTATGCGCTGATATAATCTAATAGCCAATCCAATCCAATATTCTATCTATAGTTCCAAACCAACACGCTGAATGCAAATACAAATGCCGGATATCATACTCTACCCATATCTTATACGCTGACCCAAAATCAAATCATACGTCATTATTCTCCCCTCAATGTTGATATTGCATTAATTGGAATTATTGCTGATGCTCGCAGCCTCCTCCATCTCTCTCTCGGTCAGCTTCTTGTGTCGTTTGCTGGGGTCTTTGGTCTCGACAGCTGGCCATAAGTCGATAACGAACGAGAAGACGTAGAAGCTGAAGATGAATGAAATGATCCACTCGAGAACAGCAGCTGCATTGGTGTTTCTGGTTCTGCTGCACGCGCCGAAGGCGATGAGGAGGGCAAGTTCGACGATAATGAAGGTGAGTTTGATCCAAAAGGACAGGCGAAGCTCGGGGAAATCGCGGTTTTCTAAAAGAGAAGAAAAGAGTTGGGGTTAGCCGCAATTCTACAGTGTGAATCGGGGAGATAAACCCGGAGGCAACATACTGAATTGGAGACGCTGGTATTCCCAGCAAAGAAAAATGGCAGAGATCAGGTATCCAATAATGAAGAGTGCCAAGAAGACCCAGTGCAGACGGCCATGCGTGCCCGTCTTAAAGATGGATAGGCAAATGAGGCCCACAGTTCCGACGGCGGCAAACAAGAGACTCAAAATGGAGAGAGCCTTCTCGCCCTTTGAGGAGTTGGGCACAAGTCGGCCCTTGTGTCTTAGCCAGCGCTCGGCGATGAAGGCAGCGTCGAGAAATACAGCCGTGAGAGTACATCCGGTAATGAAGAGAGGCTGTAAACGATCGGCGCCTATGTTGCTGATGTAGGCGATGGTGGCCCTCTCAGACATGGTGTCGTAGTGGCGGGAGTTCTCGTCGATGATCCATGAGAGGAGCATGCCGAGGAGCATACCGAGCCATGCTAGGCCGGAAATTATTGGGAAGACCTGACAAGTCAGAATTAAGCGAGGCAGTAAAAATGAAATGGGAGAATGCCTACCCAGTAAGAAACGTAAGCCGGTCTCTTCATGGTGAAGGAAATGAAGGCGACGGTGATGCACGCTAGGTGGGGAGGGGCGTTGACGCTGGTGTTGATTCGGCCAGGCGATGGGCGGACGCCAACCACAGGGATATGAGCAAAACGAATGGATGTTTGAATCAACGCGGGCTTGGATGAATTTTAATAATAATTTTCGGTGCTAAATTGAGACACGGATCCCGTCAAACAATCAAACAAACAGGGGCTGCGGGTCCGCGGACATAACGGGGTCCGAACACGCACGCGACAGCTCAATGCCACAGCGATTCAGACTTTGCCATGGATCGGACGTTGACTAAGGACTCCTGCGCCTCACTCCGCGTCATCGTCGTTCAGTCAGTCTGACTTCTGCGCCATCAACCACGGCCCGCGCCTGGCTCCAGTCCTTGCGAGTGCGTCCGAGGCTCAGTCAGGCGATGAACCGCTGTCGCCTCGCTCTTGGGCGCAAACAGCCTAGTGTCAATACCGACCGAAGCATCCGAAGGCAATTGACTGCCACGCGCAAGGCTTTTTCGGACTGTGCCAAGCAGCTGATTGATGATGTGACGTAGAATGAATGACAAAGCAGACATTGAAAACAAAACAAATAAACAAAAGAGAAACGTATTTCCGATGACAGTCACGTGCCATTATGTAACCCGCCTACCCTACAGGCCTTGACTTCCGCAATGCGCTCTATAATTTGCGAGTTCTGCTCCCTTTATTGCGTCTAGACAATCTTCCATATCCTATGAGAGCACATGGGAATATAATTTGACTGGCCTTTTTTGTTCTTTCTCAGTTTACTTAGTTGGTGTGGTTTGTGTGCTTTCAATTGAAGTCCAACATGAGCATTAAAACTTGCGCATCTATGCCGAGTCTGCATAAGGGTTATTGGGTTGTCTTTTCTGACAAATAACCTAATTGCTCAGATTGCCCATCGAATCTTTGCATCTTGCACTAATAACAGGAGCTGATAACCTGATTGTGTGCAGTCATGATCTACATTAGGTGCTGACTTCACAATACATCGTCCAAGGTGCGCACGGCATTCTCCCATAGCCTTCAAGCTCGCTCTATTAGCGCATCGGCCCCTTGGCCTAATTAAAAAGCCATCGTTTAATAATTACCTATCCATTCTTTAGCCCGTCACGCGCTAAGCACTTTTGGAAGTGTGGAAATGGCTGGTCAAATCTTTCCAGCCCTGACGGAGTACGCCATTGGCTAACTTTCAAGGAATGGCATTGCGTTGACCTGTCGCATATCAGCTTTAGATTCCTGGGCAAATTTTTTTGAGAGACCTCGGAACTATCAAGCGCAAGCCTGATCAATTTTAGATTTACGATATTATGCCTTGGGAGAGTAGGACTTCTGGTAACATGAACATGCGGGGGGTCAGCCCTACCCATGACGGGCAAACATAAAGATAAGCGGTGGTAGGCACTAGACAGTAATATGGAAGCTGTGATCGCTAAGCTCCTGCCTAAAAGAAGATCATCGCCCGAATCCTATCTTGAGCTTACAAGGATCCAATCCTCTGATTTGGTGCGGGGTTCTTGGTATATCTAGAGACAGGCAATCCACCATGATTCCCTTCACTTCTGTTTTGACAAGACGTTACAATGAAGCTCCACTCAGCCCTATGCCTGGCAGTTTGGCTGGCGCAATGTTGCAATGGCGAGCCCATCCCAGAGCCTCCAGGGCCTTACAATGTAGGGGTTCGCCGGCTGGTCATCAACTTCGACAACCCAGACGACCCCGTAAGCCCAAACAACATCTCGACGGAATACCTTGCAACAATATACTATCCAACCGAGGACAGCCCATCTGCACCAGCAACATACATTGAGCCTGAGCTGGCACAGATGTACGCAGACGTATACAAGTTCAATATATCCCACTTAACCTCCACAAACCGTTGGAACGCCTCGTATCTGAACAAATGTGCTGGCCCCTCGCTTGTATTCGCCCCAGGTGGATGGGGTCCCTCAACTGATGGCTTCGTGATCCTGCTCTCTGACCTGGCATCCCGCGGCTACGTCGTCGCCGCACTTGATCATCCATATGAGCAGCCCTTTTTGCGCTTCCCAAACGGTACCGGGTTGGTTGGGCTTCCCATCACAACCCCGTCCAGTCAGCCTCTGATTGACTTGCTGCACGCTGTGCGTGTACGCGAGATGTTGCACTTTGTCCACAACTGGCCTAAGCTTGTGGCAGAACTGGGTGCCCCTTTCCGGAAAACTCGCATCGGCGCTTTTGGCCATTCTTTCGGCGGCTCCTCAGCACTCAGCGCCGGCATCGAGAGCGATGCCATCGTCGCTACTTTGAATCAGGACGGGACCATTTGGGGGAGGGCGGCCCATAACGACTCGTCGGCTGACGCTGGCAAGCCGACCATGTTGCTGACGGTCAAGGGCCACAACAACGACCAAGATCAATCTTTCAAAAACTACACATCGAACCAATCAGACTGGTGGCGGGTCATTAGTGTAAATGGAACCGTCCATGCGGACTGGACGGATGCCACCTTCTGGAAGCGATGGGGCACGACAAGACCTATGGGCACAATCGACGGTCGACGAATGACAGATATTCGGGGTACGTACGTCTCGGCGTTCTTTGGCGAGCATATAAAAGGAGAGGAGTCGCCGTTGCTGGATGAGGATTCTGAGGAGTGGCCAGAGGTGACGGTATACGATGGCAATGATATCTGAACACGAGATTACTCTGAGGTATAGTTATCGGGGCCAATATTGCCGTGATAGAGCCATGCAGCGCACTTGAACCCATTGACATCGAAACAAGTGGCTGAGGTTGAATGTCCATATAAGTAAATGATTGCTCTCATCCCATCAGCTTCCTTCTAAGTGACTTATGTTGTAACTCGCATGGCTCCATTTTATTTGCTGCGTATTCTACGTTTATCACCAATTAATTTTCTTGTTGCATATATCATGTTTGGTTGTCGGGAACATAATGATAGTTTTTATTCGTGTCGTGTTTAAGTAAATGTCGGTGACTCTTATTTCCAGTAATGTCTTTGACTTCCTAATTTGAATGATTGCATTAAGCACAACATCCTATACGAGGACGATAACCTGGCGAGGTCTTGGCAAAGGTGACATTCAAGCTTCAGCTCGCTTCAGCTTCTTTCAGCTGACATCGGTAAAGTTTCCGCTTTTTGCTGGCGGTGGGTGTTCGAACAGGGATGCAGACTCTGGGAATGAGCATGCAGCGAATGGGGAGACATCTCATTATGCTCGTTGACAAGGGCCTGAAGAGCCTAGCACGATGCCCAACCCCTCATTTTCAACGGCTCCCCTCGCTCTGCTCCCTCACCCTCTCTTCATATCATCGAAGCTCGATTGCAAGATGTGGCTTTCTCCAACCCCACGGCTGTTGGCTGGGTTGTTGTTTTACCTGTCAGTTTGCCAGCTTTGTCTGGCTGTTGTTTTCACCAACTCCGATTTCTCAATCCAACCAAATAAAGCGTTCAATTTAAAATGGGACCAAAACGAAGGACCTGTTACCCTGAGTGTGGTGACTAGCACGTCAGATAATGCCCAGCAGGTAGTTACCATAGCGGGTGAGGCGTTTCGTACCCAATCTCAGAGGTCGATGGGCGTGTGTCTGCAGCTATTTGCGAACGGCAGCAGCACATTACCGTCGGATGGCTTAATCTCTTGACATGACTGACGCTTGATCTGTACTAGAACTCGCCCTAGGAAGCTCGCGCTACTGGACTCCGAGCAGCAGTCTGCAGTCGGGAACATATTATTTCAGAATCAAGGATGAAGTGACAGGGGAGGTCAATTACTCTCCAGAATGGAAGTACTCGACAACCAGCAGCTCCTCAGATTCGTCTACTCAAGCAAGCTCAAGAACCACCTCGGCAGCTTCGCGTAGCTCAAGTGATGCATCCAACATCATCCAACAAGCCTCAACGAGCCGTTCGACAGGAACTTTCTCAACCTCCACAAGGTCGTCATTCTCAACCACTATAGTATTACCTGCGGGAACTGGCGCAGACGACGACCAAGCAAGCAGTACTAGCAATCCCACATTTGAGACACCTTCTTCGGGTCTTTCGACAGGGGCGAAGGCAGGAATCGGCGTCGGCGCGGGCCTTGGTGGGGTTCTCCTGTTAGCTACCGTCGCATTTTTATTCTACAGGAAGGGCAAGTCGCGTGCCGAGAGACAGAACGCGTCAGTGACCCGAGGCCAGGATCCTCCAGCGAGCCAGGAACCAAAATCACCGGCGACGCGTCGATCTTACCCGGAGCTGGGCGTTACAGATGACAAGCCGATACCCGAAATTGCTGGGATGCCAATTGCCGAAGTTCCTGGAGCTAATGTTCATGTTAATCCCAAAACTCGAAGCAAGTTTGTTGAGCTGCCATAAATGCCTATGAAGAATTTAGCACCTTTATATAATAGATACGTTGGTAATGGGATAACGTCCTCATATCGACTGAATCAGATCATACTTGCTCATTGATAAAAAGTGTGAGTTGCACATACTTGATGAAACTGGAGTACTTGCTTTGATCGGTGCTGGTGTCACTGAGTTCCGCTTGAAGTGTTTCACTAAGCCTGGATTGATATTTCAAGACGTTCTATAGAATTCAAAATAGTCTCAATATTCAATGAATTCCCACTTGCTAATGTCATGTATCCAGAAGAGTGGGAAATATATTCAGTTTAGTATTTCTTTGATCGCTTGAAGGGTCATCTTGGCTCTTCTTCAAACATCATGTCATGGCTTATCATTACTAATATTCAATATCAGCTTCAAACAAGCACTCACACCGCCCGGCATAGATGATCACTCACATGCATGATAGGGTTGCTCCACTCGCAAACCGACATCGGGATGATGGCAAAGATAGCGGTCTAAAGTCATTATCTACGTAGCATAGCCTATTATCTTACTTTGGAAAAACCCCGGTCATCAGAGGTTCTAGAAATGCTATAGCAGAAGTAATGTATCCATACAATAAGAAGGTATAGGCCGAGATTCGGGATTAGTAAGTGCTTGGATAGTTCCCCGGCCTTAAGATGCAGCTGTTTCCTTTGAAGTGCAACGTTACTCCTGTATAAAGTGGCATTGCATAAACTATGGATTCGCGAAAATCGGCTCTCACCACGATTCGATTCATATACCGTTAAGAAGAAAATAACACTATTGGCTTGCACGCTGCCAGCCAGGGAATCTCTCAGGGCGAGCATGAGATGATCTGAGACAAAAAACAAAGTCACTTTTCTCTCCAAGACAGAAGAGATTGCGAAGCTGAGCGGGGTTGTTGGCAAACCCCCTCGTATATCAATAACGAGGTCCCAACAAAATGCCCCGCAGAGTATGCATGTAACACTGGAAGCTTAGTATTGGGGTATTATCGCTTACCTCGCTTGAATTTTTCCGTCCATGACTTTAAATCGGCTTTCCCTCCGTATAAGAAAACCAAATTTTACACATAAACAAAGCAGAGGACCCTTATGTTCTGGCCAGACATTGAAAACGGGCGCAATGATTCCTCGCTGCCACACTTCTGTCGCGTTGCTGGCCCTCTTAGGGCTGGTCTCAGCTGCATCTGGAGTAATCTCACCACTACCTCCGATGGGTTTCAACAACTGGGCTCGCTATATGGACGCCTTAAACGAAACGCTTTTCGTTGAGACGACCGATGCCATGCTGTCAAAAGGCCTACTCCGGGCGGGCTACGACCGCATCAACTTGGATGACTGCTGGTCTCCTAGGGAACGGCTTGCTAATGGCTCAATGACATGGGATGCAGACAAGTTTCCACAAGGTCTTCCTTGGCTAGCAAGCTACATCAAAAGCAAAGGATTCATACCTGGAATATATACCGATGCAGGAACCTTATCATGTGCTGGGTACCCAGGCGCCTATGGTTACGAGGAGATCGATATCAAGGACTTTGTAGACTGGGGTTTTGAGTTTGTTAAGCTAGATGGGTGCAATATGCCAACGGGAACGGAGGCTGAATACAAAGAGGTGTATGGGAAGTGGCACGACATCTTATCCAAGTTAGAAAACCCGATGGTGTTCTCAGAATCGGCGCCGGCATATTTCGCTGAAGCAGCGAATCTGACCAATTGGTACAAAGTGATGAGCTGGGTGCCGGAATTTGGGCAGCTTGCGCGTCACTCCCGAGATACATTGGTATGGAATTCGACTTTGTACTGGCCAGACATCACTGGCTGGGACAGCATCATGTTCAACTACGGGCAGGAAGTGCGCCTGGGCCGTTTCCAGCGGCCTGGTTACTTCAATGATCCGGACTTCCTGAATGTCGACCACTTCGATTATACTATACACGAGAGACGCTCACATTTTGCACTTTGGGCCTCGTTCTCAGCTCCGTTGATCCTGAGCACTGATATACTTTCTCTCACCGATGAGGAGGTCAAATATCTTACAAATTCTGACATCATCGCCATTGACCAGGACCCTCTGGTTCAGCAAGCATCGCTGGTTAGTCAATCAGCTGACTGGGACGTCTTGACGAAAAGCCTTCACAATGGTGACCGCCTGCTCACTGTATTGAACAAGGGTAGCGCTACTGCTGATTCAACCGTTCCCTGGAGTCATATTGGTCTTACAAGAGGCACTCCTCATACCCCTTCCAAACTCTCTGTCAAGGATCTGTGGACCGGCCGCTCCCAAACCGTTGATCTCATGCGCTCAAAGGGATTCACTGCAAGGAGCGTACCGCCACATGGCACAGCGATCTTCCGCATCTCGAATCCGGCACCAGGATCCTCTGTCCAAACCGTCCCGACCGGTCTAATCTTCAACACCTACTCTCTCAGCTGTTTGACTGACTCCTCTTCACGCGAAGGCCTCGTAACATGGGCTAATTGCACTACATCGGACTCTCAGATTTGGAGGGCTCGTGACGACGGCACATTCAGCAGCCTGGCAGATGAGAAGCGGTGCCTGGTTGAAAAGGATGGGAAGATCCAATCTGGAGAGTGCAACAAGCGTGCTAAATGGGACTATTTCCTTTCTGGCGTATTAGTCAATCGCGATTCGAAGAAATGCCTTACAGAAGTCCAAGATTTGGGAGCGTTTGCTACATCAGACGTATGCGGATACATGACAAATGAACAGGTGGTGGCGCTTCCTGTGGGTGTGACTATCAACAGCTTGACGGATGGCGATTCCGTATGACTTGCACAAGAATGGTGCTTGAGGGCTTGGCCTGAATTGAACCTTTGATTTATCATGTTGAATATCTGTAGTTGGAAAGTCAAATGATCGAATCATCATAACTCGTCGTAAATGAGAGACCTCTGCCGTAACGTCGCCACTCGCGTCCATATAAACCCAACGACCATCCTCCTACCTCTCGTGGTATTCGGAATTTTCTCACCCTGGTATCATTCTCTACGTGCTTTCATTATGCTAGCACTCTGTCTTATGACCAACTCTCGCACGCATGTATTATCGTTGCTCATCTAGTCATCTGATCGCCTAATCCGCCCATGGTGCTTTCTCCCTAACGGACTGGATAACCTTTTATCCTGGATGGTATCGAGTCTGCCCTGTGCCATGCTTCCCGTTGGCCGCTCTTCATGTCATGCCGTGGCGTCAACTCCCCCTGTCCTACTCCTCCCGGGGCTTGAACACACACATGACCTTGCCTGGCTGGGCGGTGACCTGGTCCTTCATGTCCCGCCACATGGTCTCGGGATCGTAACCATCCGCAAACTCAATGTCATAGTGCCGGAGCAGAAGCGTCGCCACGTGCCGAAGCTCGGCATACGCCAGAGTCTTGCCGGTGCACTGGCGGGGGCCGACCGAGAACGGCGTGAAGGCGCGCCTGTCGAGGACGAGCTCCGGCCGCGAGTACCACCGCTCCGGTATGAACTCGTCTGGGCGAGGGAACGCAGACTCAACTGCCCGACACAGGGTCAGCATTTTGACTTTTGAAATGGGTTGATCAACTTGATATGCCCGAGTTACTCACGTCTCATTATGCCATACCTTGGCGCCGTGACTTTGGTGAATGGAGGTATGTAGGTGTTCTTGAATTGCATCCCTTGCGGCCCAGTGATCCTGGCCGTTCCCGTCATACCGGCAGGCGGCATCAGGCGAAGGGTTTCGTTGATGAATGCGTTGAGATGAGGTAGACTGGCGAGCGTTGCGAAATCGTCCCCGTCCACATCTCGAGTCTCGGCCCGTATCTTATTCGCGTGCTCGGGATACCTCGCCAAGAACCAACAGGTTGCTATCAAAGCAGCTCTGGTTGTATCACTAGAACAGGATGGGGTAATTAGCCAAGCAAAAGGCAGATTTCATGGTTCATGTGGCTGGCCGTGGGAATCCGGTAGGGTACGAACCTGCCTGCGACCACTGCTGTGATTGCGGTACCTGCAAGGTAAAGATCTCGATCTCTCAGACTCATAGAGCCGTCGAGGCTCTGGTGCTCGTCGAGGAAATACTGAGCCATGTCCGGCTTCTTCTCATTCTCGCCTCTCTGTGTTATAACGGCCATGAATTAGTGAATTAAGCTCCAACCCGCCTATCATATCGGAACAACACGAAAAATGTATCTTGGTGCCATGGAGAAATGCTTACCTGGATTCGGGCCGCGAGTCGGTCCTCGCAGAACTTCACCATTCCGAGCCAGTCCTGGACTGGACTATAAAATGGGACAAGAAGGAACGCCAGATGTGCAAGCCAGATAGCATCTGAAATGGGCCCAACAAGCGCTAGAGCACCATCACGGTGTTTGATAGCAGGGTCTATTGTCTGCGAACTGAGTAGGTTGAAGTCTTCGCCGAACAGAACATCGCCCATGACGTCGAAAGAGAACCAGGACATGACGTCGTCGACATCCACGGGCCGAGTGCCGTGTGATCTGATGCAACTTGAGAGCGAGTGGGATAGAGCTGCGACTCGGGGATAGAAAGCATTCATCGCTGCAGTCCTCGTAGCAACCGAGTTAGTGGAGTTAGCAACTGGTGCCGCTGGGCGTCTTACCTTTCCCTGTCATGGAGTTGACCCAGGCCTTGCGCCCTTCCTTGTGCAGTTTCTTGTCGCGACAGAACACTGCAGAATATCGCGGCCGTAAGAGATCATACCAGATGTCTCTAGTGGTAGTATTACCCCATCCATCAAGCAAATTAAAAGCCGAAGGCCCCACGAGGGTAAGTTCGTTCGGGCCTGCCATGTTGAGGGTAAAAGCTGGTGAGCCTGGTTATATCATGGTGCATGAATGGTCTGGTATCTCTCTCACCAGTGCGTATTATGTCTCCATACTCTCCGTTAAGTTCCTGGAGTAACAGATAGTTTGTCGACTTGCGAATCTTCCACACGTGCCAGAGCTTGGTGACGGCTGCGAGCTTCGGCCCTGGGAAGCCGGATAGCTTGTGGAAGAAGAGGCGGTAGACCGTCATGCTGCCGAACAGGGCCGTCAAGCATGCCATATCCATGCAAAACACGGCGCTAAGCGCCTCGCCAAACGATGGTACATGTACGACGCGGTATAATGAGTATAGCGCGATGATGTTCACCAGACAAACTCCAGCGAGAATTTCTAGGATATGCATGTGCCACTCGCCACGGATAAAAATTGCATTGTGTGCAAGAAGGCCGGCGAAAACAGAAACAACTATGTGTAAGTGGTAGTCCATATTGTTGTCTTGATGGTTCCGAGTATCAAACACTGACAACAGTTGGATACTATGCTTGTGCAGAACTTAGATAGCCAACAGTCTACGCCCGGGTGCGTAGTCGGGCAGCTCGCAGGCTTAAAGCGTGTAGGGTGACAGCACTGAGCTTGAAGGAATTAGGATGAGATGTGTCTGCGTGTGTGAAGGGACTTTGCTACGTAATGTAGTATTTGGGGGCGGAGAGGGAGGGTGAGCATAACGAGGGCGACTTGTCTTGGCCTTAGCCATCAGGAAAAGATAAACTGTGTGATCGGGCACGTTTGCTGGGACCTTTCAGTGATGGCCTAACTGTAACCATCCTTGGGCGTGTCTATAAATGATATTATTTACCGGCTTCCTAATTAAATATGTGTGTTCAATCCATGGTAACCATCTTGGCTGATCCTTCTATGTGCCCTCCATCCTCGCCATAGCCTACATAGCCATCTTTATGTGTATTAAAATATTTTCTAATTACCTTAAACAGTCTGTACATGGGCGCTGTAGCCTTCTGGCGTAGAAAGATTGCGGGCAGGCTCTGAAGAAACGCGCGTTTCCCGGCTCATTACGATTCCTTCTTGAGACTCATGTTCAGGGCTATCATCCTCCAGGCGGTAAAAGTTATCTCGAGCCAACCTATCCGGGTTTCCGGAGCTTCCAAATGTCCTCAAAGCAACCCCGCGTGGAGCCTCCAATTCGCTCTGCCCTTGTTTCCGGCTCGAGGAAGCGCTGGCATACATCGTTGAGAGTGTCTTCACTGTGCGGCTGGCCAGAGGACCGAGCGTAGGTATGTTGGCAGCAAGAATCCCCAGCCAAATCTCCATCTGGCCCTGCACAGAGACAGTGAACAACTCGTATGCCATATCACTGCCGTGGTCCGGTCTCGCCGTGTATACAAGACGCCAAATCATGATTGCGATGACCCTGAAAAGCGACATATAGATTAGCCCCAGACTCTCAATCAAGCATAAGGGTATGCGAACTCACCCAACTCCAAGACTAAAGACGCCGCTGACTCGGATCTTCTTATCCCAAGACATTTCCAATCCCCAGATGACGGGAAGGGGAGCGGCGACAATTGCACTATCCAGTCCCAGGTGAACTGCTACAGAAGCGAGCTCCTGCTGCTTCAAGGGCCTGCAGTTGGTCTGCGACAGGACTTGATCCCATGCCGCAGAGGGGGGAGAGCATTGAGTCATGAAGTAAGGGATAAAGACGGGCGGGTAGCAAAGTGTGAGGGCTATCAAGATCCAGACGGCGATTCTGAACAGTCGGTGGGTGCGGAAGATCTCGAGATACATGAACAAGATGGCAAGCTTGCAGGAGCAGGTCGCTAGGGTCCAGGTGAACAGAGTCGAAGTTTGCATCTGTCCACGCAAGACGTTAGCACCATACAGAAAGTGTCCGGGTCAGAAGACGATTGTTCTATCAGGAGCTTACCTTGATCAACGACGCAATGTCAGACCATTCCAGTTGGTCAGTGTGGTATCCGATCCCATGATGGATGCCTGCGTGAAACGTCGCGTCAGTTGTGATACGGGAGGTAGGAGCAGAAGGATGCGGATGGAAGCCATACCTGCGCAAACCGCGCCGACAACACCGATCATGCATACTATGCAGAATGTGATTATGTAGTCGTCGACGCGGAACTTCCTTGGCCTCACAACAAGGAGTGTGTAGATGCGCAAAGCAAAAGATACCAGAGATAGGAGGGTGAAGATGGTTGTAAGTATGATCAGGTCGCGTCCAAGTGCGCTAATCATACTGGCCGACGTTGAACAAAAGCCCAAACAAGTAGACGATACGATGGGCAGAAGTTTGAGCCGATAGGCATAATAACAGCTGGTTCAATCGTGGGGTGAGGACAGAAAAACGCCAGCACTTGGCAGGTTCTTTTGCATGCATGAACTCACCCGAGCACGCATTGCATGGCAAACTTGGCGGGACTTGGTGAATGTCACTTTCCTACCCGCTTGTACTTTGGGGATTGGTAAGAAAGCGCGGCAGATGACGATATGAGTTGTCATTCATGTATGCATGAGGCAACCCGCAATGTGAAATAAGAGAAAACATGCAGCAAATGATACGCTGACGGTATCACACCCAGGTAGCATTGCAGCAGAAATTCTTTTAGGTAAGATATTCATAACGGCTCCCAATTCGGCCCTTCCGTTTGTTCTGAAGGAGATGCCAATGAATCATATATCCTACTTAGGGAGATCTTGTACAGTACAACCCTCATAGCAACCCCCTTTTCGTAATGTGACAGGGTGCAAGGCCTCTGCGCAATGCCACATGTATATACAAATTAGTCTCAATAGGCGACTAGGAGAGATATAGTAGGTGTAAAATGTATTCCTAAGCTTACTGTCGCCTCTTCCGCACGTCCTTGTCTACGGGCCGCCACCACTACCGACATGATGTGGTAGTATCCAGCGAATGCAGAGTACCTTCAATCCTACCTTACCCCAGCAGCCAAGGCAAGTCTCCACGCACCCTCAAGCATCCATTGATGGCTATATCCTAGTGTATACGAACAGTTACGGTCCGGACCATCTTGAAAATCTTGCAGAACAAACCCTTAGTCCAACATCGGGATGTCTCCTAATGCCGACAACTTGCATTAGAGTCTAGAAGTGAAAGCAGTCCCAACTCACATGACTCCTTGGGTGGGAAGGTAGGGATCCGCATAGATGCGTTGGATACTACACACACGTCTGTTGTGCCCAAGATCATACATTTTCCCGTCGATCGATGCAGTCAGACGGTGTATTGGTGCTCCCGCCACCCAATCAGCCGTCCAGGCAGCCATCCACATGTGCTGACATGCCGTACGAGAGGGGGGCAGCATGTACACCATTGCCGTCCACAGACACCACAACCTCCAGGTGAGCTTGTCTACCTGAAGGCCGGAGCACCGGAGGCAGCGTACAGCCACGAGTGTACCCAGCGCCGCCTGAGGTGCTCCTACAACCAGGCCCGTCCTCCAGAAGCAGGCACTGGCCACTGGCCATACGAGCATCGGCACTGCGACGCTCCAACGGGCCGGCCGATCACCCATGACAATGGGCGCCGAGCGGCGGCCTCTCGCGCGGTCGCCCTCGACGTCCTGCAGGTCCTGCACATGCATAGTCGTGAAGATTATGGCGCTGACCACTGTGTTCCGCGGATTTTAGTATGTTGATCAACAAATGAGAGTATGCAAATAATGGATTGGAAGCTTTCTTACTGCCTGCCCATATCACGCATTCAGTGGACAGCCCCCGAACAAACCCGAATCACGCACGGCGGCTGTTCCCAGGGCAACCTTGACAGAGCCCGTGTTGTATACACCGAAGGCGGCAGCGATGATGGCGTTCCGGACGACGTAACCCTCGTCGCCTCCGCGGAGGTCGTTGTACATCCACGTCAACGCCATGATCACAAGACTCTCGACGCCAACACCGAGCAAGAAGTGATTAAGCGCGACTACGAGAGGAATCAGGCACAACACTATGATACTATGAGTTAGTTGCATATTTCTATCTGTTGGAACACAGAAAGGTTCGAGAATGGCTCACTGCAGGTGCGGATCTGGTCGGCTGTCACAAGCCCGCGCGGAACTGGCCGCCAGGGCTTATTGAGCGCATCCTCGGCAGCCGACTCGGGCAGCCGCTGGTTGGCTAGGTCGAAGATGAACAGGTTGGACCAGTTGAACAGGATCACATGGCCGAGGCGCGCCATCACTCGTAGAAGGGTTATCATCAGGGGCTCTGCTCCGTGAACAGCACTGGCGGCTTCTACCGCCATCCACGGCGACGCGAGGGCACCGCAGATGCCAAAGACGGTGTTGGGCCCGACAAAGGTCGGTGCGTTGGACTCTGTCAACAGCCAGAACAAACGAAATAGGCTTAAGGTGCGGTTGGGGATGTTCTCCCAGCCTTCTGGTTGCCTTCCAGCCTCGGAGGCCGGCATTCCGCAAGTCTTCACTTTTGGGGCACCGGAAACGCTCTTGTTCGTTTCGTCATTCATTTTGGTCTTGATACGTAGCACACTAGGATTCCCTTCCACCAAGCCATAATTTAGATGGAAAGATATATACATATTCATTCTATCTCATTGAGTCTGACTATCTCGCTGGCTATGCCGAGGCCGGCTATGCTTTAAGGTAACTACGTCATCTGCTCATACCTACGTATCATCCTATGGCCGTAGGATTGGACCCCAGTGCACTCTTGGTTCTTTGTTGGACATGTCAATGAATGTAACCCGTAGAACGATTCCAAATTGACTTCAAAGATTGAAAAGGGTGGTGAAATGGCAAGGCGATGCATTCTGCGCAAACCGCCATCTGGCTAGAAATGCCTGGGCCGGGGACAAGGTCCGGTAATCTTCGTTGCGGATGCCTATCGAATCATGGGCACATATGCGTGTTAAATCACACACCAAAGTCCACAGAGAGCGTCCGGCCAAGGTCACATCGCGTATCACCATGGTCGTAGCATAAGAATACGTCTGGTGAATGTCACAGCGCGATGGGGCAAGGTAGAGCGGCCGTTGTAGCTGACAAGAGCACTGTCGATACGCGATGTGACCCTGGACGGACGCTCTCTGCAGACGTTGTGTGATCTGTGCTCAAAAGTCCATTAAAATATGAGGTCAGACAAGAGTACCTTTTCATAGAGGGAAATATGGGACAAGGTAATTGCACCATGGCGGAAAGGGCGGCGAGATATCTCCATTGAGGAAAATGTATCATGGTGAAGAGACGACGCCCTTGAAGCTCGTTTGGACGTGCTCATGTGGCCTTTGTAAGCGCAATTCAGTAGCCACAATTCGTCTCATTGAGAAAAAAAAAACACATGCATGTAGTAGAAGATTCAAGTACAAGGTAGATGAGTGTATCGTATTAGGAGAAGAATTTTCATGTATCACATCTATGATTTAGATACCATGGCACAACCCAAAACACTCAATGCTCGTTATGAGCTTCAAAAAGGATGAAAATAAGAAGTAAAGCCATCTTCACATGACGAATAATGCGCACAGATCGCAGAAGTATACTGTAGATGAACGTTGCCTCACTTTTTGCACAGTCTTCCGTCGAGACGCTGTTCCCAGGACTCACTCCCCACCGCCGTCACGGCGTAGAAGATGCTGTCGGGATCGTATTTTAGCTTGATGGACAGCAGCCTCTGGTAATGATCTCCGTAGAATGTGTTCTGGAAATCAGGAGCTTGGAAGTCAGCCTCGTTTAGATATACACCTCCGTCGGGCGTGATGGCCTCCAACGCAGGCAGTAGCTGATGAGTGATGCTGTCTTGCGCCCGTTTGTTAGCCTCCCAGTCGGTATAATTGACGGGCGTACCGATCGCAGCACTGAAAATGGTCTTGCGGAAATAGGGGTTGGCGGCAACCTCATCGGGCGACGAGACAGAATGAGCTACGTTGAAAGAGACCCCTGACATGAATGTTTGGGAGGTGATGTCCCGGATAGCTCCCACGAGGGATGCCGTGCTGGCATCGTCTTCCACGAGGGTGCGAGGGATCAAGCGGCCGCCTGCGTTGAAGTCCGACACATTCCAGACGGTCCCCAAAGATCGATAGCTCTCAAGAAAATTGGGATACTCGGCAGAAGAATACTGGTATTGGAGTCCCAGCTGATCCATCTTGTCCAAAGTTGGCTTGAGGAGCGCGTCCAGTTCTGCCGGGTGCAAGCCAGCAACCATGGCCGGCGAGATCATGAAGCCGAACGGGGCCGCAATCCAAACTACCCAGGCACCGGCATCGACAAGGCTGGGCAGGGACTGCAGGAAAGTCCCCAGAGCGGAGTAAATATTATCCGTGTTGTCCCCGGTGTTCGGCAGCATCAACGAGGCCGTCGAGAAAAACGTGTCTGGGAACGCTTTGATGACCATGGAGAGGACGATACCATAGGTGCCGCCGCCGCCGCCCCTGAGAGCCCAGAACAGATCCTTGTTGTGGGTTGGGTCTGCGGTAACGATGTCTCCTGCCGCCGTCACGACTTGGAAGGACAAAACTTGGTCGGCAGCAAGGCCAAACTTGGACGACAAGATGCCAATGCCTCCGCCTTGGACGTAGCCACCAGTGACGCCCACATTGGGGCAGTTCCCAGCGACAACCATCAAACCATGGTCGTGAGCAAACTGGTAAAGCTCACCTCCTTGGATGCCGGCGCCTACTTTGAGGGCTATTCCCCGGTAATCTGAGGATGGGTCCTGATATTGGGAGATCAGCTCAATTGATTTCAGATGCTGTGTCCATATTGCGAGTGCATAAGCTCCCGTTGATTTCCCTAGATAGTCATGGCCACTATTGCGGATGACGAGCCGGATATTGTGGTGTTGGGCGAACTGGAGAGCAGCTTGGATATGCGTCACATCGGTGGCATTGACGGTGTAGGAGACAATATAGCCTGGGGTACAGGGGACGTCGGGGCCCAGGAACGGATTGCAGGTATTGTTGGTGAACGGATACGCCATGGGCGACGAAGAAGAAGGCAGGTGAGTTGTCGCGGAGAACCAGTTGCTTCGTAGAGCATCGCAGACACTCTGGTCGTAAACGGACGCGTTGCTTCCGTCACCGCCAACGAAGGAGAAGTGACACGGCGCAGCCAAGGGGATGGAAGAAACAAGCTTCCCGTCTACCGTCTTGTTGAAGGCGTCCCAATCGTTCTTGGTCGGCCATGCTGCATCACCGGGAATGGTGCGACAGATCGGCGCACTGTCCTTTGCATAGCGAACGGCGATTCCGGCCGCAAGAATGACGACTGAGAAGATTGTAGCAATTCGCCGCGTGCCCATTCTGTACTGAAGCATTATTCAACGTAGTAGAAACAGTAACATGTTTCTGCTGAGCAGCGAATCTCTCACAGGGCGGGGGAATGATGTATATGACTGTCGGAGAGTGCTTACCAACAACAACTCTGCCCGGGAAAATTGCCCCGAGGGCCAAATGCAAGGGGTATTCAGGTGGCTCGTCAGCAATTATGCCCCTGGAACCTGCGTGATACGCAGGACGGGCCCTCACATCCCTCACAGCTGTGTCCCACACCACGTTGTGCAGCCAACATAATGTAACCTTCTACCTCAACCGCGGTCTGGGCCGGTACCTATTGCGTACGCCAAGGTACTTGCTAGTAGTAGGCATAATATTATGTATCGGGTTGGACACTCAGCTGAAAGGGGACCCCGCTAGTGCGAAGTGGCATGTGATATATAAACACCAAGGCCAATAGACCCACGACTGCAGATTAATACCTGATGTGAGATTTTCCAGGGCCAGCAGCTAGGTTCTTGATCATGTTTTCCACGCTGTTACAAAGCGCTGTGTCTTATTTCTGGCTTTTGCCGCTGACCGGCATTGCTTACTTTGGACTAAGTGCTTTGTTGCCGGGGAAGAAACATGCCAAGTTTCCTTTGGTTGGCGCTTGGGATGCTTTGATCCCAACATTCATCCATAATATCATCTTTACTCTCTCCGCCGCATCTTTGCTTAAACGAGGCCACGAAAAGGTATTATACCCTACAAGGTCACCCGGAAGACCAGAGGCACCGCAGGGACTGATGTTTACGGGCGTAGTTCCCAGACTCGACCTTTCAGCTCATCAGCAACAACGAGGCCATTGTCATCCTGCCCCATGCGCTGCTGAAAGAGCTGGCTGGCCTGCCGGTTACAGTAGCAAGTCCACAACGGGCATTAGAACGAGACTTGCTTGGTCATTACACGGGAGTGAGCCTACTCGTTGAGAGCCAACTGCACCATTCCATAATGCAGAGGAGGTTGACGCCGCGGATCCCGCTGCTCATCCCGCGGATGGAGAGGACGGTAGCTCAAGCATTCGAGAAGCATTTTCCCAACGATGACGATTGGACTGAGATCCAGCCCTCGAAGATTCTCGGCCCCATCTTGGCCAAGGTTGCGGCAGAGGCCCTCGTAGGTCCTGAATTCAGTCATGATCCTACCTGGGTAGATATCTCGACTCACTACACGGAAACAGGTGAGCAGGAACCGCACTCCCTTAGTTAGCTACTTCGGTGCTGTACTAATCGTGGGTCTTGT
Organism: Clonostachys chloroleuca; assembly: GCA_037952775.1. Classification (NCBI taxonomy): domain Eukaryota; kingdom Fungi; phylum Ascomycota; class Sordariomycetes; order Hypocreales; family Bionectriaceae; genus Clonostachys; species Clonostachys chloroleuca. The sequence continues at coordinate 30,554,782 of JBANAY010000003.1, forward strand.
TCCTACATAAAGTCTTTGCTACCGCCGCAGCGCTGCGCATACTCCCGACCTGGATGCAAGGAGCCGTGGCGCCGCTACTCCCGACGTTGCGCGCCGTGCGCCGTTACTTGGCCCAGGCAAAGCGGCTCCTGAGTTCCCGCATATCGGACCTCATCAGGCGAAACGACGACTTGGACGATATGAATGACTCCACCGACGAAAACAACATGCTGGCGTGGCTCGCCGGCCAGGCTAAGGGCAAGGATCGTGACCCAAACGCCATCGCGCAGGCACTGGTGCTGCTGTCGCTCGCCTCGGTACACACGACGCTCCTTCGTGTCGTCGGCGTGCTGTACGATGTGACAGCCGCCGGCCACGACCTGCGACACGAGCTGTTGGACGAGATATACATGGCCGGCATGGCCGATGGCGGCTGGGGACCCGACGCCTACGGCCGGCTGCGCAAGATGGACAGCGTGATGCGCGAGTCGCAGCGGCTCTCGCCTCCCAGTGTCATCGGCATGAAGCGCGTCTTCGTGCGCGCTCACACCTTCGCCGACGGCACGCATGTTCCCGCCGGCGCCTACGCATGCATGGCCATCCACGCCATCGAGAACGATGAGTCGCACACGCCGGACGCGGATCGCTTCGACGGCCTGCGCAGTTTCCGCACGTGGGAGGAGGAGCGCGAGAAGCAGATGGCCGGGAAGAGCAAGGCCAGTGCTATCAACAGCAGCAGCGGCAATCCATTCCTCTTCGAGACACCGACCCCAACGAGCCTGAATTTTGGCTATGGCAGGACGGCGTGTCCCGGCCGCTCCTTCGCCAGCCACGCCATCAAGATGGTGCTTGTCAAGCTGTTTGGCGACTACGAGTTCCAGTTTCTCCCTGGCAGCGGGCGGCCGCCGAACGTCATGGCCCACGAGTTCATGTTTACGTCCCCTGAGCAGAAGATCCTGGTAAGACGGAGCAGGAAAGCACTTTGTCCGTTTTAGCGGAACTCCCAAGTACCATCCAGCCGCCACATCTTGAGTTTATGGACAGAACTACCCTACCTCTGAGACGCCTTGTTTTCGGGTTTCTGATGCCGCCCGCAATTGTTGGTATGCTCGTAGCAGAGTGATTTGGGACGCCTGCGGCCTTCGGTCTCTCCTGGATCGGGATTCTCCCGAGGACTCAGATCTAGTCACTTCCGGTTCCATTTCATATTGAGACTCGCTCGTCAAAGGTCTCCAAGAACTCATCTTCCGAATGATCAAACCGCCGTAACATTGCTCAGACAGGTACTTCTGGTTTATGATAACACGTCTGGCAAATGCAGAAAGAAAGAAAAGCGCCCTTTCATTTTCATTTACCCCCTTGCCACGTGTATCCATCAAAAATTTCCTCCTAAATGATCCACTGGATTTCACGTGATGTAAGCTTACGAAACTACAAAATGAACATGTGACATCAGCGTGAACAAGGCGACATTTTTTCCATTTGTTTACATCAATTACGTCTATTTGCGAACCAGCCGACACAAAATCAAGCTTACAGCCAGGAGAATTTCCTCCGTTTTAAATTGATTTGTTGAAGAGCTTCACTTATCTATCAGAAGCCATGTGTTTTGGCGTATGTTGGCAAACTGATATTCAGGGATATCGGATGAGCTCACTCATATCTCGCAGATAAAGTCCAGCAAACCGAAGCATGACTTCAACAATCCGCCACCAGGAATGGCGCGTGATAATATGGGGCGACTGTATATCAAGCCAGAGAATCGCAATAAGAAAGCGTGGAAAAAAGCGAAGAGGGCACGAGAAAAGCCACGATTTGGGTTTTACCTCCCCGGCCGGACCGACAAAGGCGGAGCATAAGCGGTATTGAGATACGATGATGGTCACAGTGATTCGTTTTAAATCATATAATCCCACACTATTCTAGATAATTGACTCTGATATGCATCCGAATAGTAAACTGAGTGTATGAGCCATCGCTGCTGCCAACTACGCTGGCATTCCTGCCCTGGGTCACATCGTCAACGAGGCGCTAGGCTTTGGCGTCCTTGTCCTAGTCGGGGAGAGCATGTATATTGCAAACTGAGTTATGCGAGCCGCGTCTCGTCACAGGCTTATTCACAACGTCTTCGCCTATATAGATAGCAAGGACTATCTACTATGAGTAGGCTTTGTATCTATATTCAGCATTCTCCTCACGTATATAGACTTGTCAAGTGAGTGTAGCAGCATTATGCGCGTCCTGATTTGAAAGATAGACGTAATTACCAACGCAGATAGTAGAGTGGCAGGGTACACTCAGTTCGTCTCCTTAAACTACCGCATCGTCTGGCATGCTGATAGGATGGCAGTCATTCCTTTACCGCAAATCTCTCCGATTGCAGCGAAATGACCTACCCTAGGAGGGATATGAAGTCAAGTGCTGGTTCTGGCCGATCCCTCCCAATGTACTACTCTTGGTCGCACCGATGCTCCTTGTGCCAGGCATTTATGCAAGCATCAACCCTAGGGTAAGGCTACTAGTTACAGGCATTTTTTTGAGCGAAATGCTAATAAGTGTTTCAGATCGTGCCCTTCAACGTTGAGATAAGGGACCAATTCATGATTGGCATTCTTTTGATTGGTGGTGGTATATGAAGTTTCTACTCGTGGTGGGCTTCGCGATCTGTCTCAGCTTGGCCTCCAGAAATGACCCCGATCACTGACTGATAATAGATGTGCTGAGTTTCGGAAATACTTCGCACAACCGAGGTGGAAGAGATTCCCGATATGTCTATAGCTCTGGTAGAACCAGAACCAGTTTCGCCATGGCATATTACTCGAGTATTCGGTCCATAGTCCATAGGCAAACCCGGTAATGTTGCTATACTAACATCTCTTACCCGACACAAGATGGTAATATGAATGACACAATTTTATCGAGAAAGAGAGTCTTAAATAATTGATAGGCTAGTTACGATAGCTAAATCTAGCCTGAGGGTTATAAAACCAATCCCAATCAACAGATAATCTTAGGTCAGCAGATCAACTACGAAAGCCAGGCCTGGCTTCAAGCAAATCAATATAGTTAATAGATCAGTTACGACAGCTAGATCTCGCTGCCAGGGAGGAGGTGTCCCGGTCGAGCTTATAGGGGCTGAAGCTTCACCTGCTCCTTTTGGCCGGATTGCCGCCAATCAACCTAAGTCTGTCTCCTGATACAAGTATAGTCTCACGATAAGAGTGTTAATTTTCATCGTATAGTTTATTAATATAGGTTTAGGCTAATAACTCAGGCCTAGCTTCTAATTCTGAAAGCAAGTCTTTGAAGTCTCCATCACCACGACTTGCCCTGTCTTTGAAGTAGTCAAGATTCTCCCATAGCCAGCCCTTCCCGTTCCAGCCTAAAGTGCGTTAGGATTCTACCTGAGCAAAGCTGAGGTAAGAACCAACTTACCTGTGGAATGGCCAGTCCCTCTTCCCTTGCCGTGATACCTGGAATGATGAAAACTGCCTGCAGGATCTTCAAGTTACCGGGACCAACATCCGACTCCTCCTTGCCAACCACATTATCCCAGATAGCCTCCAAATCCTTAGCGAGCTTCGCAAAGCTCTCGGAGGATCTGTTAGAACCACCTCTCACATGCGCAAAGATTCGGTTCGAGTTGGTCTTGCGCTTTCCACCGTACCAATATTCTTCGTCTTTGATTGGCGAAAAGAGGATATTCACAAAGAGCGACGGAGTGAACGTGGTACAGTGCAGAGATGTAATTCCATTCGCAAGGGCTTCCCGGTCAGCCGGGGTGAGGGAATAGGAGTGTGAGATCTCGTAGAACGGCATATTGAAAATCAGACCGCATTGGATCAAATCATAAACCGGGTGGTTGAGCGGAATGCATTGCCTAAATAACCCCTCACCATGTCGCCCATCCTCGGCAAAACTTTACGTCACAAGTGCTCAGTTCAACGAATCCTACACGACAGGCCGAACTCTGCCCGCTTGTCCGTTCCCCAAAAACCTGGGGAAGAGCTTATCGAGATTTGTCAGCCGTCTGTTTCGACGGAGTACTCCGAGCGAGACAAGAAGTGGAGTTAATGGGTGATTACCAATTTCTAGTCCATGCAGCGGATCCGAAGTGATCAACAGCAACCGGAGTACTCCGAGCAGGGTTGACTCCACGCAAGTAGAAGGGGGCTCCGGTCTGGGTCTGGCTTCAGCATCAAGAATTGACCAGCTAGCAAATGTGTAACATCGGTGATAGAATTAAGCTCTTTAGGTAAGAGAAGGATCATTTGGCATGTTTAGCTATTCGATCTTGCTCTTACGTTTTGCTACTCTAAGAAAGAACTATATATACTACTCCGCCTGGTATTTCTAGATGCCAGAATAAGTTCTTCTCTGCAATTATACCTTGCTTTCATCGGTTGCACCGCAACAACAAGCTCATACTTTCAAGCTCCCTGAACTAAATCATCCTACCATCATGGCTAGTCTTTCTCTCGAGTTGAAGACGCCTATCACTGGTCCATACCAGCAGCCAATCGGCCTGTGAGTGCTTCGGCTTCCTCGTGGGAGGAAATCCGCAGGTTCTGTAATTGTAGTATCTAACAGACAACAGCTTCATCAACGGCGAATGGGTCAAGAGTGTTGACGAAAGGAAGCTCGAAGTGGTGAACCCATCCACCGAAGAGGTTCTCGTTTCGGTCTATGAAGGGACTGAAAAGGACATTGACCTCGCTGTTGCCGCAGCTCGGGCAGCTTTCAACACCACCTGGAAGACTACAACACCTGAGCAGCGAGCTATCCTGCTCTACAAGCTGGTTGAGCTGGCTGAGAAGAACAAGGAGTTACTCGCCGCAGTCGAATCACTTGATAATGGAAAATCTATCAACAATGCGCGCGGGGATGTGGCTGCTGTGATCGGCTGCCTGCGCTACTATGCTGGGTGGGCCGATAAGATCGAGGGGAAAACAATTGACATTGACCCTGGAATGCATCATTATACGAAACTCGAGCCAGTAAGTTTGCTTTCTATGCTTAGCTTCTGTGGTAATCCGGGCAATCACTGACTTAACTTTAGATTGGCGTTTGCGGGCAAATCATTCCTTGGAACTTCCCCCTCCTGATGTTTGCATGGAAGATTGGACCGGCCCTCGCAACTGGAAACACTATTGTAATGAAGACGGCCGAGCAAACCCCTCTATCTGGTCTAGTCTTTACCCAGCTCATTCAGCAGGCTGGATTTCCTCCCGGTGTTTTCAACCTGGTCACTGGAGTGGGTAGAGTTGCCGGCGCAGCCCTTTCCTCTCACATGGATGTCGATAAAATCGCCTTTACAGGATCGACGGTGGTTGGAAGACAGATTATGAAGGCAGCGGCTGCTTCTAACCTTAAAAAGGTTACGCTAGAACTGGGTGGAAAGTCTCCCAATATTATCTTTGATGATGCAAATCTTGAAGATGCTGTTGAATGGGCCAGTTTTGGCATCTACTACAACCACGGACAGATCTGCTGTGCGGGCAGTCGTGTATTTGTTCAAGAAGGTATCTATGACAGATTCATGGCGGCTTTCAAAAAGCACGCAGAGCAGATCAAGGTCGGCGACCCCTTCAAGGAGGATACTTTCCAAGGACCCCAAGTCAGCCAGCTTCAGTACGACCGCGTCATGACTTACATCGATTCGGGTCGGGAGGATGGAGCTACAGTAGTCACTGGCGGCTCTCGTCTGGGCAAGAAGGGATACTTTATCCAGCCCACCATCTTCTCTGATGTTAGACCTGATATGAAGATTATGCAGGAGGAGATTTTTGGACCTGTCTGTGCTATTGCCAAGTTCAAGGATGAAGAGGAGGTTATTCGAATGGCCAATGAATCAACCTATGGTTTGGCCGCTGGCGTTCATACCCAGAACGTAAACACTGCCATCCGAGTCTCGAATGCTCTTCAGGCAGGTACTGTCTGGGTCAACTGCTACAACATGCTCCATCATGCTTTGCCCTTCGGGGGTTATAAGCAGTCCGGCATTGGTCGGGAGCTTGGTGAAGCTGCGCTCGCGAATTACACGCAGTCCAAGTCTGTTGCGATCCGTCTGACCTAGGAGTTCCATAGAGTAGTGGGCGGGAGGAATCCAGTTCTCATAGTGATATAAGACTGTAAATATATCTCGTGACCTCTCAATGATGTCAAGTGGATTGGAAACTTGACAAAGAGTTCAGCAGCATTATGTCGAGTCCCGTGTGTTAATGATGAATGAGCAATGTCTTGATGTCCACTGTGAGTGGCGAGGTGTGATGGTGTCAAACCCCCAGAACGTTGAATATCATGCCCAGCTGGATTAGTAGGATCCAAGACTGTGTGAATCTAATGAAATTACCGTAGTTGGGTTCATATTCTTTCATATCATAAATTATAATCACACCAACGTAGTGAAGGTTAATTCGTTAATTGTTTAGGAATTAAGTGAAAGAGCTATCTTCCCCCTGCCCCAAGTAACAGGAAAGTATACTAAGGAACGTTCTCTCTTTTGATACCCGTCCTTCTATTCCGTCTACTTCAGGGGCAGTGATTGTGCTATAGGTAACAGAAAGCGTTTAAATTACAGAAACAAAAAGAGGAAGAAAAAAGAAAAAGAAAAATCCTGCCCTGAGATAGTTCACCATAGGCAGCACTACTGGATAGCCAAGGCAAAGCCAACACAAGGGCCCCAATGAACGGCCCCCTACCAACTTTCAGGTGTCTATATAGTCGTCGAATTCTTTGGTATGCAGCGGCCAGAACATTTCAGGCATGGCCCATTGATCAACATCGAAAGCCATGTTGAGAGTGGCCTGTAGAGATGCCGTAGCTATCTCTTCGGAACCAAACGCGTTTTCCGCCAAACCTACTTCCAAAGATTGGATTGCAAGACCCGCATTCGTGGTGAGTCGTGTATGATCAATGGTACACTGATCTAGGTTACTGTTGATGCTCTCGCCAAAGACGGCCATCGTTCCCGTATCCTGAGGCCTAACGAGTTTGATGTTGGCAACGAGTTGGCGCACAACTTTGGCAGCCCTCGCTGCCACTGCAAGGCTCTCTCCGAACTGGTCCAGGACTGCTAGAGAGAGGTCAATGCTCCTCTTGGCATCTGCTGCCGAAGGAGCCAGAGGGTACGCCAACACAAAGCCAAGAAGGGTCATGGACGCGTTCCATTGCCATTGGAAGGCCTCATGCCAGCCATTCAAGATGAAATTGGAAGACAGAACCTGATGTAAGATGTTTGTGAGTGTGCTGGCATGGGAGGCGCACTTGGACGAGGCCAGCTCTATGGCGTTAGAGGCCGTGGCTGGGCCGAAGGAGATGAAGGGACGATAGAGGTTCGTGCACAGGTTATGGTACATCAATTCCAGCAGGAGACGTTGTCGCTGAAGCCAGAGGGGCGCAAAAGGGTCTATGTTTAGAGCACACGTGTCTGCCGAAAATGGGCGAGTGTTGTTGGTCCGCTTAGTCTTCAGAGCATCAGGAACGGAATTTGCCCATTCTTCCAGTTCCTTCATATTAGCTTCCAAAGCCGTGGCGCGGGCTTCTAACGCTTCTTGCTCATCCAGTGTGATAGATTCATCGTATGGATTTTGAGGTTGGAAAACAGTACTGTAGATAGCCCTGGTGATAAGAAACAATCTGGCGTGCTCATGATGGAAGCTCAACCAGGTGAGATTATCTCCTAGAGGAGCGTAACTGGAGCCGGCCTGTAGCGCTATCTCTAGTGCATGTCCCGGAAGCTTTGGCGAGAATTGCGATTGGGATATGAGAAAGGGGCGACCGTGCTTCATGCCGAGCTTGCTATCCAGGATATAAACCGCCCATCCTAGGCGTCGCCGCATCTCCCTCTCCTTCGGCGGCATGGTACTAGGGGGTCTAAGTGAAGGCCGAGCATATAAGCTGTCCGGACCACTGTCGCGCAAACACCATCTGCCATGTTGTGGAAAGTAGCACAACACAGATAGACGCTGCAAAGGATCTGGCACTGGAGGGTGGAGATGGATGGACTCTCCAACTCGTACGCGAGAAGTCTCTGGCAACGGAGGTAATATGCTTGGCCGGCGACTGTCGCGTAACCATCTGCCGTCTCAAAGGGCAGCCCGGATGAGACCCCAAGCTGCATTGACATGGCAACCACGATATCGACGAGAGGTGAAGGCCTTCTCATGTTGCCATGTTCTGTCCATAGGGATCGGTAGTAATGTTTAAACTCGGCCTCGTTGAGGATGGGAAACACCGATGTATGATAGGAATGCCAGTAGAGCTCAAGAAAGTACTCTTCATGCACAGGGCTTAGGAATTCGCCATCCAGAGCCGGACGGGCTATGCTAGCGCACCTCTGTTGGTCCGAGGTTTGATGGCTACTTGTGGCTGGGATAGTACTGCTTGTTTCATCGAGCAAGGAGCTGGCTGGGTTTGAGTTGACAATTTTGTCCAGGGTATCGGTCTGAGGGCAAGACGGCCCCAGACAACTTGAGATTCGCCCGATGAAGTGGAAGAGCGAAGAAGGTCCATACCACGTCTCGTTCGGGGAGTGACCGGACCGAATATGGATTCCCTCCCGGCACCACGGCGGGCTTTGGTGACGGTGGTCGGGAGTCGACGAGGGGCCTGACCGAGGAGATTCTGGGGTCAGAAGCGGACTCAAGTTTAGTCCTGGGCTAGGGTCAGAATCCGTTCGTTTCTCCTGGAGCTGTGATTCAAGTTTGTCAATCTTGCGCTTAAGTCGTTCAATTTCGCTGTGAGCCTGAAGAAGTGTTCTAGACGTAATAGTCGCATTGCTGCATTGCCCAGCCTTAGCCTTGCAGTTCGAACACGGGATGCTGTTATCACACTTGATGCGATGTTGTCGACAAGAATCGCAGGCCCTGATAACCTGCGCTCGTCTTTTGCGCACACGAGCGGCCTGTGCCGTCGAGGCCATGTGCTCGACCATAGGCTCGACCGTAGGCGCGCCAGAGCAAATCCTTACCTGTATGGATCATGGAATCGTGGACCAACTAGTCTGGGTCGATTGGTGTAGGCGCTCAAGAGAGCCGATGGCAAATCTAGTGACAAGGACCTCTTTATTCTCCGTCCAACCCGTCCTACCCGTCCCACCCGTATCGGACAACTCCGATATCAGACTCACCCTGTATTGCTAACACTTACAAAAGTGGGAATTTAGGTCACTATAGACGGGACAAAGGGTGTCGTAGAAACATTTCTTCTAGGGCAAACTACAAACTTAGCAAACCACCCTTTTCGTTCCATGTCCGAACTCCGAGAGTGGGATATACAAAGCTTAACCCTTCTACGTGGGTTATGGCTTAATATACCGCCATACAAGCAATCCCCCCATCATTAAAAATTGTGTTTAAGCGAGCCTGACCCAGCCATTCTCTTCTTATCCAATCAATGATCGTCCCTCATCTTACCAACATGCCCCCAAGCAGTTTCCCAGACGACTACAACGAGGGCACACACCCACAAACCCTGGACAAACTCTGTGAAACCAATCTCTCACAGCAAAAGCCATACGGGGCCGATGAGTACTCCGATAGGGCCAAAGAATATCTCCGAAGAAGTTGCAGTCTCCTGATGCCGCAATTTATTTTGTTGCGAGCGGCACCCTTGCCAACATGATAACAATTGCAAACTGCCTGCGCCCACACGAAGCCGTCATCTCGGCCAGTACTGGGTATATCTTGGTTAGAGAGACCGGCGCAATCGAGGCCATAAGGCACAAGATCATCGTTGTTGATCAAGAAAACGGGAAATTAACACCTAAGGGTATACAAAATGCGCTAAACAAGAATGCACACTACCCTCATATGGCGAAGCCTCGGCTTGTGTATCTGTCAAACACTCTCTATACCAAGGCCGAGCTGACAGCTATCTCCGCCCCATGTCGAAAACGCGGCCCGATTGTCTTCCTTGATGGCGCTCGTCTCGGAGCCGCCCTGTCAGCGATAAAGAATGACATGACACTACCAGACCTGGTCCGATTAACAGACCTCTTCCGGATTGGCGGCACCAAGGTGGGAATGCTCCTCGGCGAAGCCATTGTTATCAACAACAAAGCACTTGCAGAAGACTTCTCGTTCGATATTAAGCAACGCGGAGGCCTCCTCGCTAAGGATCGGATCCTCGGAGTCCAGTTCCTGGATGTTCCGTTCCAATCTCTACTTTGAGTTGGCGAAGCACGCCAACGAAATGGCACAGCTCCTGTCCTCTGGTCTTACGGGCGCAGGATACGAGTTGGATGCTGAAACAGAAACTAACCAGGTGTTTGATATTCTACCAAATGCCCTAATTGCAAAGCTTCAAAACGACTTTCAATTCTATATATGGGAACAAGTTCCTGACGATGAGGCTGTAGTTCGGCTTGTCACTTCATGGGCAACGAGCAAAGAGCAGGTCTCCGCCTTCGTGAAAAGGTTATATGGCTAAGATTAAGTAATACACAAATTATAGAGGGTTTTTTTATTTAACCCTGATGGTTATTATTGTGTGTTTTGAGGTTTAGGACACGGGACCTCAGCTGTGTAGTCATGAGTTTTGCAAGCATGACTATGTGTGCAACTTGGTCTGTTCGGCTCGTACCGGTAAGCCAGACATGATAAGGTATAGGTTCAAACAGGAAAATAAGTACTTGTTGTAGTAGCTCTATACTTGAATATGATCATCCCCGCCGCCACTACTACTACTACTACTACTACTACTACTACTACTACTAGAAACGCAGCGAGACTTGGAAAGGCGAAGATCAGTGGGGCTGGACGTGCGTGCGAATCCGACAGGGGCATGCTTTCCATGTTGAACTCTCTCTACTCTGTTGTCTTCTTGATTGGGCGCAGACTTGGCGCTCGGTCACTTGTTGATGTGCACTCAGTTGATCTCGGCGCGTTCGGACTCTTCCAGACACACCAGCCATTATACCGAATACGCCGAATGACAAGTTAACACGGCAGACACGCTCACGTGGGGTGAGTATAGCACTTGGCTACGCCCATGTCCACGCACACAATGGCAGATCTCAGTTGAACCGGCTGTACTGGCGATATGCTGATCTGCCACTGGAGTAAAGCGAGTGTTTGGTTAGCCTGAGGTGCGTCTATACGTCCCTCTATTGGGTTTTCTCAATTCCAGTGTTCTCCAGTACTACACGGCGTGCTTTAGGGGCACCAACGCCTACCAGGGCGACGACGGGAAACTTCGTCTCTTTTAGACCGACTTCAACTTCAAATTTATGCTAGATTAATCTTTGATACCTCAGCTCTGGGCTGTCTCCTCGGCGACTTTGTAGCTCTTGAAGCAGCACAGAGACTTCCTCGCGATCGAAAAGGCGAGACATTGTACCTCAGGCGAACCCATACCGGAACTACCGCTTCACTTGGCGTGCACACTCTAAAGTGTGATTTGTATTTGACGCATGTTTGGTTCAAGGCGTGATTTATCCACTGTTTACTTCCCTTTACTGTACTAGTAACTTCTGGAAAGAAATTACGCTTCGCAGCCTTATTAGATAGATCGCTAAATCCGGAAATATTCTCTGGAAAGTTGGAAAATGGACAAACTCTCATTTAGACTATCACCAAGAGAAACTATCCTCGACTAGCCTGACGGCAGCGCCTTTTCTCTTATGCGCAGTTACAACCATTCTGACCTCGTCTGCCATCCCTCGAGGGCCACATACGAGAATGACGGTGCCTCCTTGGACATGAGTTGTGGCTAGCTCCGTCTCTATCACGGTCCTGAAGTCAAATCTTTCTCCAACCCTGATATGAACATCAACATCACCCCACTTCCGTTCAGTTTGGTTGTTATTTTCCCAATCTCCTTTGACTTCCTGAGGCTTTCCCTTGTGTTCCTCGCGCCCCCCAATCATGTCTTCCACGGCCTTCAAGAGCCCCAAACCCTCGTCACGTAATCCCCAATAGAGCGTTCTCCTGCCGACCGGTTTCTTGAAAAGGGCTCGCGATGCAGCGACTTTTGGGAGAACTGCAGTAATTCCCACTCCACCTGCAATAACGACAAGATTTGGATGACTCGGAGTTGGTCCGCTATGGAGATCATGGCGGAGAACAGACAGATGGGTATAGCACTCAGCCAATAGAGGTATTCCTTCCGGCTTACTAACATGGGCTGCAAGAAGAGACGTTGTACCATTTTCAACGCGAATGAAGAAGCTCGCTCCTATTTTTGTTGCATGAGTAACTGAGTCGCCCTCTTGGTGCGAGCCGGATGACGAGGTTTCGCCTGCCGTAATGACACTCGTCAACCCAGCGGCCTTTTCGGAGTCAAGGACTGTAGGTTCGGGAACTTGCACATGGCTTGAACCCGTCTCCAAACCTGAGCGCTGAGACACGCCGATTGCCGAAAAGGGGTGGCTCTCCCAGACTCGCCACGTGAGAGTAGGGAAGTACATATAGGCGTGACCTGGACAGTTCAGGCCGGGCACGTCCAGGCGAATGTACTCGTCGCCGAGTTTAGTGACATAACCCCTTCTAACTCCATTTCCAGCTATTCTTATTGCTCGGAGGACCCAATCGCAGGCCCAGATGACAGAAGCCATGATAACCCAATTTTCGTATCCCCATTGACGTTTGTAACGGTAGATGATGTGATACCAACATCCGACAATAGACAGAATCGCGAGAACAATATGCGCTGCATGGAAGAACTCGTACATTTTCTGACGGACTGGTAGTAAGGAGAAAGGGACAATGAGGACGAGGGCCAGCGTCGCGATGATACCCCAGTACCAGTAAGGGATAGCGGCAACTTCGCTGTGGTCTTGAGAGATCCCTACATGAATATGTAACCAAAGAGCTGAGTGAATAGCGGCTTGAAGCACACAGAGAAAGGCAACCCAGCGATGGATCAGCAAGAAGGTGGAGTATGACCAGCTTGTCAACCAGAGAAGAACGTTATTGCGACCTGCATACAGAATCAGGAGCGGGAGGTTGGCAAAACTCAGCATCCCAGTACGATTTGCCACATAATTGAGGATTTCCTCCCAGAGGCCATGTTCCCACCAGGAGTTTGGTTGGCGAGGCTGATATCCGATTGCCACAAATATGACATTGATGACAATCAGGTACAGAATGAAAAGAGACTGGCCTCTAGTTGGGATGAGTCCCAGACCTAATATCGGGCTGGCATGGCGTCCTCCGAACAGCGGAGGCTCAATAATGTAGCCATGAAATTGGTCAACCAAAGTGGCAGGGAAGGGTATGAACCGGAGCAGTGACAGCAGGATCGGGATTCCGGCTCCTGTGATCAGGACAATGAGGCTGTTCTTATTTAGTAATTGTCTTGAAACCCTTCAAGAAGAGGTTGCTCACGATAATTTTTGGTGGTTAATTTCCGTATATTCGAAAGCTGTGTTGCCATTCCAAGCCGCGGTATAAGATTCGTCACTAACAAGGGTCGTCCTATTGAATGCCGCCTTTTTCGGTAGTATAGTTATTGGTGGATCGTTTTTCACAAGTGCAAGGGACTCCTGATAGGTATATTTAGGCCTTGCCTAGTCCAATTCTCGTCCTACTAATTCGGTCTCCCAGAACGTTTCCAGTGTTGAAACAGCCACTTTCTCATCCGGGCAATGTGTGTATATGCACCAAGCAGCCGAGAATAGGTAAGGCTCGCTCAAAGCTAGGCACTCGGCTGACACCGTACTGCTGTGGTGACCATTCAGATGAATGTCGCAAGGAATGGACGAACGTGGCAATGCAGACCGGCATGCATGCGCACACTCAGGCTGGTACATGATAATGGGATAGCCGACCAGGCCATGGCCAGGACGCCCAGAACTCTGGGCAGATGCTAGTCTTGCCCCAGAGAGAGACAGAAGAGCTAAAAGGCTCTTTTTAGCAGCGTCTAGCATCATTACTGGTGAAATTGTAGAGACCCAGTGTATTAACAGAATGATGAATGAAGAACGAGTTTGAATGAGAGCTGGAGACACAACACAATGCGAGAAAAGAAGGTATTTATCTACTTATCAAGTTTTAATTGGAATCAAATACGCTGAGAATCCGACGAGCAGTATGAAACTATTAGCCAGCCCCTTGGTAATCCGGAACCAGCCAATGCGAGCCTACATAATTATTCAATTCAATATAATCACGATTGATAATTGCTGGGAAATCTGCTCGCCAAGACTTTTGTGCGACGGGAAGAGAACAATTGAGCAAGTTTTTCAAACAAATGTCACCCTAGAGTAGCCCTGAAATGGCGAACTCCTCTGCCCGCTCGTGACCTTGAAAATCTTGAGCCAGTCCCATTAGTGGAGGATACTGGGTGAGTCTTGAATTTAAGAATGATGGATCTTCGGGTTGGATCAACTGTCAATCAAGTGGGTGGCATTGAATTGGAGACACTCAAACATTACAGTGCTTACCTATTTGTAAGCCTGCGATAGTGTCAGTAGTCACCTGACAGATCACGTGTACCCGCAGGAGGGCTTGTTATTTAATACGGGTTCAGATTACAAGCTTCCCTTTCGAAGGTCAGGAATTAATAAAACTATCAACAGCCACCTAAGTGCTCCTCTCAGGTGACCCTTAGTCGTATCTACAGCTATCCATTGGGCTTCACCTTGGCACTCTCCTTGTAACACCACCCAGCACTGACAGATAGAATGATCAGATTACTAGGGACTCCAATAAACTCTAAAGAGATAATGGATTCACGTATGATTTGTTAGTAGAGTATTAATAACTCTATTTTTAAAAATAAGATGTTGCTAGAATCATCAATTACCGCACAACTCGAACATATATGGCTCTCAATATAAAATCTAACAACCCCGATTATACAAAAATGATCTCAATACCATTCATGGAGTTCGACCGCTCTACCTCCTAGAACTCAGGACCCAAAAAATAAAGGTACGAGGATGAGAAAAAATTGAATTGCCTTTGGTACATTCATACCCTGGTAACTCAACATGGCGCAGGGAATCAACGGGGAGATGCTGTCTCTTGTATACGCATGTCACACCTCACCCCGGTTCTCTGCGTCTTGTTCCACCTAGAATTTGGGACCCCTAGGGATTACCTAGTATTGATTGTAGCCTCTCTTGGAAAAAGATCGCTTCTTGTTTCGGAATTGAGGAGATCGCTTCCCCTTCTTCTTCTCGGGTTCGGGTGTGGGTGAACTCGAACTAGCGTTCTGCTGGACCAGCCTCCTCATTTCCTGCATCATAGTTTGGGCTTCTGTCTTTTTCCTGCTGCTTCCTGACTGGACAGCCTGGACTTGAATGACGGCGCGAGCGCCAATTCCACCCATGGTTGCTTTGTACTTCCCCCCGACCAGGTGGACATGCCGTTTATCACCGAGTCTTTGCAGGATTATCATGCCAGGATCACTCTTCGAACATTATATCAAGAATATCGGACAGATCTTCAAGACTCATGATTTAGAGGCGCTTTATATCTGTGAATCGGACTTGTAACCCAGTTAAGGGACCCTGGATCCTTTACTTCAGTATACCCCATCCGGAGGGGCAAACTTGAGTTGGAATATAGAGCATCAAAGAATTGAGACTATTGAAAGTGAGGGCGAACAAATGAGTTCTCACAGATGGACTCAGCTCTTGAAAGAGGCAGCTCAAGTTCTCACTAAGGAATTTTCTGAGGATAACCGGAAGAATGGATTCGTCCTGATTCCCGTCAACCTCTATAGGATATAGTCTTGGGATTGTTTGCTGTATACATATTAGAGTTAGTTTGCTCTCTTCTCAGGGGGCAGCTCAATCTTAAGTCTTGAAGTGTGTCTGTCGATTTCATAGGGCGGATTCTATATGAACTCTGAAACTTGGCAATCTGTTTTGACAGTATTTATAACAATGGTGGTAGTAGTATGTGAGAGAGATATACAGTATGCGGCAGCTGCTGAAAGAAAGAAAAAAGGGGGGAAATTCCCAAATACCAAAAATTTAACCACTTGACACTATACTCAGTATCAGAACACATTAAACTTCAGCCTTTTTACCTGGCTGAGAGGCTTGTGCCCGGCCGTACATAAGGTGCAACACCAACAATGGCTGTGCGTAGTTATAACAATAATTCGTAAGAAACTATTCTAATAAACCAGTTTTCTCGCACATAAAATCTGGGTGTGTTCAATAATACATATTGATCTGGAGCTTGAGGGGATACTATTACGGAAGTCCTACTTTGATGTTGGTGCCTGTGCATAGGCGTTGATGCGAGAGCAAGGATCTCACCAACAACACCATAATACGTTGCGTCTTACGACTGGGAGATCACAGTATTTATGAAGTTGTCTTTACTCCAGCATGCGAAGGCTACTACATAAGTTACGCCGTCATTCCACCTCTTTCGAATACGGCCACGTCAGAAAACCACGCGTTCACTTGTTCCAATCATTTACATGCTTTGAGTATTTTAAAAAGTATGTTCCCAACGCTCAAACGGCGAATCACTTTCAAATCCATTCGATGACACCGGTAAGAAGTTGAATTAAACTCGGTTGCCGCCGATAGCCAAAGGAAATACAAGAGTAACGTCTCTATCAATCAGCCAAGTGGCCTTAGATCATTCTCAAACTGGAAGCTCCGGGCCACGTGGGGGCAGAATTCTCCCCAAAATCTACTTCAATTGTCTTTCAGGACGTTTTGGTTATCTAAAGGCACTTGGCACTACCATCGACCTTGTAGCAGGTCAAAACCCTTGCTTTTGCACTTCGTCTTTTCTGATGAGGTTCACGTAGTGATTGCACGGGGATCAATGCCCGCATCTTCCACGTTCCTTGGCTCCGAAACTTGGATCTTTTCAGCATCGGTGACGGGCTGGGCGGCGGCAAAGGCAGTTGTGAAAACCTACGTGGCCATGGAGGCGATCTCAATGGCAACCATGATGAATACGGTGATATTGAGTTAACGAGGTGTTGGATTGAGAAACGTTGCTTCGCAAAGGTCAGTTAATGATCGAGTGAGAACTGATTCAGAAATGTCCTCAGTAAAAGGATAAAATATTGACAGCTACAATGGCACCTAATGTACTCTGAAAAACGGAAAGGCCGGAAGAAAAGGTGTCGGTGACACTTCTTATACTTGCAATCTCTAGTCGTTTGCCAAAAAGGAGCGTTTTGAAAGTATGAGAAACGTCATCTGCGTCGTCATCCGTTTTGGATGGTCTCAGTCCAAGGCAAAGACGGCGCACATTTTGCCATTTTGATCAAACGCCGAGCCAGGCGACACCTTGATCCATGAGCAAGAGCCGCATGTTGGAACAATGGAACCGTATCTGCCCTAAATAGGCATTCGCCGTGAAATAAAAGAGGCTATTGGCAGGTAGAAATAGGCAATTCCTCTTTCCGAGGTCATTTATTATGAAGGGGAATTTTCCAGGCTTTATTAAACTTATTACTTATCAATGATTTGACCAACTGATGTCTCATTGCCAATCAAGATGGAGCAACAATATAAAGCAAGAAGCTTATAGCCTAGCAAGCCTTCCCTTGATTTGGTCAAGCTTCACCATGAGGCTCGTCGCCAGCTCTGCGACACTCTCAGCTACCCCCCAGCTGATTTCAAACCCTCTGCCCCCGGCACCATAGGCATGAAGTACGGGAAGTTTGCTTTCCGTAGAGTTCATGTTGCCGGGGAACTCAATTTCGAGTCTTAAGCCTCCCTCACGAGCCGGGCGTCGTCCGACAATTTCTTGGATGACTAACATGTTTTCAGGTTGGCTGGGAGATCCATTGGACAATACATGTTGTTTCAGGTCCTGTACTCCTGTTATGAGGCGGTGACAGGTTGCAGAGTCAGGCTGCCGGCGCCAATCGTGCGGCTCTTTAGTACCGCCGATCACTGTTCCTCCAGAGAAAAACCTGGGTATAATGAAGTTCCATGTACCATCCATATTCTGCCGTGTAATTGTCTTGTCAAAACAAGTACTGTTCGTCAACACGATATGTCCTAAAAAACAATTAGTAATGATACAGAGCTTTGGTGAGGAGAGCCACTAGACTGTGTTACCTCTAATTGGAAATACCTTGGAGTCATTGAAGCCAATTCCTGAAGCATTTACCACGAATTGGACGTTAGGTGTAATAATTGATGCCTCATCCACGCTTCTGAGGGTTGCATTGATCGTTTTCCCACCCGCGATTATGAACTTCCTCAAAAGGTCCCCACAATATACGGGAGAGTTAATGCAGTACGATTCATACTCAAACCCGAACACTGTTCCGTTTGGCAGCTCTTCCGCTGTCAATTCGCGGTACCCTTTTAGCCCCGAGTCAGCCTCGAAGCTCTCTGCCGTTTGAGCTTTGTATCCGTTTCCAGGTGCCTCGAACACTTCAATAGCCGGGGCTAAAGCCAGTCCAATTTGATTTCCAGCTTTGAGAAGGCTGTTGAACTTCGAAACTGTCTGTTTTAGCCAAAGACCCTCTTGCCGTAATTGCTCGGTGGTGCCAGGAATGGGCCGGACATGGGCCCCAGCCCACATAGAACTGTATTCGATTGAATGGTGCGTGGGAGCCCCGGGAATAGAAGTAGGCCATTCTTTGGAGACAATTACAACTTGCCAAGAAGATTTGGACTTATCATTGCGGAGTACTTCCTGCAATGAGAGAGCAGAAGATAGGCCGATCACACCACACCTTGCTCATGAGTTCAGCTGTGTTCCACTACTTACTACTTGGTGAACCGGAAATACTTACCCGATAACCACAATTGTTGGGGACGAGTTATGAATCATGTTTCCGAAGTGTGGGGATGATGCTGAAGTTTGCCGTGGCTTTCCTGCTGTGTAGATTGTTTATGGCAAGTTCTTCACCAATTTCCGAATGGTTTCTGTACGTCTCAGTCTTATCACATCTTGCCCTCTTTGTGAAAAGAAAATAACCCAACTTTACTAGTTTTAATAATTGGCGAGAGCAGGGTTGTGATAGCAACGATCAAATGGGTTTTGGGAGCAGATCGGGAGGCCTCGGCTCAGCCGATCTTGGGTTCTAAGCATCCGATCAGACGTCCTTGCAATTCCTAGGCCGAGTGGGCCCACGAAAACATAGCTGATCCGAGCAAGCGAAGAAAGATAGCTTGTAAATGATATCAAACAAATCACACATGAGACTCTTACTTAGAGCCGACTGAGGGTATTGATAGAAGACATGAAACCCCAAGAACGGTCGCACATTTCGATATTCTTAATACATATTACGTGATAATATTCACAAAACTCTTCAACATAATAAGTCGCAAGGACGGCAATAGGTCATAATGAGAAGCTCGAGATATCTTTATGGAAAATGGGTCTTTCATTCTTCTTTGGCCCGTATACTAGGGTGATTAATTCACAGTGAGCCATCGTTGCATACATTCTTCTCCTTAGTCAATCTTTCGATTCTAGGGTAGGCAATTTAAAGACGATTTCTTCGTATAAATACGCTGTCTGATTGATCCGCTTGGAAACACGTCCAGACACATCATTTTTAGGCATAGATTCATGCCGAATGCTTCTTCACTTGTCTTTTCTAGCGTACATGTATCTTGCAATATTGATCTATGAAGGAAGGGACTATAGTCGCCCTACTGGCTGTGGGCAATTCTTAGCTGTGCACATATATCCTTAACATACTCTTGTCCCTTCCTGATCAACAACATATGCATAAAAGGATGAGGTACACCCATATATCGGCGCATAGTAATTTGAACACCAGAAG
This sequence comes from Clonostachys chloroleuca, assembly GCA_037952775.1. Lineage (NCBI taxonomy): Eukaryota > Fungi > Ascomycota > Sordariomycetes > Hypocreales > Bionectriaceae > Clonostachys > Clonostachys chloroleuca. The sequence goes on from JBANAY010000003.1 coordinate 30,574,441, forward strand.
CGGCTAACTTAGCACCATAGCTTTCTCCCTCATCCCTGAGAGGGTCACAGTCCGCCGTCGCAATAAAGGTCCTGCACAAACCTGTCAAATCTCCACGGATAGGACTATGCCAGAACTCGGGGCGCACTACGTCGCCGTCCTTATGCAGAGCTGAGTTGATGACCTCGCCGCAATAGGCGATTCTCTTCCAGCTCAGGCACGGAGCAAGGGCGTTTTCTTGATAGGATGGGTATGGCGAATCACTGGGCTGCTTCAATGATATGAATTCGTCAACGGAGGGAACTGCGAGGAGAGCTGTAAGGTATAATCAGCAAATTATGAGTTTCGCGGCAATACATCCGTCTAGGGCGACACATACCGAGCTTCAGCTCATAGCCCTCGTTCCGAGCAAGTTGCTGGCACACGGCGGTGATTTGCCCACCAGCTGATATCCCTCCCATGGAGATAGAGTCGACATTAGCATTGATGGTCTTGCCTTCTTCTCGGACCTGGATGCTCATCATTAGAGTGGCTGCTGAAAAGCATGACGTGAGTTCGCCTTTCCTACGTACCCATTTGAATGCTGCCCAAACATCCTCATGTCCCTTGTACCAGACGTGCTCTGCGACAAATGTAAGCTGCTGTTATTTCCAAATTATGAATCGAGATTGGCCAACCAGGAGAAAGTCTGTAGTCGATATCAAGTACCATGATACCAACGCGATCTCGCACCAGCATGCATAATTCCGCATCTCCCGTCAGGTCGCCGAAGATGAAACCTCCACCTAGAATTTAATATCAATGGTATAGTTCATTAGTTAAGCCTGGAGCTGTTTCTCACCATGGACGTTGATGTGAATAGGATATGGACCATCGCCGTATGGCGAAGTCCTTGGGTCAGGCGTATAGCATCGAGCTTTGATGCTATTCCCATCCGGCCCCGGGATTTCAATATCATTCACGAACGGCTCGAACGTGAAATCCTTGGCCCAGGAAGCGGCATATAGCTTCGGGTATTTGCGAACGTCCTCCATGCTAACCTGGTGGGTAACAGGTTTGACGGCGATATATGCATTGTAATACTCAATGAAGTCTTGGTCCAAACGAGAGATCATGGAAGGGTGAATTGGGCTGGGAAGACTCTTCTGGGCCACCTGCTTAGCTCCGTTGGAAGCAGTAGTGTCGGTAATAGCAGAAGGGGCCATCTTGGGGGATGATAGATCGATAACAATGATTGTTTGAGACAAGGCTTCGTTCCTGGAAACTACAGAGCCAAGGCCAAGTTAAATATGACCTATGAAGGCTGATTATAGACTGGCGAGTTCTTCCGGTACCAGTATTGAGGTCGCCCCGTCCTGCCGAAGGGATCGGCCGAGCCGATCGATACGACGCTGCTTGCGGCTGCGCTTGAGATACACATCGGTTTCTTATCTCCGCAAGATCCGCTGTCCCTTATGCCCTTGATCTTTCAGATATCTGCGTACTATCAGGTTGTATGTGGTACAACTTGATGGCAAGTTCAGCGTACTTATTCACAAAACCAAGTTTTATCATAATGCGATCTAGCAATGAAGAAAACCGTTACATTCTCTTCGAGTAGAGAGCGACAGACTTAATCCATTATCGTCAATTTATATTCATTCTATGGGCTCGACATCTTGACTGTCAATATGGTCTCCCAACCAAAGGGGCCATCCCAATGAAAAGCATCCAGACGGACCGAGCCATGGGTCGATTAGCTGTGCTGTCTCCCATAATCAACCTTAGCACGGAGTGTATATCTCGCGCTGTACTAAGGGGTACAAATCCGTCTCCGGACTGTGGTCTGAATTCGGCCGAGACATCTAAAGTTTCGTTTTCACTGCTATCTAGATTCTCATCGCTCTCCACAGGTACTTGTCCCAAGTAAGCTGCACGGTAGATGGAATGCATGTCGTCGATTGTTTTGATCCATGCTCGCACGAGACGATGATCAGACTTCCAAGAAACCAGCAGTCGTTGAATGAGCTCTAGGTACCCCTCGACGGCGCTCTTGTTCTGCTCTGTGGAGAATTCAGCATCATTTGCATATAAAATCCACATGAAAGTGCTGGCAACCGATAAGAGTGACGCCGCAACCCAGGCGGACTGAAGATGCTGCACAGATATTCCACCTGCCCCGTAGAGATCCGTCAACATTTTCCCGACCAAGAGAGCATTTTCCACACACGTGGAAGCTAATGTTGGCTCTCGAAATAATAGAGACCAGCCAGCTGCGTCGGTGCTGTCTAAGATAATTGTCGTCCCGTCTAGATGTGGGAGATATGTTTGATGGGCAACGCAGTGACTACTTCTGATCAAGAAGTGCATGGCAACAAATGTGTGCCCATTCCCAATGGATGACTGAATTTCATAGTTCCTTGCCGTCCATCGCATGGATGCGGGAAGTGCTGTCTCCCAGTTACACAAAGCATAGTGGCTCTTGAAGAAGGCGCTATTTGAATCGGTGGGAGGGAGAGGATCTATGAACCGTTTGTTGCATATGTAAAAGATGCAGTGATCACCCCACAACACAACCGTCTTGACAAAGTATGGAAGTATACCGACGTCAGAAGAGAGTCCAGAAAATGACTCGAGCGCCGATAAAGTCAGCCCTCTACTCGCCTCCTCGTATAGCAATCCTGCTTCTGAGCTAGGGAGATAGACTGCCGTGGAATCCATAAAAATGGCCAACGGTTTCGTCAGGATAAATCCAAACAACCGATCAATCATCACACATGCCCAGAATGTTCGGCGTCTTATCTCTTGCTCTCTCTCGCTTGTGCGCTCATGATATTCCTTGTTAAGCCTCATAATTTGAGCCATTCGGATCGCCGTACCTGCGAGCATCCAATGACTCGATCCTGACCGGTTGAGAAGTTCAGAAAGGGCCAGCACAAGGTTTGCCTGGATGTTTACCACTGCATATATCCATGGTTAGTTACATGCCCCCTAACTTGCGGTGGAAAGTCTAACAAGTTTGTGATCCAGGATCGAGGACTGTCTGTGTTTAATCCCTAGGGTGTATATATATCTCTTGGACACCAAGCGGATCAGGAGGTGAAGGGGCCAACGTCTGTATAGACTTACCACTCGGTGTGAAAATTGAACCTTTAGCCCAGTCATTGGCAATAGTCGTGTAATGCTGGCAGAGGTCCGCCCCTGTCGCAAGCCCGAAGTCTTCTTGCACTTCTGAAGGCTTCAAATGTCGGGAGACTAAGCAGATAATCGCGGAGGTCAGAAATGGTGTCTTATCTGGGTCTTTTTCATAAGTCGATTTGTGAAGGAATGAACAAAAGACGGTCTGTAAATAGATTTCATAGAAGAGATCGAAAGACCGCCGTAGTGAGATGTTTGGCTGGTGGGCTGAGAATGGAGAAGAGTCTGGAGAATAGGCAACATGGCCTACTGAAGCTGGTGACAAAGAGTGTGGAAGTCTTCCTCCTTCGCGAACGTCCAAACCACCTAGAGACTCATCCCAGGAGCAGTCTGCGTTCCTTGATCTGCATTGTCGACACCGGGGCTTCGTCCCGTCGCATTTCGTCTTTCTGCGCCGACTATGATCGGTCAGCCATCTGGCTAGTGAGTAGACTATTGATCATGACGAACCAAATTTTGCAAGCTTGCAGTGTCCTACGCCGGGTCGAGTGAGGGGCTTGCTCCATGGTTGTTCCCGATCGTATCGCTGGCACAACCGAAGCGAGACAGGGCGAGTTGAGAGGGGGAGGGAAGGCATATCTCGGCTGGGCCGGCGAGAAAGTCATTTTGGCCGCGGATAAGCATGGGGCAGTCATCGGATGAGCCGAAGTGGAGTTTATCGTAGGCGGAGTCCACACAGATGCGTACGATTTACCCTTTATCATCCTTTAGAGTGGGTTAGGCTATCTTGAGCCGTCCCCAGACCCCACGCCAGTTGGGAATCAACCTTCTTTTGATGACGAGACGCGAAGTATAAAGCTACGTTGAGTGGTACCATGTTCCAGGCGGAGAGAGTCTGAGACAACTTTCTGAATCATTGATGATCCTACTCTTCTCCTCCAACCACACGTCCTTCGGACTACACCGAATCAAAAATGTCAAACAACAACCAACAATCAGGTCTTGACATGAAAAGTGCTGACTGCGGCAAAACAACGAGTGAAAATGGAGACAGCGAGATAACCTTTGACCCAGCTGTTATCAAGAAGCTCAAGCTCAAGACTGACCTGATCCTACTTCCAATTCTGTCAATTGCCTACCTATTCAAGTCTGCTTCCCAAATCTCTTCTGATGCGAATGCTTTGAGACCTGCAGTACAATTAGCTAACTGTTGAGATTTAGCTCTCTTGCTCGGAGTAATATCTCAAACGCGAATACTGCAGGGCTTACCAAGGATCTTCATCTCCAAGGGAACCAGTTCAACCAAGCTCTCACGTACTACCAGATCCCTTTCATCATCTTCGGTCCGCTTGTGACAATGCTTACAAAACAGTTCGGCGCCAAGATTACGATCCCTGTGATGATGATAGGCTTTGGCACTCCGTCTTTGGCAACGGCATTTGTTCACAACTTCGGGGAGCTGGTCGCCTGTCGGGTCCTCGTTGGTGTCTTCGAGTCTGGCTTCCTGGCATCGTACGTACTACAGTACAGGGAGAAACTTGCATCCGCATGCTAATCCCCCTTTTACAGAGTCATTTACTATCTATCTCTTTGGTATACGCGCACAGAACTCGCCAGCCGGATTGGAATATTCTACGCGGCCTTGACGTCCTCGTCTGCATTCGGTGGCTTGCTTGCTTTTGGAATGTTCCAACTGAATAGTGACAAGTATTTCCAATGGTCATACTTGTTCATTCTTGAGGGAAGTTTGTCTCTTTTCTGGGCCATTCTAACCTTCTTGGTCCTTCCACGTCAGACCTCGACCGCTTGGTTCCTTAGCAAGCAGGAGAGGGATATCGCCGCAGCTCGGTTGGCACAGGATTCCGTGGCCTCCGCAGAGAGTAAATTTAACCTCAAGGAGTCATTTTCTGAGTTCTTCACGGTTCACGGCTACATCCGGATTGTGATCTCATTCATTTCGGGGACTATTCTCACCTCCAATGCTAACTTCTTAGCCATGATTGTCCGCCGGTTGGGTTTCAGCGTGATAAAGACGAATCTTGTGAGAAATTATTCCAGCTCTTCTGTCTCCCGAAGAAGCATTTACTAACTTCTAGTAGTACACCGTTGCTCCTGCCCTCACTGGTGCTGTTTTCCTTGTGGCTTGGTGCAAGCTGTCTGATAGACTCCGAGAAAGAGGCTTTCATATGGCTGCCTCGGCGATCGTCAGTTTAATCGGCTACGTAATTCTATCAACCATCGACACAAACAACACGTCCGTCCTATACTTCGCCATGTTCTTGTGTACTATAGGAGTAAGCCTCACGTCACATTCTCTGAATTATGAGGAGCTACGCTAACACCTGGGTAGGCTTATCCTGCAACACCTATCGGGTCGACGTGGATGCTTTCCAACATTCCCAACCTCAACGCGCGAGCAATGACTAGTGGTCTTTACATCTCGTTCGCAAATTGCGCAGGTCTTCTTTCAAGCAATATATATCATGAATGGGAATCTCCTCGTTACCAAACCAGTCTCTCCACGAACATCGGGATGAGTATTGCACTTATCACAATCACTAGTTCATATGGACTATGGATGAGATGGGAGAACAAGCGTCGAGATAATGCCACAGGGCTTTCATTGGACGAGAGCACATCAGGGGGAATCAACAATGCAAGGGATCCTCGCTTCAGATTCCAGGTGTAATCTATATCAACCCAACGAGAGGAAGTTGTTCCGCTACCCAAATCCATGTACGAACGCCTTGAATTCCCTGGGAAACATTCGTTAGTACTCTTGATTATTAGGTTTATATTTATGATTATTTGTGTTCTTATTTTAATGGCCACAAGCCCCTTTTTTATCATATCTTACTTTGCATGCGGTTCATATTGAGTGATAATTCGGGTCATGAACAGGTCAAGATGCACGACATGGTAAGATATTCTACTATCGAAGTATGCTACAAGGATCTGGAATAGGAGAAGTAGAATGCCGCATTTAAGAGCTGTACCTAAACATCTTGTCCTCAATGTCCGTCAGATCAGTCTTGGGCATGCCGTTCTTATCAAGGACAACATGAGTAGATGCTTGAGGACCACTCTCTACCATAGCAAGATCTCGTTTCTTATTTTCCCGAGTGCAAATGACACGATACAATCCCGACACGAGATATAGAGTGACCCATGTGACGATGGCTGTAATGACGCCGTTGGTGTATCTTGGGCTTTCGGTCCATAGCTGAGGCGATCCGATGCATCCTGCGCAGTAGCCAATGAAGAACATTGTGTTGACAGTAGCGCGCTTTGTATTTCCCTTGATGTTGGAAGCGGAAAGAGATAGAAGAACGGACATGACAGCACTAGCACAAGACGCCTGAGATTGTTAGCCATTTGGCTGCGCCTTGACTTTGGATTGGAAACTAAACTTACCAGCCATGCCGCCACGATGACACCCCAACGGGAACTCTGAAGGAAGCTTCAGCAAAAGGACACAACCTACGAGGGGTGTGATGTTCAAGATCCAGACCACAAGGACTCTGTTCTTTGGGAAAATCTTGCAAAGGGCAACACCAATCCAAATAAAGCATATCTGGACAGCTCCAGAGGGCGCGGTGAAAAGCATGGTCTGGAGTTTGCTGTAGCCGATCCTGTTGATCATCAATGTTGCAAAGGTCAACACAGGGGATTGCATCGTGACCAAGACGCCGAACATGAAGATGAACCAAGCCCTGGAGTCCAGCATCGTTTCTTTAAACTGTTCCATGGAAAAGGACTCCTTATCGCCACCTTCACGATCCTGTGCCATCCGCGCGGACAGAATCTCTTTCTCTCTCGCGTTAAGAAACCAAGCATCTTTCGGCCCGGAAGGCATCAGGGTGAAGAATCCAATTCCAGCGGATACTGTCAAAGCGCCGCAAACCAGGAACATGGTTCTCCAAGGCTGAAGGGGAAGTGCGGTATTTTTGCCGATGCCGTACATGATCAAGCAACCGAGGACCTGGGCGAGACCGTTCATCGTAACCCAAATAGCTGTGCGCGTTGCGTGCTCCTCCTTGCGCCACCAGATAGAAGTTATTGTCACGAACGCAGGGGAGACGGCGCCTTCGAAGAAACCGAGGAGGAAGCGGACGGTGGCGAAGCCGGCAAAGTTTTGAGGCGCGGCGAGGCAGAGGCAGATGATGCCCCAGACAACTCTATATGATCAGGGATAGTCAGCCAAGTGCCTCTACGTGGGATTGGGGCAGTTACTCGTACACTGTTGCACCAACAAACTTGGTGAGAGGGAAACGACTCATGAGGTAGATGAATGGGTATTCCGATACAAGTTGGCCGACGTAGAAGATCGAGCTGGTCCAAGAGTATTCCTTGCTAGTTAAGTTGAGGTCGTCGATGAGACCGAAGACACCGGCGTAACTAAGACTCTGCTTATCGAGATATTGCAGCATGAAGGTGAAGCACATCTAAAGTTGCTAGACTGTTATTCGACATTTTTCTTAACATGGAAGAAGCGGATGAACACTTACGAATGGCAGGACCACCATGTCAATTTTCCTGAGCACTCTTTTCTCCTCTTCAGGAGTGAAGGTTGCTTCTACGGTTTCGCCAACCCGCTCATCGCTACCGGCCTCGTCGGCAACCTTGCCCGTATTCGTGGGCTTGAGATCAATTGATGTAGTCATGTTGGAGAGAGCTGCTTTCGTTTGAGGGACGATTGATTCTCAGTTGGCAGGAGTTGGCGGCCGGGTAAAGGGTCGAGTATTTATCGACAACGCCATCCCAGCAGTATGGATCATTTGACTTTTGAGGAGACAGCGGTTATCAACCAGGTATCCACCCTATTCCCCAGGTTTATCGCATCACCATGGCCCAGAACGAATTTCCTATCACTCTAATCCGGGGTAGTCCACGTTGCCGAGCGGGGCGTGGTCGTCGGAACGATGGACGCAGCGTCGGTAGTCTGCCACTTGGTCGCGGAACGATGCCACTCTGCCTGTTGATGACTCCACTGCTCATGTCTCTGACAGATAACTCGCTGGATTATATGTGGATGGTGTCAAACCAATATCCAACAGCTGATCATATCCCCACGGGTCTAAGCTTCCGCGTGTCATCGACAAACGTGGGATCCGTCAACGGAGTGATATGAGGGGAAGCGTTTCTGCAGTATAAATGATAGGGCAAACCTAATGTTCTTCCTCGCAGCTAAATACATGCTTTGTTTATTTCCAACCTCTCCTTTGCCTTCTATTAGCCATCGGTCTACCTTGATCATTAAGAGTACAACATCATGGCGCCTCAACCGTCTGACATCAAGCCTTGGCTTCAGGGCGGGCCCAACGCCCGTGTCTTTGTGAATGCCAATGTCGTAGATGTCGCCGCGTCGGCAATCATTCCCAATGCCACGGTGAGGGTCTCCAACGGAAAGATCGAATCCGTCACCACGGGTTCCCCCAGCTCCCCTCCAGCAGGCTACACAGTCGTCGACTTGGAAGGTAAATACCTATCCCCCGGTCTCTTCGACTCTCATGTCCACTTCTGTGCTGTCCCTGGATTTGGCGATTTGTCCATGGCATTTGGCAATGACAACGACGTTATGGTCCTGCGTCAGCCATATGTCGCCTCGCAGATGCTGCACCGCGGCTTCACCAGCGTCCGCGACTGCGGTGGTGCCCAGCTCGCCCTGAAGGAGGCGATCGAGGACGGTGTCTTCCCCGGGCCCAGATTGTTTATTGCTGGCCACGCCCTCTCCCAGGCTGGTGGCCACGGTGATATCCGTGGTCTTCACGACGCAACAGAGTGCTGCGGCGGCCACACCAATGGACTGGGCCGCCTCTGCAACGGCGTGCCGGAGTGCATGACGGCCGTCAGAGAGGAGATCCGCCGCGGTGCTGATTTCATCAAGATCATGGGCTCTGGTGGTGTCTCCACGCCCACCGACAAGCTTGAACACCTTCAATTTACCGTCGCTGAGATCAAGGCCATGGTCGAGTGCGCTGACAATGCGGGCACATTCGTCACAGCCCATGCGTACACATCCAAAGCCATCCGACACTGCATCGACAATGGCGTACGCGGCATTGAGCATGGGAACTTTGTGGATGAGGAAACAGCCAAGATCATGGTCGAGAAGGGAATATACCTCACACCGACGCTGATATCCTACAACCAAATGGCTTCCGAGAAGTGGCAGGGCTACTTACCTCCTGCCTCGCAGGAGAAGAACACGGCCGTGTTCAAGGCGGGTTTGACGGCTTTAAAGATTGCACACGATGCGGGAGTGAAGCTCTGCTACGGTAGCGACCTCTTAGGCCCTCTGGGTTTGGCCCAGACTGAAGAGTTCAAGATCCGTGCCCAGGTGCTACCTCCAGCGGCGGTCCTGCGCAGCGCGACCATTGTCCCAGCTGAGATGATGGGAGTGCAGGATAGTCTTGGGCAGGTGAAGGAAGGATTTATTGCGGATTTGTTAGTGCTGGACAAGAACCCGCTGGAGGACGTGACGATCCTAGATGATACCGAGACCAACGTTTTCGGCGTGCTTAAGGAGGGCAGAGTATACAAGAGCAGATGGCAGGGCTTGAAGGAGGATCCCCCTATTCCCATCAAGATCAAGGCCGCTTTATAGAAACAAACGACCATACATTTTTCAAAAAAGTACAAACGTTTAAATGAGAGTTACAACTGACTAAAGTCTAACACGTCCATCCCTGTTAGCTCCATCAGGAACGTTTGCTCATCGCCAAACCCTGCTACCGGGAAGAGGCCTTCTCCTGTCTGAAAGCCTTGCAGCAAGGGAGCCTCTGAGAATTCGGTGGAGGTGGTTGCAGTCAGAGATGATTCCGTTAGTGTAGGTTGAGCGGGCACCCAAGTGTTGGTTCTCTCGACGTCGAGATCGTAAGGAGATATCGAATCAGATGGCTGTAGCATACTTGGCACTTCAGCCCGTAGTGGGGGCGATGAAGAGTCGCCACGAGGCTGATGGTTTGCCCGGGATAACCACTGAGCCCACCGATTATAATCGGCAGCCGTTGCAGGTGTGCCAACAGACAGCGGCGGTTGGGGGCTCTGGCCAGCTGCGTAGAGCTTTGCGATGGCCTCATCTGCAATTTTTTGCAGTGCCTCAACAAACCGCACGCCAATCTGGGCTGTCACAATCCCAGCAGACATTTTCTTAAGGCAGCTGAGCCCAAATCCTACTAAGGCTTCATAGTCCGAAGGCCTTTCCAAAATACCCGCCAGTATGGTCACGATTGTAGCAATGCTGCAGCCCTGGAAGTCGGTAAATGAGAACCTCGTCATGTTTCCGGTGGTGGCGATACTCTCAAACAGGTGCAACATCTTCCGTGCCGCCCTAATGCAGGCCGAAGAGAGAGCATACACAGATTCGTCGGGCTTGTCACTATTCATCTCTAGGTTACTCGTGGCTCCTAGGCGGGTACGCAAATAGTACCGGACGACAGTGACAGTATAGGATTTACCCATGGCTATCCATGCGTAGTAGTAGTTCAGATAGAGATGGAAGATACCCCGATAGGACGGTTCTTTTGGGTGAACTTTGAAAACTTTGAAGTGCGAGGGAAGAGACCGCTTCCATTCCTTCAAATCAGCCTCAGCTTGGTTGTATAATGTCATCCTTGCACGCTGAGTTGTGCAGTTGCTATACATCATCAGCAATTTCTCATACGCCTATTGCTCGCGCGGGGAATAGGCCTACCCAATTTCAATTGCACGATCAAGGACCATCGCAAGTCTGGCATTGGCAGCCTGCTGTATCAGGTTGTCGAACTTTTGTTCCGTGTCTATTGGCAGGCATGGTTTCGGTAAAGGAACTGTGATTATGCTTGGCTCAATCGCGCGGGGGCGGTTGAGCTTGACGGCTGTAATCCTGGAAAGAGCGTCAGTCCAGCCATGGCATGTCAAACAAACAATTCCACAGAATCTAACCTTTCCAGCGCATAAATGGACCACCAGGTTCTATGGCGAGTTTCATTCTCTCGGTCAGTCAACGATGGATCATCGGTACACTGGTGAAGGTCGAATTCCAAGGCCTTCCTCAACGCAAGCCCCAAGTAAACGTAGGAGGAGTTCAGGGCGCTGAGTGGCATCAAGTAGACACCCACGAGATACAGAGCCTGAATCGAGTAGAGTGAGGGCATTTCTATTAGGTCGGGAACCAAGGTGCGTATCTGGCGGTGAAAAATAGTACATGGATCCCCATCCTCACTTGGAGACCTGTTATGTGAGCCTTCGGGTTTCTCGAGCGATGTGAACTGGCTTCCCAGGGCAAAGGCGGCGAGGGCCAGGCTAATGAAGCCAGCATCTGTGCGAAGGGGGGATTGGGTGTCGTTGTAGAACTCATCGATTTGTGACAGAAGTTGCCCCTGGTCGAAGAAGAAAAATATGTCGGTCCCACGGTGTATACAGACGTAAAGTAGGAAATCGGCAACAGGTCGAGGAGGAAAGACATCGATCGCCCGCTGCAGCCGACGAAGATCCCAAGGTTGCAACATTCGGGGTCCAGTGATTCTCTAGAATCCATTAGGACAATCAGAAACTCTAGATATATATTCCGCCGTATCTCTTTCTCTTACTGCTTGCATAGCCACAATTTCTTGGGCTTCGGGCTGGCTTTCCTCGTCGAGGGTGAAGGCCTCTCGCAGTCGTGATAGGAACCTTGGCCATATCGTTCTTTCCGTCTGATCTAAATGTAATATTTGATTATTTACAATCCTTGGTCCGATTTTGTCCTCGGGGATATTTGAGGCCAATACTTACGACTGTTGATGGTTATATGTCCTTCGGGGGAGTCTTTGGAGGTGTTGAGTTCGCGTACTGTTGCTGTCACTGAGGCGGGGGTTTGGATAAACTCCTCAGAGGACGTCACCTCCCTATTTCCAGATTAACACGAATAAAATGTAGAGTGCTCATCCTCTGCTTGCACCTACTTGTCGAATCGGCAGGACAACTGCTTCTGGGCACATCTCTGACAGATCCCGCCTGCTGTCTCTATACATTTACTCTTTCTCGATTTGCACTGCTCACATCTGCAATCGTACTCAGTACAGGGGTTACCACAAAATGACGGGTCACTTACGCTCTGGGTGCTCTTTTCCGCTGGCTGTCGGGAACGCGTCTCCGACGCCGCCGACGGGCCAGAGCGGCAGAGTTCACGCCTGGCACAGGCATAGCCAGTCATGAGTCCCGACGTTACATTCCAATGCACATGCGATGGATACAGTCGGTTCAATGGCCATGGGATGAGTGAGGGGTTGAGACATGGCAGACTGCCGACGTTATCGGGAAAGTGGACTTTAACTTTGTGGCAGATTGCCGAAGCGGGACCGCTTATCACAACTACCCTAGACCCGTTGATATGTAATTATCACAAAATCATTCGACGGTTAAGTCGCGACCCTAGTCAACCGCCCACCCCCCTCAACCGCCCACCTTTTTCTATCCCAACCTCCCTCTTTTCCTTACGCGTCACTCCGCGATTGCTCGTGTAATTTTTATTCCTTTTAATTGAAAATAATATCATTCGAATCGCCAATATCTGAATATCCTGAAAATAACCTCCAATCAGCTATCCACGATGTGGAAGCAGGTATCCCGCAGCGAAAGGCTGCCGAGCGATAGGGAATTCCTCGGACAACCCTTCGTGATCATCTGTCGGGTGCCAAAACGCAGGCGATAGAAGCAGAGACCCGGCAGCGGCTCTCGAGGGTCCAGGAAGCCCGTTTAACGAAATAGATACTCATCCAAGACTCAATTAGCTTCCCTCCTAGTCATACAAGGGTCAAAGAGATCGTGCAGTTCCTCTTGTGCGAAGAGGGTGATCTTAACCCTGTCGGCAGACATTAGATCGAGGGATTTTTATACTATAACCCGGAGGTTAGAACTCTCCGAGGCAAGAGACTTGACTTTCTTCGTATTAAGGGAGCTACAGCTGACAAAGTAAAGGAGTTTTTTATACTTCTGTATATACCTGATATCCGCAAAATCCCTCCTTGCAATTATTAGAATATAGATAAAGCCGGTATTATAGAAGGAATTAGAGATAATAGCCTGGTTCTTAGATTATCTCGTAAGAACTGGGCTGCCCAGATACAGTCAGGAAATTACTATTAGACTTCAATAATTAAGTATATCAGTATAACAGGTTAGTACCTTAAGCCTTTTATTATTTATAAAGGAAAAGACATTCAATAGTAATAGTTCCCTAATAAATTAGAATATCTCAAGGAGTAGTAATTTATAGCTTCTCCTAAGGGGTAGACTTCTAATTTAATTATATTAGAGTAGTTATAAGATATATTTATCCCGTTAACTAAACCTGCAATACCGGGTTAGCATTTACTTATTATTAATAGCTATAAGAGTTATAAAATAATTGAATTTATATAGGAATACTTTAAGAATAAGATCTAGCTTCTATTCCTTCTATCGTATTTATCGTATGTATTACAGCCGCTCAACTTATCTATCTTTTCCATCCTCAAGAGAGCCTATCATCTTTATCTCTTACAATAACAAATATATACGGATTTATTACCAATCGGGAAGATAACATTCCTTAAGTATTATTACCTAGCTAGACAAGCAGCCTTAATAGTTTCCAACATCCTAGCAGGCTGGAAAGCGTCTGGATTATAGCTAGTTAATATTATAGTCCCCCTGATAAGTCCGTTCGTGGTTTCTCCGTAATTCACCTTTCAAACTCGACCCTCAACACCTCCGACTACACCAGTAGCCGGAATAAAGAGGAAAGAGATCGCGATAACTACCCCGAAAGGAAGTTACAAGCTTCACAGCTTAATACAGGACTTTATATATAAGAAGGAGGTAGACCCGACTATCCGACTGCTGTTCCGTAAGATCTGCAAGGGCCTGGATAAACAGCAAATACAGTTATCTATCTCAAACACCGAAAACACACAACTAAAGGAGTCAAATAAGCTGCTGCAGCCGAAGAAAAGATATACTATTCATCCGGATCCAAATAAACACTTCATCAAGATATCCAATATTATTGATACAAGAGATCGCTACAAGGGTCAATTAGATACAGAGATCTGCGCTCAGGAATTAGAAAATTATATTTTTGAAGAGCTATGCTTCACCTGGCAACTTGAATAGCTTTATTTTTAATTTACGGATTTTTTTGCGTTAATAAATGCGAAGTTATAATTCGCGATTCAATCATTAAAGGTGGGCGGTTGACTAGGGTTGCGACTTACGTAGCCAATCTGATAAGCCATGTGTCCGTCCCCCTAATCCACGGCGAAGAAGCCCTTTCATTAGATCTCTGAATCCATGTGGTTTTGATGCCTTGAAGTACTTACCAGTCGTAAAATGTTGTTGGTGTTGTTAAATCTAGCATGCATTACAGTACCAATCCTTGATATCATATATCACTTAGGTCCAAATAACAAATACCTCTTGTGCTTTGAGTAAGGCATGCGATCCAAATATCATCGGTTGGCCTACTCTGATCATCTGGAGGGTCAAACCACAGGATTCTCCCTGTCCATCCCCACAAAATAGCCCTGCGGTAACGCGTACCAAACCCAGCGATGCTTGCTAGATTTCGGCGCCAACTACCAACCTCTCCCTCAACTTAGAGCTCTAAATTCAAGTAACTAATCATTCCGTGATTTTCAGCTAACAATATTCACTAATTGCCAGGTCTCTCCATTTTTATCCGGTCTCTCATCTTAATAAACACCCATATCGTCACATTGGCTCTCGTGCTAAGCCCACAGGCCAACCACACCGCTCACTCGCCTACGTAGATGTAACTAACTTCAAGTATACCCGGGCTATAGTCATTTTGGAAGGTCCTTCGTGGTGGTTTGATTAGCGGGTAACGTCCGAAAGAATGAGGGAGAGGAAACGGAGGACCTCCGCCTGTTAGGATTACCCCACAAAGATGCAGATCATTATCCTTGGAGCTCATGCGGAGGCGAGCCGAATAAGGTCAGAACTCTGGGGTTAGTCTTCCACTCTAAAGTTGCTTATATCTGGGGCAGCCATGCCATGGTTGATCTGGAGAAATGTTCAGGAGATATGACCTAAGCTGACAGGACTGGTTGCGAGAACAAAATAAACTCTCCAAACATTCTCTGTATCGGTTTTACATTCTTCCCCCATATATCCCAAGCACATCATTTAAAACAACGATAACACATCTCAACTCCATTTGAAGGGATCTGGTCAAAATGGCGGACGAAACCATCAGAAAATCCCGGGAATCTCTAGATAAAGATGCCAAGGAACACACTGAACATGTCGAAATCGAACCTTCATCCAAGATAACGCACTCACGCGGCGAGTTGAGTGAAGGGGAGCTCTTGAATCTTCGCCATCGATACCCTCTTCTTGCAAATGCATCTCCAGAGAAGCTTGACGCTTTGAACAAAGCTGTGCTGAAGAAACTAGATTGGCGCTTCCTCACTGTCATCACTCTCATGTTGCTCATGAAGTAAGACTCTCCACTCCCATTCTCCATACATGCAGACTTTTTTTTAACCTATTTGTGCAGTTATCTCGATAGGATCAACGTTTCCAACGCTAGACTCGCCGGAATGCAGAAAGACATGCACATGAGCGATGTCGAATGGTCAGCTGGCATCTCGCTCTTCTACGTCGGATACATCATCTCTCAAGTCCCCGCCAACGTCATCATCGCAAAAGGACGACCAAGGATCATCCTTCCCTGCGTCATGCTAGCATGGTCGGCGGTCACCATTTGTATGCCCGCTGCCAAGTCTCCGTGGGCTTTCATGCTCTGCCGATTTCTGGTAGGACTCACAGAAGGGCCCTTCCTCCCAGGCGTCGCGCTACTATCGTCGTCGTGGTATGTGAAATCCGAAACGTCTTTCAGGATGGGCATTTGGCATGCGGGAAACATTGTATCTAACGCTTTCTCCGGCTTGCTCTCCGCTGCCATTCTGACAAACATGGACAATCTTGCTGGGATGCATTCCTGGCAATGGTTCCTCCTGTTAGAAGGTACGGTTACCCTCCATTTAGAAATTATCTGTTTCCAAGCCCGGTATATTAATAAATCATAGGCATTGCCAGCATTCTGGTTGCTCTTATCGGCTTCTGGGCGCTGCCAAACTTCCCAGACAACACGGGCGGTGGATACTTTACTGAGGAAGAAACACAAATGGCCCAATACCGGCAGCTTGTTGACGCAGGAGGAATCTCCGAGGACGATGAAGGAGATTATTGGGGAGGCTTCTTCCAGGCTTGCAAGGACCCTTTCACTTGGTTATTTGCAGGGATGCATTTTTCCATCATCATCGGTCAATCTTTCAAAGACTTCTTCCCATCTGTAAGTTCCAAGCCCTTCATGAACAAGCCTATTAAGGCTAACCAATTCTCAGATTATGAACACACTTGGATTCAACAAAACTATCACATATCTCATCCAAGCACCACCATATATTGTCGCTTATTTTGTTACACTGCTAGTGTCATGGTCATCCGGCAGACATCTGGAACATTGCTGGCACATCGCTAGCTCCATGCTAGCATGCCTAGTTGGGGCTGTCATCATGATTTCTACGCTCAACGTCCCGGCACGGTACTTCTCCATGTTTCTGCTCTGCACTGGACCTTTCATCAGTTTGAATGTAGGTGGTTGTAGCCGGTCTTGACCCAGTCAATTGCTTCGCTAACCAGAGTGGTTTCAGATTCAAATTCCGTGGGAAGTCAGCGTGGTGCCGCGACCACGCACCAAGAGAGCCGCTCTCATCGCCATTGCCAACTGCGTGTCCACTGTTTCTCACTGGTTCTCTCCCTACTTCTTCCTCACATCCCAGGAGCCTCGGTACCAGACCGGAGGAGGTGTAATCATTCTGGGCAGCGGCCTCACCATTATCTTTTGCGTGGTCACAAAATGGTATTGCCAGAAGAAGAACAAGGAAATTGAGAAAGAGCAAGAACAGACTGGTGTTGTCAACAACTGGAGATACGTCACCTAAAGAGCCTTTGAAACAATTATGAAGCTCTGATAGAAGATCCAGATGATTTCATCCAGTAGCAGATCAGCTAGTTAAATCAGCCATGGAATACTCATGTAGGACGCCGGGTGCAAATACTTCCGAGGCAGGCTTCATTATTTAGGGATAGCAAGACCCCAATGTGGCATTAAATACGAACATATATATTATTGTCATGATAAATTCCGTTTCATTTCTAGTGCCTGTACCATCAACGTTTGAGCTGGCACAGGGATCGAGAAGTCTCCGTTTTGACTAATGGTTGAGTAGTCAAATACCACACTCTCTAAAGTGATGGAATTCGAGAAATTCTGCAAAACATCCCGGAAGATTGTGAATGCAGAAAATACACCCGAAACTCGGGTAAGTAGCTGCAGTGGCTTTTGCGTCAATACCAGGACTTGTCGATCAACTCCAGCAAGAGATCCATTGCTTGTGGCGCGGTGATAGGTGACCCAGATGAGACCGACCGCTGTCGAGAACACTTCGAGACCATCCACGCTCGTAAGAGTGCAATCATCCGTTGTCGCATGCTTCTCTAGAGCTTCAAAATACTGCTCGAAATCCTGAGTGGCCTGTGTCATAATCATAGAGCTCTCAAGCCCACCCCGATTTGCCTCGCACATGCAGACAATCGCAAGCAGAACCCGGCAAGCTGAGGAATGGAAATGATAATTGTAGAAGGACCTCTCATCTTCATTATCTATGGAAGCCACGGCCAATGGGGCTGTCTCTTTCCAGTGCTGATAATTGCTGAAGTGATATAAGGTGCCCTTTCCAGGGTACGCACGAATGTCGTGTAGGAGCTTGGCCTGGTGGACATTCCATGCATGCAGCTCGTCAAGCCTATTTGTCTGTTCCCGTGATCTTGATGGCCTCTAAAGTCATAACATGGTTAGTATATAGCAAACATGCAAACGAGGGAGGCTTAACAAACCGCGGAGGTAATGTCTTCGTCTTGGATATTGAAGGGCCGACCCGAAGATGCACTGAGAATACTACTTCTGGGTCAGGATGATCACTAAGTTTCAGTAAGATATAGGATTGACGAACGCGTCCAGTGTATAAATGGTCCAAAAAACACGGCTACTGCTCTTTTGCCCTTCGTCCTGGGATCGATGATCTGACACTCTCGCGGTATGCATCCCCCCTGCGATACATCGAGTCATGGCCAAGCCAAGGAGATGCCATGCAGAACCCCCAAACGGGGTATACATGGCTAAAACAGCCATCAGGGTGAGGCACTGGGCTGCTTCTCGATCGTTAGCCTGAGCAAATACCCGGGGCATGAACTGATAGGCAGTCAAAATGAACAGCGTCGCAAAGCTCTCAGTTTGCCTGTGTCCTCTGCCCATCAGCATCCCTATCGCGGCTGCCAGATATACTCGTATGACTTTGCAGGGAGACTCGGTGGCGGCATTTTCCAGTCTTCCCTGTTCTTCGCTCCGCATCACTTCGTTGCAGTCATCAGAGAGCTGGGGGCCATTGATCAAAGGGAGACTGTGCTGGAGCAAAACCAAGACTCGATGCATGGCATTCGTAGGCTCTGTCATGGAAAGTGAAATTCCTTTCCGCAACAAAGTGCGATGGAAGTCACCCAACTGACCAACAACGGCCTCATTTTGACCTTGGGAACGAAGGATGCTGCTTCCCGAAACACTGGTTGAGGCTTGGACAAGTTTGTTGAAAGAGATGTTTGAGGTCTGCAGGATCGGGTCTCCTGTGAAGCCAGCCATGGCTGTCAGAGATAGAAATCCTATCTCAGTCTGTAGAGTGTCGTGGTGGGCATTTGCTGCCAGGGATTGGATGTCCGTGCCATCGCCACCCTGCCCACTTATAGAAGAAGTGAGTGGTACCGAGACAGCACTGTTCAGTCTCGTTTCCAGGTTTGAGATTCGGCGTTTCATGGATTCAATATAGCTATGATGAGCCTCCGGGTTGTCCGGGTCCAGCAGGTTTCCTAGCCGTCGCTCAATGCATGGGGTCGAGGCTTGCCGGCACTGCCCACACTTGGGTTTGACTCGATCACACTGAGCCCATCTGTATTAGAATGAAAACAGAGAGAAACGGCCAGCTCGTGTAGATCTCTCACCTTCTGCTGCTTCCTCACTCTGCAGCGTTCACAAGCCTGGGGAATCAACTCTTGCATTATCGAATACCTTTGGACGTTGCAATAACTACAGGGTAATCAGGATGGTGCTCTCAGACTTGGGCTTACATAACGAGTGCTTGATACACCCAAGAACCAGCCAAGAGGAGGCGGAGCCTGTGGCGTTGACGCTCTGATGTGGACTGCCAACCGACGTGGGATGAACACTTTGCGCAACGATGTGACTGGGAGGTTCGACCTCGGGCAAGCTCCGGTGACAGGGACGCTGCTCATCCCTTCAGAAATCTCTGCACTGCGTGGCTGGAACCTTGAATGAGGGGGAGTAGGTTGAATGTGGTCAAAGTTCGTCGGAGGTCCGCCGAAGGTCCACCGAAAGCTCCACCGGCCTGTTGCCGGATCCGACCTCCATCATGAAGGACCACAAGCGAGGACGAAGGAACGATTTGCTCTCATTAGCAGGCGAGGATGCCGCCGAGTATCGGCAGATCAAGAGCCCACAAGCTGTGTATCCATGGTCAAATGACATTTAAAAGCTGGGGTTCGCATGCATCGTGATAATCTCGGAGTGATGAGCTAGCTTGCCTTTAACGGACAACCACTCACTGTCCTTACATCAATTTTATCATCTCTCCAAGTCTGCCGTCACCGGCTTATCTCTTTTCCTTGCCGAACATTCACAATGGCTTTGACTCTTACCAACACCATCAAGGACAAGCTTGTCCGCAATGAAGTAGCCTACACTCTGAGCGTCAAGCTCGTGCGGTCAGTCGAGATTGCCGGCATTGCCAAGTCGGCCGGCTTCGATGGCCTCCTCATTGATATGGAGCACTCCTCCTTTGACCTCGATACCACTGGCCAAATCTGCATTGCGGCTTTGTACGCCGGCATCGCCCCCATCGTACGATCCCCCAGCAAGGATCCCTTCTACGTCTCGAGGATCCTAGACGGTGGCGCCCTGGGTGTCATCGTACCCCATATCCGAAGCGTCCAGGACGCCAAGGACGTTGTCCAGGCCGCCAAGTTCCAACCTGTTGGTGTCCGCTCCTCCACAAACGGCCTGCCCCATTTCCAGTTCCGCTCCCACCCCGCAAAGCTCTCCAACCCCGTGGTCAATGCGAGCACCCTGGTCATCCCCATGGTTGAGACTCTGGAAGCTCTGGAGCTCGTGGATGAGATTGCTGCTATTGAGGGTGTGGATTCGCTCCTGATTGGTACCAATGATCTCTGTGCCGAGATGGGGATTCCCGGCGACTACGACAACCCGCGGGTCACTGAGGCGTACCAGCGCACTATTGACGCCTGCAACAAGGTGGGCAAGTGGGTTGGTGTTGGGGGCCTTCACTCTCGCCTTGACCTCGTGGAGAAGTTCTGTGGCATGGGTGCCCGGTGGGTTATGGCTGCTACCGACGGTCCTCTGCTGTTTGGCAGTGCTTCCAAGCGCGGGGGAGAGATGGCTGCTCTCAACACGAGGGTTGTAGGAGCCGTAAACGGGAATGGGAAGGCTTAGAATGGGAATAGAGTAATTAGACTACTACTTGAGTTCTTAGGTTTTATGTAAATAGAGGGCAAATACAAACCGTTTAATTCCACTGACAGACATCGGGTTTTCTCATCACTGTTACCTTAATAATGTGAATCTCTTTGAGGTGATACCTATTCTATATTTATCAAGACTGAATGATATACATGATAATGGAGTCGGTTCGACTGCAATCATCTTCACTAGTTGTCTACAAAGAACCTGCCGGCGTTCCTTCCAACGGGTGACAAGTTCATAAACGACAACAACTTGGGTGAGTGATTATCACCAGCAGTATTATACTCCTTTGACTGCAACCCCACAAGCTAAGTTATTGCAATCATAACGTAGTATGGCATGTGTCTTCTGACCCGTCGGCCAATGTCCGATACGCCCCAAAGTTGGACTACCTCGGCCAGGAGGTCGCGCTCGGGAGACCTCCGATGGAGCAGGCGGCCACACCACACTCCCTCACGGCCTCTCTCCTAGGCCTCGAAACTGATGAACATCAATGCGGGACTTGCTTGCATATCCAACCAGGAGCGGGATAGCGGTATTCGCCCGAGGTGATAGTCGATGGAACCTACTGCTTGTGCACTCCTCATCGGAGATTCAAGAGTAGTTTGTGACTCAGCGGGGTGCTCCGGGGGACATATTACAAGGGATGACTGATGAACTTCTTCTTTCCTTCTCTCCATTAATCAAATGCATGAAGATTTATATACAGCTTCGAATTACCATTTTCTACCAGCCCCACAAGAGGACCATTTCCCCCATACACAGCTGAATACACACGATGGCGCCAGGAACCCTACTAGATAGCAGCCGGGAGGCCAGCCCCGTCGACGACCGCCGTCCTACCGTCTACCTCCTGGACAAGTTCCACCCAGAAGCCATAAAGTACTGCCAGCAGCGCTTCAGGACAATCCAACCCCGCGACAAGGACCATGTCCACTGGCGGCAAAATGCCCAGTACCTGCTCATCCGCTCCTCCTATCTCACCGCCGAGGACATTGCCGCCTGCCCGAACCTCAAGGCCGTCGGCAAGCAAGGGGTCGGCATCGACAAGATCGACGCCGACGCGTGCGCCGCGAGGGGGATCAAGATCTTCAACACTCCTGGCGTAAACTCCCGCGCCGTCGCGGAGCTCGTCCTCGGGCTGACCATGGCCGTCGCGCGCGAGATCCCCAAGATCCACGAGCGGCAGGTCCAGGGCAAGCTGGTGCCCAAGGAGGTGTGCTCCGGCCTGATCCTGCACAAGAAGACGCTCGGCCTGCTGGGCATGGGGAACATCAGCGAGTCCGTCGCGCGCATCTTCCGGGGCGCCTTTGACGCGGAGCTGATCGCGTACGACCCGTTCGTGCCGGAGACGGCGTGGGCGGACATCCCGCACAGGCGCGCGGCGACGGTGGAGGAGGTCCTGAGGGAGTGCGACGTGCTGAGCATTCACGTGCCGCTCACCCCGAGCACAAAGGGACTGATCTCCTATGACCAGTTGGCGATGATGAAGCCGCACGCGATCCTTATCAATGCCGCCCGCGGCGGCATCGTGCATGAGGAGGATCTCGCGCGGGGTCTACAGGACAACTTGATATGGGGAGCGGGATTGGACTGCCACGAGCAGGAGCCGCCAAGCAAGGCCAAGTACGGCGCCCTATGGCAGCAGAATGTGGTCAGCACGCCTCACATCGGCGCGGCGACGGAACAGACGCAGATGGAGACGGCCATTGCGGCGGTCGAGAGGCTGTATAATTTTGTACAAGGTGCTTGAGGGGGTGAAGATGGACCGAAACCAAGAATTTTGTCATTTTGTGTAAATAGTTAGTTAGCTTGCTTGCTTGCCTCAAGAGTGCTAAAATGAAACGAGGCGTCATCCTTCAAAGCTAAATTGCGAGTCAGTCCAAGGAAAAGCGTTGCTATCCGCAGTCCCCCAGGCGTACTCTCCCAGTCCATTCTCCAGAAGCTCCATGAACTCGTCTGTGAGTTCTGGCCATACCTGATGCTCCGCTTGTAATTGATCCACGCCGTGTTGCTGGCCCATGTCTGGCGCCGAGGCCGACAGCATATCCAGGATTTCTAAATTGGAAGCATGATCCGAGTTTAGTTGGAAACTCGGGTCGTGGCTAGGGATATCCGAGGTCTGGAGTTCCGGCACAGTATTTTGAGGCTCGGGACGGCCAAAGATCGGGGCGGGTGGTAACTCGAGCTGTTGTGTCGACGTCCCGGCACCCGAGGAAAAGTGGCGAAGGAAATTGTTTGTAAGCATCTCGAAGACGATGGAGAAGCGCCCGGCATCGGGCATCTGGTTTCTGAAATCCTGCAGAGTCTTGCAACAGAGGCGCAACGTGGACTCCAAGCTGGCTATGGACGAGCCTGAGTGGCCGTCCTGTCTCTGAGCACGCATGGAAATCCAATAAAAGACAGATAGTCCCGCGGTAAATATAATTTGGAAGTAGGTTCGCGTCCATGATATCCAGTTATTATGGGCCATTTTGTCGTAGAGCTCTATGGTCGCAGTCGCGCAGTCAAGGGACATTGTGAGCAGGTCGAGCGGTGGCTGTCCGTTCCTTTTGGGCGCGATATACATGGCCGACCTCACCAGGAGGAGTTTGTCCTTTGCGAGCAGGAAATCATACCATTCTGGCCTCTGGTAGAGGGAAGTGGGGTGAGAGAAGACGGGAGCCTGGCTTCGCCAGGTTTCCAGCTCGTTGAGGAATTTATAGAGCCGGACGTAGACGTCGCCCGACGAGAGGTTTTGAGAGGGAGTAGTGTCGCCACTGGCACTGCCAACCCCTCTTCCATTATAGAAATCGGAGTAGATCCTCGAAGTGATCCGACGTAGCTGAATGACGCAGATGAACACGGAGAGTTCAGTTGGGGCAGTAGGGGGAGGGGCGGCAAGATCCGACAAGCGCGTTTTATCCACAGCCTCCTCGATGGCGGCATCAGAGGCGTTGACAGGCAGGTCGATTGCTATGTCTCGATCAGAGATGGCAAAGGGCCGGCCAAGAACACTCGAACTATAGCGGTCAAGGATATAGCAGTCCCAAAATATACGGCTGCGATACTGCTCATCTAATGGGCTCATCGGCCACTGCGGAGGTAGGTGCATGTTATGTTCAATGCATTGGCGCATGCAGAACCTGGAGAGGTCCCAAATAGATGTACCTGTAGGGCGTTAGTTAGAATTGGAACATTACTTGTTAAAGGAAGCTCATACCAATGTGGTGATACATGCCGAACCTAGCGATGAGCAGCAAGTTCTGAATGGCATCCATGCTCCCAATCAAGGGAACGCCGCCCAGATAGCCCTGTGCAGCCAGGAAGTAGCCAAAGGGGTGGTCCTCACATGCGCCAGTTCGAAATCTAGGGACAGCACTAAGAGCAAATATCATAAAGAGGCGGAAATAGTCCTGCGATGAAGCAGATTGGTTCACTTCAGGATGGTAGACTCTATTGAAGGTTTCCATTACGTCTCTCCGCATCAGAAAGGTGTGATTTCTGTGAAACCTGTCAAAGCTGTTTGTTCACGGTTTAGTATAGACTCATAATGCTTTGAACGGTGCGAGGACTCACTATGTATCCAGGAGCCCCAAGGCCTCGTCGACTAAAGGCTGCTTGTTGGGTTTCACGGCCAGCTCCGGCACTTGGGGCCGTTCTGCCAGCTGCCTGAGAAGCTGAGGTTCGCAAGAGCGCCATCTGCTGTCGGACAGGATGAATCGCAGGAGATTGTGACCACTCGCGTCGCCGACAAAGGCGCTCGAGTCCGACGGCGATGCAGTCGAGGGTGTAGGGCCGTCGACCACAGCGCGATCACCAGCTGCGGCCTGAACTGGGGGTGCGCCACTAGCTCTCTGACGCAACTCCTTCTCCCTCTGCTCCAGCTGACTGATCTCGTCTCTCGAGTACTGAATCGACGTGACGGGATCAACAATGATACACGTCTTAGCAGCCTTCGAGCAGCCACCGCATTTGGGGGCAGCCCTGTCACAGCGAACCTTGCGCAGTTTGCATCGCTGGCAGGCTGGAGGGACTCTGGCAGGGGACTCTGCAGCAGGCATTTTCGAATTGCCAATTGAGCGATACCATGGCAAGCAGAAGAGTCCTTGGTGTATGCCCGCGTAGTTGAAGGCTGAAATCAGGGATGGGTTGGGGAAATGCGGAGGCCAATGGGGAGGATTTTGTTTTCGGGGAAGTGCCCAGTTTTTAGGCCAGTTCAGCCCAGTAAGAATCAATGCAAAGCTGGGGCATTGCTGGGGCCAGTGGGTGACATTGAAATTGAGACACCCACTGGAAGAGTGGTTGTAAACAAAATAGTTTCTACGATGAACAGAGGAATTCAGTAGCATTCAATGAAGTAAAGTAATGACATAGGTCTTGTTATTTCATAGAAACATTATATTGGCACTTAGTTATCTGATAATACCGGTCGCACTCGAACATAAGCAGCTCAATATTTGAGTGTCTCAATTTCAATGTCACCCATTTGTGGAGCCACCTGGCTGAACGTGAGATTTGTACCTGATTAGCGTTCAGCGTGAGCGGAAGACGTGTTTACCTCTTCAAAAGGTCTTTTAGAAATAGTTCTTAGGGTTAATGATTCCATGAATATGGCTGATATCTGCTCAATCAATTCATTAAATTACCGAGAATCTAGGAGCACTGGAGAGATAATTCCTAAGAAGGGCCCCTTGATTACTCGCCCAAATTACTGACTAATCAAGTCTTCATCACGCCTACCCTACACACATCTAGTCTCGTTGGAATAGCTCGGTTTCTCCATTTCCTCCTCAGCAGAGTGTCATCTTATGAATAAGATAAAACTTGTTTTAAATGTCTAAATTAATTATTCCAACACGAGCATAGCTAGTACTCAGATCCGTCAGAATGTCCAAGTGTGCAGCATAAGTACTCCGGCCACTAATTTCAAATAGGAGATGCAGTAACCTCGAGCACTTTTCTCTACCACGGTCCACGGTCATAGATACAGAAGAGAGACAATAGTCTTATGTTCAAGATTTCTTATCCCTCAAAGTTGTTCACATATGTATATATTCATTCTACATTTTCCCCCAGATGAGGCGTCTGGAACATGATTCCTGTTTGGGCAATCAGAAATCATTGGTGTTTTATAGGGCTGCGCCACCATGCCAGTGTGGAGAGCCACAAGCACCAGACACTCTGATCCACTTGGGCTGGTGGCCTCGATGTGATTAGCTGCTATTTCTCTGTCAACCAATCATCAGACGCGTCAGGCAAAATAAAACCCCACTCTAGATGCCACTAGGATCTGAACCCAGCGCCCGGCCACAGGCTCCGTCTTAGGGTTGGTGGGAGATACGAAGCCTGTGATTGGGCTGCTCGCAACGGGTCGACCAATGAGCGGCTGCGGTGCCAGATCTCGCTGTTGCCGAGATGTACCGAACCCGCTGTAACTCACTGGGCTGAACGATCAGCGCACTGCCCAGTGACGTAGGAGAGTTCAACTGTGATCTATACCCTTATCCCTCGAGCTTCCTGCCCCTCGCACTATATAAAGATTGTCCTGTCGCATAATTTTATTCAGGATATACCACATATATTACAAGACACAAAAGAGGCACTTTCAAACAAACATTCCCACATACATTGAACCAAGACCTCATCTCATACATTCAAGTGACTCCTCCAACCATGTCGTTCTTCACCACCCCATCCAGCGACAGAAAGGAAGACCCGTCTTCCAACCTCACGATTGACCAGGATATGGGCCGATTGTCCACTTCATCAAGAGAATCTGACATCCCGCCCGCCTACAACGATGCTGTTGGCGGCTCGTCACCATATGGCTTCGCCACCACAGGCCAGCTCCAGATCCAAGCCGTTGGCTTTGACTACAACTCAGCCCTTATCGGATCTAAGATGGAGACAATTTCGGTCGACAGAGTAGAGACCGGCCAGCCAGAGTACACATCCATCCGACTCAAGCGAAGCTCAAACTCTTGCGCTCTCGTTAGCGCTTCAGACCGAACCCAGACTCCTTTGATTTCAACCATCTATCGATGGGGCCCGGGCAGGCATCCTAGAATGCGCATCTTCCCCGCCAATACGTCTGTGTCTGTCGAGGATGCCATCAACGCGGATAAGGTAGAGTGCGAGCTGATTGATGTCAAGAGTCGCTCCATGCTCTCTCGCGCACAGAAGTTCGACACGTCTTTCGGCGCCTTCGAGTGGCGGTACGGCAGCCGTGGCGAGCGCAAAGAGGACTACGACGCATCCTCGCTCTTGATCCTCGAGAGGACTGACTCCGTCGAGTCGGGGGCCGGTGCCAAAGTCGGGAAGAGGGGCGTTCGTGTCGCTCAGCTGGTGCGCAGTGACGAGTTCCGCACTCCCGGCACGACCCGGTATATGGGCGGCAATGGCGGCAGGCTGATGATGGATTTGAGCCTGTGGACGGAAGACAAGAAGGCCACCGCCAAGGATGTCGAGGCGTTTGTCGTGGCGAGTTGTATTTGTATGCTGAAGCGGGAGGCGGATCGGTTCCGAGACAACACCATTGCGGCTGTGGTATGATTTCCTCGCTCACTGATAGAAGTTGACGATTGTTTTCCGTTTATTAGTGTATTTGGTATTATGGCATGTTCGGTCATTTCGCCATAGCGATTTTATATCACATCATGTATCTCAAATATGTATCAAACGCTGACAATGTTCTCTTCTCCGACAAAGTGAAAGAGAACAACTCACTCACGCTTGTCCGTCTTTATCCAGATATTTGTGGCGCAAATACGAGCATGATAGCTGCCATGGAGTGTCATGTCTACTTGCGTATTCTTATTCAAATTTGTCAACTAATGAGTCTATCTGTAAATGAGGAAGAAAATGCCATGGATGTGGCAAAGAGAATAGCCAAACGCGCGGCAGCTTTCTATAGGTTGCACCTTTCTATTCCATTTGTATGGTCGCGACTTGATCTTCGCGCTGTTGCTCCGTAGTGTACTGCTCCTCGTAGTCATGAATCAGCGTCGTGATAACATCAAACCCAGTGCTCCAAGCCGCCTCCCGCGGTGTAGGATTCCAGGGCCGCGCCTTGGAATCCGTGTACATCTTCTGTCTCATATCGAGTGTGGGATCGCTCAACAGCTCCCGCACTACGGCTTCGTGCCCCCCTGGACCGCAAGATGGAGCGGCCTTGCGTATGAGCCAGAAGGTATCTCGGGCGACACCTGGGCATTTTTTTGTAACAGGAGTCTTACGGTTTCAACACGACCGGTATTTACGGCAACAGCCAGCGGTGCCCATCCTCGGATATCTTGCATGTTGATACCCGGTTCCGCAGTGTTGAGAAGTGCCTGTACAACGGCGACGTGACGGTAGTGGCACGCCCACCACAGCGCAGTCCTCCCTTGCAGGTCCGGTATAGCTGGTTTGACTCGCTCGTCGTTCAGTAGTCTCTGCACTGCCGAGAGATTGCCCCTCTTAGCAGCGATCAATAGCGGTGTTTCACTCCCAGTATATCCCTTCCGGAACTTGTATCCAACGGACCCTATCCACTCACCAATCGCTTCAGGATACTCGACCCTGTACCCCTCTATTTTCGTTGATTGATAGTTTGGATCAACTCTTGGGTCGCGGAGTAGTAGATCCATCATTTCCATGTCGTCTTCATTGGCGGCGATTGACAACGCGGAGCCGCTCCACCCGGCATTCACGTCGATTTGTGGCATAGAAAGCAGAAACTCAACAGTCTCCCGAGCAGCAGACAATACCGCGCGGCGTAAAGGAGCACCAGGCTCACAGTCATCTTGAGTGGTACAGTTGGGGTCCAGTTCCCCGGATGCGATGAGCCTCCTAACCTCCTCGGTGTCTCCACGAGCAACTGCATCGTACCAATGATCCACCGTGATGTCATTGCTCAGCAGGAGATCAGCTCCGGGTCGTTGTTTGATCATGTTCACAACTCCAAAATCATAGTGATAGTGATAGACGAAGTCAGATGTTGGGATTTTGATATCCAGCCTGAGCCTGGGGTGGCGCAGGAACGATCTGAGTAGTGGCGTGTAATCATCGCATTGATGAAGAAGGGTCCGCCGAAGGGGCGACATCTTCTCAAAAGGAATATTGGGGTCTGTGAGTTTGTGGTTTAGTAGAGCTTGCATGATAGACTCGTTGTTTCGATCACAGGCTGTGTAAAGTGGTGTTGCGTCGGTCTCAGGATCCATCCTATGATTTGGATCTACATCCACCCGCTGGAGTAGTGATCTGACTGCTGATTCCCGGTTTGCAGCACATGCTGCCCGTAATATCGACCAATGTGACTTCAGTGCTGTATTTGGACTGAGATTGTAGCGATCAAGTAACAGGTTCAAAATCCCTCCATGATCACCGAGAATAGCCCGCCGTATGGGACAGAGCTTTCCAGTGCCGAGCAATGGTTCCTTCTCATGGAAAGCAAAGGGCTGAACATCGTCTCTGTTAATGAGAACGCGCACGATGTGCTCATGCCCCTGCTGAATAGCTACCAGGAGCGGGCTCACACCCGTGTCGCGGCTCTTTGCATTTGGGTCGACACAGTTGAAACTGAGAATAAGTTGCAACATATCCGCCCACCCAAGTTCTGCAGCTTTGCGAAGTGAATGTTCATATGGACCTTTGACGTGTGTGCTCAATGATACGCCACTTTGTCTTAAGAGGAAATTGGATGTCTCTCTTTGGCGATTATCTATGGCGACGCTGAGTGGAAATTTGCAAGTTTGTCGGTATCGAAAGCAGAAGTTGATATCGGTGGACGGATGCGACAGAAATCCTTTGACAATGCTTAGGTGACCACCTTTGCAAGCTGCCATGAATGATTTGTTCACATGGTGAGGACTGTCGCCCAATTCAGTGCTAAGGAGATATTGGACAATATCGTGATGGCCCTGTTTAGCTGCGGCTTCCAAAATCGATCCGGCGTTACCGACGACATGGACGTTAGCGCCATGCTCTACCAGCAGCTGAGCAATCTTACCATGCCCATGATATGCCGAAAGATAGAGTGGATACCCGAAGAGCTCGTGGTAGCTATTCACATCTGTGCCATTGACAAGGAGCCATCGGACAGCCAATATGTTGCCCTGGCAGGCGGCAAGGTGCAACGCGCCGTACGTCTGTATTGCTCGGAATGCACTGCCTTTCAAGATCATTGTCTCATCCTGAAGACAGGTATAAGCGATTCGCAAAGCTGTAGGTAGATATTGATCCTCTTCTGGACAACGAATGACATCTCGGAGTATCCAACGATGGCCACGATGCGCTATTAACGCATCACATGCTGCGTGCAAGTATTCTCCTTGCAAGTTTGAGTGGCCCGCATTCCAGGCGATTTGTGAGGCCATAAAAGCTGAGCAATCTTGTAAAAAAGAGAATACTTCATGCAAGTTTATTGTCTCATTCTGAGCAAGTGTGGTGAGCAGCCACCTGACAGTGGACTCTTTGAGGTAGGCGGATCTGTGCACAAAAAGATCTATTTCTATTTCCTGAAGAGCTCTGTGCGAGATAAAAGCGTTCAATGATCCTGATATTGTGAGCAACAGTGAGTAGGAAATCGCGAACTCCGTGAGAACTTACGAGATATTCGACGCAGCTCAAGATACTGGATCCACCGAGCGCGATAGAGAGCACGCCCAGGTCTGTGCAGTGCCTCGGCCCTTAGCTGGCTGCTGGGGAGCAGCGGATGGAATATTTGATCAAGAAGCTCGAATGGTAGGTTTTTGAGCGACATATTGGCGAGCTGAATGTTTGACTGCTGCCGATTGAAAGGATCAGCCAGCAAAGATGTACAAATTAGCTCGTGAGTCAGACAAATGAACATCGAAGTCACCTGACATAACGGCCTCCACTCTCCCCTCACCAATCCAACCAAGGACGCTGAATTCGCTGATGGAATATGCACTCCAATAGAAATCTTTCTCAGAAATGCTGTTGTGGTAACTGACACGGGGGCAAGGCCAGTGCTGGTGGAATTAATTATTCTGCGAAGTTAACTTCTGCATGGCTGTAGCCTTGGGCTAGCAGAGTATATGTTGCCTTTTCATATCCGTTCTGTTAAAATTTTGTTGAGATTTAAAGGAGAGAGGATCAAGCAGAGAGTAAATTACTTGAATATAATTAAAGTAAGGAGGTAATTTAGGTCTGGTATACTCCATATACTTACAAGTTATCTACTACCCGGAGTAGAGAATCACGATATTTCCATACTTTACTCTCTTGGTTGTTACCCTTAGACATTCCCCAGCTCATTTTACTACCTCTTATTTTATAAATTGCTGCTATCTTTTCATAAGAAAATACCCCAACTACATTTATTCCTGACTTTCAGCTGTCCCAATCGCGATTGATGATTTGATGAGCCTCAGTAGGGTTTCATTTCAGACTCACGAAGAAAAATTGATTATTGAGGGTCAAGAATAATTGCCAAACGGACAACATAAAATTTTTTTTGATTGATTCGCCTTGTCTACCCTGTTCAGCGAGTGTTCCCGTCAGATAGTCCTATTGACGTGGCAGATTCTTGATATCCCTCATAAAAAGTTCCCTTCTGATATGTGCTACGGCCGATCAAAGGGTTTCGTGTTCTTTGGCTACCAAGTAAGACTGGCCGCGATCTTGTTCCACAGGTACCATGATTTTGTGCCCATAAAGTGTCTAGCCAACATGTGAAAATATTCAACTCAATCGATAGTACCAGAGACCCCGTTCCCTCTACTTGTATATCTCCCCGTGAAAATATGTCAAGGGCCTGATAAGTAGCCGTAGTGGTCAAGTAAATAGAGCTCTTTAATCAGCCTAGCGACATACAGGAATGCCAACAATAGAACCCAAGTTGACGTCAGCAGCTGAGATTTGGAAACAACGTTGAGTTTTAAAAGGCTCGTCACGGCCACGGGGATCAACCTGCCTAGATTGCAAAGACCATAAAATATCAATAGGACTTCTATTGCTAAGATACCAAGCAAGCATGAGGCGCAACGAAAATGAGTCAATTAGATTGCATATCGTCATCTTGCAAGACTGGCTAGACACGGCTACGAGTCACATAGACTTTCCATCAGTCCCACACCATGAGCTTACGTCGGGGGATTATATTGGCCAAGATGACCAACTGGCTGTTCTTGATGTACCAAGTGGCTGACCAGAAAGTCTGCGCCAGTCTTGGAGATATAAACAAATCTACATCCGAATCAATGAACTACGCTGATGACCCACGAGAATCTGCCACGAGTCTTCATGACCTGTTAGCGATATCAACTCTCTGGTGCTAGAAACGAAGAGAGTAGGAATGCAGCGATGATTTTTTGTCGCCATTGGGGTAAGAATCAAGGTCGTTTGTAGCAAAGAAATTGGCACGCGCCTAGAGACATCGAACCTAATACAGGCGTACGATGATGATACGTAAGAGTTTGAGTAGAAAGTTTAATAGCAATGAAAGCTGCCAGGGCCCAACAACCCAACACAAGAAACATAAAAGATTAGATTATAGCCTTTTCTCGCCCGCCTAAGATGTAGTCATACGACAGGAGAATTCTTTGAACCGAACCTTCATCCTAATAACTCACTTGCTGTCAGGACAGCCCCTCGTCGAATAACTATTAAAGCTGCCTTCTTTCACCTGGGTTCCTTCGTCTCGCATCGTCTTCTGGTGCCCAAGGCTAGATCACTACAGTTATCTGCAGTAATCCAAAAGAACAAGTAGGACAGTACGACACAAAGAGAGGAAGGGGTCAGAGGAACGAGCATTAATGGGAATGCTTTTAAGATTTGAAAACACAGTGGAAGAGGCGTACGATGATAAAGCATAAAGTAAGCTTCCACTGTGGTACATTCAGCTACTCTCTACACAATGGAACCTTGAAACTTGTTTTGGGTGTGGGTACAATTTCATGGATTTCCTCATAGCTAGGCAAAAAGGTTGAAGTTTAACGTGTTACAATACGGGGCATAGTGTCATAGTGTTGAATTCTCTTGGTTCTCAGGTATTTCCTTTTCTTTTTCTATCGGCGACGGCGTAACTGCAAGCCTCTCTCTCCCTCCAAACTCATGGATTTTCTATCCGCAGGAAGACCAGGCCTCATCATGGCTTCCCAGGCTTGTCTTCATCTTTCAATGGTGCCAATCTTGCCTCCTCACGGCCCCTCGTGACGTCCACGGAGCTTTTCTAAGAGTACCACTTGTAGTCACGGGCTTTTAGCTAAATCAGCCGCTTACATCACTAGGTTCAGAAGCCGGGCGCAGGATCCTTCAATCTGAAAAAGACTAATCGCCATTGGCCACACTAAATAATAGTGTAAACCAGAGTTCAATCCACAAAACAGAGGACCGCAGTTCATGAGGCTTACTGTGCAAGTAAAAGATATAAATGTCCTTCTTGCCTCGCTTTGCAGAGAAAAAGGAGGGAAAAAACCTCCTTCGCCGTCACTCCTTATCCATAAATCTATTCCCAGTCTGTTTGACAGCCTACACGAACCCTAACACTATATACATTCATTATTATGGCTACCTTTCATTACTTCTCAGCACTACCGTGTGAGCTGAGGCTTCAAATATGGGAGCTATCCGTTCGCCCAACACAACCTAATATGGTCGGAATTCACTACGTCTCCATGACAGAGCGGCCCAAAGAAGACAATAAAGCTGTTAATGCTGTTCCGCGCATCGGTTACGGTGACGCTAGAAATCGTTCGGCCTATATGTGGGACGCCGGACTCTGGGCTACTTGCCGCGAGTCTCGCAAGGTAGCGATGAAAGCGTTCAAAATGGGTTCTTGGGAGGCGAGGATACGACAAATAGAATCCATGAAGAAACGGGGCGAATGGGTATGGGGCGAATTCGTGGGGGGCGTCTGGATGCCCGATCCAAAGGGGGAAGACCGATGACTCCCGCTTCTACAAAGAGTTACACCACGCCAAACAGGCTCGACGACTACGAATGGGCCCTTTGACTTGATGGTCATGCTATTTCAAGACATATGCTGTGTCGACATCAACATTCTTTCAATGGAGGGGTCGCGCGAGAAGATGCAGGAATTTTCAACTGCATTTCTCATTGGGACTTTCCCGTTCACTGACGAATTCCTCCCCCATGAATCCAAGCCCGTTGTTTTTGAATTTGGCCCAAGTTGGAATATTGACTTTCCAACATCTTTGTGGATTCTCTTGGATGAGTTTAGTCCAAGAGGACTCATAGCTAACCTGATATGCGAGCTCATATGCCATGATGAGCAGTTTCCATATATATGGTTACTAGACCGTTGTAACCGCCAAGATCAGACGTTACTTGGATCATCCTCCCGCAATTTATCCCAGCAGGTGTTTCATGATTGCGACCACGAGTACATTGATATTGGGCTGGATTATAAAACCAAAGGTGGCTACTGCGAAACAGCCACTTATTTTATAGACTTGTTAGCAACCGCTTTAGATGGGAAAGAGGAAGTGTTCCTCTGTGAAGTTGACCGGGCTGTGTATCGTGGGTATGACACAACGGACTACATTGGCGTTCTTGGTTATAGGTAACTGGAATAGCCTTCAATGTCCATATAATGGTTTACAACCTATGAGAAGACCCAATGTCATACACATATGGAAATACAAAATCAGACGTAAGATCCAAGTTGAAGGTGAGATGGGTTAGTGTGATCCGTTCGATAATTACTCCAAGCCAACTCTCATCGAGGCTAGATTAAGATCTAGAACATATAGTGTGAACTTGTACCTACGGGTGCCACCCATAAGGCTACATGTGGATACATGCTGCCGATACATATCGTCATCAATTCGATTATCTTTAGTGTACACATTTGCGTCCCCTGCATTGCCTGAAATCAGTGTCCCAGAAGGAAAATGACCAAGTAACCAGGCGGCACCACGAGGAGGTTGCAGGAGTCCGACTTCGCCGCCCATAATTTGACACCATCTTTCCATTTCCCCGGTGTCAAATTACCCTCAGAGATTCTGAAGCTCTACAAAACTGAGAGCGAACTCAGGGAAGCCGGAACCACATCATAGAACTCGCAATACTGGAACATATTGTAGACTCAATAACGCTGGAATCATCTCCTTAGTAAATTCCTCTTCTTATTTCCCCTCTCTTCTTCTTTTTTCTTTTTTTCTTTTTTCTTTTTCCTTTTTCCTTTTTTCTTTTTTCTTCTTTTTTTCTTTCTCTTTTTTTTTTCTGTTTTTTTTTTCTTACTTCTGTTCTTCTTCTCTTTCTTCTCTCTCTTCTCTTTCTTTTATTCAAGAACTAACCCAGATAAAAATCCACTAGATCCCTCGTCATAAAGCTTGGTTGAAGACCTAGTAGTCACTACGACTACCAAGATCATCCCATTTGCCTTGTACATACGGACCTGGGAAATCCTGCTCTGGGCCATCCAGTTTCTTCTTATCACTCAGGTAAGTGGACTTTGCTTTTGGACTGATATCGAACTTGGCTCGGTGAGTCAGAGCCTTGACTGTCACTGCGTAGCCATATTGCTGACATTTGCTGCAGTTGTTCTCCCCTCTTTTCGGAATGGCGTGCCCATCATTACTGTAGTTTTTAGAAGGACAATACCAAGATCCCGTTCTTTTTCATGATGTGTCGAAGGCTGCGGGTGTGTCAGTGTCAGTGCTCTGGCCAAGGGGCTACTGGTACTCACTCGGTTGGTTGGTATATTCGCGCTTGGTGTGTTGAAGTGTTTGGATTGGCGTGATAGAAGATAAGTGTACGAATGAAGCCAGGTGAAGAGGGCAGCGTTAGTAGTCATTCGAAGCGCAGCTCGTCCTGACGGCAAGCGAGTCATCGGCATGAAGGTTAATAGAATTTTCTGCCGTATGACTGTAGCCTTGGGCTAGCGAAGCCTTTTTCTTTTTTTATCAACCTTTCGTATTTATTGTGTTGAGTTGTTGGGTCTGACTTCTACTTCTTCCTTTGTTTTAACCTTCTATCAAAACTCTCTCCGGTATTAGAAGGACAATACGCTGAATATTCCCACTTGATATTGTTTTAATGTCATTTTGCTCTTTCGATCGCTTACTCCCCTAATCTGACGCCCTTGGCTCAGCTTCCCGGCTCTTCCAATGTTTGAATTCTCTCGCCCCGAGATTGAGATCAAACATCTGATCAATCTCCAGGAAACTTCTACCTTTCATCTCCGGAATGAAGTACCAGCACAAGACCGCAGCCAGCAGACAAAGGCCAGCAAGGATAAATCCTGTCTTGCCTCCCATATCTCCCGCGTCGGGATTGTATGTATAAGGCAGAACGAAGCTCATCATCACTGAAGTTCCTTGCTGGGCCACTCCACCGACAGCTTGCGTCTTTGCACGCAGTCTCAAAGAGCTTGTCTCTCCCATGACAGCGTAACTCCCTGGCCAAACGCCGATACCACATACGATGATGATCAAAGTCAGCAGTCCGGCGGTCACGTTGGCAACGACCGGGCCTCTCCAAAATCCAGAAATACCCATACTGGCCCACAAGACTGTTGCGCCCCCGAGGGATATGAGGATCGCTGGCCTTCGATTAACTCTAGACATGACCCAGACGCCAGCGGCGTTTGCGATGATCCCCACCACGACACCAGCGATGAGGATCAAAAGACTCGTACTGGACGGCATACCGATCAGCTGCAGAAAATAGCTCGATTTGCTCAAAAGATCAAGGCCAAACATGGTCGGGAGAAAATTCGCCAGAATGACGATTAGCGTCCGTCTGAGGTGTGCCTTGGTGAAACAAGTCATATAAGTTGCACCTTTGGACATCTTCTTCTCTTCGGCAATACTTGCGCGGATCTTCCGCATCTCGGTCATCGGGTTCGCCCGAGGCGCATAGAGCTTTTTCGTCGCCATGAAGGCTTTCTCACTGTGTCCCTTCTCTTCGAGGAACGCTGGACTCTCGGGCATAAGAGCTCCAACTATGAAGGGCGCGATGACCAAAATGAACTGAGACCCAAATGCACCAATGTATCCCTCCCTCCCTTCAACGTTGTTGCAAAGGTAGATCACGATTGATCCCAAAAACTGCCCCATCAGATTTCCTGTAGGCACAAGGGCTAGAGCAGAGCCCCGTAGACAGGTAGGGGCAGTCTCAGATATGTAGGTCATGGCAGTGACTTTGAGAAGACCGACGGAGAGTCCCTGGATCAACTTCCCCGCAAAGAACATGCCCCTTTTGGCTTCAATATCTGGGGGTAGGTATGAACAAAGGATAATGGCAGCGCCGACACCAGTGACGCCGGATCCTGTGAATAGACTCATTCGACGGCCAACAATATCTTGGAACCAGCCTGCAAATAGAGACCCAACCGCCATTCCTAAAGGTGAAGCAGCTGTCCACAAGGACAACCACATCGCTGGAATGATGAGTTCGTCCTTGTACATCTCTCCATAGTCTCTCTTGAAGGAATCAACGGCTGGAATGGAACCAACCAGGACAAGATCGTAGCCCCATCCTAGAACAACCAGCATGAGAGACAGAGAATAGGCGACCACTTTGGGGTACTTGCGGGCAGCTTTGGATAATGGAAGCGAATCGTCAGGGTCTTCCACATTGTCCGCATCGTTAAGAGGATGCACATCATCGGCCTGATCTGGTCGATAGGATGTCCCGGAATCGGATAATTCAATGAAATTGTTTCCGATGACTCCCAAGTCCTGGCTCGGACCATGCTTCTGATGATGCAACATATTGTCAACGAGTAGCTGCTGGGAGATGCTCGTGTAAACAGATGGGGGTTAAAGAGATGAGCATGAATTAGTTGAGCTTTGAGCAGTGGACGAAGAGATAACAATGATGTAGTAATTCATTCATATTCCTATCGAGCAGAGCAGAGGTATATATGTCGACTATGGATTTGCCCGTACTCCGCATCTGTCAAAGCGAGACATTCTATCCTTACCGCGCGGCTCATGCTCGTGAGCCTCGGCCTTGATAGATTGACACCCATCTTGACCAGAAAGGCTGAATTACGACGTTGAATAAGCCTCAAAATAGATCGAAACGGCGTGAAGTAAGCTCTATTCTAGCCCAACGGCAGTGGGGGAGGGCTGAGCATCCGGGATCTATGCCCGGGACATCACACTCGTCAGCTCCCGAGCATTTAGGTCTCAAACTAGGCTGGAGAATCCTTGTCTGCCGTGAGATCGAACGGCTAATCGCCCACTTTCCGCGTCCGACGGAGTTGTCAAACGGGAAATCGGACATTCGGAGACTACTCCAAAACTCCGACTGGATACGCTATTCGACATGTGCCTGGGGCTTGGCCGCGTGTTTTCAAGGATTAGTTTAATTCCACATCACTCGTGATAATCAAACCATCAATACTGCCTTGAAACCGGGGTTCATTGACAGGCCTAGAGTAGATGCTGGGAGCGCGCGCCAAGTCTCAACCGCGGTATACTTGCAACAAGGCTGTAACTCCCCCTGATCCTGGGAGCCACTCGCATATATCAGTTGCCGAGTGCCACCACTGAGGGTTGAGAGTAGGCACGTAGCCTTCATTAACTTTACCCTCAGAATGTCGGCCGAACCTAAAGACTCAGCTATGGGTTCGCCCCCAATCTGCCAAATCGTGACGCCAATTGGTAACATGGGCTATGGTTTCGACGAAACCACGACTGCATATCAGCTTGCTCAACTCGTACCGAATGGAATTCCAACAGCTATCATTCTTGACTCCGGCTCAACCGACAGTGGCCCTGAGAAGCTGGCCCTGGGTACCACCACTGCCCCAATTTCGGCTTATCTTAAGGACCTGACCAAGTTGCTTCGCCTTGTTCATCAATTTCGGGTTCCATTGATATTCAGCTCCGCTGGAGGCGATGGGACCAATGACCATGTCAACAAAATGCGGGAAATCATCGAGACTATTGCAGCTGAGGAAGTAAACTCGTCAGTCCTCACACCTCCACCACTTTGGAAGCTCCTTCTTTAACATTATCCCAGAGATTATTTCATAAAGGCCATCTCAATCTATGCCGAGATCGACAAGGATCTCATCCGTGAGAGGCTTCAAGTGGGCCGTCTTGTAGGCTGCGGAACCTGCGTACCTCCCCTTGCAGAATCAGAGATCGAGTCGTCTGCTCGAGTTGTAGCTCAGATGGGCCCAGAACCTTTCATTGATGCAATGGAGGCCAACCCTGATTTTACCGTCATTATCGGAGGAAGATCCTATGATCCGGCTCCTTATGCTGCCTATGCTAGCTATCAACTCAAGCGCCAAC
Organism: Clonostachys chloroleuca; assembly: GCA_037952775.1. Classification (NCBI taxonomy): domain Eukaryota; kingdom Fungi; phylum Ascomycota; class Sordariomycetes; order Hypocreales; family Bionectriaceae; genus Clonostachys; species Clonostachys chloroleuca. The sequence goes on from JBANAY010000003.1 coordinate 30,613,378, forward strand.
ACCCCGAGCTTACAGAATCAGAAATCCAACAACGGTATGGAGGCTTCGTCCACATGGGCAAGATCATGGAATGTGGCGGTGCGTGTTCTACCCCTAAGTCACCTGGCGCAGTTGCTGTCGTATACGAAGATGGCACTTTTGACATCAGTCCGACGTTCCCCGGATCCCGTTGCACGCCCTTGTCTGTTGCGGCCCACGCATTGTACGAGAATTCAAGGCCGGATGTGTTGCGTGGGCCCGGAGGGGCACTGCACCTGGAGAATTCCAAGTATGAGCAGCTTCCAGATGGGCGAACAACTCGCGTGAGTGGCTCAGAGTATCGACCAAGTCAATCACAGAGCTCCCCCTATCAATTTAAACTTGAGGCGGCTCGTGTTATTGGATATCGCTCCATGTTTATGGGATCTGTTAAAGACCGTGAGTCTACGCTTTCTTCAGCGATGGCGAGTGCTAATAGAGGACAAAGATATTTTGATAAAGAATGTTGATAACCTATTTGGACGGATAAAGTTATACGTCAAAGAGCAGCATCCCGATATTAAAGGAGAATGGGATCTTGAATTTCACGTATACGGTCGTGGCCAGAGTACGCCAAAAGGCCCCGGAGAGCTCTTCATTATTGCTGAAGCTATTGCTGAGAATCAGAAATTGGCAACCAGTATTGCATCCAAAGCTAGAGTAGCTATGATTGTAAGTCCTCTCATGTCGTCAATTTGCGATTCATTCGGCTGACATTGAGAATAGCACGGGCCGTATCCTGGAATGAAGGCAACTGCAGGCAATTTTGCCTTTGGTATTGGTGGAAAGATGGAGATTGAGCTTGGCAAGTGTGCCAAATTCTCCATATACCATCTCATGGACCTCGAACCAGGCGAAGAGAGGCTGCGGCCTACGCTGGGCGCTGTCAATGAAAGGAAGCTGCTAAGCTACACGACATCCATCATTGGAAATGGAAAGCCGACCCCATCAGATGACACATTCAGAGCTGAAATCGCCCGCCTCCGCGATTCGCTCCCAGCTCCCGTTGCGAAGGGAGCCGTTCACGTTGCCGCAACTAAGTCTGCTGCACCTAGCGAGTCACCCGAGACTCTTTGGGACCTTGCTGCTGTTCTTAGATCTAAAAACGCAGGTCCATTTGATATTTCCCTCGACGTAATTTTCAAGACCAAAGAAGATTTCCACGCGGTCAAGAACTCGAATTTCCTTTCCGCCGAAAATGTGTCGCGTGCACTTGAGATCGATAAAAAAGACATAGTATGGATCGGCTTTTTTGAACCAGCGCTGGCTTTCAAGGTAACGATACCTCGTTTCCGAGGAGGGAAGAAAACACCCGCTGGAAGCTTTATGGAGAATGACGTCCATGGATCGCAACAGCATGTGGGCTTGGGTGCAATGGCTCTGCCTGGCGGTTTACGGGGGCCTTCCAAAACGCTATGGGAGAGGTGCCAGACGTCGGTGGCTGCATATGTTGCCATTGGAGCATTCTTAATGACTGTTGGCGGCGTTAAGGGTTTTTTGCTAGGCAGAGCTACATCTAGGTCTAGGTGATAGCGGTTTTTTTCTGTTGATAGTCTTGGCTTTCCGACTTCGTGACGCTGAATGTTGTTCAAGGGGGCACGGTTGAACATGTTCACTTTTTTATGTGGATGGGCGGACGTCTTTCTCGATTAGGCCAACATATTGTACAATAATACTTGATTTTATCTGGCAGCTGAGTAATGCTTATTTCTAAGAAGCAGGTGAAAACGTGCTATTGTACTAAAAGCTGCATCCTACTCACTATATATGTTACGGGAACGCTAAAAGACTGGAAACCGAGGTCTGTTATTTTATGGTCTATGAAATGCATTCTAACAAATACGTACAATATCAAGTCAGGATCTCTTTCGCTTCCATTCCTTTATCCTCCGTGATAAGTGCTGCTATTGAATTCCTCCGTCATGGCTGGGCTCTGCCCATAATTCAATCTATCTGGCGTTTGAGGTTCAGCTAAGCCTCGATTCAATGTAATCCACGGCCTTAGAACCCGGTATCTCCACCATTGGAGGAGTAGACGCTTCCGATCGACGCAGTGTTTTCGCCTGCAGCAACCAAAACATATAGAGGTGAAACTTCGACGGGCTGCTGAAGGCGTCCAAGAGGCAAAAATTCGGTAGCAAACGCTTCAACTGACTCCTGAGTCTGCCCTTGACTGGTAAGAAAGTTGGTATAGGTCATTCCAGGAGCAATAGCGTTAACGCGGATGCCCTTGGGAGCTAGCTGAACGCCAATAGTTCGTGCCATCGAAACAAGAGCGGCCTTGGTTGCGGAATAGTCAACTAGGTAAGGCACCGCGAGACGTCCGGTGGTGGAAGCGGTGAACGTGATGCTAGATCCCGCTGGCATAAGGGGTGCGACCGCACGAGTTAGGAAGAGTGAAGCATAGACGTTGGTCTCAAATGTACGTCTGATTTGCTCTCCGGTAATTTCCGAAATGTTTGGTTGGTTGGTGGCTACGCCAGCGTTGCTAACGAGAATATCAAGCCCACCCATGGCTGCATAAGCCTGCTGGACAAGATCGGTGCAGAATGTCTCATTGCGCAGATCTCCTGGGATGCCGTGGAACTTGACCCCGGAATCCTCAACATATCGCTGAACTTCATCTGCATCTGATTGCTCTTCAGGAAGATAGTTAATTGTTACGTCGGCACCCTCTCGTGCATAGGCAATGGCAACAGCTCGCCCGATACCAGAGTCGCCGCCAGTGATCAAAGCTTTGCGCCCCTTGAGACGCCCATTGCCCACATATGACTGCTCTCCACTGTCGATGGGGGGATTCCAGTTTGATTGGAGACCTGGGAAGGTCTGGTTGGGGAGTATATAGCGATCCGGGAACCTGGTACGAGGATCAACGAGGGAAGATGCTAAAATTGTCATTGTTAGTAGAGAAAAGCGTTGAATTTAAGCATTAGACTTTGAACTCACTGTCAGCCACAACATTGGCGATGTGAACAAGCCCAATGAGGGTAGTACCGAGGTTGAACTTCATTTTGACTTTAGTTGGAAAGCCTTTAGCTTGGCGATGGGTAAATTGGAAGTGGTTTTGGGGATTTCTGCTGTGTTATTTCGAGATGATTGTAAGGTGGAATGGGAATGAGGTCGGTCTTATAAGAATTTATTCTTCGCCAGTATCCATGATAAATCGTGAGATTCTTACGACTCCGTCTTGCTTCGGCTCCAACAGTCTAACTCCGGCAACGTCAACACGAGGCTCATACCTTAGTTACGGACTTTGAACACTATCTATAAGAACCGAACCTGAACTGGCGGAAATAATAACCCCATCGCCCAAAATCCGGCTGTTTCAGCTTATGATCGATGAAAGTTCTATGGTGATGAATCCTTACGGGGCGTGAGCGGATCATAAGACTGCCTTAATCCGGTCCACCAATCGGAGGCCGAGTAGCCACCTCTGTTCTCCCACATTGATATCAACCAACTAATGCTGCTCTTTCTACCCACTCCTCTGGTACTATGACACTTTAAATTTCGTAGAAGGAGAAAAAGATTCAAGGAAAAACAATCAGAGATTACTGAGTTGAGTCCATAAGGAACCGCTAGATTTCGTAGATGCAAGAACACAGGATTTCCTCCCCTTTTTCCCGCCCAAGAAGCCTTTATATAAAGATGAGTCTGTCTGTAATATTACATAATAATAACTGCAAATTTAAGCTTATAAATTACACGATTGGACCCAATAAGCTTAAATCCATAGGCCAACTATCCTTGTTCTGTGACTCTTAGTTATAAATCTATCTCAGAGCGCACAGCATAAGAGCTATGCTCTCACATTTGCAATATGAACTGGTAGCGTGTTACTCGCAAGCACACCGGATACCTTGGATTCTAGTCAAAAGCTACGGAGAGAAGCTTCTGAGCTTGTTATTGGGGTCACTGTTACCAGGTACAATGAGGTGTTCGAATTACGCCTATTTCTTGAATTGTAGGACGATGATCGAATCTATAGTCCCTGGAAGTGATTTTTTATTAGTAGTTGCAGAATAAGAAAGTTACTTGGCTTCACTTTTTATACTACAAAATTAATGTCAAGCTTCGAGTAAGAGTGTCGTCTGTTCATGTACGAATTACTATTTTCAGGGGCCTTGTTTTTCAACTATATCTATTAAATTGGTAAAGGAGCGGGATGATGAAGAATCCCTGGACCCTAGCCTGTCGGAATATGTTATCTAGGCGGACTGATGGCGCTTTGCATTAGCAAGGTAGGTAGATCGTATGCTACATTACTGTACCTTCGAGAGGTTTGATCTTTATAATCTGAAAACAAATAGCAACAAATCTCACAATGCTTGTCTCACTTTGAAATGGCCTATATGTCGGCCACTTTACTTGTGACTACCTAGTATCCGAGATTCATCTTCCAATCGACATAAGTACGACAAAAAAGAGGCAACTTATTTGTGAATAAACGACTCTACTATTCATTACCGGAATAAATATATTTGAATTGCATGTTTTGTGGGACCGTGCTAATAATTTATCAATACCTTCCATAAAACTTGTAGAGTGTTGTGTGTTTTCATTAGACAAAAAGGTGCATCAGGAAACGAACCACTATAGAGGCCTGTGGTTTCGTTCACCGAATCTGTCTCCTGCGGAGTAAAGCGCATTCATGTTTTATTCCGCTTCAAGGCGTGTCGAGTTACAGAAGCACGCGATCGAGACTCGTGGCCCGTGGGACATCGCCGTGGAATCAAAACAGGGGTATATGATGATGATTACAAATCCAAGCTTACAAATGCCTGACGGACAGCGTCATTGGCCTTACCCTGAACTGTTCTTTGCGACTCATTTCAAGCACGTATGGAGTGATCGGACCATGAATGGACCGAATGAGCATGGATTAAGGGTCCAAGAAAAGAGAGCTCTGGAGATATATGTCGACTCCTCCCGAGTGACTTATTAAATACTTACCTTTCTTTAACGTTTGGACCAACAATTCAACGCTTAGCAAGAGACTTTGTGAGATTTGCAAAACAATGAGCTTGAATATTCTTATCACTGGTGCAACTGGCTACATGTTTGTTTATCTTACGCCAAAAGAAACAAGTTTCCAGCAAGCTAATCAAATAAAAGTGGTGGCTCTGTTCTTTCAGGGCTGCTCTCAAGCGACAAGCCGCGTTTTGAGAAGAGCCAGATTTTTGTTGCCGTCCGCTCTGAAAGACATGTAAAAACATTAACAGAGCTAGGAGCCAAGGTTGCTTTGATCGACCTCACAGATGAGGTGTCTGTCAGCGAAGGCGTCTTGAACAATGACAGTAAGAAACATACCCCTGGATTTATGAATACGAGACCTAAGTTCATTTAATGCAGTCGATTTTATAATTCACACTGCGAGTGCACTGGAACCAGTACAGGCGAAGAACCTCATTGCTGCTCTGGGAAAAAGACACAATGCGACTAAGAAGAATGTCTTCTTCATCCACGTAAGTTTGGTGTCCCTTTCGACATGAGTGTACTGACAATGGCCGGCTAGACTTCTGGGACCTCAGCCTGGTCCTCCGCGTTCGGCTCGACATACGGCCTAGTGAAGGACACCGATCCTCTCTTTGAGAAGGAGAAAGCGATAGCGGATTCATTTCCAGTTCGACAGGTAACGCGGCCAAAACACTGAAAACAAAGTTTCATGGCGAATGACTTACTAACTTGATAGACTGATGTTACTGTGATTGAAGAGGCAGAAAAGGCTGGCGTGACCAGTTATATTATCCCGCCTCCTATCATTTGTAAGTAAATTCACTTATCACATGTGTTTCAGGACATACTAACCCTAATTCTTAGATGGCCGTGGCGATGGCCCATGGAACAAGATGTCTGCGATGATCCCTGCGACTATCAATGCCGCGATTTCGCGCAAAGTGGTTGAAAAGTTTCCCACGAATGCAGTGAGCATATATCATCTGAACCCTGAGTCTGATACTTTCCCTCTTTTGCTAATACTGCTGCGATAGCGGACAATGGGGACTCACATATCCGACCTGACTGCGTACTACCTACGTTTGATTGAGAAAATACTGGAGGGTGCCGACCTGCCAAGTGGCAAAAAGGGATACTATTTCCCTATTGCGCATCGGTTCAGCTGGTGGGATGTTTTGGATAGGATAGCCAAGGCCCTTGAAGCTCGAGGTCTTGTGAAGGATGGCGAGGTCCGGGAATGGCCAAGTTACGATGTCGCGGCAGAAGGACTTTCCCTTCCTGCTGCAGTGATACCCAAACTTTACGTCGCTGAGTACATTCTTACCCCTCGATATTGCCTTTAAGGTCTTAGTTTTCTGACGTATAGTTGTAGTAATGAAGTCATTGGTGAGAATAAAAGCCTGATTGGTTGGGTACCTCAATGGGACGAAGATAGGTTTTTGACGCAGATGGATGACGAAATCAAGAATTTCCTGGACCTCGGAATAGAAAAGGTTGGCCTACTTGCTGCGGTCAGCCAGGGATTGGGCAAAAAGTAGGGATCCCTTGGCTATATCTCCAGTTCAAGAACCGCCATTATCGAATCGTTCTCTTTGATGTACATCCGCCAATTCCATAGTGTTTCTATCACCAGGTGTTGGACTCAAATCACTAAAGGAAGGCCTTAACGCACGGAGAGGCACATATCGTCATGCACGAACGTGAAGAGTTTACGGTAAGTTTTTCAAGTTGGTATGAGGTATGAGGTTGCTGGACGCAAATGGCATACTTCTTCTACCTAGCTTAGCTAAGGTGTCCTAGGGGGAATATTTGATAGTACTTTGTTTACATCTTGCAATCGCCGCTTGGCTGAACCCCATGGAGCTCGGCGAAAGGGTCATCGCAGGGATCTGTGATACGGTTGTGTTCAATTGTTCCCTGGATCTCATCTGCAAAGTCCTTCCCGTACATTTCCTCAATAAAGGCGAACATCATGTCTAAACTGGAGGTTACCTAGGATCAGTTAGTATAGGAATCACGGGGCATCCTGTACCTTGGAGGTTGAACTTACGCCGGAAGAGGTCCAAACATTTCCGTCCACAGCCCATCTAGCTGGTGACACCCAGTTCACATTGGCACCCATGGCAGTAATAGTTGACCAAGCCTTCTTATTGGTGGTGGCTCTTTTCCCATCTAGAACTCCAGCTCTTGCAGCAATGCCTGCGCCAGTACACGTTGAAAGGAGATATTTAACACTCGGGTATGTCTCACGCACGAAGTCGATGACTCGTGATACATTTCCAAACGTTGCTCCTGCTCCCCCAGGGATGAGAAGAACATCAATGTCTTTCGGTGGATTGTCATATGAGTGTGTGGGATTCAGAGAGAACCACATGGATGAGTTCATGACATTGAGGGAGTCCAAAGCGGGCGCAACCCAAACTGGCTCATACGTTGGCGCGATCAGACTCAGGTTGAGTTGTTTGCTGAAGGCAAGGTAGAACAAAGGATTTAGGGGCCCAGTCACATCGATCGAGTCAAATGAGTGAAAAAGGGCAACCGCAAAATTCTTTGGCGAGGTTTCTTCTGCTCAGTTAGCAGTCGTCTTCTGGGCTGTTATGGCCTTCATACTCACCATTTGAAGCCGCTGTGGCAGAGACCGCCCAGAAGACCAGTTGTAGGAGGATGTTTGACTTCATAATGACTAGCCGGGTTAAAGATTAGCCCGTGGAGTCTTACGAATATACTATTTTTGTAAGACGATGAAAACCAAAATATTTTTGATCTAGAGAAACTTCCTACTTATAACAGAGACGTGACACCGTGTGTGACAAACTTGGCCAATCAAGGCAGCGGACGCGTAGAATAAAACCGCTAGGTATTTGAGCATGTTTCACAGGGACCTAAGCAGCGGCTATCCTGATGGGAACGCAAAACCCTGCCTAATTAGCAATATGGGGCGAGAGCATGCCGTTGGAAGGCTCACCATTGGATCGCTTTAAGCTTTCCGTGGTTTGTTTCCTCAACTCTTCAACTTTCTCTCGTGTTCCTCCAGCGCACCTTCATGTAACCAAGTGCTTCAGTTGCCTAATCCCATTAACCTCCGTAGTTCAAGTAGCCGTCTGACAGCACAGAGACAGTTCTTGGTTTGGCCTGCCCGAAATGGTTTAGGGCTTACAATGTGAGCAATTTACTAGCATGCTCGGCTCAAACTGGTTATTCGAGTAGATAGTTCTTTCCGTCAACACTCTATACCGTTTCCATTTTTTCGAGATTGTGGCGCAATGGTATGTGTGACGTAAAATCGGCGACAAGTAATAGCCTATTCTATGTCGTAGCCTGTTTAGGCCGCACGCACTACTCTTGTTGAAGACCTGCTATCTTGCTTAGCCCACTAGCTCTTGCTTATTCCCTGCCGCTGGACTGTGGATTGTCAGAGGCTGGCCATCTGATGATACATTGCTGATATCCCAAAAAAAATTGGCAGGCAAATAATTAGGGGGTTTGGAGGTAGATCATGTTGGCGAGACATTGCTCTTTGAATGAGTCTACAGGCCTAGAACAACACAAGCTTATGGATCTCCCTTGCGCTTAATGTATGGGCGGGAAGGAGGAGTGAAAGAAACCAGAGATGATTAGGGGGTCAAGTTGGTGAAAGAGTATTGATGTATTCGTACAACCCTATCTCTAGGTAAGCACATGTACGATTTCTACGTGGAGTTAAACTCTCATTCTCTGCACCAAGCCATGGAGAATGAATCCTGTTTAAATAATAAATGAAATGGGGATATTTGCTGCACCGTCTAATGAAGGAATCACGGCCGAGCAATATGTCTTCAGCTCCCAATTGTATCAAGTTTGTATATCAGCGCCCGGGGCTTAATCCATGTCATAGTCTCACAGGCCGGTCACCTTCCTAACTAGATAAGGCGAAACGCAAGTTTGGGGAGAACTCGTATTTCAGCCAATGAATCGTCATTTTTCGGTTTCATTTATCTTCGAACGTCGCGGGGGATCGGCTCCCGCAACGCCTTTGCCGGCGATATATAGTGTGCAACTGGCGACGCAAATATCCAGTTGTATACTAACCTCTTCTATTGGGAATCGGCGAGTTCCTCAGTCGCATTGCTCTGTCTCACGATGCGGATTTATTCTCTTCTTTTCTTCAATAGGCTAGTCCTGGCTACCGTAGAGATCAAGAGATCAAGAGATCCACGCCCGCGGGTCTTGTGCTTCATCGAGATGCTACTTGAGCCCAGCTCGTCGAGCACAAGTACATTGTCATCCTCAAGTCATCGGCGGACTCTCTGGAGATCTCCACCAAATATGAAGCCACCAGTGTATACAATACAACTCTCAATGGATTCGCTGCTTTTCTCAACGATGATGAATTGGAGGCTCTGGAATGGGAATCAGATGTGAGAAATTCTCTTCATAAGATATTGTGTTAGTGAACTAAATGGGCTCTTACGCATACAGGTCCAATATATGCAACAGGTGCAAGCCGCCAACATAACCTCTGTGATCTCACAGGAAAATGCCGGTTGGGGGTTTTCAAGAATTTTAAATAGTACAGTAAAAAGTACTTCGTACAGCTACGACGAATCAGCTGGTGAAGGGAACATGTCTCTACATCCTCGACACGTGAAAATCTGTGAATGATGCAGAGTTCGAAAGCCGAGCCATCTTTGTCAAAGAATTATCAGAAGACGGCGTTTCCGATGACACTGTTGGCCATGGTATCAGCGTTGCAGCCTGTGCTGCGTCGAAGACGTACGGGACACCCAAAAAGCTATTTGCTGTCAAGGTGGTTGGTGGTAACGGCGAGATTGGGGACAGCCCAACCGTTATTGCAGGGATGGACGTTATTGGCCAAGATTACATCTCGAGACAAGAAGAGTGTCCCGCTGGAATCTTGGTCAACATGTCTGTCGGCACTCAACCTCCAAGCAGTCTATGAACGACGCAGCACGTGCCCTCGTTGAGGCGGGATTATTTGTCGGTGTAGCCGTGGGCAACTTCAATGAAGATGCTTCCAACCGATCTCCAGGAGCCGAACCTTTCGTTTGCACCGTTGGGGCCTCTGATAGGTCTAATAACCGCGCCGACCTTTCTAACTTTGGTGAGTTGATGGATATCTACGCGCTAGGCAAGTATGTCGACACTATCGACAGATTTGGTGCTCCTGTAAGCTAGACGCTGATTAGACATTGGAAGCGCAGAAACGCGTTGAGGGAAGAACTCGCTGACTATAGGGTTTGAAAGATATCGTCCAGCGAGACCTCACTCGCTTCTCCATATGTTGTCGGACTGGCCGCCAACCTCATGGCACTGGAGGGTAATCTAGGACCTATCGTTATGTGTCAGCGTTTACAGGAGCTCGGTGTTGAAGCTATTCTTGGAAATATGCCAAATGGTACTATCGACATTCTAGCTAACAACAAGGCTACGACCAACTAATGATACCCACGCGGCCTTGTAAGTGTGAGAGACACTATTACAGTCAGAGTATGTTATACAGACTTAAGATTGTGCTTGAAATTCATGCAAAGTAATTGCAAAATCGTGTCTCTGGATCCAAAGCAATTCTCATATCTACAATTTGCATTAAAAAAAAAAAAGCTATTCCGAGGATCTAGTCTCTCTCATACGGTATGCGAGACCTTTCATGGAGTATTTAGACGAAATTGATTACTAAATGCAGGCATATGAATCAACTGATCTATCAGTGGGATAGGTGGATGGATGGACAAGCTGACGCAACATGGTGAAACCAAATGATGCTCCATGACACGGCGGATGAAACGTGGGAGCCTCTAGGCAAGGATGGTTTGTTTTCGTCAATCTAAAGAAGATGAAAATTATGCATATCTATCTTAGTTTGGACAATTATTTCTAACTCATCACTTCCTGTGGTTCAGAAATAGACACTGTGTATCACGAATGTGAGATCTCCTTATCTAATGAAACTAAGCTATAAGCGGTATCAAGTCTCGCAAGTATTACTATCTAATGATTGTATTTGGAATTTGATTTAATATATTTTAATTAAGCAACGTTTTCCCGCTCTAAATGTTGACCACGGCCGGCCATATCGGGTGACAAGAAGCGGAAACGATGATCAGGTGGATGTCAAATTCACAATCGCGCGTATAGCATTTATCCATTTTATTATTATTTCGGGCGAAGCTGCACGATTTATTGACCTTTTTATAAATAAATGTACATTCTTTCGCTTAACTTGCTTGCTGTGACACAATTTGTGGCGAAGCCCTTCGCAAAGGAATCCTACCATGTAACATGAGTAGCATTGGAAGGCAGTGTTCTGTCCACCTCGGTATCTAGTATCGGCTCATTCTATACGCTTATAGATTCATAGAGCGTAAATATCTGCTACCAGTATCTGAGGGAGAAAAAAACTCTTTGTGTGTCGGGTGTGTTAACAGCTTAAAGTGTCGCATGCAGAATATTGGCTGATAGGAAGACTGGCATCAGATAAACGAGACAACGTGTGTAAAGGTTCGCCTTTGGTAGGAGGATCCAGAGTTTATTCCTAGCTGCAAATAGCTGACAGATTCGTCTGCAGTGATCGCATGATCAGACGATTGCCCTTGTTCTGTGCCGTCTTTGTGCATTCAGAGGGTAAGATAAATAGAACTTTGGTTATGTCCAAATGGCCACCATTCAGCCTTAATCTATCCGACACACGCCGCATCCTACATTCCACGTTTTATTTCAAGGTTGAAAAGGCTGGGAATACTGAAGCTGGGCAGTTAAATATGGTTATAGTGCGGCTATTTTATCTATCCATTGGCGTACACAAGGAATTGGTATATTTATAGTGGAAATGCTAGCATGAACAGTCAGCCTGATCTAAAACGGAGCAGATGAGGGCTGTATCTACTAGTGATCGGCGATTGACGAACGCGGGATCATTATGCAGTAAGAGTAAGAGCGCATTTGGGACTTTGTATGCAGCTGCAACTTATCCCCGGAAAGGAGCACCCCGCTTCCGCACAGTTAGATTAAATCATCCTGTGCAGAGTAATCAATAGCTTGTGATCAGATAGGGAAGATTTGCCATATACGCTTGACCCATAAGGCCGAGGGCGTATAGTGTGTGATAATTATAGAACCATGTATAGTACGCAAAGACGGGAGTAAAAAGTGTATAAAGTCCCAGCGCCGTCAAAAGATTATCTCCTAAAAAATACAGTCAAATACACTCTCTCCAACCAGTCTTTTCCTTGTTTCTTTCTTTCCATACACTTTCCTACATCTAGATTTGTTCATTTTCCAATTATACACTCAGAATGGTTGCCATCACTCAACTTCTGTTCACCGGCTTGTCCGCTCTCTTGATGGTTCGGAACGTGGGTGCTTCCTACCTCGATGATTACGACGGCTTAGCTCTGCGAGACATCTCCGACAGCTACCCAGACGAGGTCTTCTACGAAAAACGCCATACAGGAAAACTTCCTAAACCCATTCTCAAGGCTGGGCGAGCTGCCCTCAAGGTCGGCCACAAGCTTCCACGACCCATCAAGAAGCAAATCAAGAACGCTGCCAATGGCGCAATCAATGGAGCCGTAAAGGCATCATTCGCGCTGTCGAAGAAGAAGAATCAGATCAAGAAAAAGTTCAAAGGCAAGCGCGATGTTGAGGAGCTCTCCAGCCTGATCACCCGCGAGATCATGAACAATCCGGAGATTGAGCATATCTTGACTAGGCGTGCGACAGGAAGGCTGCCCAAGCCAATCATCAAGGCTGGGCGAGCTGCTATCAATGTCGGCCACAAGCTTCCCAAGCCCGTAAAGAAGCATGCCAAGGCCGCTGCCAATGGTATAATCAACAAGGCTGTGAAGGGTTCGATGGCGTTGTCGAAGAAGAAGACTCAGATTAAGAAGAAGCTCGGTGGCAAGCGTGATCTTGGAGAGGATTATGACTTTGAGGTCCGTGACTATGATGACGAGATTTATTGGGAGTAAATACTCGCTCCTTAAGGTTTATCGGGGATTTAGCCCCAGGATGACTTCGCGGGTTGAGCATTTTGTGTACCTCTAGATTCTTCACCATGTATCAACCTTCTTTCTTGATTTATTTCTCGCTTTTATTTAGCTAGTTTTGGAAAAGAAAAATTCGATTTATGTTGAATTTCAGCTCGAAGCATTATTGTCACCTCGCAGTTCTCCTGGTAATAATGAAGGTGGGCTAATAATGATGCTTGCAACATCCTTGTTATTCCTGACTCCATGTTGTTCTCCGAGACTCACGTATCAGTTTCCGAAACTCACGTCTGACTCCGAAACTCCAGAGTGTGATTTCCACTGACGCCCAACGTGGGGTATTTGAGGATCCTTAGTATAAGTAGAGCTGCCGGAGGCGTGCAGAATGTTTTAAAATCAAGCATTCAAATTACCCAGAAAAACATGGCTGCCGTAGGCAATCGAACGGCGTCTTGCCTCTGCCGAAGCATATCCGTTACTTTGGCAGGTGAGCCGTCGCTCAAGGTCCTCTGTCATTGTGATTCGTGCAAGAAAGCGTCAGGAGCAGTGTTTCAAGCAAACACATTCTGGCCCAAGGAGGTGGGATAGCCCCCATCTGCAGCATGAGAAAGAGATTATTTCTAATTATACTTCAGAATATTACGGTGTCCGACCCCGAAGGTATGCTGCAAGAGTATAGAGACACCTCTCCTGACTCTGGAAGATACGTGCTGCGCTCATTTTGTCGCAATTGCGGCTCATTTATAATGATCACGAACCCAACACATCCTGATATATCAAAAATGGTTATCGTTCCCATCGGTATTATCAATGGAGAAAAGGAATCCATGATCCCGGATCATGAGTTCTTTGTCAAACAAAAGCTCGGATGGTTGGAGTCTCGGGAGGGTGTGCTTGAGTATCAAGGGATGGAATAATACCTTAACAATCTCGTTCGTGTATTAGAAGCAATCCATTACAGTTTGTGGGGAAAAAAAAGAGTAATTGTTTGTATTTTGAGGGACAAATAACATGGAATTTTCTATTGGTCCGAACGATATCTTGATGCAAACGTCTCAATTTCGTCCAGACGCCAGATTTGAATTTGATGAAGCTCACGAGATCCCTTCCAAGATGAAACAACAAGTCTCCCATAACCCGTCGTGAAATTGGCGATCAAACCGACTGATTCCTGCAGATCGGTAAGATACGTCTTGCTGTCCCAATCCCACAGTTTGATCCGGCCATCCGTAGTTCCAATTGTAACTACAAATCGCCCTACTTTGACAAGTCCACGCATGGGAGCATCATGTGCCGTGAAGGCCTCAAGAAGTGTGCCATCTTGCTCCCAGACACGAACACATCCATCGAGCCCTGAGGTGATCATGCGGCCGTCAAAGCTCGTGTACAGTTGGGTCTGTCTGGCTTGTGTCTGGCGTTCTGCTACTAGAGTTCTTCATAAAATTAGCGGCTAAAGTTGGAGTGTCGTGCATCTTAGAGCGCTACTCACCCAGTCCCCCAGTCCCAGATAGAAACATGCCCGCTGCCACCACACCCAGCACGAAGAAGCGTGTCGTCAGGGCTAAATGTTAAAATGGAGATGTATTCTGTATGATTGAGAACCCGAACACACTCCCCCGATGCAAGATCCCATATTCTCACTGTGCTGTCAGCGGCTCCGGAGAACAGGAACCCATTGCGGAGTTCGAATGTTCGAATGTGGTCAGTGTGGCCTTTGAGAATGTGAGAGGGTCCCTCCTGGCTTCGATCCCATAACATGATATCATATTCAGCAGACGTCGAAGCGTACTTGGAGGGGCTATTGAGGAATTTAACAAGCCCTGTTGATGTCGTGGGCCCTGTAAAGGTGCGTATCAGAGCTCTAAATGACAACGTCAGCTTGTTTGTCACCGGCATAAGGAGCTTGACCACACGCACCCATTTTCTAGATTCCATAGTCCGACCTTGCTCGAGCCATCGTCCAATTGCCCAGAGGTCAGCAGCAGGTTGGTTTCGGAATGAGAATCAGCGTGTACGACCGTTCCGGTTTCTAGCACAGCGTGATGGTTTGTACAGATTTGTCCTCTGTTCTCGCGGCATGTCTGGCACTGCAGACTGTGCACAAGGCAATTCTTCTTTGCGGCAGTCATGAACTTGCTGGTAAGCGTAAACCCATGGACCATTGAATTGGGTCCGACATCAAGAAGAAATGTGGTGGTAGCCTGCATTTTGGATTTCGAGGTTGAAGACGCGATGGGACTGTAGGTGCGGAGTTTAATCGAATCATATTTCCGGTCAAGATGTTTATATGGCTACTCTTAAGGGGGCGCAGCACCTATTGCTTTTGCCTGTCATGCATGGGGCTGGGTCAGCGAGGAGTCAACACGCCTTACGCTGACACCCCACCTGCAACATGCCAATACACAGCGTACCCTGGCTATTGTTGGTTGTTTTCTACAGCATGGACCTGAATAACTTACAATCATAGGTTAACTTGAACGGTTCCATATCTTTGTTGTCCCGGTATGCGGTAGAACCGTAAGCGTATGGTGCTTGTAGTAAGAGTATACTGGGACCTTGGTAGTAAACTTTTTGAAGATAAGGCGTGACCCTGATCAAATAACAACACGTTGATAATTAGGTGAACCGACTAGTTCTTTTACCTTGTCACGTTCATCTGAATAACTAAACCGGCCAGGCAAGACGGAGAAGGGAGCCGACTAGAGTACTGGCAGACAGTCCAACAAGAATATTTGCACTTAATCCGTGCGTTCTGACGTCTCTAATGTTTACTTTTTGTTTACCTTTTATCGCCTAATAAAATTCAGGTGATGGTGCCTAAAAACCTAAATGCATGTTGACGTATCACATACCTGCACTTGTAGTCCACGCATGATGTTTCAGCCAACTACTACTTGAGTGACCTGCTGAGGCATCCTCAATTCATCTGCTTCCTGCTCTAGGGCTCGGAGACACAATTATCCCTTGATATACAGTGTGGCGTGTCACTTGATGATTCAGATAGCCAACAGCCTGTGCGTACAACGGACATCAACCAACAGAATTGCTGAGTGTTTACATTGGGCAGACATCGAGGCAACCTGCAGGACTCTCCACCTTTTCTCCACTTTCGGGTGCTGGAAAGCGACTGCCTTGCGAGCGCCTTCGTCAGCTCAACCAACCTTTTGATTCAACCACTTTTCGTTGCTCATATCCTATCCATTTCATCAGGCCTCCTAGCGGCATCTGCTCGCGACAAGGCTGCCCAGGCTTAATCTTACGGGCGAGTGGTGAAGTCATCAGGCAGAGGATATCTCCGCGCTCGATCTAGACTCCTCGCCATGGGGTACAAGCAATTCGTGGCTGACTTGAAGGCAGCGAAGGAGGCCAAAATTGACGATGGCGTCACTGAAATTCGGCCGGGAGAGTCTGAAGGAAGTGTGTCCTTCAATTATACACATCAGAAACTCGTGTCTCCTTTGGAGATTCAAGTCTTAGATCAGAGTAATACCCCCCATCTTGTCCCATCTGCGATACACCCCAGAACATCTACCAATTAACACATCGTGCGACAGACATTGACGAGTATCCAGAAGGATCCTCGTTCATCCTATTCACTGCCTCTGACTGTGCGGGGGACAGCGTCGTCTCATTTCTCAGCCGCCTGACACCCAAGCTAACAGGAAAGTCCGTGCAGGAGGTGATAGCGAGCATCGCGCATCATCTCACGGTTTTTATTGAGAATCCAGTCGACTCAAAGAACGAACCCTCCGATGACGTTGTAATGACGGACCACTCCTCGCAGTCCGACACGTGGGACGAAGATGATGAGGACGAGGATTACGAGCACCAAGATGACGACGCCTTTGGGCTATCAGCAGGACTGCCACCAACTCGCCAGGAGCTCGAGATAATCATTCCCCCGTGGCAGGACAAAACTGAGAGGCAACGGCAAGACTTGGCATCAGCCATTGACGCTGGGATTTCTGTCGCCGCCGTAGGCGATAGATCCGGACAACTGGGCGAGATTATCGCCATGTCCATAAGCATCTCTCGCCTAGGCTTGACTGATGACATCCATTCCATCTGGGGTCTACGGAGCTCCGATCATATCATGCTCTTACTCCAATTTCCCGCTGGATATCCTTCCCTCGCCGACTTTTTGACCCTCCAATCCCATCAGGCGGTCTATCGTGCACGACTTGGCAAATGTGGTTCAATCAAACCATCCCTTTCCTCGGCACGAACTGCTCTGTCGGCCAGCCAATATAGCCATGACGTCGAAACAGATGATACGAACCAGATACTAGAAGGAGAGATTCAACCGTCGGATGCGGATCATCGAGTCGAGGATGATAAGTTCACCCCCTTGCATCTCTTTAACTCCATCACTACTCTGTTGAACCAAGAGTTCCCGGCCTTGTTGCGCACAAGGAGAGAACATGGTCTTTCCTGGGACGGCGCACAAGAACTTCTGCTTCGCCGTACCGAAGGCGCCCACGTTCGGGATGCCAACTATTTTGGATCCGACGCCCAGCACATCGCTGATGCCCTCGAGAAGAACGAAAAGCAGCAGCAGACGCCGAATCTTCCACAAATTTTGGCTCAGGACCACGCTTTGGAGGATGAAGCGGCCTTCAGTATCCCCCTCTCTATGATGTTATTCTCCCTTCGCCGCCTCATCCAAAGCGGCAAGTATTGCGCCAGCTGCCACCAGCGAGTGACGGATGGATTCGAGGGCATGAAGCCGTACGTTTGCTCTCGGCCTCTGTGCGTGGATCAGTACTTCTCCTCCGGTATGGCGCCCGGCATTGAGCACGATATCATCAATTCGCCGGTTGTAGTGGACCTTCTCATCAGCTTCTTCTTTTCAGCCGTCAGCACCTCGAGGATTCGTGAAGTCCCCAAGGGTTTGGGACTCCTTACGCTGTATTCTGAGGATTTGATCAGTTATCACGAGCATCTCCACGCGACAGCACACTTTGCCGATAGAAGGGTTCAAGTGAAAACCAATGGTACCCAGCTCAGGGTTGGTGAACGGGTTTTTCTGATGGACGCATCATCTGAAACGGACCCATTTTGGGACATTCTATCTTACCGTCAGTGGATTCTTATTTACGCTACACTATCCTCGTAGCTCATTTACTAACACTTATTACAGCTCTATCGAGATGCCTCTGCCGCGTCACGGCTCTTGATCTTGAGGGGTTCAACTTTGAGATATGCGCTTTCTGGAAGGGTTCGAGTACTATGCCGGAACACCCTAAAACCCACCAGTCACTCTCCTTTCCAACGACATATCTGGACGACGCTAGAAGCAGAAGAGATGGGGGTACCTACGTACGGGTCCTTCGTTATCATCATTTATTAGACGACCTCGAAACATCCAGTTGCTACTCATCCCTCACCGTTATGGCCTGCGGCATCCCCCCAGTCTCCGAGATGCGAGAGTTTCTTATCGCAAAACCAGGACGACGCCTCTCCTCGTGGGAGAAATTGGATCACCAGACCTACAAGCTCCTCCACTGGATCATTGTGTCAAACCAGTCGCTAATAATACAAGACAGTCCTGGACCAGGTCAATCTGCGGACGAAGAAACCCCTTCAACGCGGCTGATGGGAATGCCAGAAAATTGGATGCAGTTCCGCTTTCTCCAGGGCTCGCCTGAAAAGGAGCTCACCTTCCAGCAAGAAATGACGTCCTCGTTTGAGGACCAGCTGGCGCGCCGTGAGAAGCCGTTTCCCACTATCTTTGGGTGGCACGGTAGCCACGTAGGCAACTGGCACAGCATCATCCGAACGACCCTCGACCATATCAAGGTAGAACATGGGCGGTCATTTGGTAACGGTGTATATCTCAGCAAAAACCTCAGCACAAGTGCCGGGTATTCCGGTCTCAACGTTACCAGGGTCACTTCTCCAGATTTGGTCCATCCACTACCGGTGAGTTTCGCAACAAAATTGAGTGTTATCTCAACAGTTTCTGACCACATTATCTCGACTTGCAGTATTTTACCTGGCCGCATTCCGTGCTACAGGTTGGTTCAGCAGTGGGATGCTGCGAAATCATCAACCGACCTGACCAATTCGTCGCTGCCGAGCCTTACTATGTCGTCGACAATATCGACTGGATCCAGTGCCGCTATCTCTTCGTCCATATCAATGTGCAGACTCTGGCTGAGTCTGGCCTACCTTTCCTGCAGCAGACAACTCGAGGCAGCCTCGGGAAGCTCAGACAGGACCCTGCGCGGCAGCTTCTGGGACCCTTATCGAAACCCATAGACATGCCACGTTCAGCAGTTCCGATTGAACGATTTAGAATGTTCCCATATCTTGCGCCTAAATGGATCCTTGCTGGGGAGAACAAGAGCGAAGAGTGGGATGTCACTGGAAGTTCCAAAGGAGTGGACGCCGACGGCATTTTAGGCTAAGCAAGGCAATGATACAAATGAAATGACGTTATGACTTACTTTGAATACAACATATAAAAGATCATGTGTCATCACCTGCTCAACATTTTGTAAGCCAACTTTAGGTATTGTAATGATGGCACAAAAATTGGGTTTGGTCAAATTTGAGGCTTCTACAAGGGCATAACGATTATCATGTGGCTGGACCAAAGTGAGTTATATCAGGATCTGCTGTGACCCCTTTTGATATCGAAATTTGCATCATTAACAAAAGTCCCATTCCTTCTGCAAGTTAATAATTAATGACATATCACTGATGAAACCTTTCGCGCAATGTCGCCCCTTGACGTCTTACCAATCCCACAAGAAATAAGCCACTTAAGCCGAATAGATTTCCCCTAGAATATATAATAACACGTCTCAAGCCTCCGGGTACGGCCTAGACATTCTTATAGACTAAATAGTGGCGATGGCCGCATCTTAATTGCTGGAAACGGCGTCTGAGCTATGGCTAATAGAGAAACTGCGAGAGCGAGGCCTAGGCTTCATGTCTTGGCAGGTAGGGTAATATGCAATTCTGCGGCGCTGCTGGCTCCTGCTCTTTGCAGATATGCTTTGAAACACTTGTTCTCCACAAGATTGAATCTAAAGAAGGGCGTATGTAACCATACGCCTGCGGAGGAAATGGCCGAGCCAGGGGGAAGTAAGAAGTCTAACTCTCATTCCCTTCAATCATAACTCACAAATCTCACGATTCATCCATTGAGTGCTTTCTAGGCTGGTATTTCGATAGTGGCCTACAAAACCATTCCGTATATGATGACGCCAAGTTCCAATAACACTCGCTATGGGATATAAAAATAAAACAAAGGATCCCCGTCGCATCTCCCCTAGTGCGCCTATGGAAACCTTAAAATCTTTCCAAGTTCTAACCGCCCCTTTACGGAGCCTCATATCTTGTAGGCGTGGGTAGTTCGTTCAACTGTGGGGTGTTCTGATGTTGAACATAATGCGGTGGTGCTTGCGAATGTGCATCCGAGTTGCCAGCCCCAAATTCTCCGAGCTCGGGAAGAGGTTCTGACTTTGCCATCGGGGTTTCCGGGGCGGCGGCGAGCTTCTTGGCCTGAAGATGTCTCCAGAGGAAGAAAGCACATGCAGCAATGATCGCGATGCCAGCTAAGGTTGATCCTACAGCTATTCCCGCGACTGCACCCGTAGACAATCCGGACTTTTGGCTTTGTGATGCTTCGTCATTCGTAGCGGAAACACTCGAAGCATCGGAGCTGGCAGCACTGGTTGATGAGGCTACTGTCAACAACGATGATGATGTTGTCGTTGTCGTTGTCGCTCCCGTAACTCGTGAGACATTGAAGTAGTGAGATTCGGCCGTCACTTTCGTCGAATTTGACAAGGCATCGTACATTGCGAGCCAGAACACCGAGTTTTCGCCAGTAGGAGGAGTGGCACCTCCAAGAACGGCCGTCCATTCATAGCTCATTCTCGTAGAGTTCTCTGCCTCGCTGTCAGTTTCCGCCTCAATCTCGCTCTTTTTCCGGCATTTGCAGGCTTTGGACTTCAATGAATTCACATACGCAGCATAGGCTCATTGAAATACGTTACTCCGTCATTAGCCGAGGATGGTAAAGGGAATCTTTGCCAGATCACCACATCAACATATGCAAGGTCCGTATCCCAGAGGAACTCGACTCGTTCACCCTCCTTGTAAGTAGGATTGTCGCGGAAATCGCCCTTGATGCCGCCAGATGGAGGTCGGTTGAAGGTATTTGCCGATATCGCTAGCCCAGAGAGCCCAAGAAGGGAAGTAAGGAAGATGACCGAACGCATCATCACTGCCGCTGGGCGCTGGTCGTGAAGGAAAGTCTGCACAGGTGGTGGAGGTTTAGATGCGATGTCCTCCCTCGGTGCGTAGAAGACCTAGGAGAGAGAAAGAGTGGAAAGTGAGTACGGGAAAGCGAGTGATGAAGGGAGGTGTGTCTCCAAGTGTCGCGCCGGTGGTGCTTTTCTTAGCTCAACCCCGGCCTCAATCGGTTCAGCTATAATCACACCATCCTTCAGCAATCAATGTCACATTCAAATTTAAGGGGAGGAAGGGCAGACCCAGCCCTGTAGGCGACAAGATAGACGATCCTCAAATACACCAAGACGAAAGGGGCAATGGCCGCCTCTCAGATCCATGCCAATATGCTGTGACAGAGTCACTAGTTGGGATAATCCTAGCGTGAGTTCGCTTTCACTTTCGCTTTTCAGTAATAACTCATTACTTGGCGCATTTGAATATTACTATTACTTTCCATGGTTGCGTTTACATGCGCGATCCTTCTTCGCACAGGCTCTATTACCTGTCTCGACTTATCCGTCCTGTTGGTCGACCTAGCACACAAAAGCTCAGTCAATTCCTCAGTGTCCCCAAACAGGTACATATATTTCTCGCAAACAGCTTCTCTTTCGTCCTTGTGAGACAGGAATGCCAAGTTTTAATATCTAGATATCATCATCTGAGATGTCGAAACGATAGGCGGTTACTTTCCTCGACATCGAAATGAGAAAGTAAGCTTTGATTTCTTGCAAAAAACGCCTGCGACAAGTAATATAATTGAAGCTGTTTTGACATCATTTCTGTGTGCCATTCATTGAAAGGGAGCTACCACTATAGTCTGGAAAGGGGGCTTTACAAAACCGGATAAGATCAATAGCAGGACAGTTCCTACCCTAGGTAGAGAGGCGTCGATAACCCACGTACTTAGTCTGCTCTTGAATTTGGGGGTTAGATGTTCATTAAATTGTGGCCGAAGCGAGCGCCTAGAGAAAATTTATCTTATATTATTGTCATAAGAATATAATGGAGCCAAACCCACGCATTCGAGGAAGACTGCGCCAAGCCTTCGAGAGACACTGGAACTACACGAACCCCTCAAGAACGCACTTGGCCTTGGTACGAAGCATTATGACAAAGACAATTTCTTCATACACTCAAGCTCCTCCATCATGATTGTCCACAGCTCCCCTTCACGACCCTGTCGATGTATGAGTCGCCGCATATGTAGCCATTTCCATATAGCCTCGAGATCCTGCTTGGCACGGCTTTCACACCACCAAAGGCCATACCGCAACATAATAGCTAGCCAATAGCCAAACAGCCACAGTGCACGCTCGTCCCGTTGATAGACAAGAGAATGGAAATCTCCTTGCAACTTTCCTAGAAACAACAAGTTCCGGAACAAATTATACCTATTGAGCTCAAGGTGTCCCACGGTTGCGAGAATAGTGGCTGGGGCGCGATATGCGTCACCTAAACCGTTGCACTCGCAACCTCTAGTTGAGGATACCAGTCCAAAAAACTCGATCCAATGACCAGGGACACCTTTCAAGCTCTCAATGAGATGAGCGAATGTCCAACGATCTGTGTAATTGCCAGTGAAGATCATGCTTGTGAATTTGACACCCTCTGTGAAATACTCATTCATAGACAGCATGAGCGGACGAAGCCCGGTCTGTAGTACAAGCCAGTTTAAACGGTCTTCCCGTGGGCTGAATAGCCAAGAAGACTCAGGATCCATCATCTTCTGGGCAGGAAGCCCTTCGGATTCATGGTGTGCAAATGTCAACAGATTGAGGAACGTAGCACTGATGAACAGAGAGTTCACGCCCTTTTGATCTGGTACATGCTTAAGTGCTTGAAGTTGCTCTCTATATTTTTCGAGGGCTAATGACCTGTGAAACAATTCGGCAATGCGATGCGGACGATGAGCTGGGACCTGCTGGCGGATGTGGGTGGCTGTTAGGGCCAGCATAACGGCACGTACTGTCGGGTCAGACTTGAACAGGTCTTTGGTTTCTGGACGGCAGTCGACGTTCGTGACATTTGCCCAGTTTTGCCAAAGGTATTGAACCAGATGTACAGCCGGAGTGCCATCGGGTGGGCTTGATGCTGAGAAAGGCAGCAAGGTAATCGCACTCAGGTACGACAGCGAGGGTCGTTGGGCCCGCTCAACAACAGTTTTGTCTCTGTCTTCCTGTCTCCCATATTGACAAAGCCTCCTATTCCTGGAGCATCTCAAGCAAACAGGCTTCAGCTCATCACACTATTGCGTTGAGTTAGCATAATTCTTGTAGCTGAGCCCCATTAGACTGTAAATATTGCAAAATCTAAGTACTAACCTTGACCTTTTTCTTCCTACAGGCCAAGCAGCCTGATGTGACCTTTTGATGAAACTTGCGCTTCTTCACGGAGTGTAGTTCCGCACCAGCCCCATTGAACGAGAGTACTTGGAATTTGGAGCCGTCAGTCATTGCCTGTAGTAAGCGTCAAGCCAGAGCTACCAATGTTGTAAAGATGCCGAGGGTGGTCTCAAGATAGGTAAACGAGATACCGGTACGTATATAATACCGAAGGTCCGGGGATTAGCGTTTCAGTGAGGGGCTTGATCCATGGTCATAGCCGTGACAGCAGGGGATGTTGTGCCCGAAACTCCGCCCATTTGAGCCAAGACAGGTCAGATCCGGAAGTATCGGGTTTAAGGTTTGTATTACGTATCGATGAGGGTTGATCAAGGAGTTAGGGTCGGTTCATTATTGGAAGGTGGATCGATCGAGATGCGCTGCTGCAAGTGGTAGCTGAGAGATAGTATCAAATGGACTATCAAGAACGCTCACTTCAATATTGCATTTAAGCGAATATCACTTCCTCTTGTATTTTTGGACAGAGAAAGTATCACATGAGTCTTGGTTATTTTCATTGACCTATTCGTTTATCATGACTTTTTCATAACGCTTCAGAACGAGACACAGACCGGAGACAGCAGATATCTTGGTTTATGTTTATTTGCTACCTCAATTGCCTTATTCTTATACAGATTCTGAGCCATATGTTATTTTTTTCAGTTGGGACATTTGAAGTCAAAGTTTTACAATTGAGAAGTGATATGAATGAACCCTTTAGGATGGTCTACAAGCGCACCACCTACGTGTAATTTCTTCTGCCTATCTTCTTCTGCCTATCCTAGAAATGGAATGAATATACTATAGATGAGGATGTCGGTATTTCCAAAACCTATTTGTTTGAAGTCCATGTATCGAACCATCTCACAGCTTGGAAAAAGGCCGCCTCCTTGGCAAATCTCTGCTCAGGATCAGACACGTTGGCGCGAACGCCGAACCCATGCATAGTGCCACTGTAAAGGGACATCGAGTATGTCTGCTCAGTTTTCAAAAGCTGCTCCTCAATTTCATGGCGGCGCTCAACAGGCATTGCGTCGTCAGTCTCTGTTACTATGTTAACAAGCTGTGCATCGCAACCTTCCGGATAATACAGCGCAACTCACCTGCAGCAGCAACTGAAACTGGGCCAGTGATATTTGCAATTTCCCCATCCTCTAGGAGGCTTGGGTGGGCAGCGAAGGCAGCTTTTACGTGACGACCCTCAGAGAGCAGGCGGAAGGCATATCGACCGCCAAAGCAGTATCCAGTAGCAACAATATTGTTGACGGAGAACCTTTCTCGAATGAAATCCACGCTTGATTTGAGTATTGGGTCGATAACCTCGGGGCGATTCTGATATAAGAACCCCGTCATATTGAAACCGGGATCAATAAGATCAACCGGTGCGGGCTTCCCGCCGAACATGTCTGGGGCTATGGTTAGATAGCCAGCACGACCGAAGCTATCCGCCAACCTAGTAACAGTAAACGAATTGGCACTCTGGCATCCCTTTTCTCCTTCATGCAAAATTTGTCTCTTGCTTACAGTTTGTTCTCGGCCAACTGTATGCCAAAGACATCTGTCAGATACAAAACAGCCGTATTGGATTGCTTGCCGGTAATGTAAAAAGTCGCTAAGCTTTGTCAGTCAGGCCCTCCGCAAATAGCCTTTCTCAAACAGTTACTGACTGTTGCCAAATTTTACCTCCTCTCCTATTGGCTCTCCAGCATGCGCAACAATTGATGCATTGGTGGCATCGGAAGCAGCACAAGCCTGAGAGACTAGGGGCATACAGAGGTATAGTAAGCCAAGGAACTGCTTCATGTTGGACCTTTTCAAACAAAAAATCTTGAATACGGATGTTTAGAGGTGAATTGACTGGAAGAATCTATACTCATCTTCGAGGAGACTCATTCAACCTTATATACCTAGTCTTTCATGGGTTAATAGACCACCCCAAAACCCTAGAATGTTTCTAACTCAATTTTAGCCTCTCAAGCAATTATCCAAGGACCGGCATGCTGACTTGGCATTACCTCATACGGTAAACGAGGTTGTGGAGTTCAGTGTAAGGGTGGATTCCCCACCCCATGAATCCCGGTAGCGATTGTCCTAGATACTACTGAGATTTGTAAGACTAACGTCAAGGGAGATAATTACGAATATGTAGGATTGCCGAGCCCGTTTACCTATTTCAGATGATAGCAAATTCACCGCACTTTCAAGAGAATGGCCGTACATCGTGTCAAGATAACCAAGTATAAGTATGCTCTTGTTTATCTAACTGTCGAACTCATCTCTTCATCAGATTACACACTCAAACGCTTTTACTGTTGCCCTAAAAATGAAGAATGTTTGGCGCCTTCTACTTCTTTGCTCGGCTATCACCAGTCACGTCGAAGCTGTGAACCCGATGAAAGACCTGGTTCCTCGACTCTCGACAGGTGCCTGGATTACCACGGATCTTTCCTCTGCGCCACGGTGGAGCGATTATGCAGCCCCTAAACCTGGATATATTGTCCATGTTGCCGAAGAGCTTGATGTGGCAGAGACCGTGAGTATTTGCTTCTATACAACACGTCCTTCATTTACGAACAATGGACCAGGTCAAATACTGTAACGAGAATCAGCTCGACTTTCTCGCTCAGGCCGGTGGTCACGGCGGCGCTACCACGTTTCATCTGGGAACTAATGACATCATCATCAATTTACGGGGTCTGAACTCAACAGTTGTGAGCGAGAATAAATCCGAGATGCTCGTTGGGGGAGGTGCTCTGAACAGCGAGTATGTTGCGGCGGCTACAAATAACGGCGTTATTGTCTGTGAGTAAACGAGTATGGTAAATTACTGGGTGGCAGAGAAACTAATTAATACCCAGTAAATGGTGGTTGCAACTGTGTCGGTGTAAGTTTCTAGACCATCATTTTTGAACTACCTACACTTTGCGTAGGCTGGGGCATCGTTATTTTTCTATGTCTCAGTGAGTCTTTCTTGTTGCTAACCATTGTTTTAATAAATCAGGTCAGCGGGTTGACACTGGGCGGAGGTCTCAGTTACTGGATGAACGAGTTCGGCAGTGAGTTGATGCTCTCCATCATTTTCTATGCACCATTCTATTGCTTACATGACTCAAAGTGCCTGTTGATAATCTCATATCGGCAAATTTGGTGACAGCCAGCGGCGAGCTAATTGAAGTCTCGGAACACAAGAACGAGGACTTACTTTGGGCTATCAAAGGCGCAGGTCCTAATTTTGGCATTGTTACATCCTTGAGGATGAAGGTACATCCTCGTGAAAATGTGAAGGTCTGGAGGGCACAGCTGGTGTTCTCTGGGGACAAACTGGAGGAGTTCTTGAACACGATGAACGATCTCAAGCTATCGCAGAAGATGAACGTTAATTGGGGTCTAACCTATGTTTCTCCTGGACCCTCTTCAAGCATTTTCGCGGGTCTTACTTATTTGGATGGCGACGCCGACGCTGCAGAAGCTGCATTCCAACCGCTTTTTAACATTGGGCCCGATCAGACTATGTTAATCGGAGTCATGGATTATGCCAGGATGAATGATGCCGTGGACGCTTTCTGCGAAGACGGTGGACGAAAGCCCACTTGGCTCGTCGGTCTGAAATCTTTGGATCATCCTACTTGGCAGCAAGTCTCCGATCAACTGGCCACTTTCGTTAAGACTACGAACCAGACTGACAGTCGCGTACTTGTTGAGACCTACTCAACGGATGTCCTCCGCGAGATTGGGTCTGATGGGGCATCGTACCCACACCGCGATATCAACTTCTACGCTTTCGTACAGCCCATTTATAGCGATTCCAGTCTAGACGACGCAGCCGATAAATTTGGCGCCCAAGTACGAGAACTTTGGAGAGAGACGGATGGTTTCGATAATCCACGAACGTGAGTTGTCCATATCTATTACAGTAAGCCGCAGCTTGATACTAACTGCACTACAGGTATATCAACTTCGCTCATGGGGACGAAGACCTTGAAGATATCTATGGTGAAAGTCTGCCCCGACTTAGAGAGCTAAAAAAGAAGTGGGATCCATCCAACCGGTTTAATCAGTGGTTCCCAATTGGCTAGGTTGACATCAAAGGTCAGATGAACTCAGTCAAGTGTTAGCTATTCACACTCAGGGCGTAGGACAACCCTTCAATCTTAAGATTAACCTATATAGTGCTTTGTCGAGTCTAAATCCAAAGTCTACTTTGATGGTCCTTCACATTACACTGTCACTCTAGGCTCTAGCTAGTTATGGGAAATATTGTTTACTAATTCCAATTTATTTTGCCATTGCTCGATGTGTTCTCAATCCAATATTCGGCTAGAAGTCCAATTTACATGCTCCGATCGACCTGATTAGAAACCACAATTACTTCTGGGTAAATTCAGGAATATAAAACTAGATTATATGGCATATTTCATCCCGCTCTGCGCTAAACTCATAATCTTGCGCTCGGTAAACTCTTCAACGCCTGCCATTCCACCAAAACGACCGTATCCGCTACTACCTCCGGTACCACCATTAGGCAGTGGTGCCTCGATGTAGACTGTTGGTCCATTTATGTGACAACTACCCGCTCGAACCTGTCGAGCCACGGCTAGGGCTCGCATTACGTCCTTTGAGAAGACGCTGGCACACAGAGAGAATTCACTGTTGTTGGCTAGGTCAACAGCTTCATCATCTGAACTTGCCTCTGTGATACAGATGATAGGACCGAAAGTCTCTTTCTGAAACACAGTCATTTCTGGCGTAACTCCCGAGAGCACGTGAGGGGCCAAGATGGTGTTGTTCGGTCCTGACAACTCAAGGTCGCCGGTGAGAAGCTCCGCGCCTTCTTTGATGGCATCTTGCATAAGTCCAGTGATGCGTGTGCAGGATGAGGCCGCGTAGAGACCTGAGAGAGAGACAGATTCGTCTTCTTCGTGATTGCCATATTTGATCGCTTTCACTCGCTGCAACAGGGCGGCTTTGAACTCAGCTGCGATGGAAGAGTCAACAATGACGCGTTCCGTTGACATGCAGATCTGTCCACTATTGGACAGGGCGCCGAATACCACTGCTTCAACAGCATCCGTAATGTTCGCGTCGTCAAGAACTACGACCGGGGCCTTGCCCCCAAGCTCCAGCACGCATTGTTTGAGGCAGGTGGCTGCCCAGCCAGCAATGATGCGTCCAACTCGGTCGCTGCCGGTGAAGTTGACGCGTAAGACTTTGGGATGCTTCACGGCAAATTCTGTGACCGCCGGGGAATCTCCTGCCGAGGTGGGCAGGAAATTCAGACACCCTGCTGGCAGGCCTGCCTCTTGGAGAGCGCGTACGACGAGATGTTGAGACTTCGGCGAGAATTCTGAGGGTTTGAGAACCACTGTATTGCCGCATATGAGCGGACAAGCAATCGCGCGTGCCGTTAAATTGACCTATATCAAGATTATCAAAACCTGTATTCATATATTTAGATGTCAAATGACTCACTGGGGCATTCCAGGGGCTGATAGCGAATACAACACCAACGGGACATCTTTCAACCAGTATCATGGTTCCAGGCCGGTCTGCCGGGATGATCTCGCCCTTGATATGTGTTACAAGCCCGGCAGTGTCGCGAAGAATAGTAGCCGAAGCCTTGATGTTGAGCTGTACCCAACTTTTGACGGCGGATACCTCGGAGGACAAGATTCCCGGCGCATCTTGGTCGAGATAAGGCTCCAATATGTCTGCAGCGCGAAGAAGAACTAGTCTTCGAGCTGATGGTGGCGTGCGGGACCACGAGCGGAAGGCTTCGTGGGCATGGTCGATAGCCTCTGAGTAATCATCAACAGTTGCTGCAGCACATGAGTATATGGGCTTCCCGGTCATGGGATTGACCACCGGGAATGTAGACCCGTTTGACGGCGCTTGATAAGTGCCATTAATAAACAGCAGCTGGTCGTCAGATAGTGAACGGGAAGTCATCATGGCTGTTGTTGGTACTGGATGTTCGAGTCCTTCTCTTAATTGAGGCCTGACGAGGAGGTCCTACTTAGCATATTCATCGCCCCAGATCCTGTCCATAGACACATTCCAGTCCGGGGCCCCTCGGCCCATCGGTGTTGATGAGCCGTCGTGGCGGATGCATGCTTCCGATAGCTCAGCATGTGAGGTTCCGTCTCCACGAACTTTGCGGGGTAAATCATGGAGTAGGAAGCTTGACCTCAGCACGTAAAGGGCCCGGCAGTCATTAATATGTTTGATGCGACTCCAGGTATACAGTGTAACTCGATATCTGCCATGTATCCTGGGCATTCGCGTGCAGCTTGGTCTTTGTCTCTAAGCACGATTCTTACCATTACCTTCAAAACACCTACGCCTACCAACTATGGGAAGTGATCTTACGAGCGGTGCGGCCGCGATCCTGTATGCCCTCGAGGCTGCAGGCATTACGCATCTGTTCGTCAACTTGGGCTCTGACCATCCTGCATTTCTGGCTGCTTTTGCAAGCAACAAACACAATATCCAAATTTTCACATCTCCCAATGAGATGAATGCCTTATCTGCTGCTTCTGGTTTTGCCCAAATAACGGGGAAGCCGGCCGGTGTGTTGGTGCATGTGGAATGTGGTACACAGGGACTCGCCGGTGCCATCCACAACGTCAGCAAAGGGAGAATCCCAGTTATGATATTCGCGGGCACAGTCCCCATTACCATGGAAGGGGAAATGAGAGGCAGCCGTAATGAGTGAGTTTGAAAAATTTAAGGCTTTTCGGTGACATCAGCTGACCTACCCATTAGATACATCCACTGGATCCAAGATGTGCCAGACCAACGAGCCATTGTGAGACAATATATGAAATATGAACACGAGATCAGGTCTCCTCACAATGCCATCCAAATCGTCTTGCGGGCTCTTCAATTTTGCATGACAGAGCCCAAAGGCCCGACCTATCTCATTGCAAGCCGGGAGACGCTCGAGGCAGATACTCATCCCCCGAGCACCAAGTCATCTCAAAAGCCAGAATTAAACATGGCTGTAGAGCCAATTGGGCTGTCTCCAGCCAGCATTGAATATCTGGCTCATGCGTTGGTTCAAGCAGAGAGCCCCCTGATTGTCACCAGCTATTGTGGTCGTTCCGCAGCAGGATTCTACGCGTTGAGGTCATTGGCTGAGCTTTTGGCCATACCTGTCCATGAAAATGCCCCCATCTACAATAACTTTCCAACCACCAACTTCTTGCACCAGGGCCATCAATGGAACGGCGGGGGACAGCTATCGGCACTGTCCGAGGCCGATTTGGTGCTTGTAGTGGACGCCGATGTACCATGGATAGGAGCACAGTCGCGTCCAAAGGACGAAGCTCGAGTATTCCATGTAGACAGTGATCCACTCAAAGACTCGACTACTCTGTGGTCTTTACCGTGTGAAAAGAGATGGCGTGCGGAATCAAGCCTCGCTTTGACACAATTGGTTTCGTTCATTACCGACAAGGCACTGATTTCGGATTCAGTCAAGGCAAACATAGCGAGCCGAACATCCAAGCTTGAAGAACGATTTTCGGCCAGGCAAAATAGGCTTCAGACCGCCGAAGTGCCTCCTAGTGATGGCAGCGTCACGGTACCTTTCGTGATGTCACGTCTACGAGAAGCATGCTCTGGCATCTCTATCATTGGGCTGAACGAATCCACTACAAATCTTGGCAATGTAGCCGATCATCTGCGGCACGAAAAGCCACTTTCTCTCATTGGAAGTGGCGGCGGCGCTCTTGGCTGGTACTCAGGGGCTGCAGTAGGTGCACACATGGCTCTGCAGTCTCAAGGGCGGGACGATCTTCTTGTTGCGTTCACAGGGGATGGAACATGGCTCTTCGGGGTCCCGTCCTGTGCTTACTGGATGGCAAAGCGCTACAATACTCCATTCCTCACCATTATTTGGAACAATGGAGGCTGGGCATCCCCAAAGAACGCGTGCCTGAGGATCCATGATCAACTAAGTACCGAAACTAATTTGAGCGAGAAATTTGGAGTTTCTCTAAGCCCTTCGCCTTCTTTCGGTAAGATTGCGGAGGGTGCCGGTGGTGCCTGGTGGGCAGTTATTGAAAAGGCCAACGAAGTGGAAAGTTCGCTCCGGGAAGCTATCCGGATAGTCCGGGAGGAGAAGAGATGTGCTCTATTAGAGGTTAAGATTAAGTCAATTTAAATTGTACATTGGTAATATATCAAATATGCTTCTGTGTCATAATATCACAATGTGCTTCCATGTTGTCGACCCAACGACCAATCACTATAGCCCTATTCCACTAATGAACGAATGGCCTTAGGAGAGAAAGAGCATCTTATTAGCTTATGGGTCATGTGCTCATTTCGTTGCAGTATGTAGCTAAACTGTAATTGGAAATTAAGAGAGAAAGAATGGCTCACGGCGTGCGTTATTAGGCTGGCAAGGCATCGGATGCAAGCATCCGATGGTTCTAGGTCGAAGGTTGGGGCTCCCTGAAGTTTGCGGGGTGACTAATGGGCAAGGAACAGAGTTTAGCCAAGCGAAGGCCTTCAAAAAGGTCAAGAAGGATGAAGGGAGCACCGGAAGGACGCCAACTAGAATAACGAGAAGAAATGTCGAAACCGACCGTCCACTCCATCGACGACCTAGAGGCTTACGCCTCAAGCCATCTTCCCAAGCTTGCCCGTGACTATTTCAACGGAGGGTCTATTGATGGTGTCACGCTACGGGCTAATCGAGATGAATACAAAAAATGGTATATTCAACCTCGCGTACTCTGCGATGTCACGGGAGTAGATACCAGCTCTCGTGCTTTCGATGGCGGTAATGCCATTCCTTTCCCATGCTGTGTCGCACCAGCAGCGATGCAGCGTATGGCGCATTCCGATGGCGAATTGGCTACAGCCCGTGGTTGCGGAGCCTTTGGGACTGTGATGGGCTTGAGTACATTCTCAACGACGTCTCTCGAGGACGTCAAGACGGCAGCAGACGAGGCACGCTTAAAAGCAGGATTTGAAGGCCCAAGCGAGTGTGTCTTGCAGATGTACCTTTTCGAAAATCGACAGACCAGCTTGGACCTAATCCGTAGAGCGGAAGGTTTGATGTTTTTATCTCTTGTCCCTTCGACCCTTATGGCTAATTTAGATAGATTCGGGATACAGAGCGATAGTTCTCACGGCTGACACTCCTTTCTTCGGAAGAAGACTGACGGAGATTCGAAACGGGTTCAGGCTGCCAGCACATTTGCGGATGGCAAATTTTGATGCCTCATTGGAAGTCAAAACTGGATCCGAGCTCCGAACCGACCAGATCCAAGGGATCGAGAAAGGACAGGCAATTAAACAAGCCAACAAACTCGGTAAATGCTATCTGTCCGCGTGAGATTGGGATAGAGCTGACCATTTTAACAGATGCTTCACTGACCTGGGAGGCCCTGCGCTATATGAAGCAGCATACACGTCTCCCTATCTGGGTGAAGGGGATCATGTCCCCACAGGATGCTAATCTGGCCATTGAGAACGGAGCCGATGCCATCTTCGTATCCAACCATGGGGGAAGACAGCTTGACGGCTCTCCTCCATCCCTGATGGTACTAGAATCTATTGCTAACGCTGTTGCTGGAAGAGTACCTGTGGTAAGTTCCCATTGGGCCAAGTTTTGAAAATCAGAAACTGAAACTTTGCAGCATTTTGATGGTGGTATCCGGAGAGGTTCCGATGTGTTCAAGGCTTTATGCTTAGGCGCCAACATGGTCTGGATTGGACGGCCGGCTCTGTGGGGAATCGCATATGACGGGGAGAAGGGCATGTTAAATGCTTTGACTATCCTGAGGGACGAATTTCGTGAATGCATGGCCCTCGCCGGTTGTACATCCTTAAAAGCCCTAGGTCCGCATCTTCTGATCCGGGCAGATTCTCGAATGTAGATAGGAAAGGAGAATTATCGATTGGACCTCATTATTTCTTTTTCGTAGCACAATAATGATATAATTAGAGCGTTTTGTTCAGGCCCAAAACTTTGGTTCTGTTGAATCCAAGCGCAGAGAATTATATACCAAAACTCGTCGTGATAATATCCAATTGGAGTTTTAGCTCAGTTGGGAGAGCGTCAGACTGAAGTTCCACTTCAGTCCTCATTGACATCTGAAGGTCGTGTGTTCGATCCACACAAACTCCAAATTTTTTTTGGATTTTTCTCTATATGCTCTACAAATTTCATAAAGAAGCTAGTTGCTCTGAAATTTCAAAATGCATATTGTAATATCTCATGTACGTAATAAAATCCAGGGGCAATCTTTGCCAGCAGCGAGATCTGTAATGCTTTTACACCCCAAGGTGATGTGAATGGGCCAACGCACAACTGAAGGAGACATAGGCTCAACATCCCACTGCAACGCTGTTGAAATTTTGAAATCACCTCTTTATGCAAATTTTATTACCAGAATAGCCTCCTTATCACGATCTATTACATATATTCCAAGCGAAAATACTGTTATGATTTTCAACTGAAGGGTAGATGGAGGTGTGTAGAAGACGCACATAAAGCTCAAAGAAGCTGAATTTATTTCCAAATAAAACTAAATGCAAGATCTGATATATCTAACGACAGGTTTCTGTTCACTCTAGTGAGCCTTCATCTCAGCTCGATTTGCCACTTGCCAATTAGCACCCTCCTTCTCTAAAACCTCGGCATCGTGACTGAACAGCCACTTTCTGCGATCATCATAACCCCAGAAGACAGGATTCTCCACAGCATTCAGTCTCATGCTCTCATCGCGCACCTTCTGCTCCTCTCCATCCTCAATGTGCAGAACGTACTGGTGCTCCCGTGTCTTTTCTTGCACCAGGCTTGCTCGTGGGCGGCGAATGCTCTCATACTTGTTCAATGCGGTCTTCAGATCCAAGTCAAGGGCGAGGCACTGGCGCAACGTGGCAGCGTCCTCGAAAGCCTGTGCAGCACCTTGGGCAAGGTATGGAAGCATAGGGTGGCAAGAGTCGCCCAGAAGAGCAACCTTTCCGGAGTCGTGTACCCATCGAGTGAGAATGGGCAGATCGCAAAGACGCCACTTCATAAAGTCGCCGGTGAGGGCACAGAGTTTCTGGACACGTGGCTCCCACTTCCCGAAGCGCTCACACAGCTCTCGGTTATCTCCCTTGACAACCCATACTTCATCCGACGTCTCGTTGTGGGACGTGGCGCAGACAACAATGTTGTACATCTCTCCGTTGCGGATGGGGTAGCCGACAAGGTGGGCTTCTGGGCCACACCAGGAAGTAGTGCAAGGATCAGTGATGAGAGGAGCGAGCTCGGGGTCTGCCAGAAGCTTCTCCCCAGGGATGAGAATTCGGTAAGCTACATCGCCGGTATCACGAGGAATATCAGGCTGGCCGGTCAAAAGTGGCCGAGCAATGGACTTGATGCCATCAGCACCAATGATGAGGTCAGCGCTGAAGACTTCGCCGTCCTGAGTTGTAGCACTAGGCGCATCAAAGTCATATGAGATGACTCGCTTCTTATTGAGCACAGTGACACCGGCCTTGTAGGCAGCGGTGAGAAGCCCTTCGTGAAGATCGGCACGATGTACAAGATAATAAGGGGCGCCGTGAGTCTCGACAATGTTGTCAAATGGGACTTTGACAATAGTGTCTCCGTCTTGCCAGCGGATGAAGTGGTACTTGTTCGAAGTAGACTTCTTCATCTTTTCCATATCAACGCCCCAGCGAATGAGCAAGCGGCTCGAGTTAGGAGGTACTCGAATTCCAGCCCCAGCCTGCAGGTAGTGCGTTAGTGGTTTATGGGATTACGTGTTTGGGGCTAATGGGTTACCGACCTCTGCAAATTCAGGGGTAGAATCAATAATGGTTACTTTGTGCCCATCGGTCTGAAGAGCCAAGCCAGAGGCCAAGCCTCCCAGACCGGCACCGACAATGAGAATGTTCAGCGAACGCTTAGCAGTAGGCATGATGAATTTCAATTTAGTTGCAGCCTTATTTGAGGTGTGATTGTTGTTGTGCAGTTGAGGATATTGATGAAGTTGGGCGTGTAGTGATGTCTTTAATTTGACTTGAGTGATGGCTAAATATAACCAGACGCTCATGATTGAATGCATCATGACTTATTTCCACTCTGACATTCTACTGTGTTCGAAAGATTATCGCGAGCATGGAGCCGGTTGGGGCAAACCGCGGATACAGTCATCCGCTCAAGGCCTCGCATCCGCTAGCGTTGCGAGTTGTCGCGATGGTATCGGATCTATGACTCCTGAGTTATTCCACCAAACTATCGAACCCCAGCTGCCCCCACAAAGTGGTCAACGTACCCCAGACTTTCCCCGCACACACCGTCATCCAGCTCATTATCTTCCATCAAGATTACGGGAGTATACATAGGGGCGATCCCATCCGACAAGACCCTACGAGAGGGCACATCACATTGATGCAACACCCCCTTTCATCAACTCTCTAAGCTTTCCTTCGTATATCTATTCCCCATTCCGCTTGCCCATTGCTGAGGGCAAGGCCTACCCAAAAGACAAGATGGCTGACGTCAAGTCTTCAGCCCACGCAGAGTCTGTCCGAGTCTCTCACGAAAAGCAAGATGTTGACCATCTTGAGAAGTCCGAGAGGGCCTCAATCCGAGAGGAAGAATCAGACCCTGTCGAAGCGAGGAAGATTATTCGGAAGATCGATTATCGCATCCTCCCTCTTCTCATCCTGTTATACACTCTTACGTTCCTAGACCGTGTCAATATTGGCAATGCTCGTCTCTGGAATATGGAGAAGGATCTGAAGATGAGTGGAAACCAGTACAACCTGGTCGTCATGAGTATGTCTTCATTATCCAAAGCCGGGAATTCCAATTCCTCACACTGACTATCTGGCAGTCTTCTATGTTCCTTACATTATTCTCGAGTTACCGTCGAATATGATTCTTTCGCGAGTTCAACCTCGATATTATATATCCTTCCTAGTGATGGGTTGGGGCCGTAAGTCTTGCACTTTGGGTTTATACAATAACACCACGCTCATTAACACGACTTCTCAGTGTCTGTCACTTTCGCTGGCTTCTGCAAGTCCTTTGCCGGTTTGATGACTGCTCGTGTCTTTGTCGGAATCTTTGAGGCCGGTATGTTCCCTGGATGCTTGTTCCTTATCGGTTCATGGTACCGCCGTCACCAGCTTTTCACTCGAATGGCGTGGTTCATGGTATCCAACGATATTGCCGGTACAATTTCTGGCCTTCTTGGTGCCGGCCTTGGATCTCTCGACGGCACCGGTGGATACTCTGGGTGGTCATGGATCTTCTTCATTGAGGGTGCAATGACCTGTGCCGCTGGGGTTTTGGCTTTCTTCTTCCTTCAGCCTTTCCCTCACGACGCCACGTTTCTCAAGCCGGAAGAGAAGGCATGGCTTCTTCGCAGCCTCGAAATCGACTCGCAGAGGAATGGCATTAAGCACGAGAAGATGACAGTCAAGGGCGCTTTCCGAGCCCTCAAGGACTGGAAGGTCCTCACCGCTGGCGTGCTCTACCTAGCGGTCTGTGTGACAGCTTATTCAATTTCCGTCTTCACGCCAACTATTCTCCAAACCTTCGGCTGGAGCAGTATGAAGTCCAATCTGCTCTCCGCACCCATCCGCATTGCTTCAGGCATTGTCTCCGTCATTATGGGGTGGATTTCTGATAAGCTCAAGCGCAGAGGCTATTTCTGTGTCGGTGGATTCTCCTTCAGTATCCTTGGTCTCTTCCTGGTGATGTTGATTCGCGACGGCAATGTCCGATATGGGGGCCTATATATTTCGGCCATCGGTATCTACATCTGCCAACCTCTTGTTATAGCTTGGTGGTAAGTCCTAGGACGTTGATTATGACAGTTCTACAAATCGTCAACTTTGCTAATCAATCTTACGCAGCACCAACCAAGTTGTCGGCAACGTCAAGCGTGGTACTCTCACTGCCTTTGCCGTCAGCTGCGGACAGATTGGTGGAATCATCTCCGCCCTCGTGTTTCCATCGAGCGACGGTCCTCAGTATGTTCCTGGTGTGTCGGTCTGCATTGCCTTCCAGGTAACAGGTATCATTGCAGCCATCAACATGTGGGTGTGCTGCGCCTGGGAAAATCGCAAGCGAGAGGCAGGGAAGCGTGATCACTTGCGAAACCTGACGGAGGCAGAAATCAATGAACTCGGAGAGAAACACCCCGACTTCCGGTATACCCTTTAATCCATAATTAGCTTGAAAAACGAGTATGATTGGAGGATACCAAAGTGTACAGGTTGCTTTGGGATGTCTCTCCTCTTATGGGTATTGACTGAGCAGCAATTCTTGCAAATATCCAAGGAGATACTCCTCAAATTGACTTTGTCTTAATAAAAGTTTCATCCAATCCGTTTCTCAAATCTCTCATCTCACTTGTGATATTCATGGTATATCGATTACAATAGTAGCTAGCATTCTGCCTACACTTATTATACACATTGCATCCCTCACGTTCAACTCGATGCGGGATCACCATATCCAGCCAGAAACAACTGCATATTCGACCACTCGGAGACAGGCATTTCTCCATCTGCCGGGAGTGGCATGTTCATCCCCATAGCATCCTCTCCAAATGTCATAAAGGGGAAGAGATCCAGCATTGTCGACGGGTTGCCGAAGTTTTGAAGGGAGATTTCGTCCATGGACCCTGCCATGCTAGGGTTGATGCTAGAGCTCGGCGTTCCATATTGCTGTGGCCCGGCCTGGAGGGCAGTGATATAATTTCCAGGAAACTCCTGGCGCTTTTCGAGATTGACACATCCCGCAAACGTATCGACCACTCGAGCGAAGCGTTTCATGGATCCAGACTTGTCGGTGTCATTAATAACATCGCGAACCGTAGATACGAGGTTAAATAAATGAGTGTGTAGCTCCTCAGTCCCTGCTCCCGGCTCTTGCAGGTCCTGTCTGGGTGGCAGGAGAAGCCGTAGGATGAGAATCATGGCAGCACAATAACAGTAAAATATGTCCAGCCCGGTAAGCCCATTAAGGACATCAAAATGGTCCAGAAGTAATATGAGGTAGCATAGTTGAGACGCATGGCTAACGCAGACAGATGCGTGTGGCGAAAGGCGTTCTGGTTTAGAAGATGCAGCCTGGCTAGACGTTTTGCGCATCATGGACACATTGCGGAGCAGGATGGATCTCGTAGCCACGATGGCAATATAGTGGAACTGAATGTGCAACAGCAAGACAGCTCGCAATTGCGATCTCGTCTTCCACGCAAGCGATGCCTTCAGATCCTCCAAGTCCAGTGTCCCCGTACCGTGAGCAGCCTCCTCCACCCCAGGAAGTCTTACCAAAGGCACGTCAAACCCAGGCACTTGGCTTATCCCAAGCTTCCAATTTCTCAGAGTAGTGAGGACTTCCTCGACAGTTGGGATTGATAAGGACGCTCGCTGGCTCCTACCAGTATACATCAGCCGTGTCCGGCCAAGGATGGCCTGAAGTTTCAGCGACCAAGACAAGAGCTTAGCATCCGTGCCGCCGCTGCCATCCAAAAACCCCTCACGGGGAGCGACGATCTCGGCATCTGTCTCATGGATCCCGCTCGGACGACCCAGGCTCAGCTCGAGGAATTGGTCAAACGAATACAGAGTACAAAACACCAGCCGGCGGATCTCTCGCTCAAGAGGACGAAAGGAGGACGCCATATCCAATCGATGAAGACCGAGAGCAAACGAGATCCTGGTGGCCGTCCCGACCAGATTCCACGCAGCATTACGCTCATTGTTATTATGCAGAAACAGTGCCAGCAAAAGCAACACACGGACATTTGTCAAGGAGCATTTCGATATAAATTGCGGCAGCAGGCTCCGCGCCATCGATACGGACGTCCGTCGGAGTTGAGCATGGTCGAGGTTCTGGATATTTCGGTTCGTAATAGATCCAAACACGATCACCATGTATAAACAACCAATCCAGCCCCAGTCTGGACGAGGCCGTGTCCGCGCGAGGTGAGGATTTCTTCGCGTTCGGACAACGAAGAGCTCATATTCATCTTCGAAAGTGGCGCGATGGAACAGGGGGAAATCGTCATGCACGTTTTTGAAGTAGGAGTGGATGAGTAACTCTAAGATGTCGTTTGGAGGCAGCTGTCGCACAATCTCTTCCATGTCAGCAATTGGGAAACGCGCAAAATCTCGTGCAATGGCGGAGGTGATGGAGTCAGGGGAGACCCCGTCTGTTTGTGTGGAATCGGCGGTAGCGGGATCCGTCTGCTCTGGCTGTTGTTCTTCGGCATCATCCGCCTCGAGGGCCTGAGCAATGTCATCTCCAGTGAACTTGGCGGCTCCCTCCGGCTTCGTCGTGGCACTGCCACCAGGCGCACTATTTGAATCGACGAGATGCCGGAGTTGATTCAGAAAGTTCAGAGTCCCTGAAGGTCCTATGTAGTGTTCGTGACCCGAAGTATCTTTTATCATCGAGGCTTCTGCCTCGTCACTGTGAGAGCTAGCTGTGAGGCGCGACGATTGGTTTTGAGGCTCGACAGTAGAAGAATGGCCGCCAATCGATGATGCGGGAGGAGTGAGCTGTCGATCTCCTCGTGATAGCTCGTTCATATCTACCTCCGGTCTGTTTGGAGAGGTTATATCGGGCATCGTATAACCCATTCGACATCCGAGATTGACTAAATCGGCTGCCGACTCAACGGCAGCATCGGGGAATGCGCCCTTGACGATGGCCTCTAAACAACGATATCTGCAGGCGGTCAGCCCCCTGTACTTGCAAGGTATTGTCAATGTTGAACATACCGATCACTCAATTCTTCTACACTACCGTAGAAGCGAGTTTTCCTCGGGGCAGTGTAAGAACAGGTCGCATTGTGCTCCTGGCACATGACGCATCCATCACCGTTGACGGATGGTACACACCTACAACGTCTCTATGTCGCAGCATCAAGTCAGCAAATACAGCCAAGACTCAAGGGATTGCTCAGTACTTAGCACACCTTACGACAGCGATCACAACTCTGAGCATTCCGTTTTCGGAACTCTTCGGGAATGCGACGTCCCCGGCGCCGGGCAGCAGAGAGTGAGTCAGGCATGGCAGCGCTAGGAAATCAGATCGACCCAGCTGGAGGAAGGGCGCTGAGCAGTGTTTCGGCTGCGGAGGAGCGAACAGAGGAGTCAGCGAATCGATGTCACCGACAGAGTGAGATTGAGATGGAGATGAAGATTCACCTGGGGTCGGGGCCCCGGTTGCTGTTGTGGAGAAACAGAGTTGCTAACCCACAGCTGGCGCGGGGTCATCAGGAGCTAGGAAGCATGCATCCGATGATGCTTCTGGTATTAGTGGCAGATTCGTAAAAAGCTTCTGCGTTATATCATGGTTGAGGGGTCAATTTGCATGTGCCAGAGCCCAGTAGCTGAAGAAACCTTATGTTTACAGCATTCCTTAGTACATTCACCATGGCTAGCAAGATCTCACTCCCAGACTCAAGAACGTTATCATACGTTCTCGATGAAACTCCCAAGGGCGGGCCCATTGTCCTGCTTTCAAACTCGCTATGCGCTCCTTTTGGTGCCTGGGATCACTTTGTTAAGATGCTCAATAGCAATGGGTTCCGAACACTGCGTTATGATCAAGTAGGGCACGGCCAATCTTCATCTCCCCCAGAATTAAACACGACATTTGGCTCCATGGCCGCCGACGTCTATGCTCTTCTTCAGGCCTTGAACATTTCAAGTTTACACGGCTGGGTTGGCGTATCAATGGGTGCAGCAAAGGGGGTATGCTTCGTTTCTAAATATCCGAAAATAGTTAGCAAACTCGTCATTTGCGATACAATTTCAGCCTCACCTGTCAACCTTGGCGGTGCCGATGTGTTTGGACCAAGAGTTGTAGCCGCGAGAGAAGTTGGTCATCTAGAAGACGCCATTCAGTCAACCTTGGATCGCTGGTTTGGCAAGGCTTGGCTCGAGGAAAATCCCAAGGAGGCCGATCGAGTAAGAAACGTCATGAGAGGGACTACTCTTGATGGTTTCGAGGCTTGCTGTCACGCCTTGAGAAGCTCGAGCTTTGACTTGCGGCCAATCCTGAAAGATGTTGGTTCCTCAGTCGAAGATGCTCTTTGTGTGGTTGGAGAGAAGGATGCGAACCTACCTCAGACTATGGATGAGATGAGGGAAGAGATAGAGGCAGGGTTTAGGGCTTCGGGGAAGGACAACATCATCCGTCTCGAG
The DNA here is from genome assembly GCA_037952775.1 of Clonostachys chloroleuca. Taxonomy (NCBI): domain Eukaryota; kingdom Fungi; phylum Ascomycota; class Sordariomycetes; order Hypocreales; family Bionectriaceae; genus Clonostachys; species Clonostachys chloroleuca. The sequence continues at coordinate 30,655,151 of JBANAY010000003.1, forward strand.
GTGATAAAGAATGCTGGACACGTGTGCTTCATCGATGGACTTGAACAATTTTCAGAGATTGTGGTGCGTTGGTTGATCAAGCATTAGAGCATTGACAGAGGAAATTCCTTCCAATACATCACCGGACTCAGGTCCAGCGATTCTACGCCCAAGAATCAATCGATGAGTAGTATTTCGGTTCATAGATCACCAGGTCTGGTACCTGTCATGAATACGCCCGCACTCAAATAAACGCTATCATGTAATTCAAATAAGTCTCGTTTCTCCCGTCTCCAACGCAGCCAGTTGGAGCCGCTGCATTTCATTTGATTGTGTTGCTATTTCATTTCCCTTACAACGGATACACAGCCTCTGCAATTGCGCGTTCGATTCAGCTTGGACAACCCAGCATTCATCGGAAATATGCCGCTCCAGTTTTGATGATGGTCCATCAGCAGGGGCCTAATTGTGAGAAATTACCGTAACAGGAAGAGCGAAGCGATGTCAGCGAGAAGCGTCATTCTTGGTCTTCAAGGATTTAGCTGCGCCACTATATAGCACCATTCGGATCGCATTGATCTGTCCGCGCATCGAGGGATATCCTTTCTATGTTTTGCTCTGTAGTTTCTCATTGAAACTTATTCCCCGAATCATTTCATTATCATATTCTCGCTCGATATGGCGACCTCCAGGCCGCGTTTCAAAACGTTGAATTCGCTCCACTTTCCCGGGCCACCGACCACACAGAACAATGACTCCTTTCATTTGTTTCCTAAGTTACCGACAGAAATCAAATTGCAAATATGGAAGACAGCCTTCGTTTCGCGCCGTCGACTTATCACAATTCGCCTGACCGATCCTAGCGCTATAGAGCAAGTTGATCCATATGGGAGCTACGAAGAAACAGTTGGCTCTACCGATTTGGTCGATTTTAACCTCTGGCATGACAAGCCAAGTCCATGTAATCAGGGAATCTGGAAAGCCTCCATTGACCAAAAGCCCCTCCGTAACCCTCTGATGCAGATATCTCGCGAGTGTAGACAACTCGCAAAGCATCAGTTCCGACTTCCCCTTCGTTCGAATCCCAGCTATGACGTGCCGCAGCCTACACTGTGGCTGGACCCCGAGAACGACTACATATTCATAGCACAATTTGATGTATCAGCCCTGACATTTATCTCTTTCGTGAGTCATATGAGACTCTCTGATCCCCGTGGGGCAGGGATCTTGCACATCGCATTTGACAGCCGATGCAGGGACAGCCTACGCGGGCTTGAGGCGTTGTCTCGAGAAGCTACTCTTGCCAAAGACACTTTGAAAACCTTCCGGGAAGCAATTCTCGGACTGAAGTCTGTCTGGTTCATTCACCTCCTCGGCACTGATTCGAGGATAATGGCAGGGGCACTGTCGGGGACGAGGAACAGAGCGATGGGCCTCAATCGAAGTATTCCCATCTTTGCACACGCGGTTGAATTCGATTTATTCACTGCTGACCCACGACCAATCCAAGCCAGTCTTAAGGGCCAGACAGTGTGGAATGATCCAAAGAAGCCAGTTGAGGCATGGCTGAGGATCGAAAAGGCGCTGGGACTTGACCGGCACAAGGTGGGAGGAGACCCGCCCGTATCAGTTATGGGGTCCATCAGTACTATTTCGCACATTCTCGCCATGTCTGGACGAAAAGGGCTCATAAGCGACGCATATTGCGATGTTAGATGCTCTCAAACTATGGACTTGGCTCTCAGAATCGAACAGGAAAGCATCGACGAAATGGCTGACGGGGGCGGGTATTTAGAGGAGATAAGGGAAATGGAGCCCGTGGAGAGCAAGAAGAACCTCTTGTCAGCCGCAGGTTTTTGGATCTTCCCTGAGGGTACATTTGACACTCTGTTTGAGCCTCCGCGCTACGCGGGCAAGGCATATCAAGACTTAACCGGTCATCAGCCGGCTCTGGGATTGTTCGAATTACCTTCATAATCCGGAAATGTATTTTATTTGAGCAGTGAGCGTGAGTCTCATACGGTATCTCCAAAAGTGACTTGAAAAACATTTGATAAATGTCGTAAATCAAGTGGGTATATCACTTCATCCTCTAAAAAGTGACCGCCTCGCCTCAATGCTCGGTCTGGAGTTTTTGACAGGCACTAAACAACATGGAACTCTTAATTACGCGCCGCGTCCTATGGAGGGGTTTAGAGATTCACTGGTTGAAACATTCATCTAGATGTCTGGACATTTTGAAAGCTACTGTCTCATTAGTACTATTTCCGCACTTGTTTTGAGAGTAGGATAAGGCAAGAGACGCATGCACTCAATGCGACAAAAGGTATTTGAGAAGATTAATAGATCATTATTTGTAGATAAAAGTCATCGCTAGACGTTACTAATATACAGTGACATTATGCTGGTTCATGGTCTCGTATCTCTTCTTGAATATTCCTATTGCACCTCTACTGCCAGAGGATAATCCCATCGCACCTTCTTCGGTCGCTTGTTCTTCGGCCTGCGTCCGGTTGACATTGCGGTAGGCAGAGGGGAGGAGTAGCTGGTATGAGCCAGGCCGCTTTTGCCTTGCTGCTGGGGACGGTGTGGTCTCTGCGTCGCCCGGGCATCTTCTTCGGCTTGGAGCCTGGCTGCGAGAGCAGCGTCGCTCTCTATTGAGTGATGGGGTTTGCGCCTTGGTTTTTGACTTGGCATGTTGTTGTGATTGTAATTGTAATTGTGGTTGTGATTGAGGTTGAGAGTGTAGTTGGAATTAGAGTTGGAATTGGTGTTTCCATAGCTCGGTCGACGAGCATTCTCTTCCGCCTGCAGTCTTGCTGCTAGTTCTGCATCTTTGGTAATTTGGCTCTCGCCTGAAAGTCGAAGAGGTCGTCGTTGAGGAACCCAGCCTGATGGGAGAGGCCCTGTTCTCGATGACGACGGAAGGTAACTCGAGTACATCGCTGAGAAGGGTGATGATTCGATTTTGGGTATGTGTAATTCCTGATATGATATTGATGCTTGAGAGTCGATTAAGCTATGGGAGCTAATCGGTTGTGCAGCTTCCCGCTCCCTCATATAAGCATCCCATCCCTGCCCTGGGCTCACATCGAGGCGGAGTACTTTGGCCGAATCCGGCGAAAATCTGCCTCCGCCACAGTGTTGCGCCGCCCAAAGGGGCTGGTGCATGCCGGCGGGAGTCTCGGCGTGGCTGTGCTTAGCTGCTCCCCCACCAGCATTCGCAGCAACATTCCACCGCCCCTATGACATCACTACCATTTTGTCCCCACAAATGGCCTGAAAGTCTAGATAAAGAATCACGTGCAGCTCCATATCTCCAGCCAATCACAGCTGAACGGACGGAAAAACTACATCGTCAGCCTCACGGACTACCCTATACGCGCCTCTCACGACAGCCGATTCTCACGTCTATCAAGCAGATCGTGGGAAGAACTGGCACTATGTTCTTGCAGTAAAAAGGGTTAATCATTCATCACGATCAATCAGTGCATCATCTGCAAGCCTCCCAGTTGGGGAAAGTTAGAATCCGCTTTGTCAGCAACTACAATATTTGGTCATTGAGAACTTGCATAAAATCCAAATCAAACAGCCCAACTTGAGTTTTGCTTGTCTAACCCCTTTACTACACTGTAGTATAATACTTAAAGACGACAAAAACTTGACGCCGATTGGGAAACTATCACAAGAAACCCAAAAAAAAATAAAAAATTTAAAAAACAATCAGATATATGAATCTTGGCTCTCTAGACGAGGGTGTGTAAGCTGACGCCTGCGAGTGGAGTTCAACGAGGGCGAGTCCAATTTCCCAGTGTGGGGACAGGCTTATAAATGATGGAATGGATTACTGAAATACCAATCTCTCGGATGCAAATTGTATCCGATACTTGGTAGTCTTCGTACCATGTGAAAGACCAGGACTCACTCTTAAAAGCCTGAGATCTTGCAGTTTGGAAATTGATCTAGTAACTCGAGAAAATATAGAGTGATTTTATTTTCATTCAATCTTTCGGCCCTATCCACCAATTCTGCCTTTATTGATTCACTTGTTGGCTCTTGGTAAACATGCTCTTTCCCACCATATCAATCGCGGCTGCGCTAGTCAGTATAGTCACTGCCGCAGTAGTCCCAATGGCGAATACATCAATTGGCAATATCCAGTTACCGGCCAAGACTGTTGCCAGTCTCAGTGAAATAAACACCTTCTTGGAGAACCTCGCGCCACGGAAAAACGGAGACCTTGTCGTTTCCATGCTTCAAAAGAACGCGACCTTGCACTACATAAAGGATCCAACGTCGGGTCATGCGGAACTGACCCCCATCTATACATTTCCAAATGCAAGCGGGATGTTGGGCATTGGGGCAGTCAGCAAAGACACGTTCTTGATCGCCATGCATGACTTCAAGTCGTTCCTTGTCCCATACCCTCACACCGGTGCTGTATGGGAAGTCAAGTTCAATGGCCGTGGCCCCAAAGACTTTCGGGTTAGAAAGGTTGCCGACCTCCCGGATGTGAACATGCTCAACGGAATGGCCGTGATTCCACCAAAGTGCTCCGGTAATCGGTCCCAGGGACTCGCCTCCGTCCTGATTGCAGACTGCCTCCAGGGTCAGCTTATTCGCCTCGATTCCTCAACGGGAGCATACAAAGTTGTTCTTGATGTCCCAGAGCTGCACGCCCCTGCCGACTCACAATTTCCCACGGGCGTAAATGGCCTCAAGATCCACAGAGGGCATGTCTACTGGACCAACACCGTAAGGCTCACGGTGAACCGCATTGCAATTGATAGTGATGGTTATCCCGTGCGAAATGCGACAGTGCAGGTATTTGACATCTCGTCCTGGGGAGGTGCCCTCGACGACTTTGTCTTTGACGAAAAGGACAATATATGGGGCGTTAACAGTCTCACTAACACCATTTATGTCTTGTACCACGGCACCAGCCCTTCAAGCTTATACACCACTTATCAGTCTGTCGCAGGAGCCCTCGACTCACTGGAGCTCCCAGGCCCTACGGCAGTCACATGGGGCGTAGGAAAGCATGATAAACACATCCTTTATGTCACTACATCCGGTGGAACCGTTCAACCAGTCAATGGGCAACAAGAGCCTGCCAAGGTTGTCGCTATCGACACTTCCAGCCTTCGGAAGTAGACAGCTAGGTTGAAGAACAGCCATTAGTTGCGTACAATTGTCTTTGAAAGGTGGCGAGGAAATTGAGGAGTGGATTTCGTTGGGAGGAGCTCGAATATAGCGGGCGGCCATTTCCGGGAAATACAAGTTAGGAACGCATAAAGTCGGTGCTGACCATTACATAGATACAAGTCAAAGAACTCATTTGATTTTTGTTTTCTATTTAGCAGGGTCAGACTTCGCTTCAGTTTATGGATATTAATTTGATTGACTGCCGACAACGCTATGACGCTTGATTAGTCTATGAGCTTGTGGATTTAACTCCCTGATCATCTGTATAGTTTAATGGGGCTTGTTTGATTGGTAAGGTCTGGCGTGGAAGCGGAGTTTGTGGTTAAGTCCGAGTCGGACCAGATCAAATATCATTTCGTTGTGGCCCACGGCGAATTAAGCCATATCATGACATTTAACATGGGTGAATACAGGTTTGTTCCCGCGAATCAGTTGGGCTCCGCAGTCGGTTTTGCGGATGCGGCTGCCAAAGGCCACGCGATCCGTTCCGGAATACGGCGAGGCTGGACAACAGCAGAACTTGCGGATAGCCGGTCTCGGGAAACAAGAACGCAGGGAAAGGAACTACAAGGTCGCTTCCGGATACCGATGAAAAGCAAACGAGTTACCTCAAAAAGAAGTCATCTTTCAAAAGAGGCAAAGGTAGTCGGTCAGGACCGAAAGTCTTTGCGAGCAGGTAGAAGGGTACGCCAGTTTTTGATTCACTTTTCTTGTTTAGTTCAATTCCTAATTGTTTGGATAGATCCGGAGCCCATCAATAAACCAGACCGGAAACTCTCTCAATCCCTTTCGAAGCTTCCCAATCTCTCAAAACAAACAAGTTGATAAACTCTTCTACCATTGTAGGTGCTTCGTCCCGTGATGCTTGGCAATGTCATGTGTGATTGACCGTCGCTTCGCAGTTTTGACAGAATTCAAATTGAATGAGTCAAATGCCAGCACCAAGTCAACATGGTTCCCCTATGCAATGCAAAATGCTACAGTTATGCACAGCACAATAGCCTTGTCTGCCGCGCTTCTGATAGCTACAACCCCACGTGTCGGTCACTGCGACCCAGCCTTGCAACAAGAAGGGCTATACCAGAAAGGCCAAGCAATGCGACAAATACGAGAGTGGTGCTTACAATCAAATGTATCCTACTGCGATTCGAATCGTGCTGCCATAATGATATCTATATCCACCATGTCAACTGTCGAGGTCAGTCCTTATTCTTGGAAAGGGGGACATCCATTTCTTAGACTGACGAGTGCATAGATTCTATATGGAAATTTTGAAGCAGCGAAGGCTCATCTGTTTGGCATATACAAATTGTATGAAATACTGAACTACCAGCAAGAATTTTCCAATGAACCAGTGTTACGCAAGTCAATTAGTTTGTAAGTTTGGAGCCCCCATTTCATAATTTCTTGTACCTAATGCGAATACCCTGGTCATAGTGCAGATCTGTTCCTTGCATCTGCCCTTGGAAGTCTACCCAAGTTCCCTTTATTCCACTCATACGATATCTCCCTTCCTCGAGAGATACAAAATGAGGCAATGCGGCCACAGCCGCATCCCATCGTCGCCACGCAGTGTGGTAGATCTGTAGCCCAGGCATTCAACTACCTCAGGCTTGCGGTATGTGCCATTCGGTCCGAGTCAATACCGTCGGAAACTATACGCATGCTGATTAATGTCGCGGATGTGAAACTTCTGGAGATACTGCACGGCGAAGTGCCAGATCCACCCCCAGCCGTGCCCCCCAGCATTGTTAATCTTGTTACGCGTGCTTCCCACCTATTTCTGTACATTTCTATCAGGCAAATTCCTATAAGGGCCAGTATCATCCGCGTGATGGCCGACAGATTGTACGATTCCATGGAAGAAGCTGTCACGCAAACTGGGATATGTACAGACTGCCCCGAGGTGGTTGCATGGGCAGCATGTGTCGGTCTTCTTGGCACCTGGGAAGAGGTTCTGGGGATAAGCTCTGCTCGCGCAAACTTTTTGACCGTACTTGATAGTATTGGACTAAGGTACTCGAGAGATTCACCATGGGTGTCTGACGATAGTTTATCTTCGTTTCTATGGGACGCAGAACGCTGTAGTTTGCATTTTCGAAGCACCACTTAGGAATGGTTTCACGGAGGGACAATTGAGCAACAGGAACGCGCTGTTATAAAAATGATCAACTCCAAAAAGTCTTGTGCTCTTAAATCTTTAGACTTTCCAAGTTCAATGTTGGAGCAAAGGAAAAGTACTGAGAAAATTGAAGATGTTCAAACTAGAGTATAGCAATGGTCTCTGCTTGTAACTCACAGTCGGTTCCGGCATGACGCTTGATAAATCCAACTCTTGCTACCCATCTACCCACCCGTAGAAAACTCCCATTATCACTCTTACGTAATATAAGACCATATGTGCCAGACTTATGTTCAAAAACAGGGCTGTACTCCACCTCTCCAATGCAAAGAAAGTGGAGATTTGAGAAGGATAGTAGTCAGGATGTTGCTCTTGCTGCGAGGAGCGAAACGACCAATAGTAATCATCTGGTTCCAGCCATATCTTTTCATCTAGTAGAGTAGACACTGTCAACCTGGATTGCGTAGTTGACCCTTTGCCAATCAGGGCTTGGGACGAGATCAACGGTCCCCGCAAAGTCAGAGCGGCAGATTTGACTTGACCAAAGGGATCACTTATGTCTACTAGTTGTACTGAAACATCTAGAACATGAGCCAGGATGTTTGGTTCACGATCGTAAAAGTCGAAAAAGACACGATTATCTATGCTCGCCCAGCTCCAGGACGGAGCACGGTAGCTGTCTGGCCGTGGAGTGAAGGCCTCTGGGTGTGAATACCAGAGCAGTCCCCAAGGCATGATATTGCGGAAAATCCCCGCACAGTAGTCTCCGCCAAACCAAGGAGCACATAGGCGAGCAATGACAGCAAAGGCAACCAATTTGTCTTCTCTGGGATGAGAGAGTTCTCGGTCCGTATAGTATTTCGTTAAGTACTCAAAGTATAAGATTAAAGTGTTGGAGCTACCTCTCTCAATATTGAAACTCGATTGGTAGAGGCAGTCAAAACCTTGCCCTGTGTTATTGGCTACCCTGTTAGGCATGCATTCGGAGAGGGTGGTTCTTTTAGCACACGCCCACCAAATACGGCCACTCCCAAAATGCAGGATCCTGGCTGATAGGATAGCTTCCTGAAACACCCATGCGGGTTGACTGAGAGGAAGGTTCAAACGTGAATAAGAGAAATCCTCTTCGGTAAATAGCGCGCAGAGATTTATCTGAGCTGTTTTTGAGGGAGACGAGCGCTCACGATGCTGTGGATCAAACATGGCCTTGTTTTCTGATTCAGTGTCTGGTTCCCTTTCTAGACTCTCCTCAGGAAAATCCGAATAGCCATGGAATGGCGTCCATGTGAAGCAGTCTTGTAGAATGCACGGATTCCTCTGGCGAAAGGCGCCCTCATGCGGATTCGCCGAGACATCGATGGCAATGTTGAGTTCGCAATTTAGATAGACCTTATGCATCTCGTTGGCATGAAAAAGCCAGTCCGACTGAGAGGTGGACCCAGCTTGGAGGATACAGAGAGAGTCGATCCACACATACGGGATCTGCAGACGTTGACAGGTTAGGATGGCGTGCCGGAAACTTGTGGCCAGTCGTTCGATAGGGATTTCCTTGCGTAGATCTTCCAGATTGTCTGCATTCAACATGAAGAACTCGGGCTTTTCACTCCAGCAGTGGCTCAAGGTTGCATAGGGACCGTGTAAGCCATCTTCGTCACGTAGGACTAGACGTGGTCGCTGACCGTCTTGGCCGACATGAACGAGGCGCTTGGGGTACCATCCAACCTGCCTGTGCTGATAAAAGTCCCCGCATGCATGATTTTTTTTGCACTCCTCATGCCACTCTTTGGCTAGTTGAGCCACTGCTTCGTGCCCCGTATGATCCGGAATTTCTCGCCCCGTTGTCACGTCCGGTCTCACCATGAATGGGGCCGTTTCTAGATCAGCAGTGGCCAGATTGATGAAATCAGAATAGTGAGGAGGGAAACTCTGAGCATGAGAAACATGGATATGAATTTCTTTCTTGAAGCAGACTTTATCATCCGTGGCGTCTGCCGTCTTCTGGAAAATCAAGAGTTCCACATGCGGACTCCAACCCTATCCCTTGCTAAATTTGTATTGCAAGGGCCATGAAGGGTTTATCACCACCCCCAGCTGCTCGAGATGGTCACGGGCGAGTATACTGCAAATTTTGCAGCCATTCTCTGACGCGAGGACGAGGTTCTGTCTGGTTTTGTTGATGGTACCCCGCATCTTGAGGATCCTGAAAGATCGAGACGCACAAGGCACAAAGCATCGCAGATAGAATAACCGTCGTACTGTGAAAGTGCAGCGCCGCCAGCAGTAATAGGATAGTGCTGACAATGCGTCGACCAAGCCAGACAAAAACTCAAGCACAGAATATGACGAGTTTCCTCATGCTGACGGTTCGACAGGCAGATTTCGTGAGGCAACTTCGCACGTGACTCGGACTTGGCAGTGCAACGTCTGTGGATTTGCTGACTTCGAGCGCTGTACTATGTATCGTTTCTGCTGCCTGTTCCCTTGCCTCTGCTGGGCTGAATATCCGTAGGATGCCTTGTAAATCATATCGACGGAGCTGTTCAATACAAGTGCAGCGGCATGTGACCCCCTTTTCAATCAGGGGCCTCCCTCTCGTCTGCTAATTTTGAATTCAGCTGCATTATTCATTCGTCAAACCTCGCACCGTTTCAATATCGCCGCGTGATCCTTGGACTCTTTCCACCATACCCATCCATGACCCTAGAGTATATTCTTCTAGAACCCTACTGCATTTTTTGACGTGGCAAGGTTCCAATCCGAAAAAATGTGGCTCCTGAATTTGCAACAGACCAGCCAGAGGATGTTGTCTGTTGTAAGTCCCAAGCCTACTAGACACATTTTAAAAAAGGCTGAGCCACTAAGATTTTACCTGTCTTTCGTATACCCTCCTTGGACGATGCATTCCGCCTCCCGAGCTTCATGTTGCGATTGGAGTCACCGTTAGATCCTGATCCTCATTCTCAAATGCCAGATGCCATGAAAAAATGTTTGGATGCTTCAAATATACAGCTATGCCTTGATCCTCATAGGCGACAGTATTTCAAATCTAATGCTTATCTGGTGCATATTCCTTGCTTGCAGCTTGCTCATTCCAGGCTACCTTGGCTTTGCATCAGAACCTTGTGTCGAATCGGCCATATACTACGGCCTGTTGTCGGTTGGAGTAACTCGTTCTACCTTTTCGGCCCACAGCCAATGTCATCATTCCTCTCTGAGTGCCGTTTGCGCTCAACGGAGTTGGGAGCTATGATTCAGCAGATATAGCAGCGACTACCGACCGAGATACAATTGATGATGTGTGAGTTCCTACCGAAAGGCCTCTTTTCATCGCTTACAGCTTGTTCCGAGACTGTGAAATGGCTCCTTGAGCAAGAATTTACAAACCATACAACAGGGGGTCCTTGGCCACTAAAGCTCCTCTTGCTGCTGTTCATGACTTTGAAGCATTGGCGGCAAGTGTGCACGACATCCTAGGCGAAAGCTACGTAGCGGGGTTCCAGACTATCCCGTTGCAAGGTGCTCATAATCATCAAATTCAGCTCTCTAGTAAGGGTATTCTTGGACTTGAAGTCTTGCTAGGGAGGTACGGCGTTGTTGGAGCAAGAGTTCATTACCAGGATGGTTCGGTGTCTCCCTGGCTCGGACAGAGCGTGTCGAAATGGAGATATTTTATCCGTGGGAATGATCTGCGACGACTTCATGTTCAATCCGATGTACGCTGGGACATCTTTCTCCTTCTCTCTCGCATTTTGTGATGATAACTAACAAAGACTACAAGGAGAGTAAATACATTCTCTGGCTTTTCAGGCAGACACCAAGCCCGAGTCCCAGATCACCATTTTCTGGAATCAGCACATCAACTTTCATCCCAAATCCCGATGCTCATTCATCAATGTTAGATCATCTAGCGGCATGGCTATTCAAGGCCACCCGAATGCTCGTTTTGCCAAGTATTTGCCTCTGAATCTGAATGACGGCGTTCAACCCAGCTTAACGATATTTTTCAATACTCGCTCGGTTTCCTGCATTCAAATTGACGGTTCCCAGCAGTTGAAGATTGGAAGACCCTCGAATTTATGCTGCCCCATTACCTTTTACCTCCACCCTTTCGAGTCCATTCAGTCACTGCATGTTATTAATCGCCGTACAGCTGATACATTAATGGCGCAAGGCCCGTTTTTATTGTTAGAAACCAACCCCCCTCAAACGAAGCCTTATCAACACTTCAACTAACAATTTTGTTCTTCTCAGGTAAGAACAACAATAGGTCGTTGCCTGTACTACGGCCCTTATATTCTGCCTAAGATTGCTCTCACCCAAGCGCACTTTTCAACTCTCGGATATGAAACGTCCCATCACGTTTCTGGCATCTTCTTTGACGCTATGATCTCCTCTCCTGGTTGGGCTAAGACCATAGGCGTCACACTGGAGCCAAACCCTTAAGAAGCCAAGAATACTCCAACAACTCTATCCATCCCTTCGCTGAAAACACTCGAACCGAGACACTTTTTTTCTGCGAATCCTTATGGTACCTTTCTGAGCAAAGCTGCTTTCGCCGGGGATAGAACCTTACGGGCACAGAAGCATGGATCACGATATGCTGGTCTATTAGCTACCTTTGCAGATCAATCGGTGCTGACTCTGGAGCAATGGGACCCTAGTCAGTTGGATACAATATCCCTCCTCTACAGTAAAGAATAGGGACAACTCAATATAATTGTTTTCATCCTCTGAGCCTATAGAAAAGGATGGTGTCGTGTTCAAAAACATCCTTCATCAGTATCGGTATGTGGAGGATATTATTTCATGCGATATCGAGACAGAGAAGGCCTGTTTCAAATGGGGAGACCTGGCATCTGTACGTATTCTTTCTTTTGTAGGGCATATGCGTGAGAATATATCTTCTAAACCTGATGTCCTCACTTTAGGAAATTGCTTGGTGCTTTACCTCCCAATTGGATATATTTGCATACTGGGACGGCGATACCCGGACAGCGGGTTTAACGGACAGCACTATCCCATACAACTCACTAGACTCATTCTGAGGTGTGGTTGTTCAGACTTCTCTTGTTAGCGGATGTTTGTTTTGTGTTTCTATTACCTACAGCAACTTGAGCCTTACGTCAGGACTCTACACGACAGCAAACATAATTTATTATCACAAATATTGCTTTAATGAGCATAAACTCTGATTGCGCCCTAGAAATATGTTACCTGGAGCGGCCACCCAGGCTCATCGTTTCGCTTGCAGCTTATTCCTAGGTTTCATTGTTATTAATGGCCACTCTTTGCAAAAATCTTTTCATATAACTTGTGCCAGCGTACGACTAGTACCGTGATTCATCTAATATCTTGTTGGTGATATCCACCAAAGCCTTAGTTGCGAGCTCATTTGTGGCTCAACTCGAGTCGCCCCTAGATGTGCTCTAAGAAGGTAAGGGTAACATATCCATTGTTACAGGAGAAGCATTGAAGCTATAAAAGTGCTAATGAATTACTCTGTTTGAAGCAATGTGGCTCTAGTTGCAGAACTTCTTCCTGCAACGTCTTGCGTTTGGAGCAGTAGGTCGCATAGGTGCAATGAACACACACAAAAAGAATTTCCCGTGCGAAAAGTTATGATCAATTAATGAAGAAATTCACGAGGATTATATGTCAAATTCGCCATCGCGTTCTAGACCCGGTTCAATGGGTCTCAAGTTGCACATCAGAGTCCCAGTTGGTGGGGTGGAAGTCAGCGAATTACCCGGACGACCTCTGAATGGCTGTGATCCAATTCAAGGAATTCGTCTTGGGTCTGAGGTTGTTTCCTTGGCATTGTGCAATGAGCATTAATACCGCAGCGTCTATTGAGCCTTCTGCGGCAGGGGCCCATGCAGTCATCAGCAGATATTGGGTCTCGTGCGGCGGGAGGGGCCTGCAGTCATCCTATAGTTCGTATACAGCTGGCACGCTGGCACCAACAGTATTCTCCGTTGTTGGTGTGCTTTATCAGGTGTGGGTTACATTGGATTTGTGAACTTTGCATGTGAACTCTCTCAATGGGGAAATGATCAGTGGCCAACCCTCGCAACACCACGAAAATGCAAATTTCAGCATGTTGATAGTGATTCATGGTTTTGCCAAAGCCACAAGTTATCCCCAAGATGAGAAAGCCACAATTGAAAATCTTGATTAGGGTTAGAAGCAACTAATGATGGATGAATGATAAACAATTTCCCCTGTAACAACAGCCAGGAGCGTTGTTCCAACCCTGTTTTCGGATTTAAGATCGGGCTTCGACTACTTATCCAAGCAAAGGCAGCCAAGCCCATGCGAGACTTCTCGGTGACAATTTGAGCAGGCTCTAGTAATCGAAAACCGCAGAGAATGAATGATCATATGTTTATTGAAATGCTAGCTGGTAGTTGCAACGTTCATCGCCTGTAGTATCTACGCTCATTCAAATCAGTCAATGAAAAACAGTGGCTCCTTGCCTACTACAATTGGACGCTATATCCTTGTCGAGATTCTCGGGTCATTTCTCATCGCTCGACCTCTGCCGGGATCGGCAGAGCTGATAAGTTTAGTCGACAGATTAGCTTCCCGATACTGATATTATCTTGCAGATAACTCCGTTGCCACTCTCTGAAGGAAACACGGCGATCTTGAAGTGTTGGGGGGAATATGATAGTGATGGATCAGAGTAAACGAAACAAGAGGGATGAATGACTGCGCTGGTTAAAGGTAGGAAAGACGATCCATAGGTACTAGTATTTCGCTTCCCACTTCATATATTCCATTCTAATCTCTCGAAGCCGTTTTATTATGTTGAAACCCCTTCTCGAGTCAATCCAATGTTGGTCCTACGAATCTGCTTTCTGAGGTTCAATGACCAGACTCATTCCTACCTCGCAAAAACACATCCGCGCCATGAGTCGTGCTGACATGTGTCCTTGATTATTGCCTGTCTTTGCAGCAGAGGTGGGCGAGATGAGTAAGAAAAGAATGAGGGGTGGGGGCTGAATGTACGTACTTTGGATCCGAACAGGCATCCATCCGCAAAGAGATTTTTTTAAGAATAAACCAATACCCAGTTCTCTTGGTGGCCCCGCGGCGGAATCATACCTTGTCACCAGTGAATCTGGTCGCAAATCATGCAAAATGGTTGTCCTCACGCCGGAGGAGTTGGCGGCCAAAATGGACTCGCTTTCGAGGATCAAAAAGCTGTCATTCAGGGTACGTCGCATTGAGATAAATATGTATTGTACTAAGTCTATGAGAAACTAATTGCTCTTTCTTGAGCAGGTGTCAGTGGGGGTTCTGGTTGGCATCTCCGTGTGCTCAGCTCTCGCAAGAGCAGCAATACGTCTCAGGATGCGGCAGGGTTTATGGCTTGACGACTATCTGCTTTTCTTCGCCGCCTTACTCCTGATTGCGACTGCAGGATTCATGTACTACATATGCGATGAAATTTACCTGGCGACCGTCGTTCGAGCCGATTCGACGCTCATATTTCAGCTCCCAGCTGACGAATTGACCCATATGATCGATCACGCCGTTCAAGAAAATGCCGCGACGCTGATTCTCGCCTGGACGGCGACGTTCTTCGTCAAATTTTCCTTTCTTGCATTCTTCAAAATGCTTATTCGCCAAGTTGCGGGGATTAAGAAGTACTACTGGGGTATCGTGATTTTCACAATATTTACGTGGCTCTTCCTCATTTGTGAGCCTTTCATATTGTGCCCGCATTTTGGTATCAAATCTTGTAAGAAATGCCATCGAACAGTCGGGCGGTTCATCGCCATTACTAAACTCAGCCAGTGACGTGCTTCGATCAATCACAAAACCTTCTCTACGTTTCCATGACCGGGCTGATAACAGGACTAGATGTCCTTACGGATGTTCTAAGTACGTATGAGTCCCCTATTGTTTAAAGAACTAGAGTATTAACAATTTGTGATTCAGTCGTGACCATACCGATCTTCATCCTTCGCCGGGTGAAGATGAGGTTAATGCAAAAAATCGCTCTCGGCACGTTTCTCTGTCTTTCTTTGATGATGGCTATCATGGCAATCATTCGTGTAAGCGGCATAACCGGCGTCGCAGGTGTAGATATACCTTGGACCTTTTTCTGGCAGTTTACGGAGGCGAGTGTCGCGGTTCTCATGGGCTCACTGACCGCTTTTCGAACTCTACTCGTGGGCCATGTTGGCAGAAACAGTGAACCCAAACGTTCTTGGCCATATTCTCGTTACCGGATATATAAATGGGGAGGGAGAAAGGTTAGTGCCGACGACGAGACTCAAGAGGGCCTCCCTGAGGTGCCAGGCCCAACCATGACTGGGCTCCGTACCTTTATTCGGCGCAACAACAGAGACCCCGGTCTTGCTACGGCAAATATGACGACGCACACTATGTTCATAGATCCATCAACTGAGAACAACGATCAATATATGCCAAATGAGGGGATAATAAGGGCTTCGACGGAAGGAAGGCATGCTCAGCCCACCCAGTCTTACCAACTTCAAGACATAACAGACCCGAGAGCCCAGCAGCCCGTCAAGGTAAGACAACTAAAACCATGGAAAGAGAATTTTTGAATATTGCTGGTTGTTAATTCCATGATTCAGAATCCGATCTCTACCTCCTCTCATGAATACACTGGATTTAGGGAGGACCAAACACAGGGTTGGCCGCGCCCCGCCGACATCATTTGGAAAATCGACTACTATTAGGAGATAAAATTACGAATAATTTTGCGAAATAGAAAGCGAATTGATTTATGAAATGGATAGGGCTCAATACCAGCCTTTTCAGGCATCATTTATCTATTTTCCTTCGTTGCTGGCGTTGCTTTGAGTTGGCATGAAATATACCCATACTTCTAATGAAAAGACGATTCTTGGAATGAATTGTACTCAAAACTGGGTGTGAGATTGTGCTATGCTGATGTAATTTAATGAAATTGTAGCGCTTCACTTCCAATAACAACAGACTATTTAAAGCGGAGGCCACAGTTATCATTTGCTTGCTGCTCACTCAAGTTAGTAATCAAAGAACACTACGTGTTCTGATCCTATCATGGGGAAGAATCTCTAAAAGAATAATCAGGTCCGAAGTTAAGCTTGAATAGATATTATTAATTACTTATACTCGATCGATGTCTTCTATCACATTCCGTGATTGTCGTAGGAGCTGCAAATGAGTTGATACGTCGCAATAACCCCCTCCGCCATATTACACCCTCCTTGCGTTGAAGATTAGCCACCCACATGAACATTGTAGCCGTCGTCGTCAGGCAGAGACATCTGCTTATCCTAGATGGTTTACAAGCTCTGCAAACAACATGTACATCACCTGAACCTCATCATTCTGCGTCTTGTGTTAGCAATGGATGGCAATTTCTCATTGACACAGTCGGAATAGAAGGGAATTCGTTGTCTTACGGTAACACGATTTGTAAATGCGCCGATTTGGTCGGCATGATCAATGGTTGAATTTGTCCCCAAATGCCAATAGGTTGCCTTGGCATTTGCAGAACCGCCTGCGGCGAGTTGATCTGCAAAACTTCCATGATTCACAGGTCCAGTCATTGGTCCATCCATTGATAAGGTATTAACGATGCCATCGTTGGGCTGAAACTCCTTTGATGTAATGCCTGGCATCGCGACTCCAGGCGGTATGTTGCGCCCTCCCATAGCATAGGCGGGGTACGACAGAAGTGGGAGCACATCTGGTCGTGGTATTTGATTCCCGGGTGGGGGAATCCGGGAGAAATATCCTAGAGGTCCGAGATGGTTGTTTGCCACGGAAATCATCCAACCTAATGCTGCACGTGCTGACGGGCCGAGAAACTGCAACCGAGCTAGAACACGCCCTCCCACCCCGAATGGATTCCAGGAATAGGGAAATAATGCTATGAAGTCATTGATTTCTTGAGCCGTGAGGGTTTCGTTCGGAAATGGTGTTGTGGCACAGAAAGACATTGTGAAGTAATAGGTATGTCTCGAAGGATCCGGTGCAAAGGAGTCAAGTGCGTTTATACCCCGAACACTGTTGTCGAAGAATCCGTTGTATCGTCCAACCCACCAAGTGGTAACTGCGGGGGCAATCCTCGCACGCATAGCTTGGTAAGTTTGTCTTAAAGGATTAGCAAATCCCCAATGGTCCAGGTGGAGGTCGTAAACCCTATCCTGTCTATCCTCAAATGAGCACGAGGTGATCAAGTCCACCAATGGGCCTAAGCCATCTGGCGCAATAAGATCCTATCGAGAACTTAGTCGCTGACGACCATCACTACTTCTCTGAATAGATAAACTTACATTCACTACGTCTGTCACCGTTGTACCTTTGTGTGGTGTGCCTATGGTGACCACGGAATTGACCCAGGGCTGGCGGTCAACACCGAGAAACGCTGTCAAGTTTCGGTCACTTGCTCCAGATAATAGCTCGATAAGGCATCGGACAGTTGTGCCACCTTGTGAGTGACAGATGAAGTTGACTTTATTAGTATCACTCCATGTCCAGTCGACGGGAAGGGCATTTCCTGAAGCCTGATAAAGGACTGCTCGAGGAGTTTCAGCGCCCGCGACAAGTCCCAGATATTCAGCTGGATGATTAATGCCAAAGTTCACTGGTACGAATGTGGTGCGTGTGGCTGGGAGATCGAATCCCCTGTGCTAGTTAGCCTTGGAACTTTTGCAGCACTTTGGAGACACAGTACCCGGCAGTGAGCTGTGCGAAGACCTCGCAAGCTCTCTCTTTGTTAGATGAGATAGGGCCGATGCGGACCACAATGACGTTATAGCCCAATTGAGACAAAATCAAGGGCAGGTTCTCAAAACCACCGAAGTAGTTCACCGTTCCAAGAAGGGGTCGTCCCCAACCGCTGAATCCAGGAACTACATATAATTGAATCAGTATGAGTGTATCTCATCTGTCTAATGTCGGACTGCTGCTACCAAAAACTATTGGGAATCCCTTTGGTGGTAGGCCCATCTCCCGGATGGCGGCAGTTACCCGCCGCAGGTTGACGATGCCCTCATTTCCGTCGCTGATGGGATGCGTCATCGGATCCATCTTGACAGCAAATGGTTCACGTCTTCTTGAGAAGATGATTCGTAGGGTAGGCCCCGGTTTATTTTGTTTAAGAGGTTTCTTGCCTAGAATATGGCAAACAATTGTTGAAGTATGTCTACTTGCTAAGGGACAATTGTAGCATATTAATACTGTACTCCTCAGCTTCAGCCTCAGCCTCAGCCTCAGCCTCAGCGTAAGAATGCAATCAAACCAAGTCCAAGCACCCACCCAGTGATCTTGTACAGAGCTGCTGGTCAATCTATGGGCTGTCCACGGCTCTCCAAGCCGCTAATACTTTCACATGCTTTTCAGCCTCTCCAAGAGCTATCCAGACCCAAACTCTAAATTCAATAACACGAAAGCTCACATGGAAAACTGCTAATTACAGCAAGAAAGCCATTGAAATACGCCTTAGCATTCCAGTATGATTCACTATTCCACACAAGAGCAGGCATGGCTATAAAGTTAGTTCAGCTATAGAGAATTCTGTGCCTGTTGGTACCTAGCTCTCCTCAGCTTGCTTAGCTATTTAAATTTCTAGGTGCTGTCTTAATGGAGGCATAAAAGTTAAGGTAAACTGAGTTTTAATTACTATTCTTTGTGAAGGCCCAACAACGCCTCGTCGTTGGCAGTCAGAACTTTCAAGACCGTTCCTGAATTATTGCCTGCCAGTCAAAATCGCCCTCATTTATGACCGACTGCAGGGAGATGTCGCGATTCTGAGCAGTTGCAACACCAATACTTCGAGTGGTGAATTTGAGCTTCGCAGTTCCTCGGTGAGGCTTTTAGCTTTGAACGCTAGCTGATACGGCCAAAACTGTGAGATACGATTGGCAACATTTCGGACAGCGTAGCGATGGCTAGTTGAATCAGGATATTTCAATCATTGTCTCATAGATGGGCTTCCAAAATATCCCCTCTCCAACTTCTCTAGGGTACACGAGAGAGTCTCATACTTGGGTGCAGCCCTTAAGGTTACGCGGTCCGAACAGAAGATAGGTTGAGAAGTCTCGTGAAAAAAAAATAGCATCAAATTAGATAAAGCAAGCTTCTTCCGTACCAACCGTGAACCAGTGTGGCGAGCTTTCGATTGTTGGTAGATTAACGCTCTTTTCCCCAGGTATACTTGATGGCTGCACTGTTCGCTCAAATTAGCAATTGAGCAACGAAGAGGTCACTTAGGGCTTCACTTGGTAGACCGCTTGGTACGAAGCCGGTTCATACATTGCCTACAACGAGCTGAGTAACTCGAGGGGGATTTGTTGGCCTATCTTACGTTGGGGCGTCCTATCTAGCAATTTTGCAGGCCTCCGCGGTTATCTGGGCATCTATCTTGTGAGAACCAGACCCGCCACCGCCTACAAGAAAAGCCTCCATGTCTTTGTATCGCTGTCGGGCAACAAGAGATCTGATCTAAGGTCTAGAATTCTTGCGACACCGAAGGCGGTGGGGGATAAGGTTCAATATTACCAGATGCAGATTTGGTGCGGCAAACTCTGTACTGTGGCTTATGAAGCAGGGGGCTGGAATGGAGGCATGGCGGAGCTGGATCAACTAATCTACAAATGATACCAGCTTAGAAGACCCGAGGGAATGGATCAATGAAGGACAGATTAAACAATCTCTATAGTGGTTTGTGTAAGTCGGATGAATAGTTCGCTGCAAAAGAGCTATTTCCACATGGGTAGGTGCGGTGTGTATGCCGATGAGAGCAAGGTATCTACTATCCAATAATTCTACAAAGGCATTACACATGACAACCGCCGAGCTGGTATATTCTCTACGTGACATATAATGACAAGTGTGGTAGTGTGTAGATCAAGGAAGTAGACTAGGATAAAAAAGTTCAGTCGAGAACCATGACGGTCCATTATTTAAATACCGTAACAGAATTCCAGTGTCCAGATTTCCTAAAGAACCTACATATAAAGAGATTTCTGTATGGCTAAAGAGGTATCGAGTACAAAGTGGATAGTGAGTGTGTGTCCTTGCATGGAGTGTCATGTCAAATCCATAGTTTGGAATGGACCGAGCCGTTGGCATGGGAAAAGGTATGAACGGGCCAGTTTGCCCTGCCGACCAAGCATGGCCTTATGACGGCAAGCCCTTTGAAGTTAGAGAAGAACTCACACTCCTCTGTCGAAGGCATTACGTCACCAAGAGGGCGGGTCAACTCCTTGATGCCGATAACATTGCCGGGGGAGGGCGGGGGGCGACAAGATGCTAGAAAATTGGCCAGTTCAGACCGCCCAACTACTGCCTTGATCGAAGCATGATAATGCAAGGAATAATCGATCTCTGCCTCGCTACTTCAAGCCTGGGGACAAGCGGATACGAATCGACACAGACAGGAAGATAGACCAAACCTTTGACAAGCCCTTCATCATGACCGAGTTAGCCACGAGCATCATTCACCTCAAAAAAAGAAATAAACAGATATGCTAAACTTTGATCAGGACTCCTTTCATGCAAACTCTCAACTTGAATTTTCAGCTCCTTTTGCTGGTTCCCCTAGCTTTTGGGATCCTAGCGTTAACCCGTCGAATAATACACTGTAAACTTTCGTGGAAACCGTGAAGTCTAGAGTAGAACGGATCCTCATAGCTTTGAGTAGGCGGAACTAAAAACCTACACCTTTGTCAGAATCATGACATATCCTGGAATGCTATGCATAAGATCGGATATACCTAAAGCTTAATGGACGGCCACATGGGATAGCAGGGTTCAGGCAGGAGTCTTCAAACCATGTTGGCTTGCACAATGGGTCACACAAAACGGGAAAATATTCTGGAATGCAATCGCTATTCAACATTTGGATGGCATTTTAGCCACCATTGTGATATTGAAGTCATGGTTTGGAGAGAAGTAAACAGACAGCGGCACCAGGAACATGCGCCCAGCGGTCGTGTCCCTCAGTTCAAGCCGAAGCCTGTAGAGCATATGAAATGTGAAGTTATGAGTATTTGTGGTCTCATGAAAAAATGCGTATACTTTTTCTCAAGTTGAGCATGAATTGCTTTCATATTTGTGAGCGGTGACGGAGTGCTGAAAGTGATGAAAAGGTAAGAGACTTAAACCCAAGCCCCCTTACATTCTATAGAGGCCCTTGAACCTACGTGTGGATCAACCCTCGCCTAGCCGAATAAGTGATGGATAAATTCTTAGAAATGCTGCTGTTAGAAGGCTCCAGGCTATTAGAAAATTCAAATATGCGGAAGCCGTCAATCGCCAAAACTTGGATGGAAGGGAGATCAGAGGAATGCAAATCCGAGCCTGTGCTGACTTTGTTTTAACGGACTACATAGGAAGAATATCACGTATAAAAGTGGTTGATTTCCTTGAGCTGTGAACGAATAGTCTGGGATTGAAATATCATCACCCATCTTTACTTACTAGCACGAAGCTGTTCGATCTCATTCCCACTATTCATCAACAAGCTGTTCCAACAAGTATAGGACTCTCCCCAAAACAAAGACCTTCTCCATATGCTAATGTCACTTAGGAATTAACACCGCAACAATGACGTCCACTATGACTGAGACCGCGTCTGCCAGCACGACTCACGGCATGGGTATCGACATCCAATCGACTAAGAAGACCGTTGAAGGCCACACCATGACTGGCACAGTATACTTCGAGAACAAGAAGATTTGGGGACCCAAGTCATGCCACGACAACTCGGTCGACATTCAAAGGGCCTTCAAGAGGGCAGATCCCCGCTTCGAGATGGCTCTTGAGAGAAAGCCCCATTCGGTCGAAGGGCACACGCGCGCTCTCACCATCAAGTCTAACGGCAATACCATTCTGAACGGTCACTCCGTCCACGACAACATGGACGACATGGTTGCCACTATTAAGGGCATCCTACTCGTCAGCCCTACACCCTAAGTTGATAAGATTGTGTAACTATCAATCAAATGGCAGCTAGCATACGCACACCATATTTTAATGGGGATTAGATTGGGATGTTATTCAACATTATCTCTCAATTGACGCATTTCGAATGAAAACATATTAATCAGTGAAAGCGCCTTGATGAGAAACAGTGAATGTTAAGGATTGTCTGCTACTTATCATCTTTAAACCCATTGAAACGTATCACCTTTGAAAGCTTATTTCGTCTCTAAGTTATGGAATGCCTCTATAGACACCTTTAAAAATGTTTCAGAATCTTCAAGGGCCAGAAAGGTTGCGGTGGATAACTTGCCAATTCCCGTCGTCTTTAGATTCGACACGTAAGCAGCCGCTACACTACCACCACCTCCGTCGAATGCATCAGTGTACACACCTCCCAATACTACTCCATCTTTCGACCCATTAGTTTCACAAGCTAGCAATCGTTCTTATGCAACCACCGAGGTATGAGGTCACTCTTCGGACTCATATATTCTGGGTACCTATCGACACGGTACGCTAGCACGTCCTTACTTGGCGAATACGCCCGTCTCCGTCAGACCTCAACCATGTCCAATCTCATGATGTAATCTAATTGATTTCTCCGCTGACTAAAGTCGAAAAACGAAATTGCTCTCTCTTTTAGTGGGGCAGCGCAAAGCTATCGACCCAGGAGCGATATTAGCGATTATATACACGCTTCGTGAGAACAAAATTACCCGTTTGGGAAGTAAGTGTGCAGATGGGATTGGCGGGTGATTCCCATCTTCATATGAGAAGAAAAGAATTTGACGTCAGGCTAATCATGCCGTTTGAGCATTGAACGCTACTGACTTACTACCTAACTGGGTAATTATTCATTTATGCCCTTCTTCCCACTTCCTTCTGAGATATCCTTGGCGTTTACTACAAAAGGATCCACGATCCAAAAAGTCTAGAAGCCAACGTGGGCTTTTGGGCAACTCATTTCTCCTATCGTATCTCTTCCGTATATTATTTATTTCAATCACGATGACAAAACCGCTAGTCTTGCTAACTGGTGGTACCGGCTTCGTTGGTCACGCAGTACTCGTGGACTTGCTGAAGAGCGGATATCGAGTTCGCCTCGCCGCAAGGTCCATTAGCAAGATCAACCAGACTCTTGCCATACCATCTATCGAGGCAGCCGTTGCTGAAGACAAGGAGGCTCTCTCATCTGTCATTGTGCCGGATATGTCCTCACCCGGTGCCTACGATATTGCGGTTAAGGATGTCACATATATCATTCATGTTGCGTCGCCTCTCCCATCTTTTGAGGAGGGGAAAGTACTATCAGCTGCCGAAGAAGAGCAGCGCAACAGTCACTTCGTTGCTCAGTCAAGACAAGCAGCTGTGAATATCCTTCAGTCTGCGAACAAAGAAGGCAATGAAGGCATCCGACGGATCGTCATGACCAGCTCCACAGTCGCTATTGTTCCTTTCGAAGTATTCCTAAACAAGGCCGAGGCTTTGGGACCAACATATGACTCAGATAGCCGAGTTCCCGTGCCTAGCCCACCTTATTCAAATGAGAACCAAGCGTATTGTGCCGGGAAGGTGGCTGCATTGAACGATGCGGAAGAGTTCATGAGAATTCAGCAGCCCAAATTTGACTTGATCTCCATCAACCCTTCTTGGATCTTCGGTTTTGATGAACGCGCCGTCCGGTTCGAGCAACTCCGTGACGGAGTGTCCAACACTATGCTGGCCGATTTTCTTATGGGGGCGAAGAGGGAGTACGGTCTTGCTGGGACTGGCGTGCTTTGCAGTGACGTCGCCAGAGCTCATGTAAAAGCTTTGGATCCTGTTGTCAAAGGCAACCAGTCATTCATCGTCAGCACTCCGCTACGGTGGGAAGATGCAATCTCTATTGCACGAGAGCGCTACCCACAGGCTTTTGACTCAGGGCTGTTTCGAGCTGACGGGGAACAACTCACCATTCCTTTGAAACTTGATACGACAAAGGTACGTGCTCTCGTTTATAGCTCTCAGTCGTAGCTGTCGGACTAATAGGAAGTCTCTTAGACACATAATATCCTCGGAATCCACCTGGCAAATTTGGAGAAGATGGTTGATGAAGTAGCAGGCCAATACGTCAAATTGTCACAAGCAAAGGGGCAGTAATGCAGTATGGATCGTTGGAGGATCGAAATCAGGTATATGTTGCATAACTCTTTGCATTAAATCGAATACGTCTGTAAATCCCACAGAAATTCCCACTCTATCTTCTTCTTTTCCGTGATAAACACGTTCCCCTCGCATTCAATCAGCGCGTTTGGCGGTACACTTGGCACCAGGCTTGAGTATGCCTTCTCTACGCCTGCAATAGTGCATTTCTTGAAGAAGTCATTTTCACGCCCGAAGTATTACAAGGTATGCACCAGCCGATTACGTCGTAACCACTGTTTGGTCATTATTTTTCACCCCCTTCGCTGACCAGCATCATGATTCTGTTGTTCTGTTGAATTATTTGACACATTGAATATAGCCCTCGGGCGATGAAATCGCCGTGTTACAATCAGAAAATAATTAATTGTTTCATTCAATATACACTTAAGGTAAGTAAAAGTTAGATAGCACAATACAGGGCGACTGATAATTCGCATGTGCTGACACACGAAAAGAAATCGACCCCGCACGGGATTTACGTAGAACAGCTGCATTCTACATCTCACAATTCAACGTACATTCATCTCCATATTACTATTCCCAGCCTGTCCCCTACGCACCAGCATGGATCTAACCTTAGAAGAGCTCCGCCAGTCGAGCAAGATGGCTCCAGAGATGGTAGAGTCCCTGGCTCGTCAGCCCATGCCCGAGCTCCCCGGCCACGACCCTATCGCTCATCGTAACGCTCGGGCGGATCATCTGAAGAGGTTGAGGCATCTCATGCCAGTCCCTGGTCCAATCCCGGATCTTGTGGCGGAGGAAGTGATATCCATCGAGGCGGAAGACGGATTCCCCATTTCCGTCTTTGTTTATCGCCCGGCACAATCTACAGACCAAACACATCCTGTAGCCGTATTATTCCACGAGGGAGGGTGGTCGGCAGGAGATGCCACCGATGAAGAGTTCAACGCACGACGCCTGGCCAGAGATCTTGGCTTCGTGTGTCTCAATGTGGAATACAGGTATGTGACCTTACTAGCAGAGACCTCTCGTTCGTATTATGTGCTGATGGACTCTTAGGTTGGCCCCAGAGCATAAATTCCCAACGGCAATTTCAGATAGCTGGTGTGTCGTCAACTGGATAACTTGCAATAGCTCTTCGGTGGGTGCGGACCTCCAGAAAGGATTCATCGTCGGCGGATCGTCTGCCGGAGGGCACATCGCGGCCATCATGGCGCTGCGGTCGCAAAAGGAGAGCCTGTCGCCTCCCATCACCGGCCAGTGGCTATCTGCAGCTTACTTGGTGCCATTCAACCAAGTCCCTGAAAAGTATCAGCGAGAGTACATCTCGACCTCCGAGAACATCAATGATCCCGTTCTTACCGGGCTCAGCGAGCAAGGAGAACTTGGACTCGTTGTCGGGCTATTTGGGGCCGATATACACTCACGGCTATTCTCTCCTATGGCGGCGGATTACTATCCTCCGACCATCAAGACAGGAAGCACAGGATCGCTTGCAAAGGCATTCATACAGGTCGGTGGCATGGATCCCTTGAGGGACCATAATCTGATATACGATAAAATCCTCCGAACAGAGCACGGTGTCGAGACACGGGTCGAACTATACCCTGGCTATGGGCACATGTTTTGGACGAACTGGCCTGAGATGAGTACCAGTAAGAAGTTTTCAGATGATATGATTGCCGGATTTAAGTGGCTGCTCTCCTAGAAGGCTAGAAATGAGAAGAGTACATCGTAGCCATCATTAGAAAGATATGCTAGGGATAGAACTCGACGGGGTTGTACAGGAACAACAAGACAACGAGCCATTGCTATTGCCATCTGGCTTCAGCCAAGTCAAATATCTGTTCAGAATAAGGCAGTATCAAGGAACGATCCTTTGGAGCCGCTTAAGTTTTGATGCATACTTTATCCCGCGTTTGTATGCTACGGTCTTTGCTTGATGACTTTACTCATCTCCGCGTGTCTTTCAGCAAGGTGCCTCTTAGCTTTCCGGGCAATGCTTCCCAGGCGACTAGCCAGAATAGGCCTCTCCTCGGCACTGAAACCGCTTATCTCATCGCCCCTGTGCCATAGCTCAAATTAAAATGAAGCCCAATTACTCATAGCTGACAGACACACAAAGTCCACAACTGTTCGTTCTGCTCCCCGTATCTCTTGAATATTCGCGCAGAACCCAGAACCAAAATATATTTTGTACATCTTAGGGAGTTGGCCAAGCCACACAGACCGCCATGATGCACGTGGACATCTGTTGCCAAATTTGCGGCGTGAGCTTCAACATTGGCCGCTACCCAACAAAAGATGAAGCCACTGCGGAGATTCCTGATACGCAGTGGTTGCGGAATACTCAAGCGTTGCGTGCTCAGACAAAAGGGACATGCGGGAAAGGCTGCTACCTCTCTAATCTCATAGAAGTGCCCTCCGACTCAGACATCCGTCAACTCGTTGTCGAATCTATGGAGCCCATCTCGAAGGTGAAATCGCGGCGCTACACTTCAGACGAGCAACATATTTCCGGGCCCGCATGCTCCAAGCCTGGCGGTTACAGTGGCTACGCCATAATGCCAGAGGAGATTCGAGGGTCTTGTACATTCCAATGCCTTGTTCCGAAGCCAAGGCAACGACGATTGCTAATGAGGCCGATCAATGCTGGAGAGTCGGTGCCAGATCAAGACTTCTATCTCAGTGGGATATCAGATATCATGCCAAGCCAAGGCTATGTGTATAGCACATGGCCCCTTGGTCGAGAATTGCCTGGCCTCCTTTACGCCAGAAATTGGTTCAATGACTCAGATGATGCAGAAAAAGCTGCGATGCCGTTTCATCCCACTTGTCTTGAAGTTTTCAGACGGGTATCTGCCTACTATGGAGCCGATATCGATAATCAAAGCCTCATGGATTGGTATCGGCTTGAGGCTAGAGACCAAAGGCTCTATCATGAATTTCCACGGGATCCTTTAGTGGGAAAGGCTAAGCGATATTGGCAGAATGGGCGGGACCAACTCTGGCTCCATCTCCCAGGAAGTGAATTCCTGGCAGCAAACCCCTGCTTTGTGCCTGACCTTCCGTCTATCATCGCCTCAGTAACCGCTAATCAAACCGTCCTTTTCGAACATTCCCGTATCAGCCCAGTCGCTTCCGATGGACATCAAAGTAGCGACTCTCTCAGTCGTCTTCCAATGGAAATCCGCCTTCACCTTGCCAGTTTACTCAACGCTTCTGACTTCGCAAGTCTACGGCTGGTCTCCCGAGCCTTCCATAATCTTCCACAATCCTTCTATCGGAATTTTATACACAAGGAATGCCCGTGGCTGTGGGAAACATGGTGTGATTACCCATACTCAATCTACGCTAGATTCGAAAGTTGGGAACTCAGACTGAGAGACACGAGTTGGGAAAAGCGAAAAGCGAAACTCGAGGGAGATATCCGCAGTTTACAAGATGCGATACTATCTGGCGTCGATCCTGAACAGAACCTCCCTAATATAAACACTCTCAGAGATCGCATTGCTAAAGAGGAGGCCGAGTACAAAAAGTTACGAGAGCCAATTCCCCCACAAAGGCTCCCGCGCGGGCCAGACGAAGTGGATTGGTTTGGCTTATATTGCACCTTATCACACAACATTCACAACCTCAAGGGATTGAGAAACAGGAAGCGCATTTGGAAAGACTGTGAGGAGATTGTTCTTCGGATTAAAAAATACCGTGCAGAGGGCCTCATGAAACCAGCGGTATCCAAATGGCTGACCGCCAGCTAAGAGACTTCATTCATTGGACGGAATCCAAACCACTCGGAAACACCAGTTCCCAACACCAATGACCGATTTCACAAAGAAGAATTGTGCTTTTCGAACTTGCACCTAGGAATTTCTCGCATTCGCACTGTTCTCGAGAAGATTCGTGCCTCCGAGAACATTTTGCGTGTATCGCGAGTTGAACTTCATTATCCTTTTCACTTTTATATATGTGTCCTGATCAACCGTCAAAGGCTCGGCGCTAACGTGCCAGAGCACATTTTCGGAGCACGGAGGTGTAGTTAAAGACCCTGAGTATCTATATAATGTTAGCAGATAATCATTCTCTTATGCTGGAGACTCACTCAAACACGTTGTTGGAGCTGAAGTGACCCTCGAGATCTGTGAACACTAAGGGGCCTGTGCGTGTTGCTTCTCCTGGTGTGGCAGCCTCAACAGCATTCTCGAACACAGACTTCAGAAGGGGATCGACAGGGCCTAGCCCAATAACAAACGCAACGACGGCTATGGATTTGTCTGGAGACACGATTAACTATGCCAGAAATGCGGAAATGGGATACTGACCTGCTGCCTGGAAGACGAAATGAAGCTCCATGGGGTAATGTTCCAGGTCAATCCGGTGTTCACTTGGGGTATGGAAGTGGAATTGCGCCAAGTTGTACGTGTTGTCTGCTATTGTGAAAGTACCATTGGCAGGCACTTCAAGCGTCGTGCCCAGGTTCTCGAGCTCGGCACCCTCGGGGTAGCTCGTGATATTGAAGGTGAGACCACGATTTCCCGGAGCAACACGAATGGACGAATTGAGATTGATAGGTGACTGAAAGTGACCCTCAGCGCAGAGTATGTTCGCTGACTTGTCAAGAGAGTACCAGTTCAGCGGACCATCAAGGCCTGTATATCCAAAAGTGCCAATGGGAACATTCGGCTCCCGAGGGAATTCTGTAGTTCCATAGTTACAAGCTGCCAGGGCTGTGTATACTAGGGACAGACTCAATGCCAAAATTCGATAGAGTTGGACCATCTTCAAACAAAGTATGTTTTGGATAAGAAGTAATCCTTTCCCAAGTTCAAGATTTTGCTGGACCGATGTTCTTTTTAGAAGGCCGAGCCCTCCCTTTATAGCATACGCAGATCTCGACAATGACAACATTTTCATCTAGATGCTCAGGAGCGTTGTCGGTTTCGGTTCCGGCAACCGCGTCATCCCGCTTATTTTTAGAAGAGTAGTCGTATTACGGCATTATTTAGCCGTTGACAATACCGTAGTATATCGTCTGCTAGCGCTGATAGCTACTGCCTCCTTGAACAAAAAAGGCAGGGTGATTATCCATGTCTACTGTACATCCGGGAAAAAATTTGTGTTCACTTTCTTCAAAATTTCATCAGACACCAACTCGTCAAACACCATTGCAATGAGCGGATATTAGCTGTAGCTGCGAGCCAGGAGCAGTTAGTGGGAAAACACGTTCTTGGTAACGACTACTCCCAAAACAATACCTGGGAGCTAATCATTCCCCTTCCATTGTCTACGCTTTCCGAAACTGCCGACACGGCACCAGTCACCCGTCAGTATGAATCATATATTACTAAGCCCTTAATTAACTACCTATGTTAGAAGATAAGTTAAACTGCTATTTACAGATTTGCCCGTCATTTTAGATTCCGTAGAAGATGAATATGTTATTTTGAATCTGATCTCTTAGCTCTTGCCTATTCCTTTACTGCTCTGTTCGAAAACATATGTATCTATTAAGTACCATCTATCTTCGTTGGATTAGCGCCCTAAGAAGAAGAGCTACTATAGAATCCCGTCTATATCTATTAGCACGTTCTAGTGGCGTACAGCCAAAGCCATCTCGTGCTTCAATATCGGCACCATTTGTGATAAGTAGAGCAGCTATAGTCGCATAGCCTCTCTCAGCAGCCCACGATAGCGCCGTTTGAGCGAAGAATGATTTCTTGCTTCAGTATTAGCACCCTTCTCAAGGAGAAATTCGCTGCAGGCTTGTGATTCACTTTGACAGCCCATATCAGAGGTGTTTAACTTGATTATCAACTGCTTCAATGTTCGCGCCTTTCTCAACAAGGACACTAATTGCAGTCTTGTACCCATTATTGACAGCTTGTATTAATGATGTCTCGTCATTGCCATCTCTTTCCTCCATGCTAACTCCTTTGTTAACAAGCAAGCTAACTGTGCCCTCATAGCCATATTTAGCTGCTAGCAAGAGTGATGACTCGCCATGGTAACCTCTTGCATGAACGTCTGCGCCTCTTTCAAGAAGAATGCCGACTATAGCTTTATGTCCATTCTTAGCAGCTTCTTGCAATGGAAGGCTAACTCGATATTCTCTTCTTAAGTTTGAATCACCGCCTCTCTCAAGGAGAAGGTTCACTACAGCGTCATGGCCATTCTCAGCAGCTTGGAAAAGTGGAGTGCGAGGATCAAATCCGCCGACCATTACATCAAACCTCACACCTGCCTCTAGGAGAAGTTGTACTGTAGCCACATGCCCATTGCTGGCAGCGTAGAACAGTGGCATCCGATTATGAGAGCATCTGATTTCGGGATCGGCACGATACTGGAGCAGCAGCCTGACAATGATATGGTAGCCAAGAAAGGAAGGCAGGTTGATAATAGTCGTTTGGTCAACTTGAGGTAGCATATACCATGTTCCATCGCTCGAGCGCCGGTAGTTGCGCCAGTGCAAATTCCATTCAGAGAAGCTGCGAGAATCTGGATTGATAATTCTCAGTGCACAAAAAGGAAAAACGGGATTCGCCCCGTCTTGAACTTCGCGAAAATGGTCGGCCCAATATAAAGCTGAGTAAGATGAAAATGGGTAGTTCTGAAAGAATCCAGGATATCTTCTTTGGCATCATCCATTGGGTGGCCATCAAAATTGAAGAAGTCTAGGTAGCGTACACAGCATTGCGCCAGTATGTTGTTTGCATCTCGGAGAGTGATGGAGCCTTGAAACTGTGGTACCAACGATGGGGTCGCAGGTAATCCTGAATCAACACGGATAAGAAACTCTCGTGCTGTTTGATGAAGAAAGTGGATGTTCTATTCATAAATAGAGATAGATAACCCACAACAGGATCTCAACCGCACTTTGAAGTCCTCGTCTGTTTCTAGGTCAAGGTCTTCCAAAGACTGCGATGTACTTTCTATTTCGAACGCAGCCTTCATTTCCGAGAGTTTCAATGGTCTACAGGCAACTAGAATGATATTGAGAGCTTTTTGGACATATCGTTTATTCTTAGACTAACTAAGAATCTGTTCGTATGCTTCATTGACGGTCTGGGGAAGGTTCTCAATAGCCAGATCGATTCCTTTCCATTCTCAAGGTGTTCAAATATAAGATAAACCCAGACATAGATGCAGTGGGAGTTTTGCTGGAGCTTACTTCAAAGATGCTCCCTAATAGCAGGCGACCACTGTCTTTTTTTTTTTTTGACAAGTGTTGGATTCGATGTGCAATGACGTGATTTGCCTCATAGCTGATCATCTCTGACTCTTCTTCTCCGGGGATATGGATTTCTGGAAAACCTTCTGCTAGACCATAGAATTCTGATATAATTTGGCGATACGGTCGACTTGTGAGACGAAATTTCAACTTCCCATAGTTTACAGCTCCATTGTAGAACTGCTTCTCTATGCTCTTTATCAGGCTTGCCGACTCAGAACACTCGTCAATCGCATCAAGTACAATAGTGACAGATCCTGTGCGGGGATCTTTGACAGCATTCTGGAAAATGGTCCATAGAGATATTGTTGAGTTGACCATAGCCGAAGCATCCCTTTCGTATAGTGGCATTGCTGTCTGTATCAAACACGGCTTCGTGGAGAATAGCCGGTGAATCAAAGCGCAAAGTGCTTGACGGATTGTGTGCTGATCCTGTGTTTTGGAAAAAAAAAATAACATACATCAGTTTGTCTTGTTGTCTCTGGAAGCACATGATGAATCAGATATTTCGCAAGAACTGACTTGCCACATCCAGGGTCTGCTGACACAAATAAAGGGCCCGAGTCTGCCTTCAGCCACGATCGGAAGTGCTGGTGTCTCAGAAACCACATGCATGTATTTTCCACTCTATCTTCCACACGGTGCTTGTACCACTCGTATGTAATGTCTCTGGTACCGCTAGTAAGGCGAAAGATCTGGAGACATTCCCGCTCCTGCTTGAATACTTTACTTGCAGCCAGATGTTCCTGTACTTTTAGTTGCTGTTTTGAAACAATCAATTGTTTTGTTGCAATATTTTGAAGACCTGTGAATAGTCAACTTATTTTCATTTATTCAGCTTAGGATTAATTACCTGATAGACGATCTCTAATTGAGTTCTCGAGTGCCACCTTGTTTGGTTGCATTTGAGTAAGAAGATCCTTCGAGTATGCAGCAACCCTCATTGCAGCATAGCCCTGCCATTGTTTACTTTTGTGGGAATCTGAATAGTCGCAAGGGAAAGTGGTTCATCAGACCTGCTGCTTCCATTTCAAAGCATAAGATACCCATCTTGCTGGCTAGTTGATCTCGAATCAAAGCATTCTTCATTAATTGATTCGCCCATGCAATCAATCCATAGTGAATCTCCGGATCGTCCTCGTCCTCGGACCGCAGGTGTCGCAGCTTTAGCCCTCGTGAACCACAGGCTGTCGAACAGCTTTCTTCACCATTCGCAGGAGTTATTTCAGACACATAAAGCCTGTCACTACTTGGATCTGGCTGCTCAAATTTCTTCCGCAGCCTCTTATTCTTTTCCAAAGTTCTTTCTACGGCCGTCTTGAGGTGATGACCTTTCCGCTCATACAACCTCGTAGGCCCGCAAGTGCTGAAAGTAGGACGGTTGGTGGCTGATTCAAGACCGCAGTAAGTTGGAACTCTTGACCTTGAATATTTTTGCCAAAATCATACTGGAGTAGTCCGCCGTTGCTATCTCCCGGATGGCTGACAACCACATCACCTAGGCGAATATCGTGTTTCTCCGCAGGAGCCCCGCCGCCAATTCCCACCATGAGACCGATTTTGAGATTTGGAAAGTTATGTAGAAGATCCCTGGCGACTGTTGCTGCGGAGGTTGTCCCATATTTACCTGAAGGCAAGGTCGCGATAACAATGTTGTGTTTTCCAATTCGACCCAATGTATAATGATTGTTGTCATACTGGGAAATATATTCCGGTGGAGGTATTCCTCATCAAGGAAGACTTGTGCAGCAATTTATTCAACTCTGATAGCACATATCCAACCGACCGTGTAGTTTCATGGTTGGGACATTTTTGCTCGAAAGCTAGGTCGCTACTTCGCGTGAAATTTGAGGAAAGAGGACAACTTTCCAACCAGCGCAGGACACCATAATCATATTTCAATTTAAATAAAAATCTTTAGTCGGAGGGGTATTGACACTTGGCATGACTTCTTCCTATCTGAGCGATTACGTGCAGGTGGATGTGCAACTCTTACCCAATAGGAGCTTCCTTGTTGGATGCCTTCTCGTATGCCTTGTTGAACGCCTTCGCTGATTATGCACATGTATGTTGCCTTCTATGTGGGGACTGTTCCTCTATCACCACTCAACCAGAGGGTACACGCTCGTCGGAGTTACGGTTCTCTAGCATTCATGAGCTAAACGTAATAAAGAGTATCTGGAAATAATGTCTACGATGGCACTTTTGTTGGTATTCTGCGATCATCGACCCTACTTCGGTAGCTTTAGTTATCCTGCTTCAAATCCAAATCCAATTTCATCATCATCCATTACGACAACACAAGGCTGTGCAATTTAAAAGCTCTCGGGAGCCATGTCTGTCTAGCTAGCGAGAATGTGAAATCAGGCGAAAGACTCATCTTTCACGGATTCCATTGTGAATGTTACACTTACTAATTTAAGGCTACAAAAAACCTTTACGACTACCCTGGCTGAGAGGAGACGAGATCGGCCAGCCATCCTCAGATTTGAGACGCGAAGGTCGAAATGGCCTGGGCTTTCGGTCTTGAGCGAGCCTTCAAAGCCTATTTGCCATATCACTGCTAGCATATTCCCCAAGAGCTTTCCCTAGTTCAAAAGATTGAAGAACAATGTTGATCCTAACGGGTCAAAATTCATACTTGTTGTGGAGATAACTCAGGGTTGCAAGGTCTTGTTTGACGCTAGATGGCGAGAGTCTTGGCTGCGCGTTTGGTGTATCAAGGGATGTGGGAGCTTTTCCGCATTTATGACCAGGGTTGGGAAGTAAATGATGCAATAATTCAAGACATTTAGTATTCCTCTGAGCGAGACACACTATTAATATCCAGGTTAAGGAAGTCTTTCGTACCAGTTGCTGCCTCTACCATGCTCGCGGCTCTGGGAACTACCTACTAGCTGGCAGAGTCTTCCATCTCGTGGCCGCAGAAATATATATCCATCTATGAAATTTATCGGTGATAAAAGATGGCATCTTAGTGAACCTAGAGCGATGGATGATTCAGGAAGGTGCCCATGGAAACGATGGTCTGATTTAATTGCGATTTTCCGTAGCATCGCAATGCAAAAACTAGCCCAGCTCTGCCCTTTGCGCATATCATACTCTATCGATCAAGGATCTGCTATGACAGGGATCAAAATTCAAGCGAACGATAAGGCCAAACGCGTAGTGTGGGCGGGCCAGGCGGCTGCTGCTGTCAAAAGTGCATCTAATTGCATTAAACTGGACTCCTTGACCAGCCCCTCGGTCAGAAGCTGTCTGAAGCTGTCATTCCCCATGGAGGAAAGTGGGCTCTGAATGGTTAGTCGTCGCAGGGATCTTCAAATGCCACTGGAGCAAACGTTTTGTGCTCATCAATGCAAACCGCTGGTCGTGTTTCAAGTCAAGGGGCTGGCCTCGTTTTGGACCCAATACCAAACGACGAAGCAAACCCCTGGAGCAAATCACCCAGGATTGGCAATTCTTCGAAACAACTCTAGTGGTACATTGCACGAATGAGGAAGGCATCATGTTGAACATCGCCGGGAACGGGCTTGTGCCCAAGACAATTCCCCTCTATGTAAATCATGATGCGACTCCAAGTGTGATGATGTTGATAATGCTCGTCTCCTTGAATTATTGTCAAAGTTATAAAACGAGCTCTTAACCGTCGTATTGTCGTATACTTTGCACTACTTCAACCACTCCATCATTCCATTCCTTTCCTCAGAGACTGCCCCTCTTCCTTCATTCACCCATTCATTCATTTCTAGACATACACACATTCTTTCACTTGAAGCTGCGAGCAGCTTAGTATCACCATGCGTGTGTTTTCTTCCGTCTCAGTGGCACTTGCTGTGCAAGCCACCGGCAGCTGGGCTGCTCCCCTCACGCGGGACGTGCTTGACTCTCACAAGGACATCGGTGTTGTCCTAGTAGAGGATCGATCCACTGGCAGTCTTGGGGATTTGCTAGGACAAATCCCCGGTCTTGATGGCATCATCAATGGTACCATTGGTGATCTCCTAGACAAAGTTGGCCTCGGGGATGTTTTCGAAGGAGGCCTTGATAACTACCTCAACGGCAGTGTCATTGATCTTTTGGCCCAGATCCCAGGCCTTGAGGGCGTTTTGGGTGGCGGCGTCGATGGTCTTTTCAACAGCACGCTGGGAAATATTGCACATAGCATTCCTGGCCTCAACACAACCCTCAACGGCGATTTTGACCTCAACAGCGCTCTCAATACTACCATTGGAGACGTTGTGAGCAACACAGGCATCCTTGATGGCGGTCTGGATGGTATTCTCAACAAAACAATTGCCGAGCTGGTTTCAAGCTTTGGGGTCTCTCTTGATGTGGCTGCCATTGGCAATAGCACAGTTCAAGATATACTAGCACAAATACCCGGCTTATCCGATTACTTTGGAGGCATCATTGGATCTCTCATCAATCTGATTCCCGGCCTGAGTGATATTCTCAAGCTCACTGTCAACGATCTATGCATCAAGATCGGAATCAGCGGCGGATTAAATGGCGTTTTAAACGTGCCCATCAAAGACTTGATGAGCTTGATTCCTGGGCTGTCTGGTGTGGCCAACGGCAACCTTGACGGTGCTCAAAACGTGACTATTGGTGGTCTGGTGGATAATATTCCCGGACTATCAAGCATACTTGAAGGCGGAATTGATGGTATTCTCAATTCGACTGTCAAAGATCTGCTCAGCAAGATCCCCGGCTTGGACAGCATCCTCAACAACGGCCTGATCACTAGCATTCCTGGCCTTAGCGACATCCTGAATAGCACTGTCAGCGAGCTCCTGGGTAGTATCTTTAACCAGACTATCAACGGCCTCGCAACCCAGTTCCCAGCTCTCTCCGGCGCTATTGACGGACTGAAGAGTATCCTAACTGGAACTGTCAGCAACCTGTTGGGAAACATTGGTCTCTCCAGCACTCTTAGCGATGGTAGTGATGGTGTCCTGAAGGTTTCTGTCAAGAGTGTACTAGACAACATCCCCTGTCTTTCTGACCTAATCGGCGGCACTGACGACAGTATCTTGGACAAGATTCCTATCATTGGCGACCTTTTTGGAAAGAAGTCATCTTGATACCTTGATATGATTCTCACGTAGCTACATTTCAATGCCTATGGCAGGCGGGCAGGCCTGGCCTGGTTTTCAAACATGACTTTTTAACGTTTCCACGAAAGCTAAACAATAAGCTTAAGAATACCCGAAACAGATTCTACATAGCTTTTTTGTCTTTTACTAAATGATGATTCATCTGATTTCCCGTTTAACGAGAGAAATTCATTTTTCAAAGCCCGGCTTTCAAAACATGTTGTGATAGTGCCTTAACGTAGTGAATCTAGCGTCTCCTTTTTTGCCAATCCCTCAATTCAAGCTGCCTCCTTGGTGCTTCAATTTCCTTCGCCTCTTGCATGATTTGCCTCATCGAACTCCACAAAAATATATAATACAGAACAAGTCTCCTAGATACGTTGGATCTCATTCGGCTTCAACGCAGAAGTGTGCTGTCATTCCAGCTCATGACTCTATTCCTTGCTGCCCTTTTACATGTCTGGAATCTATTTGATTTCCAGATTTCCAGTATTCCGCACTAACCCATCGGTGTGACCGTAGCTCTAACAGTAGTAAGTTAAGATTAGACATCTTCGGGGCCTAGAAGTGCAGCGGATCTCACTTAAAGTAGGAGTAGGCCAAGCACTAGCTGCATTGTTACATACCAACTGTGATCCGACCCAAAAGGAAGCGCCGTCTAGGTGGTCTTGCCAGCCGGTATTTGGTCAATTATTTTCTAGTTCCTCTCGCAGATTGATGTCAACACATATTGAATGATCATGTTCGTTCTAGAATAATAATGTGGGTTAGGGATTACTGTCGTTTCAAGGCTTTCATTATCGTGAACATTCCAGCCGTAATGCCCCCACGAACCCACATGAGCCTTGCCTTGTAGTCATTATTAGGGTTGGTCGGGATTATTATTTATCCAACGGAAGAAACCCATCAGTAGCAAATGCTAGTCAGTAATTCCTACAAAACGAGATGTCCGACCCATATAACGTGTGCACACCACATCTCATCCCAAAAGACGGTATTGTCCAATTGAACATTGGCTCTAAGCACTAGGCCCAGCCCTAAAACTTTAAATTATGATTATTCTGCGGCTTGCTCGTGGACGGCTCGAATCGGCCAGTGAGAGTCAGCTCCAAGCGTCGTCATAGCTTAGGTTGGCGTCGTATTCAGATGGCCACAGAGTTCTCTATTGTGAATCGTGAATTAGCATCTCAATTTGGTAATAAATTTATACCAATTCGGATCCAAGAAGTCGATACTCTAGTGTGTCAAATGATAGAGTAGCTCATATAAACTTATGCGATGAAGATACTGTGATGCCCTTGGGGTCAACGATCACCGACCGATGGAAGCCACTACAATGTACAATCTTAGCTATGGTTCGGGTCACCCGTGGATGGGTCTCGGTCTCCATCTGAGCTGAACAGCCACTTCCATTAGCATAGTCTAGGCAGTCTCGATAAACCTTCACGCCACACTGTCTGTCGGGAACGCCATGGAATCAATCCTAGACCCCTCCTGGAATAGAGCTGTTCTTGCAACAGCAGCTCGGCTCAGATGCCGTGACTGATTTAATATCCCAGCTCCCTGGCCATGTCCATTCCAAGCTGAGCTGTCACACATATTTTGAAACGGACACTCCATCCTCTGAAACAGAGCAGCAATCTTGCCTCTTGTATCGATAACACTCTCGATATGCCGTCCCTATTCAGGTCAGGCTTATGGCTGCTAGCCGCCAAAGCCAGCAGTGCCTTCGACATCATCCCTCAGTTCCCCGACCCCATGGCAACTTCTGTGCCTGACCTCGAAGAGCGTGATGTAGATTCGATGGTGGGAGTTTTCATCACGAACGGCCAGTGTATGTCTCAACGCACCCTACTTGTCCTGGTCGAGTGCTAATCAGTCATAACCAGATCAAACAATGTACTGCAACCCTGGACGAACCCCAATCGATGTCAGCGGACGGGTATTGTGTTCCTCGCCAGGCCTGGATCCCCCTAACGCATCGACGCCCGTGACGGCATGTTCAGATTCGTTCGCCCTTTTTGGTACTACATCGGTCGCCTGGTATGCTAGGCCTTCAAATCCAAGAGGAAGCGGCGTTAGCTAATATTCCCTCCAGTACATACCCGACTACATGCGGTAGTATGAGACTCCTGCTAAGTACCAATGCTGCGTCGACTGAGACGTGGATCGCATGCGGCAGCGCTCTACCAGCCACAATCTATCGAAACCCTCCACCGATCACATCCGGAGCCACCACCACAACCTCCAGTTCTTCTACCATGACTTCAACAACTTCCACGACTTCCACTTCACCACCTCCACCGCCACCTCCCCCTCCTCAAGCAAAGCTTGGATCGCCGGGCCAGTCATCGGCGGTGTGGTAGGCCTTGCCCTCATCGGAGTCCTGGTATGGTGGCTCATGAGACGGAGGAGACGAAGAGCCCAAGCTCAGCACCCCGTATCGCAGGTCGCCCAGACCTCCGAGGTTCCAAAAACCGGATCGCCTGCCGTCACCTCTCAATGGTCTTCTCCAGCACCAACCTACGGCTCTCCTCACAATGGACACGCCCCTACCTCTCCTACCGGGACGGCGGTGCCCCCTTACCCGTCGCAGTATCCTCCCCCGGGGCCAGGCTCACCTTCCCAGATGTCCTCATATGGGCAGGGTCCTTCTCCAGTACATGGTGTCTCCCCTCCCCCTGGCCAATACGCTCCGCAGCCCCAATGGCAAGCACCCGCACTCATTCACGAGATGCCTACGCAGAACTATGATGGGCCAGTTGAATTAAGCGGCAATACTGGCTCTGCTGGATCTGGCCCGTTTGAGGCCCCACCGTCGAGTAAATAGTCTGTCACTGAGTGTTGGGAGGCATGGTGAAGCGTAGCTCTAGAGTGGTGTATATCCATTTGTCGTGAATCACATTGTTATACCAGAAGCAGCGAAGATAGTCACTGTCAATTTCACGTGTAATAATATCAAGATTGATCAACTTCATCCTTACAGCCTTGAATGAGCTGCCTCATCACATGTTTTCTTATTCCAGAGAACAAGAAACTTATCGAGGAGCTTGTCATCGCTACCCAGAAATCCAACCGATCCGTGAGATCCGTGCCGTAAGATCCGCAAGGATGGACAGCGCCACCCGCTCGTGTACGGCAGACTGGAGCGCCACGTGAGCGAGGTGGTCGATCGCACCAGTTTATGCAGGAATCAACGGCGCTATGTTCTGGCGGACACATAATTCAGCTTCCCAAGCCAATACGAGACCCATCATGTTGTTTTCATTTTGTTATACAACCACCAATATGTTCACTCATCGACATCAAATGCCTAATAGACAGCTATTTACCGTAGACACTGCCCAGTCCACGTTCCCCACAAGATCGAGGTTCCATCTGGGGAGCAATACCGGTTGGCCTGCCCGTTCCCGTGGCCCACCACCAGTCTGCGCCTGGTAAACTAGCAAAGACCGGCCTGAAGCTACCGAAATCCAGATCACCCCCACACCTCCACTACCTGGAGCAAGACGGGCGAGCCGGTACGGGCAACTAACAGCATTGGTCGACATGTTGGAACTCAGCCGGCGTCCAGGCCTACAGAGCATTCCTGGCTTTGGCATGGTCAAACCTTTCTCTTTTCAGCTTTCCACAAGTGGAATCGACTTGACGCATGTGATGAATTAGTCCACGAAATGGATCAGCATAGCACCGGTTTGTACTAGGTCGTTTATTAGGGTGATTAGGCTACAATATGCTTTGGGAAGTTGGATGGTGCCAACCAACGGTAAACAAGCAGTACGAGGAGGAGGGAATCCCTACTCGGCTAAGTTCTCCAACCCATTCGACCACGAGGTGTTCAAATCAAGATCCCCTCGTGTTCTAGATCTGAGACAACATCTTCGTCAGCAATCGGTTACGGGGACGCTGATCTTTCCCAGATAGAGCAAATGTCTAGGATCTTGGTCATAACATCTCAAGGTTTCGTGGTCTAGTTGGTCATGATTTCTCGCTAACATACTCTGTTACTTCCGAGACGGTCCCCGGTTCGAGCCCGGGCGAAACCACATTTTTGTCTGTTTTTCTTTTTGCCCTCTACTAGCATTGCGAGGGACAACTGATTCGAAATACATTCAGAGGCTTAGAAGAGAAATGAGAGGCAAGAAGAACTAGATTAGTAACTGTATGCACCTGATTGAGATCATGGTAGTCGTTCCACATGTTTAACCTTGTTAATACGAATACGCCGTCATCGTCCAGCGGAATATGTCAATAACCCCAGTCGCAAGGACAGAATGAATTGGACGTTTTTTCTTTTTTATTCAACTTTAAAATAGTCCAGCAATAAATCGTTTATTGTTTTTAACATCTTGTGCAATTCCTTTGCATCAATCTACCGCGTCATAAGGGAGAGTTTGGTGGTGTAGGGTAGTTGAAATGGACCACAACAAGATTGATGTCATCATCTGACGCGCTGCTCAACCCGTCCTTCTCCCTCTCATTAATTAGCCTAAAGCAGGTAGCGTGTGGCATGGCCAGCAAGGCCTTCACCTTTGTCGAACAATGATGCCCAGGACAGGAAGGAATAGTTTGGAACAATCACCATATGGCGCTGGCTCCACGGTGCACAGCTCGGGCGCTCCCGAGCTGTGATGCCACCAAGAACTCGGCCCGTGTGATATCTGCTCCCTACCCCATCCCTGGAGATGGCATCCTTGTTGGGTAATTTCTTTCGACTGACACAGCGTGTGATGACATGATTGAGGTGCCTATATGGACGAGACTCGAGATTTGATGGATGAGGTGGCTGATGGATGGGCCCAGCCCGAAGACGACCAGAAGACATGAATGTCTGGAATTGGGTCTAATTTGCTCGGATTAACAAGCGTGTACGATGACGATGTTTGAGGGATAGTGATTTATGATTGCTCGGAGGATATTTATTTCATTAGCTTTGATAAGCGATCATCGATATAATCTTATGATCTCGTGAGCGATTGTCCAACTATAGCTTCTTCCTCCGGTGATCTGCCAAAATTCTGTGGTCGTAATTGGGGGTATCTGTCATTCATGCCATCTTTACATCTTTACCTACTCTTCCAGCATCTGCTTCACCTCTCTGATAAACTCATCCGCCCTCATCGTGATAGTCATATGGCTCTCGCCCTCGAGCTTCCTCAGCTCAGCCCCAGGCAACCTCGCAGCCGCCTTCTCCGCCATCGCAACAGGCACATTCACATCCTGATCACCGTGCCAAATAATCAACCGCCCCTCGTCCACCTTGACGTCCTCAAGATCAAATCCCCAGCTGCTCCCGAGCAGCCTCGCCTCCCACGCCGCAGAGTACGAGCCACCGTGCATCGACTCCCTCACCGAGCGGACCATGACCTCGCGCACGATGGGGTTCGACTTGTACAGATCCCTCTCCATCGCTGGGCGCCGCTCAAAGTCCTCGTCCATGGTCTTCTCTAGATTCTCCGGGTGATCCATGTCGCGCGCCTTGGACCCCAGCATGCCGTCGAAGACGCGACTCACGAGCCCCGTCGCGTGCGGCGCGATCCACAGAAGCGCGCGCGTGGACAGCATCATGCCCTCGAGGCCGAGCGAGCTGGGCATGAGGGCGGCGACGAGCCCGATGCCGACGAGGCGGTCGCGCGGCAGGGAGCGGTAGCAGGAGATGGCAAAGGGCCCGCCGCCCGAGACGCCGATGATGGCGAAGCGGCGGATGGAGAGCTGGTCGGCCAGGGCGAGGATGTCCTCGGGGTAGTTGATGATGGTGTGGTTGGAGTGGAAGGTGGACTTGCTGCTGCCGGGCCGCGAGGGCGCGACGAGGCGCACGCCGTGCTGGGTGGCCGCCTCGTTGAGCAGATAGGCCTCGTGGTGCGAGCCTGGGAAGCCGTGCAGGTGGAAGATGACGGGGGCTGTGAGGTCGTCGACGCCATAGATGGCGAAGGCGAGGGTTCTGCCGTCGGGCAGGATGACGGTCTGGTCCTCGTACTTGTCCATTTGATGATGAGCGTCTCTGTCTGACTGCTCTACTGATGAGCGTCTCTGTGAATAAGCCGCTGAATGCTCGATTGTTGATGAGGGGTAGTTTGGTGTTTTGGGATGGAGATGGTAAACGCGGTGGAGAGGCACTACGTCAGCTGTAATGTGGCTGTATTTCTGCTGTATTTCTGCTGCTCCAGTTACTCACGCGCGGTGCGGCTAAAACCATCCTTGTGCTACCAATATCTTCATGCATGGGGCCCGATCCTGGCACGTGCCGCTTCATCTTGAATTATTCAAACAAATGATCTGTCTGATTGGAACAACACGTGCAATGAATCCCACCCGCTTGAATATCCAAGGACGGTGCTCTCCCCATTGCAACCTGCACGTGCTCCGATATGTTGCGATGGTCTAATCACAAATCGTCAATTGCACGTAGCAAGGAAGTTCCTACTATCTTTAATTTTATGCTGCTTATAAAGGCTCAAGTGTAAAAATGTTTTTGTTGGTGTCGCTGGCTTGGCACACAGTTTCTCACGATGTTGCGCCTACCAAGCAAATGGTTCAAACATGTCTGGGTATATGTTAAGAGATAGTTGCTTTAGTGCGTTTAGTCAAGCGATCCGTTGAGCTGGCCAAGCTCGCTTTAAAGAGGCTTAGAACATGATGTGGAATGTTCCTAGAGCTACCGTCTAAGTGTTGAAGGTGTCACTGGAAGCAGCTGCCTTGTTTCTGGAGCACTAAGAATGAGAATCCTCTCGATGAGTTTGGAAATAGGCGAGAGCAACACATGAAAACCTGGGAAGGAACAACAGTCCTAATTTCAATCACCAAATTGTAGGTTGCTCAAACTAATGGGAGAGTCTGAGGCTTCAAGGTCGTTTATTATGACCCCTTTTGAAGTCTTGATCATTTATTAGCCCGGGAAGACGAGAAGGATGAATTAATCGAATGCTTACACCTTCCACTTGAGTTAGGCATCCTATGGTCCTTGAGCCTTTACCATAATAGTCCTTAACCGTGCTTTAAATAGAAAGTCAAGTGAGGGGACTGGAATTAACCTGCGGGGGTGGTGGGCGGTATCTCGAGCCTTTCTCAACAG
The DNA here is from genome assembly GCA_037952775.1 of Clonostachys chloroleuca. Lineage (NCBI taxonomy): Eukaryota > Fungi > Ascomycota > Sordariomycetes > Hypocreales > Bionectriaceae > Clonostachys > Clonostachys chloroleuca. Next base: position 30,698,959 of record JBANAY010000003.1, read on the forward strand.
CTGACCCCCCCATCCTTTCAACTTTACACTCTTGGCAACCCGTGCTCCACCGCACTCCCAATAGGGAGTATATGAGACCATGGGATGTTGACTGTACTGACATATGTTTCTGGATCATCTGCATCAGTCCAACAATGCTGTTTCGAGCTCTGCCCATGTCTGATTTCGCCTCTCATGAATTCTGAGTACTTATGTATACTGGACTAGGGGTGGAGCTCAACGACTTCATAGCCGATGGTGGTATCCAAGGGGCACCCTCTGCCATCTGAGGCTACAAAGAATAAAGCGTTTGTGATAGAAAACTGTTTTGGGTCATGACTGAAATAAAAAGCCGAACCAAGCTCATTATTTTCTTTGCATGAAGTAGGAATAGGAACGCATTCGAATCTGTACTTCCTTTTGCATGCCTTTACTCAATTTTCTTCTGCTGTCGAAGTAGTTTAATGAAAGACTTGATTCCTACAATGCCTGGCAGCTTCGGAGCGTGTCTGGCACAGTCATGGTATCGTATTTACCATATGTCCAGAATGTCCGGAGAAGTGAGCATTTTTGGGAGAACAGAGAGAAATTCTCCTGAAGACCAATTGTTACATGGTTAGCTATGATAATATGAAAGACCGTTTAGGTTTGATTGTCCATCGACAAGGTTCGTGCGGATCAGAAGTCGTCTTCCGCACGCTAGAAAATTCGAGTTGATCTAGACCCTGGACGGATCTGATAGTGTGTCCGATGGTAGTTTTTTCTGCACAGTCCCATCTTGCACTCACAAAAGATTTGCTTGGTGAACGTGCTCACGGAAGTGAGGCTCTGCCGTAGCTGCAAGCTACCGGCTATCGCAAAGTCACTTGCTGATGCTAACCAAGCTAGAAGGCCAAGAAGCGGGAGGCCTTCGGAAGACGGCAATGCAGCGCCAGCCTAGGCTATGGCGTGCTCTGACCCTTGTCTCGTCTAGAAGAATTTGACACACTAAACCCAGAGCCGGGGGTTTGTGATGGATCCAGCCGGTAACGGACCCTCTGAAGGCTGCATGAACGGACCTTTCGCCCACCCATATCAACTCAGCTGCTTCTCGGCCAGTGTTGATGGGGCAAACAAATAAGGAGCACCTTTCGTGTTGGATGGACAGATAGCTTTGATAATGAGTATGGCACACAAAATGTCTGCAAGTGTGACCATCACGATTCACGAACGAATATACCCGGATGAACATGCCATTTTCCTCCTTGTATTTTGAGTCGTTCTCGCAGCGATCTGTCGGCAGTAGTCTGACCTCAGCCGGGGCCAGGCCACCGGGATGGGGCCGATTCAAACATATCGACGCATTTGAAGGTCACTGTATTGACTGAACTAGTAATTCTGAAGTTTGAATCGCAGGGGCAGCCCGGCTATCTATCTCCCAGCCGCCAATAAGCACGCATTATCCCTCCGGGTTTCCGCTCATCCAGAAAACTCGATCTTCCATTCTTGGACGTCTTTGCTGATTCCTCCTGTCATACTCGCAGGCATCCCATCACGCAAGCGGCCCACCCCTTGGCGCCATGATTGATCTGCCCACTTTCCGTCTCCAAAACGTGCAGAGCGGCGAGAATCGACCCGCCGACGCTGTAGATGGTGAGAGAGAGTATGATGACCTTTCTTTAATCAGTGGAGGCTGTTCGAAGAGCGTTATTTGGTGGAGATAAGATGGGTTCTACAGCTTATGGTTTATAAATATCGCCCATTAGCCCGATCATTGCCACGTTGGATCTTCAAACATCTTCTCCATCTACATTGGTTTAGTTGCATCCTTCGCTTATTTTTTGGCGAAACTGGTGAATATGTCGGATACACAGTCCCAAGAACCCAAAGGCCCCGTTCAGTCTGTTGTTCAGGCTGATCGTCCAAAGCCAGTCCTCTCCGAGAAATATGCCGACGAAACATTGCGGCTGGTCGAGGAGTATGGTGATCAAGTTGGCCCTCTGACACCCGAAAAGGAGTCAAAGCTGCGGTTCAAGCTCTACCTGTATATGATGGGTTTGATCTCAGCTATAAATCTGTTGCTTTTTGTAAGACCCTGGAATAATTTCCTAGATCGGCGGCAAGGTGCTGACATGTTTCAAGATCGATAAATCGACACTCGGATATGCCGCCATTCTGGGCTTATTCGAAGAGACCGGCATCACCAAAGCTCAGTACAACGATCTCGGGACATTTTTCTATGTTGGTATGTTCTCTCACTTTCTGGAAGGCCTGCCTAGACTCTAACACTCACCTCTCTGCTTTTAGGTTATCTTGTGGCACAATGGCCAGGGCATTATGCGATGCAGAAGCTGCCCTTCGGCAAATTCATCGCAGTTCTGGTCTTCATGTGGGGTGTTGCGCTCTTACTGCACTGCGTCGCAACTAAATTTGCCGGCCTGGTCGTCCTTCGTATCGTGCTCGGTGCCTGCGAGTCCGTCGTCGTTCCTGCTATGGAGATGACAATTGGAATGTTCTTCAACCGCAAAGAACAGTCCTTCCTGCAACCCGTCTTTTGGGTGACGACACAATTGGCCCCCGTATGCGCTGCCTTTATTTCATACGGCCTGCTCTGGAGCCATAGCCATGTTCTCCCGTGGAAGCTCTTCATGATCATCACGGGCGCAGTGTCCATCTTGCTCTCCATCGTCACCTGGTTCTACTATCCAAACAACCCCGGAGACGCTAAATTCCTCACCTTGGAGCAGAAGGTCCACACTATCCAGCGAGTGCAAAAGTCTAGCCAGAGTTCCATTGAGCAGAAGCAATTCAAGAAGACTCAGTTCTTGGAGACGATTCGTGATCCCGTGTCGTGGCTGTTTTGTCTCCAGGCTTTCACCTTGATGATGTCGAACAACTTGACCTACGGACAGCAGAATCTCATCACTACGGCACTTGGTGTGGACAATCTCGGCTCAACCCTTGTGGCTGCCGCAGGCGGTGGATTCGGCGTTCTGGTTTGCATTGCCGGGACCATCGCTCTCCGATTGTGGCCATCAAACCTTGCTCTTCACGGCCTGGTCTGGTGCGTGCCTGCTATTGCTGGAGGTATCGGAATGGTGTCAATGGCCTGGGATCAGAAGCTCGGGATGCTCGCGTGCTTGCTTCTCGCCGGGCACACCTACGGCAACACGTATATCATCGCTCTTGGCTGGACCACGTCCTCAGCTGCCGGATACACCAAGAAGCTGACTAGAAATGTCATGTTCATGATTGGATACAGTGTAGCCAATCTATGCTCGCCTCAGATTTGGGTCCCGAAGGATGCCCCGCGGTATTATGGCGCTTGGATTACCCAGATTGTCGTCAGCTGGTTCGGCACTCCTCTGATTCTCTTCATAATCCAATTCGTCCTCAGAAGAAGAAACAAGGCCAAGCAACAATGGATTGATAACCTGACAGAGGAAGAAAGGATAGACAAACAGCAAGGAGAGGTAGAGCAACTGGATGAGAGTGGCAATCTGGTGACTCGAAAGGTTGATATTGCCATGTTGGATCTCACGGATATGGAGAACCCCTTCTTTATTTATCCAATTTAAGGACGAAGAGAGTATACAGTGTAGGGACAATTCCTGTCAGTGGACTATCATATGAGAATCGGCTGGGTACAATGCCAGCACTCGTCTTTGGGTGGTTAAATGAAAAAGTTACAGTTATCTTGCTAAGAAATGATGATGTAAATAGATAAAGAATGAACAGAGATTTCTCATTTTGATGAGGCATACTATTCAAAGCTAAAATAAAGAGTGTTCTACAGTTCTGCACTCGCCAAGGCCTTAGCCACCTTCCCCATGAAAGGCAGATTCTTTGCAAGCGAACATCCTAGACAGCCAAACCTTCAATGAGCTTGACTTGATAGGAGCACAATGGGCGACAGCGCTCACTCAATGGAAAGGCCACTGAGGTCGAGAGAGAGACCACCATTGCCAGGTACGTTGACGTTGATACCGATTTTCTTGAGAAGATCACGGAAATTGCCGTTGAGGGTACTGAGATCAACATTACCCAAGTTGAAATTCTGCCAGGGGTTGAGGTTTTGACCATTATTGTTCCGGCCTTGACCATTGACGCCTTGATTGTTGTCACCGTTACCATCTCCTCCGTTGGAATTCTCATTCTTGTTCCAGTTGTCCCAACCACGAAGATGTCCATTGCCCCAGGTGCTTTTGGACAGCCCGGATTCACTAAGATCCAACTTGGTCCCACCATCTGGGAGAGATGCTATGATCTTGTGAATGTATTCTTGAAGGCGATCAATGTAGTTGGCGATATCATCCTCGGAGTTTATCCAGTCCTCAGAATCATCGCGCTTGCCAGGGAGAATAGGAAGGTCCACATCAACACTGGCAGGGAGAGCTTTGTTGATTTTCTGAATATAATCTCCGAGCCCACCGAGGTAATCAAGGAGATTCTTCGACTTGTTTGGAATACCATTGTTTCCGTTCGAGACTGAGGTTCTCTCGACAACGGGGGCGCCGTATGCTGAGGTGCCAAGGAGAGCGAGGAGGGCGTAGGCTGGGCGCATTTTGATTTGAGGAGATTGAAATTGGATAGGTTTTGGACTAATAGTGAGTTGAGTGATTCTCTGTTATTTGTTTTGAGCTGTTGAATGATTGATTTCCAAAGCAGGCAGAGTTCGTGCTGATTTATACCTGGCCATCTGCTTTCTACCCTTGAGGTAATGCCATTGCCATAGGCTCATTTCATCATGTTCACGATTACAATGATGACGAACGATTGTAATATTTTGTCAAATTCCAAAGGACCTAGGTGATGTAATAGGCATGGAGTTCTACAACATATATCAGATAACATGAGACGTGCAGAGGACTGGCTACATTGTGTTCGTTACTGCATCAGTCACGCCAAGCTGGCTACAGCTCCCAACCAACTGGCATCTGGAGCAGCCACATTGAATCGAATTTGGGTCCGATGCTTATGTCAAAACAGATGGATTGTTCTTATCGTGGCAAACTCTTCGACCGTTATGGTGGGGGTAGCGGTAGAATACCGTCAACCAAACCCTTCCGACCTGCCTGTTTGCGAAAGAGAGGCTCAAAGGAACGCGGATGACGCAGGTGGTCTATAGGCGACCCTCGATGGAACTTGAGAATGGCGATGGGGATCCTGTTCGGCTTTCTGGAGCTCATTAAAATAGAGTCATTGAATAACAAACGAGGATTTGTGGTTAGAATGCATGTGGATAAACTCTTAAGTTTCAGCTTTTATGATTGGAATGAGATAACGTCTGCGCGGAAATTGCCGCCAACGAGCGTCTCGATCTACTTCGTCTTATAGGTGCGATCTGTGCTCTCGGTTATTTTGCATGCCAGTGAAACGTCGCTGCCCCAGGAAGTATTTCGGTCTCCGCCTTACGATCGAAGTATGCCCGTGAACAACTCTAAATACCAAGCCAACTTTGAAGCATAGCGCCACTCGAGGCCTGTTAAATCTTCGGTTCCATTTCTAGTATTCGTTAGAGAGACCAAGCACGCCAGAGGGAGGATTTTCGACATAATGGATTTAAGTCCACTATCGGGATTTAGATACAAGTTTCCCATATTCACAAGGAAACAGGGACTGCCTTAGCGATAGTAAAAAAAGTTAAGAAGCCATAAGCAATCACTACAGTTCCATTTTCCTAGCAAGACCCCGCCAGAAATTGCACCTATCGATCTGCAGCGATGGAATATCCTCCATAAATGTAGAGTTTGTCTCCAACTTGAGCCGTCGTCCCTTGGCCCCTCCATCGCCCCACGCTTCCCACACTGGAGCCGTCTCATGTCTGTATTTGTTTGGGTCAGCCGATCGAACAAAGCTGATGTAATAGTGCATGGTGATGGGGATAATGGGTGCGTTGATGTTAAGGTATGATTCCGCGTAGCCTCCAGCGAACCCGGGTCCAAGGATCGCATCAGTATCGACCGCGTGGATAGTACCCAAGCCAGCCTGGATATTGGAAGGATCCCGCATGTTGAATCTATAGTTCCACACTTTGTCTGAGTGGAAGTGTCTGGCAGCAGCCTTGGCGACCTCGTAACCGGGACAGAGAAAGATGGAGTCGCCATATGCCACTGAGAGGGATGGGTACCACGCCTCATGCTGAGGTAATGGGTCTTGGAGGGGATATGTCTGTAGAATTTGTTGTACTTCGCTCTCTGTAAGTCTAGGGAAATAGTTCTGGAAGAAAAGGGCCATTTCATCGGCTGTTGCAGGGTTGGTGACAAATACTGAAGCTTCATCGTTGGTGTTGGCTACGAGCACTGGGACTTTGACGAACTGACCCCGTTCAAATTGGTCGTATAGTGAACCGCGGATAAAATCACCATCTACCACAGGAAGCCAGTAAAACTGGTTAAAGGGTTCATTTGTCGGGGCCTCAGGTAATGGTTGCGAAGTGTCTCCCGCAACGATTGCCTCTATGTCGACAGATCTTAGACAAGCCATGACGCCCGGAGCTTCACTGCAGCCAGTGTCATTGGCAAAACGGTCGAATTGGAATTCCGCTCCTGCAACAGTTCTCTGACTAGGCCAGAAGTTGGACTGAGGCGCTGCACCAACAAATAGCTCCTCATCTCGACCTCCATAAGCCGTAAGATGGTGGGTTACCGATCCTGATCCGGCTGAGGTCCCGTGTATAACGACATGTGAAGGGTCGCCACCAAACTAAATTAGAACATCAAATTAGATTCTACTCTTCACAGAGCCCGGGCTTGGCCTACCTTGGATATGTGCTCCCGAACCCACCATAGAAGCTTTCTTTGATCCAACAATCCTACATTCAGATCTCCGTCTTCTCTCACCTGTTCACTTGCGAGGAAACCCAGTGCACCAACTCGGTAGTTGAAGTTGACGAAGAGAATATTGTAGCCAGATTCTCGAATTACCATTGAGCCATCGTAGTCATGATCTGCATTGCTCGCGTAGCCACCGCCCTGGATATAGAGCCACACTGGAAGCTTCGAGTCGGAGGTTGCATTGGATGGCGTGAATACATTCACAAATACACAGTCTTCGCTCATGTTGTCGCTCGGCGTTTGGTCCGACCCTAAACAGATTGCACCAAACTAAGTAACGTAAAATAGTCAGTCCATGGACATGGGAGAAATTCCTCTCCAACTCACTTCCTGGGCGGTCTGAATGTCCGTAACAAGTCTTGGGTCTTGAGGAGCGCGGAATCTGAGATCCCCCAAGGGAGCTTCTGCGTATCTCATCCCCAGATACTTGTCAACGCCATAGGTTTTATCACGAACACCTTGATATTTCGCATAGGTCAAATCAACAACAGGGTTCTCCGACCTGGAGGACATAAATAGAGCTGACACCGCTCTCGAGAGTATGAGCAACTGAGCGAGAATCTGGTACCACATTTGTTCATTCTAACGTTTGGGTTATTTGTTCTGGAATCAAAGCGAGACAGATATGTTGCATTCGCATAAGTATTTATTACGAGAAGTAGCATGGATGCATATTTCGGCCGCTCGGCACAAGGTGCGCTAACGAGGTCACGATGTAGTATTCTTCCCTGCAAGCTACCATTGCGGGGAAGATCAGCCGGAGAGGAGAGTTGATCTTGAAAGAGGATTTGGCTTTTAAGACACTGGTAATACTTGAGTATTTCAATATGTTTGAGTCTATCTGAGCGCAATTCGACCATCCTTAACAAGGTATTGAGACGGCACCTGGCCGTATCATTTTTGGAACCAGTAGGTTATACTGAAAGAACACCAAGAGAAGCCCCAAGAGATAAAGACTGCGGATAAAAGGTTTCTATTCGGCCCTTTTTGAAAAAGAGTCGTCGAATGCTACCGTTGTATTGACTAACTGAATTACTGAAGACGGGATTATGGATCGGCATCGGATGCGTTCTCGGCAACCTAGATGCTCATCGTGTGACTATAGTAATAATTGACCGGAGCAAAATTGCACACACAAACGTCTGATTTGTTTCTTCGCGAATATCTTATTTTATCTCTCAAGCTACGGGAGTGTTGCGTGTCGACATAACGAAACTCATTTCGCATGTCGATGGATGCCTCAAAGCGAGGATGGTAGCTCGTATAGCCGTTTTCTGAAAATGTCTATGTGCCAGCTCCCGCTGGCATCATACCCAATATCAAATAGACTTGTACCAATAAAGACTAATAAGACCAAAGGCACCGATACTGCGAAAAAGGTCCAGAATTTCTCCATACCGGGTAGATACTCATCTGACATGCTAAAAAGACCAGTTGTGAAAGCCAAAGGGATGAATACCATGCCCACGAGGGTCAAGGCCTTGACGGCTTTTGCTTCACGGATTGATCGCCTTGTCTCAGCCAGTGCTTGTTCGTTTCCCACAATACCCGTTAAACCCGTGAGTGACTCATTGAAGAAAAGTGCTCTTTCTACGAGCCTGTTCAGCTCATGATGAACGTATTGAAAGTCAAGGTTGGACTCTGTCCACGTAGTGCCGCTGATGCTTCCTCTGCCCGGATATTCCAGAGGGATGTCTAGCTGAGTCATAATGGAGGAGGCGGTCTTAAGATAGTGAGCACAGCGGGCGCACATGAGTTGAATGTCACTCCACTGCTGTTGAAGTTGTGTGATTTTCAATTGACCAAGTCCAATTATTCGCTGAAGCGGGTATTCCATTGTTGCCAGATTGGCCTGGTGATAGGATATGAGCTGCAGGAAGTGTGATGCTATAATCTTCTTCATGAAGACAGTCGCGTGTTGAGGTAGCTTCACGCCCTCTGGGAGAGTATTGTGTGCTGTGGCAAGATAATAGCAAAGGTCGTCATGAAGCCCATCCCTCGGAGGGCCTTGGAATTGGTCTTCTGGATGTAGAGGAAATGATCGAGGGACAAAATCAGCATATCCTCCCTGGAAAGGGGTCGTTTTCATCTTGATCATGTCGTATTCCCATTTCGAGGATGCTTGCTTAGACCAGAGATGGGCCTTTCTGATCGGGGGATCACAGAGTATTAATACTGCTCGGAAGTTAGGCACAAATTTGCTATAATAATATTTTCCTTCTAAAGCTTCCTCGTTTGACATACCTGACCAGCCATTGGCGTCCTGATCCTGGAACGCAGTAGTCCAGGCCGAGCACTTCTGGTGAAGAATTATTGGGTACTCCCATCCCTGCGCAAGTCTGCTTGTCCACATGTCTCTCCCACTCTCAGCACATGAGACGTTGAAGGACTCGAACCTTCTATCTGGATTTCGCAGCTCGTGGTACCCCATCATTATAGACTGGTCTTGGTTCAGAAGTGAAGGCAGACGAGTTATGATGCTTGGCTCGAAGGGAAGACTGAGATCGGCAGAGTTGCGGTCATGGTCGGCGAAAAACCTCGGATCTATGCGGAGAGCATCGCCAAATACTGCAATATACGCCGGGTTAAGGCCCTCCAACAAATATACATTTCGACCCGGCCGGGTGCTTTGGAAATGAAGCGCGAGTTTCTCTGAGCCATCGACGCCGGTGAAGTCACTGCGCCGAGGAGCGCCATCTTCAGAAAAGCTAAATAGCGTGGCTCGAGCCGATCTATTACATAACGGGACGGCATAGTTTCTCGGATCAGGGAGACGGAGAGCGGGCTGAAGATTACAGGCTGCTTTGATCTTGCTCAAGTATGGTTCGTCTGTACAAAGCCAGCTCCCATCATCCCCTTCTCTACGCGGATCGGAAGCAGGGGGACCATAAGCGAGGTCCCAAGACGTGGTATGCGACATTTTTGGCGTGTTTGTTTGCGTGAGCATAAGTCTGAGTACGATCGAAGGAAGCTGCCCTCGCTGATCAGCCCAGTGGGGTGAAGAGATTTCAAGTAAGCGCCAGAAAGCGCGTCAGATAGGGCGTCGGATGATCACTGGTCCACTGAGCATCCAATGAGGCTCACAGCCTATTCGGGAGTTGTCATGATACATCTTTGGCATGCTGGAAAAGATTCAATGGGTATCGGTTTGGATTGATGAATCTCTATTATTTTGGATCTCTACCAGCTGCTCTTGATAATTCCTGCGGCCCATTTAGAATTCATAATCAACTTGAATCTTCTGAACATATCAAAGCTTGAAGAAAATCATAACGCCTTAATTATTCATAGTCTAAAGAAGTAGAACACCATTTATTCAAAATCAAAACACCAAAATCAATTCCTGTGCTTGAACCTGATCGATGTTCATACAACCTGAGCTAAGATTAAGCCAAGGGGCGGGCGGATACAAAACACCTGTTTACATTTTTATGCTGTTATACAGTATCAATACGGCGTCAATATTTCGATATTGCCACCAACAAAATATCAACTCTCGTCCTAAACTTCCTGATCAGCAATACGGCAACATTCCTGGTCAATACCCCATTTTGCGGAACATTCACGATCAGAAAATGGCGCAGCGCTGGTTGTAGCATAGGCAAATTGCTGATCCTGAAGACATCTATCACGACAAAAATTATACTTAGAGTTAGTATCTATTGTAAGATACGCCTGAGTGCTCGAGAAGCCAGCGACTTCGCACGAAGGCGGGCGCACGGGACAGTCTCTATCAGAGAAGTAGGTAAGGGTGCCTGTGTTGCCACCTACGCTGACGAACTGAGCAACAGTCTGGGAATAGAGCCGGCATTTCCCTTGGTAATTTGGAAGAAATGCCTTACATTGTGCATCTTGCTGACACCTCTCGCGACAAGAGTTGTAATCGGAACCTTCATTCGTAGAATAGTACGATTGGGTTGCTGAAAGGCCCTGAATATTACAACACGGTGGATCAGGAGCTTTCGCAGGGCAGTCTCTGTCCGAAAAGTAGGCAAGGGTGCCTGTATTGCCACCCACGCTGACAAACTGGGCTACGACTTGGTTATAAAGCCAGCATTTGCCTTGATGGTTTGGAAGGAAGGCTTTGCACTGCTGATCTTGACGGCACCTACCGCGGCAGGAATTGTAGTCAGGAAATTCGGTTGATGAAATATACCACTGAATTGCTGATAAACCTTGGACGCCACATCGCGGCGGATCAGGAGCCTTCACAGGGCAATCTCTATCAGAAAAGTACGCAAGTTCGGGTGTGTTACCACCGACGCTGACGAATTGGCCTACATTCTGAGTAAAGAGCCAGCACTTGCGTTGGTAATTCGGAAGAAAAGCCTTGCATTGCTGGTCTTGGCGGCACCGGTCACGGGAGGAATTGTAATCGGAGAACTCGCTCGTCGAGGTGTAATATTGAATTGCGGATAGACCCTGGATATCACATTTTGGCGGCTCAGGGGCCTTGGCAGGACAATCTCTATCCGAGAAATAAACTAGCTCAAGTGTGTATCCACCAGCTACAACAAACTGCGCAACTGCCTTTGTGTAGAGTTAGCATCTGTGCTGATAATTTGGGAGGAATGCTTTGCATTCGGCATCCTGACGGCAGCGGTCACGACAAAATTGTGATCTGAAAACTCGTTCGTATTGAAATATGGTTTGATGGAGGATATACCCTGGATATCGCATTGCGAAGGGGCAGGAGTAGCTGTCGTTGATAGGCTGGTTGTAGTCGCTGGTGTTTACATTGAGGAACTGAAAGTCACTGGAATCAAAGTTCCAAGCGAATTTGTTGTCCCGGGGGAGGTAGTGAGACTTGACGCGGTTGGTGTCGAAGGAGTGGTCGTCGGAAAGATATCAGGTGTGGTTGTTGAAACGATAATGGATGAAATTGAGCTTGTACTTGATATTGATGTGAATGACGAAATATTGTCGGAGGCAGAGATGGGGGTTGTCGATCTTGATTTACAGCGCCGCTTTGCATGAACTGGAGGGGCGCCCAACCCCAGGACAGCGAGGACCAGGAGCGCCTTCAAAGACATTGCACCTGTCGGTCGCGGCCAGGTTTGAAGTTGAAGAGCGTATGTTGCAGAAGATCAATACCAAAATCGAATCTGGGCAGACCATCTGTTTTCATTTGTCGCGAACGGCTCTAGTCTCACTCTTCCTCACCCGACTTTGAGCTGATGGGAGCGTGGGCCCTCATAGGGCAGGTTAGCAAGATCAGCATCGATCTAGACGGCCGAGTTCAGGGGCATGTCTAGTTGCAGGTTCCATTTCGACGCCACAAGAAATAGTTCCGCCCTGGAAAGACGCTGGCTTTTAAGTCTCCAACCATCGATCAGCATACGCAGACTAAGCGAGCAGCTGAGGACTGCCACTTATTTTTATGGCCTCCCTTAATCTTCAGGTAAGAAAAGCCGGCATCCTCCGAGTCACGTAAGAAGTATCTTTGGATATACTAGAATTCAACCCATTAGGTTTTCCTAGCTGATTGTAGGGGTTCGGCTTTCAAGAGCATCTACCACTTAAGTGTTCACAATCTTCAGAAGACCGTTGATGTTCGTCTGAATCTCGCAGTGTAGAGAGCCATGGGGCGGAGAAATTGAAATGAGGGCTGCACTAGCTTAGGCTTAAGCATAATTCAGAAGCACTATTTGATGGACGTGCTTAACAGTACAGACTAACTTGCTAGCTTAGTCTTCTCCTGCGTACTCCTCCTTGAACTCGCATAAGTTCGGGCAAGCTCTTCGATGTATGTTATATTTGCATTGCCCGATTAATCTTCTGAACAACCTAGGAAGATTTTGGTTACGAAAGAAAACCAATCGACTAACACAGGAGTTATCTTGGAGTTGGAATGACGATCCATCAACGCACTGGTGCGGTCCGTCATATTTTGAGCTACCCTATACTCTCATCACCTGCATAGGTGGCTTCGACGCACAAGTTGATTTTCGAATAGTCATAGTGAAAAATAACAGTAGTCGTTATGGTGAGATAAATGAGTATCTTAAAAGGAAATGCCTTTAGCTGCTGTTTTTGAATTGCCGAGTGTAAAGCACTTTCGACACCATTGATACCTGAACCACCGTATAAACAGCATGAGCTTGCTGTACCGAAGTTCCACTGATTTTCAATAACACTGCCCTTCCCCTTTCCTTGTTGTGGCTAGGTGGCCATTCACGGCTGTAACATGTTACCTGGTATTTAGATGATGAGTTATCCAAAGAGACAACAATGATGAAAACAACCTTGGATTTGGTCACGTAATTCCCCAACCTCGCTTACGCTGTGCTGGGTTGGGAATCCTAAATAAGGAAGCATTTTCCGTAGCAGCCCCGCCAACGTGAACATCCATCGTGTAGCTAATCCCTCGAGCTGTTGGTTGATTCGGTTTGCTGCAGAATGTAATGGTGCTTATCAGGGCAACGCTTGGCTGCTAACCCCATGTGGTCTTCTTCCGCTCTAGAATGGTATTTTGAGTTGATAGGGCTATTTATAAAGCGGGCGTATTTGTGAACTGAAAACGACTGATGGACCTACAACAGCCAGTAGGCAAGACCTCTGCCCCCCTAATTTACTCACGGGACACATCGATGCTGCGAACCACCCATGTAGGTTTGGTGACGATACTCCACCGGCCTAGTACCGAAGAGTTGGAAATTAGGACCAACGGGATATTTGTAACTAACACTTTATAGCTAACATCAGTAATGGGAGGCTTCCGAATACCTAGCCATGCCCTCGCTACTCTGTTCCCTCTCACTCTCGGTTTTCTGTCGAGCAGCACGAAAAATTAAAACAATTACACACGCTTTTAACTTTCCCCTTCGTGATACAGTCTCCCTGGCCGACTCAGAGCTCGTGCTTCCGTACCTGAAACTGGCCGTCCCAACTCTTTTGCCATTTGAGCGAATAGACTATAAACATTTGATTGGCCCAGATCATGGCAACGGAACAGGGTAGTAGCGGACATGTTCCGCCGCAACCCACCATCCGTCGAGTTTTTAGCATGATGAAGGCCTACCTGAATGAGTTTGAGAAACAGACCCTCAACGGATTCAAAACTCTACGAGAGCAGTACCAAGAGAAGGACGACGAGACGAGCCTCGAAAATGCTACGGCAATGGACTCATATGACAAAGATTATAGCCTAGCTGAGAGAAAAAAATATCGAGGAAAAGTTGCAGTCTCTACTATCCCATCGGGCAAGTTTTCGGGCTGAGCACAACCAGGGAGAGGAAGAGGAGACGTGCGAGAAACGGTAACTGGAACTGTTGAGGCCGCTACGGATAGCGCTTTTCCATTCTTTCCCCATTGGTAGTTGGGATGGGATGATGTTGTGTGGAGCACAAAAGGTCCAGAAAGACACGGACCACGAGGAGCAACAGCCCGAGGAAGAAAATCAACACACCGTTGAAGAGACAAAAGACGAATTTGAAACAGTCAATGGCGCTGCCATCAACGGAAGTCCACCGCTTGAGGGCAGTAACAGAGGGATTCACGATGAAGAATCTTGTGACAAGGTTCAGGGTCAAATCGTCAACGACGAAGTGGCAGAGCCGAATGATATCCGGCCTGATATTATCTCTAGTAATTACGTTGATTCAGAGACTACTCGTCAATCTTCAAGGGAGCCTGAAGACAGCGGAAGGGACTCTCATGGCTTAGACTCTGAGTTTGAGCCTGAGATCGAAGACGATTCAGAGGAGGTTGAAGATGGATCTACACTTGGTGCGAGGGTAAACGAAGAATTTGTTATGCCAGGGGTAAGAGATGTGCCACCTGCATGGAGGATCCTTGATATGCTAATTAGTTAACAGAGCAAACGAAAACTCTCTCATGCGAGCTGTTCTCAGCCGCGAAAGAAGCCTTGCCAGTGGGAAAAATCCACCATCAAGTGCCAAAGCAAGGAGAGAACCATCCGATTTAAAGAGGTCTATGAAAATACTCGTGCTGGACGCAAGGAGATAATTGTACAGTTCCCTGCGAGTAACGGTCGATGGTATATAATTCGATGTGAGGAACACGGAATCGAATTTAGTGGCAGCAACCCACTCATGGATGCAGCATTTCATCTGGGTAGCCTTAAGCACGATAAATACTCAAAGGCCTACAAGGACGTTATCGAGAAGATGGGTATACGAGTCAAGTACTGTACGAAGAGTCGTGCAGAGCAAAACAATAACGCCATTACGAACAAAGCTGTTCAGAAGAACTCGCCAATATCGATGGATCGGACTTCAGATAGCAGTCGGAACACGGAAGATACCCTCTACGACGAGATAGGGCCTGAAATATCACCCTACGACGATTTTAACGAAGGCAACGAGAACTCATACGTGCGTCGTCAGCCTGGCGATATATGCCTCGTCTATCATTGTGGAGAATATATCCCAGTTCTTGTCCTTCCATTGGACAATATGCTTGGAATTGGGATCAACAGCGACATCAAGACACTGAAACTGGTCCAGACCATGCCAGAATGCTGTATCTATAACCAAGGCACAGGCAAATACATGTGGAAGGATGGGTACGAAGATGGTGGCCGGCTCGAATCGTTTAGAGCTCACCCTGGCCTATGCCTGACTCAAAGCACCCTGGAGTTGTGTTCTCCATTATGGGTAAAAGGAACAGACTTGGGAAACTTTGATCTAGAGGACCCTATCATCATGAAGCAGGAGTACTACCAGCCGCTATTGCGCCTCATACTGCAGGTACATAATAATCAGGCAGCTAGCAATGTAATAACTCCAGGCAACCAATATCCCTGCAGCTCGGGAAATATTGCAGATGGGACCGATGGCGAAAACTGCGTGAGCCCGAGAGTGCATGGCGGAGAGATTCAACCCGTTAATTCATCCAAGCAAGGCGATGATGTTGAAGACGGTCTAGAGGATGCCCGCTGTGACGAAACCGATCGACGAGTAAACCAAGAGGACAATCGTTTAACTTCGGATGATGAAAATGACCAAACCAATGGCCCTTCGAAATCAAGCGAGCTGAGCTCGCGTGGTCTCCAGCAAGATGGGGGTCAAGTGGATGAACCTCAGCCGGGAAGTGAGGCCAGCATGGATCGCTCGCTCGGATTGGATGAATCACACACTCTAAGTCAACAGCCGGTGTCAAACCACACATCTGCAGCTTTTGACGATAGGCAAATCAATGGCTCGTCTACAAACCCTACTACACCCTCAAGGGAGGCTACAGCCCGTGAATCAGACATGAGCCATGCGGAACCCGGGGACGAATCAATAGCAACCCCCTCAACGGAGAAAAGGAGCCTGAGTCCACCGCCGACCATCGTGAGATCAGCCTCAATCCAGACTATCTCATCCAATTCAGTTAGTGGAAGCGACTCATCCGACTCAGTTAGTGGAAGCGAACAACCAATGACAGTAGTATCTCGCGGCGATTCCGAGGGAATGATAAAGGATACAATGCGACTTTCAAATAGCCCAGAAAGACTGCCTATGATTAATTCCTTGGCACCAGATCACACTCCTGCGGGCCAAGAGGTGTCCACAGTTACGGGAGTTCCTCATCAGCAAGCAATGAAAGTTGAATATGCAGTTTATATACCACCACCTGTTGGAACTCAGTGTGCCATGCCTACAATGGGAAATATAGAAGGACCTAAGCAAGTTGCAAATGGTTCTTGGCCATCTACTTGCCCGGGAATGGTGGTTAGCCCCCCTGCCAAAATTCCAGCAACCACAACTCAGACACAGTTCATAGACTTAACAACTTCACCAGTCGAGGCATTCTCTTATTCCGCGCTCAACACTAGCAACCAAACTCCCCAAATGGAGAGCCACCAGATTGGCGAGCTGCCAGTTAATCGAAGCATGTCGCAAGAAGTGGCAAAGAATAGCTCCCAGTGGCCCAGCCATAATCAAGGGTGTCAGCCCCAGAGTCAGGTTCCGACTCAAGGACGGGTTGAGATACCGACGTACTGTACTCCGCCAGCGGGACACACTTTACATCAGGCCCAGATGCAATATCAGATCCAGACTGGATCTTATGCGCCGCCCCAACCTGGAATACACCACCCATCTCTTCACTCTCAATTTCGAGACCAGTCTCAATTCCAACCTGGGATACAATTCCAAGCTCATAATCAACCACGGCGGAGTATGCCAGCCCAGTACCATGCTCAGTCTCAAACTCACCTACAACCACAGTTTCCGAATCAAATCCATCCTGGCCCTCATAACCCACTTCAGTCTCCCATTCAGACTCAGCTACTGGCAGGATCACAGTCCCAGGTTCACTCTTACAGTCCAACACAGCCTTTCCCTCCAGTTCCCCCTTTAAACCAGGGACCTTATCAGCCTCAGGGACCGTATCAATCTCAGGGGCCACTTCAGTCTCAGGGATCATCTCAGTCTCAGGGACCACCCCAACCTCTACAAGTACTTCATGTTTCGTCTGGAGCCAGTGTGCAGACACAGCCTCAGCCGCAGATCCCGCCCCAAACGCAAGCTAGGACGCAAACTCCAACAGCTGCTGTCCCCAGATCCAATTCGCATCCGCCGATCCGGCCCCGTGCTCGTCGGACTCCCATCATCCATCTTCGGCCTCCACAGTCAAGGCAAGCCCAAGGCCAACCCACAACATCACCAATGAGTAGCGCGGGGTCGCCAACTCCCACCTCGACAAAGGAGGGACAAGTAAGCCCCGAAGTTTCTTTGACTTCCGGTTCCGGCCCCTACATCTCCCCTCCGTTCTCCGCGTCTACTACCTCACCCACCACGCCCGCCATGGGTGGCCTCCCAAGCCCCGAGGACGTCCGCGAACTCTTTGGTCCGCCGAAACAGACCGCCCTCCCTTGCATGTACGTGACACCACCGGCGAACCCGTCAGTCGCAGAGATGGAAGCGGAGCGAGCCCTGCAGAAGAACTGGCCCATGTTCCCGCGTGGACCGCTGAGAGACCACCTAGACGCGTATGTGCGGATGAATAATCGAGCCCCAGGTATCGAGGGCCTTAGGCTGGTGGGCAGTAGATCCATCTACTTTTGTCCATTCTGCCTGACAACTACGGCACAATGGAGTTCGGGGCTTGAGTTGATCAACCACCTTGATAGTATGCATCGAACCGGGTAATTCCGGCCACTTAATACTCGGTAGTGTCGATTGATGGACTGATGGATGTATGTTCCCTTCTCCTTCTCCTTCTTTTCTTTTCTTTACTGTTTTAGAGAGTCCTCCTGCACTGAATGGTTGAACTGTTTCACTTGAGAATTACTTTCGCGGTTACGTGCGAGGGGATACAGGCATGGAGTAGGCTGGTACCCGGGAGCAGCTTCATGTTGCGTGAAAGGGCTAGAGGACTGATTGTGTTCCGATGTTTATGTTTAGTGTAAGAGTACAGTGATAATTATTCAATATGTTCAAGTTGAGGCTTGCAAGGTACCAGTCAAGGAGCAGGCTGTGTGTGCCTGAATTAATTTTCATTTTCCTCATTACTAAGTAGACTATGAATCTTGCATCGCGAAATATTCCCAATTAGAGGGAGCAGTGCACTTGTCGGCATCTCATAATAACATCAAAAGTTCTCTGTGATGGAGAACTCGATTCGATGTTCGGTTGTTATTGGGAGGTTTTTTTTTTGGGTAGTTTTTTTGGGGACAGTTTCTTCGTTTGTTTTTGGTTATCTTCTTAGACGCGTTCGTTACAAGGCAAGCATAGCGGCGGCGACAGCCAAACCCGCGCCGATGAGCGGCTTGGTGGCACCACTGCCCCCATCGCCGCTCGTAGTCGAGGGCTGTGAGCTCTCTGTGCTGCTCTGGGTGCTGCCGGAGGTTTGCGATGCGGACGTCGCGCTACCAGATGAGCCTGAAGCGGATGACTCGGCGGAAGTGGTGCTTCCAAGGAGGCCGGAAGAGGTGACAGAGGAGAGAGTGGTCGGGACGGTGATGGAGCTGACAAGATCTGTGGTGGTACCGGACGTTGAGCCTGATGTCACTGTGGCCGAGCTCAGAATGTCCGAGATCCTGCTCAGGGCGCTGGATGGGATGTCGGTGACTGAAATAGGCAGAATGGAGTAGAAGCCGGTGGTGTCCTGCGCCGAAGCCAGGGTGGCGGCGGTGGCAAGGATGATGGGTGCGGACCTCATTGTAACTGGCGGCTTGCTGGGTGTCAAATTAAGTTGGATGAATAGAGATGGAACGAATCAGACTGCTGATGGATGGATAGACAGGGGGAGATGATAAGATGGATGAAGGGGGAGAAAGAGTGCTGGATTGGAGAGCAGATGTAGGTTACGGATTATATAGACCATCTTACGTGGCCACCTACAGATGTACACACTGTAGTGGCACAACGAGAATACGTACAGAGACAAAGAACAACCAGCATGGCGGGAAGAGAAAGCCAAGACGCGGGGGCTGGTGGTGCTGGAGGCGTCATCGCCAACCTCACAGGCTGTGATCGCCTTCACAACGGCTACTTATTGGGCAGCCGCCGGCACTCTGAAACACCCCATGATGGACAAAGAAGGCAGCTCCTAAGCATGACGTAAATCTTGTGCTTAAATCCCACCAAAGGTTCCCCGCCTGTGCGCTCATTGGCTTTGTTGGGCTGGAGCTGAAAGGGCAAGAGGAAGGTCATGCAAAAGGTCACGGCGGCTTTCCTCTTTGATTCAGTGGCATGACAGAAGCTCGTATTGTGTGTGCTGTAGCCGTGAATCGTGTCTGCCTGTGAGGCCTGAGCCGTACGACAGGGGGAGGGCTGATCGCTGGTCTGCGCCACTGCGGATCATGACACAGGGATTATTGGCCTTTTAGGCGGAGGCTGGCTGTAGAATTCATTAATAATAATAATCAACATGAATTTCGTCAATCTACCTCTGAGCTTAGCAAACTTTGCTATCATGTTGTGCCATTTGTGGCGTGGGTGTTCTACCTCAACAGTGTGACCCGAAGTTGAGCACTGCGCCTCCATACTTGAATTAATTGGTGAAAATTAGTGCATGAAAGTCTCACTGTTCTCGCCCACAGGGACTTTGTCTTGGGGCAGTGCTCACACTAGAATAAGCTTTGTACGCAGAAACCCGGCGGCTGATATGCACATGGATATTGGACGCGCCCCTGCATCCTGCGCTGCATAATGAATGTATGTGCGAATAAGCTCATCCCTCTCTATTATTCGCAATATCATACTGCGTGCGTTCCCGCTATGGAATGCTAGTCGACGATCGTCGCATCTGGTAGAAGGCCCTGTGTGTTTGCCTGCAGACGTGTCGAGAGTGACTGTGGCCGGACCTCACCATCTTCGTAGTACTATGACAGCATCCTCGGTGAAAGAAATGCCCGGTGCTGCCCGCCTAAATCACCCGAAGCTCGGTGATTCTAGGCTCCCTGAGGCGTCCTGGAATTCGGAATATCTTTGATACCTAGAATCTGACTCAAGCCCACAAAAATGGATGGAGATTTCGTCTATTTGTCCAGGAACGGGATAGCACATCTGGCATTGCCCCGTATTTGTCCCAGTGGAAGACATCCTATTGGTCCTTGGGAGGATAGTTCCTCAACGGATCATGGGATACACATATTCTGATATTGCCAGACACTCGATGGGCTTTATAACCGCCCTCAGCAGCTCGCTACCCGTTGCCATCTTCCCCTTTGATCTCCTCATTCTTTGAATTGCTCTTGGTCACTTCTTTGACCGATAATGGTGACACGAGAACGAGTTCATAAGGCGACACAAGCCCACGACACAACCATGGCTAATCCCAGCCAACCGACATTGGTACTGGTCCCGGGCTCATGGCATAGGGCTACCTGCTACAATAAGATCACCGAAATCCTTCAAGGAAGATACAAATTGAAATGTATCCAAGTCACACTTCCCTCTACAACCGGGAATCCCGATGCCACGTTCAAAAACGATGTTGACGCCGCCCGTGACGCAATATCTAGCGAAACTCGCGCCGGCCGCAACGTCGTGGTTGTTGCGCACTCATATGGAGGCTTGGTCGGGAACAGCGCAATCAAGGGTTTTGCACCATCGCACGACCCTTCCCTTGGTGACTCATTCCAGTCGACACCGACCACTGGTCAAGTTATTGGCCTGATTCTCATCGCCTCTGGCTATGCCCTTACTGGCGTCGCTTTCATGGACCCTTTCTTCGGCCATCCGCCACCTAGCTGGCGTATAAATAAAGAGACTGGGTTTGCCGATATCGTCCTTCCACCACGGCAGTTCTTTTACCACGACTTGCCGGAGGACGAGGCAGAGTACTGGGCGTCGCAGCTGACGCCCCATAGCCTCAAATCATTGTTCGAAGGAGGGGAGTATGTGTACTCTGGCTTTAGGGATGTGCCGTCATGGTATATCGGTACGATTGAGGATCAAGGGCTGCCGGTTGCGGCACAGCGAATGACAGTGGCCATGGCAAGAGGAATGGGAGCCAGTGTTGAGCACAGGGAGCTACCGACCAGCCACTCCCCGTTCCTAAGTCGACCCGAGGAGACTGTGGAAATCATGGTGGAGGCTGTCGAGGCCTTTACGGGGAAGCCGGTAGCGACAGATGGATCGAAGACGCAAGCACGTGGCACAGATGTGGTCATGCCCGAGGTGAGGCTTTGGAAGCCTTTTACGTGGTATAGGTTTGGGCTACCGTTTCTCTTTGGGCGCTTTTTGGGGAAGTGTGTATTAATCTTCCAATGGAGTAAAAGGCTTTGGAAGTCTAATTAGTACGGCGGATTCCGATGGTTGGGTTTGGCGGATATCGTTTCCTTATGTTCAAAACCTTGTGCGAGTAGGCAATATCATAGTAGACAATTCAATTCCACTTATGAATAGGCCTTGAATTTTCAACGAGAAGTATCGCAGTTTGATAAGCATAATCTCTACGTCAAAACTCAGCCGTTATGGGCTTGCGACTGCGCGAAGTCCTTCGGGAAAATGGGCCAATGAAGAGTGAAAAAGCAACATGATACAACCATTTGATTAGAATTCTGAAAATCCTAAGGTTCAATTATTGTCGCCCGGCGATAAAGTCACCATGGAGTTTACTGCGATTAAGGCTCAGAGCGAAAAAGCTTGATATTCGTATCATGGCCCTGCCGTCCGCATGATCTCTTTCACGAACTCTAATCCCTCTAATAATCGCTACTTAAGAGTTGCCATCCCTCGCATTCGAGAAAACACCCAACTTGCTACACAACCAAAGTTTAAACACTACCGCATACAACACCACACAAAAGTCTTCCAGCACAATACCACCCACACAGTCCATCAAAAGCCGAGTACCCGTCAAAAAATTACAACATTGTAATAACGGCATCGCCATATTCAATCCAAAATGTATCTAAAATACCCTACCGACCTCCCTTCTGCCACGGCTACAGTCCAAGGACTCCCCCGCCGTCCACTGCGCCTACAGTCGAGAAAGTAGTTCCTCTCCACCCTGGAAAGTTTCTCATCAAACTCAAGGAAGATGTTGATCCCGACATCTGGAGGCACGTCAAGTGGGACGAGGACATCCACGGCAAGAGCTCTGACGACAAGGGAATTTACACGGGTCTTGAGGAAGTTCTGAAATACTTGGAGGAGAAAGAGGGTTACATTGGTTCGTATGACGATGACGTTCTGGACCAGATGAAACAGCACCCAGACGTAGGAAAAGACCCTTTCAAAACTGATTTTGTTCGCATGCTAACTCTCTTGCAGACCGAATCTGCAGAGGACTACCTGTACACGTGGAACGATACGGTGCTCGGCAAGAATGAGCTTGGTGAGACGATTGTCAAGGATGTGCCACTGTTCGGAAACGAAAAAGTATACCAGGAAAAGGGGGGCCATAAAGAGAAGGGTAAGGGAAAAGGAGGAGAGGAGAGTAAGGACGAGGGGGGAAAGAAAGAAAAGCTTAAGAAGCAGAAGGAAAAGGAGACACAAGAGGGGCAAGGGAAGGAGCAAGAACATCAGAAGCAGGAAAAGTACCAGGATGATCAGATAGAAAAGGAGAAAGAGGAGAAGAAAGATGAGCAGGAAGAGGAAAAAGAAGAAGAAGAAGAAGAAGAAGAGGAAGAAGAGGAAGAAGAAGAACAGAAGAAAAAGGAAGAGGAGAAGGAAGAGGAGGATAGAAGAGCAGCAGCAAAGAAGGAGCAGAAGGAGGAAGAGGCTATCGAAGACATGTTCATGTCAGACGCTGAGAAGAAAGCGAGAGAGAGGCACAGGATTAAAGAGGAGGAATGGATTGAATGGTATCACTGGCTTGCTGTGCTTCCATTGTTCACGTGTGTCGTCTCGTAGGAGACGAGGGTTGTGGTATCCTTATGTAGTCATGCCTTTTTTTGTATAATCAAATGAAGGTTTCTTTATTAATGAGAGCAGTTGCCCTTATCTTGTGGTAATGTGGTCTAGTGGATGTTGCAAACAGGGAGCCGCCTACGAAATGCCTAAGACATGAACGGGTGTGGTTCGATGGATGTGGAGGTTACGGGTGAGGAAATAGCCACTGAAAGACGAGCCACATTGGGGACTAGATCAAACCGACTAGCCTATCCTAAATAGAGAGGGAGATGTAAGGGAAACGTGATTTGTGGAAATGGCTTAATTAGCCGAACATGGATAAATTGGAGGCTTGTGTGTGGATGAAACGTCTTCTCTATCTATCGCGGGGGGTTTTGAGAATATATAAAGATGATGACCTGGGAGACTCACATTGCTGGATACGTTAGAAAAGGATCAACCTGAGCTATGATCCCGATAGTAACAATCATACAACCACATGCGTCTCAATGATATCATGGTTCGACCGGGAATCTATTGTGCGATAACGCTTCTCGGTGTCCCGGGCTATGCATCGCTTTCTCAAACACTCCCTGAGCCGTATCTTCAGGTTCCAGAAGCTCGGCAGCTTGAATGGCATAGTCTTGAATATTACGCCTTTGTTCACTTTGGACACAACACCTTCACGGGCGAGGAATGGGGCCGTAGCCAGAGTCCGCCGGACGTTTTCAACCCAACCAGCCTCGATACAGACCAATGGGCTCAATCGTTTGCCAAAGCAGGCATGGAAGGGATGATCCTGACAGCCAAGCACCACGATGGGATGGCTCTGTGGAACAGCAGCACAACCACATACAAGATTGCCAACTCGGCATGGGCAAAGAATAGGACAGAGCAGGGTCTCGATTCAGACGTTGTGCGGATGGCAGCCGAGTCGGCCAAGAAGTACAGCATCCGGTTCGGCATCTATCTTTCGCCGTGGGACATCCACCGGGACCCGGCAATGCCCAAACCAGGCCTTGCTGGAACGATCTTTGACGAGCCGCAAATCTTTGGCGATGCGTCCACAGGGGACTACAACGAGCTTTATTCCCAGCAGCTGAAAGAACTTCTCACCATGGAGCTCAGCGATGGATCCAAGATAGAAGTGTTCGAACTCTGGCTGGATGGCGCAAGCGGTTCCGACACAGTGCAGACATTTGACTGGGCCCGATACCGAGACATCATCCGGGAACATCAGCCTGAAGCTGTGATGTGGGGTCACCAAGGAGTTGACGCTCGCTGGGTTGGGAACGAGGATGGGTACACGCTCGAGACTAACTGGCATACCATCAATGTAACCCAGGATGATGCTCGCCTGAGTGAACAGGACTTAATGGTTGGGGCACGCGATGGCACATACTGGACACCGGCGGAATCAGACGCACGGATTCGAGCTGGGTGGTTTTGGCATGAGGAAGAGAAGCCCAAGGCAGGTGACGCTCTGATGGACATGTACTTGAAGACGGTCGGCCGCAGTGTCACATTGAACTTGGATGTGCCACCGGATACGAGAGGGTTGGTCGAAGACGGAGATATTGCTTCGTTGATGGAATTCAAGGACTTGCGCGAATCATTGTTGGGCAAGGGGATCCTTAAACCAGGGGCGAATGTTACAACGAGTAGCGTCCGCGAAGGTGATAGCGACGCCTATGGCCCCCAAAACTTGCTGGATGGGCGAGATGATAGTTACTGGGCTTTGGACGATGATGAAACCACCGGATGGGTCGAGATTAACCTTGACTATGAGCGCCCTGTAAGTGGCTTCATCTTGCAAGAGCATATCACGCTCGGCCAACGCGTCGGAAGCTACACAATCGAGGCTTTCGTAGGCGGCGAGTACACGATCGTTGTCAATGGGACCTCGATAGGTTACAAGCGCATTGATGTCCTCTCAAATACAGTGAGCACGAGCCAGATTCGCCTCAGCATCACTCAGTCAAATGCAGTACCAGTACTTCAACAGTTTCAAGTACTTGGGTCAAGCGATACTTCAAACACGACTCGTTGATCAGAATGCATCCTGGTATAGAGAGTTTTAGGTAATAAGGTGATAAGAAGAGTATAAGAAGAGCATTTCGGTTATTTGCATGTAGTATCAGACGCAGAACACGCCTAGATGTAGCAATGCTGCCGGATAGAAAGCTGATCAGATGCTATCGTCTGCAAAGTAGCTCAATATCTGATCTGCGTTTTTCAGGGTGGCTTCCAATTCCTTTCTCTCCCTGGGGTAGCGCCCTATGTTGTTGTTTATTTCTAGGATAGAATCTAGGAGATATTCTTTCTCTTCGCTATTGGCAGCCTCATAGCTAAAGAATATCGGCCTTACCATGTCAATAGCAATGACCGATTCCAAAGATCGCACGTATGGTATCATCTTCCAAACATAGACGCTGACTTCCCTAAACTCGGTTGAAAGGGTGATGTCCAGAGCGCCCCATATGTCGACCAAATTGCTTATCATTCGCATGATGGCTAGACGAACAAGGAGAATTTTCTGATACATTGATGCAAGAAAGACTGAATCGAAGGAATATTTGTGTCCTGTGATGGACTCATCATCGGGAGTTTTCGTAATGACGCCTTCTTCAAGCGCCTTTTCCCATAGTCTAAAAGGCTTGTCTTTGAGCGCTTCTCTGAGGCACTGCAGTTCGTCGCAGATTTGAAGGGCTTGGGCGGCCGTTTCAGTTGTCGAAGAATAACGGCATACTTGTTGATACTCTGGAAGTAGGGCATACAGCTGTTTCGAACACCCATAGAGAACCCAGACGTCATCGATCAAATATGGGCGGACATCATTGAGGGGCACCATATGATCCGCGCAGTAAGATAAAGCCTCTTTCCATGGTGATTTATAAAGAAAAGCATTTTCTTTGTTTCTAGAGTCGTCACGTAACTAGTATGAGATTTGCCTGTTAGATGCAAACTCCCCCAAACGCTTAGAAAAGAGGAGGTACCTACCAGAAGCCCGTGGACTTCGTTTGTCGCAGCAACATCAAGCTCATCCTCAACATCGGGGGGGCCTCTCTGACGAAATACCTCTCTTATCGCCTTGAGGTGAATTCCCCTCTGATGAGGGTCACGATTAAATAGCCTGGTTGTTCGTTCAAGGAGTACCATGGCAGCTAGAGTCTCTACGTCACGATGTTGATCGTTGAGCAAAGCTCGCCCAAGGCTTCTCAAAGCCTTCCCGTACTGCGGCATGCCCATGAGCCCACCCTGCTGGAGATCGCGGCGCCGAAAACTGGACCATGCGGAGCAAAACAGATCTGTTGAGTCGCGTAGACAGGGACTTCTAGCGAGACGTTTCGGCAGCTCCGGCAGGTAGGTCATGTAAATGCCTGCAACCCCTATCCGGCCGCGCTCCATGTTGCCGACGAGACGTAACCCAACGCGATCAGCGACAGTAGTAGGGTTGCTTCTGGGAGTGGCCTGTAGGAGGCCGTACCCGGCACTTTCATCGTCAACCTTCGCATACTGAACTTTCCGCAGACGTAGAGAAGACCCTGAGTGGTTAGTTTGTGGCGATCCCTTCCTGCCCGAACTCACGTCCGAGGTTTTGTGGACAATGAACTTGATGAGAGATGTTGGCCCGGGGCATTTGACGTTCATCTGTTTACACTGAGCGCACGTTGGCCATGTTTCGTCGCACTAGACGAGCTATAGGTCAATTTCTGAGTATGCTTCAAGAGGCGGAAGGTCGAGGCACACAGCATACCTTGATCCTCCTCTGCTTACAGATACGACACCCTGCGGATTTTGGCACGCCTGGCATTACTGAGATTGCGCCCTTGACTCAGGTACCAAGTAACTAGAGGTGCGATGAGACCAGCCAAAGCATACATATAAGCACGAGCAAGAGAGGAGTTTGCCTTAATTATAAACTGGCAATATTAAATATCGCAGGAAAAGATGCTCTAAAAATACAAGGGCAGTGTGTCATGACGAAGGGAACATATTTTGGGAAAATTTGGCCCCATCTTGCCAGGGCTCGACTCCAATCAGATTCTCTGTCTGCTGCCAAATACCTAGCTTGCTTATGTAGAGATTGGTGTTTGCTAACCAGGACAAGCTAGGGCTTTAGTTCATCAGTCCTGAATAGGATCACCTCGCGCAACTTGCCCCTTTCGGCAACATTGCTAGGCTGGTCGGGGTTAAGTTGAAGAAACCACGAGTGCCCCCGGTAAACAAAAGAACACGGCAAGTTTACTATACCATCACCAACACAATCAAGGAGAAAACATTCTTCTTCTTCTTCCAAGTACGGCGTGTGGTTTGCCTAATCGGGAAACTCAAGAGTATGATAACCCCTCACCACTCACTAGTTGTATGAAGGTGGTCTGAAAGCGAGAAGAAAAGGCCTTTACTTGGGGGATATAAGCTCGTAAACAACTTACATCGCCGTCATAAAAGAATCACATAACTTCAGAAACAGCGATGAATAGATTGTACGGTTCGCTGCCTTTTACATCGAGGTTTCTGACGATATACGACGTTTGCTTGCGACTCTCCCTATATTTCCATTCTTCAACTCTTATACTAACGCAGATTAGCGGTCTTGCAAGAAATGTTACCATCTTCGCATTAGTCCGAGATAAATTAATTCTATAGGTACTTAGAGCATATTGAAACGCTTGGGTCTAATTTTTTAGACCAACATTGGTCGGTTAGCCAATCTAGAATGACCTTATCGACTGAGTTGCTTGTCCAAGAACTCAGTACGCGCCAGCTCCTGAGATACATCATTGAGGCATCAAGAGTGTGTCAATGCTGTGGAATTGCCGTAATACTGATAATCCAACTATAATGCAACGAGATCAAGAGTGGGAAAACTATCATTCGTACTTGCTACTGATGTTCGGGGTTCACCCATATCCTCACCACATGAGCTATTCGCAATTACGCCGAGTGCGGGAGGGGCAGTGGCAAGAGCAGACTGAGAAGTTGCTATGATGAACTGTGCAGGTCTGGGACGTTCTAGGTGTGAGTTCTATTTGTTTGTTGGTAATGGCTGGTCCACACTGTGGTCCTATTTGAGGGGAAACAGGAGCTATGGTGAGATTTCAATCTCTAGAATTGAGAAGCATCCCTACGTCCCGCAACATTATCTTGATCGAGATGAATTTGATCATAAAACGTAGAGTCGCCCTGTCTTTTAGTGTGGAGCAATCCGGACATTGCACCTACATATTTAATATTTTTTGGTATTTTTTTTTTTTTTTTTGCCATATGCAAGGGGTATATCCCAAGATCAGGCTACACGTGACTTGTTGCGCACTTTTCTTTGGACTTCAATATCCAACCACCACACTTCACTATTTGGCCACCTGCCTCCACTTGACTGTAGCTTAACCCAATCATATTCCCTCTCCGGGGGCTCTCGCCGCCCCCGAAACCCCCGGAACTAACCCTACTAACCCCTAACCCAACCCCTAACCTAACCTAACCAATCGTAGGGGGGCAGATTGTTGGGCTTCAGCCACATTTAGGTGGCCAAATAGTGAAGTGTGGTGGTTGGATAGTAGAGTCCTTTTCTTTTTCAACCAAATTTCGGTCTATACCCAGCCTCTAACTCTATTTTTGGACCTCCAACATCACACAAGTCATATTTGATACAATAGTGTCGAGGACTACGATCAGTGGCGGATTGGCTTTTCATGCCGCCATGGTCTGCGATTCAGCCCTCCTCCTGATTTGGGAGAGATTTGTCAGTTCTCAGTCTTTACTTTGACTGTCTATCCCTTCAACCTTCGCAGCCCCACTTTACTTTGACCTCCCCTTGTTTGACAGTGAAAGGCTCTGAATCATCAGATCTAATGTTGGTAATTGGTGAGTCAAACGTTCATGCTTTCTGCCTACCATTCTCGTCCAAAAGTCTCACCCTACACGCGGTCCGCAACAGACTGCCATGATAGTGAAAGGCATTGTCAATGTTTTCACCGCGGTTGATAAGCGATTTCTTAAGCCTAGATTCCGACGAAATTTGATATCGCATATATAAAGGGAGTTCAAATGGTACTAGTGGTCATGTCCAAACCACTCTTTGCAAATGGGACTTTGGTAATTGCTAGTAACGGGCATATCCCGCACGTCTATAAATACTTGGTAAGCTGTGCTGAGCGGGTCGTCATGCGGAAGTTTGCGGAAGTTCCAGTTTGCGCTATCAATCAGAAGCCCGAACCAAAAAATGACCACCTGTCTAAGGAATCAAAGTGTCTTCATAGCGGGAATTGATCTCTACAAGATACCTACTCATTATTGCAAAATACTTAACGTGACTGAGGTCCATGAGTCAGCCACGGAATGCAATGCTGTAGGTAGCCAGGTCGTAAACCGGAGGCGCATCATATTAGATGTAAGTATTCTCCTCCAGATAAAGGGGGCTAGTAGTCATAGTACCGTCTTGTGTCCTGTATTATGACTCTTCAAAGTGATTCTATACGAAGCTACTTCTTTTTAAATTGAGCTTAGGAACACACGCCGTTCCCAATTTCAACCCATCCAAGCACCTCATCGATGTAATTCAAATTGGTGTAATGCCCTTCAATGCTGAGATTCATACCAGAACAGGTTGCCTTTTATAGAGTAAAATGGAATTCTATGAATATTTATCCCTTGCATTTACGACTTTCAACAGATACGATTCGGGCTATTTCAGGTTAGACTTTAAATAAACATCCTTTTATGATATCTTACTACTTTTATTAGCATGGACCTCCTGCACCATTGAATCAGACCATGCAGCATGTGTAAAAAGTTCACACGCAAAAATGATTAACGAGTACAACGCATTGTGCAAATATATCCTTGCCACATCATTACGCTACGTTGCCCATTGTCGTGTCCGGGGGTGAACAACCCTACTCTATACAGCCTTGCTGGGCGTAAAAGGGATGAAATCAGCCCATCTGCTTGGATGCCAAGGTGGCGAATGATTACTGACCGCGGCTGAAACCCGGGGGGTCGGGTTACATATCCTTGTCTGCAAGATACGTCCGTTTTCAGCAGAGAGAAATAATATTTTTAAGAATTCCTTACGCAAAAATCAGATGACCGTTAGGTTTTTAGCAGCATTATTTGTTGTTCAATGTACTGAAGTTCATTCCTCTGGCGATTTCTTTACTACAGACGCTTTTGCTAACATCGATGAATTGCTGAAATCTATATCCTTTCCTTTCTCGTTGTGTCTGAGTACTATTCGCCATCGAAAGTGCTGGTATGGTGTCACGGAATGTGTTGATAGGCGGGGAGAAGGCTCTGAACCAGGACGAACCAGCCGGATTCTCAGGTCAGTCAGACTCGACTGTTGAGCTGACGCCAATCAAATGCATCCCGGCCGATACAGCCTCCGAACCACAGAAGCATGCTGTTGATGGCAGCCTCCCGTTTCTTACGAAACAAAGTGAAAATGGTTCCGGTGTCCAAAGACTGGAAGCGAAAACATTGCCAAAGCTTTCAGAGTCAGCGATTCCGATGAGAGATCCGGGACGGGGTGGGGGTACAGCCGCCAAATGGCGTCCTTTCTGGCTGCGACGGGCTCTTCTTGGTCCCTTTTGCGTTTTCTTTCTCGCCTGTGCCATAGCTCTTCCAGTGATTTTACATTTTTCACAAAAGAACCAAGGACTTGGCATCGTTCGTCGGGATCTAGGTCAGCTATGGAGGTTTGGGCCAACCGCGAGTATGTTTGTGTCTTGACATATCATTCAATACCTTGTCGTTTCTGACCTGTTTCTTTCTGCTTTTAGTACTAACCGTTATCGCGGCTCTATGGGCGCGTGTCGAGCTACAAGCAATGCGATTTATGCCGTGGATTCCTATTCAACCCCAACACAGGCGAACTTTGTCTCGCGAGGAATACACACTTGACTATACCTCTATGCTACCTCATGAGGTACTTATCAAATCATTGGGCAACAGGCACTTCTTCGTCTTCTTCGCCGTTGTTTGCTCGATATTCATAAAGGTTATAGTGATTCTATCAGCCAGTGTTTTCGAGCTTTCATACATTCAAGGCGCACATTCTGTTGATTTGAGAACGCTCGATTCGTTCAATATCCTAACCACAACCCCGGAGTCACGATCTGTTTCTCTCTCCACCCGAGATCTTTACTCAGATGTGTCATCTTCACAAGCCAACATCTCTGCAACAACTCCATTCTTTCACGCACGAGCACTTCAAGACTTCAACATGAGTTTTCCGTTTGGAGTTTCCGAGCTAGGTGCCTATCAGACTTTCATGCAGGCAACGAATGATGGAGCACGTGGAAGTGTTAATTCACCAGTGACGGCCACAGTAGACGGCCTATTTCCCGAGACGGAATGCCGCCTTCTGCAAAGCTACAAATTCAACAACATCACGGAAGAAGAGCGAAAATCTAAGAATGGCTCTATACCTACTGTCAGCTTACAATTCGAAGGCTGCCCAGAAACAGACATACGCGTCAACGTCTCAATTGTGCCTGTGGATTATCAAATAACCCGATGGACAATCGCAAATTCCTCGACAAGCCGCGAAAGATGCTCGTCGTTGGAGTCTGAGTACGAACAGTTCTATTACGTTGCAGAGTCTTGGAATACAGCCCGTAGTTCCAACTTCAGACCGATACAGAGTTTGGACAAGGTGGCCGCTGTGCTTTGCTCAGTAGGCATTCGGTCATCAAGAGTAGAGATCACTGATGATGGTATTAATCCAGCCTTGAAAATGTCACCAAGCCAGGATGGTACGCCCGTTAATACCCACTTCTGGTCTCTTTTGGCCGAGTCTATACCAGTATCAAAGGGGCTCTGGGACAACATAACGCGAACCGCTCCCTATGGACCTATCATTGCATTAGCCGATTTCAAAAAGACAACACCACAGCAACTAGGGTCTTCACTCTACGAGAGCAAGATTCTGCAGGATGTCATTTCGAACCTTACAGAAACCATTGGCCCTTTTGTTGCGCACTATCACTTCAAGAAAAATCAGAACCAAACTCTCACAGGTTCAATTATCCGACAAACGCCACGACTTAAAGTGACACGCAGTATCTGTATTGCGATGGCGGTACTTTTCGGAGCATTGACTCTTATTACGGCCTGGATGATGCTTACAGCTCGAGGCACCTTTGGGGCTTGGCCCAGAAATCCCACCACAATATTAGGATCGATGACCTTCTTCTCAGATCGGGAATTGAATACAGCGCTGATCCCCGATGATGCGCAGAGCACCAGAGACGAGTGGGACCGTACTGAGGGTAGCCCCTTTGCTCTTGAGACCTGGCTTCGTGCTTTGTTTTCCGCATATGCCCTAGCACTCATCATCGCCCTTGCAGTCACCCTTCGAATCTCAGAAATTTCCGATGGAATCGCTACTGTTGACAATGACACCTTGTCTATTTGGTGGAAGTCGATACCTGCATTGGCGATGTTCCTAGTTGCGTTGTATACTGCTTCGGCTGCAATGGCGGTGCGGGATCTCGGTGTTCTGTTTCAACTCTCGATAAAGCCCTGCAGTATTCGGAACATCGACATGTCCTTCTTGGATATGTTTGGCCTCCAAGCACTATATCACTCCTTTCGACTAAGGAATGTATCAATCATTCTGCCCCAGCTCCTTGCCATTTCTTGTGCCTTCTTGACAGCCTTGTCAACAATCTTATTCACCTTGGAGCACGCTCGAAACACCACGACAGAAATGACAATCCCGGCGGGAGATAAATTTACAACCCACACCCAGCAAGAACTTTCCGCCATGGACAACTATACAGCAATTCTGGATAGTATAGGTGCCTTGATTATGTCGAAAGAAAAATCAAACCTCACCTGGCCTGAGAACACCTACAAGGATTTGATATTTCCTCGTCTCGAGTTGAGTAATATCGAAGACCAGATATTGAGCAACGATATGTCAGTCAGTGTCGAAGTTACAGCGGCCAAAATTTTCCCAGAATGCCGTCGAGTCCCCGGCGAAGAGTTCAAGGCGGATGTGAATTTCACAGCCAAGTCAGGGCATCTTCCCAACACCAATCTCACAGTTACTCGAGATATCACTTGCGGAAATGGGACTAAGTTTCCCCTCTCCAGAAGTCTGACCTGGAATAGCAGCGAGAGTGGCTTTGCATATGTCGCGACAAGTTTTCCATCCGACGATGACCATTACGGCCTCATGCCCTGCGATCCCAAAAGCGAATACACGAAGCGCCCGCTTCCGCCTTGGAAGCTGAGAGACTATTTCTGGGCAAATGTGTCAGTCTCAAATCGTCGCCTTGAACACCACTCTTATTGGAGGTGCAATTACTCCTATTGGGAAGTTCCAACCACTGTCAATTTTGTTCATTCGAACGGAAGTCTACACCTGGATTACAACAATCTCCCTTCTTCGGATGATTCTAAGCGAGTCCCATGGAACACTCCCATGAGTCTTATTGGTTTAAGTGACCCGTTCCCTCTGCCAGGAGACAGCAATATAACGTTGAAAACGACCACCTCAATGTTCAGACCGTTCTTAGAACCATTTGGCAGCGTGAAGATGGAGGCCTTCGGCGACCCGAACCAAGAAGATACAATTCTTGACAACTTGCACTCACTTCATCGCATAGCATGGGGCCAGTTGGCAAGTCAGCTGGTTCGCTCAGATGAGGTTGACCCTGCAACTCGAGCTATGGTCAACGCCAAAGTACGAGATAATCAGCTCTATCGACTATTCCAAAATCGTGCTGTCACCATTGCCCTGCTGATTATAATAGGTTTGGCATTCATTGTCAATCTTTGGGTTCTAATCTCAAGTGCACTCCGAAAATTCTTTGGAAAGCGACTGTTACTCGACATGGAATTCAAGGGTCTGGCACCATGCGGGGTCAACAGTATTGCGACGATGGAATCGTTGCTCCACGGTTCTAATACCCTATCCGCAATGCCTCAGGAACCGTATAATATATCATTTGAAGAGCTGGACGACCATTTTAGATCCGCCCGGTTCCGCTTCGGGTGGTTCATGGGGAAGGGGGCAGAAGGGAGAGAGCTGACTGTTGGGGCCTTGGATGACGACAAGTTTCCATTCCTTGGCAAGAAGTAGTAATGGCTAGTTGAGATACTGTGAGTTTATGAAAGCTGTTCTTGCTGTAGCCGTCCAAACACTTAACATAGCGGGCTACTCACTGCAGCAAGACGGACGATCAGATTCCGTTGAGTTCTATCAGTAATAACGAGGTAAAAATTTAGTGGTGGGAGCTTGGAAAATATTAGTCAATAATTCTTCTCATTTACTAAGTATTTTGTGAATACATTACCTCAAAGGTTTCCCAAGCAGTTGATTTTCACTACGCTCTGTTGCCCCACGGC
Organism: Clonostachys chloroleuca; assembly: GCA_037952775.1. Lineage (NCBI taxonomy): Eukaryota > Fungi > Ascomycota > Sordariomycetes > Hypocreales > Bionectriaceae > Clonostachys > Clonostachys chloroleuca. The sequence continues at coordinate 30,733,352 of JBANAY010000003.1, forward strand.
TATGCTCACCCCCTCCACAGAACACCAGATCTCATGATTCCAACTACTAAAACAACACATATTTCTTAGTTGCAATTATCTATATCACTTGCTCACCATTTGTTCAATTTTGATAGAGCCCAACTCGCCAAAGTCTACGACAAAAGCTGGCGCTGTCTCTAACATGGATTCAGAAGGTGGAGAACATCACATCTTGTGCGTGATTGATCATGGTTTTCGCCTTCGTCATCCGTATGAGGAAAGCCCAGACGAATTCAGTGACACGATTGAAAGAAATCTGAAAAATAGCGTCATTGACGGACACAATGGTAAAAATACGGCAACGGGCCTCACTGAAGTTGATACTAAACGGGAAATTCGGAGAGCCAGATATAGCGGCCCGATCGTTCCGATGGATATTTCGGCTGATGATGGGTGCGAATCTCCCACACGTGGAGTACTAAATCCCTAAGATCCTAGGACCAGGGTAAGATGAATGGTCCCGAGAGTGTAACATGGCTAGTCTTGAAAGCAAGTGAGTTCTTTTGCATATCTGAGCGTGAATGTGAAGTATGTAGTTTCTGGTGAAGCAGAGTTGCTCCCATATGCGGAGTTCTTTACTCATTGACCGGGGGAGCTTGAGCAGATATGCCAAAGTGCTGTCTACTCGAAATAGTTTAATGAATTGCCTCATCTGAATCTACAATTTTCATCCTTGCCTCAATCGCGGCAAATTCAACATGTATCCGGTCAATAGTCTCAGGGGCCCATGTCGGGCGGAATTTGATGGCACCGTAACAACCAGTATAAGCTTATCCTTCCATTGGGTGGTTGATGCGGAAAGGATGCATTCAGCCCCGGACAACCTCCTCCCCTCAAAATCGTGAGTGATCGTGCCACCGTAGGCTTGAGCATGACGCCATAACGAACAATTGAGCATGATTTTTGCCGGACGCATGGCCCTTCCTGCCGACTTGGACGGCTTTGAACTCTAGGTGCTGATCAGCCAAGTTGTTTCCTTACAGGGCTGTCATGGAACGTAGCCTCCGAAATGTAGGCCTGCCAATCTCCATAAATTCGAAACACAAGCCCACATCAACTGTTCAAGTGAGACCTTGGCGACCGCAGTTTGCATGAGTACACTGTCACCGTGTCGATCAATTGCCAAAGGGCCCGGGAATGTCTGAGGCCTCTCCGAAGGTCTCAAGGCAAACTTACTCCGAGCTCCTTTCGAGCCTTCTGGCCTCATTCTCGTGCAGCGAAAAAAAAGTATATATAAACTGCCATAACCAAGTCAGAAGATAGATTTCGAACAACACCATCAAGGGATCCGCACACAAAATCAAAGCACACCATGTCTCTCCGCGTTCTCTTCTCGGCTTCTGCCCTTTTCGCCGCTGGCCTTTGCGCCCCTGCCCCGGAACCAACGGCTGCCCCTGATGTGACAGCCACGTTCGAGGGCAACCCGTTCGAAGGCGTCGATCTGTGGGCCAATGAGTACTATGCTTCAGAAATCCACAGCCTGGCCGTGCCTCAGCTTTCCGGGGCCTTGGCTACGGCTGCGGCCAAGGTCGCGGAGGTGCCAACGTTCCAGTGGATGTGAGTCGAGCTGTATTGCTTTCTTGTGGTCGTTGTTGTTTACTGACACTATTTTCTTTCTAGTGACACCTTTGCCAAGATTGATTCGATCGCGGACACTCTGGCAGACATCAGAGCGGCCAATGCGGCCGGAGGCAATTACGCGGGACAGTTTGTCGTCTATAACCTCCCTGACCGTGATTGCGCTGCTGCCGCGTCCAACGGCGAGTATGCAATCGACGACGGCGGCGAGGAGAAGTACAAGGGATACATTGACAAGATCCGAGCGCTGTTCGTCGAATACTCGGATATCCGCACCATCCTCGTCATCGGTAAGCTCCGACACACGCTACAAAATGAGATGAAAGTAGACTGATTTTTGACATCTCCCAGAGCCTGATTCTTTGGCAAACCTTGTCACCAACCTGAATGTCGCGAAATGCGCAAATGCCCAGCAGGTCTATCTCCGAAGCACCAACTACGCAATCACACAGCTCAACCTTGACAATGTGGCCATGTATCTCGATGCTGGTCACGCAGGATGGTTGGGATGGCCAGCGAACCAGGCCGGAACAGTCGACCTGTTTGCCAAGGTCTACAAAGACGCCGGATCTCCCAAGTCTCTCCGTGGACTCGCGACCAACGTCTCCAACTACAATGCCTGGAGCCTGTCCAGCGCCCCCTCGTACACCACCCCCAACGAGAACTACGACGAGCAGAAGTACATCAACGCCATCGGGCCCAAGCTTCAGTCAGCCGGCTGGTCCGGCGTCAAGTTCATCGTCGACCAGGGCCGCTCCGGCAAGCAGCCCACCGGTCAGCTCGAATGGGGACACTGGTGCAACGCCATCGGCACAGGCTTCGGACCCCGACCAAGCACCAACACTGGGAATTCTCTCGTCGATGCCTTTGTGTGGGTTAAGCCCGGTGGCGAGGCCGATGGTACCAGCGACACGAGCGCTGAGCGCTATGATCACAACTGCGGCTATGAGGATGCGTTGAAGCCTGCTCCCGAGGCTGGAACTTGGTTCCAGGCGTACTTTGTGCAGCTTCTTAACAACGCCAACCCCTCTTTCCTTTAAGTGAAGAGGCAAGGTGAAGAGAGTGACATGTGCGGAAAGTCGGTTTCAAAGTGAATAGTTTCTCTTTCCTGTATATACAAAGTCAGATTGTCTATAGCCACAAAAGAGTATCCTAGCTCAATTTCATACTCATCTAAAATGAATCGCAAACCCGTAGACGTGATTCAGGGCAAATTTCATGAGATTGAAGATCCCCCGGACTTATTTAACCCAAGAATCCGGTTCGTAAGTAGCCTCACAAAAGTCTGGGAAATGGGGAAACTTTGTTCTCCCATGTGGAACTGCCCCATCTTGGCCTCTTGATTCGGGTCTCCAGATTGGGGCATCCCGTCAACTGGTCAGATCACGATGAGGCATCAGGAAAATATCACCCCGCAGTCCCCGCTCCCCCCATCTTAAGTGAGGGACGCATCCTTGAAGACCGAGACCAGACCAGACGAAAATCCCTCTTGTTAATCTTACCATCTAGCCTAACATCCATAATTAAGCCTTAAATAATGGCTTTCTCCTCCCGATTGGTTATTATTGCCGGCGGCATAGGTATGTCCAGAATCCAGCTAACCACCAAAATGACCCTTGAGTGGACATCTCAACTGACCAGACAGGCGGCATCGGAAGCTCGGTGGGCAAGCTTTTCCGCGAACAAGGGGCAAAATTAGCCCTTCTGTATGCTCCATTTGAGGCAGACAAAGTTGCTCAGACTCTAGAGGAGGTATATGGCTCAAAAGACCACCCGGATGTCAAGACCTATGTCTGCGACATCACGAGCCCCCAGTCTGTCCAAGAAGCGTTTGACGCCATCGCTGCGGATAACGCAGCCTTCCCCAGCTTTCTGGTCAACAGTGCTGGATATGTCAACTTGAGTCCTCTCGAGGAAACCACCCCGGAAGATACTCTGCGCCATTACATGATCAACTTGTATGGGCCTACCCTGACCGGTCAGGCGTTTGCTCGGCTTTACATCAAGGCAAAGGCCGACAAACCAGACGGCCCTGGTGGAAGAATCGTCAACATTAGCAGCCAGGCTGCCCATGTAGCGCTGGACTACCACGGTGCCTACTGCGCTTCCAAGGCCGGACTCCAGGGCTTGACAAAATGCCAGGCGAACGAGTGGGCGAAGCACGGCATCACCTCCAATACAGTCAGTCCAGGCCCTGTTTGGACTGCTCTGGGCAAGAAGGCATGGGCGGATGACAAGGTTCGAGAGGAGTGAGTTATACCATGATTCCCTCGTGTGGTAAACACGGCGCTGACACCGTTTCTCAGATACCAAAGGAATGTTCCGACGGGGCAGTTCGCAGAGCCCGAAGAGGTTGCGCATATCATATCATTCTTATGCCAGGATGCGTCGAAGAATATCAACGGGGCAGACATGAGACTGGATGGAGGTTATACAGCACGATAGTTTATACGCAGATTAACTTAGAAGGAATTCAACAACCAAGTTTTATTGAGTTTTACGTCCTTTCTTCCTCATTGCTTTTCGCTGCTAGCATTCGCAAAGATGGCTGCCTCCCACTCAGTAAGCAACTCCATGATCTCGAGTGAGTCCTCCCAGGTAGGAGACGGCCTTGCGGCTTGCTTGTCTCCCCTCGCAATGCAGGACTCGACATTCTTAACCTGCCACCCAAAAGCATCCAACGGCGACTCCACTACAATCTCCTTAACTTCTCCTTTGTAGGGTTTGAGTTCCATGACGCTCTTCCCAGCCGGCGGAAGCCATGGATTCGTGCGGAATCGCAGCGACGCCTTGTCTCCCTGCACCACAAACGCAGAGTCGTTCCCAAAGCTGTCCGTCGACTGGATCGTGGCGAGCACTCCATTTCCAAACCGCACATTCAGCGACGCGTCACGAATATGGGAGCCATCCTCAGCAAGGTTGCCCAGCCCGGTGACCTTGCGCTGCTTGAAGACATCCTTGCCGGAAGCGGCTTGGATCACCCAGTGAAGCAGAGATACGGGATAACATCCGAGGTTGTAGATAGTGCCCATGCCCAACGGATTGGCCTTCTTCCAGATGTTGGCGGCGTAGTAGCCCGAGACGCCGCGGATCTCGCCCAGAGCGCCTGAGCGGATGATGTCGGCGAACTTGGCCATGACTGGGTGACTTAGATACATGAGACCCTCGAGGAAGAAGACATTTTTGCTGCTTGACCTCGGCGATGAGAGCGTGGGCATCCTTCATCGTAGTGGTCAGGGACTTCTCCGACAGGATCGGCTTGCCCGCCTTGGCTGCGGCGATGGACGCCTCAGCATGGAGGTGGCTGGGCAGTCCGACGTAGATGACATCCACGTCAGGGTGCACCACGAGCTCTTCGATGGTCTGGAATTGGTGCGTGATTGCGTGTTTCTCCGCGAAAGAGGCCAGTCGCTCCGCGTTTCGGCCAAAGACGGCGATGACTTGAGAGTCGGAGCTGGCGTTGATAGCGGACACCACCGTGTTCGAGATGAAGCTCGTGCCGAGAACACCCCAGCGAAGCATTTTAGGTGGTAATTCAGATATCTCCTCTTCTTTTATTTGTGTGCGGGACGGAGATTTACAAAAGAGATTGGTTTGTTGGGCGAATTGATTGTAAGGGTTTGATGATCGCCAGATGAGTCAGCGATGTTTTTACGCCTCTGCTAACCCTGATCTAGAAGGTCTTCAAAAATGAAGACCCAGAAAGACGTGAATTTGATCCGCACGCGTTGGTAAGTTTGTTCACGACCCATGAGAGGATATGAGACCTCCACAGGGGCTTGTTCTAAAGTCATTTCCTGGTCCAGAATCTCCGTCAGCTCGAGGACCAACCCCCCTGAAGGGCAGGTGGCTACAAGACAGGGATGAAGCTTAAAAAAATGTAAGCGGGAAGTTCGGATATAATTTGAGAGTTTGTCCCGACACGTCAGATGGACATAGTTACAAACGGCGGTGATATCAGACTCGACGAGCAGCTAATTCCCCGAATTCTTTGTGTTGGTGTCTCAACAGTTCAAGAACTCGCTTTGCTGTCCTTTCGTAATCTTTACCTTCTCAACTCATCCATCAGCATATCCCCAGGCGGTCTACCATCATGCTTTCCAAAATATTACGTGCCGCGGGAGCTTTACCGCTCCTCCTGGTGGCCGCATGGAGCTTCCAGACCATGGACCTCGACAAGATAGCAGCAACCGCAGTGCCCTCTGCCCTTGCCAAGACGATCGAGTGGAAGGGGGGAAGGTTAAAATCATTGACTTCCACGGCATTGCCTTCCTCGATGACCTGTGGCGAGGGGGCACCGCGACGTTTTCCGTCTCTTCCTTTGGGTATGACAGCATTGCCGCCTGGCAGGTCTTTACGTTCCTCATCGACCTAGGCCCAATATATGCCATCTGGATCCTCGAATCTACCCGAGGAGCCCACAAATGGTCGCCTGCATACATGTATGTTGCTCACTTATCAGAAGACCAGCCAACAGCCAGCTAATTTGGTTCACACAGTCCAACGCTCTTCTCCGTCGCAGCCCAGGTGCTCGGCATAGGATCGGTAGCGCCCATCTTCTATTTCCTATGCATCGTCTTCGGGCCGTCGGCATCGAGCCTGGCCGTCAGCACGCCTCAGCGTCGTACCGTCTGGCACCAGAGCAACTTGCTTCTAATCCCGATCGTGCTCGTTCTTCACACCTCCGAGATATTCGGCATGTTCTTCGCCCAGAGCTACGATGCACGTCACTACTGGACCTGGGCATGGCAACTCTCACCCCTATGGATCGGCCTTGCCAACATCATCTTGGGCCAAGCCATCAGGCTTTTCAGGGTGCCATTCTCGCCATCAGCGGCATCCAAGCTCATGCTTGGGATTCTGGCCGTTGTGTCTGCCTCCGTCTGGATCTACACAGTTGCATTCTCCCCTCACAGCATACCCACACTCTTTTTTCCCGAGACGGGACCACAAGAGGGGCTCATTCTGCACAGCAGAAAGGCCCTGCAGGCCGATGAGGTAGCGGCATATGCCAGCACCTTCTTGTGGCTGATTTACGCTTTTGCCGACCTCTATCTGGCAGGTCTTGTGGGCACCGTCTGGGTTGTTTACGCAGCCTTGCTCCCTCTTGTCACATTGGCCGTAGGCCCAGGTGCCACGTATGTGCTTGGTTGGTATGCCAGGGAGAGCATCCTGAGCTCAGCCAGGCCCAAGGGCAACTAATTAGCCAAAGTAAAGAATGTTAGGGTAAAAGAAGAGTATACATAGCGGTCTAGTTACTGGCGTATGCAAGCATGCGGCGGGTCTGGAAGCAGAATGCGATGGCTTTCAAAGACAGATGGGAATCAATGCTGGAGTGTGAAAAGAGTAGGAAAAACTGCACTTATGGCGTTAAATACAACACCAATTCCAAATCATGGCAAGAATATCCCTACATAAACCATCAACACCATTAAAAGACCGTGTGGGCCATCGTATGTTACAGATGGCTTCCTAGCAGCCGTATGATATTCCTTGCTTTGAAAATTCTCTTGCAACAAGCTCCTTATTCATGGGGAAAAGATCCATTGTTGGCCTCCATAAGATCATCCCAGAAAGCATCAGGGTCATTAGTCATAAATTCATCATCCATATCCCATTCAGACATCGGATCAACATCATAGAGATACATTTCCTCGTCAAGAACGTCCATAAAGTATGGATTTTCAGGATCCCAGTGTTGGTCGTACATGAACTCCATATACTCGTCGTCGAGAAAATTCCTCCCGAGATAGTCGGCAGCCTCGCGACGGGCCGCTTCAATCAACCGAGGTTTGAGGATCGTGTTCCAGGTATCAACGTACCTCTCAAGCATGATGCCGCCATGTTTCTCCTGGCCGATCCTGTTGAACAGAGCTCTAAGAGGCTCGCTGGGCCTCCAATCACCAACATCCCAGATCACCCTTCGATGCACTGACGTTCCTCGGGTAAGACTGGTAACGGCTCTTGTTGTCTGGGACAGCGCCTGATGAGGGGCAATATACCAAACGCCCCAGTCTGCTTGGCAGGCGTTGTAGATCTCCGGGGGCGATCCTTGACGACTATTGATGTCACCAAATGAGCCTTTTTGAGATTGGGCATCTGCATACACGCCTTTCCAAACGCCTGCAGCAATGGCTCAATTAGATTATCGTCCGGCGTCGGTGTGTCTTCGCAATGAGGCACTGCATACTCCATGAACCGGTCGAAATCAAGCTCCTCTTCGACTTCTGGTGGCGGCTCGCCATCATCGGCATATCCAGGGGGCATGGAGCTGGACGCGGCAATCAGTTCCGGAGTGCCGTCCAAGACTTCCGGGCTCGTTCTCAAGCCGCTGAAATACCAACCATTCGAGGACCTAGAGGCGTAAAAGTCGACCTCGAGCGTTTGCAGATTTTGCCAGAAGGGAGCAACCAAGGAACAGCTAGGGCCGGGCCAAAACAGCGACTTGTCGATTGTGCCACAGAAAGCCAGTGACTTGAGGTGGGGGAGATGTGCAGTCGATTCTCGAATTGAGCTGCACAAGTGATCGTCCATTCCGTTGGGCAACCTGGCTGCAAAGGAATCCTCTTCTCGGTTGAGAAAGAGGCCAAAATCACGAAGCTCAGTCGCAGTCGGGATGGTCTGTTGGACCCAAGTTGTTATGGCCTCCCGATTCTCGGCCCGCAGCAGAGGATACCGGTCTTCCATGTCATCCACGAGGAGGGTAGCCGATCGCAGGTTAGGTAGCTTGGCAGCAATCTGAAGGGGGACGCAATGGGCAACCTTCCGGCGAAACTGGGTGACCAATAGGCTTTCGACAACAGGCACCTGTGGCAGATCGTCGGATGCCAGGAGCTGAATGTACGAATAGAGGTAGCGCTGGTCACCCAAGTCGCTTTCGAAGAAGGACTCAGAAACATCATCGGGATCCATCCCAGAGTACTCTGGGAGCTCGTTGTCCGAAGGAGACATCAACTCAGTGATTTTCAAGTTGAGCGAGGAATCGACCACCGGGTCCCAGGAACTCAGCGATTGGAACAGATGCTGGATGGCGGCAGTGAATGCCTGGTCATGGGCGCGACGATCGGGCTCGCCCTCGTAACGACGCCGCAGCTGCAGGTAATTATAGCTGGGCAGCCGGACCTTGTAGTAGATCGTGCGGATAAAGCGACGGCGATGACGCGTCGCGAAGAAGGAATCGAATTCATCTATCTGGTCACTGGAGAGGATGAAGTAGCGGCAGGTCTGTTTCTCAACAGCCATCTGCCATGGCCGCGAGATGGTCGCATAGCTAGCGAGCTGCGCCGTCGGCTCCGTTGCCAAAATGGACACAATCTCGTCGTAGATTTCCTGTGGGAGGTGGTCCATGGCTGGCGTCTGCACGCTGACAGGGGCAGAGGCATACGAGCCAGGGTGGTGGCATTTAGCAGCCTGGAGCTGGATGATGGTTGTGGGATCATCCGCGTGTGAAGCAAGAGAAAGATGCGCGGGGCCAAAACGCAGCGGAGGAAAGAAGCTCCAATCACAGCCACCCACCAGCCACTCATCAGCCACAATTCTCGCCACAAGCAACATACCTTCGTCGCCTTAATACTGCCTACCCTGTACTTCACATCACGACTATCTACGCGTCGTCTTGTACGAAAGAATAATGTAAGAACGAACTATGACGCTCCTATCCTATAAGATACTTGTTTGCTCATTTTTACTACAATACTGTGGCATACGTATCAAATTCATAGGCATCACATCACACAACGAGGTTATATGGCAACGCCCCATGTTTTGAGTTTCGTCAACATTGGCAACTTGGAAGCTACGCTCAGTGTTTAAACGATTCTTCATCCGGCTACACTCCCCGCTTAGTTTGGATAAGAGCCATCATACCATAGTCCGCTTGAGTAGCTGCTTCCAAGCACAGTCGACATACTCACGGCCGAACTGAGCTTCTTCGACCAGCTCACACGCGTTCCGCTCGCACCGGAGCCCGAGTTTCCATACTCCCCGTAGTAAATGTTTGAAGTGGACTGCCCATCGCTCCATATCTTCCATCCGGCCGAATTAATGACATTGGAAAGGTTAACGTTTTGGAAAACCACGCGAGCATAGTCGCGCCAGGGTCGGCCCAGATAGTAGCTGCCGCTGGAGACGGATTCGCCTGATGCCGCCGCCACGGTGCCGCCGTTGATCACGTAGTATGAAGGGTTGGAACTCGAGTCGCGTCCGTTTGCTAATTGGAATTTAGTGAGAAAAGTTCGCAGAAAAGGAGGAAATTGGGGAGTCGGGTGACTTACCAGTGATATAGTAGCCTCCATTTCGGACCCTGATGTCGCATGACTCGAACCATGCCTGCGCTCGCTGTCCGAAGATGAAGTCTGTGGCTCCGGTGATGAGGCAACGGTTGAAAATTTCCAATCCCTCGTTGGCCAAAACGGTATCCTGGAAGCCGTAGAATTGACATCCATAGTAGCCAGATGATGCCTGGGCACTGAGCGCAAGAGCCTGGCTTCCCTTCCCATCTAGAGCGCCGTACTTAGTGATGAGCTCGGATTGACGTGAAGAAAGTATTGAATAGAATCATCGGATAACAAGGAGAAATCAGAAGAATGGATCACTTACAAGAGTTCACGACATTGAGGTTGTATAGTTTAGTGTTCGCTGCATGCACGCGGATCGTCGCACTTGCATCGTTGTTTCCTGCGCTGCCGGCATTATTGTTGTATGTAATGATCGCCTTGTTCGATGAGTACGATGTCGTGTCTGTCGTGTACCCGTAGATGGTCAACTGTGCTTGACGGGATGGAATGTATACCTGCTCGGTATACGTGCCTTGATTGACAAAGATGCACTGGGTTCCAGAGGCAGTTGTCGAGAGCGAGTTCACCGCGGCCTGCAATGTGGTATATGAGCCACCAGATTTGGCAACATGGACACATCCTGATGGTGGACTTGTTCGGCTAGCGGCAAGGACACCCGCGATGATGCCAGGGAGGAGGGAGAGTGAGGCTTTCATAATGACTCAGATTGTTTCCAATTTGCAATACTGTCATAACCAACCGTAAAAGTCACGCATCTAAGACAATGATCTTTATATAAACAGACATCGAACAGAATAACTGCAAGGGCGACGGAAAAAAGACACGGAGGTGTGGCAGTCCGTCTCCCAATTAGGGAGAATCCATTCTTTGGTCTGGGGATCGAACAGGGTAAAAAGGTCCGATGTGACCTTTCGAAATCGGTGGGCTACTTTGGAAATACCGATATGTGGATGGAAAATTTCTCGGAACGGGAATGCAACCACCGTAAAGCAACAGTGAAACAGCCACAACATGGACGCGAAGCAGAGATTCGTGGCATAAGTGTGGCCATGGACCAGTTGAGAGACCGGAATGAGACCTAATGTTGCATTTCCAATTTCGTATTCATCTTCTGACTTTCGTTTCGGGGCGAGCATTTGCTTGTCTGAGATTCACTTCAAACTTCCCCGCATTGCATCTTCTAGGCCCCTTGCTCATGTGGTGGTATCCTGGCCCATGTTAGCTTCGGTACTTTGGGGGCCCGGAGAGTCTGGAATACGAGATCGGCAACGTAATTGATGTTTCAAATACCTCTCCGGGAGGTAGTCCCCCCAAGACAACTATACCCAAGCCAAACAGGGCGTCTTGAGCCTGTAAAGATGAAATATGCGAAATTCTCATATCTATCCGTTGAATTAGATAGACACATATGATGAGGGCACCATCTATTGTAAGCATGGAGCTTTGTGGTTTTGGCAAATCATGTCACCAGGAGTGGTGTGGTTTCAAGTAATGCAGTTTCAATGTGTTTCATCAAGCTTAAACAGAATCACATGTCAATCGGAGTATACAATTGTCCCCATAGTTCTGCGCCGGCACACAGGGAGCAGCTGCATTAGTGGGCTTCATTCAATGTGTCAAGCAGAGACTCTGAAACGCGTTGTTGTTAGTTTTACCGCCTCCATAGCCTGGCCAACAGAATGATCTCCGTCCTGATTTACTGGCGCATAATTAAATTAATGCTTAAATTTTGGGGATATCATTCAAGACTGAGTTTTGCACAGGCGAAAACAGGCATGTCAAAATTGAGGTGATATACTTGGTCAGAAAGTTCAACTTACCGTCATTCTTGCACCGTAGGCTTCAATTAGACCATGTGGAAAAAGGCAGAAAGACATTAAACATGGATTTCAATGCCTGGAAATCTCCCCAAACTTTCTTGAGTCGCAGTTTGCAACCCCTCTGTGACATGGGGGGTGCTTGCAAGGCGGGCCCCCTCGTATGTTCTGGAACCCCAATTTATGACTTCTCATGTCTGCATGTTAGACTCTCGTAACCTCGGATATCACCTGAGTGACTGAACCAGCCATGAGCCGACCGGATTACAATGCGCCAATGCAGGGCGGCCCAATCAAGGAGGGACAGAAACAGGCAGGACACGGTGTCCTGTTCCTAGCACTGAATGATCTACCAAGCATTATTTCTAAGCAGACTCGTTAGTGGTTATATTCCACCTTGCCCATGCCTCAATCGCGCCCTTCCACCGGGCTAGAGACAAGCGGTCATCCGAATTACTGGCTGCGGTGGTTGCGGCGGCTTGCGGCGTGGGCGGGGAAGAGTAACAGACACGGGTATCCGTAGGCAATACGGGTATCTGTATGACCGCCATAGTGCAGATCCCAGGGGCCTAGTGTAACCTGAGTTCGTCATCTTTGGCTAATCATCTCGTTGGCGTGTCTAGGCCATCGTGTCTGACATCAAATCACACTATGCTCGGGAAATGGATTATTTGTCTGACTGGTGATTTGTAATGATTCCGATATTAGCGTTGCCGCCATGTCAATAACGCCTTTGCGAGATGAATATAAGAACGCATCAAGTAGAGACAGATGGAACGAAAGAGAGCAACCAACATCGCTTCACAATCAAAACCCAAACACTGCTCTCGAACCTTTCTATTAGTTTTATTCTAGACTTTAGTTTTCAAGAAACAAGATGTCTTCTTCCAGCAAATCCCTCCCAGTTTACCACTACCTGGACATTGGCCGGCTCGGTCGTGGAGAAGTTCTCTTGTAAGCAATCCTGCACCACTTTGAAATATCATTGGATAGCCTGCTGACGAAGTCTTTGAGTTGAACAGTCTGTTCCTCAAAGACGCTGGCATTGAGGTCAAGGATGTCCGTTACGCCTGGGACGACACTTGGCCAAAGACCAGCGAGAAGCTTGTTCAGCAAGGTTTGACCCGGACCGGCAAGCTTCCAGTGCTCGAATACAATGGGCTGAAGCTGAGCCAGGTAAGTGCGCCCTAAGCTATGTCAAAGTTTATTGATAGTTGCTAACGGAACTCGTCCAGCACGTCCCTATTCTCCGCTACCTCGCCAGGGAGCTGGGCAGCTACGACGGAGTGACCTCTGCTGAGAAATACACTGTCGATTCCGTCGCCGACTTATACGTTGACTGGAGGGTAAGCACAGACTTTCTGGGATTTCCATCTGGGAATCTAGTAGAATAGAGCTAATATAATCAACAGTACGAGTGGGTTGCCTGCCTCCCTAAGCCGTCCGATGACTACAAGGCGAGCCGCCCCAAGTATCTCGATCTCATCGCACAGTACTATGCCGATACTGAAGGCCCGTACCTGCTTGGAGACAAGATTACCTATGTCGACTTTGCTATCTATCAGTCTATTGACAACGATAAGCGCGTTGGAGCTTCTGTAAGTGGCCAATCGTCCGATCAGCCTCCGGCAGCTCATATGCTAATCTGTGAGAACTAGGCCAACCTTCCCCAGTCTCTTGTCAACTTGGTGGAGGCTATCGAAGCCAGGCCCAACATTGCCGCCTACCTCAAGGAGAATAAGGCGGCTTGAGAGTTGGTCCCAGGAACGATTGAAGATTGATACTTTCTGATGGGCTCTTTGAAACTACTTGCATTACTTAGGTAGATGTCCTTGTCAAACGGGCTTTCTAGACCTGACTGTCTTGTTAGCAGATAGAGCTCATAAATGGATCCGGAATTAATATCATAATTAACTGAGATTTGTATGACGCTGTGTAAAACTAAGAAGACAATACTAAAAGCATCCGGGCAAATTGACTGCTCATGGGGTAATGGAAACGAAAATGAGAATGAGGCAAGCAAACATCTCCCCACTACGTCCTTCTCGTAAGCAATTTATATTCTAAGAATCCCTGAACTCGCGTGCACTAATAATAGCGATACCTGTAGTCGCTCACTATATCCAGAGCAGCCTGCCGGCCCCGCGCCTCAATTCTCGCCTGCACTTCCGCGGCATCTAGCCTCTCTTTCGCCGTTTGCTGAGACCGCGCCACGGCTGCATCAACACGCCGCTGGAGCTCGGGCGCACGAACAGAAGGGAGCACATGGCGAGGTACGGGCCCCCTCTCGGTCCAGACACCATAGTGTCGAAGGGCGTTATTGAGCCCGCCCAGGCGTTCGTCGGGCTCCGCCGCGATCTCGACGGCCATGACGTCGATGAAGCCGTTTTGGCTGAGCATGGGCATCCCGCCGTACGGCAGCTGCTTGGCCCTGGGGTTTCGGACTACTACTTTGTGGTCGAAGTACCAAGCTTCCCAGGCGGCTTTCAGTTCGTAGTCGGCCACGTCGTCTGCTGAAAATATCAGGTTCCCATGATGATTCCGCCTCCCTGGAGGTGTTCATGGGTTAGTATGAGATGCGGGATTGTAGCACACTGGATCAAAGCGCGGATGTTGTGGTTGAGGATAAGGGTAGGTGAACGTACAAACATCGTCGTCGGGAGCAAAGTGGTTAATCTCCATGAACTTCGAGAACACTTCTGGAGCAATATACCCCGTGCCTCTGGGATCAAGTCTTTTCCAAAACTCCTTCATGAGGGCTTCAAAGACCGGTGTCGGCCGGCCGTTGGAGTAGAAAAAATGCTCATTCCACGCCGATGGAGCCGGCGGAGGTTCACTGGGGACTGGAGGGAAGCCAGGCGGAGCGCTAGTAGTCGAGGATGTGTATTGCTGCTGTCGTTGGTGGAAGCCAGGGGGAGGGCCGCTTGGCGGTGCGTACTCCTCCTCTTGCGGAGGCTGCCCGCGAGGAGGTAGAGGTGGTCTGGACTGCATCGGATATCGTCTGTTTTCTCACGCTCACTCAAGAACGAGGCGCTGATGGGTCGCCGATGACGCAGGAGGTGGTAGCGTCCTTCAGCTGTGGGATCTAGTAGGTGAAGAGGTTAAGGTTAAATCTCAGGAGCAGACTCGTCTTTATTCGGAATGGAGATGGCTTCGACCCCTCTTCACAGGCTTGCGGTGAGGCGCTTCCTCTGCATGCTGTCAGGTGGCCTCGGAGGGAGCAGCTGAGTCTAGACTTCTGGAGGCCAATACTTGGCCCAATGAATCAACGTCTGTCCGCAAGGCATACTTTCAACTCTGGCTGGTGGTGGGGACGCAATGGTCCACGGCCATGCTGCATGTACGCATGTCCGCCTTTGCAGCTCGCGCTAGCTCATTCTGCTGTTGGGCAGGACCCCCGTTGTTCCTCTGATGCCGAAATTGCCGATCTCCATCCTGTGTTGGGGAAGGACACTTTCTGCCCTACGAAACGAGATAGCTGCTGCTTGATGACGATCACTGAAGACTTCAAGACTGGCTGATACATGTGTGTGTGGACTTATATTTAAATACCAGGTATCAAGAAGTAGCTTTTTATCCTGAGTGAAATGGTGAGTTGTGATGAATCCAGCCTATGAAGGCGTGAACAACGTGTTTCTTGGCGCCGATAACTCCGATCCCCAATATTTGAAATCGAGCAGCCCAACAGGTTGTGAGTTTGTTAACAATGCCCAAGGCAAACTCTCCGGAGTCTAGGTAGAATGAAAAAGCTTTGTTTTGCCAGCGGCGGTTGCAGATGAAATGTATGTTTTTACCCCTTTATAAGCCATCTAGAGCATTGCTCAGTGATACTCATTAGCTTGACACAGGACGAGACGATTCATGTGAAAATTGGATAGGGGTCAGGTACAAGTAAATAGTGGACATGAAGCTCATGAATGTCCACTGTGAGAAACTTTGTTCAGGGCTCTTCTCAAGAGAGCCAGACTCAGAGACGTTTCCGCCATAGCCAATCATATCTTCCAAAGCGGTCATTAGTCATTTGAAAAGCGGGACAATGATCCTAAATCAGTAATAAACTAACCGCAATCAGACCATGACGTGAAATTCCAGATACATCCGATGTTGGAACCGAGAGTCTTCCTGATAAACAGCTTTACGTCAAAACAGCTTGCGCGGTGATTCATTTTTTCTACTGGCTCAATGGGGCCCCAAAGATGGCTTCAGAACAGGAAAGATCTCCCCAAAGCTTGCGGAAGGCGCTCCGAGATCGATACGAGTCCCGTAGCCGCAAGTCATGTTTTCCATGCCGGGAGCGAAAAGTGCGCTGCAACCGTCAACAGCCATGTGTGACTTGCATTAAACGTGGGCACGCGGACCTCTGTTCCTATCCGCGCTCTTCCCAGCCGAGAGAACCTCGAGACGAAAACAACATCGAGGACAACGTGATCCACAACATTGAGAGCTCACCCTCCAGCCCAACAGTCAGACAAAAGTCACAAGAGCAGAGCGACAGAAATGCATCACCCGCGAGGCCCTCATTCCTAGGGTCCGGCTCTATCCTTACACTTGCCGGGCAAAACGAGGTTTCACATGGCCAACGAAGTGGTAGATAAGAAGCCTTTGAAACTGGGATATTCCCTCTTTTTGGGATGGGGCCTCAGGTAACAGAGGATGGCCCCATTCCTTCAAATGACGACGTCAAGCTGTCTTTTTCTTCCATCCCCCCAGATCAGGAGATCATGGGACTTTTCAGTCATTTCAAATCCCGCTTTTACCCTTTTCAGCCGGTGTGCTACGATGTTGACTATATTGAATCCGTTGTTTCATCCCTTATCGGGGGGCAGGTCAAGCTCCGAAAGTGACCAAACACTTTCTCTGCCTCTTCCATGCTATATTAGCGGCAGGAGCCCAGTTCTCGGACAGCCCTGTTGAACAGAGATCAAAGCTCTTCCACAAACACTGTAAGCCGTTCGATATTTACTCGATAGGTGCTAGTATCTGCTCTTCCTCACACGTGCTACAGTGCGACACGCTTTAAAACATCTAGGAACGTTTGAAGTAGTTTTGAATCCGGCGATAGAAATAATCCAGGGCCTGATCGTACTATCGCAGATTCTGCAGAACGACGTGAATCCGCGTGGAGCCTGGATCCTCAGCGGAATAACCATCAGATCTGCAATCTGTCTTGGTGTCCACAAGAAGGGACCGAGGCCGGAAAGCTCTCAACTTTCTCCCAGAGATGCTGCAAAGCTACGGTGTAAACTCTGTCCATTTTGTCTACTTGTTCATGTTTCTGTTGACAATACTGATCGATTCTCTAGGATGGCCATCATATGGCAAGACACGCTTTTATCCATGGCATTTGGTCGAAATCCATCATCCCATGAGATGTATCACGAAACAGACCTGCCGCCACTGTGGCAGCATAGCTCTGAGCCTGCTGGACTGACCTACAGACAGGCGATGAACTGGATATGTCATGCGTCAATGAAATACTTCGTGGTACCAGCTTCTCCGCCCGAATCGGCAGTCTACAACGATATTTTCCGCACATTCGCTGAAATCCAAGCATCTTGTGCAAAACATATTCGGGAAAGAAGCGAGTGCCGGTCTTTGCTCGAGGTGCAAGAGCATTACAGTTTCATACTGCATAGAAATTTGGAATTTCATTCCTTTGCAGACCAATTCTCTCCAGGCAAGGAAGACAAAAAATGCACCAACAAGATGCCTCGGACATTCTTTCTCGGGTCTTGGACGCTTTAAAACAAAGCGCCATGGCCTTCATATCCCTCCGATCCATTTCCAATTACTCTACTCGGTCCTGGGCATTTCTTCACAATGGCCTCTGCTCTGCTCTGATGCTGGGGTTCATTGAGCAAACAAAGGGGCTGGAGGAAACCGAGGATATCCAGACCCAACTTATAGCAAGCCTAGAAGCGAGTCAGGAGCCAAAGGGAAGGATCGCTCTCGAATACTTATCAAAAAGCCCTGTATGCGCTCAAAGCCCAGCGCAAACTGGCAGATGAATTGAATTTGACAAGAACTACTGGGCCCGGTCAAGTTGCCACAGAAGCATTTTCTGCGCCAGCCCTTCAATTGAGAACCCTCGATTTCAGCAGAACTTGTTGGATCCTACAGATCTGAGGTAGGCTATCTTGAAATACATGTGAACGTTTCATTTCGTATTCATTGCGTTGAGTTGTCGGGCCCTGGTAGCTTCATTGTTGTTAAACTCTATTATTCTCTTTCTCCTCCGTGAACGTTTCATACTGACATGAATAGCTCATTTGATATGGACGAATGGGTCCGTTCCGTGGATTTTGGCTCTCACTCACCCCTGGATGCATACGATTTCATTATGTCAGATCAACTTGCACCTGGCTCTCTATTCAAGGACTACATAATGACCGGTGAGTCTCGTCAACATGGTATCTAATTCACCCCTTACATAAGTCTATGGCACTTAACATGTCGAGATCCATCTTGCACCTTGAGGTTAGAACCCGTAAGACTGCCAGCGATCAAGGACCTTTTGCTGAAGCTCGGAAGGAAACGACTCCTTAAAGTCTGCTGCTTCCCAATTCTTCCCAGCCGCATACTTCACTGGGAGCAGGCAATCACACACTAGCTTCCCTTCCTTGTTCGCAGGACCATTTCCATGGCTCATGTACGGAATTAACGGGAACCCAGGAACGTCTTCGTAGCTATACTCGTCCATGACGGGGTGGCAGCGAGTGGTGAATGCCCAAATGACCTCCCTGAAGTCGTAAACATCGATGTCGTCTCCGACGAGAAGCAGCCGATGAATGGTGGCCCCGGGCTTTCCTTTGAAGATCAAGTCTCCCACCTGTCGGCGAAAAGCCTCGGCGTTCGTCTTCATCGCCCGTAGCTTGTCGGTATCGACCTGCAGCGCAACCCATGTAATTTGAGATTCGAATGGAGAGAATGCTTCTTTGATGGGAAGGCCGTTGGATTTGAGAATGTAGCCTATCTCCGCCGCAGCAAGGGCCCCAATCATCGTGTGCTGAAGTAGTTAGAAGTCTGACTTGAAATTCCAACAAGAGAGGGCTCACCGCCTCATCCGTGAGTCGACCACAGGCACACACTGGCAGAATAGGATCCTTTCGATGGGTAATCACGTTCACCGTATACACTGGCATGAAGTGCGAGTCGCCTTTAAATACATATCTAGAAGGCCGGTAAGTATGTAATCTGATTTTCAGAAGATGCGAGCCGGATCCTCTTACCCATGCATTTCTCCGAAGGGTCCTTCACATGCTGTTTCAGTAACGGAGCAAGTTCCTTCGAAGACAATCTCAGATGTTGATGGCATAAATAGGTCATTGGTCTCACACTTGACAAGTTCAAGAGGTGAATCGACCATGGAGCCGATATACTCAGCCTCGGTAAGACCATCAGGGAGCGGCATACTTGCTGCCATGATTGCTGCTGGCGGAACACCAAAGGTCAATGCAAATGGCATATCTTGACCCAATTCCTTCCACATGCGATGAATAACAGAGATGTGCTGCGGTGGCATGACAAGCCCAACAAGATGGTTCTTGTCATGGACCATGGCTCGGGCGACAGACCAATCAGTCCACTTTCCGATCGGCGATCGGACAATAAACATTCCATAAGTTTGGACATATTTACCTCCATCGGCTCGGTGAAGTGTTGGGGACGGGAGCTAATAAGATCGAACTGGTCAGACGTAAGTCGGAACTCCTTGCACGGACCTGTTTCGACAATCTTGGGAGAAATGGGAGGCGTAGTTTTGGCAGACACCATCTTGTCAAGTATCTCCTTCATTGATGCCGTTGGTGGAAGGTTGAGATGTCGAGCCAATCTTCCGTATCGATGCCTCGGATCAGACCTGAGGGAGTTTGGAGCACCTAAGATTCTCCAAAGGCCATTCTCATTCTGCCCCTTGAGATTATTGAATAAGGGTGCCCTTTCGTCGCTCTCGACAACCTTGCGGATGATTGCGCTAACTTCGAGGTTCGGCTCACACTCTTCATTGATCTCAACGAGGTCGCCGTCATCTTTGGGAGCCTGGAAGAATGCTCGAAATTCCATGTGGGCGAGGGCCATGTTGTTTTAGAAAGGGAGTAGATTTGAATTTGTGTTTATCAAGCAAAGTTGTATGCTTGCTACGATCAGACTTCAGGCATGCAGAATAGCCAGTCTTATACATCTGAATCACGGCATCTCGGATCCGAGGCTTGTAATTCAATAATCTTTTATGGCACAAAAGTGGTCTGAATCACGTACCCAGTTTGCTCCGAGCAAGCCTCAGCGGCATTATTCGAACGAGGCGGCACATCTCGCGGGCCTCGATGACTTCGGAGAGCTCGGAATATTCGCATTGGCCACACGGAGAACGTCATCGAGCAAACTCGGCACAGAAAATTCCGCCTCATTGTTCGACATTTATATTTGAAGAGAAAAGACATATAATCTCGCTTTTGTGGACAATGTACACTGGATGTCGAACACTGCGAATCTAAGAATTTCTTAAGCCCAACATCTAGGCCTCGCTCCTCGGCCCTCTCTTACATCTACCAAGATCCAGCTGGACAATTTGAAAATAGGAATGGCCAATCGCCGGAAAAGAATCATTGTGGCACTTACCGGGGCCACCGGTGCTGCGATTGGAATCCAGATCCTTCAAGTTCTCCGACGGCTCAACGTCGAGACGCACCTGATCATCAGCAAATGAGCGGCAGAAACAATAAAATATGAGACTGATTACACCCCCTCGACACTACGAGCACTGGTAGACCATTCTTGCAACTCAAGCGACCTAGTCGCACCGATTGCAAGTGGCAGCTATCGAGTGGACGGAATGATCGTCGCTCCCTGCTCCGTCAAGACGCTTGCTGCCGTCAATGCGGGTATCTGCGACGACCTCATAACACGGGCGGCAGACGTGTGCCTGAAAGAGCTCCGAAGGCTGGTGTTATCGGTACGGGAGACACCATTCATTGAGATTCACTTGCGGAATATGCTAGACGTGACGCGCGCAGGGGCCATCATTGCACCGCCTGTTTCTGGATTTTACACTAGACCAGGATCTGTTGAGGATGTTTTGGATCAAATAGTCGGAAGATTGCTTGATTTATTTGACCTAGAGGCTGGGAATTTTGAGAGATGGGAGGGTATGCATACGCATGCCTCTACCAATGGAAATCATAAATAATGAGTAGTTTCCTTGTTGATTACGACAAGAGCGGCTTCGATTTGGCAGCAGCAGCAAATTAATCATGAAAACTGATTCAACTAAGCAGACAGATAAAAGAAAGTTATGCACAATCCATGTATAGTTGATAGTGTTCATACTCTAACTGGCCAAAGTAACAAATGATGTTGTTGTCATCACAACTAGCTCTTCTTTAGAATCCAAAGGATGTCTGTTGAAGAGAACTTGGCATTTCTCCTTCGTAGCTTCCAGACTGAAAGCATTCTGATCAGTCACTGATTCTCATGCAGAACCGAACATCAAAATGCAAAAACAATGCGCTGAAAGAGCAAAAATGCGTAATCTGGGAATCGAACCCAGGGCTCCCCGACGCTGCTCGGATGGCAACGGAGAATTTTACCACTAAACCAATTACGCTTGTTGATGACTTCCTGGATCTTGATTTGGTTGTTGACGTGTCAAGATGGTGGATGACGGTTTTGCTCTCTCACCCTGCACTCACTTCGATGATGCTTCGTGAGTACTTCTGGAGGAATGGTATTGCCACTAAGTCATGAAGGATAAAAATGCAATCTCAAATTGATGTCCGAACGAACTGGTAAAAAGAATAATTCTACCCCTGACGTATTCCATCCAATTCCCTGCTACTCTCTACTGCTCTAAACAGTTTATCATTTCACTTTATCCCGCTGTCCCTTGAACCTCTTCTAAACTATAATATTCGACCATCTATTATTATCCCAGCGCATGATGGAGTCAAGCAAACCTCAAACCGACTCTACCCTCAATACTATGCTGGAGCAGATGATTAAATCAGCTCTCGGCAAACTTAGACTTAGCTCGTAATTTCTTTCCGAAGGCGTAAATGGCGACTGTCCCGAAAATGCCCAACCACGCTCAGACCCGCAAGGACAGTTACGCCCCTATCCACACCAAGATTGATAAAGAGGGGCCTGGCGAAGACAACGGCACCGCCGGCAACCCCCGATCTCCAGATACTGTTTCCCGCGAAAAGAGAGGCGGTATATTTGGGGTAAGAGAATGGGATGTAGATGAACAGAGACTGCATAACCCAGAAATGTCCAATGACGAATATGATGACGCCAACCAACGGCACTGCCCAATGGATGCTGGATCTGGACGTCCACGCGAAGATGAACAAGCCGATTGGTAGCAGTACAGACCCAACAATGGCTGGCACCAGACGATGCTCTTGCTCACGGAACCCATTCTTGATATTGTCAGGTACCATATAGTACTTGAGGTACGCAAAGTAAGCCGTGATACCAATGATAATGCCTATAAAGCAGGACAAGAAAGTAAGGCCAGTCTGTCCGAGGCCAAATCCGTAGAACACCGGGAACACAAGAGGGAATACCTCGAAAAATGTGTAAAAGACGCCATAAAAGTACCCTGTGTATAGGTTGACGAAGAAAATGGACGGGTCCTTGAGCATAATCTCCATTGGTCTGACGAGCGCCGAGAAGACAATATCAGAAGCCTTCATATGTCGTTGGTCGATCTCGCTTTGGGACTGAAGTCGTTCGTTCCCAGTCAGCTTCCGTAATCGTCGTGCACGTCTCAAGAGAATTGTGGCTGAGGACGTCTCTGGCATGAATAGCAGCAGCAAGACTAGAGCCGGCGAGGCCATCCAGACAATCTCCCACATTGGCCATCTCCACCCCTTGTACTGTGCAGCGAAACCTCCAATGATGGGCCCAAATGCAGGGCCAGCCCACGCTGAAAACACCCACCAGGAGAGTCCATATGGAATGTAGATCAATGGGAACATATCGCCAATGGTTGCACCCCCATTTGCTAGGGCCGGGCTACCAAAGAAGCCGAGGAAAAATCGCAATGCTAAGAGGGCGCCGAAACTGTTCACGACAGCTTCAGGAAATGAAAGGATCCAAAACACAATAAACGTCAGGTAATACACAGGATTGCGGCCAATTACAGGGATCTCGGATAGAGGGGCAAAAAGGAGATCACCAACGCCGTATGCCAGAACATACAAAGCCAACCCGAGCGTGGAGGCCACAGCACTGACATGGAACTCCTCCCGTATACCTTCGACTGCAGTGGCATATATTGGGCCAGCACAATAGACAACCCAGGTATAGAGACAGAGGACGAACGTGACAAAATACTTCTTTGAGCGAGACCAATTTTGGGGATTGGCTGGATCATCAGTGGTGTACCAATCAACAAGAATTATGCCATCTGCTGTCTTTTGGGGCTCGATCGGAAGCGATTTGGTCTTCTCAAGTTGGGCATCGCGCTCGGCTTGCATTCTCTCGCTGCTGTATGGCACGGTGTGGTGGCTTCGGACAGTTTCTATTCGATGAAAATTTTCCTCGTCACCACCACCTGGGTGAATGAATTGGGTATTTTCCACTGGATGTTGATCCGTATCGCCAGCAGGGGTACTGTCGTTGTCGTTCAGTGCACTCTTCTCGCATGGTTTTTCGCTTTTCTTGAGGCTCTGAAGGTATTGGGGCGGGATCTCAAATCCAAGTTTTTCTTCAGAATACTGGAGGATTTTGTTCCGTGAGATGAGGCGTATTGCTTGCCCGAGAGGCGTCTCCCGGATCAAGTCGAGCATCATGGGGTTGGGGGAGGAATAATAGAAAGGTTTAACGTTTGGCAGTTCAAAAGAGAGGGTGATATCTCGTTATGTGAAGTGTCTGGTTATTAGCTATGAAACAGTTTCGTATTTGGAAACGGTCGATGTATATATATATCTATAGGTCCCAATTATGACACTCCTGGCACGATTGATGACAAAACATACGGACAGTGTTTTCTCCTAAATCTCAGTTAACAAACCCTGTTGGCACTTTGATTCCAGGATACTATGTAAAATGACCGCCATGGACTGGGATTCAAATTGTTTGAAATAAGCAACTGAGATAAAGCCAAAGCTGTCTAACTCAAGAGGACATTTCAGATGGGAATCAATTTTCCATTCTGGGAGTAGCGCGAAATTTCTGACCAAGAAATCATCATGAAGACCTGCTTCCGTGATTTGTCAAAACTTTGGTCGTTCCGTTATTCCGCATCTCCACCCCAACGCAGAGAAGACGGAGGATGATCCCATTCGTAAGCAAATTATATGTTCCATGGTGTCCTTTGGAATGTCCATATATAAAGTTCTGGTAAATTCTCCGTGACTTGTTCCTTGTTGAAATGTGACTAGTCCTCCCAGACCATAGGTATGGCCATCTGAAAGCCAATGTCCTCCGCCTCGTCCTCCATGAACATACCTAATTGATCAACGTAACGCAAGCTTGTTCTAATCAAAACGCGAGACAACCCATTCCTACATCGCATCCACCGCTCAAGATTCCGAAATCCGAAACACCACGTGCTCATAATTTGTTGGAAGCCTGCACTAAGAAGAACATCGAAATCCGCGGGCGGAATCACACATAGGCCCGTGCAAGCCGTAAAGTATATTTTCCTACATCTTGGCATCGAAGTGACGGCTGAATAACTGCTCTAATCGAAGCAACTGTTTAGTTTCTAGATCTTTGGGGCTTATTGCTTGAACCATTGAGGGAACAGAGTGCGCAGTTCCTCCAAGCTTTTGATCTGATGCTGTGAGGCCTGAACTGGAGGAGTTGGAAAGCCATCCTGGATCAAATGCATTGCTGTCCATCCAAAATTTTGCGCACCTCGACAATTTAAGTATGAGTCATCTGTGCAAATGTCAGCAGATTGAACAAGAGAGTAGGAAGGACATCAAGGTTAGGTATTGTCATTCAAGGTAAGCCACTGACCGACAAAATAACAATCCGCGATACTGTCGATACCCGCGTCTTCCATTGCTTCCTGAAATTTTTCTCTTTTTGGTTTGTGAAGCAATGGAACCCGGGCATAGTCGCAGTATGATAGCCCCTCGAAACAGTCATCGATTTCCAGATGGCGCACAACCCTCTTCACGTATACATCATCTGCGTTGCTAAACAACCACAGCCGAACCTTGGACCTGTCAATGTCCTGCAACAGTTGTCTGAGCTTGGGGTCGGGCTTAAGGAGAGTCTCGATGGGGAGGCCTTCGTCGATTGTAGAGTTGTAATGTTTTGCGTCAATACTGTGATGACGGACCAGGCCTTCGGGCAGAAAGCCGTACGTTTTGGAGTATTCAGCGCAAAGTTCGGCGGCCTGTTCCTTATCCAGCCCGATATGACTTCTGATGTAGTTATAGATTCCTTCCCATGCCTCCTCCTGGACTCCACTATCTACTCGTAATTCAGATGAGCCTATGTCTGTTTGCCAGTAATGAGTGAGCTCTCTAGCACTTACCTTGAGGGTACAGGCAATTGTCAACGTCACTTTGAGAAATGTTAACTGGGGATTTCCAAGAATGGGCTGTCGGATATGAGTAACGTACAAGAATAACACCGGTTTGGTAGGATTCCCCTTCTCAATTAGCGCCGCTGGCGATTGCCCGGGTTCCTCAGAGAATGCCATGCCGATCAGCGTACAAGTTAATATCGCTGGGGTCGCAATCAAGCAACAAAAGAAGTGTGGGCCAAATTGAGACCAGGAGGAGCCTGGAAACTGGCGCTCAGTAACGTGAAGTGTCTCCGACGAACAGTGGAACGGGAAGATATATATCTCTCATGTGAAGGGAATGTCAGACGATCTGGGGCATGTTAGGATCCTCCCTGCCTTAAGTAGCATCACGCGGATGCCATTAGGTCAGCATGCTTACTAAATAGCGGCCCTGTCCCTAATAACGCTAGTAATAACTCGTAATATACATTAAAGATTGTGGTGCGCCTCAGTGTTCTATTTGTTCAGTCAAATCACCTACTGCCAGCCTGCCAGTTAGTAATGAATGGACAGAAGAGCGCAATGCCGATCTGAGTTCAGCAGGATGGTGTGTGAGGCAGTGTCAGTCTTGAAGTCTTGTAGGTTCAGCAGATATATTATTACCATTAAAGATTAAAGTAAAGTTATAACTAGATAGAAGCCAAAGCCAACCCTAAACTTATGTTTTGAATATTAACCATTGTAACTACTAAGCTAGAAAGGGTTTATGGATATAAAACTAACCAAATCTTTCTTCAAGAATATTCTGCTGAGACATTAGATCTAGCATCTGCTAGTACGATCTTTTACTGTGTGAGTTAAGTAACTCAAACTTTTATATACTATGGCTTTGTTTTGGGCTAGTTGAATGGCTGGTATAAAGAGGAGCGAGATTGCGGGTGCGGGCGCAGCATGAATGGGTCACACAAAGCTGTCCTAACATTTGTTTCACACCAAGAACATTACGCGAAATGTTGAGCAAGATCTTCATTGCCTAGAGATCCTCGAGAACCGCATCATATAGCTTTAGTAGGTTCGTTATAGATATCTTGCTCAGATTCCCTTTCCCCCTACAGACACGAATTTATTGCCACTTAAACAAGTTCCAACTGCTACCAGCAAACCTTGTGTCTATATAGCAAGGCTTATTAAACCCTCTGACAAATGCCCCCAGGTGAGCAATAGGTTCCAGGACAGCAGTAGTGAGACGGGATCTAGGTCGCGAGTCAATATCTGCCCGGCCTAACTATCTCAACGACTATGGCTATACTTACTAAAGGCGTACGAGTACAGGCCTGATTCAGCCTGCGGCAATTTTGCGCAAGCCCCTCTCCAGCGAAGACGGCCAGAATAGTAAGGACAATAGCTGCCTTCATTTTGGTGGTAGGTGTTCAGCGGCGAGTATGTCAGGCAATCGATGATTGAAATAAGTTGTTGGAAATGCAGCAGTTTAGAGGGATGTAAGTTGTAAGATGCACGAATAATCTAAATTCTGAAAAGGCATCCTGTCGTGCTTTATATACTTTTTAGAAACCCGAGCCAGGACTGATTTCTTACTTCTTGCTCGTGCGGTATTTGTCTCTCATTCACATGTATGTCTCAGGCATCGTCCGATTCTGGACCTTATTGAGGAAAGCAATAGAACGCTCGGTCCGAGACCATGCATATGTGGCGCTCCTCATGACACAACCGGCATGTAGTTATGCACTTCTCAGGTGAGTAGAAGCCTACGTACCATGACAAGGGTTCCCCGCCCCGTTCGAAGAACGTTGTCGCACAAATATGATCGCTGCTTATGTTCACATGACCAAAGCTGCACTAGATTGAACAATTGGTATGTGGTTTCAAAGTCAACCGTTTGAGGTAGTTGTTGATGAGCCATGAAGAACGTCAATATTAGTACGGCCTATGTATCCTTGCCCAATATCGATGGTTTTATGCTAAAAATAAGTGTCCGAAGATGCCTACTCGCTTCTTGCCCCAAAAGCAACGTAGTAGTGATATGGGGAAGGTGTTGAATACGAATTACGATTTCAGCTGAGAGAGGCGTTCAAAAGGTTCCGTAGGATTCGAAGCAAGACATTCTATGAAGTAAGAGTGCGCCTCTCCCCCATTTCATTGGGAGGGGGACACAGCTTTGCGGGGCCAGCGGCATCACCATCTACCCGCCCGAGACACCCTGGTGGCAATCGTCGGCAGACCATGACAAAGAGGCAGTGCTTGGCGCTCTTGGCTGCTTTATAACGGGGCGTTGGAGCCTGGGCTGAACTACGTTGTGGGGAGGGCTGCGTGTACGCCAGAATCTAGACCCGGAGGTCTCCAATAATGTGGTGGGTTGCAAGTCTATGGGAATCCTGTATTGCCCACTTAACAGGAAGGTTCGTGCCCAACTGATTCAGATTTACTTCAGCCAATGAGCATCTATATCATCTTGGCTTTTTAACCAATATCCATGGATGATTGGCCCATTTCTTAGCACCTCTGGCCAAAGGAGATACGAACAGAAAGCAAGAAATAGCGGGGAGCAAAACGCTACTGTGACTCTTTTGACTGATTGTCCTATAAAAATCGTTCCTCATTATTCCCAACGCTCTTCTTGGGCAAGATATGTTAGCTTGCTTTATCTCGGTGACCATTCTTTCTATTGGTGTGGAATCGGCCACTTCCTCTAGTGCGTTTTTATAAAAAGGGTGAGACGTTAGAGTGTTAAAAAGGCCTTTGATAGACTGTTTATCTATGCCGTCGATTGCGACTCACTCGAATTTTATTCACTAGATTACTTTTACTGGCCGCTCCTTTTGTTTCCCTAGAATTTACTGATAGCGTATCCGGCTTAAGGATGTGATAATTCTTCAAGATGCTTCAACATCGAGGACTAAAAATAGAACTTTTTCGTGAGCAAATAGTACTTTTGAATGTTGAGAATCCCTCCACAAAAATAAGACATAGAGAGAATAAGTCGATTTGATGGCTGACTTTTGGAGCATTCTCCAGCATAACATCAAGGTATAGGGTAAGTTCTTCTTTTTTGAGAGAGATTTAAAATCCTACCTTAGATAAAGAGCCGAATAGTAAGTAACTTAATTTCACAGGCAGCTTAGATAATATATAGAAGGTTTGTTTGTAATATAGATGTATCAATTGAAAGACAAGATAAACACTATCTCAACCCACTGCCGTGACAAAAGGTGGCAATGATGCTCAAATATACAGATACGAAGCTCACGGGTCCCTCAGTCCTTCTACCAGACGGTGGGGTTGCCGGACTTGAGGTGAGGAAACAAGCTGGTAGTGCCGTTGAGCTTTACCTGGATAGCCTGAGCGAACGCCTTGGCGCTGAAATCAGCGCCGGCAGCGTCGGTGTGCTTGTGGTCCTGAGGGTAGAATGCGTTGGTTCCAGAGTTGCCGAGCTTCTTGTAGCCCTTGACGACGGCCTCGTAGTGGTCCACAAAGGTGACTGCAGGGTCGGCCAGCGCGTCACGGGCCGTGACCTGGAACCCAATAAAGCGGTCGTAGCCGGTCTGGAAGCTGCCGGTGATCCAGAGGTTGTTGGGCGTGTGCGAGCTCAACACCACCGTGGCACCCTTGGCAGTGAACAGCTTGGCGGCCTGGATCACGTAGAAGACAAAGGTGTACACCTTCTCGCCCGTCTTGCCCGACGTGCACACCTCGGTGCCGGAGCCGCCACACACGGAGCGGCCGTTGTCATCGGCGCCGTTGGGGCTGCCGACGTCGTTGTGGCCAAACTCAATGACAACAACGTCGCCGGCCTTGACCAGGTTGGCCACCTCGGTAAAGCGGCCCTCGTTGGTGAAGGAGCGCGAAGAGCGGCCGCCGATGGCCTTGTTGACGACGGGGATGTTGATGTACTTGGAAATGTGCTGGCCCCAGCCGTCGATGACGCCGTTGCCTTTGGCCATGGTACTGTCGCCGCAGAGGTACAGCGTTGGCGCCAGTTCAGCAACCTCTGCGGGTTCGGCGACGGGAGAGGCGACAGAGAGGGCTCCGAGGCCCAAGACTAGGACGCGGCTGAAGAACTTCATGATGGACGGCGGAACTGATGCAAAATGAGAATCGGAAACCGGGTTACCTCCCACGCTATGAAAATGGAGGGTATTTCCAGGCGCATATATGCTGTTTCTCATACCATCAGCTTCGCAGAACCAAGACTGATTTACCCAGCCGGCCTTATTCGATCCGGAGCTGCATCGCACTATCTCAACTTAGCCCGGAGACGCCGATCCGTCCGACTAATTGATACTTTTCCAACCCATATGTTGCCATTTCCGCCAGTAAAGACGCAAGGGGACTGCTGGATCTACTACCCCCTGTAGCATCTAAATTAGCAGTTCATCTGACCATAAACCAAGCTTATTTGTTCGCTTATTTTCACTCCCGTCCCGCCGGAGGGGGCTGGGCCTTCATAGGGTTGTTTCGGTACAAATGAGAGGATCACCTGCAAGATATGGTTATTCTCGCTACACCTATCGCGGCAGTTGATGAGCTGGCCTGAAACCCCGCACTTTACTTGATCCGAAAAGGAGCTGAGGGAGAGAGGATTGAGGCACTCGCCAAGGAGAGCATGTCACCGTGATCTTGGCAAGGTGTGAGCATCGTATTGAGTGGATCTCGTGATTTCGGAGACTGTGTCACGAGAATATGTTGGGCGCCTGGCAAGCTTTTGCCCCGATATACATGCTGTGAAGCCGAGTTCACTGTCTCTTCAAGTGTAGATCCAGGTCATAATTGAGGTTGATATAATTTCTTTAGGTAAGTTTTATGAAGACTCTAGGCAAGTTATTGTTACTGTAAAGTGAAAATGCTTGTACACTGACTGCTATTCATCGTAATCAAACTCTATGATAAGTGTGATTTTCGACCCTTCTGCCCGAAGGACTAATTATTCTTGATCGAAAGAACGTATCCCCGTGATCTTTGTTAGTCCTTAGATGAATGAAGCGTGGCTCGCAGACGGCAATGCACGGACCTATGCATGCCATAGAATGTTCTTCTGAATAGGTCAGACATTGATTTGGTTATGCTTCAGCCAATAGTAGCTTTCAAAGTTATCCATACATTTCAAATTGGAGGAGCAAGGTTTGGCTACCATTTACTCGGAGCCGAATTGACACGATTTCATGCGCAGAAAATCATGACTCGCTCACGGCGAATCTCAGAAAGAAGAGATTTCCATAAATCATTCAATCCATCCATCTCTCTAGATTTAGCGTAAGTCTTGTGTCTCGCTTGCCATCGTCCCAGGGTCGCACACGTAGCCTGGGCGGAAGCTAGTGTTCCTGAATGCTGTATTGTAAAGGACACTCGTCTTGGCGATTACGAATTCCTCTTCTGCATACTTTGCCGGGTCGTGGCCCTGAATCCATTCTGCCAGGTTTAATCACGCCGACGCTGCCTCGGGTGTAGCCTCGCCAAGAGGAATATGTGACCTCTTCGGGGCTGAGGAAAATATCCGCATAGCATTTCGGTGGCCTAACATTCATCAGAGTTCTATCCCTTTCCGAGGGATGAGTTGCCGAGAACGAACTAGAACACATCCAAAACCCAGAGATATTGAGTAAAATGAATACCCCCCTGATGGAAGAGTCCGCATGCTGAAGGATAGAGTCTGCAATCACTTCTCGACAAATGAAATAGCTACTGTTCACTGCGTGCAGATAATCTGCTCAGAAATACTAGCGTGGCTTGCAGTCCAGCTCCGACAATAACGTTTCAGTCACCTATCCATGGGCAGTCTTCCACACGGCGGATGTTGTCTCGTCATCGTCGTAGTCGCGAATGCCTATTTTGGAGTACTCGATTGCGATGTTAAGTCGTTGGCATTGTCGCGTAAGCATACCCAGCGGCTTTGGGCGAGCCATAAGCAAAGAACAAGCACAGGCTGGGCTGGACGCTTCGCTCTTGGGAGGTTCTAAGGATCCCAGAGATTGTTAACTCCCTTGCCCTGGGCTGTTGAGACACTGCGAACCTAGTCGACCGCATCACGTTCCTCTTCCCCTCCCCGACGGCAGCATCTTACGATTGGCAGGTCGACGCCGATACGTCATAACTCGGCGTTTGGGCTAGATGAAAGGCACAACTTACCCGATGGCTCCATGGTTTCTGATGTAGACCTGAAAAGTGATTGTATTTCTTGGATGCTCAGGCCTTGGCTGCGGGCATGTATCATATGAGACAACAACGGATCATCACTCTAACAACAAGAACACAGTTTGTAATGTTATTCTGGGCGGCCACAAGCTGATTAGTCTGCACGGGGAAAGTACGATTTGATTGACTTAAGGTCCTTAAGGTCCAAGAAGACCATACATAAAAGGCGCCCGTTAAAGTTGGGCGTATCAGCTTCCCCAATCAGGGTTTGCCTGACATCAAGTGGTGAGGCTGCCGAAATGACACTTGCCATGATATGATGTGTCGTATTGGGTAAGCAATTCCTCCCGAAGAAGACGAACGTTTGGCACCCTCCGATAAATGTCGGGAAAGGGAAAGGGGGGAAGGGCGGCGGCGCCCAGTACTTGATCGTCGGTCATTAGAGGCGGTAACGAAGCGATCGAATTGGCGTACCCGAGCTTGGTCAGACAGTCAACCGGCATGTGAGTTAAAGGGAAGTGCCACCTCCAGTTCCTAAGCAGCATGTCTCGCAGCAACTAGGAATGTCAAATTCATGATCTAGAGATTGAATCTGAGGCGTGTATCGGCGCATGATCCCCAAATTCGCGTCGGTATGAACGTTGCCGGCCGTAGGTGCACCAACCTTTTGAAGTAAGTTATTATATGACATGGAAGAACGTGCTGATGGGAGAATGCCTAATAGATGTAAATGGGTTCATCAGAATCGGTAGCACCGCCGTATACTATAAATGCTCGCACTAGGGAAACATTATGATCCAACATGGAGATCACGCAATAGAATTCGGGTCGCTCACCCTACCTTACTTGATCCATTCTTTGGACTTGTTCACTCATTTTGCCTGAAATTACCTGCCTAACACCTTCTGTGACTTGAGAGAAGAAGGTTCGCTCACAATGTTGTTCATGCGCGTGGCTTCGCTTCTTATCCTCGCGGCAGGATGGGCAGATGCCGTATCCATCTCCTCCCAAGCCAATCCAGTCGCCTTAGCCAAGGCGTTGTTTGGTCCGGGCATCACCGTCCAGTCGGCAGTCTATAAGGGCAATTCCTTGGCGGCTGGCACGTTTACCAATGGCCCCTCCCCAGATCTCAGCACCGGCATTATCCTCTCTTCTGGAGATGCTAGGTCTCCCCAAACCTTGATAGCCAAGGGCAATACTCGCTTTGGTTTATCCGGAAATGAGCGATGCACTAGTCTTGCAGGGACCACTGCCCGGGATCCGGCCGTTTTGAGTGCCGTGGTCAAACTCGATGCCGGCCTAACTGGCTTCTCGGCCTATTACCAATTTGCAACCCAGGAGTACCCCGAGTACGTCGGGTCCAGCTACAACGACGTCATGTATATCTTGGTGGATGGAGAACAGATTGCCGAGGACGCTACCGGGGATCCTATTACTCTGAACGGGCCCTTTTTCCGAGGTTCCAACGTTCTCCTACCGGCCGTCTCGGGCAATGCCCTTAAGGGCTCTACGCCAGTCTTGAAGTCCAATCAGAAGGCCGACCCAGCCGGTACACACACGATCGAAATAGGCGTCTGCGATGCTGGCGACGATGCTCTCGACAGCGCTGCATTTGTCCGTATCATCGCATGCACTCAGGCCTGCGCATCTGGAACAGTCAACCTTGGTTGCGAATCGCGGGGTGGTGATACCGACGGTGACGGAATTTGCGATGATGTGGACAACTGTCCCTTTGTAAGCAATCCCGGGCAGGAAAACTCGGTTGGCAATGGTTTCGGCGATGCATGTCGTTCGCAACCGGAGCCGGAGCCAAAGGAGCAAGTCGGGCCTGAAAATGGAGCCACTCTTAAGGATGGGACTGGCATTGCCGAAGTCATACCTGTGGCTGAACTGGAAGAGGAAGTTAAGCCTGGAAATGGAGCAACTCTTGGGGAAGAGACTGGCAACTCTTTGGCTGAGTTAGCGGAAGTTAAGCCTGAAAATGGGACAACTCTTAAGGATGAGACTGGCATTGCCGAAGTCATACCTGTGGCTGAACTGGAAGAGGAAATTGAGCCTGGAAATGGAGCAACTCTTGGGGAAGAGACTGGCGTTACTGAAGTCGACTCTTTGGTTGAATTAGAAGGAGTTAAGCCCGAGAATGGAGCAACTCTTGGGGAGGAGACTGGCAACTCTTTGGCTGAGTCAGCGGAAGTTAAGCCCGAGAATGGAATAACTCTTGAGGATGGGACCGGCATTGCCCAAGTCAATCCTGTGGCTGAACTCGAGAAGGAAGTCGGGCCCGAAAATGGAGTGACCCTTGAGAAGATTGATCCTAAGAAAGAAGGCGACTTTAAGGTTGATCCAGGGGAGAAGATCAATCCCAAGCCCGAGTTTGGGCCTGATGTCCCACCAGAAGCAACGCCGCCCCCAAGACCCCCAAAACTGGATTCGAATGACAGTCCGGGAGATTTTATCATCACGAGTGGTGTGAACACTCATCTTGTCTTGCCCCCATCACAAACCCTCGAAGCTCTTTTCAGCACGAGCGGTCCGAATCCTAAACTTGTCACGCCCCCATCAGTGCCATCACCAACCCCCGAAGCTCTGCTTGATACTGTCGAGTCCGAAGCTCACATAGCCCAAGGACTTATGTTGGATGATGTAGTTGTTCACTCTTCAGGGCTTGCAGCAATTCATGGCGCGGACAGTGAAGGAAGAGTGAAAGATGCAGGGATAACAGGCAGCGGTGGTGAAGCTAAGCTGCTTGCTCCCGGTGTCGATGCGGTTCCCATTGCTGGCACTGCGAAGTACGACGGACTCACCACTGATGGAGCACTCTATGCAATCGACTGCCATTCCTGTGAAAGACATCTATCCTCTTTTACGAGCGCTCCCGCGGTGTCACAAACTTGTTTACAGGAGAGCAAAAGCTTTACGACTTTAACTGCAGGAAATAAGTTGATAGTGCTGGAGCCTAGTCCGGTGTACCACTATACCTCGACAGTGAGTGCTTTCTTCAGTTTTCTACCAGATTTGGCAATTTAAAAAATATTAACCAGGCATTAGGCGAATGATCAAACCACATATCCTGCCGTTACGACCCGCGAGGGTATGGCCCAAGAGACCAAAGCGGCCGTGGACGAAATCAACATGCCGAACCCTACAGGCTATGCAGAAGTTTCCCCACACGGCCCGTCTCCCATTATGACAAAGGTACCTAGTGGACTTTCTAGTGAATTACTTAGTGAATTGCCTAGTGAGTTCCCTGGTGAATTTCCTAGTGAATTTCCTAGTGAGAACCAAGAACCGAAAAGTACTCCAGCAACAGAAGGCGTAGTGGTCGCTTCTGGGTCGGTCAATTATTTGCAGATATTTATTCTAGCGATAGCTGGCTCTATTGCTCTGGTTGTTCTAAGATGAGTGGATGTAATTCGATATCTGAGATAGAAATTCGGACTGAGATTCGTAGATTGACACGATCTAAGCCCGTAAACTCGCGTCAACTAGCTCTGAAAGTGCGCTTATTACTCTAACCACGTCTTGCCAATCCAGCAGTAGACTTATTTTGAAGACAAGACCAATGCCTGCGACGAAAGTGCTTGCAGAGTAAAACCTCCAACACACAGAGGACCAATACTAAAAACCTTTTACAAGAACTAAGGACTAACCCAAATAACTATATATACCAGTATACATATATTGCTTTATAAGATATACAGCTAAGTTAGCCTAGATCCAATAGGTATCAAGTTATCACTGACTAAGAGGTGCCCCCCTAATAAAGCGTTGCTCCAGCGCTGGGTTCAGACCAGGGACCTTGGTTGCGTGGGCTTACACTCCAAAATTAGCTAAGTTTGCCAGGCTTACACAAAGTCCCTATCAAGGCCTGTCGTAAGCAGGAACCAACTGCATCACTCGGGCCTGGTATAGCGTCATTGCTACAGTTATCACCACAACGTCCTGGAAGGCGACGCCTGTGGTCGTTGAGGCACTGCTATTACAAT
The DNA here is from genome assembly GCA_037952775.1 of Clonostachys chloroleuca. Classification (NCBI taxonomy): domain Eukaryota; kingdom Fungi; phylum Ascomycota; class Sordariomycetes; order Hypocreales; family Bionectriaceae; genus Clonostachys; species Clonostachys chloroleuca. The sequence goes on from JBANAY010000003.1 coordinate 30,768,663, forward strand.
GATCTTTCGGGCCGCCTTCTGCCCTCTCTGCATTAGTACCTCGCTCCTGGGAGCAAGTCTGTGCCTTTTACTAGGACTCATTATGGCCGTGAGGCTTATTTTGTTCAGAAGTGTGGCAGCAGATTTAAAGACATCTTGGGTCTGGAATACGTGGATGGCTAGTATACATGTGTTGCCGTTGTTCCAACAAGCATCCAGAGCTGCCCTCGTGGTAGGAGGTGAACTTCCTCTGTCAACATAGAAATCACGATAGACTTTGAGTCCCTATTGTCTCGGTGGCCTCTCGGTGACAGGACAGCGGCGAGCAGTGAAGTGGAGTAGAAAGACTGCATAAAGGGGGCCGCCAACATAGTCATCATCCCGCATCATGCGCCAATGGACTTGGTTATTGTTGATTGTCTCCTCCTGTAGCAAAAGGTCCTGCTACGAGGGGGGCTTGTAGGCTTCGCCTGGCACTAAGACGACTCATGCCTGCGACCCCTGCAACTGATGAGCATCAGCCATCACTGGAACCAACAGCGACCAACAGCCAGAGCCGTTATTCCGACAGTGAGATTGTGAAGTAAGCAGTCCCAAGATCATATAATAAACGCCACCTGCCAAGTTGGCCGGTCCGCTTTTGCCTTGTCCATCTCCACCACTCCACAACAACATCTCAGAATTTGATTCATTCTCGTTCATTATGGCTTCCCAACAGACCTTTGGCTATGTCATCGTGGGCGGTGGCACCTCCAGCCTGGTCGTCGCTAACCGTCTGTCTGAGAACCCTGAGACTAGCATCCTCGTTCTCGAGGCCGGCGCCGACATGAGTGACGACCCTCGCGTCAATATCCCCGCCTTGTGGACGACTCTGATGTCATCTGATGCCGTCTGGCACTACCAGACCATCCCCCAGCCTGGTATGGGGGACGATCAATCAGAGAGCCTCAGGGGAAGGTTCTTGGTGGCTCAACGGCCGTCAACGGCCAGACAAATATTCCCCTAAGTGCTGCTGCTTTCGACTCCTGGGCCTCCCTCGGCAACCCTGGCTGGGGCTGGGACTCAATAGGTTACTACGTCAGGAAGCCCTTCAGTCTCCAACTACCCGTCGATCAAGAGACGTCAGATTACCCAGGCTTAGAGTGGCTCAGGAAGGATCTGCACGGCTCCAACGGTCCCCTCAAGATTTCTTTCCCTGGTTCCATGGAGAATCCTCTCATCAAGGCTTGGGTTGATGCTTTCCGCGGCATGAACAAGACCATTTCCGATGGTATGTCTGAATCCACTGAACAATCCAAGGTCTCGGGAATAGAATAAAGCTAACTCAACATCAGAGATCCCTTCTCCGGCGTCGCTGTAGGTGGCTACAGCAATAGTGCCACTGTCGACCAGGACACCACGTCTCGTAGCTACGCAGGCTCAGCCTACGGTGCTCCTCTAAAGACGAGACGCAATGTCCAGGTGATAACCGGAATTCTGGCCCAAAAGATTTTGCTCGACAAGTCAGATGCCAGTCTCAATGCCAAAGGTTCGAGGCTGTCTTGGATGGCCAGGTCCAGACTTTCCACGCTTCCAAGGAGGTGATTCTCGCTGCTGGTGTGTTCAACACACCTAACTATTGGAGATCTCAGGGATCGGCCAGAGTGAGATTCTAAAGCAACACAACATCACGCAGCTACTGGAGCTTCCAGGAGTCGGCGAGAACCTTCAGGACCATCTGGTGACCGGCGTTAGCTACGTGGTGAACGAAGGTATTGTCACTGGTGATCCTTTGATGCGACCGGAGCCCCCTGCTCTCGAGGCCGCCCAGAAACCGTATGCAGAACAGAAAGGTCCTTTCCGTTTTGGTGGCACCCAGTCGAACGCCCTGATGCCAATGGATTACGACCTAACCGAGATTCTTTGAATACACCTGTCAAGCCGGAAGACAAGGAGTTCATTGACACAGTCAGGGCCATCAACGAGAGGCCCAATGAGGCCACGGCGACCTGGTTTATGTTCTCGGCTCAGGCGAACCTCCACGAGGGCGCCAAGAGCTTCGTTGGAGACACCCTTCTTCCCCAGAGTTTTGCTTGTCTCGGGTGCTTCCTCTCGCATCCCTTCTCACGAGGCAACTCACACACCAGTTCCACCGACGCCGCTGCCATGCCAAAGATTGATCCCAAGTTCTTCTCACACCCTGCCGACCTCGAAGTCTTTGCTCGCCACGTCATGGCGCTCGAGGAGCTCCGTCATACAACGGAGCTCTCTGCATACCTCAAGCCAGACGGCAAACGCAATCACCCCTACTCACACACATCGGCACGCTGGAGGGTGCTAAACGCTATATTCTAGACACCGCAACAACCACTTACCACTCCTGCGGTACGGCCGCGATGTTGCCCAGGGAGAAGGGCGACGTGGTTGACACGAAGCTCAAGGTTTACGGCACAACGAATCTACTTATCGTTGATGCGAGTATCTTCCCTACTGTTCCCCGGGGCAACAATATGTCGACTGTCTATGCTGTTGCTGAGAAGGCGGCAGATATCATCAAGGGACAGTAGAAAGGTAGCGGGAGACTCCTTAGCCATGGAGCAATTATTCTATAGGTAGTTATAGGAAGAGGATATATAATTATAGTAGCTAGCATAAGAAGAGTTAAAAAGTTTTTCAATCAATTATTAGTCAGATTTTAACAAACATTTATTAACCTTAAGGTCTAGCAAGGCTGCTAGACAGTTAACTTACGTTGTCTCTTGAATCCCCCGTTACAATAATGGTAGCACTTGAATCTAATATTGGGATAAAAGAACAGGAGGCTAAACCTACTGGCGATAAATAAGCCTGCAGGCTTTACTATATTTGGAACTTCCCTCAAGAGCCTAAATGAACTCATCTGCAAGATATTCATCTTTCGATAAGTTAGCATAATAGCTAATGGACTTGAGAAGAAGAAAAAGCACTTACGAACTCGCTGCGAGGGGTGAAGTTCATCGAACCACATGAAGCTTTCCCTTGGCAGATCCTCTTTGTCAGTGCAGTCGCCGAAAGATTTGCAGTTTCCCCAGCATGAGTAACGTTGGCCGGTGGCTCAAAATACTCTGCCGAGGCGATCCTGTCCATGACAAGGCTGTGCATGTCGATCCACGTGAAGGTTGCTCTAGGCCATCGCTTCTTAATAAGCTGCTGAACAGCTAGGCCGTAATCGAGCATGGTGTTGACACTCGTCAGGTAGTTGTTCATCTTCTACTTGGTCATTGTGACGTTGTATGCCGTCTTGTTCTCCCAGAGCAAAAAATCGCCGACTCCGCCTTCTTCGGTTAGCCTGGGAGGGGATCTGGCTCCAAAGTCAAGTCCACTTATCTCAGACACGACATAAGCGGATCGAATCTTCAGCCACCCGGTCTCTGCACTCAGCATGAGCGGATATTGGAGCACTGGGATCTACCTGTATGCCATCCTCCAGTCTGCTCCAGGCCAGCTAGTTCCAATCCCCTTTAAGCCTGGAGGCCTGATCAGGGACTTGCGTAAGAGAATTTCGGACATAATGCCGGCGTTTTTGCATCCACGAGTAGATGCCTTTGGATTAAACGGGGCTTTGTTCTCTTCCCTTACAGCCCTTATATACCTGGATGAAGTATACAACGGTCTCTCGTCCCTGGAAGCCATAGCGTTCTATGATATATTCGGCATGTATGAATGAAAAGGGCCAAGTTGTGGAGAATTTTGTTGACAATATGCGAAGACAGCTTTCAGCCCGAGGGAAAAGGATGCTTCCGCTCGATAATATTCAGTAGAGTAGCTTGTTCTATATTTATATATATATACAGCTAATTTCTCGAAACTGCCTTCGGAGATTAGCAATCTAGTGAGCAATGGGCTAGGATACCACTGTATTTCGCTCGCTTATTGCCTAGCATCAATCGATGCCGGAATGACACATCGGAACTGATTGAGTTGAAGGGAGGTAAATCACATAAAGGCCATAAACATGTCCAGAACTACTGGGAAGTTGAATTTTACTCAAACTTTATCTCATACTGTTTAGTGTAATACAACTCTTATACATAACAGTTAGATCGCAAAGTCGTAGAATCTAACATCCGCATCAGCATCGCTTCCACCAATCCACCCGCGAGACTTAATCAAAGTTGTATCGTCGCCAGAGCCGCCTCCATTATACTGTGCGTACGCATGCGGGCCCCACCGGTATTTAAGGTTGGATTCAAAGTCGTACACTTCCAAGCCAGCAGTGATACGATATGCCAGCTTCAAGCCAGACTCCCCCTCAATCCAGAAAAGCTCCCATGACTCGAATCTGGGATCTTCCGTCTGCCAGCGCTGGATAACCTTTTGCTCATCCATGGAGTAAACCTGAACGATCCCGTAGGTGCCCGCGGCAATGAACTTGCTGTCCGAGGTCCACGAGGCCGTCCGGACCCAGTTACCGAAGTCGCTGATCACGATAGGTGAAGCGGTCACATCTGCGACAGACCAGATGTTGACGGTACCTTTTGCCGCTGATGTACCCAAGACTACATACTTTCCGTCGGGCGAGAAGTTTGTCTTCCAGTTTTGCCCACCTGATGGGCCAAACGAATGCACCAACTCTCCCGTCGAGGCATTCCAAAGCTTCATGGACTGATCCCATGATGCAGTTGACACGAGAGCTCCATCTGGGCTGAAGGCTGCGCTTACAATCCTATCCGTATGGCCAGTAAGAACGACGTTCGAGTCTGGTTTGTCAACGTTGTAGATTGTCAACTGCTTGACACTGCGATCTGCAAGCAGAAGGCGCCGACCATCCTCGCTGAAAGGGCCGCGTCGCCCGTCAAAGGTCGACAAAAGGCCGTCATACTGTGTTTGCTCGCCGACAACGGCTCCGTCAGACGAGAAGCGGAACCGAGTGACCTTGTTACTTGTGGTATCCGAGGTCGCAACAAATACACTATACCCCTCGTCCATGTCTGGGAAAATCGAGACGGTATTAGCGCTCCCAGAAGCATCAGTCAGGGCACTAGACACAATTTCCTGGGTGCTGGTGTCGCGGATCGTCACGTTTCTTCCAGATGCAACGACGATAAACTTCTCGTCTGCGCTCACATCAACGACGGCCGGTCCCTTGAAATCGACTGCTGCGGCTGCCCAAATCTTGGGATGGCCCTCAGCCCAGCTGGAATTCACACCGTCTTTTTGAAAGTCGGTTATGAGTGTGCTTGTTGGGATGGGGGGATCTGCAACCTTGTCTGCTCTCCTCTCGGTGGTCCTTGATGTGACCCGGGCATGCGCACCAGAGAGCAGCCCCAAAAGAGCAAACGTTGCACTATGAATATGCATAGCCGAGTGAGTGAATGTCGTGCAAGCGGACTAGACAAACCAAAGGCCTCAAGATGATAGAACGGAGAGCGCCGTGGAACATTGATAGCGTTGGATCTTGCAACTTAACCATTCAAAACTCCATGCTTTTTAATCAGCCCCGAAGATATGTCACGTAGTGTCAGGACTCTCAAATGGCTCTGTAACGGTCGATTTAGGTTACCTTCTAGTTCTAGAAGGTCCGACTATAAACATCTTTTCGGGCCGCTCATCCTTATTATGCTAAATTAAAGACGGGCATGTATCATTGCATATCGATTGACTTATAGGATTCGACGGGTTGACAAAATAACATATTTTCTTTTCAGTCATTGCGCAAGTTAGCATGCATAGCAGATAACAGCCTAAGTCATGATCCTAGAAACTACGATCCTTATTGGGTCATAGATAGAGCAATCTGTATTCTGCACTTATTCAGACATTATGGCAGTGGAGCTTTTGTAGTTGCTCTAGTTTCTATTAAAGAGTCCAAGCGAATATCTTCTAATTTAATAAAACCAAATCAGCACGACTTCTATTTTACGCACCCGTTGAGTTATGATTAACACACAACTTGAGCTATTGCTACCGTAGAGTTAGCTACCGCGACGTTTATATTGGGTCATATTCGTAACATATGCCTCGTGACGTCTTGATCCTCTGCTACTCTCCTAATTCGGCTACTCACGCAGACGGTTCCATTGGCCTAATCTCATGAACCTTTAAATCGTACCATCTACCTTCCGAGTACGATCAGACTAGAATCAGACCTTTGACTAGATCTATTACTCCCAGAGTATCCCAATCTACTGCCGCCAACCTAAATATATGTATGCAGACTGCTTTCAGACCGGAATTATGCTTCCGATTAGAACCTTCCATTATCATGCTTGGCTATGTTAACGTAACACCCGGGTTGGCTTATTCCGTTGCTACCCATTAAGTATGCGTATGCTGACTGTATTTGGACTGGAATCAGCTTTCCGATCAGAACAATTCATCATTCTACCTACCCATGTTGATGTAACATACCGGTGGTCTCGGATCGCTGACACTTACTCCATGTGTGCACTCCCTTGCTGTCACAGTATTATTTAGGCTTTTCTCAACACGCGTAAAGCAGGCGAAGGGTCCAGCAGCAACGAGGACACAAAAGAGATCACTCACGCACTCGAGATCAGAATGAAAACCTTGTTCAATATCAAACCGAAAATAAGCCTTGATTGTATTGTGATCCCCGTAGGCGTATCATCATGTTCTCGCTTCGAGGTGTTGGGTACCAGACAGCTTTCCTGTTGGGACTTCTCTTATCCCATTTCACTGTTGTTACCAGCCATTGTATATACTGACATTCCGAGACTTGTCGTGCAAAGGGCTAACACAGATAACCAGATGGCTTCCCCGTTGTTTTGATCAACGGCGTCGTGTCCAAATGGTGGGAGTTTGTTCGGTGAGCGATACCCTGCGCCCAAGGATAGATAGGCTACAGCAGTCCTAATAACAGCAAGACCGACCGCCCTCAATGGTGCAGGGTACCAGTGGTTTCCAGACTTCAGCTGGGACTCGGAGCCAATGATTTGCGGCTGGGGCGCAACAAAGACCGGCAACCAGACTGGCACCGCCAAGATCGAGGCAGGCTCCGTCATCGGGTTCCGCGCATTCGCCTCCAACTACAAACAGGGCTATGTCCCCGTGCGAGAGGTGAGCTCTGTAACACCCTTCATCGAGCTGTGATGTGTCTGACAGTCGAATAGTTTGACCCTGCCATGGATGGCATTGGTCATTTAGGCCCAGGCCAGGCCTATATGTCCAAAGCACCTGGAGCAATTGAAGATTATGAGGGCGACGGAGACTGGTTCAAGATTGGTACCAGCGGCGCATCTGATGGGATGCATTGGGACTCAGATCGTCAGCCCGAGGTAGATCTCAAGAATCCATGCTGTGGTTGTATATTGAGTTGTTGCGACTAACTTGTCATGTAGATGAACTTTACTATCCCTGCATCTACACCTCCCGGACTCTATCTTGTGAGGGTCGAGCATTTCAACATCTCACCTTACTTTAACCAGACACAGATGTACGTAAACTGTGCTCAGGTAGAGGTGACGGGATCCGGCGACGGTAAGTTGGACAAACATCTCATGTGGTAGGACTTCCCTCCAAGCTAATTTTTCCTCAGGTACACCTGGCCCAACTGTTAAGCTCCCTGGATATGACCCTGCTGATCCGGGTAGGTTTCCAGCAGAACGACTGAAATCTAATTGTCATGAATGATTACTAATATAGCTTGTAGGAATTTGGCTGCCACAAGCCATGTATAACCCCTACAAGCCGTCGGATCTCCTAAAGGCTTACAAAGGTCCAGGGCCAGAGATTTGGATAGGTTAAAAAGCCCATAGTCATTAGGCAAGACTTAATATCACTAGTATCTAAGGTAGATAAAGTTATCAATACTAGAACAGACCGATGCAGAGTCCAGCAAATCAAATACCCTCCTTATATTTCCCGCTTATGAGCCTTTCAACCACGATAATATTCCATCTCTTGAAATTCCTCCCCCAGTGCCCTGATCGAAAAGTTTTGAGGATCTTTTGCACTCAAAATGATTCTCCTATAAGTCACCAAAGCCATGTCGTGATCATCGCGGATAGCAAGGATTATGTGTAGTGGCTATTTGTACAATTAGACCAGAAACCATAGGCTGAGAGGGATATGACTTACCTTGGTGGACTTAACGACGTCTAGACTCACAATGCTTCCTTGATCGTTCAGCTTTGTTATTTTCACATCTTGGCTGATTAGTGGAATGTTGAATCCTTCCAACCCTCTAGTTCCCGCCTCGCGATAGTGAAACCATTCGAATGACAGCCCGTCGCCGTCAGGATCCCAACTGTTTGATGCATCAAGCAAGACTTCCGTTCCCTTAACGAAGTCTAATTCCAACGCCGATGGGCCGCATGTCCCATTGACCACTGTAACTGGCTGGTGGTTGTTCTTGCTATAATCAGAATTGATCGTCCACTGCATGCGGGCTGCAAAGTCGTACTGATAGTCCTGTCGCCAGCGCCAGATGGTCGCAAAGCTGCTGATGAATGCTTCCCCGTTGGCACCTTGAACGTAGTCCGTGCAGTCAGCGTACACTTGATGGTTCCCGGACGCATCTGCCAGGTTGTATCTGCCTCCCCAACTTCCCCAGTCGGGGTGCTCTACCTCTCCCAATCCATTCTGAATAAGCGTCAGGAATGCTGGAGTGTCGCCTTCCATGATGAAGGTCCAGTTCAAATAGTGTGCTCCAAGAGCGCCGATCCGAATGTTCTTCTCAAGCCATGCGTTTGTTACTAGCGACGTTTCAGGTCCGCCTTTATCAAAGTGCCTGTACTCTTCTCCAGATATACCGTTCCAGGTTGCACGCGTATACTCGTTGAACCCGTGTAGAGAGACGACCATGAATAAGTCGGGGTAGTTGGTGCGTATCCAGGCTCCCGCGTCGTCTTGATCCGAGATAGAGTAGACGCGAAGCTTGCTCACGAACAGTTCAATACCTTCCTTCTCTCGGGTCTTGGAAACATGGTTCAGTGCTTCGGCCAGAACAGCTGCTCCGCCCCAAACAGACACCCACAGCGGGTCATCGGCTTTCGCATCATCCGTGGCCTTTACGAGGGCCTCAGCCGCACCGCTTAATGGAAGCTTGAGTGACGCAAGTCCGTATACGGAATGGCCCACGGAAACCTTCGACAGTAGCTCGTCTTTTGAAGGGTAAGAAGCATCGTTGGGAACATTGGCGTTCAGATTGGCAAGAACCTCTCCATATCCACCGATGACCTCCCGGATAGTCTCTGGGTCCGTCTTGTTACGTAGCCAAGTCGATGTAGTCGCTGCAATCCCTCGAATATCGATCTCGTTGGCATAGGTAAGTAGACGTACGAAGCTCATCTGGTCGTCGGGCTCGTTGCTCATATCGGTGAGAACAAACAGCCTGGTTTTGTGTTCATACCGTGAACTCAGGCATTGCTGGTCCTCGGCAGAATTGCCGAAGACGGGAACTAGAGTAGCAAACCCCAGAAGAAGACGTTTGTAGAGCATGGTAGGTAGTATTTGCTACTCATCCGTAATTGTCGGCCATTCTACCAGGTTAGACAGTCGGCTTTATACGGAGTGCCTATCGCTACTCCTCCAAATGACTCCAACATCGGTTGCGATTAGGATTGCCTCTTTCAACCAACGAGATTCGGTCCGATTCGAGCCATGAAAACAGCCTTGGAGCACCAGTGGTATTTGTTCCACAATGAAGAGCACCTCGCGTGCTTGCACTCTCCCCGTGAGGCCTACGTGGAGAGACGGATGCCGATCTTGACCAATAGCTACTAAATGCGGGGAGGACCTGACTGTCGTGCTTCCCCACGATGATGGACGCGGTGGTTAGTTTTACCGGATTCGGTAGGACGAGAATATTCCTCACCGACTCAACTTTAGCCATAAACCAATTTATCGATATGGCGGGCACCAATAATGATGAAGCGTGCCTAGAGGTCTTGAAGACGTTGCCTTGTCTTTCCAATCATGCCGCTTCCATGCAGAAATGAGTGGAGAAATGATGAATCCTAATTATAAGGGTTAGAAGTTGTTGTTCTGGAAGATAAAATATCCAACCCCAGGAGGCAAATTGAGATTTATTTATCGTGGGTGAGAAATTTTGTACGCAGCGCTCGCTGCCAAATGGACAATCTATTCCCTCAATAAGCAAGGCAACTACAGACACAATTTCTGGCCAAAAGCCCGAACCTCATGGCTCGCTTCCGCTATCCCACTTAAGTATCTCGGCTTGCAATGGTCATCATGTGCCAAGAAGATGGGCTCGCCTGCGTATGTTCTGGACCTTTCCCCTGAATTCGGGGGGGAATGACGACCTTTGACATTGCCGGCCCGGGAAGTGATGTCCAAGATGACTCAAGCTAGCGAGATCCGTGCTTATCATAACAATCGGACGATTTGATGTTATGAGCGGAGCTATAGATTGGCCACTCCTACGGCAATTTCCTCATTCAACTACCGCCCTTGATCCCAGCTGGACACTAAAACGTCACCGGCCTGTCGCATGATTCAGACCGACTGATTCGAACAATGACAGACGGACCCGATACTATAGCTGTTGAGAACCAAAAGCTCTCAAGTGTCAAGTTTTTTTCTTTCATCAGATGAACCTCGTTTGGCTTGAAAAAACAGCGTGACGTATCTTGACACGGGGATCAACATGGTGATCATCTTTATTTTACGTAAGTTCTCAAAGAAACCGTGCCTCAGCGGACTAGCATGGGCCCAATGTTGATCAGTTATATTTCGAACTCAGAGGAGTTTCACCATGTCAGCATTGATTTCGTGACGTCATCTTGCTAGATGTGTATATTAAATGCGAAGAGCCTGGAGAAAAGAACCTTGACTAGCATAATATTTTCGATATTTGCGAATGATGGTCTCCATGCTTGGATCAGTTGTCGTCTACAGCTACTTGGCTGCTTATGCCTTTGCTGCCACCGTGCCCATCGGACAGTAAGCACCTGACATGTATTATTTGACTTTTTGTTTTGTTGACTCAAATCTTTAAGCTCTGGTAATCTCACTGTCGCATTCTTCTCCAATGAACTAGGAGACTCTTGCGACATCAACGCCACAACCCACCGGCTGGCGCTCACCACACAGACGATTCCAAACAGCTACACCTGCTTCAATGTCTCAGATATCTTTTCTCAATCAAATACGACCGGATTCACCAATGCCACTCAACACGTCTACAACACCGATGAACCTAATGGCATATTCTGGCGCCTCGAAAGCGAAGGCAGCTACGATTCGCAGACCAACTACTCCCGGGTATGGTACGAGCAATATGCGCCAGGCAACATTCAAGTTGGGGAAAATGCCAGCTGGGTCGTTTACTTTTACGCGTTTCCAGACTGCAAGCAGCTAAATCCAGAAAAGGGGGATGCCGACCCTGACTTGAATCCTTGGTTTGAGGACAGTTGCCAAACAGAGCCTGGTGGCCAGTGCCGTACGACACCTTACTCCGTTAAAAGTTTCGCTATCAACGCCGCCGAAGACTACAATAAAGGCCATGGAGGGTGTGAGACGTGGGCCTATCAGGGCTCCTCGGGCGCATCAAGCTTTAGCCAGCCATCTCGGACTGTATCAGTTATATTAGGCGGGTTGGCTATGATTGTTAGCACTTTGTGGTAATGAGAGGCTGCGCTGTCTCACGGGTCTCCAGTGGGCTCATGTTCTATTATGGGTAGGTAGGAGAAAGAGAACAGCTTGACTTGCACGGTTAAAACAATTCGTTGCTGCTTTTTACTGTTTGAATGAAGCTACTCTCTTTCTCTTACGTACCTGTAATAGAGCATGAGGCCACCGTTATGTTTTGTTGTGTTGTATTATAGAGAGATACCTTAATATGTGAATTCAGGGTTATTATTTAATCCGATGCTGTGATCTTGACTTGCTCCAATCTTTTCTTCGGGATATATCCAAAGAATAGAAAAGAACTTTGCCTTCAAATTTACAATAGTGATAGCATAGCACATATTTTACACAGCAAGAAACCTAAAATCTATACCGGAAAACCTTGTCCTCGATGTCCGTCATATCCGAGCTAAGGGAAACCCCAGTAGCAACCCCATCAGCCTCCGTAACAAGATATCGGCTGTCGCCCTGAGCAGCCTTGCGGTCACGGTTCCTGTTCCTACGCTCCATCTCAACTCCGTAGGCGATGAAAGTGAGGAACAGCAAGCAGAGGGAGCCAATGCTGAGATAGTTTCCGGTGCTGTAGCGCGGCGCATCCTTGCTCTGCCACGCTTGAGGAGCCACCAGGCAGCCAATACAATAGCACACGAAGAATCCAGTCGATACAACCGACTTCTTGGTGTTTCCCTTGACGTTGGAGGCCATGAGGCCAGCAGAGATGCTCAGGGTTCCCGCGAAGCCACCCGCAAGCCAGGTGGCGACGACGACTCCCCAGCTGGCGTCGAGGGGTAGGCTGGTCATGAGTGCTGAGCCAATTAATGGGATAGCGGTAACGATCAAGCCTGTGTAGATTCGGATGTATTTGATTCGAATGTATGCCGGGAGGATAGCGGCGAGGATGACGGAGCCACTACTGAAAACACCAGCGGGGAGACCGACGAGCATAGTTTTATAGGTGTCGAAGCCGAAGCCATTGATGACAGTAGAGGAGAACTAGAATAGAATGTGTTAGAGAGATATTTGGATGTGATACGGTAGAACAAGAGACTAACCTTGATGATCGGAGTAGGAAGCGTAAGCCCGAGTGCCATCATGAAGTACAGCCATGTGGTCGGCGTAGTCAAAGCTTCTCTAGCCTGAGCCCAGTTGAAGTCAGAGCCTTCCTTGGTACCACGGTCAGCTGCAAGTCGTCGGACAGCCAAGGATCGTTCCTTCTCGTTGAGAAACCATGCACTGCCGGGACTTCGCGGCATCCATAGCACAAAGACAACTCCGCAAGCAATAGTCATGCCACCGGTCACCAGAAACAAGACGCGCCAGGGGGCCAGGGCGTGCTCGTTCTTGGCAATCCCGTACATCAAAAGAGCTGCGACAATCTGGGCGACGCCGTTCATGGCCACCCACGTGGATACTCGAGAGTTGTGCTCGCTACGCTTGTACCACAGGGATGTAATGATGATGAAGGCGGGCGAGACGCTTCCTTCGGTGAAGCCCAGGAAAAAACGAATAGCCGCCATCCCGCCAAAGTTGCTTGGAGAAGCGAGGCACATCTCGACGGCGCCCCAGGCAATGATGGTTCCGCCAACGAACACCGTGATGGGAAGTCGGCTCAGCAGGTACGCGGCAGGCCACTGGGAGCAGAGCTGGCCCAGATAGAATAAAGACACGACCCATGAGAACTCGTCGCCAGTAAGTTTAAGATCGGTTTTAAGGCCAAAGATGGCTGCGTAGTTGATGGTTTGTTTATCGATGTCTAGATGGCACCCATAGTTAGCAACCTGGACCTCGACATTATGTATTGTTAGGGGCTCGCATACATTGGAAAAAGTAAACAAATGCCATCATCGGCATGATAACCATGTCAAGCTTCCGCACCAACTTCTTCTCCTCCTCGGGGTCGATCGGTTCATACTCAACGTGGGTGGCATCCTCGTAATCGATCTTCGAGGCAACCCCGGAAGGCATAGTTTCCTCGACTGTGCTGTCTTTCATTTCTTCCGATGTCAGATTGAGAGTTTAAGAGGCGACAGGGGAGGATGGGCGGGTTGGCTGGGGGTACAGTTGCGAAGATAGAGATTGGAGGTCAACGTCCTTTATACTTTAGCCACGCGATTTCTCACTGAGTCGCGAGGAATTCCCCGAAAATTGGGATGCGTGAGGGGGCTGAACTAGATCCTTGGAACGCACACTAAAGGCTGTCTCCCCCGCATTCAAACACGTTCCCCATGTTCGTCCGTCCTGGAGAACATCCGGACTGTTGCAGTGCAGTTCAAGGGCAGGTGACGGTCAGGGTTCGTGCTTTTCCCTGCATCGTACGGGCGAGGTCCGAAATAAGTCCAAGTGGACCTATACATGAGTCACGCTATGCTGGTGGATTGGTCAACGTGCCTAGGCCCTTGAGGCTGAAGAAGGGATGGCCCCAGCAACCATCGGAGGTCCCCCGTCAGACTCTCGGGCGTGGGGCCCGAACGATTAGTAGCTCGGATATAGACAGAAGCAACCAACACCAGTAAACTATTGGAAACGGAAATTTCTTCGAGGTATTTTGTCTAGTCTTTATAACAGAAGATGTTACCTAACAAAGTTTCCACAGATGTCATAGATATCATTCATTGGACTGAAGTATCTGTTCCGGAGCTTGTCCAAGAAGCCATTAATCGATGCTTCAAACCAATGCCATCTAATCCACCATAACATCTTAACTCAACTCTGACGTACTAATGGAAAGTCTTGAGCCCCATATTGCAGGTCAATTGGACTTCCGTTGTCGGCAAGTAAGCTTTCGAAAGTGGTTGAAGTTGGCGGATCTCATTCTAGTTCAGACCTTGGAGGGTGGCGCACGAGGCTCCCCGGGACTTGTAGATGTGATTTGGAACCTTTACTACACATGCACTGCACCAGTCACGTTGGATGGTTGTCCGCGAAAGGCGCCGAGCGCAAGAGGGTGTAGGCCGGTCATTATACAATAGGAAACTTCTGTATTAGATTATAGACTATCCCACAAGTCAGAAGCATTGTCTCGGAAAACCCTCCGCTGAACTATGTTGTCCGCGCTAGTTAACTCCGCCAAGTGTCTGACCCAGGGCCGAATATCAAGGCCTTCGTGTTGTGTGTGGGGCCAGTCAGTTCCAAATACCGCCTTGGTGCTATTGACTCTAAGAATCTCCTTGATCATAGGATCCACGTCTTTGAATTCCGGGTCCTGTAGCTTTGAGAACCGATATGCTGCCGATATTTTCACCCACACGTTTCCGCTCTTGAGCAGGTTGATCAGACTGCTGAATCCCTTGATAGAATAAGGGTCGAGAGCTTCAGAACAGCCAGCTACAGGCTCCGGCAGCTTAGGGTTCCCAATGTGGTCGATGACTACCCTCAAAGGCATTGCGAGCAATGTGCTCTCCAGTTTGACAATGTCCTCCATCCTGATGTAAAATTGCAGTACCCAACCAAAGGGCTTTACTAATTCTGCATACTTTTGGACCAACTTGGGCATGTCTTCAGGTCGGGTCCCAGCCAGAGGGTTCTTCGAGTTGGCAAAGTTGATTCGCACGCCCCTAACACCGAGATCATGCCACAGCTTCAGCTCGGTGTCGGTGACTATCTCGGGATCAAATTGTACTATCGCCCGTGCTCTCCGGGGTCCATATGCAGCCAGAGCCTGGAGAGCCGCAGTGTTATCATTCCCATATCTTGTCGGCTGGACGATAGTCACTTTCTGGACCCCGATCGAGTTTTCAAATATGGCGTTCTCCCAGACCGAGCCGGCGATTGGGGGCCCTGCTAAGCCGTTCAAGGACTCAAACCGGTCCGTATCAATTATATGGATGTGAGAATCCCAACTACCCTCAGGGAGCACTAAAGAAATCGAAGTGTCCATGTTGAGAGAAAGCAAGAAATAGCCTGGAGCTGCACCGAGGTGTGGTTATTCCGACCGAGTATTGATCACATCCTAGGATAGTTGTCGCATCTAGGTCTTATTATCTGCCCCAATAACACCTCATCATTTTCGGTACCCAACCACCGGAGGAGCCAGGGGGTTCTGGTGCCTTTCCCTGGCATCGGCGTTGACGTCTACCCCGCTCCCTCCAGTCCACTGGCTCTCATGGCCAGCACGCGAGAAATTGGTACCAACAGTCGGGGCGGCCCCGCTCCTTGTTCGATGAAGACTACAATTGGGGAAGCACATAGCCAACTCTCCAAGCGTTGAGAATATCACGGTGGCTGGCCTGAATTGGTTGTGTGGCAATAATCTCCCTCAGTGGAGCCGCTCGGCGGAGGTCCGATTCAGCCGGACCATCAACCCGGTCATACGACCAGGCGTCAGGCTTTCGTGGTAGGCCGAAGACTCGTATGGATTGCGAGTTCCGCAATCGGCTTTGCGATTATTGCTTGTCACCAAATGCACAGGCCGATTACGTATACTAGTTTGATGAAGTCATCGTCAAATCCATTAAACTCGGTGCAGTTGACGGAACGGAAAATTAAAAATCCCGAGTGCTTAAATATACACCTTACCTACCCTAGAGATAAATGCTTATGTAATCACCTGGTAGTCAAGCTCACCTACCCTATATATCATCAACTTGAATATGTCGGAAGATCCGGTAGAATTAATGTCAGTACATAAAGCTTGAGAATCACAATCCCTCCTATAAATGACCGTAAATTAGAGAAAAAGCTCATCGAAGTTTTTTTCTTCAACATGTAAATGTGTGGGTGATCTTCAAAAACGAGTCATGGGCCTCAATATTTAACAAATAGTCTTGATATAGATGATGCCCGGAAGATTGTGATGAAGCCCGCATCACGGGACATATTACGTGATACCCTTCTTTCGTTCACGGAAAAATTAGCCCATCCATAGACCCTCTTTACAATGGGAAATTCAAAATCTTATCTCAACTCTGCTTCAACTATTGTGTTATTAAAAAGGGACTAAATTAACGTTGTAAGAAGACGACAGTCCCTACTACCCTTTCCATTGAATCTATATACCGTCGCGATATCTACATGTGTAGTTTGACAACAGATACTACAAAACCTTGACCCTAGCAAATGGTTTTTGGGGCTGGCGGAATATTGCCTCGGATGCCAGCATTGATCTTAGCTCCTGGGGTAATTCGAGGAACTCAAAGTTGAGTACTAACAGCACGACTGCGATACGAAATTCCATAGTTGCCAGCTTGCGCCCTGTCGCCGCCACAATTAGTCAGTAACACGGTAACTTACAGAAAGAAGAAGAACAGATAAATAGATCGATGGAAACAATCTTACCGAAACATCCCCGTGAGCCACCCCCAAATGCCAGTGACGGTACTGCATAAGGGTTGAACACTTCGTCATCTATTGTTTCGTCTTTAGTAAGCCACCTTGTAGGGTCAAATAGACTGAGACTTGGAGTGGTAGTGTCCGACAAGCGATATCCATGCTTATCAATGGCTGCTTTGCTGCTCGGGCTGCGTTTTAGATCATCGACTGGTAGAAGCGGGTGATTGATATGAAGATTTAGGAGGACCTCTGCCCCCTTGGGTATCCTACAGCCTAAGACCTCTGTGTCTGTGACGGCTTGTCTAAGATTGCCCTTAGACGTGCCGGCTAAGCGCAAGCTTTCTTCACAAACGGCATCGAGATAGGGGATATTGGTATCCAGGATCTGATCTAAGGATGGGGTTTTAGAATCGGGCAAAGCGGCTTCAAGTTCTGTGCGTAGGTCTTTCTGGACACTTGGGTAGAGTTCCATGAATCTAAGAAACCAGGCAAGCGAATTGGCTGTAGAATCGTGGCCCTAAACCAATGAAGCCACTGTCAGCGAATACAGGCGTGGTGTGGTCGTTTTCATGCCGTATAACCATGAGAAATTAAACGGGCTTGGACGTACCCCAACAAGCATGATGAACATCTCGTCCAGCATATATTGGTCTTTGGTCGGGTCTGTTGGTGCTTCTCCCTTTTTCTTTGCCTCGAGAATCTGACGGCGAAGGACCAGATCCATCATGCAGGTATCAAAAGCATCATCCTCGAGCGCCCCGGCCTGCAGACGCTCGTATCGTTGCACGGAATCCCTCATCGCTTGGCTAATCTTGGAACTGATCGTGCTCCGGAACCTCCGGTAGCGTGGAGTGTATGTTTCTAACTTCTGAGCCCACGTAGGCATGGGTGTTCTCGCGTTCTTTGCAATGGCACGCTCAACATAGGCCACCTCGTCTTTGATAGCAGCGCTAGGCGGAGCATTCATCTTGATCCCATCTTCGCCTTTACCGCTGGCGATTTGCTGCTTCAACTTCTCGATCTCAAAGCTCATGATTCCCGACTCATTTCCGACTAGAGAGGCCCAGATGACATCCAAGGTGGCATTTTTGAAGTCGTCAATGACACTGAACGGCTTGTCCTCGTAAATAGAGGATGCCTTGATCTGCCATAATTCAAGTACTTCCAGCATGGCGGTGTAGATTTTCGGTCCGGCAGCCTTCCGGAGGAAATCGACCTTCATCACGTCGGCCCATAGGCGCTTTTGCTCTTTTAATTTGGGAGTGGTAAACTGGCTCAGAGATCCATGGGGGAACATGGGCTCGAAAATTTGCACGGCCATGGGCGACTTGTCGAACTCCTTCTGCCGGCGCACGACGATATTCTCAACCTCAATAGGATCATCAATCGTGATCAACGGCCTCGCAAACCCTGGGAACAAAACCTGGGCGATGGGCGTGCCGAGCTTCTGGGTGGAGATGGCGAACATGGAGTTGGTCGCCTCATCCGTTAGTTTCATCGCCTCCATCAAATGCGGTATGTCTCCGCTGATGCGTTGTGCTGAAGCCTCAACAAAGGGAATGCCTGGATATGGCTTTGGGTAGAGCTTTCGCCAGATGCAAATGACGGCGACTGCGGAGGCGCCAATGACGAAGGTGCGCAGCATTGTAGCGTCCATCCTGGCATAAACCGTCTATGAGTCCTCGGTAGTACTATGTAGGTGGCTCGAACTGTTGATGGTTTCCATCAACGATCTGGCCATCTGCAACGCGAAAATATCCGCGCAACGAGTTGCTGGTGTCAGCATTGAAATTATAGAGAGGAGGGCGAACCTTGAAAGTGCCGCGAACCTTGAAAGGACCCGGACTTCAGCAAACGCCAACGTCTAGCGAGCCAAGGATTTGTTACCAATTTAGCATCTGTGCTGGTCCACGTTTCCCTATTGGCTCTTAGCGGTGCTCTTAGCGGAAACCAATACGCAATTAGCAGTTGTTGTTCTGTCAGCATGTCAGCTTACCCCTGGGAGATGAGTAAAATAGTGCTGCCAAGCACATTGGATGAATTATCACTTAGATACAGTGACGGATCTTACCGTCTTCTCAATCATCCAATGACAGTCCCAGTTTAAACCTGATTGTCTCAGTTACAATCCAGTTCTAAGCCGTTGCCTTGGTTATAACTGAACAATACCATAAAATCAGCTCATTTATACCTTGCTAGCTTTCTCATCCAGTCTAACCTACCAGGTCTGCTTTCCTGTTACGAATAGTATAAGAGAAATACGACCATAACTTATAAACGACAGTCTCATCCATCGTGTTTCTCAGGGCCTCTCGGAAGTTCAATCTACAAACTCAGCTATCAATATCAATATATGCGCATCTAGAGCATTCCACGAGCTCACCCGTCAAAGTCATGGGTACCAACTCCCAGGGTTAGCACTGTCAGTGCACGTCCTACTCACAAATTTCCTTCTTGTACATTTGAATAGGCCAACAAGATACTATACATAACACTATAACGCTACGGCCCGCTTCCGACCAGCCAAATCCCCACCGAGCCCCATCCTGACATCCTCCAAGACTATCTATTTCAAATTTCACTTCTCAGGACGAGGATCACGTTTCGATACTCGCCAATATTTCAAACCTATGGAATACATACCCTAGTATTCCCAGACATAGATGCCAGAAAATGGACAAGAGAAAACTTCGGCGAAGATGAGATTGCCGCTCCAACTACGGCAGTCATTCCTCATGGCGCGTCGTGCATCCTCATCCCATAAATCAACCCAAAGTGGACGGCATACCTCGGGAAGCTTTTGTTCCAAGCAGAACTGAATATCGACGATGGCGCTCAAGTTGTGGTTTTACCCGGTGGCGTGAGGCTAATGCCTTTCTCACAAGTTTCCTTGATGTGATGCCATTACCTAAACTATTCCAAATATTGGGTAAACAGATTCATGATGCCGTCGAAGCGAGTCCCATTCGTAAGGGGGAGGAGAAGAGTAAGCACTACACGATGCGTGTTCTCGATAGTTCAACGCAACGCCAGCATGCCATCGATTCTCAGGCTCAATTTGATTTAGCAAATGGGACGCATAAAGCGCTAGACATAATTGACATGGTACCAGTTGTGGAGACAAAACAGAGAAACTACGGCAGGCGGCAGGCAAATATGATGGCATGATGATAGATCATAGGTTAGACAACCCAACGTTGAGAGTTTTAGCAAGGATCCCTTCCTTGCCAGCAAGTTTGATGACGGTACATGTGATAGTTTCCTGCAGCTACTTCGTTTGTGTCACACCGTAACATAAGTTAGTCAACGAATTGGAAACTGAGCCTATGTTCATTAGCACACCGCTGCGAGCGTCTGTGTTTCCACCTGCAATCCCTCCTGGTTCTGGTGCAAACACGGTAGTAAAGCCCCAGATCTACTAATACATCCTGTCACAGTCCACGTATTGCTCCCTAAAGTCGATATTGATAGTAATCGATATTTAGAAACATTGACTATTAAGACTCTCATTTGTCGAGTTTAGGGCGATAAAGAGCTCTGAAACCCGCTAAGGGCTTGCGCGTAAAGGCCACCAAGGCATGATAACTGTCTGTAGCTCGGTTAATTCGAGGGCATAGAAGCCACTTCGTCATAGATAATAGGGACTGGGAACGCGGTTGGACGCGATGATCGGTAAGTCTAGTCCGTGGGGTTGTCTCGGATATGCAACATGACTGTTGAACTCCATGAACTAAGCTCTATCAACCAGGACAGAGGCTTGAGAGGGTATCTCGTAAGATGCGGGGGATGATGTGGCGGCTGACGGGCGCTCTGGGCTGCCAGCAGCTGAGCCTCATGGCCAATCACCATTTCCCGGGGAGCTCCGTGCCATAATGATAACTGACAGCTGCATGCCTGGTGGCTCGGAACCACCACATCCCGCAAAGGTGGATTCAAGAAGCTGAACGGCCGAAGTATTCCGTGGTGCCCAAACTTATCATACAGTAAACGCTCTAATATCATCGATCGATAAATCACACAGCTTACGCCGAACACATATTAGTAATATGTATATTTTAGCATAGGTTTCATCTTATTAATCTACATAGATGTTGTGGCTAACCCAGTCGCCTGTCTACAATTACCGTGGGTTTATTCACTCCCAGAGAGAGCCTGGACTAAGTTTTAGCTGCCATGCCATTCACTCTGGCATTATATGGGGCAAATTCCGTTGTTGGTCAACAAGTTCAAAGCGAGTATTGGCTGTGGGGTAGCTGGGATTGGGTTACATATCTGCATTGCAGGTGACGGACCATCGAGTCCGCGAGGCGTCGACTAACTCGACTACGGTGTGATATAACGCAAGGAGCTGCAGAGAGTTGGTATTGAACTTTTTCTAACGTAGTCAGTGTGCATCCGCATGTCTATATGGCTTCCTCATCAAGGCATCCCAACACCGCATTTGACAACCGCCTATTGAGGTCGTGACTAGCTGAAAAAAAATGTCATGTGGCTTCATCAAGCGTATTATCCATCGAGATTGATGATACCAACCGGCCACCTGGAGTGCTTGATAGGATCATAGATTTGTGCTTTACGTAAATGGATTTAATATCGTAAGAGGCAGAGAGAAAGGATATATCAAGCTCTAAATATGTATATAAAGTCTTTCTGGTCCCAGAAACCTTCTTATATTAGGATAACTTCTCATCTTGCTCCCAAACTTCTCATATCAGGATAGCTTTTCATCTTCGCTCTTACTCTTACAACAAACTGTTACTAGCCCATACTGCACATTCACAACTTCTTTCTACACCCAACATGAAGTTCACCACTGCTCTCTCCGTCATCGCCCTGGCCGCCACTACTGCTGCCACTCCTGTCGAGGTTGAGGCCCGCACCGGTGGCGGCGGCGGCGGCGGCAATACTCCTACTTGCGACAGCAATCAGCATCAGGTCTGCTGCGCAAGTATCATTGGCGTGCAGTGCCTCGTTGATATCCTCGGAGGCAATTGTAATGGCGGTACCTATTGCTGCAGCGCCGGAGGGGCTTCGGTAAACTACCACCCATTTCCAACGTATTCCACGAGGGATTTCATTAATCTTTTTATTCTAGGGTGCCTTGATCAACATTAATGCACTTAACTGCGTTAAAATCCTCTAAAGTATCGACTGCAGCCTGATTAAAGGAATTCAACCAAAGTAATAAGGTTACTTCTGGTGATAACGGATTGGTCGGCTATGGAAGCGCTGTGGAATGGTCTTCTTGTCGCTTGATTTACTTTCTTTTGCTTCCTCAAACTACGCCGGCTCTCTGGCCAGTCAACACATCGTAGTTTTTATACCACCTAGAAAAGACGTGATAGGAAAATGGAATAATTTGCGTGGCATGTCTTCTAATTATCCCAATTTGTGAGCTGTTCATTATCCGGACTCTTGTAAATTTCATTGATGCAGTATGAAAATGTTCTACCCTATAAGTCGAGTGGGGGGAAGTGGCCCGGGGGTAGAAGTGGCCCACCTAATTTTTGGCCTGTACGTCTACCCTAAGTCATATATATTATAATAAAAATAATAATAAAAGCTTTAATTCGTGTTTTACGAGCAAAATAGCTATATATTCAGAATTAGAAATTAATTCTGCGATTAATAATATACTTACCAGTTTATCTATATATATTACTGTAAAGAAATAGGTAATTCCTTATATAACGCTTAGATAATAATTAGAAGATAGCTTAATATATGTATAAGCGTATAAATACTAATAATACCTCTCGAAGGCGGAAGAAGAGAGAGTCAGAAGATAGATTATATCTTAAGAATTACTGGGATATATACCTATATATTAACAGCTTTAATATATTACTTCCCAGATCCTTCAAGGTTAGAAGGATCTCGAGCCTCTCAGCAGGTCCTGGGTTAACTAGTTTCTTAGCTGTTAGGAGGGCCTAGGAGTTAAGATTAGAAAGTAAATAGTATTAGCTAGGCTTAATAGAGCTAATCCTGAGAATATTAATAGGTTCTTTAATAACTATAACTTAATCTCTTAGATTAAACTAGAGAATATATAGAATACTGATAAGGCTGGTATTATAGAGGGATATAATCTTAATAGCCTTATTATTAGCTCTGATAAAGGAAGCTGTAAGTATATAGTTCTTAAAGGGAACTAAGAGAGAGCTTAGATTATACTTATTAAGGCTATTTCCACTATTAGAGAGATCCTAACTCCTTATATTATATTTAAAGATAAAGTAGTATAGTAATAGTAGTTTAAAGATAACTTTAATAAGAAGTAGCTATTTATAATATTATAAAATAGATAGATTAGTAATACCCTTATACTTAAGTAGCTTTAATAAGTATTTATTTTAGAAACTTTTTAAAGGTTAAGGTCTCTAGTATAGGGTAGACTAGTTATAGGGTAAGCTGGGTCTGGGGTAGATAAAGCCTATAGGGTAGGCTCTGAACTACTAGAGAAGGATTATTCGAAAAGGCATAGTAGAAGATACAGGCTCTATAAGAGAAAATAAAGCTCTATTAGCTACAGGGTAGCTAAGAAAGATAGACTGTAGGGTAGATAAAAGAGTATATTGGTAACTTATAGAATCTCTATCTAGCAGGGAGGAAGCCCTGTACTTATAGGTATTTCCAGACTGTAAGGGCCCTGAAGATAATATATTGCCTTCTGTAATACAGGCTCGTAACCGCTATAAGGTTCTCGTACAGAGGGATATAAGACTGCTAATACAAATACTACAGCGGATACGAAGTCCGCTAATACAGCTGCTATAGTGGTTATGAGGTTCACTAAACTAAGTGCTAAGGTTCTCGTACAGCGGACACGAGGTCCGCTAATACAAGCGCTGCAGCGGATATGAAGTCCGCTAATGCAGCTGCTTCAGTGTAATACGGGATCGCTAGCACGGACGCCACAGCAGCCATTACAGCGGTTGTGACCGCTAATGCAATTACCCCAACGGGCAGCCACAGTGGGTTGGGCCAGTAGCTTCAGAGGGCTTCCAGCTTTGGAAAGCCCTAAGTTAGTTATTTTATTCCCCCTTACCCTATACCAATCTGAGATTATTTGATCAACTGATATAGGGTAATCTGGATCTACCCTATAGTCTATAGGGTAAATCTCAACAGAAACTACTCCTGCTAATCCCTCCAAGGCTCAGCTGCTGATAGTTAATAGCTATAGCTTATATATAATACTGGAATTTATATAGGAATACTTCTAAAATAATATCTTCCTTCTCTTCTTACCTGTATATACCTTATATATCTTATAGTCGCTCAACTTAGATATATTTTCTATACTAAAAGCAGCCTATTAAAGATATCTAGAGTAGCTTAATAAAATACTTAATTTAACTATAATTAGAAAGGCTAACTTCTTCGAATATTATACTAAAGCTTATAAGGAGGCTCTAATAGTAAAGAATATTAAATCAGGATTTCAGGCTATAGGAATTGTTGAATTGAGAGACTATAGCCACTATAAGTTAGTGACCGTATCGCTATAAGTTAGCGGTTGCAACCACTAACCTCTAGCGGTCGCAACTACTAACTGTTAGCGATCGCTATCCTCTGTAACAGCTAGCCAATAGCGATTGAGACCGCTATCCGATAGCGACTACGATCACTAGCCAATAGCGGTTGCAGCCACTGTGGGTCAGTGGCTACAGGCCGCTATGACCGCTACGGCTTAGCGGGCTCCAGTTCCTCTTTAGGGCTAGGAGCGTCAGCAGCGTTATTTATAGGTTATTAGGCTATATTAGCCTAAATAAGGGTCTAGAAAATTCAGGAAAAATCTGAGTAACTTCTAGTAGCCTAACCTATACCTAAGCTACCCTATAACTAACCTACCCTAGACTAGATCTTAGATCTTAGATATCTCCTTCAGCTTTAAAGATAAGATATCTAATATCTATACTCAACTGATCAGCTTAACTAGCTCTTTCAGATAAAAGTAGGTCTTAAAAAGGTTATATATATCCGTCTTATAGTTTGGTAGTTATAAGTTGATTTTTTAGATTTCCTATAGTAATAAATTTTATAGAAAATTAAAAGTAGCCCGGTATTATAAATTTAACCAATATATACTATTATATATAGACCCTACTTTTTCTCTCTAATTATATCTAGATTATTTAGATCTTATAATAATCCTTATAATCCTTAACCTAGGATTATTACTAAGCCTTAATAATCCCCTAGTATATATATATATTTATTTTACTAGATAGAATACTCTTTCAGATAGTTATTAATAATATTATCTATATATCTATTATTACTAGCTCTATAATACTTATATATTAATAGTAACTTATATTATATAATCTATAAATCTATACTATAGATATTTAACTTAAATATAGAAGTAGAACTTAAAACTAATACTTCAGATTTTATAATTAGTATATAAATTAGCTAAAGGGATAATAAAGGAAAACTATACCCTATAGTATTCTACTTAAAGAAACTATATAGTATAGAACTTAACTACCTTATCTATAATAAGGAATTTATAGCTATTATATATATATTCAAAGAATTTAAATACTACTATCTGGGAATATAATATAAGGTTAAGGTATATATAGACTATAAGAATATTCAGTATTTCACTATAACTTAGTAACTTAATAGATAATAAATATACTGTTGAAATTACAGTGGCCTATAAGGTGCATTAGGCCTTGAGACCGCTATAACTAGCAGCAGCAGAAAATTTAGCTTCTAACTTATAGTGAACACTCCTCTATAACTTAGTTAAATTTTATACTAGAAAGTTGGTTTATAGTATATTTTATAGTACAAAAGAATCTTATTTTGGTGAGAGGAACCGGAAAAATATACTAATTTCTCTTATAGGTCTACCGACTAAAAACTACTCTAAAACCCGCTATAGCAGCTTCCCGGGCCACTTTTGATTTTCTGTAAAATTTATTACTATAGGAAATCTAAAAAATTAACTTATAACTACTAAACTATAAGACGGATATATATAACCTTTTTAAGACCCACTTTTATCTGAGAGAGCTAGTTAAGCTAATCAGTTAAGTATAGATATTAGATATCTTATCTTTAAAGCTGAAAGAGATATCTAAGATCTAAGGTCTAGTCTAGGGTAGGTTGGTTATAGGGTAGCTTGGGTATAGGTTAGGCTACTAGAAGTTACTCAGATTTTTTTCTTGAATTTTCTAGACCCTTATTTAGGCTAATATAGCCTAATAACCTATAAATAACGCTGCTGACGCTCCTAGCCCTAAAGAGGAACTGGAGCCCGCTAAGCCGTAGCGGCCATAGCGGCCTGTAGCCACTGACCCACAGTGGCTGCAACCGCTATTGGCTAGTGATCGTAGTCGCTATCGGATAGCGGTCTCAATCGCTATTGGCTAGCTGTTACAGGGGATAGCGATCGCTAACAGTTAGTGGTTGCGACCGCTAGAGGTTAGTGGTTGCAACCGCTAACTTATAGCGATACGGTCACTAACTTATAGTGGCTATAGTCTCTCAATTCAACATATACTATACTGAATACTTATCTAAATTTAACTATAAAATTATATATTAAAAAGGATTAGAAAACAGATAAACTGATACTCTTAGCTGGAAATCTGAGTATAAATAAATAATCCTGAAAACTAATAGATAACTGTTTTTAATAAATAATAAAGGATATTTAGTATAATAAACTTTAGGTACTATACTAAGAGAAATAGTATATACTAAAGTCTAGATAGAAGCTATACTAGATATAAAAATACTATAATAAGATATAAGAATAGTATTTATTAAAGAAATCTATAAGTACCTGCTCTTAGAATATTAAGGAGTTAAGAAAATATTTAATAGGATAAGATAATATTATAATTACCCTGGTTTATAAAAAGATATATAAACTGCAATTTTAGAATATAATACTTATATATAAATTAAATCTATAAGATATAAACTATATAGAGAACTTAAACTAGTCTTAGTATTAGAATAACTATAATAATTAATATCCTTTAATTATATTATTAAGCTACTATTATTAATAGAACTTATAATAGGAGTATAATATAATAGTATCCTAGTTATTATTAATAGACTTATAAAGTATAAGTATTTTATTCTATATAAGGAAGTAAGTTCTATAGAAGATCTTATATATTAATTCCTATAATATATAGTTAGTTACTATAGATTATCTAGAGAAATAATCTCAGATAGAGGAATAACTTTTACCTCTAAATTTTAATAATCCTTTATAGTATAAATAGATACTAAGTATAAGCTTTTAATAGCTTACTACCTCTAGAGTAATAAGTAAATAGAATACTTAAACTAAATATTAAAATAGAACTTATAAGTATATATTAATTATAAATAAGATAATTAGGTATAACTATTACCTATAGCTCAGATTATATATAACAGCTTAGTATAAGAATCTACCTAGCTTATACCTATATATATAAACTATAGCTATAAACTAGAATTCTAGAACTAATAAATACTTAATAGACTAGATATACCTGCTATTATACTTATAAAGGAAATATTATATTTATTATATATAGAAATAAAGATAGAATTAGAATTTATCTAAGAAAAAATAAAGAAATACTATAATAAAATAAAATTAAAGAGATTAATTTTAAAGGAGAGAGATAAAGTCTACTTATTCTATAAAAATATTATAATAATATAACTAAGTAATAAATTAAACTATAAAAAGTTAGAACTATTTAAAATTAAGAATAAAAAATTAGATACTAACTATAAATAATTACTACTAGATATAATATATATCTATCTAGTTTTTTATATTTTATTACTTAAAAAAGTACTAGAAAATACTCTAGACTAAGATTATCTAATTAAGATCTATAAAGAAGAATATAAGCTAGAAAAAATACTAAAAAAGGAAATTAGAAATAGATAAATATTTTACTTTATTAAATAGAAGGGATATACTAATAATAATAATATCTAGGAACCTACTAAGTATCTAAAGAACTACTAGAAGCTTATCTAATAGTATTACTAGGCCTAGAAATACCTATCCTAATAAACTAAAAAGGAGAAAGCTCTATACCCTCTTAAAGAAATACTAGATTAATCTTAATCTCTAAGAAAATAAGCTTAGATAAAGAAGTAACTTCTAAGGAAGAAATTACTTTATAAGCTACCTCTTCTATCTCCTTCTTCTTAATATACTTAAGCTCTTTAATACTATTAATACTATAAGATACTACTTATATTATTTTATTAAACTATAATTTCTTTTATTAATAAAGATATTAAATTTTTATATCTATAAGCTAATACTACTCCTCTACTACCTTAAGCTCAGACTTAAGCTTTCTATACTAATTAGTAATCTAATATAGTTAGCTAGAAGTTAGATCCTAAGTATTATAATAGGCTTAATTATTTTTAATATAATAGAAATACCTTAATAAAGAACCTTTAGATTTAAAATATTTATAGCTATATACTTTATAGTAGCTATACTCTATCTTTATTATAAAAGGATTAAGTAAGATAGTATTAATTAAAGAATTATACTAAATAGTCTTTTTATAAAGAGATTTCTATATATAGTTAGATATTATTCTAGGAAGTATAAAAGAATAATAGGAGGAAGTTAGTATACTTACTAACTAGGCTATTAAATCTAGTCTTAAGAATATAACTAATAGGAAGGGGATATTATATTATAAATTTAACTAATATATACTATTATATATAGACCCTACTTTTTCTCTCTAATTATATCTGGATTATTTAGATTTTATAATAATCCTTATAATCCTTAATCTAGGATTATTACTAAGCCTTAATAATCCCCTAGTATATATATATATTTATTTTGCTAAATAAAATACTCTTTTAGATAGTTATTAATAATATTATCTATATATCTATTATTACTAGCTCTATAATACTTATATATTAACAGTAACTTATATTATACAGCCTAAGACAACCTGATTATACCACTCAGAATAATACTCTGATTAGTTCAACCCCGACCTACCCTAGACCCCCGTCCAGTGTAAGTCATCCAACCGTCACACCCGGGAAGCTGCTATAGCGGGTTTTAGAGTAGTTTTTAGTCGGTAGACCTATGAGAGAAATTAGTATATTTTTCCGGTTCCTCTCACCAAAATAAGATTCTTTTGCGCTATAAAATACACTATAAACTGACTTTCTAGTATAAAATTTGACTAAGTTATAGAGGAGTGTTCACTATAAGTTAGAAGCTAAATTTTCCGCTGCTGCTAGTTATAGCGGTCTCAAGGCCTAATACACCTTGTAGGCCACTGTAATTTCAACAGGAATTTATCCTCTAAACTACTAGAAGGTACTCCTAAGCAGCTAAGTTATAGCTATAGCTAAGATACCCTTAATACTATAAAAGCCAGCCCAGAAGGATAAATACAATCTTCAAATACCTCGAAATAGCCTTCAAGTTATTAATACTATAAGGTATCTATACCCTGCTAGCCCTTATATAAGAAGGCTGCTTATATAATATAACTATAAGATAGTACGAATAATCGATTTATTAAGTATTTAACTAGTCTTAAAAGATCAGGAATTAAAGGCCTAAAAGGCCCTGAATAAATACCTAAGTTATAAGAAGTATAGAGCTATTAAACCAGATAAGAATAAGATTTTCTACTTACTTATGCAGATAAAAGATATACAAGGTAGGCTTAACGAATTAAGGAGGAAGAGGCAGTGTATACAGAAGCTACGAACCTCTAATAATAATAATACTGATACTGCTATAATTATCATAACGAGCTGATCACAATAGTATAATTTTTATAGCTATTAGAGTTAAATTTATATAGTAATTATTAAGTTATATCATCAAGACTGTTAAAAATATATGGTATTTGGAGTGGGCCACTTCTACCCCCGGGCCACTTCCCCCCACTCGACTTATTGAGACAAAGGACAGAAATAAGTCCAGAAGTCAACCGGAATTCACTAACATCTCAAACCCTAGGCGACTCGACTTCGCCTATGACAACCGGTTAACCCTTGTTCCGGTCCTGAATTTCTAGACGTGGATAATAACGCCCCTACCTAAACAGAAACAGAATCCAAGTTTGGTCTAGCAAGAGATGCAGATTTCTCACACTAGTGGGAGAAGGGGAATCCTTCTAGTGAATAGAATAAGGCACGTTCAGACAGCCCAATAGTGTCGCTATAATTTCCCTGTTGTAGTAGTCTTGGTCGCATGCCCCTGCTCTGTAAGTTGATTTGGTTGAGTGATAACTCACGCCTGTTGGGAAGAATGGATAGCATTCAACTTAGGAGTTGCATCAAGATCTGGCGGTGTGACAGGCCACCAGGCAGACCTCAAGGCTGATGCCGTGCCTCGCTTAACGCCCGAATGCCTTGAATAATCTGGCCACCACTGCATATGATGCCTTAGTCTAGTTGTAAGCATACCTTCCATGATTCAGGCATTGTCACGCATTATCTAGGTATCAGAGCTGGTTCCGCAAGGTTGACCCAATTCATCCTGCTGAAGATTGTATTCATAATCTAGCCATTTTAAATTTATTAACTGCACAAGTTCCTAACAATGAAGCGAACGAATGAGTACAAGTTCCTGAGCGAGTAAGCCCCAGTAATGATGACCCATCCCCCTACAGTAATTGCCTCTCAACTCTCGCCAACTTGTTTACCCATTTATGCCGAGATCTTAAGGTAGGTCTGGGTCTCGCCATCACCCAGGGGGGCACCGGTGCTGGGGTTCTCACTGCCAGGTCCCAGCAGACGCAGGTAGTAGTAGTCTCGGCCACCCGAGCCCTGGTCCGCATCCTGATGCTTGACGCCCCAAGCGGTCACGCCGTCGGCGTTACCCAGGAAGGTGCCGGCAATCTCCTCGCCCGTGGTGGCGTCCTTGTGGGAGTAGACCTGGGGGCCTTGCCCTCGATCCCCCACATCAGGGCGGCATCGTAGGGGTAAGGGCTGAGGACGAGCGGTGTCCAGGCATAGGAGGTGGGTGCTCCAGCAGCGGTCAGATCAGTAGGAACCCAGCCGAGGAGGGTGTTGTTGGCGCATTTCAGCGGGTTCTTGGCGATGTCGTTGCGGGTGGGGATTGTGATCTAGTTCATGAAAGTCAGCAACCAACTTATCTATCTTCTCTCCGGGGTCGACGGAGAATAAAAAAGCGAATATCATAGGGAAAACCCACCGCGCCCCACCGGATCGTCGGCTTGCCGTTGTTGATGGCAATCGAGTACCGCTCCGTGTCGCTAAAACCATCAATGGCCGTGTTCTCAGCCCCGGAGAGTTGGACGGTCCAGGGGCCTGCAACTCCCGTAGAGGCATCGTAGCCTGGGTAGACCTCGCAGCCGCTGCCGAGAGGTGTGGCGGTGACCTCGGCGAGGGCTCGGACAACAGCCGGGAGGAGGGAGATGAGGGCAGTGCGGGTAAGCATTTTGTCTGGAGTGTCCGGTGAGTTTGGAGTGGTAATTGAGGTTGGGAGTGTAGATGAGAGTGAGGATACACTGTGGTCGTTCTAGTGGGAAACACAGCTTGCTATATATCGCTTTCTGTTTGTAAGAAGACAGGCTGCATTCAAACAGCTTCGACCGCACAGTATGAGAGGCCAATCTTAACCGTGCCGCTGAACCCGGTTCTTGTTTCTTGGTGTAGTCCTTGAAACAGCGCTGTCTGGGTTCCAATAAGCGGTAAAGCCCACCACCTACCCTCTGCCTGCTTGACCTTCCGTAAACCGTTGGAATCGAGAACATGGAAGGCTAGGCTACAAGAGGGTCCTCATTTTAATCTCGTATCATGCGGACTTGCGCCTGTCAACGCCCCTACGCCGCTCGCCCCCATCCACATCCTGCACTAAAATCTGACACTCGAACCACTTGGGGCAATCGCTGACCGACAGAACATCGCCATCGTTGCCTGAGACTTCCTCTAGCACTATAGCATCAGTATGTTGTTGAGCTGCTGTGCGCACTGTACCAATTCACGCGCATGCGCTCACGCATGATTAGAGGTGAATTGTTGCTTGGCAATGTAATAAAAGTCGTAACCCTAGGAGAAGGAACAACTTTGGTTTCGGGACAGGCGGCCTCAAACATCTCTACTATGGACAGTGAGGTGTATGTGGTCTCGCAGACTTGGTGTTGTTGGCAATGGCTGCGACATTGTGACCAGCATAGACTTGGATCGATCGGACGTGAACCAACCAGAACTAGCTGAAGAAGACGATGGCAAATTAGCAAGGGAGAGATTGCATTTGCCATTCCATGGACCGAGCTTTTAGGGGTGGATCGGGCTGTCCGGGCCGGAAGGCGAATGGCGGCAGTCAGATCCAGGGTCCGCAATAGGGCTGTCCATAGGTTCGCGATGAGCTGTTAAAGCCAAAGGTCCGGACTGACCGTTTTTCTTTGTTTGAGGATTAGACTATCCGCTGAGGGAAGGCCCGCGCGGTTAGAGGCACAAAGGGGCACGCAGGGAACGGGGACGGCCTTTGGTTCATCAATGCCCTCCTGTTTTAGCATCTCCATTAATCTGTTCGGGGCCCTTGGTTGGCGAACTGTGAACTTTCGCAGAAAGCTGATGAGTTTCTCGTCAGACATCGTGGGCACAAAGCCGGGGGACATTGGCTCATGGGACGTACACGTTTAACAAAAGCTCATCCGAAACACCCACTCAAATAGTCATTTGACGAGCAGCTCGTCCTGACGGCAAGTGAGTTATCGGCGTGAAGGTTTATAGATTTTTCTTTCGCATGACTGCATCCTTGGGCTAGCAAAGAATTTTTTTCCCTTTCGTATTCATTGTTTTGAGTTGTCGGGTTTTGGCATCTTTCCATTGCTGTTTGACTTTCTACTCAAACTCTCTCCCGTGGAGCTCATAGATTTCGGAAGCTTTCTCCGCCAGCGCTGGCGATGAGCCCTACATTAAGTAAGAGAGCATCAATTCGCTCCTATAAGCAACCAGGCTAACAGCACGTTTCCGGACGCTGTTCTACACTGTCAGGTCCAGATCGAGATACCAGATCTCAATCTCAAGGAGGAAGCCACGTTTATGAAGAAAGGGCGCTGAGCATCGCCAAGAGCATTGTTTTTTTTTAGTAGTGGTGTCTGCAGTGTGAGTGAGCGTGCGGTGGTAGAGTATTTAGGAACAACTCGCCCGTGCGTCAATGCGGTTCGGGGCATAGTCACTCGGTCTCTTGCGGCTCGTAGCCTCCCCCTTTTTATCTTACTTAGCATACTGTACTGGTACACCGGAAGCAAGGGGGTGTTTCTATCGCACTCCATCCAGACTGTTAGTGTCACAAATGCCGTAAACCGAAGCGAACTATCGTCTCATCTTCACCATGTGTAGACTAACTCCTGAGGCGGAAGATCGTGCCCACCCCGAGATGCCCCGACTGCCCCGTGGGTACTCACCATCTTTGACGAAGAATCTCCGATGTCATATGACCTCGGAGATGATAAATCAACGCTAGCCCAAGGTGGTGGCTGTCATGGGCCAGCGCGGGGAATGCGGAGATGTCGGGGCTCCACAGAGTTCGATTCAGCAGCCCGTGAAGAAAGCATTTTCTCCATGTTTTTGCTCAGAAGGTTCCTCATCAGCCACTAGCAAAATTGAAATTATGCCAGTCTCCAACGGTCGTCGAATGCCGCTCAGTTGTGAGCCTTGCCGGGAGCGAAAAATCAAATGCCCTCGGAATGACAATCGTGGAAAGGACCCCTGCGAGACATGCGTCCGCAGAGGGATTCCGTCGTCTGAGTGTGTGTATCTCAGAGATCAGTGGTCCCGAAGGAGGGCTCCAGCCGGGTTTCCAAGCTCAGAGAATGCCCAATTAGTAGCAAGGATCGATAGACTGGAAGAAATGCTGCGTCAGAGCGTCTCCACCAGTGCCCGACACCCTCCACTGGAACCTGATTCCAACCTGCCTTCACCCGAGTCGACGTTGCCTCACTCAAGCGGTTCTCTCTCTGGCCGCAATGATACTTGGACAGTCGGGAACCCGCTGTCCTCGAGAGTCCCTCCAGTCGGTGTCATTATCCGATTCGAATCGGGGCACGAACGGTTCGAACCTTCATCATCCCGATGGTCGTCGAATCTACAAGAAAACCCCAAGATGGGTGGAATCAAAACAAACATCGAGGGAAGTGACGGCGGGCCTTTCCCCTTTTCGCCCTCTCGCACAGATATAACAGAACTCCTTGACCTGTTGCCACCAACTTCGTATTGCGACGAATTAAAAAGTACCTTCTTTGCGGTATTTGCGCCTGTAAGTATGGCCATCTCCATACCTGCGTTCCACGACTGATGATAGTAGCTCCTCCACATCTTGCACGATCCTACGTTCGAAACTGATTACCGGCTTTTCCAATCTGATCCCGAGAAAGTATCGCTCTCATGGCTGGCTCTACTTTTCGTCATTCTGAGCATAGCTGTCACCGCACTCCCGGAGGATAGCCCTGTTCTCCGTCAACTCGGCCATCGAAACTCGGCGCCTGAGAACACGTCTCTGCTAAATAATCGATATCGATCCGCAGCCATGAGGTGTCTTGATGCTGATCATTACCTGTGGAGACATAATCTTCATACTCTACAGGCACTGGTTCTGTTAATATACGGCATCAACCACACACATGGGCAGTCGTGGGCCTTACTGGGAACAGCTCGCAACATTGCACTAGCCCTCGGTTGTCATGTTGACCCTACGGTCTTCCAGATGGATCGGATTCGGGTGGAAGAGCGACGCAGGTGCTGGGCTGGTCTGAACATGCTCTACACAATCCAGAATACGACCCTTGGAAATCTAGACTCGACACCAACACCTTCAAGTGCGAAACCTCCACTCGACGTCAATGACGACGAGCTCGTTGCCGGGATTGAGATCCATGCATCTCGAGGAGGGCCGACACAAATGTCATACCTGCTACTCAAATTCGATCTCTATCGGCTGTGCAATCGTATCTGCAGTGAGACTTTTGGATCGCCACATCCGCCATCCTACAATCAGATCTTAGGCCTCAATTCAGAGATTTCGGCATTCCAAGAGATACTCAATTGCAAATACCTGTTTAGCTCGAATCAGCCGATATATCACGCGGCGCACCTAAACATCCTTTTTGGATACTCGCACCAACTCATTCTCCTGTTACATCGTCCGATCCTACAATCCCGGGCTCAAGGACAGTTTTCAGAGCAAAATGTATTGTCCTCACAGGGCCAGTGTATCGAAAGTTCAAAGGCGCTCCTTGGAATACATCGCACGCTTCATGAAGACCAAGCTTTCAAACCGTATCGATGGTATAATCGGGGTTTAGGCAGCTTTCATGCTTTCCATGCGGCTGTTTGTCTAGCACACATTTGCATTAGCTTCGATTTGGATGCAGCAGCAGCGTGCTCCTTGTATTGCGATGTTCAGGATTGTTTGGAGATATTTGAGCAGGTCGCAAAGAGTGGGATGAGCCCTATATGCCGGAAGGCAATACCAGTACTGAAAAAGCTGCTGTACGTCTCCCAGCCTTGTCAACGTTTTTATCCTAGCATCTAACATGGAACAGAAGTATCATGGGTACGCCCGCCGGCAATGTAGATAAGTTTGTAGTGCCCGGAGGTCAGAATGGCCAGGACTCGGCCTTTGATGGAAACTCGCTAGGGGCCATGGGGGACTCTTTTGAAAGCGTAGGGCCACAACAATGGCTTTCACCCTCAACAATGGATTGGGACGATTGGGAATCTTTTCTTGGAACAAACTCTCTTGTAAATAGTGCCTAAAAGCGTTGCTGCAGTGCATTCAAGGTAAATATTGTACAGTTAACCCTTACCACTTTGGCAACTACGAGCTCTCGACAGCCTCTTCCAGTCCCTAGGCTTCCTTATACATCGGAAAGGTTGGGACTTCCCATGGGGTGATACCACCGGCAAACAGTCCTGCACATCCTGACCAATCTATCTGAAGTTAGCCGATAGCTTATCAATTATTGACAGACACCTGTGACTTACAACTGAGGATAGCTACCAAGTATCCGAAGGCATAACCGGCGTTGAGAACCGCAGGGCTTCCAATCATATTTCCAGTTGCGAGTAGGATTAGGCAGACATCAAGTGCCACAAGATCTAGGAACAGAATCCAAGAGCTTCTAATAGCCGCGACGGTGTAGATGACGGTCAGGATAAACCATGCCCAGAGGTACATAGCGATGGACTGCTGGAAGTCTGGACTTAGGTTGCCGGCCGAATCAGTGTACGCAGCTATGATACCAGAACCAGGGAGATAGATCATGCTATACGAAATGTTGAAAGCCCCGTATGACATGAAGACTGCCGTGCCAAATGTATTGCCAGAGATAAACTCCATGATCCCCACAATGTATTGGCATATTCCACCAAAGAAGATCAACACTGCTATCATGACATTAGGCGTTTGGATTCCACGAGCATGGACACCAAAGCTCGAAATAAGAAAGATGCCTGGGATTGTTAGAGATTATCCTATATAGCTGCCTGATCGCCTACCTGTAGCAAATGAGAGAAGACCCAGTGGTGACGGGTTAGCAAAGCGTCGATGGACGACAGGCAGTGATGGCTGGCTGCGGTCTTCCACATGGCCGCCTGCCGTGAAGGTTGGATGGATCTTGGTATCGTCTTGCGACATTGTGGATTCACTGTGGCTAATACGAAAATTGATGATACGATTTTGATATAGTTTGACAGTTCTCAATGTTGATGCAGATACTCGACAATCATTCGATATTAATAGTTTTCTGGCCACATACTGACTGGATAGCTCTTGGTCCCCTCTCCCAACCCTCCCAATTAACTAACATACCCTTCCTTGCCGCCCTGATCATGGCCTGGAATCCTATCTAGCCGATAAGACGTTCTTGGCAACCAGTCTCTCGATCATCGCCGCCATCGGCGACGCTACGTGGAAAAGGAGAAGGCCCCGCTATCTCCGCCTTCGCCGCTCTCCGTGACCGCCGCCATGTCCGTGGATAATCGCGCGGCCATTTGGTCTCCTCCTCATACCACGAGCGAATGACTCTTGCTTATTTCAACCGTGCTTTACCCAGCCAAGTCCGGAAGTGGCCAAGCAACCGACCAAACAAATCAAGATGGGCTCTCACAGTTCTCTTACGCAGTACGCCGCCTATGCCGAGCCTGACACAGGGCTCCCCCGGATTGGCCACTATGACCTTTCCCAGCAAACTATCCAGCCGTTAAGCTTTGTTTCTGGAACTCCCGTGACAAACCTGTATGAGGTTATCGCCGCGGGGCCATCCAAAATAATTCCCAACGGCGAGGTTCTCCCAGCCAAGCATGTTAGATTATTGCCCCCCATTTCAGGTCGTGACATCCTGGCTGTAGGCAAGAATTATATGGAACATGCAAAGGAGTTTAACAGCTCCGGATATGACAGCTCTGATAAAACGGATCGGCCCAGTCACCCGGTCATCTTCACTAAGCGGGCTACCTCTATCATTGCGGATGGGAGCGAGGTCCTGCTACATCCAGAGTTCTCCCAGACGGTCGACTACGAGGGGGAGATCGGTGTTATTATTGGCAAGTCTGGCTTCCGTGTCGAAGAAGCAGACGCAATGCAATATGTATGGGGATATACTATTATCAACGACTTGACCGCACGAGAGCGTCAGCGCGACCATAAGCAGTTCTTCATTGGCAAGTCTCCAGATACTTTCTGCCCTATGGTAAGTTATCCAATCCTGTATCCATCAATCCAAGCTAATAAGTACCAGGGGCCAATTGCTGTTCCCAAGGAGGATCTTCCTGTTACCTTGAAGGTTGAGACACACATTAACGGAGAGCTCAGGCAGAGCGCTACTTCGGAAGATCTCATCTTTTCGATACCGAATTTGATCAAGACCATCTCTGAGGGTCAAACCTTGCAGCCAGGCGATGTGATCGCCACCGGAACGGTAAGATATTCAATTAAGATAGGCTATCCTACAATAGCTGATGATGGTTCTTAGCCTGCTGGTGTCGGTATTGGCAGAAAACCACCCGTATTTCTCAAATCAGGAGACCGGATGAGCGTCTCCATCACTGGACTGGGGACACTCAACAATCAGATTGCTCCCGCCCATGCCGTCAACCCAACTATCAAGCAAGTTGATGCGGATTCACCCTTCCGCCTTACAAATGGCGCAAAGTCACTCAATGCCGGCGTGGGCTTGACCCAAGTGAACGGTAAAAGTCTGAATTATCAGCGGTTGGGATCAGGTGCGAACCAGATCGTGTTCGTGCACGGCCTCGGCGGCACCTTGGATTACTGGACGCCCCTGGTATCGACACTTTCCTTGGCCGAGACAAATACCCTTCATCTATTTGATCTCGAGGGGCACGGATCTAGCCCAACTCATCCTTTAAGCCAACTGAGCATCGCATCCTTTGCCAGCGATATCAAGGCAATTTTCGAGGCGGCTGGAGCCTCCGCATCAGCGCCAGCCACACTTGTGGCCCATTCTATGGGATGCCTTGCAGCTATCAAGTTCACACTTGATAACCCAGGGCTAGTCGATAAACTTGTTCTGGTTGGACCTCCCCCTCCCCATTGCCCGAAGCTGCATCGAAGGGATCGTATACCCGCGCTGCCCTGGTCAGAAGCAAGGGCATGAATGCGGTTGTCGACACGATCGTCGATGCTGGAACTTCAAGCAATACTAAGAAGGCGAATCCCCTCGCCATTGCCGCCGTCAGGATAAGTCTTCTAAGTCAGGATCCAGAGTCATACGCCAAGGCTGTTTGGGCTCTTGCAAATGCTACTCAGAAGCTTGACGTCGAGGCCATTAAGGCTAAGACCTTGATTGTGACTGGTGATGAGGATAAGGTGTCCCCTCCATCTCTCTGCGAAGCATATACGTCCAGGATCCAAGGATCTACCCTTGTCGTTTTGAAAGACGTTGGCCATTGGCATATATTCGAGGATGTTGCCGGTGTCGCAGCGGCGGTGAAAACCTTTCTCTAGTTGCCATACGCGACTTGATTGATGATGGCTTCTTAAGGAGAAACTGTGTATAGAAAGGTAGCCCGGCGGCCCGGCGGCTTGCTATGAGATAAATAGATTATCAATACATTGACTATATTCTTCTATGAGGTCTTCTATGACCATCTCTCGAGTCTTCCGAATACATGAAGCTATTGGCGTGAATATGCTCACGAACTGTAGGCGAGATCTGGCCATAACTGCAATATCATGTGTGGATGCGGAGGCGAGCAAAATCCCGCCATGTAAGCTTGAAGACAATGTATGGATGAGAGTTCGAGTACAAAGCAAAGATAGCAACGTAAGATGCCAAACTCGACATCTTAACACAACAAATATAATACGGGGTATCATGTTTGATACGGAGGTAGACAATGCATTTGAGTTGACTTCTACCTGTGGAGCTAGTTTTATCTCTCTCAATATTCAGACCCCCATAGCTTCCTCAATCCTACGAACCGAGGTGGCTCCTGGAATTTGTTCTGTATACCACTTGTGCACCCTACCCTCAAGGGCAGCCCAAATTCAATCATATCCTTCGTTCCGTGGAACCTCCAAAACTGCCAGCTGCAGTTGCTGCTTCGAAATGACTCGAGAACCCGAGAGCCTCCTGGGTGGTCATGAACAAATTCGGTACAGTCGTAGACAATGTTATCAATGACCAGCCATAGCAGACCTACATCACTGGCAGCTATGATGACTGATGGGTCGATGTATGGTAGATCCTCATTCTTGGTGTTTGTGGACGCTTTTTGATACGACCTCGGGCCGCTTGAGTCTTCGACAAAAGTGACAGTCGCAGAGGTGTCAGAGTCTTTGTTGCAGAAGTTGACTGTTGTAAAGAGATTGTTCTCGCGGTTCGCCGGGCGAGAGCCGCGGTTCATCCAGCCCATCTCGACAGACAAGAAATGGAGAATTGAGGAGGCCTAGAGCAGTAGACAAGTCTTGGAAAGAGGGGAGCAGCAATGCGGGGATCAACCCGGAGATGGCGGATAACAAATGCACGGTTCTGGCGGCCTTGCGCGGTGATGAGCGGCGTTCGGACATCGACGGATAACCGCGGAGGGGCTAAGATAGGTTTGGAGATTTGTAGAATGCATCCTAGCGAGCGGGGGCGTGTTCATCAGCTGAGCCAGTCAAACACTCTACATTAATCAAGGTTCCCCGTGGGGTAGTCATCTAGCTTCATCGCAATCAACCCCTTGAAACAAGAGACAAAGGTGACAACATGTCCTGGGCACAGGGTACGCATGATTCATGGCCTCAGGGGCCTATTTTCTCTCAAAAGTATCCCAAGAATGTCGAGTTTATCGACAATCTCAAGCTTGACAAGAAGCTCCAACCGAAAGAGTACCATATAGAAGGTACCCATCAACGATCGAGAATCCTGTTTACCGATGTGAGGATTCTTGACTCTACCGGGCGCGAACCATTTACAGGAGACGTCTTAATTGAAGGTGCGTGGACTTCTAAGTCTGAGACATACGGTGCTAATTGGATATCAGGAGAGAAAATAGTCGCTGTCGGCGAAGTAGCAAACAAGGCAGATCTCGAGAGAGATCCGTCCGTCCGCGTTTTCCACGGCCGAGGGAGAACCCTAATGTCTGGCCTTGGAGATGGACATACCCATTTCACATGGAATGGAGGTGATCTCAACCGGCTAGGTGAACTTGATGTTGAGGAGCACGTACTCTTAACAATTAAGAGTGCCCAATGCTTCTTAGACTCTGGATATACCATGTATGTAATGAAGCTGCTACTTCGATTTCGTCGATAAGTTAACATATCCAGGTGCTTCGGGGCAGCTGCGGCCAAAGATCGTCTTGATGTAGTGGCCCGAGACGCCATCAATGCTGGCGATATCCCTGGTCCGAGATACCTAGCCAATGCTCGAGAGATTGCAAAGCCAGAAGGAGAGCTAGTAGCAGGAATTACTCGGTTTGCCGAAGGCCCGGATGGTAAGCACTGATGGTTCTCTGAAAGAGCTCGGCTAACTTCTCTACCAGAGATGCGCGAGGTGATCAAGCACAACATTCAAAATATCGGCGTGGATAACATCAAAATAAGCATTTCTGGGGAAGAAATAACGGAGATTAGGTCAGCACAGGACTGCTATTTTTCAGACGAGGATATGATTGCTTGTGTGGATGAGGCTCACAAGTACGGTAAGAGAATCTGTGCACACGCAAGAGCGCGAGACTCGGTTAAGATGTGTGTGAAGCATGGGGTGGATGTTATTTACCATGGCTCCTATATCGATGACGAAGGTGTGTATGACTGTTGCGTTTCTATTTTATGTGCTGCGACTGACGATATCAGGCATGGACATGCTTGAACGAGAGAAACACAAGTACATTGTCGTACCGGCAATCAACTGGCTTTATGCCACGACTTACGAGGCCGAGGCTTTTGGTTACACCTATGACGCAGCTGAGAAGGCCGGGTATAAACGGGAACTTGATATTGCTGTTGCAGGATTGCGGGAGATGCATCGACGCGGGATTGTTGTGTTGCCGGGAGGGTGAGTAGGCGCGGTGCCAAGAAGTCTGCATCCAGCATTACTAACTTCTGATCCAGGGATTACGGTTTTGCGTGGACGCCCCACGGGACGTATGCGCGCGATCTCGAACACTTCGTGAAGTTGCTTGGCTTTTCACCTCACGAGAGCATCATCGCCGCCACTGCCGGTGTTGCTGCCCTCATGATGCGAGGACATGAGCTCGGCAAGATTCAACCGGGCTACTACGCAGATTGCATTCTCGTCGACGGGGATCCTCTGAAAGACATCTCGATATTGCAGGATCACGACCGATTGAATGTCATCATAATGAATGGGCGAGTACATAAGGCTGGGCGCAGGGAATATATAAGTGATATGTCTGGGGCTCTGTCGACGGGGATTCCGAAACATCTCACGGAAGAGTTTCCAGAGAAGAAGCCCGCTATGCAAAAGTCTTATTAAATAGTCGAGCCGAATGAAATGGTTACTATATTGTGCGCAACATACTCCTAAATGCGATGTATAGGACCATGAGAACAGAACCATCTCTTATGCCTATGTATAGTTCCGAGGTCTTGTGTATTTATCCATATCTTTATTTCTTAATCCTCTCCTTAGGAAAGTCTTTAAGTTCTATATACTTGTAATAGAAACAGCGTTAAGATTCTTAAACCTGGTTATAATCAACTGCTGCCTTTCATCAACCCCCAACCGGAAGCTGCTCTTTGTAATTCAATGGAGAAACCCAACATAGCATTTAGACATTACTTGACCGAGGGTTAGGTACTAGTTACAAATTTCATCAGCCGACCCCAAATGTATAGTCCATCGTGAGGAGTGGTGATACTTGAAATTGTGCTATTTCCCACGTAGCTGCCGTCATCTGAGTCGAGTAGATTCTGTGATATCTCTGACGATAGCTCCGGATGCCCTTGTAAGGTCATAACATTCCCGCTCTCGCTAAGCAGAATCTCATTATTGCTTCCAAGTAGCTTGAAGCCTGGTGCGGGTTCAGACACTACACGTTTGTGGTATTTATGGATCTTCTAGTTGTCACCTAACGTCAGCCTTTGGCGTTGATAAATGTCACGGGCGGAATTGACTCACCAAAGAACTCCGTCCATCGAAGAACTTTTGGCCTTCAGCGGTGAGATTTATAGTCTCGACACCTATCTATATTATGCCAGATCCGTTAGTTCAGTACGAACGTTGCATCACCGTTCTCCCCATCCTAGCGATGGTTTGCTTCTATCTGGGAGCCTTACACTTACATTTGACTTGTTCAAAACGTCCAATTCTCCCCCGAGCGCAAACTGGATAGCTTGGTGACCCCAGCATAGACCCAATAGTTTGGTCCCGTTGCTGTCTTTGGCAACTTGGCGAATCAAGGCCAAGGCCTGTTCTACCCAGGGCAATGGGACGTCGGAAATGAGGTTAAATGTGCCTCCACTCAGAACGATCAGATCGTATCGAGAGTAGTCGGGCAGATTCTCACCACTCGCTAGGCGACAGACGTCGATTTCGGCATCTGGCGCAAGCCTTCGGATGTTAGCAGAGAATGACTCCACAGACAACTGACCCCAGGGCTTGTTAGTGGCGAAGTTAAGAACAATGAGAACCTTCATGGTTGCGCGTGTT
Organism: Clonostachys chloroleuca; assembly: GCA_037952775.1. Taxonomy (NCBI): domain Eukaryota; kingdom Fungi; phylum Ascomycota; class Sordariomycetes; order Hypocreales; family Bionectriaceae; genus Clonostachys; species Clonostachys chloroleuca. The sequence goes on from JBANAY010000003.1 coordinate 30,811,625, forward strand.
TAGAGACGAGGCAAATTCCAAAGAAAGGGCGGACAATCAGTTGGAATCAGCTGCAACCAAAAGTCCTAGTGCTGCTGTTAACTATCGCAGTACCCCGCAACGATCAACATCTCTATTGGTGTCGGAGATATGGCACCATATCTCCCCGGTGGATTGATATTTCGCGCATATGGCGACATCAAGCGTCTTAAAGTCACCTAGATCCATAAAGAAAATAGCAGGTTGGGCTCTATTATCGGATTGCAATCCGGCAATAACAAGCTTTTGCTCACCTCCAGCGTTGTCAACGAGCGCCCCGGTGATGTGAAAGCCGCTCTTCGTCATGGGCTGCCATTGCCGTCCATTCTCTCCCCCCAATTTTGAATAATTCCTTCCCAGGCATCCTCCATGTTGACTCTACCTGTCACGGCAGGCGGCTGAAACAATGATCAAAAAGGCTGATCTCATGCTGCCATGGAGATACATTTCCAGGGCGACAATCATCAGCTCACCATACAAAAATATCAATATCTACATTAATCCGGGCTTTCGACTTCTTTTCTAGAAACTCACTATAACGCATTAAGTCTGGGAACTTCTCGGGACGTTCCTGGCCTATAACAACTCAAGATCAATCGAGCCTCCTCCTATAGTGCCTCCTCCTATAGTTGAGATGAGGTTTTTGGCTTGACAACCAAGTGAATCCGGCTGTGTTGGTAGCTATGTGAATCTCACAGCATTGACAAGCCTCGGTGCTTCTTTATAATTGCTCCTGGTACGTATATTATCCACGAGCCAACCTCAAACGGGGAACGGAGGGGTGTTGTGATTCATAGAAGAAGTTACGCCGGTGGGTTAAAAACCTGCAACTTTCATTCACTCTGACCTCTCGCTACAGTGATTTCAACTCTGATTGGGCAAGAGACTACAATAATTTATTGCAGCTGCCTGGCCATGTAGGAATGGTTCTGTCAGACCCCAGTCGTGGACTGTAACCACGCAGGCATCGTGTTAAGTGGTTCCCTCAGCTTGATCTTATCCATAGCGCCTTCGACAGCGCTGTACCCTCGATCATCACTATCGTGAAGAAGACTCTTCATTAGCAACCGTCCTTTTATATCTCTCATGCCGATAATAGCGGAAGGGCCTGATATTCTTGAAGAAATCTTGAAGGAAATGGAGTAAACTTACAAAGTGTACATAGCTCCATCCCATTGACCCTCCGCATCGACATGCACCCATACACTGACAGTCCTCGGACCAACCCTAAAATTGCCCATGCCGTCCGCATCAATCATGACCTCACCCCAGGTCTGTTCAAGGAGATCGGACCATCTCTCCCCTGCGTGGCCTTTTCCTACACACATTTGTTTGGCGGTGGAAGCCCATCCGATATTAATTATCACAGCGATGCCAGCTCCCGCAGAATGCGATGGGTGCCCATGCCGTGTAAACCCAGCACATGATGAAGAATCTTCGAAATAGAGCGTCTCGGTTCCGTATGCCCATAGCTTACGAGCTCGAATGAGGCGAGATATGATGCGACCATTGCCATGCGGTGGCCGAGGTAACGTTGGCTCCCGAGTTCCATAAAGATCTGCCCAGAAGACACAGGGGACTCCAAAGTTCTCACGCAATAGGATGATGGAGTAGGCTATCGGGAGGAACCACGGTTCAATTATCGTCTTTAGAAAATCAGTATCCCTGAACATGGAACGGTAATCAATGGAAGAGGGGCAAGAGAGGAGTAGACGTAAAAAAAAAGGGGCGAAATTGATATGGGAAATACCTCAAGGCTTTGTCCAGCTTGCTTCAAGTTGTTAGCATTAGCTCTTCTGATCAAAATATCGACGCACCGTATCGTGATTAACAACAAATGTCTATGGTAGATGATGTCAATACCCGTTAGTCATGGCAAACCATTCTTGAAAAACAACTTACCACAGCATTTTTAGGCTTCACTGCCGCCAGGCTACCATGAAACACTTGTCTTACGTCCGTAAGAATACCCCTTGAGACGTTGTAGAAATTTGTTAATAATGGCACGTCAAAGAGCGACATCCGGTGGTTCATATACTCGATGTAGGCAGAAAGGACCTTGGCGTCAGCTCTCCAATACTCGCCCACAATGAACCAATCGGTTCCGTTATTGACGTTCTGGTCGATATGGCGGACAAAGTCGCGCAGAAATGAAGCCGAGAAATGCTTAATCGCATCTAGGCGCAGACCCCCGAGCCTCAACTGCGAGGAAAGCCACTCTACCCAGTGGAAGAGATCCTTTCGGACTTCAGGATGGCTATGGTCAATATCCTGACCCAAACTAAAGAATCAACCACGCGTGTCAGTAACAAACGATTCAAGCAAGAGGAACAAGAACGTACAGAAAGTCGTAATTCGCAAGTTCCTCGTCAACATCGTATGCCCAGTCTTTGCCTTGCAAACGCCACACCCCGCTGCGTTTAGTCTTCTCGTCGTAATCAACTCCTGTGAAGTGATCTTTACTCCACTTCATGGAGCTATATTTCTCCCCGCGGCCCGGAAAGTCATATTTGGTCCAGGCCTTGATTTTCGTTGGTCTGCCAATGCTTTTCGTGCGGTCTACACGATACAATTAGACGAATAAAAACTTATCACCAAGGGAACCATGCCTTCTGGGTCAACTTTGACTGCTCGAACAGACTCGGTACTGTCGGCACCCATCTTGTGGTTCAAAATCGCATCGAACAAAATGGAAACTCCATGCTTGTTTGCGGATTCTGATAGCTGGACAAGCTCTTGCTTATCACCATACTTAGTCCGCTTAGTCCCGTGATGCTCAAACTCGCCTAGGTCATAAAGGTCATATGCATCATAACCTTCGCTTGTGGGCCTCATAGCTTTCGTCGCTGGAGGTATCCAGATGCTGGTGATGCCCACCGACGCAAGATCTCGCATGGATCGAGAAAGGCGAATCCATTGCTGATGATCAGCAGGGATATACCATTCAAATCCCTGGAAGATGGTTTGATTAAGAGATACTGAGTTGCCACCCAGGGCTGCTGATTCTCTCTCCATGACGAGACTCCTAGGCTAAGACGCGATACTGATGTTTTCAAGTCGAAATTCTTATTTCCCCAATATTGCGTCTTTTATTGACAATGGTGACGTCAGAAATGTGACGGAGGGTGAAAGTTACTCCAGCCAATAATATTATTGATTCCTAGGTAATAAAAGTTAATGCAGCTGTTCATTGGTTGTGGGTAAGACAGTAATACGTTTCACACGGTGCCTTGATCTATTGAAGGCAGATATCCATTTAATGTCCGGCTAGGTGGCAACTAGCAAATACTTCTAATATATGTGTATCTACGCTGAGCCCTTGGCAACAAGGGACTTATGGTTGGATATATCTAACTAAAACATTGGCTACAACTAAGCTCTATCTTATAGAGGGTATCTCCTGGTCAAATCAAATTTGCGAGATTAAATTCGCCGGTTCAAGCAAAATAAATCAAAATCGTTTTCAATGATATTCACCCTACTCTTTCAAATATAACGCAATAACCTCGGGGGTATTTGAGAGAAAAAGCCATCCCATTCTTTTTATAGATCGGAGGTCGGAGGTCAGATTCGACCGGGGAAGTATTTCAAAGACGCCTTGCGCCAAATATATTGTGGCTTGGTTTGCTCCGAAGTCGCTCATCCATTCATCGACAAGCGTTCTTGAGGAATACGAGAAGAACATAGTGAGATGTCCGCTGATCATCCTGGGTATACACGAGGATGAAGCCTCCTGTAAATCCCTATCCTCTTTCTCATTACGAGGCGGAGCTTCCAAAATCCCCGCAAAGTCGAGATAGATGGGCAAAAACCAGCTATTTCCACCATCTATACTTCTACTCGGTTGTGATCGGAGGAATGTGTGCTTCTGTCAGCTTTAGAGTCGCTTCTGTCCCCGTCCAGAAATCCAGAAAGTGATATTGCCATGTGAACCACCAAGCAATATCCTAGTAATAAGGTCAACATTATGCCAAGAGAGTCGTGCATGTGGAACTTGGGAATAGCATACCTGATAAAAATACTCCCATTTAAGGCCTTGTTTCGCCGCCACGGAGTTGTTGACAACTATATCCTCAACGTATGTCTTTTCGGATTCGTCGGATCTGCAACGACAAACGTGATGGATTCGAGAGCAGCCCCATTCTCCGCATGGTAAAGTGTCGAGGTTGTGCTCGCCGAAGCAGGATCCCACTGGCCAAGTATGTCTATGGAATCGTCCAGCCGATGAATCAGGAGTCCCCTGCACCGGTCGCCGAGTTTTTGTACCTAGAGAAGTTTCACTCGGAGGAGGTTTGCTTTGGATAGAAACGCGTACCCGGCCTCCAATTTCATGAATGACAGGCGATCGATATGCTCGATCACAGAAACAGTCGCCACACGTTATATTGCTTTCTCTCCCAATGGCTCTTGCGGTCGTAGTGTGGCCCCTATGCTGTACTCTCCTACTTTTCTTGCGGTTGACCGGTCGATGAAGATGCTGGAGACGAAACCTGGGCTTATGTCCGTGAAGTTCGATAGGTGCCTCTCGCGTACCTAGAGCATTGAATTGGGCGCATAGAGCAAGGTACGACCTTTGGAGGTTACTGCCTATATGGTGCACTGTGAGAACACAAGAATAAATATTTAACTGTGCTGTGGGTGAAATAAATTCAACATGCCACCATGTATGGTCCTGCAAACAGAAAAGGGTCCTTTTCACCGCGGTAAATGAGATGAATGGAGCTTATCATCTCTCCAGGTTGAAGATAGAAGGCGACAGGGCAGCAGGTCACGGTACAAGTACTGCCTAGCATGCTAGCCGCCTGGTCATTAAGCTGTATCCCACATATTGCAAGAGCATCGCAGAAGAGTGTCAAGCTGTTGACATGGCCGTGGTGCAGGTCCAGCGGGAGAGTGTGCACAAGGCGGCGGAATGGATTACCACGCATGCCAGTTCTAAGGCAAGGAGTATCTTCTGTCGGCAGCAGGGTTTTGTTTTCCCACTTGGAACCCTTAAGACGGTAGATAAATCGCATAAAACCGCGGTGTATAAGGATCTCAGCGGTCTTAAGCCTGGAATCGGACTGTGCAACCTATAAGACGCCTGAGAGGGGATGCATCAACACATAATGGCCAAGCCAAACGCGTGAGCGGCATGTGTAATATAGAAAATAGAAAGGTACCGGAGAAAGTCGACAAGGGGGACGGATTGTATTTTCGATGTCGAAATCTTAAGTTATTATTCTGAATAACAGCTTAAGGTCAACGATTCAAAGGGTCGCAGGTATCATTAACAAAAGTATCAAAAGTTGCACGGTTTAGTCAATCTCAAAACATCCGCCTTTTTCCTTCAGAGTTCAATTCAACATCGCCAAATCTGATGCCAGACCTGCTAGCACGCAGTTTCGCAAAACTTCCTTCGCCTATTCTCCCACATCATCTCATCTAGAGATCAATTACCGTGTGACTCTGAGAGGGTGTGCTTCCGTATTGAACACATATTCGTCCAAGCTGATCAGACTTGGTTCAGAAAACGTCAGGTAAAAGTACTTGAGTGTCTCGCCGGTCCAGAACGACTCCATCGAGTTGGACTGGCTCGGCATCTTGCTGGGGTCGTTGATCTCCCAGACGGCCGTGTTGGCAAGCTTGGTCGCCGTCACCTTCTCGATGGCGTTGAACATGTTCCAGGCGGACTCGACGAGGTCCTGGCGGCCTGTCACCCTGTACAGCACCATGACGCTCTCGATGGCCTCGGGTCGGAGGATGTATCGCGTGTCGGGGATCCGGGTGAATCCCTTAGGTATGTGTCCTTCTGAGATGATGGCGTCGGCATCAGCGTCGGGGGATTCGACGCCCTTGTTATTGGCCTTGACCACTTCCTTCTTCCAGCGCCTCTCGTCCCATGGGCAGTTGGTATCCGAGTCGCAGGCAGCCATGAAGAAGAGCTCAGGCATGACGCCATGGGGGAAGGCTTTGTAGGTATACACACAACCGTCCGTTAGCTTCCCTGCAAGTTCAACGTCCTTTGGCCTGTTGAAGAGTTTGCCACCGATGGCAAGCATTCCACCCACAAAGCACACTAGATGCTGGCCCTCATGGTCATTCACGATCGATTTCTTTCCGTTCTCGCCCTGAATCGTTTTCACAGGACCGGAGATGAGAATATCTTCATTTGTGGGCGTCATTGGTCGGAAGAAGTTGTACTTGGATGCGGTGTCAATCGCCTTCTCATACATGGCCTGGTAGACGGGAAGCCGGCCACCCGTCATGGCAGCCATCTTTGGCAGATATTCGTAGACCGAATCGGCCATGGCGCCCAGAGTGAAAGAGTTGCCAACGTTGAATACCCCGTCCTTGGTATTGACGACCAACGGCCACATGCCAGGCAACTCGGTCGAATCCTGCTGAGCCGCGAACGTGTCAGTAATGCGTTGGGCCGCATCAAACCATTTATCGTCGCCGGTGATTTGCGACAGCCGTGTGAGCTCCATGCACAGACTTCCCACCTCGGCAACGAGGGTGCCAGAGCTGGCATCTTGCTTCTGGCCCTTGATGGCGGCGTGCAGGTCCCAGCGGGTGATGGGCATGTGGTTGGGCGTGTCAAAGGCCTTGTAGATCATCTCACCCACCTGGGCCGCCTTGCGGAGCAGCCGGACGTCCTCGCTCATTTCGTAGGCAGACAGGAAGCCACCTAGATAGCGGATCGTGGTCTCAAAGACGTTGATTTCGCGTAGGTCCGTGTGGGTGAAGTCAATATCGTCCACGGCAGCAACGGCCTCGGCAAACTCGTCGCGCAAGTCCATGATCCAGAGGGTGTCAAGCGAATCAACGAGGGTCGCAGCCCAGCCGCCAAAGGGGTTCTTGCGGCCGCCTGAAACGGGCTCAAGCTCATCGGCCATCCAGGCATGCTTCTTGTACGAGGTCCAGCATCGCAGGAAGGTCGCCTTGACGGCCTGCTGACGCTCGACGCGCTTCTGTCGCTGGGTCTGCGACTCGGCAGGGAAATTGGCCTGGATCTTCGGGAAGGTTTTGGGGGCCGTCCAGGTAGGGAACTTTTGTAGTTCGCCCACGGGATAATTGATCTTCACTTTCCTCCAGAAGTCATCTTGGTCTCGCCAAACGGCCTCATCGACCGGCCACTTTGTTTGCTGGGGCTGCTGCGTGCCATGTTGAGCAGCAAAAGAAGGGATGATCGCGTCGCGGGCGCCAGAGCTCCAGAGATAAAAAAGCCCGGCCAGAAAGAGAGCAGATACAAGAAGCGAGCGCTTGCTTCTGAACACCATCTTTGCGAGATGGACGGGGATTGAAATTGATGGCTAGGGAGATGCAGAATGAAGAATGAAGGAAGCAAGATGAGAGACGCTGAAAGAGACCACTAACATTTAGTGGAGGGGAAAAGCTACTCGCTGTAGCGGCCGTGAACAGTGACGACCAACAACCGCCGCATGCAGGAGGCAGATTTGAAGGGAGGCCAGTGTTACATTCATGCATCAAACAGCCACTTAGACTGTCCCATTAGCGCCCGAAAAAAGCCCCAAAAAGCCGCTGGCGAATGGGAACTACGCTGGCGGGCCGGACACACGAAATTAGAACAAAGACATGTTCAACCAACAGGCCGTATGAAGATGAGCTATTCACACTGTAACGTAGCCCAGTTCGCCATATACATGCACAGTGCGGCCCCAAGCATACAATCAGCCGTCCAATTTCGTTGAGCAATCGATTAGGGGGGCATGCCATTGTATCATCGCAGAGTGAATGGCATCTCTTTGCTTTACATCATGCGTGTTGGGAAAGTATTCGAGCATTGATCGCCAAAGTCTTCCGGTGGGCGACTCCCGCAACCTCTTTGTCAGGCTCGGTTACTGGGACTGCCTGGTACCTGGAATAACTCCTCCCGAATGGCCTTGTTCAGAGGCTGGCTCGTGCCGGTGGCCATCCTCGTTGCTCTTTTCCCCTCAAAATCAACCGCCGCGTGTTACTACCCCAGTGGAAAGCTAGCACCCAACGACGACACGCCCTGTCGAGATGACACTTCTAACTCTGTCTGCTGCGGTCAGGGCTACGCTTGTCTCTCTAATGGAATTTGCCAGGCCACCGGATCTGAATTGCTAAAACCCGGGGCGACTGAGTTTGTTCGTGGCGGGTGTACCGACAAGACCTGGCGAAGCTCAAGCTGCCCTTCATTCTGTGTCGATACCAATGTCGATAACCTTGCTGGCGGAATGGGTATAGCCAAGTGTCCCAACACCTCCAAGGACATGTATTGGTGTATAAACAAGAATCAAGGGTCTGTCAACTGCACCGAGCAACAGAATGTCCTGTTCTTTCCAGGTTAGCCACCCATATTCTCCCAGCTCTCTGTTTTCCCTCTAGTCTTCGACGAGTAGACGCAGCACGTACTGAAAGTAAATAAATAGGGACTCCCACTGTAATAACGACCATCGGTGTTTCTCCTTCCACAACAAGCCAAGTAACTTCAACAATCTCAACATCTAGCACCAAGCTGGATTCAACAGCGACGAGCACTTCGGCAACTACGACAAGCGAACCGAGAACGGGCGGTAACAGTGACGACAATGATAAGGGTCCAATTATTGGCGGCGCAGTTGGAGGAGCGTTTGCTGTCTTACTTATCGGCTCGCTTGCAATCTGGCTGATATGGAGACATCGTAAGAGAAGAGCTCAGGTGATGCAGGAGCAGACCCATCAACTCCAAGAACAGACACCCAAGCCACCATATGAAACGCAGAATCCCACCGATATCCAGCCTCGTGGTCTCTACGAGGCCCCGACAGAATCCTGGACCTCATATTCCCAATCCACTGGTGCTTTGGCCGAAATAGCGGGAGCTCCAAGGCCACAGGAGATGCCTACTGCCTTTAATATGCGATGACAGAGGTATGAGATGATAGGGGAAGAAGATATGTCGAAGTGAGCTTGGTCAATCAAAATTTACGTCCTTTTGAGCAGATATTATGCATTGCTCCAAGTCCAACTGTTGCTTGAGTTGATGCACCGTAATGTCTATGCAATTGTATTGCATCATCGAATTCGACATATCCACGTCCTACTATCACTATCAGCGAGCGAACATTATCTAGTTTTAGTGAAATAGCACGGCTTAATGAAACGGCCCTATGGCAAAAGCGATTGACCGGCTGAGCGTGGCTGGAAATGACCAAAATACAAATGAATGAGAGCCTAGCCCTTATGTCTAGTGGAAGATAAGCCAATCTAAGTTATCCATCAGTACCACACAAGGTTTATTGGCAATGCTTTCGAGTCAGAATACGTACGACTTTCCAAATGGTCATGCTTACTAGGTCGTTGCTATACCCGTCATCTGGCACGCAATATTTATGACTATCATGCCATGATGAAGGAATTGGCCCTATTGGCATTTCTACCCACTCCACCACTTTTCAACATCGTTGCCCTCTATATAATCCAATAATTGTCTCATCTTCCCATCATACTCAGCAAGCTCTCTTTCATAATCTTCATCAATATCACTCCCTTGTGGTGGTCGTGGTCGTTCAGGAAATCCCCCACCCTTCAGCCCACTGACGTGCAACCTGCACTTCCCACTGGCGATTCGAGATCCTGCTTTACGCCGGAGGATTTCGATCATCTCAGACCAATTACAGGAGGGTGATTTCAAAGATGAGATCCATATGTCCTTACATCGAGGGCTAAGCATAGAGAGTATCTGCCCCAACTCGGTCTGGAGAATCGTATTATCTTCGATACGTAAGCTTCTAACGGTGGGCTCGACTGTCCTGAGCCAGCGCGCTCTCCGTCGCTCGCGGTTACAAACAGGCTGACCGCATCTTGTATCAACGGATTCCCAAGGCCATCCCGGGCCGGTTCGCACATGTCGAAGGCTACGGCTAGAAAGCAAGGCCGAGGTGTACGCGCAAAAGTAACCCGGAGTACCGACTTCAACTACCCGTAGGAACTTAAATGCTCTTCTGAGTTCTGCCATTGAACGCTCAGGAGGGACGCCGGGCGGGAAGATGTGACAACATCTGTATATGGGACAGCTGAGCTTCAGGCTTTGAAGCCATCCGCCCGCTTGAGCTATGGCGATGGGTAGCTCTGTCAGAACGCGTGCTGGGAGCAACCCGTTTGTCTTGTCACCGTTCCAAGGAGGGGGCTGAATAAATGCGTCTGCGAGACCTGTGTCTCCCAGAAATAGACGATGATTCGTCAAGCTGTATCTTTTCTGGACATCATCCGTAAAGTGCAGAGCGATGGGCTGCCGAGCTCGACCTAGAGCAGCAGCCAACTGGCGAACAAAGGATCCGCTCATCAAGAGCTCAAATTGTTCCCAATGCTTCTCCTTGTAAAGTTCATGGGAGGAGCGGAAGAAATTATACTGCGACGTGGAATTGACCGGACCGAGATATTGTCCAAAGTTTCCCAGTGTTTTTATCATACCCTCTCGCTTTTCCGCGGCCTGGAGTTCTTCATCCCGGCCGGGGCCATCTTCCGAAGAAACGGGCTTATTTTCTTCCTTCAACTGCATGCCGGGTTCAAAACATGCATTTTCCAGTTTCACTTCCCAGTGAAGGGAAAATTGCGAGCGACTGTAAGCTAAGAGTGCAGGCCGATAAGCGAGCGAGAGCCGTATGCCGCGAAGACCACTAGCGATTCGGGGATTTTTGAGAAGTCCTTTCGCGCGGTCTATAGACTCGTACGAGATTTCAAGATATAGGTATGGGCACAGGAGCGGCGATGCGAGGTTGCTGAAAGTGCGGCACACAAGACGCAAGTTTTGGATGGCCAGTAGCTGCGACGGCCGGGGTTCTGGGTCTCTATCATAACTTGAGAACCACTGTATATGATCTGGTATCTCCTCGCTTAATTTTTCGAAAGTCAATGCCCAAATCTCAGTTGGAAGCCGCAGCCGGGATGGGAGCGGAGGTGTTTTTTCCCCAGGCATATCGGGCGTGATGGTCCAGAGCTAGTTCAGAGAACATAGGATGCAATTATCTAATCAGCAGAGTAAGAGTTCTTCTGTAGACTTTCTGTGTTTTCCCGTTGATTATGCTGTTGTGTCTTTTCTCGAAAGACTGTGATTGTGAGTAAAAACGCAACGAGTGACTCATTTGCTTACTGCGTGGGGCTATACAGGGGCTTCCCCTCCCTCAAGAGCGAAATATGCAATATGAAGTGGCTATCTTGATGACCTAAATCCCCTCCCTCCATTCACCTATCTACCATCTATCACACTGTGCTCGCAGAGTTACCACTCATGGCAGCCATCAAGTGGTTTCTCAACGAGACCAAACACGAGATGGTATTTCTCCTTCGTACTACCCTATACAGCTGATGGCAAGAGCGGCGTTTCTGTCTAGCTAGTATGGCTATCTTGAAATAAAATACCTCTTTACCAAAGTAGATGGTTCCTTCACATTGGGCGTAGATGTGCCTATTCGAGTATCGGGGATTCTTAGTGCTCGATGATATTGCTGTCACTTCTTGTGCAGTAATTATCGAGATCATGACCCTAGATCGCATCAGGATTGAGGCAATTATGGGGAGTGCTCCCAACGGCCTTACCGTATGATCGGCAGATTAGAGGGACAATGGTAAGGTCCATCAAGTGCCGAAACTAGAGACCCAAACAGGAGTTCTTAATCAAAGGTGTCAAGGGGGGAAAACACAGCCCTATCCTTCTCGCCACCTGTCCCCAGTTGCCTAGCAGGACTAAGGGCTCCAGCTGCAAAGTTGAAGGATGTCAATATTCCTGCACGATCGAGAGTTCTAGACTCCAGTTCGATCTGACAGGGGCCCGGCACCTAAAACTCCCACTCAAGGGGCTTGTGTGGGTCGAGATGTTCAGGCTCCTCCCCCTACCCGACTATAATTGCCATGATATAAGGCTAGATGACATGAGCATAGCTGTCCCCTAAGTACGTTTACAAGCACGGAAGTGTGAGTTTCTCCTAACCAGGGGCTTATTGTCGAATTCCAGGGAATGACACGCCAGCTGTTGAGCTATTCCTGGCTCTCAAGGGGCTTTTGTGATTGGGATTGCCACCCGTATATCAAAAGACCCCTCATTCTGTCTCGTGTGCTGACCAACCAGTGAGCGATTGATGATTGCTTAGAAGACAACCGATAGCCCATTAAAAAAAAGAAAAGACCCCAGACGAGCCTGAAGCACCTGGTCCCCTGCCTAGTGCTTACCTCGGCAGCGCTGGTCTGCGCCTGGGACTGGAAGTGATTGGCTGCTAGGAACAGTAGCCTCCAATTTCCTTGGTTAAGCATACTGGGGCAAAGTCGAGGCAAATATTTAGGCAGAGCGGTTCGCAATCGCCGCACAGTTGTGCGCGCTGGTTGTGTTTCTGATATTCTGCCTGAAGCATCTACACTTGCCAGCTATGACGCAGTTCCAAACGGGAGTCTGGTATGACCACTCCCATTCTGCAGCGACTCAAGGAGCCATAACACTCCCGAAGAACAATGGAAATATCTTCCTCTCCTTTCTGACCGTCATGGTCACGGTCGCTGGGGCTTGTGCATGGACCATTGTCTCCCTGCTGATCCACAGCTACCTTGTTCGCAGTCGTCCCGACACTGATCTTTTTGATCTCCAACAACAAGTCACCCTTCGAAACGCGAAGACGCCCCTCGGCACAATCTACGATCTATTTAAAATTCATGGCGCTTGGTCAGGCCGAAAGGTCCCGAGGCTCGGGCTCAGGACAGCTGTTGCTGTTGTCCCTGCTTTGCTCCTCTTTGGGGGGATGATGACGGCCTCCATCTTCACCTCAAAGGTTGTAACAAGCGAGGATGGAAGCGGCATTGCTCTGGCACTCAACCAAGGCTGCGGTGTCATTCCCTACTCGAATGTGTCCGCCAGCGACCTGACCAATATCATAAGGGTCAACAAGGTGATCAACGAGACCATAGCAGCAAGAAACTACGCCATCAATTTCTACGGAAACAGAGATAACACAAAATCAATCAAGTCCAAGTTCGTTAAGGACTACCTCCCTTACAAGGTCGACGTCAACGCGTCATGCATGTATCCAAGCGCGGCCCGCTGCAACAAGGGTGTGGCACCTATCCGACTGGAGTCCGAGATGCTGGACTCTCATAGCATGTTTGGGATAAATGCAAAGCCTTCCAATCGCATTGGAGTTCGCACAGCTACAACGTGTGGCTTGGCCAGTCTGCAAAATCTATGGAAAAAAGAGTCGAACATGTTCACATTCTACATGGGTGGAATTCGGAATCAGTCAAACTATACCGTTTCTCACCCGGCGACCAACGTTCGTGGATATACTGGTTATCACATTCAGTAAGTCGACAATGGTCGCGGAAAAATTTCCTGGATGAAAAAACTAACCCTCCAAAACAGGTCTTTCACCGAAGGGAATTTCTCAGGCTGGAACCCTATTTCGGACTTCAAGCGGGCTGATGCCGACGTCAGTGTCATCTTCTTGAACCAGAATGGGATGAAATACGCACAGCCAGTTAAAGACCCTTACTTTCTTGCGGACAACAACACATCTGGAGACTTTTTCACGCCCAGTTGGGCAGTCAATCCACTGCTATGCTACGACCAGTACATGATTTGCAATCCAGTCAACGACCGATGTTCATCTTGGGCAAAACTCGCAAACTTTACTGAAACTGCAATCCACGACCCGACCCTCGAATTCAACGATGCGCAGCATGCCACCGCTGCTCGTATGACTCTTCACATGCAGTTAACGGCGACAGGTATCCTCATGGCAACATCAAATAATGCAGGTAAGCTATAATACACACCTGCCTGGATAATGGCCTTTATTAACCGCTTCAACTAGCCCTATACGCTAGCAACCATATTATCGGCAATGACTACTCAACAGGTCTACCAGAGAACCAGTGGCACCTTGAAACCACTGCATGGTTCCAGACAAAGCTGGCAAAGATTCAAGCAAGTGTGGCGGAGTATGTTCGCGCCCCTGATGAGGAACTTGGCCTTGAAATCATCTCCCCTCACAGCTCGGCTTTGAGAGACATGTTCAACGTGACGGATGCGGTCATGGCCGAGCTTCAGGCCCAATGCGAAACCCAGCTGATCATGAGCAACGGAGAGGTGTCCACCTTCAGTTTCGCTGGTATGCTCATCATCATTGTCATCACTGCTCTTCTTGCAGTAATCAGTTTCTACATGCAGGATATTCTTGACTGGGTTGGCAAGTTCTTTCCAAATGGTACACAAGCTCGCCTGGCGGATGATAAGTTACAAATTCTTCGGCTGGCCCTTGCTTCGAACGGCGGGCCGAGGCAGTGGGAGGTAGGATATGCAGATGTCCCCGTTACATCTGATTACCACCACGTCAGGCGACCGGATAAAGAGCCGAGTCTTTCTGGGTACCCGCTCGACGAACAGCGTCTAATTGAGTCAACCACGACCCTTCCGACACAGTATAGATAGATGAGATATTTGATGCTTGATAGACCAGTCCAAATCAGCAATTGCCTGTCCGACGTAGTGGCACATTTGCTACCACTCACCTCTTAAAATGTTGCCTGATCATCTTGCCAGGAGATCACATTGACCATATGGCTAGTATGTTACTACTGCGACTACCAGCGCTCATCGAGATGCCATTACATCTTGTGTTCAAAGACCCCCGTTTTCTCTCATCTAACCTGCTGGGTCATGATCCGGATGCTCGAGAGAATTTCATGCTTCAACATGTTCGAGAGAATCGATACCATGTTAGAGGTTTGAGAACAGACGAGCTATCCGTGAGCTCTGATTACGGCGCCATTGTGAGAAGTGGTGGAAGGTACTCAATTCTAGCCCGTGATTTCAACCAATGTAGTCATTCCCGAAAAATAATCGTCTCCCATTTCTCCATCAGTCTGACTTGATTAAGTATGTCAGTGAAAGTGATAATGATAGAGATATTGAGTCTTGTTGTAAATCACCCAACACTCTCAACACCTAGTTTCCCTATGCCTGGTTGTAAAATCTGATCCGTTGTAATTCTGCATCGATTTCCGGCAGCCATTGAGCCGTACACATTTCACCATTATTATCTCGTTGGTGTCCAACAGTCACTTGGCTAACTAAATCCTATTGGTTGGTTAATTAACAAAAGAGCTAAGCCGGACGATTAAACAAAGACCATTGTAGAGTGTTTCACTTCAGTCACGGAGCAGACCTGGTACCAAGAGAGGGTGCCATTGGCTGACATTCGGTTATAGGCTGTCATATATATCGGATGTTCCGCCCCGCACCGATCATCGAAATTTCCTCCCTGCAAATACCTCACCGCAACAGCATCAGCCATCATCTTTATCATCACCAGCTCCATCATGGGCAATCAGGCGCAGTCCCGAATGCGGGAAGACTTTGACGGGCCGCTCGAGGCCATGCACGCGAGCATTCGCGACGATAACGTGCCTGAGCTGAGACGGATCCTCGGCTTGGCCACAGCTGACGAGGTCAACCACGAACATTACAAATGGGGCACGCCCCTCCATGTAGCCGTTCTCTGCGACAATCTACCGGCCGTAGACTTGCTTCTCGAAGCCGGCGCCGACCCTCTTTTCCTCACCCACTCCGACGACGGCATGACTCCCCTGGGCACGGCTGCCCGGCGCGGGACGACAGCCATCGTGGAGAGGGTGTGGCAGAGTGTGCCTTTGGAAAGGCGCGCCTCCGACCGATATTCTCAGAACACGGCCCTTGGCGTTGCAGCCATGTACGGCCAAACCCATGTCGTGGACCTGCTTCTGAATCTGTGGGATGACTGGCCGCAGGCAACGAAACAGGGCGCCCTATTCGCTGCTGCGAACAAATGGCGCGCCAATGTCGTCGATCTGCTCCTTGACAGAGTTGACTTCCCTCAAGACGTCATCCTACAGGCCCTTCATGTCGTTGTAAACTTCAAGGTAATGCTCGCTGAGGATGAGCGTGGTGGGGTCAAGTACGACGGCACCGATTTCCTCAACCAGCAGCGGCTCATCAAAGCCCTCGTCAAGGCCGGGGCAGACCCAACGCGATGATGAAGAGGGTAGTGTTCCAAACTGCCCCCATTTTGTTCGCATGTAGGTATTGTGACCTCGTCGGCGGCCTCAAGGCGCTGCTGGAGACAGGGGCAGACCCCAACATCCAGGACGACGATGGGAAGACGGCCCTCCATCATCTTGGCGCGCCGGTCTACGTCAAATCGCAATCCCCTTCATCTCGTCTAAATGATGCAGGTATTCAGCTTCTTATTGAAAAAGGTGCTTCGGTCAGCTGCTGTGACAATGAAGGTAACACTCCCCTCCACAGTGCTGCCTATGGTTCCAATCTCTCCATTTTCCTCCTTTACCTCTCCGCAATGGACCCAACCGAGAAGAAATCGATGCCGACATTGGTAAATAATTACGGGGAAACATTGCTCCACTGGGCTGCGGCCGGCGGTAAGATAGAAATAATGGAGTATCTCATCTCAAACGGATCCGATGTCAACGAGGTGAGTGCGAACGGTTGGACACCTTTGCTGTGCTCACTCGCTCGGACCTCAGATGGTGATGTCTTCGGGTCAAAGCTCAAGACATCATGGCTGGCCGTCCGCGCAGCTCTGATTCTTCTTGACCACGGGGCCAACTCGTTCGTCTCAACAGAGGAGGGGTACACTCCACTGCACCTCCTCGCGATGTATCTCGACAGGGATGAGGCCGGTGGCACAGCAGCCCTCGCCCAGGAGCTTGTCTCCCGTGGCGCAGACATTGAGGCTCGTGCCTCGATGGTGGTTTCTGTCGCGACTTTGAGGAAGGATCAGAACCTGCATGCTCATGGTTGGGGATGGCGCACCAAGCAGACCCTGGAGAAGTTTGCCTCCGACGCTGCAGTGGTGAGTCTTGACCTGCCGCTTCTTCACTGGGCAGCCCATCATGGTGCAGTTGGTTTGGCTAAGGTCATCCTCGCTCATGGTGCGAACCCAGAATGTGCGGACTCCAAAGGTATGTATCCTGCTACCTCTGTGGTCAAGTCAGAGAAGATGCAGAGGAACCTGGAGGTAAGCCAGAAGTTTGTCCAACTATTGATTGAAACCATGGGTAGGTAAGTGGCCATTTTAGGGAACTGGATTTCTTGTAGAAGGTAGGTAGTTGAAGGTACATCCAATAACTCTACGGTTTGTAGGACAATTAAGGTTGATATATCGCTCTACGTAAGCAACGCAACACCTTTATACATCTAGATACGGAGCTTCTTGAGATTGTGAAGCCGCCCTATTCTACATGCAAGTATCTAGGGGTTAGGACATAGAAAAAACCTCATTCGTCACCCCTTGATTCATGCTATACTCAAGGGTTCCTTTCTCGTCAGTAGGTCAGTTTGCTAAATAAGATGAATCAAGACGATCAAGTTTGTTTATTCTCGTTGGCACTGTTCATGTTTCAAGTTGAGCTACTTCATCTGTCCTGCGCTAGAATGAGTTGAAGGGTACGCAATTCTATGAGTGCCGAGCTTTGTAGATG
Source organism: Clonostachys chloroleuca (assembly GCA_037952775.1). NCBI lineage: Eukaryota > Fungi > Ascomycota > Sordariomycetes > Hypocreales > Bionectriaceae > Clonostachys > Clonostachys chloroleuca. The sequence continues at coordinate 30,829,112 of JBANAY010000003.1, forward strand.
CATTCCAAAGACTTCATAGCCGCGCGGGGTGGAGAAACTTACACCCATGACACCGCGGCTCGGATATCGGAGAGTTGTCACTGCTCGCGAATATTTCGGTTGTCGGAGATTGAAGAGCCAGAGTGTTGACAAGGTAATAATCAATCTCTGCCCTCGTTGAAGAGATGATCAGAAACACTGGGTAGGCGGTATACTCAACATTTGTCGCCCTAGCCAAAAATGAATAATCTACTAAAACGCCGGGTTTTGAAGCGACTAAAGAACTCAAGAGTCTTGGTTGTGCCGGACCGAGAACCTACAAGGTTTCGGTCAGGGCATTGGGACTTCCACCAAACTACTCCGTAGACCCTAGCTAACCAGGATCGAACAGATGCTGACAAGAAGACTTTTCTAGCGCGGTTTTTCTCCTCCTGAATCGCTCACGATTGATAATAAACTGCTTTGTTGAGCCATTTTCTTGTGCCGTATATCATGGAGAAATCGCATACTAAAGCCCGGCCCCAGCTGGAGATGAAGGTACTCGCAATGGGTCTTCCCCGGACCGGATCCGCTTCCCTAGCCGAAGCACTGGAGATTCTCGGCTACGACGGAGTCTATCACGGCGTGAAGGCAATCGACTCACCGGAAGACTGGAAGATCTTTGACCGCGCTGCCGATGCCACGTTCCCCGTCCTGCCTGGCTACACGGGCAAGGGCTTCACTCAAGAGCAGTGGAACGAGCTCTACGCGCCATATGAGGCCACTACGGACATGGCCTCCGTCTTTGGGACTCACCTCATCAAGGCTTACCCCGATGCTAAAGTGGTCCTGACAATCCGAGACTTCGACAAGTGGTTCAAGAGTATGGATGAGAATGTCCTGCAGCAACTTTGGAGTCCGGCTGCCAACTTCTCCATCAATGTTATTGAGCCTATTCTCGGTTCTCGTGCTGGGCCAGCCTCGCGGAAAATGATGCTTGGGTTGTTCCAGGCCAAGAACGTTGATGAGGCACGCAGCAAAGCAAGAGAGGCATATGATAGACATCATCGCGAGATACAGGAGTGTGTTCCGGCTAATCAGCTGTTGCTGTACCGTATGGGTGAGGGATGGGGCCCGCTGTGCGACTTCCTCGGTAGGCCTGTACCGGACGTGGAGTTCCCAAGGGTCAATGAGGCTGCTGCTCTGAAAGCGAAGATAGCGGAAAAGGTCAAGAGAGATATGTCCAGTGCGGCTTTGACTTTGGCACCGTACGTGTTTGGGGTTGGGGCACTTGGTATTGCGTACCTTGCAGCCAGGCAGTACAGTGGTTAGAATCTTATCAAGCTTTCCACACCAAATTAGCTAAAGAGCCGCATAATGTCTAACTTGTGGGATTCTGGAATGGGTTTTGTTGGGGGAATTTTACTATATTGTAGCTAATCATATACGGTTGAGAGTGAATCTATAACAAAGATCCCTGCTATTTCTATTATAGCCTGTGCTCATAATTTCTATCAGATCGTCGGGAAATCAAAGGCCTAACTTAATATATTCATACTCTTGAACGGACCAACAGGAGGTTGATAATACCAGCTCTCAAGACGGCGGCGATACGACGACAGCCAGGCACACAGGCGAAGATGGCAGTCTATGCCTTTAGAAGGAACCACTTATCCCATAATGTTTTTTTATGTAATTTTCGCCATTTTGGGTCAAGCATCGATCTGTCAACGATTTGATCTTCTCTTGCTGCAGCTGACTTATATCCCGATTGGATGGATTTGATGTGCTACTATCAAAAAGAGAACCCTGAAGGAGCGGTTGTCCGATTGCGGGGAAATCTGACCCTGGGCTAAGACCTAGGGATGGGCCACGGGACACACTAACGGGTTGATGTGCGGGACTTCTATTGCTATCTGAACACACCTGATGATTCGTAGGGGCTGTATATTGGCAATATCCGGTTAAACGAACTCCATTTGCTTGAGAGAGCTGGATCAGTCTCCTCTGATCCCCTCTTGCGCTCTTACTCGACTCATAGTATTTCCCCTTATTCACCTATTTTCGGTGGCGACGTAATAAATTTTGGAGATGACTTTTGCTACTCCCAAGCCCAGATCTGCAGAAATGCCGACAGAAACGAGTGTTGGGTGGCCCCGAAGGGCCAAGCATGTGAGACATCTCAGCTCTGGCTGTCAGGGGGTGGCAAGGTGACTTCGTCTGGAGTCGCAATAGACTGGTGATGTCACTTATTGCAAAAGTTGTCTGCCTTGCCCCATAGGATCTCGCTCTGACAGTCGGGCAATTTGCTCCCTCGTAACGGAAGATTCCCCGGCGAGATGTTTGGACGAAGGGCGAGGCGCTGATCGCGACCTGATTGGTGCCGAGATTCCAATACCACCTGATGTGCCCACGCGCACACGCCTCCGTCTCAGCTTACACGCGGAGAGGCACCCTCATGACCGAATATAGTAGCATTCACTTTCAGCTTTTGGACAAAGGTTCGTCAGATTTGGAGTAACCGGCATGTGACCATTCGGTCAGCTTAGATCAAAAGAACTTATAAACCCTACTCTGTCAAGCTGAGCATTATAAGGATGGCTCCTAGTAGTTTTTCTCGGCCCCGAGGGAAAATAATTTCATCATTTTCGTTTGCGACGATGGCTGAGAATACGCGGAAGGTGGCGAGCCACAAGCGCATTATCCTTTGCGCGGATGGGACGTGGCAAGCATCCGATATTGGCAGCAAGTCTCTTCCTTCAAACGTTGCGAAACTCGCTCGTGCAATCTCCAATAATGGGCTCGATGACCAAGGTAATCTGGTCAAGCAGATTGTATCGTACCATTCCGGCCTTGGGAGCGGGGATCTCCCCTTTCAAAAGCTTCTTTACGGTGAGTTCCCTCAACTCTTGCCCTCACATGTTTGTCACGGCCTTTCTCACCACATTCGGGTTTATCAATCTAGGGACCTTCGGCTGGGGGTTGGATGTCGACGTATGCCAAATATACGATTTCATCTCTAATAATTATGAGGCTGGAGATGAGCTATTCTTCTTTGGCTGGTCACGCGGCGCCTTCACCGTGCGCTCTGTTGCCGCTCTGGTTTGCGAAATTGGCGTCCTCTCGGCAGTGAATATGTCTCGTTTTGCGGAGATGTGGGAAGCGTACCGTGCCAATACCGGCGGCCAGCCGTTCAGAGAGTCGAAGTGGTATCTAGACAACAAGGATGAGCTAGGCCTGACCAATGTGAAGGTAAAGGTAGTAGGTGTATGGGACACCGTTGGAGCTCTGGTACGTGGTTTGACTTACCCTGACAATGATTCAATTTGCTCAAATTCTATGCTGCTAGGGAATTCCCGAATGGCCCGTCGTGAAATGGGCAAGAAAGATTGGTCTTCGGATTAACTCACAATATGCGTTTCATGATACCAAGTTATCGACAAGTGAGTACAGCCCGGGAACTTCTCCGAGTTTTCAGTTAACCTATGCTAAACAACCACTCTTATCAGATGTGGAATATGCATTCCAGGCTCTTGCCCTTGATGAACGACGTTTAACCTTCCCCCGACTCTCTGGCATAGGACCAATGATGGGCCCACCAAAGACCTACAGCAGTGTTGGTTTCCTGGAATTCATGGGGACGTCGCCGGTATGGAAACCGGTTCGCCTGCTTCTGCCGGCGCCGAAATGGGCTATAACTCGTTTGCATGGATGGTAATTCTCCCACGGTCATGATATGTGTTTTCAACCATGGCTGACTTTTGGCCTCCCAATCTAGGTGGATAATCTAGCAGGCATGCTCACGTTCGAGGACGGTAGTATAAATGTCATCATTGAGGACCACATTAAATCACTGGAGAAGATTGCAATCCCTGACGGCTGGGGTTGCGGGCCTATTGCTAGCAACTTCTCAGGCTTGCAAGGCGGTCTTTGGTGGCTTCTTGGGCGGCAGGTCCGGACGCCAGGATCCTACCCAAAGGACCCGGGCGACCAGACGAATGGCGAAACTAACGAATACTTCCATCCTACCGTTCGAATCCGTCGGCGGAAATTGGAATATAACCCAGCGGCATTGAACAAATACGCCGTGCAGAGGCGTGAGTTTGGAGATGGATGGGAGTGGGTCAAGAAGGGGTTGGAGCCCGTGCCCGAATACGTGATGCGGCCCGGGAAGGGGATAAGTCTTGCTTATGAAGAGGGAGGGGTAGTGAACTATCGGGTCGGGGAGAGTTTGGCGAGGCTTCTATGCCCAAAGAGCATCCTATCAGAGTTGGATAGTGGTAATAGGTGGTGACGGCCGGATTTAAACGAAACCTGGCAAGAAGCAGACCTTGGTAGGCGACAACGCGGCTGTATGTTACAGTTACACAACATGCTGGGGGGATCAATGGGTCGTGGAAAGAACCCAGAAAGGAGCATCATAGAACATTTATAATATTTATCAGTTTCAGTGTGCCCCAAAATAATATTATTACATCTTGGCACTTAGAGCACAATCCCTCGTCTCTTTCAGCCCAGCTTATAGTTCGAAGTTATACCTTCTGATTATGATCTAAGAGGCGAGGGTTACTGAGGTAGCAGCGGCAGGAGTTGTTGGACAAATCGAAGGAACTATGACCAGGTACAGCAGGCCATCAACACTCGTGACACCGGGGCAGGTAAACATGTATCGAATGACAACATTAGTGTCGGTTGCAACGTAGGTTCTTCCGAAAAGGGTTCCACTGTCCAACAGCCGTCGGCGTCAAGTTGATCACAGACCCTTGGAGGTCGCCGCCCATTGTGAGCTGAAGTTTGCAGACACCAGAGGTGCCAAAGTTCTGGCGGGCTTCTAGTACGCCTTGACCTCTTATGTTTGTCCTATTTCCAGCTGCAGCGACTAGCGAACGGAAATGAAATTGTTGGACCCGGTAAGAGCGGCAAGGGTGGGCGCCCAGGACGTTAGTCACACGGTGGGCAGAGAGGAGTATTTGCTTGGTTGGGCTGGTGGATTTACAGGTAGAAATCTCCGTCCTCGCCGGTCACAGCTCCGCTCGAGGAAGCCACTGCACCTTGGAAGTTGATCCAGGGGTTGACGCTTTGCTCGAAGCTATGGTTCGAGACCAGGTTGCTCAGAGTACACACAGGTGCGGCCGATGTGGTAGAAGCCACGAAAGTAGTCGAAGGAATAGTAGTTGAAATGACGGTAGAAGAAGTGACTTCCGGGGTAGAAGACGAGGCGATAGTAGAAAAAGTGACCTCTGGCGTGGTAGCTGGAAGATCGGTAGAAGGTGTGATAACTGGGGTGGTGGATAAAGTATCCGTAAAGGGTGTGATAATAGGAGTCGTAGGGAGATCAGAGAGAGAAGTGGAAGGGGTTATTGCTAGTATTGTCGAAGGAGTAGTCTCGGAAATCTGCGAGGCCGCTGTTGAAGGGTACGTAAATGCTTTGGGCCTTCATTGTTTCATGTAGTCAGCTGATAACTCCTAAGATGTTAGATATGATGCTTGACGAGATATCCTACTGCTGCTACTAGCATATCATAAGAACGAATTACCTGTAGCTTCTTGTTTACTCCTTAGGGCATTAATTTGCCATTAATAATATAAAACCAACATCAGGCTCTGTTTTATTAATTTCCATCTAACAGATCTATATTTGATGTCTTAATTGAGAATCTTTTTTGTTAACATTGCGAGGTTATCGCCGTGTGGTCGTATAATGCATCAACATTCACAGATCGGCACCGGGAATATTGAAGAACGAAGAATAACGCATCACCTGGCGGATCACCTAATTTCCCCTATCGCGTATGAATAGTGATGTGGCTGTACGGCTGGGTAGAGTCTGAGCCTTTTGGATATCCCTAGCTCCTAGACTAATTTCTAGGTGAACTTGGCTTCATACCTTTGTGTAATTAAATTAGTTCCCATAAGCGCACAATTAGTTGAGAACCTGCCAAACAAACAGTTGTAACTAGTCTACCATAGATCGATGCCATAGCTCATCATAGAAGTGTTGGAAGAATTCTGGTAGGCTAGAGCTACGAGATCAAGATTCAGGTATCTCGGTTCTAACCTAATCATTAGCGCATACATGCGCAGAGTTTTTCTTGGGGGATACTTGCATAATATGAGTACGCTTGAGCTATTAGATTTTTTCCAATGCTATGACAACCGATTGCCATTATATCGAACGGACCCGTCACACAAGGTACAAGCAAGTGATCAATAGTACAGCACTGCAGCTCGGACCAGCCCTCATCCAATATTTAAAAGTTGGGTGTATCATTTATGCTCATTTATGCATCGTAATGATTCGACCTCGTAGCAGTTCCTGATTCGCTCACTCTATGATAGGTGCAGCTAGGATACATAAGAGCCTCTCTTAAGTCCTTCACTCCCAGCCTACCCTATAGACTGGCAGTCTTTGTATTTCTTCCATCGACCTTCTCTGTCTTTTATTCTCTAAGTGATGCTTTTCTCTTCTAGCTACGAGCTCTATCCGTCGTCTCCTAATTAGCGGAACTCACGGCACGTGCGTCGTGGGGAAACAGATCATTATCCCACATGGCGGGATCTGGTTAACTTCTTGCGTCATCTCCTATTGCTCCGATTGCCCCTCTCTTCATCGAATATTGAACATCTCGAGACGGCATCATTCCCGTCATATTTTCGCCGAGGGCTCCTTTTCTCAGCTATTTGTCGATGGGAAGAGGGATGGGGATTTGACATGAGTAATATATATGGCGCAAGGCCGAAGGAGTGTGTCATTCGGGCAACTGTTCATCGCATCTGCCCCAAGAATCTGGGTCGTGATCACGCAACCAACTATTGAGTGGGGAGGAATCGTTCGATCTGCCCCAAAGGGTCCAGCCTGGCCAGTAGGGCAAGCCGATGGACGCCGGTCTAGATGGAGAAGAGGGACACACTCCTCGCGGTCGTTTTGACTGCTTATCAATCAATAAACCATTTGCATGAGGCATGAACTTTGGTATGAGGCTGTTTAACGGTTTATTGTCGCTGGCCGATATCGCCATATGATAACAGGGAAGACGCCATTCTTCTTCAGATGTCGTAATGGTGGGACAGAGTTGCATTCACCCTCAATTAGACACTGCTTAAGAGAGGGCGAGTAGCCATCATGAACCTCTTAGGTATCATTCTTACTTCCTCACCCTTCCAAAAAGCCCCATTAAAATGGCGCCTCCTACGGAATTCATCAGTGCCGCATTCCCCAATGCCTCAAGTGAGCTTCACCCTATCCCGGGTGCTGGCGTTGACCCCGAATTCCTGATCCGATATGCGCGATCTCTGGATGACTATGAGTTCAACTATACTCTCGTTCCATACTGGTCTTCTGGATTTGACCCGTGGACGATTGGTGCCACAATCGCCAATGTTACCAAGAACCTCAAGGTGATCATTGCTGTTCGCCCCAACACCTTATACCCCACCGTTGCTGCCAAGGCTCTGGCCACTCTCGACCAGCTGAGCAAGGGTCGTGTCGTTGTGCATTTCATCGCTGGGGGTAGTGACGCGGAACAGGCAAGAGAGGGAGACTTCTTGACCAAGGATGAGCGCTACGCACGGCTGGAGGAGTACATCAAGATCCTCCGCCGCGCTTGGGAGTCCAAGGAACCATTTGACTGGGACGGAAAGTACTTCCAGTTTAAGGATTTCAGCAACTCCGTGAGACCAACCAACGGAACGATCCCAGTGTCTGTTGGCGGTTCCTCCGATGAGGCTTACCGTATTGGAGGCTCGCTCGCCGACATCTTCGGTCTCTGGGGTGAACCACTGAAGGAAACGAAGCAGCAGATCGACCGCATCTATGCCGAGGCAGAGAAGTCTGGCCGTACTGATCGGCCTAGAATCTGGGTGACCTTCCGGCCCATTGTTGCCGAGACGGAGGACTTGGCATGGGCCAAGGCACACAAGACCCTGGACGCATTGAACAATCTCTCCGGGAAGGATCTTAACAGAATCAGAAATACCTCAACGCCGCAGAATGTGGGCTCGCAGCGACTTCTAGACATTGCCAAGCGCGGCGAGGTGCAAGACCGTGCTCTATGGTATCCTACCGTGACAGCGACCAATGCTAGCGGGGCTTCGACCGCTCTAGTTGGGTCATATCAGACCGTTATCGACTCCATTCTCGACTATGTTGACCTTGGGGCATCGTTGATTTCTATTCGAGGCTACGATAACTTCAGTGATGTTGTCGATTATGGAAGGTACATTTTGCCGGGCGTCCGAGACGCAATTGCGAAGAAGGCAGCAAATGGAAATGAGTGAATCTCTCTTTATATAGCGAGCTAGAAGTACCCAGACTAAACTTGATTAAAAAAAAGCCTCGTATATTATCAAGTATAACCTATGCGACTTTGTCATGCGCGAGTTCAAGGACGATTCAAACTTCATCGAAATTTCTTAACAGCCTCAGTGAAACCCATTCCGTTGTCCAAGGCTTCCATAACTTTACTGTCTGCCTCGACTTGTTTGGCCATAAGAGGAATCGCTTCATCTGCTAGATCAGACGGTAGGACAACAACGCCGTTGAGATCAGCGACTATGTAGTCTCCAGGGTGAATAGTAATATCTTGGTCAGGCGTCTGCAGTCCAACTGCGACATTCACAGCGGCAACTTTGACAGTTTCATAAGGGGGAGACGTGCCAATATCTCGACCGAAGATCTATGAAGGAGACGATATTAGTGAGTGATTTACGAAAGGAGACCTGGTGTTGGGAAACAATTTTGCGTACCGGGAACTGAACGTCACGATGCTCCTGGAGATCACGAAATCTCCCATCAACGACAGCACCTACCGCGCCTCTGGCACGGGCTCGGTGCGTCATCAAACCACCATAGACAGCATTCGGCGTCTTGGGTGATGAGACGAAGACAACGGAACCATCGGGCACGGAGTCAATCTATACTCTCCAAATAGTGAATTAGATACGGAAGAAATCCTGTTGTATTAATCCGGGCAACAGTTACATAGTGCGAAGTAAGCTTGGGGTCCGGGGAGTCCACAGGCACGTATTTCACCGTGTATGCTGGGCCGATGATTTTGGTCTGCCCTTCCTGTCTGACAGGTGACCACATGGTGAGTCCAGATAGAAAGCCCCCATTAGTAACTTTGAGCTTGCAGAGCGCGTCACTGACATCGCAGCTAGAGTAAAGGGAAGCATCGTGTGAGCAGATTAAGGGGTAATTAGTATAGGAGTGGGAGGGAAGGCCTTACGTCGTGTAAGGCTGCAACCTGGCGATGATGCTCTTTTGTGTTTCGTTCATGTTGGAAATATCACATATTCTTAATGAGAAACAAAGTCAACACAGGATTGGCAGAGGAGTTGAGGGACATAAAGTAGAGCGCGGGAGTGTGAAGTGGGGAGTGGGGAGGGAAGGTGAAGTCCGACTGCACGGAGATTTTCCGAAGACGTGACCGGAAACTAACTGGACTATCATTCCAAAGCCGAGGTTGATTATTGTCATTTACACGGCTCAATCTTTTGGAAGGCTTGACTAGCTATGTTCCTTATACTTCGCTTAAAGTTCCCGTTTACTGTCGGGAGACACTGGTGACGTAGCTCAAGGTAAAGTGCCCTTTTACAGTGATGCCATTTAATACTTGAGCTGGTTATCTCCTGCCTGCCACAAAACTATAGCATTATCTCTAAAAAGACCCTCTCTCACTTTCTCTTGACCTTTTGTAAGGTCAAGGAGATAGCTTGTCCACGGTTTGATATCAAGGCCCTTGAATCTTGTGTGAGGCCAATCCGAAGCGTAAACCAGTCTTGAGGGAGCGGCCCGGAACAGCTCAAGGATAAGAGGGTCTAGTTCATGATATATTGGCCCTTGAACATTTGAAATCCTTTAAGGGCCAGAGATCTTGACCCAAGCGACATTCTTTTGCAGCAACCAAACCATGGAGTCGAACCCAGCGATATCGGAAAGGTTGTAAGACTTGGCCGAATTCTGTACTGGAATATCAGGGACGCCAATATGATCGAAGACGATCTGTACTCCCAGAGAAGGAATGAAATCTTCGATCGACTGAATAGCATCCATCGCAATAAATAGCTGCACAACCCAACCGAGCGACTTGACCATGTTGGAGTGATTCACTCAAGGTTCTCTTTAGCTCATCGGCAGGTGGAGTTTCACCGGTGGACAGAAAGTTGATCCGTACGCCGCAGACTCCCCATGCATGCCACTGATTGAGTTCGGCCATTGAAATCTCTTCAATATTGAATACAAGAACTCCACGCGCTCTGGTTGGTCCGTAGGCTCGGAGAGATTCAAGAAGAAGCGTATTATTGGTGCCGTAGATGGATGGTTGGATCAGAACTACATGCTCAAGGTCCAAGCGGCTTTCCAATACGGCATTATCCCATACCGTATATACTCCGGGGGTATATTCTGATCCTTCTTCTATTGGGTAGTCGATGGGGTTCAAAACGTGCAGGTGAGAGTCCCGTGAATTTTTAGGAGTCCGAGGGTCGGCTTCATCGCAGGATCCTCCTCTTGTGGTGTACTCTGAGGGAAAAGCTGAAACAACCGCATAATTGGCGGCAAGGATGTATGCAAAAAGTACACATATAACGTGCCTCTGCAATAACCTTGTCATTTTGAGGATGGGTTCAATGCGACGCGCTCTGTAATTAGCTCTCCGTAAGCCACGCCTCTGGGCTGTTCAAAGATGGTACCAAATCTTTTATATCCCTCCCGCCTTCTAGGGAATCACAGCGATATCTTCGGTTCTCGGTATACTTTCGGCATCTTAGAAGCGGTGAAGATACTGTAGAGTTTTGAAGTTACTTTCCCCCACTCAAGCGTGGTATTCGGTGAGAAAAGCGGACACAGTTCTCGGACAGATTCCGTGGAACTCTGTCATGTCACTGGCTTTTTATCCGGCCGTTTCTAGTGCATACACTTTGCAAGAAGAAAACACGCCCATAGCCTACGATTTGCACCTGGAATTATTGAAGATGTCGACCGCCAAGTTAAGTCAGTCCTGGGGATACGAGGTATGAAAATGATGTATCGTTATAGTTCGATGTCTATGTTGCTGTCGGGAGATGTATGGTCAACACCTCGGAATGGAAAGGTGGTGTTTAGCTTTTAGCTGTAACCTCACTAAACGCTATCCCGATGAGATGATACGACGTCACCGTGTCTGTTATTATGTTTGATCAGATCCTGTTATAGATATGCACAGTGATTTGAGATTGCTATATTTTATAAATTGTGTCAACTACATTGAGGCTCGACAATTCATAATTTTCAGAATGGCTTATCGTTACCAGAAAGACTTTTATAATATGTGTCGTGTATGCGAAGCTTTTATCTTCGATATCTTGCTTGAATTACAGTTTCAATTCCAAACGTGAGGAACTGCGCTCCTAAATTCTTGGACCGGTACGGTTTCGGAGATGCTCTTGGAGGACCTTTGCAGAATTCTGCCATTCGTCATGATTAAAATTGTATTGAAAAGAGTTCATCCCTGAAGGGGAGTTAGTGGGTACAACAAACAACAGAACGAGGGACACTGACAATCAACCTGCCGTTTCTCTTCTTCACCGAGGTCTTGGCCAGACCTTCTTGTAGATGCCTGAATCCTATGGGCTCTCTCATCGCGAATGCTCTGGTATAGAGCCAGTCGTTCCGGAATAGCATTCTTGGAGGTCCCACGGGGAAGGAGAGCGATTATAGAGGCTGCGTCTTCCATGGCGACACAAGCTACGGTATATTAGCAAATGTTCGATGTCAAAGTCTAATGCCATGACCTACCACCTTGCCCTTGATCTATGAACATTGACCAATTAGTAAGGAAGGTTAAGAGAGAGAAACCTCGCAAGTGCAGTCAACCTACAGGGCATGAAAGGGTGTGCAGCGTCGCCTAAAAGAGCCAATCTCCCTTTGTACCAGCGAGGGATTCGGTCCATATCTAGTAGAGACCATACCTTCAACGTGCTGCTGTCGACTAGATCAAGCATTTCTTTCACCTGGGGTCCAAAGGCGCCGAAAACCTCGAGAAGCTTCTCTTTGCTGGCTTCCTGATCCCAACCTAAATGTGAGTTTATTAGTTGACCCTTTCCAAAAGACAAACTTGTGGTTGTGTAATAGGCTGAGCCTTATTCACCTTCGCCTTTGGCTGGGGACATATAACTTGGATGGATGGCACCAAAGTTCATCAGAGTATTGTTTACACAAGGGTACATGACGAGGCGGCAGACTTCTCCGTGCCATGAAGTCATGCATCCATTATACTGGGCGAAGTGAGCAATTCGAGGGTTTTTCTGAATCGCTTCCCGAGGAATCATAAATCGGAACAAGCTTTTTCCTGAGCCACGAGGCTTGATTTCGGGTCCGACTACGATTTTGCGTGTGTTGGACTAAGAATATCAGCATCGGAGAATGACGTGACTTGCTCAACCTGTCTTCACTTACGCTGACTCCATCCGCACCAAGCACAATGTCCCCTGTATATTTGGAGCCATCTTCGAGAACCACGGTAGCGGATTCAGGATCGACATCCATAACGATGCTACTAGTTTTTAGCGTTACGGGTATGCCAGGTCCCTCAAGAGCAATGGCTTTTTCCTTGAGCTTTTCGTGCAGCGCAACTCGATGACATCCGACCCATTTCTAGAACGACCAAGCGAACGAGCGTCAGCGTCTAAAATTCCCTCAATTACGAGCACACTTGGTCTTACATGCGGCCATACGTCCAGGGATAGTAAGTCCATTAGGTTTTTCAGTTCGCCTTGGGCATCGTAGTCGGCGAACTATCCTTGATTAGGATCTGCTTAATCTTGTCGTTTGCTCCTAGAAATTCGACTTACTTTCTCAAATTGATTAGCCCCAAGCTCTTCGGGGAAAATCCCAATGTTTTTAAGAATACCGTGGCCATTGGGGCCAATGTGAATGGCAGCTCCGAATTCCTTTGCAAGGTCTGTTCTCTCGAAAACCTATGCTTGTTAGGACTAATTCGGACTTGGGGTATGGTGCGGCCTACGTACTGTCACATCGTGACCTTGCTGGCGTAGCCCCAATGCTGCTACGAGGCCACCGATTCCTAGATAACATAAGCATTGAGCGGTGTAACTTGTAAAGAAGTGAGCTGAACGCGGTTACCTCCTCCAGCGACGAGGACTTTTAAGGGAACATCCTTGTTACTGTCTTGATCCATGTCAAGATGTGCACTGTCTGCAAGGCTCTTTGTGAATAACTTAGGATCCAGATAAACTGAATTTACCTAGGAGACTGACGTTCCAAGAGTCTAGCTGTCCTATACAATTTAAACACGAGGCTCGCGACATCGGCACTTGCTTATCTCCCGTGCCGATCGGATGCGCCCTTTGTGCAAGGCCGAACCGGACTTAGGCAGTGCGGGAGCGTCCGAGAAAAGGGGAGGCATGGGACAAATGGGCGAAATGTTTCTCAATTCTGCAGGAGTAGAGTGGGACAGTGCATCAAAATGCATGTACGAGGCCCATTCTTGACGCAATGCTGCAGCAGAGCCACGGCTGAAACAAAAGAACCGCTGACGCCCTTGTTACTTGGCATTCTCGTAATTCCGAAAACCGATGGGTTAATTGCATGCTGGGAGCGATGGATGCCAATCAGTCTCTCTGAACTTTTCCCTTCCTTAGCTATATCCTCAACTTTGAAGCTAGTATCGCTCATGTATCTCAGCTCTCATGGATGTATTCCCTTCCCATTTTTTCTGAAATCAGCAGTGAGAATAAACCTTTTCACCATCTCTTTGTTGAGAAGGTTCGTCCAAAGCTTAACCTATATAACATCTGAGGGGTTAAATTAATCTAATGTGGCCATTTCTTCTTGCAAACAAGTACTACGTTGTGGTTGTCAACTGCGGCTGCGAACTCGGACCGATCTGAGTGGACTTGTGTTACGCGGATTCAGTAGAACCAGACCAGGGAAGACGGCTTCGAGCGAGGAGAGAGAAATTCACTGAGGATCCTATAATATGTTCTGGGTCAAGATTTGGCGAATCTCTACTTGCTTGTCAAACCATACAGTGGGCGTTCTCTGGATGCGTGTCATATCGATAGTTTTAGTATCTAAAAAGAAGCCATTAGAGGGCTATTATATCATTATACAGTCCTAATAATGAGGCTTACATTCAAGTCCTGCGTTCAAATATGAGGTTAGAGCTCCCCGGATATGAGTAGGAGTCCTATAACCAGATTGGAGTGGATCACGACGGTTTATACTAGGTACATATGTAGTTCATAATGCAGCGTCTTAACTATCCAATTAACGAATTGAGGACATCACTGCCGGTTGATGCTATTGAGTGCTTTGGGGACAAAACATACCCGTATCTGTAGAAATCACCATTTCTAACTTTTAATCTATTTCTCTCTCTTAGACGACCGAATGGATCTATGAGACTGTCATCAGGCAAGCACAGTGCTTTTGCTAGATTTACAGGACGTCGACAAGCGCAAATGCATGACAAACCACACCCTCATGTCCACTCACTCCATCCCGTGCCCTTCCAGTATACATGCCCGTCTGTCTCGAACTGGGGACCTTCTGCTGCCACTACATGCCCCAGGTTGCACCACGACCACTCAACCCGTGCCTGCGTCTCATAAAATTGGTCAAAAACAGGCGAGAGCGCCTCGCGCAAGCTTGTGACGTCGCCCGCGGGGTGAAGAGACTTCCAAGGGAGGGAGCACGTAGAGCCCTTGCAGGACTTTAGCACTAGGAGAAGAGCGTCTAGTCGTGGAATGACTTTGTTAAGAGGGAAGCCTAGTATAGTAGCACCGGCTGCTGCCGAGGCCTCATCGGGATGCAGCAAGTTGGTCAACTGGCCAGGGTCACTCTATGTTTTTATCAAGTTAGTACCAAGATATGCATTGCGATGCTGTTTTCTTACATACCGTCATGTCGTATAGCTCGTGCTCATTGGTGCACCAGACAGAGTAATACAGGTTATATCGGTTCCCTTCCTCGCCGCCAACGACACGCAGTGCCTTATAGGTGTTGTTCTCGATCTTTGTATCATTGACTCCGTTAAAGCCGAAGAGACCCTCACCGGCAGCCCATCCCCAATATTCTACGTTGACATGCTCACGACGAAGCGCAGCTTCAGAACTAAATTCCTCTGGGAATAGAGGAATCGGCGAGCCATCCAGGTCTGCCTTGAGAGGTGCACCAGCCAATGCCAAGATAGTAGGGACAAGATCAACATGGGCGGTTACTGCTTCGGTAACGGCTCCCTTAGGTACTCCAGGCCCACGTACAATCAAGGGGATGTTGATGTCTTCCTCATAGCCGCACTCTTTTCCTGGCTGTAATCGGTGGTGGCTAATGTGGTACCCATTATCGGTGGTGTAGAAGATGTACGTATTATCAAGGATGTCATGCTTCTCCAGTCGCTCAAAAAGGCCATCAACAAGTTCGTCAACAGCCTGGAGAGCTTGCAGCCGGTCACGGTAATGGCCATCGTTGTACTCAATGTTCGCTTCGGAGAGCTTGGGCTGTCGACGGATCCAATCAGCCCCTGAAGGCTTGTCAGGGTTAAAGCTCTCCGTTCGAGGGACCTTGGCGTCTTTGAAGAGATGGCTGTGACGGGCTGCAGCCTGAGGGTAATCGGCCAGTTTGACACCAGGAGCCAGGTCGTCGATGTCACCAACGAGGCTGGAACTGTTGATATGGCTGTGGGGAGCAATGGGCGCAACAGCCAGGAAAAAGGGCTCTCCAGCTTCGGCGGCAGCATCGAGGAAACCATACGCCTTGGATGCAAGAACATCTGTGGAGTATTCTCCCTCGTGGTTCACAGGCGCCTGCTTGTTGCGCTGGAATGTAGCATTCCAGTAGTCGTAGGTAGACGGATCAAGCAAGAAGTCCTAGGAATCATATTAATCTGGGAGTCATTGCGAAGTAATCCTTGCCTATATGAAACCTACAGATTCTGTCCACCCCTTGAGATGGGGGCTATCATAGTTCCATATGGTATGCGCATTGAACATCTTTCCTGCATAGAAAGTCTTGTAGCCGGCGTCTTGTAGCCACACGGGAAGATAGTTTTCATTGTGGCCATTCTTCACAAAAATAGGAAATCCACCTGCGGGCAATATTAGTCTTGAGCTAGCCAGAGCTAAATGAAATAGAGCGTACCATAAGGAGGGAAGAGATCTGTCACATTAGTATTATGTGCAAGCTTGCCCGTCCACAAGGAAGCACGTGAGGGGCAACAGACGGCAGTAGTGCAGAAATGGCGCTTGTAGAGAGTTCCCTGGTCAATAAGGCGTTCTTTGATCAGAGGAATATGATCCAGCGAGTTCATGTGTACATCTTGATCATCAGTAAGAACGAAGATGATGTTAGGCCGGCTATTCTTCCTATTGGGCTGGTGCTGCTCCTTCAAAGTAGTCTTGCCGAGGAGGGGGATCTGGGCATTGAAGTCGAAACCAATGGCAGCTACATTTGAGACCAGCGCGGCCACTACCGTGATCGTCCTGCTAATTCTCATTTTCTGTCACTGTCTTAAAGATCCCGGGCTGGGGCAGCTCTTGGAAGCAAGGTGAGATCACGAAGTAGTGCAGAAAGGGGGTCAGCTCTCCTCTTTATGCATTTCCCCAGCCCTGAACTGAGGCGATGATCTAGACTGGCAAG
This sequence comes from Clonostachys chloroleuca, assembly GCA_037952775.1. Taxonomy (NCBI): domain Eukaryota; kingdom Fungi; phylum Ascomycota; class Sordariomycetes; order Hypocreales; family Bionectriaceae; genus Clonostachys; species Clonostachys chloroleuca. Next base: position 30,845,709 of record JBANAY010000003.1, read on the forward strand.
AATGGAACCTAGATTGTGCATCAAGTCTATCACCTCATCCACGATTCCGAATCTAGTTCACACGTAATTATGCCTGTCCCCGACTCTGAGTCGGCCAGACATGGTGATGAGCCCCACATGCGCCATTCAACTGAGTGATGGTGTCATCCCCAAACTGCACTAACATGACGGAAGTTGCAGAAGCTGGAGTGAACCGGCGTTGCGGCTTTTTTCGCTGATTGGCTTCATGCTACCCCGATACAAGACTTGTTCTTAGCATCTTCATTGATTCGTTGAGTGTCCTTCCCTCGGCATTACAACCTGCTTAAAGTCGAACGTTGGCAAGGATTGAAGTGATTTCGTGGGTCCCACGATGTCATGTTAGTATGGCTCGAGTGCTACCCGGCCCCAAGCTCTCAAGTAATGGTGGCACATTCTTTCAGTGAGCCAAAAATAAAAGGGGGGTTGTTATCCTGTACGACTAGGATTTCAAGGCCTTCGTAAGAATGTACGTAGATGCAGTAGGGGTTCGAAGGGAAAGTGCTAAGGGTAATTTCAGTCACTCTGGGATTTCCGTCGAGCATCCTCTGGAGTTGACGCCTTGATATTACTGGAAGAAGAGAGAAGATAGGAGGCAGGTTTTTTTGGGAGCGTCTTCAGGAGCAATGGCCTATTTAGAGAGATAAACAACCTATTGTAGGAATTCTGTATCGCCGGTTTCTTTCTCCCATGGATTTAGTAGATTTGTTCCGTTCTCATATCTTCTGAAACCCTCCAAACTATCTTCGCCCAGCTTACGCATCCAATCATCATCATCATGTTTAGGTAGGCGTGGACAAGCGTCTTCATCTTCAACCGCTAGCGCCCCGAACTTGTCTCTGAAGTATGCAGGCCAAGGCTTACCGTAGTATACCTCTATACTAAGCTTCTCCACGCCCAATTTCGATAACCCTGCTAAGGCCTAAGCAACAGCTATCTTTCCAAGGCTACGTTCTCAGGTCTTGTCGACGCCCTCACCCCGCTATCTCACCACCACACTCTTTATACCCGTAATGGCTTCGAGGAGGATACGGAGTAAATTCTACCAAGAACCCTTGTCGACGTTCGGGGGTACGTAGATATCTAGAGATTGAATCAGCTTCGTGTTCGTTCGTATACCCAACCTGAACTATGAGCCGCAACATCAAGTCCGGATGGTTGAAGCGGAATACGTTTCCCGAGTAAAGTATCGGGACCGCCTCAAGATAAATCTGCTTGCACGTCTGTAGTGCAGCTGGCTCCATCGTTCGGTACTGTCTAGCTTGGATGAAGTCCAGCATAGCCAACTTCTGATAAGTGTTTCCAACTGACTAGGATGGGTTGTCCCAGCGGTTGAACCGGCTGACGAGAAGCAGGTCATATATTTCAAGTCGAGTTGTAAGGACGTCTGCTTCGATTGGATCAGCGCCTTGGCCTGCGGGTGTCGACTGCTAACGGAAGGTTCGGCGTCGGAGATAACGAGGTCGAAGAATGCCTTGGCCATGGCTTTCCTACTAAACGACAGCGCCATGTTCGGAAGCTGCGTTTTGGAGTCCTTGGGAACAATGAGATAACGCGTTATGATCGATGTGCGTGCGTAGTGAACCGTGGGGTGCTCATAGCCGGATCTGTCTGCATCTGCATGACTCAACTATTCATGCCCCAGGCAATTAGCAACGCTAGGTAATGCCGATGTAAGCTGAGAGGAGCACGGCCTCCTGTCACCCGCCTGGGTCCATGGGCTTGAAGAGCCGTGTTAGCACAAGAGCTGGGCAGGACTTTCGCCGCCACATGAGCCCCAACCGCTCTAGCCACCCTGCTAAACTGGCTCTAATTTATACTGGAAAAAGTGGATACTGACTTCGGTCTTTACAATATGTACATAATGTCTTGTATACAGATTAGGGAGGATAAGGCGCGAATTAAAGCCTGGGACACTTTGGTGATGATGGTCGCAAGAGTAAGATGGAGGTAGACGTCGGCATGTGGGTTGCCTCCCAACCGGGTGACATAAAACATTGCACACGCAAATCATAGGCGTTTCAGTCCTCGTCTAACAGCTAAATCCGATCAAAATATTAAATTAAAACTATATAATAATTCTTATAGGTCTAAATATTAAACTATTGTCTTTAATGAGGGTATATTGTATATTTATTACTGGGTTATTAGTCTATAAAGGTGAAGCATTTAGGAAAATGGGAGATCAAAGTACCATTTGGTGTGCAATATCTTATGTCACCCACTTGCCTCCCTTTCCAGGGAACCCCAAGGAAAGACCGACCTCGCCGATCAAGTGACGCTTTGGCCAGGGATACATGAGGAGTAGTGGAAGAGGCCTCCACACCATCTCACCTGAGTCAACAACACGGTGCACGTCCTAGAGTCGAATGGTAACGTCCGTGTCTGTATTGACGCCACCCCAGTCAACAAGGTGACGCTGAGCTTCGACTGGCCGATGCCTAGACTGCAGGACTTGAGGCATCACCTCAGGGGGCAGAAAGGGTTCTGCCGCCTCGACCTTAAGCAGGCATTCTTCAGGATCGCGGTTCTAGTCGAGTGGAGACGTTTCACCGCACGATGTAGCCCGGGGGGGGGGGGTTGTAAACATTATCGGGGATAGCCCGTGAGCACTAACACCGTGACCAAAAATTTTACTGTTGACAGTAATTACTAAGTAACCTTGAATGTCCACAACATTTATAAGGCTGTCAGAGGGCTAACAGCTGTCCAGATAGTTTAGCTGTTACAGTTATTATACTGTTAGAAGCCTAACAGGCTATCATGGATCCAATAGGCTGTCAAGTCATGCCCGTAGCGATCTCTCGTCGTCACAAGAGACACGCCGGTCGGCTTCGTAGCTGTGACTTGTCACGGCAGCAGACAGCTGTTTCAGCTTTACAACGATCTCCCGTCATCGCGAGAGACACACTGCTCGACTTCGCAGCTGTTGCTTGTCATAAAGAAAGACAGAAGAGTCAGCTAGGTGGATAGGCCACAGTAATCTATGGGATTGGGTGGAAGGCAGCTGCCCTTCCAACTAGAAAGGAGGGCATGAGATAGAGGGCAATTACAATAGCTGCAATAGCTGCAGCCAATAGGCTGTTGGTCTTAACATGGTATTAGCCTACCAACAGGAGTTTGTTTCTAACAGTACCGGAGACAGCGATAAAGGTCAACGGGGCTTTGCGACTAACATCATTTGCGTTCAAATAACTATTAGACCCCTGACAGCCTGTTTGACTAGATGGCAGGCTGTTGAACTTCTGTAATCGTGTTAGGTTGATCCAAACACTGTCCCCAGTACCGTCCACAAACCCAGCCTGCGCGCAATGGTAAACATACCATCTCGGTCCCGAGTCCACACTGCCTCGCCGCCGCATTTTTTTTTTCAAGGCACTGATAATCAACCACTTGGGGATTGGCCGTACTTTTGCTCGTCTCCGCCTTTCACAGGGGAGTAAGCAAATATGAGGTTATACCCAGCAGGTCTGGTCATCAAGCTAAATTTGCCCCCCTAAAAAAGAACGTAGCATTTCTATGTATTGTTGGAATATACAAATACAATAGTTCCACGGGGCGGAAATTGCCCTGCATTGTTCGAGTGTTAATTTTAGAGATATTGGGAAAGCATGGGTTCCAAGAAGGGCAAGCTGTAAGCAATAATACGGTAGTCAACTCGAAGCGTTTCTCACTATTATTGAAACAAACCGGATTTGGAAGCATTACACGACCATTTTCTCGCGTGATCCTACTTGCCGAAACGGAGTAAGCAACAGTACGGTAGTCAACTCGGAGCGTTTCCCACTCTTATTGAAACAGGCCGGATTCAGTAGTATTGTGCGCCCATCCGCTCTAGAGGATTCAACCGTGATCATGATTACCGAAACAAAATTAGCAGTCACAAGTAACATCACGTCGACCTTGTAGTATCAGCTTCATACCTCTCAAGAAGGGCAAGATGTAAGCAATAATACAGTAGTCAACTCGAAGCGTTTCTCACTGCTGTTAAAACAACCCGAATTTGGAAGCATTATGCGACCATTTGCTCTGGAGGATTCAAATGTGATCATGATTACCGAAACAAAATTAGTAGTTACAAGCAACATCACGTCGAGCTTGTAGTATCGGCTTCATACGTCTCTTGTGAGAGAAGCTGTTGAGGAATATATATTGCGTTCAAAGTCGCAATATCGAAGGTGGTTCTACCTTCTCAAGCCACTTTTCCTTTAGTTCTACAAAATATACCAACTCTACTACAACAACCAATATTTCATTATTTCATACTCAAATCTTACCAATTCGCCTTATTATTACAAGTTAGCAATCATGTACTCCAACAAAGCGGTCTCGATTGTCTTGGTAGCGTTGGCTGGTTCCACGGCTGCCTCGCTATCCTCGTCGCAATACGACAATGATCTCGTCGCTCGAGCGCCGGAGCTTCTCTTGGACGGAAGCCATAGCCTGACACATTCCTTGCGGTCGGAGGAGCTCGTCACTCGTTCACCAATGGACAGTGACAGGATCAAAAGCGCAATGGATAAGAAGGGCAGAGATCACGCCGCGGGGCTTACCGGCGGTCGCAGACCTCGCAAGCGTTCGCCAATGGACAGTGACAGGGTCAAAAGCGCAATGGATAAGAAGGGCAGAGATCACGCCGCGGGACTTACCGGCGGTCGCAGACCTCGCAAGCGTTCGCCAATGGACAGTGACAGGGTCAAAAGCGCAATGGATAAGAAGGGCAGAGATCACGCCGCGGGACTTACCGGCGGTCGCAGACCTCGCAAGCGTTCGCCAATGGACAGTGACAGGATCAAAAGCGCAATGGATAAGAAGGGCAGAGATCACGCCGCGGGGCTTACCGGTGGTCGCAGGCCTCGCAGTGAGTAAGCCAAGAAGAGTTTGGGGAAAGGGGCGGAGACGACGCCATACAGCTTCTCCGTAAGCCCAAGTATCGTGCTCATTCTCCAGTAAGCCTTTAAGGCGAAGCGTCTGGGGGGAAGACTATGCAATACTATATACTTTTGGCATCCTCGCCAAGGATATATAGGTATTCTCGGGAGGGATTTCTGTGTTCAATTGTGTTTTTTACTGTGTTTTTCTTTTTTGTACTGTGGTCAAGTTGGCTTCCGGAAAGCTTCAATTGAGGCTAGCTAACCCAGTCAACCTTCCTCCCTTTTCCTGTTCCTTTGTGTGACTTACACAAAGGTCAAGTTTCCCTTTTTCCTCGTACCCATTGTCTTCTCAGGCGAGGAAGAGCAGCGTTGAAATACATGGAATGAGAGGCATTGGAGTTTGGCAAGGGAGTCCCTATACTACTTTACACCTTACACTCACTTAATATATACTATTAGCCAAGGTCCGTATAAGAGTAGTTTCCTAGTATTCCTATATATCATCCAGTATAGTCCTTAATAATAGTATAGAGACTATTTCTTTTCATTTCTTTATTTCAATGCAATTTGAATATGCACACCTCAGACATCGAGTTTATGTCCAAGATAAAATATCACTTTGTTCTTGTCACACTCTCCGACCTCTTCCAACTCGAGGATAATGCCCATCTTGCTGCCAAGGTCGAAATCAAAGACTACAATATATGTGAAAATGCCGCCTTTATAGCTACTGTCCTTATGCAGTAGTCCATGATTAATCACGTCACGACATAGCTTGATGCCTAGATCAAGACTGGTCGCTCACCAGGCGCCAAGGTCGGCATCAAGAAGCAAAGCGCAAGGTCCAAGCTGAGGAATAAGAGTTCAAAAGCCGTGTGATATAGCTAACATCAAGGTCCAAGGAACTCGCCAGAAGTGTTTGGCCAAGAAATAAGACCTTAAGAGCAAGGTTTGAGTAGGTTGAGTTGGATGTTGAGGAAAAGCAAACACAACTTGAAAGAGCAGACATCCCAGGGGTACAAGCTTGGTTCGAGGTAATTCCGCATCTTCTTTTATCGTCTCTGATAATAATAAACGTGCTCAGCCTCCTACAGATATTTTTTAGATCGACAGTCGTGAGGATGATTACGAAGGTTTCGGCCAGGCGAGCTGGGCTCCGTATGTACATTTTGGTGTTTAGGGTTAGGGGTTTCGTACAGAAAATCTTGGATTAAACTCGGGGAATTGCCCGAAATTGGTTATCCCGGAATTCATCAATTTTGTTGTGTTGCTTTTCTTGGCATTGTTCCTAAGCGTGTTGACCCTTTGGCTGCTGGGAGGACACTGCATAAGAATCCTACGCCGGCGAATCCCAATGAGGCTCGCCGTGGGTTGGTTAAACGGATGTCCTCCCAGTCATGAGACTATTATGTGAAGATTGCTCAATATTGCAAATATATATTACATCGCCAAATAACTCGAGAATTGCAGAAACTTATCTCTATCTCTAGTCACCAGCCATTCGGAACAGTGTGCAATCATCCAAGATCTATCATCCTTGAAACACGACCCCGATTTTCGCAAGTATGGGTTCTTCCGACACCTTGACCGAAACCCTTCATACCGTGACTGGCATCAAGATACCCGAGCTTAGGAGGCAAAAGCAAGCATATGAACACGCCAAGCAGTCGTTGCTAGAAAAGGCCCAGAACGAGGCAGATAGTCGGAAGCGAGTCCAGTTGCTCCTCGACGGATCCGAAGAGCTTCCTGGCATAAAAGACTTGAGGAGTCACCCCTCTTCAACATCGACCATCTATGGTTGTTTGTCGAGCAGGCAAGATTCGATCCCTCCATTTCAGAGCAGGTCTTGGCCGATTACGAAAACACCGTCCGGAACCAGCTCGATGCCGAGACAGCAAAGTACGATTTTACTGAGCTATACGGGGACTTGGTGAAGGAGTGGACATCCTCCAACAATGCAAATGCGACAGAATCTGAGAGCGGGTTCGCTGCCCTCGGACATGAGGATATGCATCAGCAGCGCGCCGCCTTAGAGGAGTATGTATTCAACGCCAAGGAAACAGACACCGCCGCAATAAACGCGTATCTTGATGAGATCTTCACAAACAACCTTTCCAAGGAGGTGGTGAGCGCGTTCGAGAGACTCCGAAGCCAAATCAAGGATTTCCAAACGAACTGGGACAGGTCATCACACTTCGAAGCGGAAGTAGTCACCAGATGCATTAAAAATATCCTGGATAACGGCGTCATCTCAGACTCAAAACGGTCAGCGCTACGTGGCTTTCTGGAGAATGAGATTGTCATCGGGGAGATAGCGGACGCGATGAGCATACGCATGGCCGCACGCAATTCATTCGCGCTGGACGGCCCGACAATCATTGAGCAGCGGCGGCAGCTCAACGGCCGGTGCCTTTTCTATCCTGACGAGGACCTCCTGCAGATGATCTTCCTCCAGTATATCGGCGCGAAATGGGCGATTGAACTCAAGCGAGCTCTTACCGAGTTCACATTCGCCGATGGTGTTTTGAAGTCTGCGTCAGGGAAACTGAGCAAACAGGCTCTTCGACGCCGTCAGTTTTTCTTGGGCAAGGGCCCCGCGCTCCAAAGGCATAGCGTCGAGTACCAAAACCACAATACTTGGAGAGCTGATATCTTTCTCGATCAGCTTCCGGACGGGGCTGGATACGATTGGATGGACGATGAGGACAAGCCCGAATATGGCTATGAGGAGTCAAATCTCCCCAAGAATCCTCGCAATGCTCAGCAACTTCTCCATCGCATCCAGGCCTATCTAATCGTACGGAGGAAATTGAAGATGGACACAGCGGTGATTCGATCTGATTTCAAGTGGTTTGGTCCCTCGCTCCCTCACAGCTCGATCTTTGCAGTCCTAAGATACTTCGGTGTTCAAGAGGAGTGGATTCATCTTTTCAAGAAGGTTCTGGAGGCTCCAATAACTTTCAAGCATGACGCGCCAGATTCAGCGCCTCGCGTCCAGAAGCGTGGTACTCCCGTTGGCACCCGTCTGACGACGTTCTTTGGCGAAGCCGTTCTCTTTTGTGTAGATTTCGCTGTGAACCAGAAAACCAATGGCGCTAAGCTCTGGCGTATGCAGGATGATTTCTGGCTCTGGGGCGATACTGAAGTTTGCTCCAAAGGCTGGGACACCCTAACAAAATTCTCTCATGTCATGGGCTTGGAGATTGACGAGGAGAAGACAGGATCATGCCAGATCCTCGCGGAGGGATCCGATGAGCAAGCTAACGCCAATGCCAATCTTCCCAGTGGCGACCTGGTTTGGGGTCTTATTAAACTGGATGCTGCTTCTGGAGAGTTCGTGGTTAACCAAGCAAAGGTGGATGTATACATCGAGGCACTCGACCTTCGGCTCAAAGCGTCCAACAGCATCTTCGATTTCGTCCTGGCCTGGAACCTCTATGGGTGCCGCTTCTTCCTACAAAATCGCCGCTGGGTTGACGTAAGCACTACTCGCCAGCAGACTCATGAGTTGCTCGAAACTCTTCGACGTATCCAGTCCCGAGTATTCCCACTTTCCAATGGCAGCGTCGAGCTACACTTGAAGCGGATGATTCAGGATCGGTTTGGGGTATCAGACATCCCCGATGGCTTCCTCTACTATCCGCCAGTTCTGGGTGGGTTGGGGCTAGAAAACCCTTTCATTTATCTCAATCTATTGATCCACTCTACGGCTGAGAGGTCCGAGAAATTTCTTGAAACGTTTTTTGAGAACGAAGAGAAGGAATACTGTTCGCGAAAGCAGATTTTTGAGGAACTAGGCAGAAGCAACGGGAGTTCCGGCCAGACCGTCGATTCAGACGTTTCGGGAGACAACCCTGAGAAGAACCAGAGTCGCCGCGCCGCTGGAGGCTTTCCGGAACCAATTGGAGATTGGGCCGACCTCCAAGATGAGCCATTCATGAGTTTTGAAGAATTCGTCCAGCATCGGGAAGTAACAAGCTCGGCTCTAGGGATGGAATATGCATCGTTATTTGCAGAGCAGTATCAGCCTGAGATTAAGATAGTGAAGGAGCTTGCAGTGGGCATTGATTACCGTTCGCAAGCAGAAGCTCGTACGCGTTGGAATAACTACGAGAAATGGGTCATACAGCTGTATGCGAAGGAGATGGGGGCGCGCTTTGGTGGTCTCTTCGCGATTAAGAAAGGATTACTGCCAGCTGGTCTGATAAAAATGTTGCTCGAGAGCCGGCTCACGTGGAAGAACTAGAAATAGAAACAAGCAATGTTTTTCTGATGATGTGCATAGAATGAGAATGGAGTAAGATACTGATATCAGATGTTTAACGAATCGAGACTATAGCAAGCTATGTGTGTAGGGAACAAACAATAAAGCCATCAGGCGAGTTTAGCGACTTCTGCTCTTGATCGGACAGCTAGTAATTCGACAATTGTCTATAAAAGATGAGACCAATATACTGGCTGTCCAATGAGATTGTCCAATGGGATAACTCTCTGTCACCGCTTTCACGAACGGGGAGTGTCGACCGCAGCTTCTCACGAGGGCTGTTAGACAACCAAACTGGGCATGGCTAGTTCTGGAGACAGTCCTTGACCGCTCTCCATTGAGGAACAGCATGCAATCCTGATGGCTGATGGATGGCCTTGGCACGCGTCCATTCCCGCAGCGTGTCTATGCAGTGCTCACGGCCATAACCACTGTGGTTGGCGCCGCCAAAAGGCGTTCCCAGGACGGCACGATTATACTGGTTGAAGAAGATCATCCCGACATCGAGCTTTCTTGCAACGCGCAGACAGCGCTCGTGGTCCTTCGAGAAGAGGACGGCGGTCAGCCCGTAAACGGAGTCGTTGCTGATGGACACAGCCTCATCCTCGGTGGAAAACTTGATCACGACGCTCACTGGGCCGAATATCTCCTCCCTCGCGATTTTCATCTGCGGCGTGACGTTGGTGAAGAGTGTCGGGGCCACGAAGGAGCCATCCTGCAACTCTGGGTTGGACGACAGCGCGCCTTGAGCAGCGACTGTCGCTCCCTCCTCCTTGCCTTTCTGGATATACCCCAGCACACGCTCCTGGGAAGCCTTGTTCACACATGGGCCCACGTGCGTCTTGGGATCCATCCCGTTGCCCGTCACAATCTTTCGGACACCCGCGGACAACTTGTCCACGAAGGCGTCATGGACTGCTTCGTGGACAAGGAGACGGCTCGTAGCCGTACATGCCTCGCCCTTGTTGAAGAAGCTTCCCTCCAGGGCAGTGGCAACCGCGCGGTCCAGTTCTGTATCCTCAAACACGATCATTGCATTCTTTCCTCCCAGCTCCAACGTCGCCGGCTTGATCGTGTCTGCCGCCGTGCGCGCCACCGCGGCTCCGGCGGCTGTCGAACCTGTGAAGCTGACAGCCCGGACAGCCGGGTTGGCCACCAAGGCCTGGGGGACCACGGGGCCACGAGCAGGAACCGCAATGACGACGTCAGGTGGCAGCACAGTCTGCAGAATCTCGACGGCCCGCAGGACCGTGAGCGGGGTCTGGTCGCCGGGCTTGATGATCATCGTGTTTCCTGCCGCCAGGCATGGCGCCAGCTTGCCCCCGAGATGGATGGGCGGCCAGTTGAATGGCAGGATGCCCACGCAGACTCCGTACGGCTCCCGCATGACCGTGGCGTACATGGAGCCCCGGTCGAAGAATTGGTCGGGCAGCTTGTCAGCCAGGGAGCCGAAGTAGCGGAAGGCGCCGACGAGGAAGCCGACGTCGAACAGGAGAGCATCCTGGTATGGCTTCCCATTTTCAAGGCACAGTAGGTGGGCCAGCTCCTCGCTGTGTTTCTCCAAGGCTTCTGAGCACTTGAGTAGTAGGCCGGCGCGCTGGGTTGGGGGTAGCCAGCGCCAGCTGTTGAATGCCCTTTGGGAGGCTTCGACGGCGGCAGCTGCGGTGTCTATATCGCCCCCAGTGACTGTGGTGAGGACTTGGCCCGTTGCCGGGTTTACCACATCGAAGTTGTTGGAGTCGTTCAAGCTTGACCACTTCATAGTCATCAGTTTCGGCAGGGCAGGCAGAGAAGAGGACATATTTATAGCAGCTTCTTGGAGGTCAATGGTCGTAGCTTTTTGATAGATAGAGAACCTAAACAATAATACGACTGTAAGTACCAACCAGACTGACGTCCCAAAGGTGGCGTGACATACGGTAGCATTTCTTCCTAGGATTTATATTTTTTTTTCCTAAGCAACCAAGGGCTTGATGCTGAGTTTTCTAGTTCGGTTGTCGGCATCATCCTCAGCGCGAGAGTACCAGATTAAGAGCCGATTTCTTGTTAAATCCGGTATTTTGCATGATAGAGCACCCAAAAAGTGCTTTCAGGAATAGTGCACTTGTAGAATGCAGCATTTACAACTGGGTACTATGAAAGGGCGGTACGCCTGCCGTGATTTGACGCAGTTGGATTCCGGAGTTAAGATGTTTATATCCAGGGGACGCGAGATGTGAGAGACATACCGGGTATCATATGCGCGAGGTGCGAGAATTTTATTTCTCTGAAGGTACGTCGGTTTCACTCCGTTCCCTGTTTCTGAATAATTCGATAGGCTGTGATGCCGCAAGAGCTATGGTCGAGTCATTACCTTGTAGCTGGAATAGCACCTTTTCCCCGGCAGGCGTATATACATATTATGTCTATCCCAGACATTTGAAATAACAAAGGAGATAAGGTTTTGTTTTCAGCTGGTCTTAGAGGCATTGGCATCGGACCATGCCCACGATTGAGTCCTGGTGGTCTAAACTCTGAGGCGGTAAGTCGCCAAAGCTACATCTGATTGTGCTGTAGCAAACATCGCATGCATAGGGCACGTGTATCGATATTGGTTTGATTGTCTCGAAAAAGCTCGAAGCGTAAAATATGATAATCTTTAAAATCTCCCAATGTTGCTTGGTGGCAGGATCCGAAGGGTCTGCTCACCCGAAGCTGTGACTGCTTTGCCCCCAACCATGCATCTCAATTCATATTCAAGCCTGTGTGAATGGCGAAAATTCCACGCGACGTAATCAGGCTCGATTTCAAACACGGTCACCTCGTAGGGCTTCTTCTTCGGAATCTGCAAGTTCACATGCGTACCAATGTCGACGGGCTGCTCCCTCTCCCCAGTGCACTGGATTGCTAGCGAAGGATTGAGTGGAAGGTGAAGACTTAATGGAATGCTATTAACCCATCCACCGAGTTGGTTGCGCTCGCACTTGACCTGGGTCACGGAGTGCAACATAACATTCAATCCAACTATCAGGATCTTCTGCGGGACGTTGCGAATAATGCCATCCGTCTTGTCCCATAGCGGCGCAGCTGATACCAAGAAGGGGATCGGGACCTCTGGCTGCAGTTGGATGACGCTGGGAACCTGAATATCAAATTGAAAGGAGAGCCTGCAATCAACCTTTGGGGCGAAGGTCTTTTTCAGCCTTTCGGAGAATGAAGGCCGGTGATTCTCCATCCCGGGTATGAGTCGTTCCGAGTTAACTTGGAGCAGATGGTGCTGCCTTTGAAGAAGATGATCTATAAGTATCGGCTGCTCCAGGCTAGATAAAATCTTGATCGGGAGGATGGCCTCGTGTGCTGCGAATGCCTTGCCTTGGACCGGTAAGTCGGCTTGAAGAAAGTACTCAACGTATGCTTCATGGCCACCACTCTCTGTAACCCCAGTAAAGCTGGCAGGCAGATTATTGCCATCCCCTACGTCCTGGTTGAACGGTATGAACGAGGTTTTCCTCCCCTGTGTTTCTTCATCGATAGTCGTAGGGATCGTGAGTGCGAAATTCCATTCATAGACCGGGCTCCCACCCTTGGTGCTTTGGATAGCATGTGAAAGCCTTTGCCTATGCCGCTGGCTATCAAGTAGTATCAGACTACTTCGCAAGGGTATGGAGCCATCCCCTCCGCAGTCAATCCAGTGCTTGACCTTTGTCCGTCCGTGGAGGGAGATGTATACGTAGGGATCTGCGCAGGACAGTGACGATGTCCTGTATACACATCCAATGATCACATCTCCTAGATAGTACGCTGACCGGTTCCCTTCCAATTTGATTCCGAGCGATGGTTTCGACTTGTAAACTGCGCGTGGCATCTGGAGCTGAACGAGGTGTTTAAGCCAAGAAAGTTGAAGGAAACAAATTACGATATAATATTCTAGTCAGAGGCTGTTGATGCACCACAGATTTTATGGATGTCTCACGATACACAGCCTCCTAAAGACGGGCCCTGCCAAAAACGTGCGTCACGCCCAGCTTTTCATTCGCGCCCATTTGGATGGAGTTCTATTTTTATCACGACGTAGAATGAGCAGTCTTTCCTCCCAGTTTGAACACTCCGGTCCGGCGCTATCATGATTGGAGACGAAAAACTGCCAATGAGATGTATGAAAACTCTGTTCAACTCATTAAAATATGATGGGAATAATCAGCAAAGAAGCAGACCACAACACCCAGCTTCGTAGCCAACTCATGTCCTGTTCTTGAGAACCTCCAATATCTCCAGCGCAGTATCCCGGAACTCGAGCCCAAACTGAAGCTGATGCTTCCATCTCCGGGGAATGGCACTCTCGCCATCCCTTGCTCCCAGTAACCCGCCAGCCACAGCACCGTTCGTGTCCGTATCCTTGCCAATGCGGACGACATCCACCAGGATATCCTCCAGACTACGCTGATCCAGTACCGCAGCGATGGCAATAATCAAGGTCTCCAGCACGTAGCCCGAGGCGCCTCCCGGGAGCAGGTCCAGTGGCGGTCCTTGGGCAGCAGCCCTCGCAATATCAAACCGCTTGCCGACGCGGATGGCAGCCGTGACGGGCTCCGGCTTCCCATGCTTGCCCCGTCCTTCGAGCTGGATCGCGGCAGCCTCGGCCGCTCGCACGGCATAGGACGGCGAGGCCCCGGCAACAAGGGCTGCGGCACAGGCATTGTAGGCCGCGCAGGCGATGACGCAGTTGGTGTCGTCGTGGGTGACGGCGCTGATGGCCCGGCTCTCGGCCACCAGGCGGCTTAGGTCCGGCTGGAAGAGGGCAGTGGGCAGGCATCGCATCAGAGACCCATTGCCGGCAGATCCCTGGCCGGCGCCTGAGGGGGCGTCGGGGTTGCTGCGGAAGTTGGTGATGCCTCTCTCGGTGGCACCGCCGATATCCTTGGGGAGGTCGCCGTGCGTGCGGCCGGGCCAGTTGCCCTCGTACCAGTCGACAAAGTACTCGGCAGAGCGGCGGGCGAGGTCTGAGACGGAGACTGGGGTAGGCTTGCTGGGAGAAGAGCGTTTGAGGGCGGCGTCGCGGTAGGCGAGCAGGACGGCACGGGTCATATCCGTGTCGTCGGTGGCATGTCCGGCGGGCCACGAGAAGGGGCCGCCTCCGATGATGTCGCGCAGCCCGTGGGGATACCTCTCGGCGATTCTGGCATGCGGCTGGAACTCGAGAGTCGCGCCCAGAGAGTCGCCCGCGTGGAGGCCCAGCAGAGCCCCGACGGTGCGCGACTGCTGCGGGGTGAGAGTCTCCTTGTCGGTCATGGTGGTTAGGAGATGAGGCGGCGGTGATTGCAGTGGACTGGAGATGACGATGAGGCAGAGACTAGATAACTTCTTCATATATCTTGCTGTTCTCTCGTGCCTTGCGAGCTTGATATAGCTATCAGGAGATGTCAGCAATCTCAAGCCAGGCATGCAATTGAGTCATCAAGTGCGGCTGAGGCTGTGCCCAGCCAATGTTGGTTGAGGCAGCAGTCCACTGATCCAAGGGCCATTTAGGTGATCCATCAACATGTTGTGAGTTACATTATGATGGATATACCAATTATGGCGATTCCTTATTATATGAATCAGAGTGTTTCATCTATCTTCAGACATTATTAATCCCAGACCCAGGTGATGGATTCGGCAAAATTTACTTCAACACAATCTTGACCCAAGGATTCGCTATGACAATAATAAAAAATGCCCCTTTCCCTAGTTCTAAAGCTGAATCTAGAGTAATAGGACTCACTCAAGAGGCAAGGAGCATAAAATGGATGAATGAAGCAGTAGCAAAGATGAGGATCTTATCGTTAGGTACGGTATAGGGTAAGTATCAGTCGAGCCTGCAGATAATCGTATCACGGTGATGCGCATCAGGACAACAGGCAAGGTCAGAGACCTTTGTCATTGCTCTGCTCGAAGGAAGGCGGGTTTCTCTTTGTATAATGGTATCCTAGATCATGACTTAAGATCTTAATCAGGACTTGGTTCACTCGCAGGAAAGAGTGGCTACTGCTCATCAACCCAATTATGTTACTACCAAGGACGAATTGCCGACAGACAAATTTCAAGGAGCGACTTCCAAATATAGTACTAGACATAGCCTACCTAGCTTCGTAAGCTGTAACGTAAATTGGGTTTGAGATACTGTACTCATCCCATCTGCTCGGTCTAGAGGAGATGAGCCAAGTCCATCGTCCAAATCTTGCTGAGAAGATCGCTAACCCCTGAAATCAGAGAGAACCCAAGAGCGTATATCAAAACACGCGCTTTTTGAGCTTCAAGGCGCCAGTCAAGATACGAGCAGCAGTGTCGAACCAAGTGTCTGATCTACAGAACTATCGAAGGTTCCGCGTCATATTGACCCACGGTGATCTCGAGCGCCGACTGATAAGATTTTTCCTGAACCAAAGTATTACTTGGATCTACAATTGTTTTTCTTATTTTTACATTAATCCCTTTCTGTCGATTTGCGGACGAAACATGTTAAGACACCAAACCGGTGGTAAGAGTCTGATAAGAGCGTGAGAGATGGGGATCAAGTGGCAAATAGGGACTTCTCGCAATGAAACACGCCCATGAAATTACTGACATCGCAAGTAAGTTGGGTCTCCAATGCGGGGTCCAAATGACGGGGTTCGCCAAACCGCGGATGAAGCCGTGTGACAGGTTTCCTAATACGTGATGTGAGTATCCCCTTTAACGGGGAGTGTGACTCGCGTTCACCCTAGGAGGAGAACAATAGCACGACAACTGCCATAAAAATGGAAGCAGAGCGGGCGCCAGACTTGTCATTAACGAAAACCAGGAAATAACTTATACGTAGCCAAAATAGCGTCTTGGCCGAGCCAGGTCCGCGCCAATCGGCTGCCAGAGGTTGCCTCATTCGCGCCTCAAGGCCCCTTCCCAAAGCTATAGCTTGTTCCTATCTGTGCTGAGATCAATAACGCAAAGTAAAAATGCTTCTTCCGCGGTGCAAAGATGGTAGTCTTCACGATTATGCAGGACGTCCAGACGCCACTCAGCCACGAGATGCGGGTAATGCCCACATGAAGAGCTCCGGCTTTACTGTCAGATCGGTATTCAGGGATGTAGGCAGACGGTCGAGAAAAGAAGGGACGACTAATTGGAGATTAGCGTCAATATCAAAGGCAAGGTGATGGCAACGTCGGCTTATGGTTCGTCGAAGGATTCGATTGCCATTCACCTGGCTGCCACCTCTAGTCCCAACGGTGCTGACCGAGGGCCTCGAAGCCAGTCCGTAGCAGGCTACGCGATTGTGCTCGAGTCAGGAATGGCCTGACCGGAGTCTCACACACCGTGAGGTCGCTGGTTTGTGGCACTATTTGGTCTACGCCTCCCTCAGCGGCACATCCCTGCTCATGCAGGTGCAAATAGACCTGGACCTGGGAAGAGGGGAAAACACGTGGACCGGCGAAACTAAACACACAATTCTCCAGTCAGTCCCACAGTAGGCCCTCAAGCCGGCCATCTTGGTCGAAGCAGAAAACGGGCCCGGCCCGAGGCAGTCATTCACTCGCATACATAGTAGCTCGTGGCAGTTAAAGTGCGATCGTCTGGTGTCAATTTCGTTTACAACATCGAGGCCAAGAACGAGAGCCTCCTCCAGATTGTAGAATGTCCCGTTTGTCCGTCACGGTCAGAGGGTGGCTGGCGATAAACACCCTGGTGCTTTTATGTGGAGAGACAGTCTGAGCAGGATAGGTCTTTTTGTGTCCCTCATCTCCCAGCAAATGCTTACAGAGCAGTGTTTGCCCCCGGAAGAGGCTATGGAGATGCATTGAAAACGCCTGTTGATGCATAAGGGCCAGGATTGCCCTCTGCTCTCTTGCATAGCTATTGGCGCGGCATTTTTTGCTACCTGGGAGCCAAGCAAGCGTACCTTGGGGTGCATACTCGCCTGCAGATTCACCTACAGATTTGTCTCGGGTCCCTCGCGTGGGTTCCTGCTTCTAGGGTGAATGAGAGATGAGTGGTGGATCTTCAGGAAACACCACCATCCATGTCGATGATTTTCGATGTTGGCCCATATGGAGCCGCAGGGTCAAGGCCCCGATATCCTGGGTGTGCTCATTGTAGATCCTTCGCCAGAGTAAGCCGCTTAGCTCTTAGCGAGATGCGGTACCGCATCTGCAATTCCACCTTGTGGCTACAGAGTCGGGGCTAAGAAGCTCCGCGCCCTGCTAAGTGCTCTCCAACGCCAGTACCTGGTAACCCGCTGGTCAATTCTGCAAATAATCCGTCGCCCAGGAGGCTAAAGCGTCGATTCTCGCCTCTGCTTGGCCCGTCCGTCTGGTCACTGCCCGACGCTAGCGACGAATCTTTTCGTCAGCCCAGTAGACTTCGGAGCATCTGGCCCAAGAGCCCGCTATAAAGATGATTTGCAAGATTATCACTACGTATTGGGCCGTGAATCGACCGGAGTCAACAGTCTTCCACGCGAACAAAAAACGTGCTGGCTCCGCACATGTGTCCCGCCCCCCTTTTCCTCAGCGTCTCACAAAATGCGACTCGTGCAGACTGCAGTAGCTGCAGAAGCCCATCAATGCAGCACACCGCCAACAGAGTCATGATCCTTGCCACTAGGCTGCCTCGACGACTAGACGCAAACGTGGTTACTGTTTGGCCCGCAGGCTTGTTGATCAGGGTGTAGCTTAGATGTGTCACTCTAGGCACTGTTAGCCCGCAAGCAAGCCTCAGATCTCGTTTCACGGACTAGCCCTTATCATTTCTACTGCCTCGCCACCAAATCAATAATATGGCGGGTTTGTGCCAAGTACTCCATGCTGCAGAAAGGGATCTTTTTCTCCAGGCAAGCCCCAGATCAAGCCGTCTCATTTCTCAAGCATGCCCGTTATGCACGACACCAGCAGTTGAAATTCTAGAAAAGGCTTCGTGTTGTAGTCCCTGTGGAGTGGATGCCAGCTGAAAAAGAGGACACCACTATCGTGCGTTGGGCCTGGTGTACCAGACTGGCGCATCTCCGAGTCTCGCTGCCAACCAGAGAAAGCCAGCCAACTCCCACTAGGACAAGCCCCGGCTGGCAGGCAGCGCTAATCAACGGGCTACGCGTTGCTAGCCAGTGGTAACCACGCATCAGACTGAGCCAGGGGGCTCTGTTAGGGCAGGCCTAATGATTCGTGCTCCTAGCTGCCTTTTGTCCGGGCCGCCCGGGTCTAAGGCACAGAGACGCCGACCAGCTGAGGGGACGTATCCTGGTGTCCCATGTCGTTGTCCTGCAGACACGCATTGGAGAAGGCGGGGAGAAATCTCCTGAAATGGCGAGATTCAGGCAGTGCAACATTGCGGGGGATCAAGGTGCTGAGGAATCAAGGGGGGGATCTATCGACCGCCTCCAGCTTTGATCTGAACTGAAGTGGGCAATATTGAACCAAGTTAAGTCCTTTCGAATCCATCTTTTTGCCCCCCTCATCCCTTCCCCTGGTTGAAAGAAGTGGCATTGGTACCCTTTAGTTTAACCTCGACCCTGCCCACACCCAGGGTGGCCCATAAAACAAATCTCATCAGAAAATCCGGGCTTCGAGCCTGCTCGTTGGGGTGCATTCGAGATCCACTCGGCTCATGGAGCCTTATCAAGTGCTTAGCTAGTTGAAGCCACACGCCTCCCTCTCTCCATAGGCCCTTGTCCCTTCACCGTTGGCCCTCTTGGCCATCTAGCCAGGCACGCGGCCCAGCAACAAGCAAGCAAGCAGGCAGGTTTTTGTCAGTCTAACCAGACCAAGGATGGAGAAATGGAGATGTACAAGATAATTTACATGTCCCGGATCTCTCGTGGCCGCCTGTGCGCTGGCAAACCATTGGCCTGTGTCCGCTTCCCTTTAAAGACCGGAGACCACCTCCCATCGTCCGATTCCCCCCCCCCCTCACATTGCTTTTTTCTTGTGCAGCTGTCATCTGATTTTTGTACATCTTGTATTATACTTAATTCACATCACCCAAGTCTTTCTTTACTTTCTTTTTTCTGCAGCAGCCTCGCAACGATGAGTTCCCGGGGTACCTTGATCCCCGAGTGGTTCCACCTCCAGGAGGTGACCACCACCGATCTGGTGCTTGCCTCTCTCGCCTGGGGTTTCACTCTCGGTATGGGTTGGATCACGACATGGACGGCTATCCAACAGACGCTGAGTGCCTACCGGCGCCTGGGGTGGACTATGGTGCACAACGCGTATATTTGGATGATTTGGGGTGAAATTACTGCCAGTCTTGGCTTCGGTATCTTGACATATCTCCATTTGTTTGGAATCATCAGGCCCAGGTAGGTCCCTCATCCTATCAATCGTAGATATCCATCGTGCTGATTCGAGTCATTCTAGCTTCGAATTTTACTTTTGTATCCGTAAGTACAGGATGGATGCCCTTTCACAGAGGCGACGGGTTGCTAATTTGATATCTCTCAACATCAGTCACCCTTTGGGTTATGCAGGTATGTTGTCATTCTTTTCTTTTTCCTCATCTTGCATGATATTGACACATGGGAATAGGTCCAATTCCTTCTGCAAATTATCATCAATCGTTCAGCCATTCTTTTAACCGACCGAAAGTTCCTTTTCCGAATCAAGTACGGCACCGTCCTAGTCATCGGTCTCATCAACATCTCGGTGTACTGTATCTGGATTCCCGCCCGTCTGCAAATCTCGCCCACGTGGGTTCACATCAACGAAATCTGGGATCGATGTGAGAAGGCCATTTATCTCCTTGTGGACGGCGGCCTCAACTTGCTCTTCATCCGCATCGTCCGACAGAATCTTATCGAACTCGGTCTGCACAAGTATAATGGTCTCGTCCGGTTCAACATCTTCATCATTGGCTTCTCTCTGGGCATGGACGTTCTTATCATTGCCATGATGAGTCTGCCCAACACCTTTGTGTATGTCTTGCTTCATGATCTCACAGTCTCCTCTGGCGTGGTCGATTCAGGGGAGAATGATAAACAAATCAAAATACTAACATTAACTCACAGGTACATGCAATTCCATCCTCTCGCCTACATCGTCAAGCTCAACATCGAAATGTCCATGGCCAGTCTTATCGCCAAGCTGGCTCGCAGCTCAGAGCCTGGCGGCACCTCCGACTACTCGCACACTCACTCCCGCTCACACGGCCCTCGCACCGGTGCCGATAAGAACGCGACCAGGAGAGAACCCGAGCCCGAGCCAGAATGGCCCAAGGTCACCACCACCATTGAGATGAACACGATGGACGCGCCTCTGGGCGATGATAAGTCGGCAAAGGGCCCCTTCAAGGATACCGACACCCTGATCAACCAGGGCGCGCCTTACTCGGTCCGGGTCGAGACTCGCAAGGTTCGCAACCAGACTACGACTGTCGTGCCTAGGGGCGGAGAGGGCTCTATCAGTAGTCGCGGTTCTAGTGAAAACCACAAGCCTCACCATCAATAGAGAGATACATATACGTGACGACTATTAATCTTCATGAGACATATTATTATATAGCTACTTAATTAATGAATAGATATCAACTGAATTTACTTTTTTCATCATCAAAAGTTTCACGACTTCTATAATTTCTAAACGACTCGCAGTTGATAGCCATGTGACCGATTATGATTACATGGTTTGCTTTTTCTCCTGGATTCAGATAGATCGGCGGAACCAGGTATTTCTGGGATCAAACTTTGGATTAGTCTCCTTGACGTTGGTGCACGGACAAGCAATAGTCAATGCATGATCGTCTCATCCTCGTGTAAATTCATGATGCAGCGTCAAGAGGACCAGTTGGGGTGATTAAGTCCAGTCAACTGAGTACCACTAGTCTTGATCTTGCGCACGAATCGAGATCTTTTTCCACCTCTTCAGATTGACTCTCAATTCCAGGAATTTTCATTGATGCGTAGCTATAGTCCCTAAGGCAAAGGATAGAAAGACCACCAGTGAGGTCCTTCCGACAGTCCTAAGTTCAAACTACATTATTTTTTGTCCTCCCCGGCACTACAGCGAACCTTTCGATTAGTTCTTCAAGTAGCTCTAATGGTTTAGTGCTCACATCCCATTGGATCAATACTGCTTCCTTCATTTTGGAGACAAACACCTGTGTACAAGATTATTCAGGCTTCGAGTTGCTTATTTTCTCGGAAAATTAAGGAAGGAAAACCGATTGGGGAGCTGGGAAGCCTATTCAAGACTGGGCTTCGAGCATTGTACAGACATGAGACGCTAGTACTGCGTTAAGGGGAATACGAACAGATTGTCGGTTCTGTCCTGTTGAGTCGGTCTTTATTTAAAATGCACTACTAGATATTTCCTTACCAAAAGATATTTCCCTTTAGTCTTACGGCGACGGTCAAACAGATCGTGATGCATGCTGCAAAATGTTTCCGTGTCTCGGCAAGGGTCTCTTCATATTGTAGATGCTAGATATTATTGATTACTAGATCTCTCTCCCTTATTGCACCTACGCCAATTTTCCTGTCGATAGCAAGGCTTGACTGGGGCGGTTTAGAAACTCGCTCTCTGCCCTCCACCTTCCGCAGGTTACGGAGATGAACTGTGCCTTTTAGGTTGACGATGATTGGGCTACGGATGTTCAAGAGCCGACGCCCAGGAAGTTCTTGGAGTAACTCGATGAAGCTTCACCAACGGGCATCTTCATGAGAGCGCAGAGAGACTAGTGGCTCAGTCTCATTCTTGCCTAGACTCGCTACTGACTGATCGATCGAGGCAGTCAGTTCCCGAGTCGATTTTCCCTGATTACGCCGATCGACTGCGGGGCCGACATCCTCATCCAGGGCGTCCCGTTGTTGACCCAGAGGAATGGTCGCCTCATTGCCTCGAGAGACATCAAACCTTTGTGGCTGGTCGAAAGTTACAGGTACAGGTACAGGGGCGAGCGGCGCGAGCGTGACGGGAAGAGGAGCCCTGACTACATTTATCCCTACGGCGATTCCTGCATCAGCGCTATCGTTCCGATATTCGTCCGAGAAGTCAATCGTGCATGTAACAAGGCATTTTGTAACCGATTCTCGCTTCGTCAATTATCCCGAGTGGCGTGACTATTCCTCTAGAGGATCCAGACGCCCCTCACCCATCTATCGCAAGGCGCGACAGTATGATGGTCAAGGTGTCGAAAACGGGCGGTCACCCGGCTTTTGTCTAAAATATCAGTTTGCACTGTGATGTGAAACAAAATGTCCGTGGTTCTACGGGAAACCGCTAGCTAACTCACACACGCTGCCCCAAGTCCTCATGCCTCGCGATATCCCTCCTCTGACCTGGATTGGACACATTCTTCCTTGCCTCGCTACGCTGCAAGCTTCAGTACCTTTGCCCCATAGAAAATATAGGATCCTCCAGGTTATTACCTTGCATTCATTTTCAATCAGTTCTCAGGTCGGTGCGTAGATTTCAGATGTACCTAAATCTATTTCTAAAGCTAGCCCATTCCTTGTGCTCGAAATATCCGACCGTGGTGACCGACATTGCCATCAATATTGACAACAAACCCAAAAATACTTCAATATCACGACCTGACACCAGATGGCCAGGCGAAGGCTACCTGGCCCCACGATATCTCAAGCCATAGTTCTCCGACTAAGATGTGGGAATTCGGCTGGAACCCAAGTCCACGGAGCCCGGCATGGCCCGTGAGACAAAGCATGCTGCAGTTTCTTGTCGCTCACGTGGTGACTAACAATTGTAAAAGCACATCATGAGTCAAGAATCCAATTAATGTTTGATCGTCTTGGTTCGAAAATGAGACAACTGACGTTCTATTCAATGCTAAATCATGATCTATTCCATTCCACCAGGTGGGTGGGCTTGAAGGCCCGGGCTGTGGGCATTCACGATATCTGGCTTCGTGATGGACCTTAAGGGGGCTTCGACGATGTATCCGATATGTTGATCCCAAACCTTCGATAGGCCGGTCAAGTCTCCTGCCAACACAGTAAACGACACTATAACAACGAAGAAATATTGAAGATTGGTGAACAACTATCAAAACATTAAAATCGACCACTTGGACGTGACTGCTTCTCGGTGACTAACCTGAGATAGCTTTCGGGCTAGAGCTTTTCCCTGTCACAGCACTGAGTTATGCGCTGAGCTGCTCTTGAAGCAAAGGGTGACCAAAGTTCTCTTGATGCCGCGCCTGTCGTTGCATGCTGTCAAGCATAAGGCGTTTGACGTTGTCCCCTCGAACCGTGGTGGTGAAAAAGAGAGAGTACACTGCTGTAAACTCCCAAACACGAAGTCGTTTCCACATGGTGTGCATTGCAGTTGGCCCTAGAGGCACAAGGTTGGGAAATGCATAGTGGAAGAAGAACACCTGGTGATCTTTGCTGTGGTGGGAGCGGCTCAAGCCAGACTGCCGTGGTAATAAGCTTTCCTTCTATGCATCAATGTGTTATGGCCGACTTACCTGAGAGATTCCAATAGAATCACCAGTGAACTAGAACACATAATCGGTCACTATAGTCACCAGATTTTGACAGGTTGACTTACAATATTCTTGTTCCAGTGAAGGACAGAGCTTCCTGGGAAATGGCCTCCAACCTTGACCATATTCACATCGGGAAGAATATTCTGAGTTTCATCCTTGAAGAAAACTCTTCGATTTTCCTGGTCATCGCGGTTCAGCCACTCTTGGTCTTCGTAAGCAAGATAAACAGGGCATTGGAACTCTCTTGCCCACTCCAAATGCGTGCTGTAGAAATGCGGGTGAGAAATGGCAATAGCGACAAGTCCTCCACGAGAGTTGATGAAGTCAATGGTCTCTTGGTCCAGCAGACTGATACAGTCCCAGAGGACATTGCCAGACTCTGTTTGGATGAAGATGGCTCGCTGCCCAATTGCCACTTGAGGAGTCGAGAAGATTGACCAGATCCGACCATCATTTTCGTCCTGCTTGAACTCATTTTTATGGGTGGCTTTCAGCTGCTCGAGACTGGTCCAAGAGTGCCCAGATGGTGGCACGAATTGCCGAGGCTCCTACGCCCCGAATTAGTCGTCGTCCGACTCGGAAAGACAGACCCTCTAACTCGTCACCTATCCTATGATGGAGAGCCCGCATACCAGACACATGCGACAGGTCGAAGGCCTATTGTCATAAGGGATATCATAGTGCGTGCCGCACGTCACACAGATGGACAAATGATCGGAAGCCGCCATGTTGAGAGCGTTTTACCCAAGAATACACTGAAAAATGCTGTTGAAACTTTCTGCGTCGTCTTTAAAAGATGCAGTGCCCACGGTAGCCTCTCTAATTTATTTAGCAAAGGATGTTGAATAAAGTCGGTTCCGAGCTCGCTTTCCGAGTGCCTCGAAAGTATGACTTCTGTAATGCGCAGCCATGCTCGCGGCTCGCCATTCGGCTTCATGTTTTGAAGCTTTGTTCTATGATCTGGCCCCATCTCAGCCAGTCGGAGATCTCGCCACCTCGGGACATAGTAAGCGCCGTTCCATCGACAGCGAAACTTCACGCGGTGCAGCACATTGGATCAACAATGATTGGTAAGAGCTTTCACAAGGCGTTCTTCGTCCGGGAAAGCGTGGCTCTAGTATAAAAAGAGGAGTTTTGGCCTGGATGGTAGATACAGGGATAGATAGTGCTACACACACAACCAGTACGTCCTTTATTCTATCAAATATGCTTATTCTTATCGCGGGAATCACCGGCACCATGGGTCGCTTGCTGACGCATGAGGCCCTGGAGCACGGCCATCGCGTCAGGGGTCTCGGGAGATCAAAGGCCAAACTGCCAAAGGACATGGAGTTCGATTCCCGCATCGAGTTCGTGGAGACGACCAGCTACTTTGACGACAATGTCTTGATCCAAGCTTGCACGGGATGCGACGCAGTGATCTGCGCCTACAGTATCGTGCCCCAATTACAGCTCGAAGGGCAGCTCTTTCTCTTACGGGCAGCTGAGAAAGCCAACGTTAAGAAATTCGTCACGGCATGTTGGAATGGAGACTACCGCCGCCTCAAGCTCGGCGACATGGAATCCTACGACCCCCTCATGTGTCTTCGGGCTCAGGCACCGCTAGAAACGACTATCAAGCCGATCTACATCTTCGTCGGAGTCTTTGCTGAGACCATGTTTGCGAGATATCACCCGGATGACGTCGAGACGGCCTGGTGGCTCAGCGACAGAAAGGAAGTCCTCACCTGGGGTACCGGCGATGAGCAGCTGACAATAACCCCCATGCGAGACTCTGCAGCATACACTATTCACTTGCTGGAGCGTGACGAGGCTGAGAATGGGGGTGACTGGTACCTTTATTCGTGGCGGACGTCTTTCAGGGAAGCAAGCAAAGTGTTCACCAAGGTTACCGGCAAACCTAAAGAAGTCCAGATTGAGGGCTCGCTGAAGGATCTCGAGGCGCTTGAGATGGAGCGCAGGGCCAAAGGCAGCAAGCTCAGCTACTGGACGTACCTAGGTCTGACTTACTTCAAATATCTTCTCACTGGTAGGCTTGAGGGTGCCACAGACGCGCGAAACTCGGAATTCCCAGATGAATGCCGAACAAGTATGGAAAGCTGGTTCGCCGCCAATGCTTAATAAGGATCTTTATGCGTATGCAATCTCGTGGACGATCTCCTCTCTATAGTATTTGATCTTAAGTTTGATCTTGGTTCAATATAATGGCTAAAAAAAAAGGCGTGGATATTTGGCATAATATTTGAGTCACTGGGTCTTTACTGAGGAAGGTCAGCATCTTTGTCTTTTTGTGCTCTGAGGTCCACGCTCAATCTGAGTTCAATACTACCTATTTCACACCATTGATACAATCTCGCGGAATTAGTCCTCGTAATATCTTTAATACTACTGCCAGACAGCTAGCACGACACTGACATCTCGGCAAGTATACAGTGGCGAGACATTACGTGAAGAGTAACTACACGGTCGGTCAGAGCATCGGGATCAATCTTGGGACTTGGCATTAGAGTAATCCGTGTACCATGTGACACATTACATTATTGGCAAAGTCATTTGTCATCATTATCAGGACTTACTTCCCTTCTACTTACAGCGCATTGCGAATAAGCCTGGTCGGTTTTGCTAGTACGTTATGCCATGGCGGATTGAGCCAAGGCCGAAGTGCGAAACCGCGAAGGTTAATTGTCACCCGAAATTACATCAGACATGCGTGAACCGACGCAAGCAAACCGCACCAACGCTCATACAACTCACAAACTGGGTAGTCCAATTCTGACTGTCCTGACACGTATAAGTGGTAGCCAAGCAGATCCTATTTACTACGCTTACATTTGCAGGTTGGATGTGAAGCACTTGAAAACTCAGCTCATGAATATGAACTTTACTCTTTTGCTCAAAAATGGTGTAGCGCTGATCTACGACGATGCCAAAGATGAGTTTCATCCGGTTACAACGGATGTTCTTATAAAAGATGGAATCATCGAGTCGATCGAACCTGGGATCGTGGCCCGCGAAGGTTGTAGGGTTATTGACTGCTCGAACAAGATCTTGTCTCCCGGATTCGTTGACACCCACAATCATCATTGGGAGTCGCCATTGAAGGGACTCTGTGAGAACTTAACAGCATTGTCCTACTTTGCTACAAGTATAAAATCCTGGTACCGGTGCCACGATCTTAGGAACTGACATGTTTTCACAGTGTTTACCGCCTCAACCGTGTTCTCTGCGGAGGATGTATTCTGGGCCACATTGGCTGGCTGCATGCAGTCAATAGACTGTGGGACTACGACTTGCCTTGACTATGCTCATATGAGCTGGTCAGAAGATCACGGTTAGTCACTGTATTTCTGGGCGGATTCGATCAAGCTCATGACAGAAAACTCTCAACAGGCTCTCAAGCTTTAGCCGGAACGCTGTCATCCGGCATCCGTTCCGTGTTTGCGTATGCCCCCGCAGCTAGGCTCAAGTTAACAGAGCCGGATGTCACGTTCAAAGAGCTTCTACCGGAATGGTTCCTAAGCTCTTTGAAAAACCTGGCAGCACTGGACATTTTTCAAGCCCCGACGACTCGCGTCCAGCTGGGACTGGGCTTTGACTTCTATTTTTTAGGCGAGAAGGTGGTCAAAGATGTCTTTCGATTAGCGCGATCGCTTGATCTCAAGCTCGTTACGTCTCACTGGGCGAATCTGAGTGGAAGCGACGATCCCGGGCTGCCAGAGGTGATGCAGAATTACGGTCTACTTGATGATCGCATCGTACTATCTCACGCAGGCGGGGCGTCTTCAAAAGACTGCGACATCATCAACAAATCGCAAAAATGGTTCGTCTCATCCAGTCCGAGCGTTGAGATGACACTTGGACTCGGTGTGCCAATCTGCTTCGAGAATGGTTCTGTGCTTCAAGACTCGGCCTGTTCGCTGGGTGTTGATTGCCATTGCCTGTCTAGCACGAGCATGATCAGTGAGATGCGCGTGGCTCTGCTGGCAGCTCGAGGCCTCGATGCCAGGCACAAGCTCAGGCAAGGCAAGGTCCCTAGCAAAGTATGTCGCACCGCCCATGATGCATTTTGATGGGAACTATCCGTGGTGCGCGGGCGTTGGGGATGGAGAATGAGATTGGCACAATCGCCATGGGCAAGCGAGCAGATGTGCTCATCTTCGATGCTGTATCCCCATCCATGTCTCCTGCTGCACAACTGGATCCCATCACAGCAATTGTGATGCACGCTGGCACTGGGGACATCGAGACAGTTATCGTTGACGGCATAGTCCGCAAGAGAGATGGTAGGCTTCTGCCAGTGGACTTGGCCAAATGGGATGAAAAATCTCGGCAGCTGTGGCAAACCCAACAGACGGTGACTTGGCAAGACGTCAGCTCACGAATTGCTGACATGCAGAGTCGCTTTGCCACGAATACGAAGCAATTCAGTCTGGACAAGATCAAGGCGGCGGTGGCAGGGCTATACGGCTGGAGCGAGATAACGAGCTAGGAAGCTAAAGCTATGACTAGGCTTTTACCATCCACAGCTTTGAAGTGGATCAATCGACATATTATCGCTCCTTCAAGCTTGTCGTGCTATATCATCAGAATTGCTAAGGTCATTTATACCCTCTATCCAAGCCCATCATGTATCGTAACTAAGAGTTTGCCTCTCGCCCAATAAGTCGACCTCATAATATAAGCCTGCACGTATCAAATAATCATTCTGGTTCTCCGTCAGCAGTCCCAAACGAACATTGATGGACTTGGCTCGACGGGTTGGCCCGTGCGAGACTCTACATCAATCAAGATGCACATTTACCAACGTTAGTAGGTGCAGCGCTAATAATTGCGGGGTTTCCGGCTTTCGGCTTGCGGCCGCCGGCGGGCCTACAGTGATTACCAAGGTCACTACCTCGGAGCCAACTTTGCCCCGAATTCACGAGCCGGCCTGATAAACGGCACGTACTCGCGGAAATCACACAAAGACAGTTTCTGTGCGGAACATTCGGCGCATAGCAAGCTCATGGAAAATGGACAACGCCAAGAGGAATGCATGTTCCCGTTGCCGGAGCTTGAAGCTTCGGTGTCTTTTCGATACCTTCGCCGGACATGGCAAATGCAGGCGGTGCTACGACAAAGGCAGTGATTGTGTGTTTGAGGCCATCGCTCCTCGACAGCGACGTAAGCGAACCGACACTCGCGTCGCGGCCCTGGAGAAACAAATTGCGGGCCTCAAGGCTGCGATTGACCAACATCCTGTCAGTGATGGTGCTGAGGACTGCACCGAGACCCAGGACGGAGCCGAACGGGGTGTCAACCGTCCAAACAATACCGTGTCTCAGACGAACGACAGACAAGCCAGTGATGGCAGTCTTTCTAGTCATTTGCATGACCGCATCAGGAGGAACCAACACCCACATTCACGCGAAGAAACCATCCCAGGCCTCATCGAAGCAGACGTGTTACCTCTCCATGTTGGCATAACCTTCTTCGACGAGTTCAAGAACAACGTCCTCCCTAGCTACCCCATACTGGAGCTCACAGGAAGCCACACATTCACCTCTTTGCGATCATCTCAACCCCTGTTATTACTTGGCATCGTCACCGCGGCTTCCAGGGGCAGCGACCAGCAGCTATTTGCGGAGCTACATGCGCGCCTGAGATCGCTTCTTGCCGATGCTGTTCTTGTTCGAGGCCAGTGCTCGCTGGAGATCGTCCGGGCGATTCTACTCATGGAAGTATGGTATCACCCTCCCCAAGATCTGCGACATCTGAATTTCTACATGTGGATTCAGGTCGCGGGCATCCTGGTTCGCCAACTTGGTCTGTGGCCGTGGACTGTGGATGCATCCAAGGAAGGCCACAACGTCTTGGATCAGCTAGTCGATCGCCCAAGAAGTCATGTTCGGACGGCTTTCGCTGTCTATCTTTCCATGTCAACGTACGTTTCTTATCCCTCTTTAATGGCATCTGATCACGTTAGATTGACCTGCCTTAGTGTCGCGATCAGTTTACGACGACCTATGACGATGATCTGGACAGAACACGCGCGCGCCAGTCTACAGGCCTTTGAGGACAGTGCTCGGAACGCCCAAGACAAGCGTCTGGTGGCCTGGGTGAAGCTACAACTACTTGCAGGAGACCTTGAAGCCCTAAGGATAGCGCTTTCGAGTACACGGCAACCCGAAATACTTGAGCAAACCTGTTCCATTGACCGACAGACCATCCAAAGATTCGAGGGACGATTTATAGAGTGGAGGAATGACAGTTTTGGCGTCATTGATGGTACTGTTGATGATCTTGAATTGGCAATTACTTCGCTAACGACTACGACATAGATTCTTTGCAGATTCACTTCTTCTACTGTCGAAGTAAACTGTACGAGCTTGCAGTCCTATTGAGTCAAACACGTTCAACTTCCTTTCCGCAAGCCGAAGGACAAATAAGTTCAGCGAATAATACCATGGACATAGTATGGGCGTTGATGTCCCTGATTCAAGCCAGCCATAACGTTCTTGACGTGTTACTGCGACTGGACATAAAACCATATCTAAGGTGCCCGACTGTGACAACAGTTCGTGCACTCTATGCTATACGGGAGATTCATCTCATCTGGAGATCCACCCGGCATCATAACCCTCAGTACTCCCAGTACATCACGGAGGAAGCCCTCTCAATTACATTTTACTTGAAACAGATGAATGACTTTTTGGCACGTGCCAGGGGGTCGGAGGGGTTTTCTGTACCTGATATGGCACTGAAGTCGCTGGCTAGCATTACAAATGAGGTGCTGGACTTGGCGACTACGACAAGTCACCCACGGGCAGTAGCTGGGACAAGTCCGGTGGGATCTGTCAACAGATCCAAAGAGTTACCCGCAGACGACCTCGAAGCCATCCTCACACTGGCCAGTCCGCTCTCCGAGGCAAGCGCAAGCATTGCTCCTGCTATGCGTGACAGGAGCCCTGCGTTCTCTTCTCAGCACTTTAATACCGCTGCCGCAGTGGATCATCAAGCTAGAAATTGTAACGATTTCACTAGGGACGGCGACCAGACGACATTATCCGACTTCGACATGATGATCATGCCAGATGCTGGTTGGATGTTGGGCCCCGAATTCTAGATGCGCACGTCACCAAATATATCTCTCGAATCCATAAGGTACTTTTATATTAAACAAGTAGTAAATACCGATATGGTTCTAATTTTCCTGCTCGTTACACCAGTAGTATTCTGGGTACGACGCACGATATCCGAGCAAGAACTGCCCGGCAGACCCCACCACATACATGAACACAGTATTGAACCACATATTGAGCCACTCTGGCCCAGGCGTCTTGATCCCGGGAGGCATCGTGTTGTACATGAAGAATACCATGAGCTGAACGATACTGGGAGAGATGCCTTGTTCGTGGCAGTCTGCCACGTACCCAAATGTATTGCGGAAGAATCGCTCCTCCATAGCCTCGTAGCCGGCTTCATAATTGACGGCGATCTCGAGCGGTTCGTCGACGCTGGGATCGCTCTCGAACCAATGCCAAGCTCTCGCCGGAACGACAATCTCGTCACCCTTGGTCAAGTGGACGGACTTGTTCCACAAATGCCATGTCCCTCCGCCGGCAACGATGGTGAAGTACTCATCCTGGAGCAGGTGGTAGTGAGGCGGGGGATGCCACACCGTTTCTTCCGAGTGGCGCTTGTTGTCTTGGGTAGGATAGGTCTGTTTGTTGAAGAATGCGCGCATGCCTTCGGTCTCGAGGTGGTAAAACTCGACATAGAACGACCGTGCGCAGAGTCGGCTAGCTTGACTGGATTTTGACCAGCAAACTTTGTCCTTGTCGGACTGCGGCCGCGGAGAAAGAAGAGAGGAGCGAAAGGCATAGTGTACGGACAGACTAATGAGAAGGTCTCCTGGCCATGTGCCGTGGATGCGCGCGAGTCTCAGCGGGTAACGGGGAATTCTGAATTTATTGAAAAGAACTCGACCGCCAATATAGTTGATCCTACAACCAATCACGCGTGGCTCACTCGGAGCGTCGTGAGCCGTCACGATCCAAACATCACATCACATAGCTGGCGGGTAAGCTACAAAGAACCGTACAACCATATAAACCCTAGATAGATACCATAGACCTAGCTTAGCCGAGCAGCTATCAACACACATTCTACGTAACTTCGGACCGCTTAAGCTACAGCCCAGACCTCCTCCTCTGCTATCCTCTTAGTAATGAATCCAGTTACAACAAGCAGCACGATGAAGTCCGGCTCCATTACAACAAAACTTCGAGTTCGAATCAAGGAAAGAGAAAGAGTTCTGAGCCATGTTCTTAGCGGTTTTAGATAGAATGTCGTCCTCGCAGTGTTAAGAGCCAGCTGGAGTGAAGAGAGCGCTCATATAATTTGATATTGCACTATTGGCGAGAAATTGGTTAGCTCTGTAGTAATGTTGTCACTTGAGTGCAATGCCTGAAACTGGGGCTGTTTCGAGGAGTCTTACTATAGTTCGCTAATATGCAATTAGAAAAAAGACTAGGCCCAACATGGTATTCAGAGCTAATAACAACGCTGGCAAGGGTTTTTACCTGCCTTGCAACCATGCATACCATCCTCCATTATATAAGAGATTGGCCTACTTCTCTTTGACACTCTTCTCCCTTAGCTAGTACTCTATTGTTACTTCTATATAGGCAAAGAGTGTGCGATACGTCTCCTAATTCCTATAGTCCCTAGTTGGGAACGAATCAGCTATTAATATCATGTATTGATTCAGGAAATATTCCTGACGCTTATTGGCTTTCAGCGATCTCCTAGCTGATGCCTGGTATCGAGAATGGTATAATCAAGAGATTAATCGGTAGTGTTCAACCTTGAAAAAACAGGAAAATAAATGCTGATAGAATATGCAGATCAATCTTCAAACGCAAGTATCCTATTAATAGTCGACTTTTAGTCGGCTTTAAACACTCATCAATGATTCGTCCAACCCGAGGCCATGGGTGAAGTCGGAATGTTCGGGCAAGGAAAAGTTCTCTTTCTATTGCCTGGAAACGGGGCATGGCTGCTCATTATGTAAATTATCGCCCCGGCCAATCAATTCTCTAATGTCTCTCCACACTTCTTGATGTGGAGGAAAGCGGGGAGCAACCAAGCAAAGCCAAGCACGGGAGCACGAGAATGTCCTTGGCGGTGAAGCATGACAGTGGAGAGAAGATGAAGGACACTTGGTACTCCAAATAGCAGATAAGTTTAACTTTTACAATTATCAAACTAGCCAAGCTGGGCCTTTTTAAGAGGAAATGAGATTCAAGGCTGTTAGACCATAAGCTTTGATATTCTGCTAGTCGAAATCGGGCATTTCACAGCGATAGAGCTACAAGACGGCCTAACCGTAACTGATTTATTCATCCCGGCCCGGGTTGCGCCAACTAATAACATGCTTAGGCTATCGGCAATCCGGCAACTAGAAGCTACTCTCCAGCTCCAACACCGGCAGAAATGCATGCTCGCCGGCGTCCCCAATCCCATTCGCCATACTTGACTAACACGAGAAGGGAAGGTTTCCTACATTAACCTCAATTTATGTGTCAAGTAATCCATCTGTCCCTTCGGGATCGAAAGCGAGACAGGATGATACAATTCGGGTTCTGTGTGGATCGAGCCAGGTTTCCGACTCCTCAGCCATGTCGGTAGATGCTTCGAAGAAAATTTCATGTCTGTCCATAAAAGGAGGGACCATTCCGCTTTACTGTTAACTCTTACTCTTGGCTTACATTAGACTCCCTCTGAATTATCGACATCCAATTCGACCCCGATCTAGAAGAGCCGTCCCCTAAACGTCACAACAGCACACGATGTCCAAGCTCAGGAGCGATTCCGATGAGGAGGCTCAAGTATTTGAGACCGCCATCATTAATAAGTCTCCTCGATGGCAAGATAATCTGGCCGATTCGGTACGAAATCCCACGGTATCTTGTGTTTCCCAATACTCAGACTAATATACTCCGTCCTTTCAAGTCTCCATTCGTCATGGGTGCTGTTGCCACGACACTTCTGACAATCTCATTCGGCATGCTAAATTTCCGAGACGTTACACTTCAAGCACCCGTCTTCGTTGCCGACTTGTGCTTCGCTGCTGGCGCTGGATTGATCATCTCCGCTCAATGGGAGATGCTCAAGGGGAACACTTTCTCCTATACTGTTCTTATGGCTTTTGGTACGAATGCTCGTAGATTTTGGCAAGAATGTCGGAGCGGAAATTATTAATACCATAACCCCTATAGGCTTCTTCTACGCTGGTTATGGGTATGTTACCATTCCCTCTACTGGGATTATGGACTTCTATGGAGGAAGTGCTACCCCCTCTTTTAACAACGCCCTCGGAGCCTACGTCTTAGTATGGGCTTGCTTTAACTTCTTCTTCCTCCTCTGTACAACAAGAATGTATGTTCTCGAAGTCCAAAAGCATCTTGCCCCCTGACCTCCTCGCATATATTGACAAGGCACCTAGGAACATTACTTATGTTGGAGTATTTTCCTTCGTGGAGCTCTGCCTCATATTCGACGCCGCTTCCTACTTTGCCTCCGCTGAGGGCAAGGCAGAATTAGGCGTTCATTTCATGAAAGCTTCGGGTGCATTTGCTTTCGCGGCATCCATTTTGTGTTACTACACCGTATTGCACTACCTGTGTGAGGATGCTCTTCCCTTCCGCGTACCTCTGGGAGATTTAACCAGATACAAATACGCACACAAGAGGAAGGCATAAAGGAACAGCTTTACATTGGCGTACAGGGATCAGATGAAAGGGACCAAAAGAGTGACATTTGATTATTGAAGTCACACCACAACATAGAAACCATAATTCTCCTTTTTTTTTAAAACCAATATTTCGACCCCCACGCAGACGTTGTTTGGTTTATAGCCAACCGTGATGATGCGAACAACGACCTGATTGACCCCAGCAACTAAACCCTCGTCATCGTCTACATTTAGACACTCCCGAGTCTTCGCTAAGCAAGAAGGGACATTAGGCACCCCAACGCACACGATCGAGATTATGAGCACTCGTTATCGCCGAGAAATTAAACGAAACCGTGAAAGAGCCAGGGTTTACGGTGATGACCGCGTGAATGGGAGGACTCATCTCCACTCTGCGGATTGGCAGCCTAAAGCAATGCTGGGCAGAGCTGTCAAAGGCCTCATTTCCAGATACAATACGGGCAGGTGAGATTGAGTAGAATCGACCAACACTATTAAAGACGCGTCTTTGCCCGGGCCTGGGAGAGAGGCTCGGAGACCAACCCGTAAGCGCAACAGATTGATGGCAATTAACACACCACTCACTCAACCATAATCAAGGAACCAATTTTATAAGTTAGTGACCTACAATTGCGTTTTCCTCGTCCCAGAATAGACCCCCAAGATCGTCGCCAGTCCCTCACCATCGGCCACCACTCTCATCAACAATGGAGCAAATACTCGGCTCCAGCTCTAATTCTTACCCAGGCCTGGGCAAGCAGCTGCGATATGTGGCCGGTTCCTGGGATGAGAAGGGGGATGAGAAGGACTTTTATCCTTTAGGCATCCATCCCAACTGCGCTGGCTCCATATCGGAGATGCTCTTTGTTCGGGAGGTCGCCATGATGATCGTCATGGATCGCCTATCCGACAAGCCCGACTTCCACCGCAAGGTCTTTGACGATGCGATTGTCGCCAAGTGGATTGACGAAGCGCTCGCGATACCGGACAACTCCCTTTGGGATGAAATCGTTCTGGGCAACGATGGCCCAGATGGCCAGCGGGTCAAGAGACTCAGGAACATCCTGGACAAAGGCTGTCTCGAATACGTGAGTCAAGACCACCAGCCCCCTTACTTCATTCTTGAACGCTCACATCTCGATAGTGTATCCAAGAATTACGTGCCAAAGCCAAGTACTTCGAGAAGACTGGGCTGGTTCCAACCTTAGACGCGTCTGCAGCAGTGTGCAAATCCGACGTGCTGATTGATGAGGCGCTTCAAGACGAGTTGCGGGCCGCGTTTGTGAAGCTCCAGGCGGAGCAAGAGTCTGCTCCGGACTGGCATCCCCGCACGGACGGCAAGGTGCAGGATCTGGTTCATCCTTCGCTTTACCCACTCGTATTCGGAACTACGCGAGTGTTCGCCGACGAGGTTGTGGGTGTGGATGATGCGATCGACAAATGGGCCGGGAAAGGCAATGTCATTCCTGAGCCCATAGGCCCTGGAGAGATTGTTGATGGGTTTGACGGGTACGGGGGGCCTAATGTTGACATTTCGTTCTGGTCTGACAAGTATCAGTGGCTTCCTGCCAATGTCAAATTCCAACCAGACGGAAGCGTCAAGTTTACCAGCTACATCAACAATCTTCACCCGCTCAAGCACAGAGAGATTTACGGTACGATTGAGAAGCTTATTGAAAAGTCCATCCCAGCTTGGGATACCTGTGTTCCCGCCCTTCGTGGTTGGAGCGGCGTCAGTGGGAGATCTTCCCGTTTCCCGTTTCCGAGTGACCCTGAGTAAGTTCAAAGTTCAGAAAGGGCCAGCGCGAGGAGAATTAGTTCACAGCTAACGACGGTAATCACGAGTGATGACAATGAAGAAAACTGGGTACCGAAGCTCGATGAGGTGGAAACGCCAAGGCATTCGAGAGCACCATCGGAAGCCGAGGTATCAGGCGATGAAAGGGATGCTGAGGAGGAATTCGACGAAGAAGATGATTATGAAGACTGGGATTCTGAGTCTGGAGACCCCTACAGTGGAACCCGTAAGGAGGTCAAATGGAAAATGATTCGGGAACCGGTCCAATCTCAGCCCCTCAAGTTTGAAGCTTGGAAATATGGACCCAGCCAGGGCGAGTCTCTCAGGGAAAGATTTGATGGGCTTCAGATAATTGTCAAAATGGCTTCCATCGAGTTAACACCTGAGAAACCCGAGTTTCCCGTCGGTGGTTGGCATGTGGAGGGCCAAATGAACGAGCACATTGTTGGCACAGCGCTCTATTACTTGGACTCGGAAAATATCACACCTAGCCATCTACAGTTTCGGATGCATACAACGTACGACATCGACCATAAATTCCGCGTTGGTCAGGATAACTACAAATGGATGGAACGAGTCTATGGTACTCGGCTCGGGTCGGGCCAGGATGCCCCATGTCTGCAGAACTACGGGAGCGTGGAGACAAAGGAAGGCAGACTGCTCGCTTTCCCCAACGTCTTTCATCATAGGGTCTCCCCATTTAAGCTAAAGGACAAGACTAAGCCGGGCCATCGACGATTCATCGCCTTGTGGCTCGTAGACCCATTGACTCGCGTCATCAGCACAGCCAATGTCCCCCCGCAGCAACAGGATTGGTGGATGGATCGAGCATTCATAAACCTGAAAACAGCAGAGGCTAGCAAGGTCGCTACACCTATTGCCCAAACGATTCTAGACAAAGCTCCCTCGGCCGAGAACTCTGGTCTCAAGGCAGCTGCGAAGGCAGGCACGCATGGCCTGCCTGTAGAGTTGATGAATATGCTCGCAGATGAGTTCGACGATGCACTTCCAATGAATCTTGAGGAAGCGAAAGAGCATAGGCTGAATTTGATGGATATCAGAACCGTTTTCCAAGGGAATGCAGAGAGTCGATGGGAAGAACAGACCTACAGCTTTTGCGAACATTAAGTATTCCTAGCCTCATATGCACTCTTGATATTTAATTCCAGCTCGTTATTCATGTGTTGATTATCAGTAATGGGTTGGGCTACCCATCTCTATATCATCCCAGGTTCAGGGAGTCTCTTCTGAGGCTGAGGACTGCTTGCTTCGAAAATCAAGGAAACCAATGGATGCAATTCTGCTCTCACATTGTATGTCGTTAATATGCC
This sequence comes from Clonostachys chloroleuca, assembly GCA_037952775.1. Lineage (NCBI taxonomy): Eukaryota > Fungi > Ascomycota > Sordariomycetes > Hypocreales > Bionectriaceae > Clonostachys > Clonostachys chloroleuca. The sequence goes on from JBANAY010000003.1 coordinate 30,883,162, forward strand.
TTGTAAGCATTTCCTTTGAGGGCAGAGACCTTGACTATTGCCAAGCCGAGCAATTTGAGATCAAGGTATACCACAGTTCAAAGTGCGAGGACATGAAATTAGTATACACGGAACAACGCTGCCCATCGTTGTCGTCCGGGTACTTAGAATGAAGACCCTAGCTACAAGATCTAAGAAAGCATTCTGTACGAAAGTAATCACTGCAATTGACTTCTACTCTCCTTATTATATGTAATCAACAAGTCACAGCCGGTCTTGTACACGCAATATGCTGCTCCTAATGAGATGCCGTCGTATGTTTAGAGGCATATATGAGAGACAAGAGGCCTCGGCTCTCCACTCCTTGAATTGTTAGGGAGGGTTTCGTGGTTGGCTGCGTCGAGAGAAGTTCGGCATCTGCCATCAGAGCACACTACAAGCAGAGGAATAGTTTAAGCGAGCGAATGCATCCCGAAATTGAAAACAAGTGCCAATTATGCAGTATTGTTTGCCCACCTCTTCTTTCCTCGATGCTTTCTTCGTAGCTCATTGGTACCGGGACGCCAAAGCGATCTGGGGTGGGTAAGATCCTGGCTCGCATCATTGTCAGCTAATTTCTTCTGGCATGCAGAGGCAAATTCTGTGCCTCAATTGCATTCGGCCTCCCCATTTGGACCTCTCCGAGCCTAGAGTCCTGGATATGTGACCGCCAAATAGATACTGATTTGACTCGAAATATTTTTTACTTATTTTCTCTCTCTTTTTGAGAGTGATCGAGAGCACAACTGGTGGTTTTTCTTGATTTCCAGCCAAGGATCGAAATGGGTCGCGCAATTGATCTTGAAAGGCGGCATCTGAAACATGGGCTTACTGGGGGCTCACAGCCCAGCCCCTCATCCTTCTTGACCCTTAATAATTACATAAGATCTCTCTTGCCTTGGAAATATGCGGGCATGACGAAAAATTGCGAATGCATATTAAAAGAGGGGAGCTATTTGTTGGCCGTATACGCTGGGCCGAGAACGAAAATGAGATGAGTGACAGACCATGCAGGGCAACAGAGTCGTCATCCGCACATATTACATATTCTTACCTAGATCGTTCAGTACCGTTGGTATCTCGATTGAACTATGTAAATTTTCACCCTCTCCCTCTTCCCATAAAGCAGCACTACTATCAGGTTCGGGTGTTTGATGTGCGCCAGGAACGATCGGTTGGTGCCGATGGTGAAGAAGATGGGATGGATGCCTCCTCGGCCACTTCGGTACGCGACCTGCCTGTTTGACACCCTGATAGGCTGATGGTCTGAGGGAAAGACCCCATCTAGTCCATGTGGGCAAGGATCGGCCTGCCAAGATTTGAGGACTTCCCAGCTAGTTCAGACTTGAAACACAAGACCGCTGCACGGAATCCCAATTTACAAGGGAGCTTACTACATGTGCCGTTGAGTGTTGGTCTCCTGCCTATGGAGTGAGTTGAATAAAGAGGCCGTGGCCTCCTCTATGCTCTTGAGGGAATCACCAACTTCGTCGTCAAGTCTTGTCATTCCTTTCCTTGGGTTTATTATCCCATAGCCATTCTTTCAAAACACACTCATTTCAAGCAAACTCACAGTCCCGGCGACAGTTAAACGTACTTTCTACCTTCAAGATGCAAGTCACCAATCTTCTTTTCTCCCTCTTGGTCGCCGGAGCTGCGGCCAAGAAGTGCACTCGCAAGACCACCAGCGTTTTTGCCACCACCTCGAGTGCTATCGAGACCTCCACTGCTGTGCAGACTCCCTCCTCTGTGCAGACTCCCTCTTCTGTTCAGACTCCCTCTTCCATTCAGACGCCATCTTCCGTTCAGATCTCCTCTTCTGTTCAGACTCCTACCTCCGTGCAGACCCCCACTGCCGTGATTCCTACGACTATCGTCGTTTCTACTACTTCGCAACCCTCTACCACTGCCGTTGAGACCCCAAGCACCACCTTGGCCCCATCCTCTACCTTCTCTACTTCCACCTGGGAAGACGGTACCCCCCAGAGCACTCTTTTGAGTCAAGTCTCGTCTGCGCCTTCATCCGAATCTTCACCCGCCACCGTCGTCATCGTCGCTTCCGCGTCCGAGGTTGCTACTATCACTTCTGCCGCTGCCGCCACTACCACTACCACGACAACCACCGCCGACACCAAGACTTCCACTTCCAACGACAACCTCACTGATGACCAGACCAACGCCCTCAACGCCATCAACGCCGCCCGTGCTGATGTTGGCACCTCCGCTCTGACCTGGGATGAGGAGCTTGTCGCTTCCGCCCAGCAATGGGCCAACTACCTCACCACCCTTGGTAAGCTAGAGCACTCAGGTTCCGGCGAAAACCTGTTCTGGGCTAGCGGAAGCAGCACTCCTCTTGTTGATGCCATCAACTCGTGGAACAGCGAAAAGAGCAACTACAAGGGTGGCTCTGTCACCCAGGGCAATGTTGCCTCCATCGGTCACTACAGTATGTTCTCCTACCCATATCTCCCTACACGCATTCTCACCTGGCCTGTTTCTAATCGTATATTGCAATAGCCCAAAATGTTTGGAAGTCAACTACCAAGTTCGGTATCGCCAGCGCAACTGACTCCAAGGGCGGTGTCTACGTGGTCGCTCACTACGACCCTGTCGGCAACTTGTACGTATAACATTCAGCTGATGTCTGGTGTATTCTAAATACTAATGGTGTTCTTTAGCCTTGGACAAGCCCCCTACTAAAAGGCTAATGAAAGAGATGATCAATGGGCATGAGCTCATTCGATGGTGCTATTTTCTAAGTGTGAACAACTGTCCAGATATCAGCATTCTTGTACATAATTAATTCAAATGAACGGGTTTCCTCTGCGGGGGATCCAGCCGAGTCAGGAGACAGAGTCTCTGTTTGGCGGGCAATCAATACAAATCAGGCCAGAAAGTCATAGCAGTCGATTGCAAAGAACAATCGATTTGAAGGCTTGGCCTCAATCTCCAGACACTCCGCGTGCGTTACTACTTATGCTTAGCAAGATTAACAAGCGTTGCACACATCCTCCCCAGCGACTACTCAGCTATGCCATTTTCGAAATGCTGGCCAAGCTTACCGAAATGGATCAAAATCAAATATGACAGCGATATATCCGATGAATGCTTTTTTTTTCCATTGGGGGACGTTATGACTGATATGACTGAGAGCTATCAAGCTAACCAACATGCTACACCCACTTAGACGAGTCGCAGGGATCCGTTGATGTTACCAATCCTCTCGTCCAAGTTGATCTCGGCCCTCTCCCAGTCACCATTGTCCCGGCGCAGCTCTGCCTCGAGCCTGCGGCCATGGTCACGAAGGCGAGCATCGCGCGCAGACCCGCTGAAGTTGCCGCCGCGGCTGTGGTGGCCACCACCCCCAGGGATCTGGATCGTCTGGCCAGGGTGGATGAGGTCAGGGTTGCTCAGGCCATTGTGGCGGGCAATCTCCTCCCACGACACGCTGTAGTTGGACGCAATGCTGCGCAGGGTGTCGCCGGGCCGGACAGTCCAGCTGCCGCCGCCGTGGCCGTGGTCGTGGCCTCCGCCGCCGCTGACCCAACGGAACCGGCCGTTGTCGTTCTCCAGGACGTCGTCCAGGTTGAGGGAGCTGTCCCGCAGCGATCCGTCGGCGCGGCACCGGGCCTTGAGGATGCGTCCGTGTTCGAGGTACACGTCCTCTGACGACGCGGAGAAGTTGCCGCCGCCGCCGTGGTGGTGGCCACGGTCGCGGCTTCTAGAGCGGCTTCTAGAGTGGCTGTGACGACGGCCGCTGTGGTGTCCGTGGTGGTCGTCGTCTCGTCGCTCGTCTCGTCGCCGCTTCTCCTCCTCCTCTCTGCGCTTCTCTTCTTCCTTCCTCCGCTTCTCCTCCTCCTTCTTCTCGTCGCGGTCGTCCTTCCAGTCAGACACGCCGTCCTGCAGCTTGTGTCCGGCAAAGGCACCGGCTAGGGCACCGACGACAGCACTGGTCTTGCTGTGGCCAGTTGCCTTGCCACCAAGCTTGTGGCCGCCAAAGGCTCCGGCAGCTCCGCCGGCGAGGGCACCCAGGACGCCTCGCTCGCCGTCGGGTCCGTCCTCGTTGGCGCCGGAGCCACCGTAGTTATTCTGTCGGTCGTCACGCTTCTCGTTGCCCCAGCCCTCGTTCTGGGAAGGGTGCGGCTGGTAGTCTGGTCTGTTGTCCTGGCCGTAGCCTTGGCCGCCCTGGCCACCGTATGGCGGGGGACGGTTCTGGTTACCTCCCGAGCTGTAGTCTGGAGGTCCCCCTTGGTGACCGCCGTAGCCGCCCTGGGGCTGGCCGTATTGTTGTTGCTGGCCGCCATATTGGGGAAGGCCGCCGGGACCGTCGTTGCGGCCGCTGTTGTAGTAGCTGCCGGCCTCGCCCTGCGGCTGGTAACCTCCGCCCTGGTAATTGTTGTTGTTGTTATTGTTATAGTTGGTCATGATGGTGTTCTTTCGCTTGCTGTATGGTAGGAAAAAAAGATGCTAGGTGACTTTGAAGGAGATGTACGATGAATGCAGACTTGGTGGAAATATGAGGGGCCAAGTACGAAGCTTGGGCGAGCAAGAGGGGCAGCACACCGTATGTATACCGACTTTATTAATAAGTGAGACGGGCATTCCATGGAAATCGTTGAGTTTGGTACCCAATTTCGCCTCCGCATGACGCGGCCAGTGGCTGATCCAGTAACTTGTGTCACGTCTTTGCTGGAAGGGTAGCTCAATCACCAATCAAGCTTACTGGTGAGCTCTTGGCTCGTAACAGAGGGTCCAATGAGGAGGGTCTTGGCGTTCATAGCTTTGGGGCCACGTCCTCATGTGCCCAAGCATGGCATTGAATAACCCATTGCTCGGATCTACGGCATGCTCATCAGGGTCCTCCGTGGCACCATTTATCTTGGCATTCCTGCTTAACCTTATAATTTCCAAACTCTAAGGCCGCCAAAGGGATGATTTGTTGCTTACGAGGGGGACTGAATCACAGCTGGCTCCAAAACCTGAAACAACAATACGAGTGTGGCGCAGCTAACCAGCCTCAATCACCAGCCATGGAACTTGACGTCAGCCACTACATACCAGCCACAATCAGCCGCAGATTACCCTCCTACCCTATACCGCACATCCATACATCAGACCTCGCTCTATGAACCACAAAGATGTTCAACTAATTGTCCTAGTGTCTAGTCGTTGGAGACTCAATATTCCACGATTATGATACTCAAGTAATTTTTTAATTGCCCTACAAATGAAAGCCCTCACACAACACGTTTACACATTGATGGACTGTTTATCCCATTTTCACCTGAAACACTACTTACCCTATACAAGAGTGAAAGAGCAACATCTAGAACTAGAATTTTAGCCTCGAGGATAATGATGAGTCTAGCCAGTACCTGGTACAACGCCATGATACGTAACTAGAACAATTAGATTCCAAATTATTTAGAGCGAAGTCCAGAACTCTCAAATGCGGGGATAATGCTGCACAATAGCAATCGAACCGTGAAAACACCACACGCTGATGTCGAACACCTACGAAAGAACATATAATATTCGACAATCTCTACAATAAATTCCGGTTAAAATAATAATCAAGAAGCTAGCACAATCACGGCGGCCAACATGCGACCTCGCTAGATTGTCGGGTGTCGGACCGACATGGACCCGAGCCTCGGTCTAGGCTGGAGGAGTGATGCTGCATGCGACATTCTTCGGAGAAATAATGCTGTCACTCGAGTGACGATGATTGATGTCCCTGATGTGGTCTAGCGATATGAAGCTCGCCAAGGGACTTAATTCCTTCAGATACATTCGGTGACCATACCCTGGTAGATAGTCAATAAGTAAGACGCAGAAGGCAGCCCTGTGCCATTCTTCTTCCATTGCTTTCTTTTTCTGCATCTCATATATTTTCTTTTTTCATCAATTTTTTTCGCCTCCCTACTGAGACAGTAAGACGGGCAGCACTCAGCAATGTCTAATGCAGATCACCCCTTTTCTCAACGGGATTGTGACAGTTTGCCGACGTTCTCGTCGCGCCTTTCTCAACAGGTACAGGCGTGATATGCAAGCGATTGTAGATTACTAGATGGGAGATCTGCAATGAGCCGGACATGACGATCCCCATTTACTCGGGGTGCAGGAGCAAGGCGCTGTATTTAAATTTCTTTGGGGCGCGGACGCGGATGTTGCTCCTAATAGGGTGTGCTCACGGTGATCACTGTCATTCTTGGCATGGTTTGCCCTTGGTGGGGCTGGTTGATGAGTTCGACGTGGATGGAGGCGTTATGTTTAGTTTCTTGTGAACGGTCCCGTCCACTCGGATTCGGTTTTCTGTGACTTGACCAGCAGGGAAGCGGAATATCGATGGATGGCCGTACGATTGCTATCGATCATCCCCGTGAGCTAGCACATGGTAGTCCCTGGGGGTTAATCTGGAAGGGTAAGCTGGTCGATGTGCATCTCACCTGGATGTGGCTTTTCGTAGGCCATTTTACGTAGCTACGTTCAGCCTTTGGGGTCGTTCAGGGGTAAAGGGGGGCTGAGAGTGGTGGTGTGGGACTGCTGCAAGGTGCAATAACAAAGAGGCGTCCAGTAGCGCAAGCTGCGGAGAAAGGAGATTGGATACGCGGTCGAGGCTGTCGCCCTTCAGAAAAAGAAAGCGTTCAACGGAGTGGTGACGGACAGTGACCTAGCGTAGGGGACTAATAATGGCATCTATTCTCGATTGGGGGCTCTGATCACATAACTCGAAGATCCCACTGCCGATCTGAGCTCTGAAACCCTGCCTTAGCAGTAGCCTGCAGTGTGATGGGCCCCACGCCTGTGCCCTCGAGGTGAGCGTAATCGCTCCCACGAGAGCTCATGTCACAATTAGTTCCCCACGGACAAGGGGCGGCGAGCTGGATGCTAGTTCGCGTAGTGCAAATTAGCTGTTCTGCATTCCCAGGAACGATGCGATGTGATGTCCCGATGGATGTGCATGTGTGGAGTGAGGGAGCACCCGAACAGAGCAGAGGAGGAGAGCTCAACTTAGCTCGTCGCCATCCGTCGTCACCCGTCAAAAATCCTTCCCCTCTCTCTTCCTCTCCCATTGTTCACACACTCTGTTATTCTGCTTGTTTGCCTATACGCTCTTTCTGGTTGACCCTGATCTGTTTTCGTGTTTTGTGGTATATCGTAGTCCTTCCTCCGCTCCAGTCTCGTCACTCCCTTGGTTGCAGCTCGATCCTTCTGGCACCGACACAAAACGCCTCCCAGCCATCCACTCTGCTGGCCAGCCTCTCGGCTCATACACTGAGTATTCTGCTAGGCTTGAACGAAGGATCATTGGAGATTAATCATACGACCGGGCCAACGCAATTGTCCAAAGGGAGCTTGGGATCTCTGATTGTTTTTGGCATTGTACTCAAACCTGGAGTGGCTGGTCACACAGGCTGTAAGTCAGACCAGATCTTGAACCGTCTGGAACGTTTCCGCCGCCGACCGTTCCTGTCTTACTGACCTCAAGATGGGCAGAGCTCAGAGACAGCCTACATGGACGTGCTGATATGGTCGTCAGAGACATCGCTGCACCACTCATGACGTCTACACAACCCCGGCTGCGGAGCCTGTCACTCGGCGAGAATGGCATAAACGGGCCTCCGCAGCCGGCTCGATTCTACTTCGAAGCACCCCAGAGAGCCGCGAGCAGCAGGGCTAAGCGATCGACGGTACCTCGAAGGACATCCACCCCAGCCGGCCTCAACCACCACGCCCTCGGGAAGGACGTGGATCAGGACCTCGAGTCGGCTTTCCGCGACATCGCGCGTGAACAAGTTGACCGGGAGAGTCTGAGGGAGCTCGCTCAGTTTTTGCGCAACACCGGCCCTCCCGCGGCCACTAATACCCCCTTGGTGCAGGATTGTTTTGGTCGCAACGGGCCCGGGGAGAACCGAAGATGGTCCATACGGTCTTTGAGGGCAGGCAACCGAGGGGAGCAAGATGCAGCAGCGCCCTGTTTCACTCAATCTGGGCGACAGGGCCACGAGGCGGACAACTGCGGCTGGGCACTCGTACTTTGCGATTTCTGTTCCCCCACCGCCCGCGGCGCCCACTGTCTCGGATCGACGAGCATCCCTTCAGTCTCGCCTGTCAGCCATCCACAGGTCGCACCTTGTCTCGCGCTTGAGCGCCATCGATACCGAGTCCCTGGCCCCCAGGTCGTCGTACGATCTCCACAGCCCCAAGAGCCATACGAGCTCCAACACGCAGAGATTTCTCGACCGAAACACGACCAAGGCAGGCGACGTTGCGGCGGTTGTATCAAGGCACCCGAACCAACAAGACCCTAACTCTTTCCGATTATCAATCAAGGTTACTACTGCGGACCGTGGCGTGAAGTCGTTTATGAGGCTTGTGGACGAGTGGCTTGAGATCCAGCATGGCGAGGCGGTATCCCCGAACAGCAAACCTGCCTCAGTGAATGGCTCCAACCACCAGGCGGGCGATTCAGGCGTGGTCGTTCTCAGCGCTCTCGGCCCAAGCAGCCCTCCTGCTCCCAAGATCGAAGTCCGGCCCTCGCCCTCGCCCACGGAAGAAAGGCAAGCGCCTCCTCTAGAACTTCCGGCCACACCGCCAATCAACGCAAAGAAAATGAGCTTCCCAGATGCTGGAAGCGTTCTCCACGGTGGTCCCAAGGGCACTGATGCGTCGTCTACTACGTCGCCGAAATCGCCTGAAAGTGGCAAGCTCTCTGCTTTTCCCAGCACGAGGTCATCGAAGAAGACGTCGCCAAAGTCGTCCAAACAACCCAAGAAACCAGGTAACATCATGGTCAAGTCCATGTTGGAGGTGCCGCAAGGACCGAATTTATTCCCCGAGTCTCCTGGATTTCCGAACATGCTGGCAGCAATGTCATTCCCATCGCCACCCGAAAGCATTCGATCACACTCCGCGTCCAACAGCATCTCATCAACGGGCCCAACAACGCCCCCATCTCTGGGCCCTTCGTCGAGACATCCTCTCCCTCAATCTAACCTGGATCAACGGCTTATGCAGCCTGAGCGGCCGCCGCTGAGACAATGCAAGTCTGAGAGTGCCACACACCCGTTGTACATGTCAACACATCGTCTATCTAGCGGCAGAAGCCTGGAGGATGAAGCATCATTCCCCCTTATTCATGTCTCCGGCAGCATGTCGGCTCTGGATGCAAATAGAACACCGTCATCAAAGAAGGACAGAAGGTCATCACAAGAGTCCGTGGACCTGATTGATTCTGACCCTCACCGGCAATCAACGGTCAGCACAGTAGACTCCTCCTTGCCGTCTGCAGTCATGAGTGACAACCATCGACACTCAATGGGAAGCGTCACCTCGGCCACGAGTGGTATGACTGAAAGGACCGAAGTGACGGAGAAGATCGGCAAAGGGTCAAACAGAGATTCCATCGAATCGTTCAGCGAGACTAGGCTTCCATTCCGTTCAAAGAGGTCCAGTATGACTGGCTCCTTGCGCTCCTTTTCCTCCGCTGGGACGAGCGCGACAGCAACTAGTCTTGCCGAGAGAAGAATGGCAAGGAGAAACAAGGTCCGTGAGAAGCTACAAAGAGATCTCGAAGCAACCAAGCCAAATCTCACGGTGCCCCATGACAACATGGTTGATATAGTAGACTCACCTGTTCTTGGCTGGTTCCCTCACCACGCACCCCCTCGTAAAGGCCTACAGCCCCCTTCACCCCTTGCACAGCAATCCTCTAACTCAACGGAGGTTTCCAAGGCAGCCAACGGAAACGTGCCGGGCCACAAGCTCCGGAGATCGTCGATACAAAACATTGAGCAGCTGATTCCGGAGACTGTCCAGGAAGCAAACTCGGCCAAAACACCACCTTGGACTTTTACATCAATCATGGTGGAGACGACAGAGCCTGATTTCGATAATGAGCTCGAGCCTGTGCCTGAGGATGCTCCCGCGCCTCCTATTACAGCGTTGAGCATAACCCCGATCATGGTAGTTGCAAGTATCGAGTCGCGGTCACCAACATCCTCTCTCCGTCCATTATCCCTATTATCTACCGGATCGTCACCTCCGAGCCTCCCTCCACGGTCTAATCTCCGGCCAGAAAAGCCCAACATCCGCCAACGCCCTCTTCCGATCCGGGTCTCAAAGAACCCACTCGACTTGACCGTCAACACGAAGACGGCCTCATCCAAACGAAACAGCATCTCGAATATCTCGACTATTTTCACTTCCCCGCCCCCGAGCGACTCCCAGCCTTCTCCCAGGAACAGCGCGCCCTCTCTGGGCATCGAGGAGAGCCCCGAGTCTTCCACCCGAACGTCGTCCTCAACCTCACAGAACAAAGAGACCCAGTGGCTCACAGCACACCAAAAACAGACGGCGCATGATTGGCGCCTTGCGGCACTTAAGGAGAGAATGCGAAGAGAGCTCGACGTATCCATGGATGAGGATGATGGAGAGGACGATGCCCACTCGGACGGGGAAAAGAGGCGGATCCGCGAAAGGCACACCAGCAAGACGCTCAAGGTCCTCAACTCAAATGCGCGAAAGAACACGGCGAACAGAGCCTTGAGCAATGCAAGCGATGGCGACAAGACGCCCACGTCGGAAGTCAGCGTCGATGGGGAAGCTGTTATCTCCTCCCACAACAGCGTGGAGAAGCAGCTGTTGCGCGCCATTGTTCCTCTGCTCGAGAGCATGGACAGCACCCTGAAGGAGATGCAGAGGGAGAATGTCAACCGCGAGCTGTCCAAGAAGTTCATGGACTCGGCGCTGGATATTGCTCATCCTCTAGTGGAGAGCACTAAGCGAGAACCATCGGACATCTGAAGGGGGATGAGAAAGTCTGGTGTTTTCACTCTTTGAGTTTACTAAGAACTCTTTCCTGATGTATTTGATGACTTAGCCTGGCATTTAGTGTTTAATTAATTTCCTTTTCTACCTCTTTTCCTCTTTTAGGACGGAACTGATGACTGGTATTACTTGGGAGAGCTTGGAGCAATCTATCATACGATTCAATGTACTAATTTTATTAAGACGTTCGTTGACCCTTTTCCTTTGTATTAGATTGTTCTAAGAGGACGTAGAGGATCTCGTTTCCGGCTCATAGAACTAGGGTTGTAGCAATGTTTCTCGCCCTAATACCCCTATATATTTATATGATAGTAGACTGTCTTGTTGGTAGCCAAAGGGTCATTGGCCACGCTGAGCCTTCATGACTGAAGGGAGAACCTACCTCTATAAGACAGATTTCACACATCTCTTTCATCTACGACCATACCTGCCAGACAGCACTGGATCCCGTTTGCTCTCCGCACGTTAAGCTGGCAAGGGGCCGATTAGTAGTTGGGTCGGTGACGACCAGCGAATACCGGCTGTTGTAGGTCATATCTTTTACTTTTTTGTCCTAAAGGGTATCTCTTATTTTAAATCTTCTGTTTTTGCCAAGTTCGCTTCGGGATGTCTCTATTGCTGTGTCGGTGGGGAATATAACGTGTACGTGATGTAGGCTCTGTAGCCTGTCTATTGAAACGTATTTCCACTTAAAATCTCTTGTTCAAGTAGAGAGTCTAGGTTTTCAACACTATTCAAAGCTCCTTTGGAAGCTAGGCCGAAGGAATTGACAGAAAATCACATATAAGGCATCGTCGAATCAGTCGCGCCATGTTTCATCCTTATATGTCGTCGTAGGTTATCCTTCCTCGTCAAGCCTTTCTTACAAAACGGGCAGAAATGCGAATGTTTCTCGTCTTGCTTATTCTTATGGGTTGTGATATGTCTCCTCATCTCGGATTGAGACGAAGCTCTCCGTTCGCAGAACGGGCATTGGACTGGTTTGAAGTGAGCACGTAAGTGTTTCCTACCAGATATTGTTAGCCTGAAAGAAATTTGTAAAAGTTAGACACCGGGGGCTCTTTACCTGCTACTTCCTTCTGAAGGGAAGGATCGGTTGCAAAGCTCAGCAGGACAGTGCTCGCCGGTACAGCGCTCCCACGTGCACGTGTTTCCTTTGCATCTGGGCACCCTGCAGTAATACCGGCGATTCATGAATAAGGTCGAGTGAGCTAATGGTGGAAGCTCCCACTCATAAAATTCATGCGATTGGGAAGAGTTGTCACTCTCACCAGCTTCGGACTGCTCTTTGCCCCTCGCCTGGCATGGATGATTGGTATGGTCCTCTCCTCCTGGGTGGACTGTGAGGTTGGCTCGCCGTTCGAGTTCATGTTCGCCCAGCTGCCAGTGCATTGCTTCGGCAGCCCGCCATCCGACACCCAGCTCGTTTCCTATTTGCTTCCACATCTCCCCTTTCAACCTAGCAGAAGTTAGAGTCTTGTGGTTGAGTAATATCTTTGTCGCGAGGGAAACCCACACACGTACCTGTGATATACCACCGAGAATTGGGTTTTGGCTCTCTCTGATGTTTGCAGATCCTGATGGTGCTTGTAATACTCTGAGCAGCTGAACGGACTTCTCCCTGGTATCTGTTCGGCAATCTCATCCCATCCAGCCCCTCGGCCTCGTAGCTTGAGAATGAACCTGTCTTCTACAGACCGTCTGTCTGCCCAGTACTCGTAGTAGTCGCGACAATGGCTTTCAGATCTTCCTGGCAGCCGTTCTGAAATCACACGCCAATCGATTCCTCGTTCCCGAGACGTAAATATGAAATCCTCCTCACTTTCTGTCCAGCGAGCACTCATGATACCCGCCCTCTAGGAAAGGCATACGGCAGTGGAGGCTCCTGCGGCAGATCCAGGAGTTGATGGAACAGGTTCGCTGTCCTGAGTCGTAAATTTAAACCTAGGCCCCTGCCCGCCAATACTTTAAGCTCTGACGGGGGGCGGGGGCTTGCGAACAAGGACTAGTCTTCGTCGTCTGATATGACATGGATGGTGGGTTTTCACTAGGTTGGCTCCTACATGAGGATCTGTACTTGTTTCGCGTGCGCTGAGAGGATCAGCGGCCATCCGTAGCCTGTGAAGGAATGTTTAATGGGGTGGCAAATCTCGCACTACTGGCTCAGAAGAGTCGAGAGGGGTTGAGGGGTGTGTTGGTTTGTGCAGCAGCTGATAGGATGCGATAGCCGGTTTGGTTTCATTATACCTACGTAGGAGTTGATCGATCACCTGACTCACCGATCGATGGCAGACTGCGGTAGAACGAATAATGCATATGCCGGGGTTGCATTACCTGTGAACTGCCGTTGCTCTGTGGCCACATTCTCTGACAAGGTACCTGGGGGTTTTCTATATTGGAACGTGGGTCCTTAAAGACCGAACATTCTCCTGGGTTCGGGGAATCGAAGGAATCATCTTGAATTAGTCCATGACATTGCTTTCGCCTTAATCAAAGCACAGTCCGATTGCTCTGTTCTCGTACTTCTTATGGATGGCATAATCCTATGCTAGTTGAAGTCGAAGGGGTCTCTCGATTCTGCCCTATCGTTTTCTCCGGACTACCTGCACTTCTAAGAAGATCGTATATCCGGCACTGCGTAATAGTGATCCATGCTAAGCGGCACTAGGTTTGATTCCTCCCTCACCTAAGTCTTGGTATCCCTCTGTCCAAGCTTATGGGTCGCTTGTGGTGGATCTCCGGATGGTGACCCCTGCTTCGGCCGCCCCTTGCGCGGCAATAAAATTAAACCTACAGCTGACATGAGACCGAAGCTCTCTCCTGGTCTTCGCTTAGGTCGAGTTATTCCTTAGCGATGGAGCTATTGAGACTCGGTAGTTTGAGATTTAGGTACACGTGGCTAAGATTAGGTCTAGCCTGATGAGCCGAGGCATGTGAAGGGGAAACCCGCATGCTTATAACCGTCATGCCCATCTACGCTTACCTCGCCTACTGTATACGGATAGACGGGACCGAGAGGGCTTCCTCTTGACCGTCCGCACCTGAAAGTATGCCGTAAGATTTCCTTCGGCAAAAAAGCAACGGCTGTGGGCCGAAGTTGGGGCTCGGGTTGCGGCCTTGGGGCTGGGAGAATGTTAGCACGAGGCGATTTGACTTTCTTGCGAGTTTGCTTAGTGACCAAGTATCTGAATGCAACTTGAATACGACGCCTAGTTACTTCTTAGTTATGAAACTGGCCTATATACATAGCTGACGGACAAGAAGTTTTTTTGGTATGGAGACGAGCAGTTTTACGGACCGGAAGATCTAGAGACGTAATTATGATCTTCTGCTGCATTTAACCCTTAGATAGCTGAGAGCCCTGTATTTGTCAACGGTCGGGATTAATAAATACCCACTGTTGAATCCAATTTCTTTATTCTAGCATGATAAGAGTGGTGGCGCATTGTATTCGGGCTCGAAGAGCATAATAGGTGTTTTCCTCAGTCACAAATGGGTAAATGAAAGGGTGCGGGTCGTCAGATCATCCTTTCATACATTCCGATAATTGCTTCTAAAGTCATTCCAGCATTCAAAGTATGGAAACGGAATTTGTATTCCAAGACAGTGATATAGATTATTGATGAGTAACGGTGTCTAGTCTAACTACTAACTCGCCGTGCAAGTGTAATATCAGTCGAATACATCGCCATATTACAGCGAAATTGCATGAGTTGAATGTGGCAGTAGAACCTTTTGGTAATAACCTCGTGTCACAGATGTCACCTTGTGGAGAGGCCGAGGGCAGGCTTGTATCGCAAACAGTTTCCCCCCTAAAAGCTCGTACTCATCCAATCAAGGAATGCGTTAGTTGCCCCAGATTCATCGATAATCTGGACCATGTTCGGCAGTCTGCTCTTGTCGACATTATTCATCTACCATTTATTCGAGTATTCAGGAATTATTTGGAGTTCCGGTCCCGGTCATGGCGCCAGCCTGTAACGTAACACCCAAGGGGATTGTCATCTGTTCGCTAATCGTTCGTAATGCAACCAAAGGTGGCATTTCAGAAGCCGTATGTTTCGCGGAATGATACTGCGTTGGGTATTTTTGTGAATTATTGCCTATTCTGGTAAAAAACACTATAAATTGGATTGGCATGATTCATATCCCTGTTCCGGAGGGTGCGTCAGCTTATGCCCAGACACGAAACCCTAAGCGCCATGACAAAGGAGCCCCAGCACTCATTAGCTTGAGTGGGACTTGTGTACAATTCCTCTAATACCGGGTAGTGACATCTGCCGACTGGTAGGGTATGAGAATCTCAACTGCCGTATTTCGATTTTGTCATGGATCGATCAACTAGTGAAGCGACCGTAGAATGCTTCAGTGTTGCAACGTAAGCAATTCTCCTTCGGTTGCGTCTAATGACTAGACGTTGCCATAAAATTAGTGCCATTACCTGTCTGATGCTTGATTAGTATCTAGATCCTGGTGAGAGTTTGAGTATAAAGTAAATAACAATAGAAGATGCCAAACCCGAAGTCTCAACACAATGGGAGGCGAGACATTTAGCCTTCGCATTGCTGGTTGCGAGAAGAAGACTAGCGACTGAATCTTCGTTAGCATTTTCGGAAGAGGTAGTCCTGTGGATTCTCAGAGAATTCTAAGAAATCATCTATCCGTTGGTTATAGGAGGCTTCGGTCTGATTGAGCCTGCCCAAGATAAAATTCAATACCTTCAAGCACCAACTATTACCGAATTGGGCCAGAGAACGGTGTTAGCACTGAAGCCGGTGGAAACAAGTAAGGCTGACTCCCCGACTTCAATCAATATGGGCTCCCCCAACTGCGTGGGGAATGGTAAACGATTTATGAATAGATTCTAGACTTATGAGGTTCTCACGCAAATGCAGTGCTAGCTAATAAAAAGACCTTTTGATTGGATACTTCGCCTGGGGAGGCAAGATATTGATAAAGCTTGATCTCTGTTTTCTGCTCCATGCCCACATCCGTTACCTCCTCCCTCAATCACTCGAAGAACTGACCAATGTGCATTCATCCAGGGGTTTCAGCCCCAGGGTGTAATCATATATCGATTATGGCTCAAGATCGTACCGCTACGTTTGGTCAAGGGAACATGATTAACGGAACAAGTTTATAATGCCGAGTCTGGGATATTCCGATAAAAAATGAATTCGGCTGGAGTACTGTTACAAGCCTATCTATAATTTGATCGAGGTGACTGTATTTTGGAACTTCTCACCGCTATTATAGGGAGGATATTCAGTGAATCTGAACAACTGTTATTTTGTAGGAATCATGCATCCAATCATTGGTGGATGATCAAATTGGGCCAAACAGGGCATGTCTTACATCCCCGCCTCCCTTTCTGCCCAATGCTGCCGTCCTCCAAAATTGACAACGTCATCTTTACCAGAAAAGAACCGGAGTCGGGTGAAGACGCAATAGAGAAACAAATAAACGTGGAATTACTCGAGAACACCTGACGCAAACTATCTCCCCGTACTGGAACATGTCTGCCGTGCATGACACAACAGGCACTGGTAAGGGGTCGAGCCAAGAACTCGAAGCCCTTCCAGCCGACGTGCTTCTGGCAGTACTCTCTGCGTCTCACAATACAGGCGATTTGTACTCGCTCGTGCGCTCTTCCAGACCAGTATACGAGGTGTTTCGATCTGCAAAGCGTACTGTCCTGATAAGCATTGTGGCTAGGGACCTGGGGTGGTCTGGTCTACGGACCGCCACCGCCGCGACTTTGATAACTGCCGCAACGTTTCGACGTGGCGCCCGGTACGAAGGAGATGCAAAACCCGCCATCAAGCTTTACGAGTCAATCGTCCACGATCCTCGTGGGCTATCATTCGCAAGGGGCATGTCAGAGGCCGAAGTAGCAAAGCTCGTGAGAATAAACCGTGGTGTGCAGTTCCTCGTGGATCAGTACGCCGCAACCAGGATTCTAAGACTGCGTGAGATACACCATGATGCTGGACGGGAGTTGAACTCCCGAGAACGGCAGCGGCTTGCGCACGCTTTCCTCCGACATCAAGTTCTAGCATCTATCAGTCGCTCGGAGTAATGACGCAGGGAACAGTTGTTTACGAACATTTATTCGACCTCTTTCGGCCCTGGGAGATTCAGCAAATCACTGATGCCCATAGCTTCCTGCGTGTGATGGCGTCATTTGTGTTCCCCTCTTGTGAGCGAATCCCGCGAAGCTTGTGGGGAGTCTACCTGACCGGGCGAGAGTGGTGGAGAGACTCGGACGAGCAAGAGGCGATGGGTGATCTGGGTGTGATGCGTGCGAGGTTCCTTGAGAAGCTTGGACATAAACCATGGCAGATCTGGAGATGGAAATGGACATATCCCAAAGCGAGCGGGAAGCAAGGCGTAATATGATGCCTGCGAGTTACAACTTCCTTGCCGCTGGGTCAGTGCCACAGACAAGCTCTAATCAAGTTGCCGAGCAGGATTGGAGCCTTCGGGGCGAGATCTACCAACGAGAGGACGCTCTGACGGGCTTATTTGTAGTCGAAGACGACGATGATGGCGACCAATCGGCTCCATTTGGATGGATTGATGGGCACCGTGGTGGAATCGATTGTCAGCGACGGGGGGAGATCTGTTCCGAGAAACACTACCTCAAGGACAGGAAAATCTGACCGCACTTCAGATGAACTGGGCTCGACTGGTTGTTCGCCAGTGGCGGTGGTTGGGTTTCATGTTCTGGGACAAGGAGCGGATAGAGTTACTCAAATCGAAGCTACCAAAGTATGCAACCGGTTGGCTTACGAGGCCTCCGGCATGTGACGACAATTTGTCGTTTGAGGGTTTTTGAATAATCTGCAACTTCTATCTGGCTATGTGCTCTTTCTAGGAAGCACATCAGAAAAGCCAGGTTAGCAGGCTTGGAAGATCTGTAATAAGTTGCCATTTTTAAGACCAAGACTAGACATTAAGAGAGGAAACTATGACTTTGGAAGACGCAAGAGGAAAAAGAGGAGAGCCGCATAGAACTATTTATGGGGTTTGCCAAATTCCGCCCTATTCAAAGGGCGGAATCTGGGAATCAAAACCGTCAGTGATTATCCCTACCCCGTCCTCCAACAAGTTGCGGAATGTAGCGTTTGGTTTTGGTTCTTCCCCCGAGAAGGGGTTTGGCCCGTTCTCATAGATGAATGCATGTACCTCCTCATCAATGCATATTGATTTCCCAAAAACTGGCGCAAGGGATACCTCAACTCCATGGATGCTGATCTTTATCTGAATCTTTCTTTCCCTATTTTGCCAACCCATCCCATCTCTCATTTGTTCAAGTGTTCCCCGATAGCTTCCCTGGGAGAAATTGAGATAGCTTAATTCAAGCGTTTCTAGCTCTTCAGGCAATTCATTAAGAAAAGCTACTAGATCGCTCTCTTCAACCCAGAAGCACCCGAGTGTCAAGTGCTGGAGTCGCGCAGAACAACTTTTGGGAATCATGCTTCTGAGCGGCACTGGACTTGTTGGACGGTAAGTCCCGAATCCCGGGGCCCAGCCCTCGCTGGTCGAAAGACTGAGATGCCTCAAATCTCGAGCGCCAGAAAGTGCACGCCACAAAAGACCATTGTTCATATTACCCCATTGGCCCGAAACGTCTGCGTCAGAAAAGTCCTCGGTAAGGCCGGAGAGATCGAGCTTCAAGCTTGCGAAGTCTTTTCTCGCAAGAAGCGCCTCAAACTGCTTGAAGATTCTGGTCTCGGTCTTGAGGAAACTGACATCTATTCCGGAATCTTCCAGATGAGCATCGATGGATAGTTCTGTAACTCTTCCGCCGTCAAGATTCTCTGACAAAGCTTCGATAACAGAACAAAACCCATTCCAACCTTCTTTTGAAGTGGCCCAGTTGTGGTAAGTTCTAACATCCTCACAGCGCCTGAGCCATCCATGAGGGATTGGATACTGGAACAGCCGGGGAAACTGCCTAATCATTGGCGTATGGTACAGTGGATTGAACAGCCGACCGTGTGTAGCGGCCGTGACGGTGATCTTCCGAAGCGCGGGGAATTGTGCGAGGCCAAAATGCAACGCCTCCACGTATGATTCGTCGTCGAGAACTTCTTCCTGGTCCCTGAGGAGTTGGAAGTAGTAGGGCAGCGTCATCTCCCAGTTGTACGTTCTCAGCTTCTGCCAGGTCAAATCTTGCGAGAGATAATCTTCCAATTTGTGTCGGCGCTCATCTTCACTCGCCTCAATGAGAGCCTCCAAGTCGTATCTGCAAGCTTGACGGATCCAACGAGGCGGTGGGCCTTTAGCACACTGCTCCTCGAGCACTTTGCTCGGACCTAGCCACATGCCGCCGTGCCACAGAGTGTCGGTTGCGGGGAGGAGGGCATCGTCGTAGATGATCTCAACGACTTGAGTGCGGAAGACGCTGTGGTTTGCTACTGCTAGAAATACTTCGATGTTCCTCGAGTTCGCGGACAGGAAGACGCGGTGGAAATCCAGGCGCGCTGCGGTGGCGAAGAACGAGGACGTGAGACGCAGGTTCTTGATGTCGCTATTGGGCAGATGTCCGCATATCAGATGAAGCACCTCTATTGGGAGAGCGGAGTGAATCGGCCTGGCCGTGGAAGAGGCTGCGAGTTGCGGTGTGAGCTGTGAGTCCATCTTCGCGTGAGCCATCGATGTGAATGAAGCAAAGTCAATTACGAGCCGGAGGACTTCACACAATGTCTGACTTCTTTCCTCTTGCCTCTGCTTCTGGTTGGCTGCTGCTCTTCATGCGGGGTCTCGGATGATCCACCAATATCACCCGATTTCACCCAGTTCATGATGTAACGGTGGGAGTAACATCACAATGGGATCATGGCAATGACAAACGTAATTTCTCAAAATGCTACTCCTGCTACTTTTACACAGGCGAGTTCCGGGCTTTGAGTTGACGTTGGTAAAATGATAAACAACTGACTAGAATGCCTTCTAGCCGAAAGATCGACCCTGGCCTCAACAGGAGCAGGGATCTCCGGCTGAATTGGTGATGGAGCGGTCATATTTCCATTCAAATTCATAACAATGCTCTCAAATTCATTTAGGGAAAAAAGACACTCCATTCAATTCATCCGGCTGCCTTTATTCTGAGATGTCTCATGTTCGTACTTCCAACTCGGCAGTGCATATTGGCAAGTCAATTTTGGCATGCTACAGTATTGATTCACGCAATTGCAATGGAAATCTGAAAAGAACTCGGACTAATAGGCTCAATGAAAGCAACACGCAGCGAAAACCTGATTACCACCCTGCATGTAGCATCTAAGCCCGTCGTATCGCAGCGTACCGCCCACAAGAACAACCACTCGCTTACCATCACACGCCCGAAATTCCCTCAGGAGTTCTGTGATTCCACCCACGAGCGGCAATGGTCTGCCAAGCTCTGCTCCAGGGGGCGGTATGTTATCCCCAGCTCATTGATGCTCCGGGAAACATCCATAAAGAAATGAATGCCCAAATTTTCATCAACATACCTCCTTGACATCCCAAGCAACCCGCCAACAGTACGCAGGAAAAACCCAGGTACGGTCCACTTGGGGAGTTTCCAGGGACTTGGATGGACAGGACGCAGCATGTCAGCCATCTCCAGCCACGGCACGGTCCGTTCGCTTGCTATCAGATACCTGCCGTGGGCTTCTTCTCGCTCTAGAGCCCTCACATGCGCCAGAGCCACATCGCGCACATCGACCGGAGGGAAGGGCAAGTCAGGCGTGCCCATCATGAGGGTCCCGTTCATTAACATGCCCAAAGCATTCAAACTACCAGAGCTCGAATCCGGCGTAAGATTGGGGCCTATCACGACACCAGGTAGGATTGTGACCAATTTCCAGCGACTCTGAGCTTCTGCCATCTTCCAAGCCTCACGCTCTGCCATGGTCTTGCTGTAGGCGTAGGGCAACCAGTCTATAGTGGCTGTTTCATTCCAGTGGCTTTCACGGACGGTTTTGTCCTCGTGTGCCTGTATGATGTCAAGGTTTGACCCACGGGCGGCAGCCTCTATTGATTCCACACGTCAGTCAGGTCTGTTGTCAAGATCAGGGAGGAAAACATAGTCCGAAGGCAAACCCGAAATGGCACATACCAGAAGAAGTGATAACGACGCGCAGCACGGTAGGAGTTTGATTGACACTCTCTAGCACGTTGCGTGTGCCTTCGAGAGCCGGCTTGAGGAGTTGACTTTCTGGCTCCTTGACCTCTTCAGGCAAGGGACAAGGCGAAGCCGTGTGGACCACAGCTGTACATCCCTCCATCGCTTTATTGAATGATCCGGGTTGCAGCAAATCAGCCTCGAATAGCTCCAATGTGCCCTTGGCGCCCTCCTTCTCTGCCAAGGCCCTGATCGGGTTGACCTTTTTCTCATTATTCAAGTTGCGCACCGTGCCGTGCACATCCCACCCGCTCTGCAGAAGGGCGTCGACAATGTGCGCGGCGATGAAGCCACTGGCTCCAGTGACGAGGACTTTGCGACTCATGATGGTGGGGTCGGTGGTGATGGGAAGGTTTTGGTGTTGTGTCCCTTGGCTGGTTGGCCAGGTGTCATGTTATATTCATCTTAAATGACACCTAAACAACACCCCGTGACAAGCCTTGTACTGATACCATATCTCATTTTGTAAAGCCATCTCTATTGGCTGAAATAATTCGAAAGACAGTCAGCCCTAGACCCGTTTGGCAGCTTGTGGAGAGCCATCTTCGTGTACCCACAGACGGAGGCTTATACATCCTGGCAGTGCAAAACCGTAACAGCGATCCCTGCACCTCCCGAGCTGAAGAGTGAGGCAGATGTTGGTGAGGCGTATAGAGGCGGGGCAATAGAGAGTGGTTCGGCCACCCAAGCCTCAAGAGCTGTGACAAAACACCACACCTTTCCGAGCGGCGTACTACCCTTCAGGCCACGTGCTTTAACTCGCCAACGTATATACACTGAATTGGAAGTTGGACAAACCTTCAAAAGATGGACTTCGACAAAATTGAGGGCATGGATATTGCCGACCTGCTCCAGATGTATACCTCTGCGCATGTGCAGTTTGCCGAGGCTCTCGCGAATGACAGCATTCCGTTCGAGATTGAGATCGTCACGAGATCCGTCATAGCTGAAGCCTCCATCAAACTCGGCGTCTATCTATCACGACAGCCGCTGTTGGAAGATGCGGTCCAGCACTTGGATGCGATCTTGCGCCGTATCCCGCAGGACTCCCCAAATCGCGTCTGGGTCCTGAACAAACTCTGTGAGGCCGAGTACGAGCTCTACTGCCTCACTGGCTCCCAACAGCCGCTCGACAACTCGGTCACATGTGGACGTCAAGCCAATGACCTGTCGGCTGCGACTGGCGGCGAAGAAAGTCTGGATCTTCATGTTGAGATTCTGACCAACCTAGCCCACTCCCTGGTCCAACGGTTCGAGTTGAGGAAGAACCCCCCGATCTGGAGGACTCCATTCTCTGCAAGAGGGAGATCTTGCGGAGGATACACAAGGATTGCAAGGATTCCGAGCGATATCTAACGACGATTAACAATCTTGCTTCATCCTTGCGCTTGCGCTATCTGTGCACACTGGATGAAGAAAATGAACGAGAGGCTAATGACCTCTTTCGAGAGCTGCTGTCGTCAGCCGAACCTGGAACAAAGTTACATGGAATGGCCATTGGCCAGCTGGGAGCCTCGGCTGCGATGAAATTTAGGGTTGAGAAAAACCCGGAAGTATTGGATGAAGCAATCTCCAACTGCAATACTGGTCTGTCAGTCAACGTCCCAGGACAAGATGGGTGGATTGAGATGCTTTCACTTCTCGTGGAACTGTGCACGGAAAAGTTCAACTACACTGGCAATCTGGAAGACATGGAAACACTTGTCGACAACTCTTGTCGCTTCTTCGATTCTATACCGACTAGCCACCACAAGAAGGGAGAACAACTTTTGGAACATCTCAAGAGATTACGGGAGTGCGCATTCACAGTCAGAGACGTGGATATATTGAAAAACATCATTGATAAAGGGCGCATTGCTTTCGAGAGCATGCCAATGGATTATCCAGATAAGGCACGGTCGCAGCTTGAATACTCGCATATCCTGGGTCACCAGTACTTTCTGTCTGGCAGCCTGCAGGATCTCAGCTCCTTAGTAGAGTATGCCCTGGTCGTGTCTGACGACTTCAACGAAAGCACCAGAGCCAGCTCAAGCTTGCAAGCCCCAGAGGTCAACGTAGACTGGTATCCCAATTTGGCTAGCAACATTGAAGTGCTGACCGAGGCATCTGCTGAGAATTCTATGCGTCAATTGGCCGAGGAGGAATTGCTTGCGAGATTCAAGTCTTCTTACAACTTTGAGAATCGAAAATACGCATTCATGGCTTTGGATGAGCTCTATGAGTACAACGCCACACGTTTAAGGGTTCTAGCTACAGCGGTGACGAATGGCGCGGATCTGATTAACGAAGAGATTGAAAAGAAAATATCAGAACTCAGCTTAGGATATGATGAGCCCGTGGAAGAAGAAGACGAGACAGAGAAAACCCTACGCGAGATATTCAACATGGTTCCTGGTCAGCGATTGGTCAACATCGATCCCCGAAATGGACACATGGTTTTCGATATTCAGGATTACGTCAAAGCTCAGTTTTTCAATGACGATACTCCTCGTACACCTGACCAACTCCTTGCTAATGACGAAAGGCTGGAGCGAAAGCTATTTAGGAAAGCTGGCTTGGTGGGCAGGCGAACCAATCCTGGCCTGTGCTATTGGTGCCAGTGGCTGTGCAAACTTTTGGACCCAGAAGATGTAGGACTCAACTTCGTTGCTGAAGACTCATGCATCCCTAGCATTGGACACTGGAAGACAATCTTGTTCCGGAAGAGTGAATGCGCGGTCTGTAACTTGGCAGCCTCCTTGATCACGACAACAAAGGGCCAGCTTCATACATACTTTGAGAAAATAGAGGAAGGGGGAAAGCGGATCCGTTACACGCTGGGCCGGCTATCAGATGGCGAGGGCGTCTTAAGAGTGGATGTTGGCCTCTCCTATGCTGGAGAGTTGCGACTGCTAACGCCAAAAAACTTTCGTGACGCTCTTCGACAGGCATGGGAAGATGATAATGACACACCACTTGCATTGGAAACGTTACTGGAAGACACTGATGGGCCCGTCAACAACAATGGGGGACAGCAGATTGATTTTAAACTCATGAGAAGGTGGTTGAAGGATTGTGATCATAATCACGGCCCGATCTGCAACCACCCGCGACCTGGGAACCGGATCAAAACTGAAATCCCCCTCTTTTTCATCGATGTCGTTCAGGAATGCCTAGTAATTGGTACATCCAGTGATCAATACTTTGTACTCAGCTACACATGGGGCAGAGTGAACATGCACATGACGTTGTTGAACAATGTTGAGGAGAGAAAGCGACCAGGGGCTCTATCTTCTGTTCCTTTCCCAAAAACAATCAAGGATGCAATAGATGCGACACGTTCTCTCGGAGAACGACTACTTTGGATCGATGCCATCTGCATCGTGCAAGACGATGCTTCACAGAAGGCGAGGGACATTCCAAACATGGATATCGTGTATGGGAGGGCTCACGCGACTATTGTTGCCCTGCACGGTGATAATGCTGATGCAGGGCTCCCAGGGGTTTCACCTGGAACACGCTCCTGCCAGCAGATCGAGACAATAGATCTGGTTCTCTCCGACGCAGGCGAGGACAACATACCGCAGGAGAAGGGGAATCGAAAGTGCAGGTTCGTCCGGGGCCCTAGCCCGCTCCCCTTGGCCCTGCAGGCATCTACATGGAACACGAGGGGGTGGATCTTGCAGGAGCGGCTTCTATCAAAAAGATGCATCTACTTTTCTACTGATGCCTTTTACTTTGAATGCAATCGGGGAACTTTGGCTGAGGGCGGGGTGAACAAAGAGTACACGTCCTTTTCCGCTGGAGAACTGTTCGATGACCGAGAGGTTCAGCAACGGCCGAAGCAAGATAATCCTATATCCGACTTGGCCTTCATGTATGATCTTGAGGCTAGCCCTCGACTATGGAAAGCCTGGGCGGTGTATAAAGAACTGGTACAGATGTACAGCAAGCGTCAATTCACGTTTAAGCCAGACATCCTCGACGGCTTTGCTGGCATCTTTTCAGTGCTGGACGAGCTGGTTCTGCAAGACTACGTCGAGAGCGCCACAGTGCATGGACTGCCCGAGAGCTTCTTCATCCACGCACTTCTCTGGACGCCTGCTGCCAAGCTGCCACGTAGGGGCCAGAAGCTCCCTGCCGAAACGAGTGGCACGGATATCGGACAGCCAGATCTGAGATTCCCCAGCTGGTCGTGGGCGGGCTGGGACGGCCCGGTGGATTATAGGTTATTTGAGGCGATCAAAGATGCTAGTGACCGGCCTTTGCCACTAGTACGCAAATTCAAGCTGGATGGCCAAGATATCTATCCTGATAAGTGGAAAAAGGTCGTGCAGGCTTGGCTTGAAATTGAAGAGAAAGGTAGAAATGCACTGTCAAACGGAATTATCAAAGAGGGGGATACTCTACAAGCTCTGGGAAACCCTGATCGTGCCAACCAACAAGAATCCAACAGTAAGAGAGAACTTGACTCTTCTAAAAGCATGGAGAGCAAGGAGAAGCTCATTGAGCCTCTGGCAAGGGAGGGGACAGCAGAAGACAACAAACTCACAGAAAACCAACGAGCATGTCTAGAAGGAGAAAATCATAGTCATACTCCTCCTGCCAGTACGATATTGGAAATGACAGCTCCCGTGGTTTCATTTGGTTCCTTTTCATTGTCGTCAAACGAAGAATATCTATGCTTGACGGACCAAGTACACACAAAGGGGCCCCAAAGTGTTCGCCAGATCCTAGATAGGAGCGGTGCACACTGCGGGCTCTGGTGGTCCCAAGGCGGCAACGGATGGACTGAGGATGACTTGTATCTCGGACTCGAGAAGAAGCTAGCTCTAGTCGGTGTCTCTACCCATGAATCCTGCGAGCGTCCACTGCAAGGGCCGGGCAGTGTTCAAGGACCGATCGCGCTCTGGGACAGCGACATGTTCCCTGCAGTTGGCCCGCAGAGCGGCTGGGTAAACGTACTGGTAATTGACCGAGAATCAGGCTACGAGAACGGCGTTTCAACTCGGTGCACTGTAGCCATCATTCATAACATGGCATGGGAGCAGGCGAGGCCTGCGCAAACATTCGTCCGCATCGCATAGCGAACGAGATGGCTGCGAAATAGGATTGAGTCAGTTAGAATGGTCTACTCCCTTTTTAAAACTGTGGTGAGCATGTAGGCCTCTTCTAGAGATTACTTGCAACTGCTATCTCATGTTCGTCGGATATGTAGCCCACCAAAAGGGCTGGTTTTCAGGAGACTATTTATGCTGTACATGCCACTATAAAGTGGCAAGAATGGAATCTCTGAGGCAAGAAAGATGATCAATGGTCTATAGAATAATATGATTACTAGCCTGTAATAAAATATGTGGCTGCCGGATTAAAAACCGCGAATTGCAATGTTTGAGATTCACATTGTGAAACTCACAGAAGGATGTTTGAATGACAGAAACGCTTAGAGAGTAGATAAAAAAAAAACTGCCAATTTATATGAAGCATCTATAGATTCACTATGCGCATCTACTTCTTCCTTTGAAAGCTAAATGCCGCGTCCACGGTTGATGAGTTATTAACCCCCCCGAGGACAAATGCCCATCCTGGAATGTCCTCGTCTTTAATAGGTGGCACGTATACTTTTACGCCCCCAACAGGAACAATAGTAATTAGTCGCAGTGCAGGGAAATGTTGTCCCCTGATAAGTTCAGAGACTCTCTCCGAAACTGGGTCAAATTCAAGGTACGGCACGATCAGTTCCTCCAAGTTCGGTGGTAAAAAGTCGACCATAATTCGTGCCCATTCGGCCAAATCGTCACCCTCATCACTTTCCCTCAGTTCGGATAAGTCAATCTCAAGTTGACGAAGAGCATTCATTTCTCTCAAAGAACCGATGAGGCTGTCGTCCCAAAGTTGCCCGTCCCACATTTCTCCCTCACGGTACTGTGTTGTTCTAAGAGTCAGAGCCTCGAGTTTGGTTCCAAACGTCCTCAGAGAGTGGCCGACCTCGCCAGCGCGGAAACCCCACTCCGGATCATCATGCTGGTAATCCTCCTCACGTCCTCCAAACCGGTCGGCTGCAGTGTAGTTGAAGACTCGAAGATTCGGAAACCGAGTGAAGATATCCTGGATGGAGTGGCCATTGACCATCGAGGAATGCAGAGTCAGCGATGGTAGATCGGATGTTACTTCTGGCCATTGCGTTGCATCATCCTCGCTCAAGTGCCAATAGACTTTCGTAAGACACAATTGCTCCAAGCCTGGCCGTAGCAGCACTGATTCCAGACCAGAAATGCTGGCACACATCTCATCACCAACACCGAGTGACATGCGTTTCAGAGATGGCAGACCGTAGTTACGATATTCCGTCTGAGACTGAGGATCTTCTTCGCCGGCGATTTTGTTGGATCCTGCCAGAAACGACAAGAGATCTGGGGCTGAGTTGCCGGCATCGTAGCAGAGGGCTATATCGATCTCCTGTACTGCAGTTGTCATTGCAAGAACAATTGTTGCAAAGCCAGTATCTGCAACTTCGAGATGGGTTTCTAGCCCATGCTTAAATGCCTTCGGGGCATGTAAAGAGCGGATCACATCTTCCAGCAGCTGCCGATGGCTTGCAAAAGACTCTAGGCCATGGTCGCGCAAAGCCACCCTGCGCACGGCACGAGCTAGTTCAGGTGATTGAAAGAGGCTTCTTACTAGCTTGGGCTCTTGTTTGAGGTGTCGGTAGTCGAAGGAGATCGTGTGGTACAATAGAGGCTGGGCGATTTGACGAAATTGGCGACTGACGAGGCAGAGGGAATAGAGGGGGTTGAGCGAGTGCCGGGAGGCTTCCGATATCGTCGGTGGAACAAAGTTGGAAAACACGCGGGACCAAATCTCTGGAGGAAGCATTGCACCGGTCTATGGAATGGTCTGTTGATTGATGTTTGGTGATACTGATGGGAGCGGGAGAAGTGTGAAGGTGGACGAGGTATCAAATGTGCGAAGGTCCGTGAATTAATTCACGATTTAGCAAGCCCCGCTAGAGTTTAATTGGAAAAGTTCGACCTCCCAGATTAGGTTAATCAGGTGTGAAGAGCGATCCTACGGAAATTGACTTCGTTCTAATGCGACATCGCATAGCATCGATCAAGGCTCGTCTCCTTTATTTACATTTTGCTGCCACTACAGTTGTATATAATCTGCAAAGATGCTGCTTCTTGTGTAAGTAATCTACTAAAGCCCATGATTGCCCCATCTTCGTCTCTGTGAAGGTCTCCAAGAGCAGGGGGTCCTTGAACAGGAAGGACTGACTTAGCTCTTCTAGTTGTTTCGCCTTTGATAAACTGCGAAATACAGCCTTTCCCTTTCAGTTGAGTGGTTTCCCATGGGACGGTTAGTATTGGCATGGAGTTCCAGGTTTGAATCTGGTATTTTACTGGATAATAATCATCTTAGTACAGACCACGACCATTAACATTTGACAAAGGCAAATATCCTGATGTCTCATCCTCGCCTTTATTCCAGCTCCCCAGACATATAGTCATGAACCCCTCGTAGAATTTCAACTGTGGTCTTGATCATCGTTGGAACAAACTGAATTGCATTCCTCCGTCACTCCTCGTGCAGGAATTGCCTAATCCATGCCACGGCAGCGTTCTTCGCGCGAGCCATCGCTTTCCTCTCCCCGTCTTTTGCGTCATTCCCTCTCACGAGAGAGGCGTGCTCCACGCCAGGAAAGTGTTGATAATCAAACGGCAGAGAAGAGGTGTGCAGTGTTTGGAAAGCATGCAGCTTCAATTCAGGCGTGAAAAGAAAGTCGATCTCGGGTGCAAGGATCTGCACCGGCACGCCGACTCGATCAATGTCGGCTTTCGTCAGCATTGACGGGTGTCCAGTTGAGATACAGTCGACGAGCGGAGGCTGATGCTCTTTAGCCCCAAGGCGGAATACCGCCCAGCCGCCATAGCAGTACCCAACAGCAGCAAGCTTTGGGTGTTTAGCTCGAAGCTCGCGTGCACAAGCAAGAACTTCCGGCTCGCGGACTTCGCGAGAGTTTCGTTGCATGAAAGCACCCAGCGCAGGATCAGTCCATCGCTCTTCGGCAAATATTTCGTCCGGCAAACGCTCTCCGCCAAAGAAGTCAGGCACGTAGACCGTGGCGTTGGTCTCTTTAGCATAGTGGTCAGCCAGAAGTCGGATATTTGGGAATTTCCAGCCAAAAAGATCAGCAACGAACAAGATAGCAGCTTGCCCGTTGGTCCCGGAGATGTAGACATCGAGCCCAGCAAGATGGTTAGTACGACCGGTTGGGACCCCATCCCACTGGAAGCCTCTCAGGCAGCATTCCCGGACTGACATGTTGAGATGTAGATGAGGTGTGATGAAGATTCTGAATTTGGTAGATATGAAACCCGATCACCGGAATGATAAGATGGAAAGATTTAGAACGCGCTTGATTTGACGAAAAAGCTTTTCCTTTTGCGTCTCATACGTGAAGAATATGTCGGAATGTTGACTTTGTAGACACTCCCAGGCTACCTAGTTTTATATCTTAAAGATTCGTACCCAAGAACACTTCTCCTTAGAACGGTCCTCAATTGCTCCGCCAAAATGGTATCAATCATACTGTTGTGAGAATGTAGAAAAAGGTACGTGTCAATTAGGCATAAGCCTTTCTGCTTAGAATGGTCTCTTCGGACAATGGTTCCTGAAAAGGAAAGCAATTGCTACCATTCAAGGCATAACAGTGGAGAGAGTCCACCCGTTGATATAGGGCTAGGACAGGGCGGCTGGATTGTAGTCCCGACATTAATAAGCTACACTGAATAGAAGTTTAGTTATTCCGTATGTGGCACATGGGTGTAGTTATGCAAATGATCCTGGGCTGAAGCGCTATCTAACCGGCATTGGCCACGATGTTGACCTTATAAATGAAGACTTAAATGAAGCAGTTAGGTAATAACTGAGAGAAGCTTGTCAGCTGGTAATACACAATAGGCTTCGGCTGAATTAACACACAGCTGAGAATTACCAATCGTCTTCATCATACGATCTCTAGAGTATGTGGTAGCAAGGATTCACCATCCTTCAGCTTAGCATTAGTCTTTCAAATTTGAACCATCCAGATCCGTCATGGCATTGGTTGATCCAAATGTATGATTCCAACCGTCTGCGAACCTCACTCCATGATGGGCTTACGTCTTCCAACACTGCCCGCCACTTATCTCTCAACCACGCATCATCACAATTGAAGACCGATAGCGCCCCCATCATGAGGACCCAAACCATAAGTTCCCGAACATCCGGGTTAGATAAGTCAACCTGAAGGCAAAGGCCTTGCAACCGAATTGCAGCAAAATCATACTGCACTTTCAGGTCGTTGTGAACTTGGAAAACGGAAGCCAGCATTGCTAACAGGACCATTCGCACACACTCGTCAAGGATACCCTCGCACTGATTGTCAACTTCGAAGAGGTCATACTGAGCCGATATCAAGTGTCGGTAGACGTCTTCCTCTGACACGGCCTTGCCACCAGAAGTGAAATTATTCAAGTCAAAGGCAAATTTCTGCAGCCGTTGAAAGACAGTGGTGATCCTGAGGTCTACAAGATGGCTAATAGATCTCTCGTATACAAGGATTGGGGGGATTAGAGCGTAAAATCCTGAAGATTCTGCTTCACAGGTCTCAAGGCGGGGTAGGGGATTGCTGGTGAAGATGACATGGCGTCCAATAGCAAGAGAGAGACACAGATCAATTCTGAGTTAAAGCAGGTACTTTTAGCCAGAGTACGGATCTGCAGGTAAGGGGGTACACATACCGACTCATCCCAACTAATAACTGCAGGACTTGTTCGAAATTCTCGATGCCTCCCCGTAACAAGACGATCCGGTGTAGCCCGGTCGCATGTGAGGCTGTAGCGTGATAGTCATGAGAAACAAAAGACGCAAATGCGAGACAGATAACAGCAGCGATGATTGAATTCTCCATGAACAAGGTGGAATCGGATAATGCCGTGTTTACTTGGCGTATGGCCCGACTTGTGTGAAACATCCTTAGCTGAGAGGGGCCACGCTGTACGACATTTTCAGACACGGCACAGGCAAAAATCATGGAAGAATGGGCATATGTGTCGTCGAGGAAAAACCAGTCGTGCCATGGCGAAGGCCGGGATCGGGGGGTAACAGAGAAGTCACAAATCGTGAAAGCCCGCATTATACAAGGGAGGTCTATGTACATTAGTTTAGGTCCTACCGGAATCTGCCGTTCAAAGTTGGGGACCTCTCACTATTGTAGATGACGGAGAATGAAGCCGCGGTGTCTTCGCTGGTGAAATCTGGGAATGGAAACCATAGCTTGGAGATGATCTGCTTGGACAGCTTCTCCCCAGTTACTCGGACTGTGGGCGGAGAACGGTTACGCTTGTTGCCAGCAGCATCGGTAAATGTAGGTTGAGGGCTGCAGTCCACTGGTGCCCGTATCTCGAAAGAGGACATGTTCTTTTCGGCTGCAGAAGGAAGGCCATACCTCCTATGATCCAAGTTCTTTTTCGTTTCAGGTTTCGTATTCTTCCCTCTCATACAGTAACGACGAACGATCTTGCGTTCTCTACTCTCAAGCTTGCCTCGAACACTCCCCACAAAAATGAAGCTCGAGTCAGACCGCTCCATTGATGTTGATCTGGGAGACGAAAGAGATACAGGACAGTATGTGATTGATAATAAACCGTGGAGTAGCCTTCGAATAGAATACACGTTGGCTCAAACTGGAAGAGGTTAGGGATATTTCGTGTGAAGAGAAAGGGCCTGCAGACAGATTCTGACATTTTTAACTAGGGCCGGATAGAGGTCCCCCCGATTCTCTTGCTTTGTCAGTGGAGCCTTTCCTCAAGGGGGAAACAGTTCTGGTGGATTTGGTTAGCCTTGTCAGACGGATTTAGAGCTCGGAGCAATCATCCCCGGCGCTTCCCTACATGCAAGTATGGTCATTCGATTTCATGCCTGGGCTGAGGAAAGAGAATGTTGTATGGGTTTTTTTGTGGATGCATCTATGCGAGTGGCTAGTGGTGATTCAAGAATACGGAGTTCAAGAAGAATTGCAGCCAACGCCATCAACTATATTCGCATAAGGGTCTGGCCTGCCCATAAAAACGAAATTAAACTTGTCAACGTGATCCTAACAAAGAATATTTCGACCAGGGACAGCATACTGTCCATGACAGGTTCTGCATCCTCCAGTTGCCCATGGGATGATTCCACTGATTGCGAGGTTGGAGATGTTGGATGAGTGTCTGGATTGGTAGAATCAAGTCCAATAATATCTATCGTCGAACCCTTTTCTGTGCGCTCAGCTGGCTTGTCAGTTCCAGGAGGGGCCTCTTGAGTTGGAGGAAGCGAGTCACGTCGTAGTCGTCTCTTTGGAGTTGGGTGATGGCAGTCTTGTCCTTTGCGTCGGCATTGGCTGCACTGTGGAAGGTGGAAGGGTGGTAGAGCACCGAATCTTGCTCTCGCGACATGATGCGAATGCCTTGATGCCTCGTAATCGTCTTGGTCGGAGAGGTTCTATTTGATCTGAAGGAGACGGCTGTGTAAAGGAGCAGTGCAAGCCGAGTCGTTCACAGCTTCCGCATCCTCGGCCAGGCCCATGCCGCCGATCACACCGAACCTGCGAAGCCAATCAGTACTGGGTTGAGTTTCGAGACCAAGAAGTACGCCTGGGCTGCAGTGAGAGAATGGGCTTCCATTTCCTCGAGCGACTTGCCCTTGGTCTCCTTGATAAAGAAGAACACGAAGACAACAAGGGCGTAGTTGAAAATTCCAAACATCAGGAAGGTCTTCCAGCCCAAGTTCTTCACGGCATAAGGCGTTGCCAACGAGAAAACGCAGTTGAAGAGCCATTGAGTGGAAGTTCCAATAGCAATTCCTGCCTCTCGAATGCGGTTAGGGAATATCTCACCCATATAGGCCTAGACAATAAGCAACGGTGTCAGCCAAGGGTACCGAGACGCCAACTTATTCGAATGGTCTTACCCAAGGTACTGGTCCCCACGAGATGTTGTAGCTCATTGCTTCAAGGTAGATCATTGTCAAGGACGCAATCGACGAACTTGTCAGACCCTTTGTTGGATCGGGAGGAAACTTGACAGTAAGAATAGCCACCATGAGCATATACGACCCCATAAGGAAAGCGCCTGCGAAGAGCGAGTCGCGGCGGCCAATTCGTTCAATCATGAAGAGAAGGAAGAAAAGGCAGGAGATGACCTTTACTACGCCGAAAGATCCTGTAATCAGAAGACTATTCTGGCCGCTCCCACTAAAGAGAAAATCTGTGGCGCATCTATAGAACAGTCAGCACATTTCGGAGAGGCAGCTGGACGAAATCCTGTCCTACAACAAGCCATTGACGTGTTTCCAGTAAGTTGAACACCTGTTCTCACAAGTTAGTCGTTTGAATCCTTCAAGGTAGTTGATGAAATGCTCGCACCGATTTGTAGACCAATGATGATGAAGAGACGCATCCGGTTCGTCGGGAGGATCAGCTCTTTCGACTGTGAGAAGGATCCTCTCGAACTGTTCAATGTCTACAACGACCCAGAGTACCGGCAGACTGTAGCGCACATGACTCAGCTTTTAGAGTTGAAGATGTTGCAAATTGGCGATGATCCGGTTCATAAGGCGCTTTCGAGCGCTTGAAGACTCGCCAAGCATTTTTTATCCGAGTAAAATAATAAAAGTTAAAATATGGCCATTATCAAACAACAAATTGAATTGAGATCAACGTCTGTATGCACAAGGTTGATGATGCCGTAGAACGAGGGAGAGAAGATTATGTGACCGGCACAATAAACTTTGGACAAATGAACCTAAGAAGAATACAAACAACATGTCATTCTCACATTAATATAAACTTGTAAGGTTAGTTTTCAGAGGAGAACTACTGCTAAAGACTATTTAGCTGATTACTGATTTACTGAGCATGAAAGGTCATCGATCTGGCTTGGAAAATGCCTAATATCCCTGAGCCACAGTAGCCATGAGAGCACTACTTACGCTTACCTATACTAGCTTATTGTCTAAGTTCTTCTTGAACAATAAAACTACTCTGAGACAGCTTTGACGAGTTGTTCGCTGCAGACTCGCTTCCATTCAGACATGGGATCACTGAGCAAGAGTCCGATGTGAAAACTGCCAATGGCCGGGCCCTTATGAAGAAACTATGCCCCAACCAGCTTATGTAGAAATCCCTCGATTGATGCTCCTCCCGTTCATGCTTGCCTAGAGCAGTATCCATGTCATGGTCTCACAGCCTTCAATGTTGTTTTGAAGCATTTGATAATATTTTTCAGGTAAGAAACCATTTCGGAATTGCGAACTGATTAACATCAATACTTGTAGGAAGCGCTCACTAGATTTATATCAAAGCTGACCGATAGTTTCGGAGCTATCAAAAAAATAGTAGCTTTCAATCAGTGCGCCACGCGCAGAGGAAAACCGGGAGCTGGATTTGATGTATTCTGATAGCGGTGAGCAAGACTATTTGAAAACAACAGAGCAGAACCCTCTTCAAAACCCCGGTTGATAAAGCCGTCGTATAGCGGAAGTGGACATCCCCGGGTGCAGCTGAGTTTCACATGGCATCAGTTCTTGCTGCGTTACTTCTCTCTTTGATGATTGGTTCTTGGCGTGGTGTATTGACAGCGGAGAGACGAAACATTATCGCTCATTGCCCTCCGTGTTTATCCTCAAAGGAAGTCATGAATCACCGGACTGCGCCCGGATTTCCTGATCAGTTTTCCGGCATCGAAGCCGAGGTTCAAAACGCGAATCGCATGCGTGCTGACTAAGAACCCTTTCGTCCAGGCCTCCATAATATCCTTGTTAATGAATGGCACCACATTTCCCTGTTTCATCAGACGTTGATGGGGTCATTTGCGGCACTAATATGAGACTCGAGAAACTCATCAGAATGCCGCGGATTTGACTCAAACCATTTATTCCTGAATCCGGTGTTGCATTCATGCCTGACAGTGCAATCCCGAGCCATGCCGGTCAACGAGTTGCCGCTGGAGATACTGAGCCAGATCCTGGGCCTAGTTACCGCTCCAGGGGGGACCGAACGACTCGACAGGCACCATGCTGAGCATATCTCTCGCGCGCGGCTTGTGTGCCGTCAGTGGAACTCTTTGGCTGTTGGGCATCTCTTCCATACCATCACCCTTCGTCATGGGGAGGGCGTAGGTGACTTCCGGACGTGGCATCAAATGCTTGATAGCCCCGTAGTCCGAGACGTCGCAAGGGCTGCCGTCATTGAAACTTACCCGGAGACTCTGTTCGAAGTTGATTTTGAGGCGTTCAGTGCCTGGGAAGCAGAGGGTGTCTACCCTGCTTTCACCCACGCCATCAACAGAGTGTTGGAGCTGGGTAAGCTCAAGACGGTGCAAGTCAGCTTCTCAGAGCACTGTGCTGGACTTGAATACGAGAACGAAGCCAGCGGGATGTATTTTGAAACACCGTCATCTCGAAACCACACCCTCAGAGCTGTATTCGCAGCTATCCGCCAACGAGCCAAGGACCCAGAAGTCAGCAGAATTACCAACTTGGTGTTGGTAAATCTGCAGAACCTCCCCAACCCAGAGTTTGTGACGACGGATTTATTCCGAGATGTCATGAAAGATATAAGTCACCTCAAACTTCAGATTGCGAATGAGGATACTGGAGTAGGGACAACCAACGGACAGCTGTGGCAAATCGAGCGCCGCTTATTTGAGCCGTTTCTACACCAATACTGGCTTACCCCCTTGCCGACCAGCTCACGTCACTGGACATTGGGTTCAATGAGCTCTGGGGTAGCATACCGGCGTATTTCGATGGTGAAGGTCTTCTGTTCTCACGTCTAAGGAAGCTCAGGCTTTACAACTTTACGATATCACACCATAAGCACTTTGACTGGGTACTGGCTCAAAAGTCACTCAAATGTCTGATTTTGAAAGACTGTTATATTGCCACCTATCTAGTACTAGCGAAATCTGATCTGGAGGAATGGGAGCTGCCGACGCACGACTGGGACCGATTTCCCGA
Source organism: Clonostachys chloroleuca (assembly GCA_037952775.1). NCBI lineage: Eukaryota > Fungi > Ascomycota > Sordariomycetes > Hypocreales > Bionectriaceae > Clonostachys > Clonostachys chloroleuca. The sequence continues at coordinate 30,919,208 of JBANAY010000003.1, forward strand.
TGGAGCATTCGGGTTTAGCCGCGAGGCGGAAGCTGTCTATAGCTTTAACGGGACCTGGAAAACGATCTTCAACCGGATTGAAGAAGAGCTTCCCCATCTCTTAACATTTCGGGCGCACTATGGAGCCGCTGAGAAATCTTCCAGTAGCGAGCTCAACCTTTTGAGCCCATCTCGTTATATTGTTTTTGAATACGGGACTACGCCAAGCACTTGGGTTGAAGCCGACATACAAACCGGTGAGATGATATTTGGGGATAACAACCCAAGTTCGCTGCCACGAAGGTGGATGGATGGCCTCATGCATCCCCTGAAGCGGCGTAAGTTGAACGTTGCCAAGTACAGGCAAGAGGTGGATGGCATTGCATTGGACAGTTTGGTCAAGACATTGAGACAACGCACATACTATCAATAGGTTTAAAATACACATGCAGACTTATGACATTGCTATTGTTACCATATCTCAAGATCCTACTTCATCCCGATTTCAATACAGGAACTAAACATTTTCTGGTATTAATGGGCGGTTTTAACTGTCACTTAATCAGGATTTGGATGTAGGAGATAAAATAATATGGAAACGCGTCAAACCGTATGCCATTGAAGGGCTGGAACCCAAGAAGATGTGCATTAATAATCCAGAGCTAATTTACATTGAGAGATAACACCTAAGAATAAGTGCTTTCCTTGCAAGAAATATATCTCTTATATTCCTTCTTGCAGACAATAACCAAAAGCGTTGCGACCTGCTCTCTCTCGTCCCCCGCCTTTGAACAGCTACTGAGGGCGACACTCTTCACAAAGGCAGCAGCAAAGAGAAGGACCAAATAACACTTGTTTCGAAACATGATCCCATTACCACCTTATCCTACACTGTCAAAGCTTGAGATAAAATCCTCCTTTTCCGCTTGAATGTATAAGCAGACTATTTTATACGCGTGCTTCGCCCGCACGCTGAAAATAGTTTGACGGTCCCAACATGTAAAGCTCAGCGCTGATCTGGAGTTCTCTCCGGAGTAGGAGCCTCATGCGCGGTGTACTGAGAGCCATAGCCAGCAAACTTGCTTGGCGGGTACTCGACAGGAAGCTCAGTCACGGGACTTTGATGTCCATAATGAGGCGACAGGCTCGCAAAAGGGGGTGGCGAGCTTGTGGAGGCATGGCTGCCGGGCGAATATGCCCAGTTGCTGTTCGGGTAGCTCTGAGAGTTGTAGTAGGAGTTCCCAGCAGGTATCTGCGACACTTCAGGCCGCTGCCCTTGAGGCTGTTGTTGTTGTTGCTGCTGCTGCTGCTGCTGCTGCTCTCTCTCCCTCTTACGAGCTAAGAATCGTCGGAAAAGGAAGAACCAAATGAGGCCGATGATGATCGTCGCGCCAACAACGGATCCTACTGCGATTCCAACAATAGCTCCAACGGACAACCCAGACTTGTGGCCATCGTCGGAGCTACTGCCCGTAGGTGTAGGGATCGCCCTCGTCGGCGTCCTGGTTGCATACGATGCTGTTCTGGTCATCAAGACTCTGAGATCTTGATTCTGCCACCCGGACTTGGGCGCCGTGACAGTTGCTTTGCCTGTGGCTTGAGCGCCGATGACGGTCGCAAGGGGCGATGGAATCACATAGTTGGTCTTCTTTGGATCAAACAATGCCCATATGGCACTTTCGTTATTCTGCCTCCCCAAGTCCATGTTGTGAAGCCCCCAGACTGCGGGAGAGTCACATTTGTCGTCGAGCGGGAAGAAGCCTCCCTGGACAATCATCTGGCCTCTGCCGACGACGTTGCACGTCAGGCCCCAATGCGGGACAGTGCCGTTCGAGCCATCTGGAGGATAGAAACGGGTCCAGGTGAAGCTGGGGACGGAGAGGACGTAGATATCATCAAAGCCGGGGCCATCTCCTGGCTGGCCGGGTAGACCACCGTATAGATAGCTATTCTTGTTAGTCAATAGGCTACTTTACAAAAATGAGGATGGAGTCCTCCAGTCACTTACATGTTATAGGCTGATCTGTCATCCGCCCAAGTGGCGCCAGCGCAAAACCGACGTCGGTTGGGAGGAATATCACCAGTCGCATTCTCCATGTAGCTCTTGCTACTAACAGGATCATATACAATGATCTGCTCCATGGGCTGGGACCGCGGTACGCCGAGATTGTTGGTCGCGATGCCGCCAAAATAAATGAGCAGTCCTCCATCTCCTGCTGGAATGGAGAGCATCACCCCTTCTGCCCGCCCAATATTGTCAGGCCCCGTGCTGTTTGTCCACGTGTCGTCGTCCATGCTGTACTCGAGGAGGTATGAAGTCATGGCGCCAGGGCCAGACCAGTTAGGATCCGTGTAGTTGTTCATCCAGCCTCCGTAGTAGTATGCCTTTCCGCGCTCGGGGACAGAAACGCCAGCTCCATATGCAAGTCTCGCGATACCGTTGGTTCGTGGAGAGGACGTCGATTGCCAGTTGTTGTATATGACATCGTATGAGTAGAGATTATTGGTAGACCAGGGCTTTTCGTTGTAGAATTGGCCACCATAGAGGTAGATGCGCTTGTTCACCGTGTCTGGCCAGAAGATTCCGCCATTGACGTTGGGAATCGTGCTGTTCTTGCTAAGGTTTGCGTACGGCGGCGGCATGCCAGAGGGGTCGACGGCTGATAGGTCATGGTAGAGTAGAAACGGATCTGTTGTTTCGTATATCGGTGGTCAGTCCTGGTACCATTGAAACGATTACCCCTCTTTTTTCATAAGAGAGTGAGGTTTGGATGATGTTAAATAATGTAGGTCACTGACTGGTAAGGTTCTCGTGGCTATTATCACCATTATAGGTGACTAGTCCTCCATCATAGTAGAGTTTATTGTCAACGATTGCTGCTTGGTGACCCCATCTTCGGCAAAAGTTGATGATGGGATCGCGTTGCTGGGTTGAAAGGCCAGTAAGGAAAGGAAGAGGAAGAGACGAGCCCAAGAGTGGGGTTTTGGTAGCCAATCCATATTGACAAAGGAAGAGCACCTGTTTCACCGCGGTTTACACCTTTGTCACGGTGGTATGCGACAAGAGTCGACTTTCTTGAAGCAAATTGGCGTCAGTCCAAGTTGCGCAAATCCAGGCCCAAGAGCGGAATCGCACCTCGACTGAAGACCTGAGGAAATAAAAGGGTAATGCCATCAAGAGATTGGGCAGCAACAGGAATACGAATTAGCTGGCCACCGGCACCTGAGGCTGAGAGCTGAATTAGTACTAGCAAATCAAACCCCGTTGGATATGCCTATGAGAGGACTCGGTGGCTTGAGTGGCTTCATTAATCTAGACCAATGTCTTAGACAGAGCTCTGGTGATTGGACGGATGTGCTTTTCAGCTTACGCCCAGTCATGCGACACTATGCAGATCAACCCATTAACTGGCCTATTGCTGATGCATCATAATATAGGTCGAGGCCCTAGCGTCCGTGTTGTTCAAAGCTAACGCTGTATGAAATCTAGATCCGTCCAAATATTGGCATTTTGAGTTGCTCTAGCACACAGACTATTCGCTCTCTGCCGCCTTGTGGGTGTGAAGCGGGGATTGCCGTTATTCTTTGGTCTTATCATTGCTCTCGCCGACGTGGCCTTGACTCCGATCCGAGCAGTGATTCATCTGGAGCGCTTTCTGAAAGCCAGAGTGATTCTAGACAGGCCTGGAGAGAATGTGTAGGATTGCAGATCGGCGAATGCCATCCTCCACCATGGCTTACGGGTCCAGCCGGGATATTCCAGTCACCCATTAGGAATGAGATGTGGCGTTTTACTCATTAATTTCTTGAGTCCGAGCACAACAACCGCCAGTGAGATGCGAGTCGAGGATGATATGTCACATGGTTTGCCCCTCAACGGCGCTTAACTATTGGCAACCAGACTTTGAAGCCCAAGCCACAAGATAGTAACCACGCGGTGGTTTCTTGCCGTGGCTGACTGTAGTGTATCTGCATCATGAGTAGATATGAAGTATGATAGCTCTTTATCTATGGTACCATATCATATTTAAAAAAAAAAAAAAAAAAAAAAGAACAAATTCCTCACTGAATATCTGACCCACAAAAAATGATGAATCTAGAGCCGAGAGTTAGTAGATTTCGACCTACCCTGCAGCTTCTTTCACATTTGATGCGTCCGGTCTTAATGCTGTGAATATCTCAAGAAAATCATGTCAAAAAAGAAATGTCGCTCATTATGTGATGAATCTTGAGCGTCCTTGCGGATGAAGGCTCGATGCATGGTTGTAACTTTGGCGGAATCCATTCAACGTCCCAGCGGTAATGCTATCGCGGACGGCAGTTGTGCAAATAAATCTACCACATCTCACAGCCCTTCGTGCATCGTCACCAGATGGCTCACCATAGATTCTGAGTAGGCTCAGACCTCGGGCATTTGACTCTCGTTGAGCTGTTGCCGAGCGCGTTAAGCGATGCTGTATCGATCGAGGCGCAGCATGTTGAGCTCCATCATCAGATCGGCGAGTCGGGGCTTACCGAGCCCGACGGATGATGCTTGGTGTAGGGCTGGATCCTCGCTTGAGATTGATGAAAGGGTAAAGCCATGCGAGCTGTAAACGCGCTAACTAATAATAAGGATTCGCTTGTTGGCAAATCTAGCAAAGATCTGCCATTTCTGCTCCTCCATCGCCACTTTGCTGCACCAGTTAACCAGTTCCCTGCAAAGCCTCACGGTACGTCATAGCCTTAAGGGGGCTGAGGTCGGCGAACTTTAAACGACGACAGGGTCTTTCGGCACCTTTTTGCCGCCTAAGCGAATCCTCGATTCAATTAAAAGAGAGATCCCAGCAACTCACAAACCATGCTCTGCCCTCATAGACATTTTGAACATCAATCCCCACCCGAACATCAAATTCATCGAAAGCACAGATTTAATCACCTCCCTTTCTCTCAGAAGCTCTAGTGGCCGTTGGGAAAATGCCTATCATAGCGAAATTATTGGGCTCGGGTCTTGGCCTCACCTCGGAGGCCATTCACAAAGCTCGAGATGGTTCTTCGTCAAACCGCCCGACGCCCTCACATTCTGCATCAAGCTCCTCCGGGCCACCTCCCTACGAACAATCAGGCATTGACACAATAGATTCGGCAGATCACCAGGATGGTCAAGGACAGGACGAGGCTGTGTGGGAGCTTGACGATATGGCGGAGCGCCTGAGGCCCCCTTCAGAAGAAACTCCCGGAAATGAATCTGAGGAAGAAAAGGTCAAGAAGAGGGAGGCTATGGTTCGCAGCTTAGCCTCAATGGCTGGCCCCCCGCCTCGGCCAACTCAGCGGCTTCCCTGTCCTGTAATTCTCCCCCAACGACGTCCCAGGCAGAAGGATCGCGGCTTTGTACGTGCATATGCCCCGGTCCTCGCCGACTGTGGTATTAGCCAGGACGTGTTCATTCGATTTATAGAAGATCTGGACGCCGCCAACAAGGTTAGTTTTGAGGTGCTCCATCTCCGTCCTTCTCATGAACTAGTATTGATTACGTTCCTTAGGCATCGAAATGGTTGGACGCTATTTTTGTCGCCGCGAGCGTCGTTGGATTTGTGCCGATGGTAGCAACTCAAGTTACCAGTCTCGTAGTCCAAATCATCGCCGGAACAGCCCGCGAATTCCAGGGGCGCTCACGCGGAAATACATACCTCGATAGAGTCAACGAAGAGGTCTTCATACCCCGTGGCCTCGTCGCAATGGTGATGCAATTCAAGGACGAAGTTCCCGGCCAACAATCCGGTCCCCTCGGTGCTTTATCTAGCTCAATCCAGAAGACCTTCTTCACGAAGGAGAGGCTAGACATTGACCAAACAGCGGCGAAATACGGTAGCCCTGATCCCAATATTTCTAGAATCAGCCAGGGAATGAATAATATGAGGCTCACGAACGGCAAGACCTATGGTGTGGCTGAGTTGCCGGAGTCAGCACCATTGGTGTACCCTGACTTGGACCAGGCGATACACACTCTTGCTGCGGAACATACAGGAGGGGATTCTCGGACGCAAAGCTCCAAGTCTTCAGGTATAATGGCCAAGTTCAAGAGTGCCGGAGAGTGGACGAATGACTATCTCGATCGAAGGTCACACGCATTCTACGTAAGTTGCCAACCTGCTTCTGGAGTGGCCAACGTACTAACATCATGATAGGAAGCAGAGAACCCGGGGACATCTCTCTCTACCTCAGCTGACAATCGAGCGCCCATGAAATCGCGCTTCAATGACCCCAACCATGCGGCTAATAGCGGCTCCATCATCTCTTTGCTCACAGGCGGGCATGTTGCGACTCAAGGTCTACCTCAGAGATTGGCTGCCAGGCGAGAACAAAGGGGCCAAGCCCTAGGTAGACCATCACATGGGTCAAAACCCCGAGGCTTGCTAAGACAAAAACCCGTGAAGAAGCTTCTCCAGAAGGATGTGTTCTATCTTTTAGTGGTCAATATTCCCAGTCAGGAAGAGGTTCAACAGTCGGTTGCTCAGCTGGAGCAGATTATGGGATCAGCCGCCTCTACTTCTTTCTCACGTTGATAGAAATTTGCAGAGCCTGTATCCTAATTAATACATTCATTTAACCCAATTTGCTTTTTTCAGCAGTTTTTATTGATCGGTTCGCCGTTTGGAAAAATGCGTGTTATGATACCACATCCTCCCTCATCCTGCCGCCATCTCGGCCTATCAAGAATTCTTCATCTGTTCTTTACTAGTCCCACTTAGACTTATTTGCTTCGGCGAATGCCTTCCATGTAGTTGGCTTGCGATCAAGAAGGGCTAGACTTGATGAGAGGTCTGCGCCTGCGTAGTAGCCGGGGCCCTCGAGTAGAAGCATATTCTCGAGGAGCTCTTGCGCGACGTTTGGCGGGAAGAACGACTTGAAAACCTCACGTGGCACCTCCACAAATGAAGCCTTCTTGCCAGTGGCGGCGATGAAGTCGGCAACAATCTGTTTAGGGGACATGTACTCAGTGGCACCTAGGATTCTTTTACCGGAGGGCGTAGGTTCCTTCAATGCAGCTTTGACAAATAGTCCTGTACGGTCAAATTGTTAGTTACGTCTATGAAACACTCGGTTGCGTGATCAAATTAACGCGACGCTCTTACCAGTATCTCCAGCAGCGTCAATGAGCGGAAACTGCGCCTTGTCACCATCAACTGGCAGAGCATGCGTGTAGCTTCCATCGTCGTTCTTGCGGAATGAATCGAAATAGTTGGACATATAGCACCCAGCCTGGAAAAACGTAGCGGGGACACCGATATCACGGATATACTGCTCGATGGCAGCCTTGGAGTCAAAGTGGAAAATATTGGGAAGAGCCCCCTTGCTGGCCTCGGTGGCATTTATCAGTGAAGAGAAAATGAGGTGTTTGACCCCAGCGGCCTTGGCGGCATCTGCAACAGCCTTCCCTTGAGATAGCTCCAGCTCGTGATCACACTTCTCCCAGAAGTTGGTTACGAGGAACACAGAATGGGCGCCTTCGACGCCGGGTCGAGCTGTCTCAACGGAGTTCATGTCGGCCTAGAGAGTGATTTATTGTTAGCACCGACCATTGGCAATGGATTGTAGAGCCACCTACAGAAACCATTTGGACGCCCTGATCAGCAAGAGCCTTGGCAGAAGGCTTGGTTACGTCTCGGGTGATACCACGAATAGTATATTCTTTGGACAACACAGGGTCAGCAAGAACGGCTTTGATAACAGAGCCACCTTGAATGCCAGTGGCACCGAAGACAGCCAGGATCTTTGACATGATGGCTTGATTTTTTGGTCTAGGTTGAGAATAGAGGTATATGATGTTAGGTGTGAGGGCAGCACGAAGAGACTCCCTGGTTAGCACATCGAGAAACCCCTTTATATGTACATGGTGAGCGGGGTAAAATAGTAGAGTAACCCCCTCGAGGCCGTCATTAGTGAGGAGGATGTCACATCGGATAGATCGAGGTGTCAGTGTCGCACTTGGTCGTTGTTCCTTGCCGGGCTGACCAACCTTGTACGGCAATCAGCCATTGTTAGCGCTCGATCTCGGACAACGAGCGACCCCGCTGAGCCTTGGCGCCTATATTGTTCCTGAAGATGCCCCTGGCTTGTCGGTCATGTAAGAACACCGGCCTCCGGCATTGTGGATATCGGCTCTCGGATTCCACGGATAAGCGAGTAGATATATCAATTCAGAAGCGTACTGACCATCGATTTAAGCAATCAGTTTCCGCATTGAGAAATATTTTTAGCCGTCGTGCTACTTGTCGCCTAGTACTAAATCCATGCAACAGTACAGTCGGCTACTGTTACTTACAAATGTATCTGAATCCTAACACTTTTCTAGTGGTTTTAGAACAGAAGTTAGATAATATAAGAAGATGTGAAACAAGCACGACTAACTGCCATCTAACGGGGGAACTGAGTAGATTTAAACCTCTGAAATTGTTACAACTATAAGTGTTGTTTGCCGCGATAATTTGGAGTTGTGTCTAATGAGGATAGCCCTCGTGTACGAGGAAGCCGTAATTCGTCTTTTAAGCAAACCAAAGGCTAATTTATAGACCGACGGTGGCAGAATAGGAAACCGTCCATGTAGTACAATTCTAATTAGAATGAGGAAGAACAATTGGAGCAATAGTTGCCCGGAATCAGCGTCAGCGCTTAGGCGGTTCATCCACAGTTAAAGCCCTTACCCCGTAAAAGTAATGCGAAGGCTAGCTTAATGAGATGTATTTCCAAGAGAAATTGAATCACCTGGACCAAATATGGGCGGCGGGTATTTAGGCCTTCCCCGTGTCTCACTGTTCACGTGTCCGGCAAGTATAAAATTTCGTGTTAGTCTTAATTGGATTAGGCTGATATGAATGAGACAAAATGTGCCATTGAACAAGCCTGCTGCATCTCATAACGTTAATTCCTCACTCGCCCTAATAGACTGCTATCTAACAAGCGTTCATCAAGGCTCTTCAAGTCAGCTCTAGGGGAGTACTTTATAGTGGCCTTGCAATCCATTAAAACCAGCTACGTTCTCATGTGTAGAATATTCGATGGAGGTGTAGGGTCTACCGTATAAGCTCGCGAGATCTTTCTGGAATTCTTGTTATTGATTTGCATATTATGAAGTTTTATAGTTGATGTGATATTGACACATTAGGAATACCTATTCGCATCTATTGAGGCAAAGCCATTGAAACCTATCACATGCTGGAATTGGTATAAAATTTCAAATACCCAACATCGTTCTGAACTGTAAGCGAAGCCTCTCAATGGGAACCGCCATGAGACTGTTTATAAGTCGAGGATTAGCCCTCCAGCCTTGGTAATGGTATTCAGATGGAATTAAACGTCTTTATTTTCATTCACATAGTTACATGTATCTAACGCCAAAATGCACTGATTACCTTTGATTATTTTTTATAAGCTCACAAATACTGCTCTGAGCCCAAAGACCACAAACGGTCCATCATAAGTTTGCGACCGAGCCGAGCAACAACACACGATTCCGAATCATCTCATCATATCGCATTTTCAAAAAATTAATAGCTCTTCATCTTGAGAGGCTGGCCCTGCCAACCCTGTGGGTGAGGCGCCCTCTTCTCCTCGTAGTACGAATCATCCATCTCCGGTCTGTAGTGACGCACGCTGCCCCGAGGCTCCTTTGCCGACATGCAGCTGCCAAAGGTGCGCTTGAGCCAGCCGCCGAACCCGCCCCTGGAGTCGTCGATGGTCTGGTAGTCTGTGTGCCTGGACCTGGACCGGGCGCGGTACTGAGTAGGGGCGTGAGTAGTGAAGTCTGCATGAGTGGTGAAGTCTGCATGGGTGCTGAAATCCTGCCTGGGCGCCAAGGGATCGTTTGCCGCCGGGAAGTGGAAGAAGGTGCTCGAGCGCCGGGCATTGGAGGTAGATGGCCGGGCTAGATGAAGGCCCGACTCGTTGTTAGAGGCCTGGTAGGCCTTGGGGACACGACGTCGCGTGGTTTGTCCTGCGCGGCCTTGCTGGTTGAGAGCATTGGTTGAGGGCCGCTTGGCGTGGGCCGTGGCCGGGCGATACTGGGATACTGATGGCTTCGGGCTCACGACGTTGGAAGCGTATCCATTGGAGCTGTGCCCGTTGGAGCCATACCCAGAATCATGACGCTTGATAGCCTGTGCTGATGGCGGACGGTCAATGCTGGCTCGGCTTCCGCGTCGCCTGTGGCTGTTGCGAGATTTGGACACGCGCTTCTGGGGCGGCGGCGAGGGTCTCTCCTCGTCTAGTGTCTCGACGTCATAGAATTGATTGCGAGCGGTGTAGAAGGTCAAATCAGACGCAGCCATTGAAGGCGCTGCGGATGGTGCCCTGGTCGGGGGCACGAAGTTGTTGTTGTATCTTGGGTCCATGGTGGATAGACTCTGGATCTATGTCTGACTGTGCTTGTGCTTGTTCAACGAAGATGCCCCCAAACTATTTAGAGTCGAAGAAGCTTGTCTTGCGTCTGGCTCACAGAATGCACGTATGTATGAGCGCGATCTGATGATCCCCTGGCTGTATCAGGCGATTTGGCTGTGGGTAGGAATCGAGAATAGGAGGATGTCAGGGGTAGATAGCCACAACAAGCTAGATTAGAAACACAGACCGGCAGACACCGGTAGAGAGACGATTGGCCTTCTATCCCTCGCGTCTTGAACGGTAGCAGGATGAATTGTGCCTCTGAAGATGCGAACGAAACGGAGACACGCGACAGCAGCAGAGAAGTCGGTCAGAACAGAAATCGATATGGGGTGGGGACCGGGCTAACGCAATGCAACGCAGGAAAAAGAAAATAGGGGTCCCGGTCGGCCAGACCGTCTTTCGCCCTGCTCCTATAGGCGTCTGGGGCCTGTCGGTTGGCGGGCCATTGAGTAATTAATCAATCGGCTGGACAGGGGCTGGTGATTGTCGACGCGATCAGAATGGCGTGAAGATGCGTTGTCTGCGCATACAATAGCATCAGAGCCAAGCAAGATGCCATGATCTGAGCCCGGCGCCCATCATTCCACTATATTAAGCGCCTGTTTCCCGGTGTCTGCATGGGTGAATGCTGCTCATCTGTGGCTGGGCGCACACATTTCGGACCGCCACTGGCAAATGAATGGATGAAATTACCGTGGACAGACCCCGGCCTCCAAGCTGCACAATTATTACTTGCTTGCCGAGTGGCTGGGGATCTTTGGCTCACACCACACGAAGTGGCTGGCGATGGTACAGTCCTCGGTCACGCTTCTTCTAATTCCATACAAGCAAGGGAGCTATTGCAATTGCAATTGCAATATTACCTGCTATTACATATCTCGTCTTCTATATGACCGTATACGGCATGCGTTCTTCTAATCATTGCCCAGAATCAAGTCCATCGCGTGGGGTCAGGAGATAGAGACGCAATAGCAACCCTTTTTCTTTTTCGACTCCAGCTGAAGATGTCCTAATTCGCCACGCGCTGTCAAAGAGCAGATTATCCTATTGATGACTTCCGCCGCTCGTAACGGGCCTGTTCGCGTTATGGTTGAATTGAAGTGGTGGATCCGATCATTTCCTTTCAATATTCCTGCGTATGGAGACCTCATTTCCCCCAGAGGAAATGAACCAAGGTTGATTCTCTTCACTAACTGTCCAACTTGTAAACCTGAACTCCTCCGTCTAATTAGACCGGTGCTTTCTAATTGATTTGCTCTATTCCACCTCGGCTCTCGGGTTCTATTTGAAAGCCGCTGGCCCCTTGTACGCCAGTAAAAGTTCTATAGTAATGCATCCAAATGCACGACCAGATCAGTGCACAAGTAACACATCCAATCGCTTGTTGCCTTCGTCAGTGGTGGTTTCCCGATACACCTGCTGTTCATCCGCTGACTTGGCGTTCCATTTTCTCGTCTTGTCTTCGTTTCGCCACATGTAGTAGCCTTTGACTAAAAAATAGAGAACAATATTTGCGCATGCTATTATGATGAGATTTCGATTTCCTCTTTCGTACCTCGGTTTGTCATCCTCGCGATAGATGTTGGATCCGATCATGCCCGAAGCCTGAACGCACATGTTATACGCAGCGGCAGAGACAGCTCTTAGCTGCACCGAATTCGAATTTTTCGACGTCCAACTGACTTGTAGAGCATGCGCTAAACAACAAGAACCGATTCTATGAGCATGAAATTTCACCGACATGGGGCTGGAGAGAGAACGTACGGGAAGGGTATGAAAGTAGAGCTGTGAGAACCAGCCAGACAACCCATGGATTCATCTGTGTGATATCTCCGATTTTGAGAACTATTAATCCCACAAGCACCCAGACCTGAGGAATTATTGCAACAAGAGATCGCTCCTGGCGTTTCTCTGATAACTGGCTGATGGCTATAATGGAGCACATCGAAAATGCCATGGCAGGGACCGTGAGCAAGTTGGTCACTGCTGTGCTGAAGCCAACGTCACGAAGAAGCAGTGTGAGATATTGTCTTGGCGGTGTCATGGGCAGGCCAAATAGCAGGCCGATAATGTATAACGGCCAGAGGTCGTAGTCAAGAAGACAATTGACTAACTTCTTGATCGTGATGGGCTCTCTGTTGTGTACCTGTCCTTTGCTGGGATCATCACGAATGATCCGGTTGACTGAGATGACTTCCTCCCTGAACCGCTGTGTCAGTCATGCCCAGTCCAATTCCACGATGAAAATAAGGCGACCCTACCTTGTGTTCATCCAGGGCTTCCCGCCGCTAAACCAACTGGAGGTTTCAGTTAGAGATGGTGGGATGAGGTGGAAGGCGAGTAGTCCAATGGCCAACGTCAAAATGCCCTATCGAAGAGAGGACGGGTTAATTTTACTTGCGTAATCCTTTATGGCAGACAATTTACTTACCTCAATAAGAAACAGCCATCGCCAGCCTTCAAGGCCATTATGTCCGCGAAGCTGTAAGATGGGGACAGCAAAAACACCAGAAAGAATATCTGCAAATGACATGGTTGCCCAAAAGTAAGAGACTCGTAGTGACAGTTCATGAGATTTGTAAAAGTAGCTCAGATATAAAATGACCTGTCGTGAACGAATGAGAAAACAGCCTTTTAATGGTCGCGTCTTATCCATGAGCTGACACGGAAACTTACTTGAGGAATGAAGCCTCCTTCACAAATGCCGAGCAAGACTCTGGTGAAGAGGAAACTCGACCTATCATAGAGCCAAAATTGACTGATGGAAACAACGCTCCAGAGACACATCTGTGCCGGGATCCAGCGGTCAGGTCCAATCCATTTACTGATAAGTTGGGACGGAAGCTCGGCGAAGAGGAATGCTAATTTAAATAACGTGTTGCCAAGGTTGTAATCTATCAAGAAACATCATCCACGTAAGAATCTCCACGGATCAAAGGATAATACATAGGATAGGCGTTGCGTTGCCTACCATCGGTGGTCAATTTAAGATCTTGCAAGAAATTGTCAGACAGTGCCTGGCCAAGATTCGCTCTGTCCAGCTCAAGTGCGAGAAACGCGACACAAATGAATCCCAGGATGCGAAAGTCGAGTTTCCGGACTACTGCTCGTTCCTCGCGCCAGGTCCAGCGGGCTGAAGCGTCAAACCGGTGGATGTTTTCCCATTCCAGGCTCGGCTGAAATGTTTTTGCATGGCTGGGATCATCGAACACGGACTTCTGCGTAGCTATGGCGTCGCTATCATTTTCGTCATATTCATCGTTACTGGACTTCCATGAGAACCAGGATAGCCCTGATTTTTCTCGCGGTGATGAGAACAGGTCGGGTTCTTTGGGTTCAAATTCTGTTGAAGAAACAGACGACGACGGGCTTGTTCCGAGAAGTGGGAGCGACTCCTCGCTGGCCTCCTCACTTCTGATCTGGTCTGAAAGCATGGGTTCCATCCCGCGCCATCTGCGCCCGGCTGTCATGGGTATTGAAGGCGTGGGAGCCATATTGAGCAGAACTAGAAACCCTTGAAGAAGCAGGCGTGAGAAAGGAGAGTGAGCTGCTCGGATCCAAGATGAAGTAGATGCCCAGATGAACACATGAGGGGAATGGCGATCTCGCCCATGTCGCTAATCTGAGCTACGGACAAAGCAGTATTCATCCAGTGGCTGTTGTGCGTTTCGTGTCATGCGCCGCCCCCAAGCAGATGTCGTGATCGGTCGTGACCGTTGGACGCAATTGCGTGACCGCGCTTATATCCTTCCAGCACATCTGTCCCACCCCGCATCAGCAGCAGCCTATATGGCTTATGTATAGTGGGTGAAACTTGTATCATCTGAGAGAATATTATACCATATGATCGCTCACATCATTGTTCCTAGTGTTGATTGGTGGACAGGACTGGATAATCTATTCTTTCGGCTCCTACCACCAGCAAACTTCACATTTCATTGCAATATTAATAAGCCACCGCAATACTATATCACATCATCAATTCTTCCCCTCCCTAGACTTAGTCGCTGCTTCCCTGCTGTTGAGCGGCCCACAAACAGGTAAAATCAATAGGAGTGCATTGCCATTCGCAACCTTTTGAGACGAGGCATTAGGAAGAAAATAATACTCTCCTTGTTACTGGCTTTTAATGCTCATATCCCCAGGAATAGTCAATTCAACATCTAGAGCCATCACTCGAATATCCTGAACCGGAGAAATGCGAACAAAAAGATCACGAGGCTGACAGCGGTTTGAGACCAACTTGCTAAGAGCATCCATGATACCTCCAGTATTGACTGAGAGTAGTTGAAGAGATCGTGATTTTTTCTCCGGTACCCATAGAGCTGAAAAGAAACTGTCCACTAGTTGTACCGAGTTAGACATCAATAATCTTATAGATTGATGAACTTGTTGTCGGTGAGGTTCCATATCTGGGGCGTCGAACCATTCCCCTTTTAGCCTCAGTAACAGAAGCATCGGGTATCTAACTTAAATGATCGGCTCAACAAGCATACCCTTTTGATCTTCACCAACCTGAGAGGTTGCAAAGTGTAACGCCTCTTAGAAATCCCCGACAGTTTCAATCCGTAAACTCTTCATCCTCCCTGTGATATTCTCTATCTTGCTATCCCACCCGACTTCCAAGCCAGCTACCGCATCATCCAAACTAACATGGACCGGAGTTGGTCGAAAGGAGATATTCATCTTATCGTCTTAAGCCGAATTGTTGAACCCGGATAGATACACGAGCTGCGCGGAGCTCTCAGATTCTTTCTATCCCGTTTAGGAGAGTCAGTTGTATGTAAATTTCGGCATGAGTTAAGGAAACATAAACCCACCGCCATTGTCCAGTACTATTGCGAGGACAGGGATCTCACATGTGCTTTCTACCAATAGAGCTGTGGATGGCGCCGCACACATGAAACTGCTATCACCAACTAACTGTCAACCGACGATCCACGATTAGCTACTCCAATGAATCTTCTCCGCGAAGTTTGGGTCCGTGCTTCAGCTTGGTGACCAAAGAAAGAGCTTTCTTTTCAAGTGCCGCTGCCTTACAGGTTTGGAACGACTATTATTGCCCTAGCATGAGTCGTTTGAGGATTGACGAATGGGTTCTCCAGTTAAGCTTGAAACAAATGATGCAACCTTGAATTTAGGTGAACAGTCGTCGACGAAGTAGCGGTGGTTGTATCGTATCTACTATGAGCATAGGTGGTAATGTAATTTGCGTTTCTGGCCTAGGAAAACAAAACCGTTGGTGCTGGGGAAACCTTGATAAACGTGACACTATTTATCCGCACGGAAATCGATCAAAGCCATTGATTCGACCAATACGACTTTCCACTGATAGTAGGTTTTTTGCAGAGTTTTTCAATGTAACAGTAAATTGTCGAATCAGGATGATGAGGAGATTTGACGGGCTACTACCCTTGCAGGGATGTCAGAAGTGCCATGACGGCCAGGATGATTTCCAGTTCCAGCTCCTGCCAGTGAGATCCTTGTTGGACATTTCTGATTAGGCGTTCGTACTCAAGTGTGGAATCATTGCATTCTACAGGCCATGGTAAAAGAGAGAGTTGGGTTGGGGCTGCATAAGCAGAATATCAATGAGCAGCGACACAATCCCAGCCTCAGAAGCATTCAACCCCCCTCCTGAACCAAAATTGGATATCAGGTAGGGTAGCAAGACACGCTGACGTGGAAGCCCACAAGCATATACGGAAATGAAGTGCACAATAGCGAAAAGTAAGGATGCCTCGTCAATCTAAGATGTGACGGAATGTATTGTAGATGGGAGGCCAAAAGCTCCAGTCATATGGTTCGCACAAGGCAACCGCCACCTCTTGCAACGTCGTATTCTGGGACGGCTGAGCCGCAGTTCATCAGAACAAGACCTTGCAGCTGTGCAAAGGGTCTATGAATGGGATCATTCGCGCACAGAGTAATAACAACAGACAACGACCAGAGCCAGTCGGCAAGTCGTTTGTGTCTTCGCTCTTTCCAGGAAGAAATCTTACCGTCTACATGGGAGCTTTTGAGAGGGGTCAGATGTCGAGACTTTAATTTGAAGGACCTGGAACCAAGGGCAGAGAGAATCGCCAGTTGTTCTCAGTTATGGCTAGAGCGTTTTATCTTTCTCGGTCTCCCTCGCCAAGAGTAAGCTGGATAGAAGCTAATACATACACACGCAGGGTTGTTGCTGCCGATTACAACCCCAAATGGTTGATAGCATTACAGTTCAGCTTCACCACAAGGGTGGGGATGACAGAAAGCGACCCAATCATCAACGAGAGGCGGCTCGTAGTCACCAAGCTGTTAAAGCCCAGCACTGGTAACGGTGGCCTGGCAGGCCGTTACGTTTCTGGTGTGCCGTAGGACAACCCTCGGCCCTCTCTTATTATCAACTTGAACATCCCGTCCTGCCTGCTTGGCAGGCTCGAGATGATCTTACCTTCTCTAACATCCCTTGAATCACCATCGACGTGATATTTAAACTCAGCCTAAACATCAAGGAGCGCGAGAGACAGGAAATGTCGGCTAATGCTGATATCCAGGATGAGGCAGTCCTTGAGACAAAGCCGCCAAGTGTTAATGCACCATCTGTCAAAGACTCCGCTCATCACCACTCAGTCAGGTCGGTTGGCTCAGCTGCATTAAGCGTCACAATCGACTCCGAGGAGGGCGCAAATGGTGAGATCGACAATCGTCAACCAGCTCTACACATACTGCTATCGAAAATATCAGACGAACCGCTAATGAGCAAGACGGACCTTATTAGCAAACTCGACAAGTCGCTCTCTCAAGACAACTCACAGCTTAGCCTTCATGACGCCGACGGCAAGACAGCTCTCCATGTTTCATCTGAACATGGACTTATGGATGCAGCTGAATGGCTCATAGATGCTGGGGCAGACGTTAGTTTAATGGAAAATGACGGGCAACAACCACTTCATATAGCGTGTCTAGAGGGGCACACTGAAGTAGCGGAATTACTCCTTAAGAAAGGAGCAAGCACTGCGGCAACAGCCGATGATGGCTATCAACCACTGCATATGGCTTGGTTTGAGGGGCACTCTGAATTGGCAAGATTACTGCTTTGAAATGGGGCAGACATTGACGCCAGACAGCATAGCACCAACGCGGCCACTCCGCTCTATGAAGCCGCCTGGAATAGACACGTCGACGTTGTTGAACTGCTTCTTGAAGCGGGTGACAATACCCAAGCCCTCACAGGAACCGACTGGTCTTCTCTACATGCAGCAAGTTGGAACGGTCACGCCGAGGTAGTGAGTCGTCTTCTTGATAAAGACAAGTCAAACATAGATTCCCTGGAACAAAAAGATATCTGGACGACGCTTAATGCAGCCGTCTACGATGGTCATGCCCACGTTGTTTGTATCCTACTGAAACACGGGTCAACACTTGCCACCCAGGACAATGACGGATGGTCGCCTTTATCAACGGCAGCCAGTCAGCACCCAGGCCTCATTGAGAAGCTGCTGGAAAGTCGGTGGCCAGGTGAGGACTCTCAGCTAGAGACGCCCGAATTTGAAAAAAACTACCCCTCTCCTAGTAGCCAGTTTAACAGGCTTCGTGGGTGGTGTCAGTCGGTTGATTGATGCTGGTGCGGATCTCAGTGCCCAGGATATCGATCATGACACAGCGCTACGTCGTGCTAGCGGCGCTAGAGATTACAAGCTCGGATCTGACGACCTGACCGACGAGGACAGACACAATGCCAAGTTTGCCGACTTGTCAGCAGATCGCCATGGTGCCGTAGTTCAGCTCCTGCTGAACGTTGGGGCTGCGAACTTGTGGGCTCGAAACAAGAACGGCCGGACCGCACTCTATTTAGCTTTCAAAGAATACAGGGATACAGAACCTCCAAACGAAACTGTTATGAGAATCTTGCTGAAATTCAGCAAGCTTGATAAGGCTGATTTTGGTGTTGACGACGTGTGGGAGGAAGCGGTCGAGTGGGCTGCAGGAAACTCCAAAACTCATGACATTGCGCAATTGCTTTTTGAAAAGAAGATGAAGGCTTCCCAGCCCCCGCGCCTATCAACCGGAACGCAGTCGGGTGGGCGGCACATGAACGAAACACAAATGTCCTTGCCCTACTCGTTCAAACCTCTTCTCAGACTGATGAGATTTCCAACGCACTGAAGTCGGCATTGAAGTCTTTAGTCCCAAACTCTATTAAAAGGCTACTCGAGGGGCCAGCGGGTGCACAGTTCTTCAAGGTGTTGTGATTGCTCATTTCTCGCTGTGCTCGTGATTCTGAAATTGAAAATGATATCCGCGACGCCCTCGACTCGGTGCAAAGTTTGAAGAGCCAAACACAGGGTTCAGTCCCGGCCAAGACATCAGCAGATGCCCCGAAAGTAAACACCGATATAACCCAGCGCCAAGAATAGTAAAAGGATCAAAATAAGGCTACCGACAAAGGCAAGGCGGGCCACGGCGCGCAGCAGTCTGAGCCGAAGACAAAGAGCAATCAATCAAAATACTTGCAGACCATTGAGGATATTCTACGAGAACCTCCCTATGCCCTAATGCACCAGCATAACCAACAATATAGGTTACCACTGCCCAATGCGGGAGCCAAGGAGCTGTTGGAAAAGTTCGAGGTCCCCATTGTGCAGTTCTACAAGAGCTAAAACGAGTCTGGGACCATTCGGAGATATCGGCGATTGAAGGAAGTGGTCTATGACAAGGGGCCCAAGGAAATTATGACAACGGCTTTGAAGGAATTGGTCAATATCACTGGTGGGGACTCCAAACTTCCGGGCCACAGTATAGGGCTTGAAACCAAGCCTGCATTTACGTGGGTTCATTTACCATCTACCAACGTGTGTATCGCTTTTTAGTTATGCGTGGCGGATATAGCTAAGTTGTTGTAGATCAGCTGGATGGATGTGAGCACAGAACCCAGTTTCCGGTGGTATCAATGCGATCGAAAACAATAAACTACCTTAGCACATGGCACATACTGATGTATATTTCAGGATCTCTTGACGAAAATCATGAAGGGCGAAGATTACAAGCCTCGTCAGTACCACGAAGTTAACTCATTCTTTCGAAACAGTTGGGGACAGGTGCCAGATAAAACATCCCCATCAAGATTCATGAGGCCGCGAACAGTGGTGAAACAGCACGAGGAGCAACACGAGAGGCCAAAGCTGCAGGTCTTTCTAAGGGTGAACAAACTAGAGAGCAAGTAGCATGCAGAAGCGAGGGCGACGAAAATGAAAGCCAAGAGGACGATCAATGTCAAAAAGAAGAGTCGGTCGGTAGAAGCAGAGACTGATAAAATTCTAACACAAATGAGCCCGAGAAGGAGAAACATGTTTGTGTGCCTGCATCAGCCATCTGTGCAAGTATTCCCGAGCCCGGTTTGAATGTTTTAATTCTAATCCATGATTACAGATGCCTTACTTTTGCTTCTCACCAATGGATACCAGTCTAGCCAAGTTCAAAGAGGAACAAGAAAAACACGACGAATTGCTAAATATCTACAAAGACTCGGCTATTCATGGATCACCAACCCTCGACGAGTGGTACTACCATTTTGAGCCTGACTTTGATAAAGACAAAGAACATCGCAACAGAGATC
This sequence comes from Clonostachys chloroleuca, assembly GCA_037952775.1. Lineage (NCBI taxonomy): Eukaryota > Fungi > Ascomycota > Sordariomycetes > Hypocreales > Bionectriaceae > Clonostachys > Clonostachys chloroleuca. The sequence goes on from JBANAY010000003.1 coordinate 30,939,210, forward strand.
AGGTAGTTTTCAAGTTCCTGGAAGGCGTCAAAAGATTCAATTAAAATATAAAGGGCACTGCACCTTCAGATAAAAATGAGAAAGATTCGGATGACCTCAACTCAGGTACATTCCTACGAGTCAACCAACTTTGGGTCAGGACTATCGCGAACGGTTCGTCTATTTTCTTCCTGATCTCACAATACTACGCTGACTATACGTGCATCTTGAGTGGTTAATAACCGCAACCTCTGTAGTCTTTGACAATGAACACGACACGCTAGTGGAAGGAATTCTAAACCAGTTTAGGAAACAAATAGAATCTGGAGGAAGCAGCTCCCAGCCGAAGTCTGTGGCTGATATGAGCAAATTGGTTGTTGAATATTGTATCGGTTCATATGAGAGACAGCCAAAGCCTCTTGGGCTAATATCCATCGGCAAAATATTCTCCCAATATGTAAACCAACTTGTAAGTTGCAACCCTTTCTGTTCCACTAGATAACTAACAAATTGGTAGGGCAGACACGAAACTTCCCTGTTTGACGAGATCAGACAGCAGACACAGAGCTGGCGCCAACAGGAGGCCTTGTCAAGAATCTCATCTGGGGCCTCACCGTATGATGAAATCAGAAAAAAGGCAAAAGAATTATTTCGCAACATCAAGGATGTCCGCGATGAACTGAATATTCTCAGGTCAGCCGCCCACTATCAAAAGACTGTTCAAAGGAAGCTGTTTAGCAGGAAAGTCAAGGATACAGATCTCTCGGCAGAAACAGTTCTAAACGATATGAAAGAGATGGATGTTGTCGCAGAGAGGATACGGTTAGCTGTAAGTCCGGCCACGAATGAAATAGCATTTGAACACTTGCTGATGAGCGAGGACAAAAAAGGTCAAAACGACCCTCTCACTACAGCAAAGTGAGATTACCAACTACCAAGCTACTTTGGCCACTGCCCAAGGAAAAACGGTCATGGCCTTTACTTTTGCTACGGTTCTTTTTGTGAGTTGCTGTAGATATCTGACGATAATTAAGGCCCTTCACATACTAACCTTACCCAGCTTCCTCTGTCCTTTCTCTCGTCATTATTCGCGCTGGATGTTTCCTCATTCCAGCAAACTCCTGCTTGGGCATTTTATGTGATATGTAGGTTCCACAGACCCTATATTCATATTCGAACTCGCCGGGTACTGACGATGAATGATCAAATCTTCGTGTCTATCGCAGTTTCTCTACTCCTTGGATTCATTGCTTTCTACTGGCACAGAAGTGCAGAGCAGCTACCAAGATTCTTCCAAGACGCTAGTCTTCAAAACCCCTCGAAGGACGGTAATGTTGGCAAAACTGAGAAGAAAGGAGATCCTACGCCACCAGTCGAGCCTCCAACTGTTAATGGCGAGAGTATATACCATCGTTTCAGGGGTTATGGCAAAGTAAAGCAGCAATTTCACGTGTAGAGAAGAGACGATCGAAAAATGAAAAGGCCGAGTTGGAACCTTCCGATGATATCTGTAAAAATATAGGTCCATGATGTTTATTTTGTCCCCTATCACGGCGACAAACCTGCTTTCCATAAATTAAAGCTATTCAGCTATAATAGGTATTTAAGGAAAACGAAATATCTTGAAGAAGGTTTTAAGACTTAAGTATATGAATTAATAAACTAATTTAAAGTTAGCCATTGGTCTATATAGGACCATGTAACTGCTATGTCAGGCTCTTTTGTTTAATTTACCCTCAAGCGACTAAAGAAAGTCCGAGGTTATGTTGATTAGGCACTTAAGCCTAGAAAATAGGCTCTATGAAGCTTTTCTCAAGGCAACATTATCAACCCAAAAGGAAACTGGACCGCTGCACGTAGAGATGATAGCGAGACCAGGCCCCAAGTTTATCGTCCCCTGGTTGTACTGGACCGTCGTAGTAACCTCGACCCAGCCGACGGAAGCAGCGGCCACGTCGACCGTAACTTGACTGGCAGGGAGGCGGCCGTCGGAGCCTCCCGTGCCGGCGACGAAGACATTGGGGCAGGTGCCGGGAGCCACGCGAATGCGGAGCGTGATCTGGTAGGGATCATTGGCGACGAAGCCGGAGCCGCTGACGGACTGGTAGATACCCCAGACGCCGCCGCCAGAGTTGGCTCCGGCGCTGTACTGAAAGTTGCCCGACTGCGAGCCCTCGTAGACAGGATCCGTCGCGATGCTGATCTGGCCCCGATTGATGCTGGGCCGGAAGAGCTTCCAGGGTGCAATGGTGCTGTCCTCGAAGCCTGAGTTGGTGAGTAGGTTGGGCTGCTGGGGGGCGGCGGTGCTCGTGGCCTGGGCGGTCGAGGAGGTGGTGAATGTAGATGTGAAGAGAGTGGTGCTCTCGGTGGAAGGGGTCGGCTCCGCGGAAGGTGTCAACGTAGTGGAAGGTGTTGGCTCATTGGAAGATGTTGATATAGTTGAGGGTGTCGACGTAGTGGAAGGTGTTGGCTCAGTGGAAGATGTTGACAGAGTAGAAGGTGTTGGCACGGTGGAAGGTGTTGACTCAGTGGAAGGTGTCGACAGGCTGACCGAAGGAGTAGTCGATTCGCTACTACTCTCAGTTGAAGGTATCGACGGGGTAGCAGTGGATGTGGTGGGCGTCAGCACCGTGCTGCTCTCGGTAGAAGGAGTGGACAAAGTAGGCGTCGTGCTGACGCTCAGAGCAGACGACGGGCGCGGCACACATCGTGAAGCGAGTACTCCACCGCCCAGAGCAAGGAGCGGAAGAGCGAAAATGTTGGACCTCATGACGAAGAGAACGAGAGGCAAAGAGAACGAAAGTCGAAAAGAACGAGAGAGAAGAGAACGAGAGGACACAACAACGATTTTGCAAGGCAGAGAAAAGAGCGTCGACGAAGAGCTTCATGAACAAGAAGGAAGAAGACTTAAAAAGAAGTCAAACTCAAAAGGCACTAAACCAAGGGGCAATGCATGCCGAATCAATAGTCTATCTCATAGTGCGCCGCTACGTGCTCTTAGCGGCGTCCATCGCAATCTCTACAGCTCAGCTATGCCACGCTTGCGGCGGGGCAACGATCAGTAATTGGCTTAGAAGAGGTCTCTGTTTACTTCCTGATGATCATCGAGATGCCATTGCACCTAGATGCCTTAGGAAAAGTAGATGGATCGAAGGATAGATGCGGAAACCCACAGATACGATCTCGGGGATTAAGTGCAAACAGGGTTTTCTAGCTCCTTAAATGCATGTCACCTTAAAGCAAAGTCGGGGAAAAGTGAAATACAAGTGAACCGATCGAAGTTGCTACAAGTTTGATTTACGTGATCCGCGTTGGAGCATAGTGGCTAGCAGCTTGCCAGCCACAACTGGATGGGCATTTTTGTGTCTCTGGCTGCGAGACGCCCAGATTTAGATGCAAAGGGACAATTATTCCCGCATAGACGACAATACGCTTAAGACTGAGAACCAAGGAAGAACCCACTTCCTGGCAGTTGCAACAAGAAAAATTCAGCTAACATGTAGAGGCGTAGTAGTATTGACCGGCTAAGAATGGACGTATACAGTAACAATGCTAGCACAGTGCATGTATCAGATGTGTTCAGAGGACCGAGTCCCTTTGTTAGCAAGGTTGTAGGAATGTAACTGTTGGTGCCAAGCGGGCGATAGAGAGATATCGTCAACTACCGAGATAATCCATGAAGGTTGAAGCCCGCAGCCCAGCCTGTTCGAACGCATACACAATTTACTAGCAAATACCATCAGGAATTCCGTGGAAGCCGGACCGGCCGCGATTGCAAAAGTAAGGTTCAATTGCACGATAGCCGCGGCCGTGATGCAACCGACCTAGAAGGATCAGTTTCACCGAGAGGGGTCAATTAGTCAGGTTGGAAGGCAACCTAACTGGACCCGATCGTCAAAGCCCTGACCTATCTGCTCGAGCAACCCTAGCCGGTAGGATCAATCGCGAACTACGGCTCTGACGATCAACCGAAGACCGAGTTATCGGCGCAGGCCCGATAGCTCGAAGAGCGTTCCGATCCTATCAAACGCACGAGTTGAAGGAAGATCACAACCGCGGTCTAACGGATATGAAGATCCCTAACTAATTGTATGCCAACGGGATAATTGACGGACCTTACAAGCCCGAGACCGGGCTGCTCGCATGAAGATACAATCAAGGGATTCCATGGGATATAAGGGTCAACGGATCCCTCCTGTAATTACTAGTTAGAAGCAACAGTCTCAATATATCCCTTTTACCTGTACAACTGGAAGCTGTTAGGTGGCGACACCAACAGTAACAGTGCTGGTAGTAGCCGAGAGAATCTGAAGTCAGCTCCATCTTCAAAGTGCTGCGCAGAGCTCTAATCTAGATGGAATAGCACCCATCTTCCAAACTGATCCCTAACCCAGGCACTAAACTGTCGACGATCGCTAGAAGGGATATGTAATGCCTTATCCTCTCATGGTTTCTCAGCCCTTTATTCCCTCATCTTGCCTTTCACATGTGGCTTCACCGCTGCCCCTTGGAAGCAACATTGCAATTCGCCTTTGGATCTTCATCCCAAACACATCTTGAAAGTCATCGCTATACTATCATAGTGAGTGACAAAGGTGTCAGGACAAGTTTTGAACCTAGTTTCTCTTCGCAAATGCATCAACTAGCATCATCAGTCGAGATGCCTGGTGACCTTGGAGGACATCAACCTGCTGATGCAGTGCCACTACCAAACAGCCCTTGAAAAGAATCTCATCGAACTTGAAGATCATGATTCAATGCAGTCCTACATGACGCGACTTATATATATTTTAGAACATACCGACCATGGATGTTGAAGGAGAATTATACACTTAAGAAAATTATGGTTATGAGATCATTGTGAATTGACTCAATCGGTGGATCCAGTCTGTGGTATAAGACCATGTAATTATTCAACCGGTTCGTTTAGATGGGCCATTCTACTGATCAGAGATCAATTATCTGCTCACTGTGGCATCACGCTCCCTCAAATCCGGCCTACCCTACACCACCACCAACGTTAGACTGGAATCTTGATGAATGAAGATGTTACTTATTATCAACCCAAAGATACCTTAAATTCTGTAATGAATACGACTAGAAACTAAACCTCATGAGCCAATTGGTAGATGCTATCGCTCCATTTGAACCAGTGTTAGCTCACTCAGCAATACAAGTAATCATTTTTGTGAATCAATGCATGCACGTCCGGTGATCTTTGATAGGTATCATTCATACCTACCTCCAGTTTTGAATACATAGCTAGGTTAGTCTACAAAGTGTACGGTGTTTTAAACCTTGTGCACAATATTCTAGTCCTTTTGGTTGATGTATGATCTTGTGTGTCTGCAGGCGCTACAGACAGACAGATCTTCATGTATCACGACTTGCTTACCCCAGCAGCAAACTATTGGCTCCTTGCACCTAATAAAAGAGTGGTGTTGCTTTGTTGTATATCTTAATAGGCTGCTTTTATTTGCGTAAAAACAGAGATGGGAAGCTCTAAATTCAACAGCCAAGGAGGCAAGCGTGGATTTAGGGCTGGGTATCCCATCTTTGCCTGTGGACCAATGATGTGTAGAATTTGGGCACAGTTGAGCAATGCGTGGCCTGAGCCTGTGTTCATGGATCCGCCAACCCATGAAGAAGATCGCATCAGCTAGTGCCGGCGTCTAAAGGACTTGACAACGGCTGTTCCTCTCTCCAAGCCCAGTGCCGAGCATTCGGCCATGTGGCTGATTGCCATGAATGCTAGATGAAGGAATTGCCCCCGTAGTTCCTACACGAAGCTTGGCGTAATCAACGTGAGGTGGCTGGAGTCAACGTGGCGGCTGCCAAGTGAGCGTTGGCCCACCTCTAACATGATTGATAATGCCTCTTTCGTACCCTTAAACAAAAGACATCGGGCTGAGGGCGGTTCCGGGCAAATCAGAGGAGGAATAAGCTCTGACCCAGCTGGTCATGGATGGGGACGATCCCAACCAAAGAGTCCAGGTCTGCTTGATGACGGGATGTGGGTGGTGGCATCGCTTGTCCGTTGGTCGTATGTACAGGGCTGATGAGGGGCTGAATCCTGCATGTCTGCATCTGATTCACGTCAGCCACACCAGTTCTGTCCAATGGAATTGATCCCTCAAGGGCGTAAGATTGCGGCATGACTTGGGATTGGCGCCTGTAGCTCGTTGGTGTGTAGCTGCATGGACCAGCTCCCATGGAAAAGGTAAGCCGAGAAAAAAAATCAATGACAAAAGAACTTCCAGCCAACAACAGGCGGAATTAGGGTGAAACAAAAGACATAAATAATTAGGGCGTAGCATTGTGGCGCGGACATCAAATGTAACACAAGCAACCACCAACAGCTGAAGACCAAGACAATAAGAACTTGACCTTGACCAGCCTTTCAAGTCGTTAATCCGTCGGTCAATCCATCGGTCGCGTTCCTGTTCCCAGTTACCGAGACACTCCCAATTACTGAGGCAAAGTCTGCCCGCAACCATGCGATTCAACATTCTCAAAGCTGGAACTGCCGCTCTTCTGGCCGCAGAAGCTCTCGCGTCGAGCAGCACGTTTGCGACGAGGAGGAGCACCACGACGCTCTTCATCCCGCCTGCCAACACGGGCAATGTCGCCATCTGGGCCTCCCCCATGACCTCATCTTCGTCCACCACGCGGTATCTGCTCGGCTGCCAGAACAACTGGGTCACCCCTCAAAGGTGCAATGGCGACTTCAAGGGCGTCATCCTCACCCAGGCCCCCAACGAGGTCCATGTCGCCATCGCTGGCACGACCTACGACTGCACTCTTAACTCCAACAATGCCGTCTGCGCCACTAAGACGGCGGCCAGCGCCCAGGCTTCCAATACCACAGTCACCGAGACTGCCAAGTGGATGACTGGCGTGACGATTGTCGATACCCGAGTCAAGGTGTGTAGCACGACCAAGAGGAAGAACAAGCCATCCGCCACATCGTGTTCGGAGCGTGCCGCCTACGTCAACGTCGCGGGGTACGGCGACAGTGCCGCTTCGCCCTCGCAGTTTGTTGGCACTGCCGCAGTTGGTGTCGTCTTGGCCGCCTATCTCGGAGTTGCCCTTCTTCTCTGAGGCATTCTCTTCTCGTCTCAATTGTATTTGTGTGCGTGGCGCGACCCTTTGTTTGTCTGATCACAGCCCCTAATTAAAGCGAGCAGTCACTTTACCAGATATCTATTGTAATGGGTTATTTCAGGCAGATTGTTGCATACGTTATGTACTGATTGTCTCAAGAGATCGGCTTGAGAGTTGTATCGCACGAACTAATGATTTTTATGAATGGTTATGGCCTATGTATAAATTCCTTATCCGGCTTTCTATCATTCCAAGCTGAATGAAAGCCCGACGAGGTCAAACTTACAAGAGCCTTGGGTATATCTTAAATGAAAGAAAATTCATCCAAGCTTGCACATCCTGACCAATCTGCGTGAAATGGCCATGCCTGCTACTAGCATTCCGAAGCCAGTGGGGAGATCTGTAGTGAAGGATCAACAATTGTTTATTTGATGAGTTTTGTCAACTAATGGAGCACTCACTTCGCGTAATGTGAGAAGATAGGGGCGTTGAACTCAAGAGAGTGAGTCCTCCTTTACTTCAACTGGGCACCACTCATCGTTGTATTGTTGCATGCATCATGACCCTGAAGTGTAAAGCATTCACCCCAGTAAAAAGGTAATGAGACGGGAGCCTTCGTGAATCTCTTGTTTCTCCGTTTGGGTCTTCGCGTATTCATACCCTTTTTACCTTGATTACTAGGAGCGAAGTCCGAGGAAAGGGAAATAGATACAAGAGAATGGCTTATATCAGTCGCTTTATGGATGCCATGGCTACTTGACTTCTCTTGGGGATTTCCAAGTCAGCAGGGCTTCGAGTTAATAGAGGTTCAAATATGCCAAGGAGAAGACCTACAAGTGGAATTCTTACATGAAAAACCTGGAGAAAAGGAGAGGTAGATACGCATATCGGGTGCTCCCGAGATTGATATTGTTAGCGCTTCCACCCCATTGCCAAGGGCATGATACTCGGAAACTCCGCTGGAAGGGATGTCCGGAAATAGTCTTACCCCTGGCATGCCCAGGAGTCGTCATTCAAGAGCGTGTTCAATATATTTGCATGGCCGGAAAAAGGAAAGAGATCTGTTTTGTATGTCGACATCCCACGCGGCCAACATCTTAGAGTGTCTACCATGACAATGGCAGTGTCCATCTCGAGTGTCACTTTCGAGCATCATCGCGAGCTATATGGTATCGACGAGAGCTCATCTAGAATATTTTGAAAATTCACTGGTAGAGCATAGGAATGCTGCAGATATTCTAATTAAGATTTAATATAGTTAAGTTAAAACTAGTAGATATAACTAGTAGATATAACTAGAGAAATATAGATAAGGAAGTTATTCTAGATTATATTATCTTTTATTTTAGAGTAGAATATATTAGTAGTAAAATAGCTTTAAAGAGAAGAAAAAAGAAGAAAAATAACACTTTAAGGATCTAGAAAATACTTAGAAGTTTTCCTATAAAGAAACTAATAGGTACTACTAATCTTAATCAAGCTGGTCTATTATTATATTATATCTGCGGGAGATCCCTCTATTATCGCGTATCGACTGATATTTAGAATAGAAGGAGGTTATCAAGACTGCCGGTCGTACAACCGCTCTCTCGCACTAGAAGGTCTCGGTCCCTAAACCCGCACCGAATGACTCCGAAAATGCGAGTCCAAGTCTACTGACAACGGAGGCCTCTTCTACCGGAACATATTGTAGCGCCTGTGGAAAAGTCAGCATTGTGTCAAGCTCCGAAGCAAATGCATCCGCCCAGCCTAACCACGAGCGTTCCCCGGCGGCAGTCCTCTATAGCGCATCGGGCTCTAATATCGCTGCTAGTAGGTGAGCGGAAATTTTCCCCAGTCGATGTAGGTTGCAGCAATACATACCCAGTAGTGTGACTGAGGCAGAGAAAGCTATACTCCTTAGAGAGCCGCTTTTGGCAAGCTGCATTACGGAACAACCACTTCTTAACAGACTTGCATAAGAAAGGTCAAGCATTGGTGGCGAGTAGGCCCCCGCTCCATTCTGGACTTTCAGTTCACCTGAGAGGTTATTGTGAGTGGGAGTTTGACATAGGACCACGTTCACACAAGAGCAGGCGATAATGTAGGACTCGAGAGTCAAAGCACCTAGATTTTGATTTAGCCTTCTAGCAGTAGTCTATACCAGATGCAAGCCATCAGTGATGTAAATGTAAGTGAGCCCACACAGTTCTAGTAAGATCAAAACCCGTTTATACGGCCCCTCCGTTGAACGACCATTACTACCCTCCGATATCGCCCGCCTATGTTTCTTAATGCCACCATGGTTTGAGGCAGTGTTATGGCCCGGGAGCCCTGGAGTGAGGGTTGGGATAGCCGACCCTTTTCTTGCTTGTCTGGCGGGGGTGCTTGCTTCCGGCAGATGTTTCGCAAGTAGTCGTCTCTTAGATCAGGATTGCGGGGACGAACTAATGAGCCAATCACAAATTCGGCAACTTGCCTTATACAGCTTTCCTCCTTGGGCGCGAAATGGTCTCCATAATGGAATAGTAGCCTCCCATCACAAAATCTACCCGTTAGGGCTTGGCATGATGTTACATCAACGACTGTATCTAGTTGACCGGCCACTTGGAGCATTGGAGTCGCCACCTTAGGATCCCAGAATCCATGAAGTTCATCGTGTGGTGCGTCCGGAGCACAGAAGCAAACGAGGAACCTGCCTGAATGGGGGCTGTATCTGGTCATCTGAATCTTGGCTGCAAAATAATTTACGACACGGATCAAGCTCTATGTTTGGTTCTGTTATTTTATTATACCACTGTAGGTAGGGTAATAAGAGACTGGAGGTAGCGGCTGGCAAAGGTCCCGCGCTCACGTGATTACACTACACATCTCAATGGTGGTCTTTATCCACCGCTTCTTCAGGCTTCAACAGTAAGCGGCAGTCATAGCATTTGTAAAGCACTTGTGGCGACCGTTGCGATTCTCTACACGACCAGCCAATCTTGGAGGTACAATGTAGAATGGCATCGCTTCCTTCAAATCCAGACTTTTCCCGTAAATCAGATTCCAGCCCCAGCACCTTTCTGCCGAACCCACGATCCTTTGAAACCCAGTCCAACGGTCCAAGGGGAAGCCTGCGATCCTGCATCACATGCCGGCGAAGAAAGGTCAGATGCAACAAGGAAACACCATGCTCTAACTGCAACAGGAATGGGGTTGCATGCATTTTCCCGCCGCCTGGACGGGCTCGACCGACACCACGCGGTCAGCGTTCCAGAGCCGACCAGTTTGGGTCGATAGATCCTGGGGTGCCTCTCAATATCGGGGACCTCAGTTTCCTCAGACAAGGCGCGCAGCACTCGCCACAGGTTCTACCTTCCCAGTACGACAAACCGGAGACGCTTGGAGGGCAGACAAGCCTCGATCGAGTGCCAGGTACCAGGACCAGCGATACGTCAATCGCAATACACCATCAGTTCGGAAGCTCCAACGAGAGTGTACTGGGTAGAGAGCAGTGGATAGAGCGATGCTTGTACTTTGGAGAAGGGCTGTCAAGATCTCTTTGTCAGATTGAGGGAGTCTTAGATCCTTCTACGACTGATCATGGCGATCATGTTTATGCTTCAAGCTTAACGAGGCTGACAGAACTGGTACGTGGTAGATCTCGGCCCAGTGGTTGTTCTTACGATTGCGCATCTCCTACGCTCTTTTCTGTTTGTTCTGATGACTGCTTCTAGCTCGGAGAACCACAGGGCGTCATTCCAGCTGACAGTGTGGATGAAGAGATGGAAAGCACTTCAGACTACAACAGCACCAATATGGTGGACCGTCCCGTGCAGACCACGGCGACCAACCCCGATCATTACGCCTTTATAATCGGTTACAACCTACCTGATATCAACACGAGAACCATGCATCCTTCTCCATCACAGATACCCTTCTACTGGCAAACATTTAAAGAAAATGTCGAACCTCTAATCAAGATCTTCCACATTCCCTCCATGGACAAATTGGTCAGAGAGATGCAGCGTAGCATTCGATTCCTAAGCCCATCCAAGGAGGCACTCATGTTCGCAATGTACTTTGCCGCGGTGATATCCATGACACCAAATGAAGTAGGTACGCTTGGTATTCGTCCACTGGCACGGCCTAACATATATAATAGGTACAAGAGCTCCTGGACCAGGACAAAGAGACCCTGGCTGCAAAATATCGCCTTGCTACAGAGAAAGCCCTCGCCAAGGCTGAGTTCATGTCGTCTTCGGATCTGATGACGCTACAGGCATTCGTCTTGTTTCTCTTCTGTTTGAGAGAGCGCGAACAGTCACGATTCACTTGGACTATGACCGCGCTCGCCGTGCGAATAGCACAAGGCATTGGGATCCATCGGGTTCGCCGAGATACCAAACTGCCTCCATACGAAACGGAGCTCAGCCTCAGACTTTGGCTCAGCGTCTGGCTGCTGGATTTAAGGACCGCCCTAGATCAAGGCACGGATTGGTTAATACCAGAAGATGTCCCAGATCTAGCGCTCCCGCTAAACATCAATGACTTCGACCTCGATCCTGCGAGCGTCGAGTATCCGCTGTCGAGAACTGGCATGACTGATATGGCACCAACGTTAGTCAAGCACGAGATTGGATCGTTGCTGAAGAAACTGCCACGACTCGAACGTGAAAGCGAGGCAATAAGACCTTCAGCAGAACTTGATTGGGATGAGATGGAGCGTATTGCAATCACCTACAAGAAGAACGTAGAGGAGAAGTACTTACACAACTGTGTCGAAGACGAGCATTTCCAATGGTTGACGGCTCTAAATACACGACTATTCTTTGCAAAGGTGCCGTTGCTTTTTTATCATCGCGTTTTGACTTCCGATGCAAGGTCTGCTTTATCGCCTGCCATCAGTGACCGCTTGTTGGCAGCATCGATCGAGACGTTGGAGTGCTCGTATGCGGTCGTCACAATATCGACATCGCTACGCTGGAGCAGGCTGTTCCGCACATCTATCCATTGGCACGCAATCGCGATCATTTTGGAAGAGCTGTGCCTTCGGTCCAACAAGACAAAAATCGCCCAAAGGGCGTGGAAAGCTATTGAGCTTGCATGGGACTGCTGGGGTTCATTCCCTACCTCCCAGCACGCGGATGAACTATGGAAGTCTCTGATAAAGTTGATGAGAGTAGCAAAGAAGAGGCGTAAAGCGAACCAGTCTCTTTACGCACAGGAGAGGACTGAGGCGGAGCCTAGTCCGAGCGACTCGTCAATGCCCGAAATTTGGGCCTTGGCGAACTCTGAAACGCAGCTATCGTGGCCCGCGGACTATACCGCGGGATATCTCTACGAGGATCTGGATGAAGTTTTGATAGATGATACGGGGGCCAGTCCAAGTGAGGTTATCGACTAAACGACTTAAAAAATAACATAATTTAGATTCAGAATCATGGCGCAGTCGGTCGCATTTTCCCAAGTACGATATGAAGAAATTTGCATTCCGCCCGCTATTACCCTCAGACTTAACCTATTGAACTGGGCGGTTGAAGCTATAAAATAGAGACTTTGAACCTCTGACATTCGGGGGAGCTATTAACTGAAACGACTGACCATCACTCAAGGCTGCCATGTTTAAGTACGAGAACAGGTAAAAAGTCGTACATGAAGCACCTGTCTTGGATCAGGCCTCAATAACGCGCCTCCGTGTTTGTTCAACTTAGCACAAGCCAGCTCGTGAACATCATCCATAGCCTCAGATGACCTAACGATCCCGTATGTGAATCGTGCCCTCCAATTTGACTGTAGCAACTCCTCATATCCAGTGATATTCCGCTCCGCCTTTAGCGCTTCTTTTTCATTTGCTACATATTCAGGACCACAAATTCCCCGTTGATCGTTATATCCTGGCTTCTGTGGCCTGAGGAATGCCGCCAAGCAGCTCGAGCAGTGTTCTTCATCGAGCTGATGCGGACTTTTGGACAATGTGAGGAAGAGTATGGAAGAAGTCGTAAGGCAACTTCATGCAAGATAAACTGTGATCTGGATCGGTATGGCACTCAAACTCTGTCGCGGCCGGTTTCCCGAGTGTCCATACCAGTGCGGGCGATCGCATTGCGAGTACGGCTGCTGCGGACAGCCTGATTACTACCGGTCACACCGTCATTGGCCGTAACACGAGCAGCATTCGCCACAGCTTCGGCGTTCTTCTGATACTTGTAAACGGTCCAGTCAAACACATAGTCGTATTGGAAGCCCTCGCGGACGAAGAGATCCCGAAAGAGTTTCCGTAGATAACTATAGTCAGGCTTATCATCGAATCGAAGAGATCGGGTGTAATTGAGATAGATGGCAAACTCATTGGGGAGGCCGCGGCAGAGGGTTTCAGTTGGCGTCGTCATCTTCTTCTCCATGATGCGATCGTATTTCTGCTTCTTGCTAGCAGCTTTCAGGCCCTGCCAAGGTAACGAGCCGCGGAGGAAGTATAGCACCACGTAACCAAGGGATTCCATATCGTCACGTCGAGCCTGTTCGACGCCAAGGTGCGTGTTAATAGAGGCGTAGCGAGCAGTGCCAGTCAGGTTCTTGTTCTCGCGATAGGGGATATGGAAATGGGTTTTCGGGTCGCGATATTTCTTAGCCAGCCCGAAATCAATAACATTGACCTGATTCCCTCGTTTTCCAATCCCCATTAGGAAGTTATCCGGTTTAATGTCGCGGTGGATGAAGGACTTAGCATGGATATATTCCACCCGAGAGAGGAGCTGGTCCATCAGAAGAAGGGCAGTCTTCATAGAGAACTTGCGGTTGCAGAAGTTGAACAAGTCCTCCAAACTAGGCCCCAGAAGATCGTAGACCATAGCATTATAATCGCCTTCAGTACCATACCAGCGCACAAATGGGATTCCGACCCCGCCAGCAAGGGACTTATAGACTCGGGCTTCGTACTCGAGTTGGGGATGTCTGGCCTTCACGCTCTCCAGCTTGATGGCGATTTCCTCGCCTGAAATGATGTTTGTACCGATATACACCTCGCCAAATGACCCTGAGCCAATCTTCCGACCGATTCTATATTTATTACCGACTCGGAGATCCTGCGACTGAGAAGTTAGAAAGTAGAACTAATGAGCTTTTCGACTGCAGGTAAATGAGCATGATTGCCTGCATGGCCTGCATATGATCAATGACACCACGGGAACGCATGTGTACGAGAATCAGAACAGCGCCAGTCTTGCAGGTCTCTGTCTGGGTTACGCTAGGAGATGAAGGGCATGCGTACCATGGCTGCCATGTCAGCCGTGGTGAGTTTAGTCTTCGTTTCTTCGACAATCGGGGGGCATGTGAATACACCAGTGCTTGGGGTCGGTTAGACAGGGGTAAGCACCGATCACAAGAAAGTATTTTCTAGAATACTGGTGCAGCCAGTCTGATCGAGGTGGCCTTTAAATTGAAGGTTGTTGATCAAAAAAGCTCAGGCGTGAGCATGGATGGGCGGAAAACAAAACGGGTTCGTTACCATAGAGATTGGATGGCCTAATGATTGCTGAAACAAGCAAGATTCAGTGACCTGTATGAAATGAAAGAGCGAAATGAAAAAGTGAAAGTGATGCATAGACATTAGAATCGAAGGTCATGCGCTGTTGTGTTGCGTGTCCGATGACTCGGCCTATACTTCGGCCTTCGTTGCACGTGTGGTCGGCCTTCGGCCTTCGGGGCTTTGGCTGACTACATACCCCAGTGAGTGCAGTTGGGCCCAACCGGACTTGTAAACTACAGCGCGATGGCTCTGACGATTTCTAGCAAAAACGAAACGGGACTCACTATACATGTATAATACTGCTAGTTTCCCGGGTATATGTTGAAATGAGCATCGTGGAATTCAGAGCGATTACTAAGATACGCGGGCCAAATAGCACGAATGCGCCTCGTTCCTAAGAGTCACATGATCGAACAATTTTAAGGGTTGATTGCAGAGAGCTTGAGATTGAGATAAAGGTCTTCCCAGATAGCCCGAAGAGGCAGCAGATAACGGTTATTAAAGAATAATCTCTCAATCTCTCGTGATACTTTCCAACAGCATAGGTTAGGTAGACATAATTACGCAATAAAGATTATATGCCTCCGTGCTGGCCACGATAAGAACGTGATAGAAACCGCTTGAGAATGCTATAAGTTCATGTCCTAAGGCTGGATTAGCGTAACTTGCGCACGTACTTTTAAAACTAAAAGAATAATTCATTTGTGTATTTGTTTAATTAGCGGTGATGATAACTTAAATAAGAAGAGGTCCATGGCTAGTCTTATCCGACAATCGTACTTAATCCATTTTACAAATGATCTTGCGGATTAGTCTTTAGGCTGTGTATCCATACCGCCATCATTCTACTAGACTAGCAGCCATAAGAATCACATTATTTGAAGATATAGAGTGATGATTTCTATGCAGGCACGCTTTTGGGGCGATGTTCGGGGAGGCTTCCGGGCAAATGCTACTTTGTGCCGGGGGATTCCCCGAAACATGGAGTCCCCACGCATTTTATGATTGGCGGGCTGGTCTGTTTTCGGGGAGCTTCCCCCTTATTTACGGTCTCCCCACTGGAAGGCCAGCATCAGCAAGTCAGAAGTGACATATCCCAGGAAGTGCACAGCAACTATTGAAGTCAACGGTTAAAACATTTTCACTATTTAGGCTAATTGCAAGTTAATGATAGAGATCTCGACTCATGAGTCTTCAATGCAAGATCTCGTTTCGGCAACTAGTGAAACGCTTTCAGGGCAGGTCGACCTATGTGTTCCGCAGCTGTTTTATCGAGTAAGAACGTTTTCCTGTTCACTAACACATGGTCAATTCTAAAGATCAATAGACAAATCCAGCTAAATAAACACACTGAACGCCTTCCAAACGGCTGCTGGTTGACGCCATCGCAAAACTTAGTCTCCTCTGGGGGCCATTCCAGTATTGATGGGCAAGAACCGCCTCCATCTTATCGTGCTCATTGGACTGGCTGCTCGCCCCGCCCCAGAGTAATGTCTTGTCGACAAAGACCCTAAAGCACATACGAGGGTAAGGAGGCAGGCTGAATAGGACCAGTTAGGCTCGTTCTAGCCGACCTGCCGGGTGAGCAGATGGAGGGCCTATGTGTCCACAATGAGATTCTTTTAGATACGCGAGGGTTAGGGGTTTATTAGCTAACCTTTCATCTCGGAGAACTCCATGCTGGGCAGAGAGGCTGGACGCGGCTGCAGTACTCGCGCCATTGAGGAGACAGATTCGCCATAAATGGGATCGGTCTTGGAAAGATTACCCATCTCAGCACCGAGTCCAGACCCGCGGCACTGTATACGAACGATGAACTCGATCGGGACACTAATCCTGATCTACTGACAGTGGGGTCATTGTTGAACTGCCGGCGGTCATCATCCGGTTTCTCGGGACACAGGATCTCGCTGGGCGCGTTGCCATCCCTGTTTTGGGGGATTTGGGGGGTCAATTTTCTCTCGTCCTGTCGTAACAACTCCATTAGAGTCTTAATACGATGGCATAAGCAGTCGAGGCCCAACTCCTTGGCAGCCGTAAACATAAAATTAGAACGGATCGCCGTCACAGGACGAGTACTTGGGAAGATAGTGTGGGTTGCAGAACCCGGGTCCAGTTGCACCCAGGGGCACTCACAGAGATAGGAGTGCTTGGCCATCCTCTGGGTGAAATTATTGGAGACTGGCCTTTTTGCAATACCCGCTGGTAGGCTGCTCGTTGTCAGGTCTGGTCTTTCAGGCCCGGCACGAATGACAGGCGGCGCTTGCACGAGTCTACCAGCCAGGCTTTCGAGGCACCTCGACTCGGGGGTCGTTCCGGAGGCTGTTCCGGGGGTGGGACAGGAATGTTGTGCTCGGGAGCTCCCTGGTGGTTCACAAGCCGCGGTCACTTCGCCAATGGAGGCATGATATTAGTAGCGAAGGGACCGGGTAAGTCTCCTTCTCTAGGCGCTTCAAGTTCAAGGACAAAGACGAACCAGGACAAGTCCAGACATCCAGATCGCTGCATACAGACTTATGATCATTCTCGCCAACCTGCTCAAGAGGTGGAGCTTTAGTTTTTGTTCTATTGTTCTGCTAGTCTCTGGCTAGTGTCACCTGAGTAATGCGAACCCTGTTTTCCTTTTTGCCTGATTGCCTGCGGGGACTGATGCGGAGACCCCGGAATGGGGGAAGGGGAGCGATATCACCAAGTTTTCTCCGGGAGTGAGAGTATATCTGCAGGCCCCTGCCGGAGCATAAATTTCTACCCTCATCAATCTCGCCTATCTTCTACATTCTCCGACTGCCTTCTGATTGAAGATTCCTCCTCGACCTATTCCAACAATGGGCGCCAAAACGGAAACCGAGTTGGCTGTTGGAGCTGAGTTGGCAGCTGTGAGTCGCGCGGATCCTTAATCAATCAAAACAATGGAATTGTACTCACTAGTCACGTTGCTATATAGATGCTGCCGGCAGATGCAAAGCCATGGTATCGAACTAAGCATCTCGTCCTCCTCAACCTCACCTTGCTGGTGCCTCTGCTGTCCGCCGCCAGTATTGGCTTCGATGGCAAGTCAGCCCCTTACGTGTGCCCGAACGCGATCTAAATCTAACTGATACATCCACAGGCGCTATGATGAACGGACTTCAGACGCTTGGGCAATGGCGCGCGTACTTTGATAACCCATCAGCACCGCTTCTCGGGGCGATGAACGCCATCTTCCCTGTTGGCAAAGTGCTCGGCCTGTTCCCGGCGACATGGATATGCGATCGATACGGGAGAAAACTGTCGATGTGGATTGGACTCTTCTTCCTGATAGGCGCTGCTGGACTGCAGGCGGGAAGTGTCAATCTCGCCATGTTCCTCATCTCCCGACTCATCCTCGGCGCCGCTACAGCTCTCGTCGCGCAACCTGCCCCGATCCTGGTCGCAGAGCTTGCATATCCTACTCACCGAGCCAAAGCGACGGGAATGTATCAGACCTTCTTTGTAGGTGGCGCGGACTCTATTTTGGTTCTTTCTTGTCTCAGCTTGTGTTGGCTAACTCACAATGCTCTGCTCCCTAGTATGTGGGCGCTATCTTCGCCGCGTGGTCAACTTATGGAACCTTCCGTCTGGACAATTCCTGGAGTTGGAGGATTCCCTCTCTTCTGCAGGCCTTTCTTCCACTTCTACAGCTCCTGTTCTTTTTCTTTGTCCCTGAATCTCCAAGGTAATGTGGCCTGGCCCTACCAAGCATTCGTCTCTAACCTTGCTCTACCAGATGGCTTGTTGCAAATGGCAAACAGAGCCAGGCGCGTGATATCTTGGTCCGTTGGCATGCAGGTGGCGACCAAGAATCCCCTCTGGTGGATTACGAGATCGAGCAGATCGAGCAGAGCATCCAGCAGCAGGCTGCCGTACAGTCAGAGACGAGTTACCTCGACCTCATCCGTACACCAGCAAACCGGAAACGAACCCTCATCGCGGCCATTGTCGGCTTCTTTGCCCAGTGGAACGGCGCGGCCGTTGTGTCATACTACCTCACGCTCGTGCTCAATACCATCGGCATCACTAAAACCTCGGATCAGACCCTCATCAATGGCCTGCTTCAAGTCTTCAACTGGCTTGCCGCCGTGTTTGCAGGCGCTCTTATGATTGACAGACTTGGCCGCCGCACGCTGTTCCTCACATCGGTGGCCGGCATGCTTGTCTGCTACATCATCTGGACGGCGCTCACGGCATACTTCACAGCCACGCTCAACACCACTGCAGGAAACGCCGTCGTGGCCTTTATCTTCATCTACTATTTCTTCTACGACATTGCCTGGGCACCCCTGCTTCTGGCATACCCAGTCGAGATCTTTGACTATCGACTGCGTGCTCGCGGCGTTACAGTGACGTACGCATCGACTTTCATCGGGCTGATCATCAGCCAGCTCGTCAATCCAGTGGCGATGAAAGCCATCGGCTGGAAGTTTTATATCGTTTTTTGCTGTATTCTTGCAGTGCTGTTCGTCGTCATTTACTTCCTGTTTCCGGAAACCAAGGGGCGTTCTTTGGAGCAAGTCGCGGAAATTTTCGATGGAAAGAATGACACCCTGGAGGAGAAGACCAAGGACGGCAAGACCGATGTTGTTGAAATCGAGAAGAGGCTGGGCTAGCCGCCTATTGTTGGATCCCCGGTTCTGGAGGAGGTGAGGACCTGCCGATCAAATAGGTAGCTGTATACTATCAATTCATATATTGTAGCCCCTCGGATACCTCGGGCAAACACTATCTTTCTATATTCCCAACGCATCATGTAGCACTCCCTCTTTTTCTCCAGTAGACCTTAGCCCAGCTATGTTGATATCGGAGGCAGTTAGAATGGAGTAGATATGAAGGTACAGCCTCAATGTATCCCCCCTGAAGACTTGTAGTCAGCAAGACCCAGCCAATCAGAGGGTAACGTTTATCATCTTTAAAAAATACCGTCGCTCACCAAAATGTAATCTTACTCACGCGTCAGCAGTGATCAAATACCTTGAGGCTACATTCAACGGCGGATATGGCCAATTAGCGCAGACGCCAAGGGTTTCAGATATGGCAGGGTTTTCTACGATATTCCTCACGCTGGGAGTTCCAGCTCTCCTCGTTTTCTTCGTTAAACTGTCAGCGGCTCGGCAGTTGACATGGAAGCTGCAACGGGCGGGCTTGGTCAGTCCATCTATTTCGCAGGTTGATTGTTCGGTGTCGCTAATTTAGATTCGCAGCCTATGCCCGATGTGAAACTGCTGACGGGCCATCTTCTGACCATAAAAACCATCTCAGAGTTGTTCCCGTCCAACACGGTGATGCATAACGTCTTCTGGGAGATCTCGAAACAATTTCCCGATGGTTTCTTCTATATTGACCTCTGGCCATTTGCTAGGACTACCTTGGTCATCACAACCCCATCCGGAGCCGCCCAAGTCGAATCCTTTGACCTGGCGGTGCCTGATTCGATCGTCCATCCAATCGAGACCATTACCGGCGGGCCGAGCATATTGACGATGCGAATCGGCCCACAATGGAAGAGACAACGCCGAGCTCTGAGCTCCGGGTTCAGCGCAAACAGCATGATGGCTCTCGCACCAGCAGTGGCAGAAGAGGTTGCGGTTTTCCGGCGCCTCCTCCTTGACCGGTGCTCAGGAGGGGCCTCTGACGTATTCCAGCTGGAAGACTTGACTTTGAGATTGACTTTCGATGTTATCGGAGTTGTTACCTTGTATGTGTATCGCGTGTCTGTTCACCCTATTTTCGTTCATCTACTGAATATTCTACATTCTCCAGCGGCACCAAGTTGTACTGCCAAACCACAAATAATGAGCTGGCGAGGGCTATGCGGAGGCAGATTGAATGGACCACCTTCACCGCCATGAACCCACTGCAGCGATATCTCTCCCTCCGCCCCCTCGTTCACTGGATAAATGGGCGGCGCATGGATAAATACATCGCCGTAGAGATTGAGAAGAGGTTCGAAGAATGTCTTAATACGCAGGTCGACAAAGATCCGGACACACAACGCTACCCGTCGACAATATCATTGCTTCTGGACGAGATGATGCAGCAGGACGACGGAGTCAAGAATTTGCATAAACACAAAGAGTCATTGAAGAGAACAATGACGGCCCAGCTGCGTGCCTACTTATTCGGGGGCCACGATACAACCAGCAGCACTCTTTTATATTGCTATCACCTCCTCTCGGCGCATCCCAACGTTTTGGAGAAAGTCATGGCTGAGCACGACAACGTCTTTGGTGCCGGGACGGCGTCTCGAGAGCGTGACTTGATTTGCGAAAACCCGAACCGGCTCAATCAGCTCCCATATACATTGGCTGTGATAAAGGAGGTGCTGCGCATCTTCCCTCCTGCTGCGTCGATGCGGGAAGGGCGACCCGGTGCCGAAGTCATTGACGAGCAGGGCCGTGTCTATTCTACCGAAGGGTGTAACGTGTGGTCGTTGACCTTAGCTATACACCATAATCCCAAGTACTGGGCCGATCCCGAGGATTTCAACCCTGATAGATGGATTGTCGGGCCTGAGGATCCTCTATACCCCGTTAAAGGGGCGTGGATACCATTCCAGCATGGTCCTAAGAATTGCCTCGGACAGCCGCTCGCGATACTTGAACTGAAGATCTGTCTCGTCATGACACTTCGAGAGTTTTGCGTCACTCCAGCCTATGAGGAATGGGATGTGAGACATCCAAGACGGGGCATCAAGACGATCAACGGAAACAGAGCGTACCAAGCTGAAAAGGGTGGAGGCGGTGCACATCCTGCGGATGGGCTGCCCGTGAGGGTTACTCTACGAAAAAAATGATTACATACCCAACTGAAGGCAGTGTGATAGTAACTAGGAATAATAGTATATGTACAGGAGAAGGATCGGAGCAGCAGGCCTAGTGGAGGCTAGGGACCCTTGATATTACAGAACGCGATGTTGTGTTGGTGGAGGGCAGGGAGCCAATCTCTCAACACTCATCATCTGCTTGCAAGTATAAAATGGTAAGGAGAAGAGGTGAAATTAATGAAATAATGGAAGCACAATAAAAGCATTGATCGGTTTTTTTAGACTCTGGCGAGACGGGGTGAAAAGTGTCGTGGTTGTCTTCGTATTTATTGTGCTGAGTTGTCGGGCTCTAGCAGCTTCCAATGTTATTGAACTTTATTCTCTTTTTCTTACGTCGTGGTTGTCGTTGTCCTGGCCGGATTCCATCACTGTGTTGTCTTCATTATGTTTTCAAGGTTGAAAAGCTTTTTTATTGACGCTATCCTCTATCGAACCCTGATAAGCCAGGTGAAAGAGGGTGGCTTCAATAGCCCTTTGGCGCGTAGCTCGTCCTGATAGCAAGTCAGTCATCAATACCTTATGAAGGTTTATAGACTTGTCTTCTACATACATATAGCTTTAGGCTAATAAAGCTTCTTTTAATCTTTGGTATTTATTGTATCAAGATATTATATCTAGTATCTTCTATTGTTGTTTAACTTTATACTCAAACTCTCCTCCGTCCTGGCCGACTTTCATGTTTACAGTACATTCAGTTATCTTCACTCCAAACATAAAAATGGCTCGAAGAAAACACCATCTACGACAGGTTACGCAGATAATAGCACCGCTATTTCTAAGACACCTGGTGCTGCCCAAAAGCCCCGTACCCTGCTCTTCCGACTTGCGTTGACAGCTGTTGACAGCTGTTGGCGGTTAAGCAACCTGTCCTCAACCTACAGGGTTCGCCACCGACCAGACCGGTTCCCAGCCAGCCCCCCAAGGGCTATACCTTATATACAAGTTCCCCGAGCATTCCTACTGTAATTCGACAACTGGCTCTGTGGCGCAGTGGTCGCGCACTCCAACTGTGCGGTTTCCCTGTGATACTTCCCAAAAGGAAGTATCACGGGGCCACAGGAGAGGACCTCGGTTCGAATCCGAGCAGAAGCATTCTTTTTTTTGCGACTTTATTTTTATTTTTAACAGCTATGGTTTCACAGAGAGCTCAGGACAAACTTACCACACCTCTGCCCTTCCCCCCGGGTCAACCATTACGCCGGCATATAATATTTTTGCCGCGATACTGGAGGTCTCTACTATGGACATTGGTTCATGCCATTTTATTATTTTGGGCAAACGAGACGATGGATTGTTAATTTTATCTTATGGTGGGTTAAGCTGTAGCTTCAAATGGATTCTGCAAAGGCCGAAATTTCTAGTACAGTAGCTTTCTTCTCTCGACGCGGGAGATCATCGTTCTTGATCAAAGATTTCTCAGATTGCGAAATTTTGAGTAAATTAACTTAATCAATGAATAAGAGCGTATCTCGAGGCTACAACTAGGGAATTCTACTTATAGCTGGAGCTATCAACTTGTCGCTTTATATAGCTATAGGGTAGGTAGAATACTGACGTACCCTATACCTCCGAACTTCCACAATCTTAATATGAATAGTTTAGTTGTTGATTGTTGCCCCGGTAGTATTAAATAGGGAGCAAAATTAACATGAAGACCAAATCAGATAGTACTGCGAGGAGACTAGATTGGTTTCAATCGTGAACTGGGCCATGTACCAGCGCTGGCATTAGAAGCATACCACATCTCACCTTAGGAGCTTGCCTCCGGAGCTGGCCATCGACGCCCCTGTGCCAGAAGCTTGTTTACTTGCCGAGACCGAGCAAGACAAGGTTGGCAACGTTCAGCACCGCCATGGTGATCCAAAGCAAGATACCGAATGTGGTTGTATACCAAGAATTTTCCATGGAGGTGCTTCCCGCCTCCCGAGCGCCACCAGCCTCACTCGTTGTGGCGACACCGCCTGATCTATCCGAGCCAGGAGCGATGGTCATGTACCTAACACGAGAAGTGAAGTAAATGAGCGGCGCGGTCACAAACGGAAGCACGATGCTGAGCACAACCTGCGACGCATTCAGCGCATCATTGAGGCCTGAGCGGCCCACGGCGGCGGCGATGACGACGCTGGGGATAATGCTGATGCTGCGGGTGATGAGTCGACGCAGCCATGGGCGGACCTTCCAACGTAGGGCCCCTTCGGAGACCATCTGCCCAGAGATTGTGCACACGATACCGGCGGACACACCGGACAGTAGGAGAGACAAGGCAAAGATGGTGCCAGCAGCGGGGGAGATGGATCGCGATAGGAGATCGTGGATGCCGAAGATGTCGGCTTCAGGAGCGGCGGGGTTGTCGAAGAGGGAGGCTCCGGATACAATGACAATGGCTGAGTTAACAAAGAGGGCAAATGTGAAGAGCGATATTGCCAGCTCAATGGCGGAAAAGCGGTAGCAGTGCTTGATGGCCTGGAGCGAGGGGATGTAGTAGTCTTTGCCGTCTTCGCTTGAGTCGTCTATGTTGTCGCGTGTCTCGGGAGCAAGGCCGTGGCTCTCGTCGTACTCTCTCAGGCGTGGCTGGACGATACCGGAGCCGAGATATAAGCTGTGTGGCATGACGGTCGCACCGAGAATGCCACAGGCCTGGTACAATCTATTGTCCGAATTAGCAATCGACAGGTGGCCTCTTTCGTAGTCGCTATTGTCACACTTACCCTTCCGACTGACGGATGGCGTCAGACGGCAGAAACCCACGGAAGACGGTCCCGATGCTGGTGTGCTTGATAAGGGAGAGCTGGATGCAAAAGCAGACGACGACGCCCAGTACAAGGAACGTTATGAAGAGCTCGAACAACCTCAGACCTCTCATTGTCCCGTGCGGGTTGTAGAATAGAAGTAGAAGCATGACGTCGACAATGGAAATGGCACATCCGGCAACGAGGGGTATCGCCGGTATCAAGAGGTTCAAACCAATGGCAAATCCAATTACCTGCATTTATTGAGCATTAGTATTCCTAATTGGAGCAGAATTTTAAGAGGTCACATACCTCGGCGATATCGGTCGCGATAATGGCAGCCTCAGCAAAGAAGTACAAGATGTAGTTCATCCATGGAGGAAGGAAAAGGCGGCAGCACTGGGCAAGATTGAGTCCTGAGACCGTGCCTAGCTTGATGCATAGTGTCTGGAGAAAGATGGCAAAGAGATTGGCCATGAGAACGACAAACAGCAGTCTGTACTCGAATGTAGCCCCAGCCGCCACACCGGTAGAGTAGTTTCCTGGGTCAACTAGAGAGGTCGAGCATTAGCATCAGGAAAAGCCACGAGATAGGTGGTGACTCGTGTCTCATACTGTAAGCAACGGAGATCATAAACCCTGGGCCGATGAAGGAGCCGAATTTGACGACGACCCTCTTGAGCTGGCGTCTCCAGTTGGGAGGACCGCCCTCTCCGTCGCCGCCCTCCCTGCCGCGAGGAGGAGGCGGTATCGGGATGGACATGTAGCTGGCGGGCTGGGCCGTGTCCCTCCCATCTAGCAGGCTGACTGCGGCGACTTCGCCAGCCTGCTTGGGTCCCGCCAAGGTCTTGGAAGGCCTCCTGAGAGTTGGCTCATGCTGTATGCCATGTTGTATTGGCGGTTCGGACGGGGAGGGACTTCGCTTGTCCGATGCTTGCTCCCTCTCATTGACAATGCCATTGAGATCTTGATTGGTGGTCAGGTCGGCCGAGAGCCAGGCGGGGTTCTGGTTGAAACCGCGCGTGTCTTGCTCGTACGGCTCCTCGGTGCGTGAAGTCTTGTTCATCGTTGCTTGTGGTGGTTATATTATCTTGGATAGGGACTGTCTTGGCGCCAAGCGGTCTGATGGGGATGAAAGTTGGTGGTTCAAGGATGAAGCCGCCAGAAATACATTGTTCCGGCTATCCCAGAGCGTTACGTAACGTTCCGCGCGCGCTGTTCCGTCCCTTGTAGCCGTAATTGAACTGTCCTGGAGCGGAGCGACGCACCCGGTCTGTCCCGTAAACAAACGTAACAAACGCCTGGCCGAATACAGTCGCTGACAATGGTTTTAGCGCCCGTTACAGGCGATCGTTCGGAGCACAAAGGAACACATAGCCTACCGTATTGAATGCTCAGTTTCACACGACTCAATAGCCAAAACAATGGCCCAAATGCCAATTAGCTCCAGGTGAATAGACAGACCTAATCGGACGCGTATCCCCTCAATTCTGTATGCTTCAAGCTATTCTGCATCTTCGTGCTAACACCCTAGGTGCAGAGAAATCGCCGTTTGAGTCAATTACGACGGAAGCCGTTTTCTAGCGCAGGCCAATAATCACTGCACCTCACATCCAGTTCCAACAGATCATGATCCTTGACGTCATCTGCTTATGTTGTGACTTAGTCTTTGCTGTCTGGCACCTTTGCGCACGACAGAGCTGCGCAGCATCTATATAGCTCCTGTCTACAGTCAATCGAAAAGTCGCCGTAATATGTCACAATGGACTCAGCAATGGTCCCGACACCGGCGACTGTATCCGGACCGGCTTTCGGGTTATCTGATTTCCGAAGAGATACTATAATGGTAGTTACGACAGTAGTTTCAACGCCAGAATGAAAAAGACTATGGCTCATCGATCCGACACTAAAACCTTCAGCCAAGTTTGAGATTGAGAAAGTGGGTAGAGATGGGGTTGTGTTCGATGCTCATGGGACCAAAGACATCTAAAGAAGTGAGACTGGATAGTGATATTGGCACAGAGGGATGGTAGGAGGTTTCCAATGAATACTTGCCCGATCACACTGCCAGGTGTTTCAACTCCATGCTATGTCGCGGCTTGACTATTTTCTGGATGCACCACGAATATCCTTCTAGATGTGATGTGTGTATCTTCAACAATCACCCTCCAAGAAACGTATTTGTCCCCATGAGATTTACATTTGTATTCTAGCTTGTGTGGATGTAGCCTGAAATGTGTGCTTCATTGAATTTGTACATATTCTACACACCCATGAAAGCATGTCCAGCCTGGATATTTGCTTTGAGGTCCTTGAGAGCCACCTCTAGCAGCTTCTCCTCACTGTCTGACAGTGAGCCAATATCAAAGACCTTGGTAGCTCCGTTAGAACCAAGCTCTACCTTCACAGCAAAGTAATCCACTCCTAGCCTGGCGGCAATTTCCTTGCCGCCCTGGATGCCGGGAAGGTAGACATAGGCTTCCTCTACACCGGGGGTGCCGCTCTTCGCTTGTAGCAAGGCCTTTATAAAGCGAAATCCTGCGTAAGCCATGCAGGTTGTTGCACTGCCAGCACCCTTCTTGCTCTCAACAATCTCGTCCCCACCGAACTGTACCCCTGCGTAAAGTGAAAGGGCCATTAGATTTAGATCGCAGTGCATTGATATTGTAGGTAATAAGAACTCACTGTGAATAACCTGTGCCAATTTTTCCGAGTCGATGCTGATTTCAGGCACTGCCTGGCTGTAGAGAGGCAAGATAGTCGCACCGCTGTGTCCCCCGATGACAGGCACCTTGAATGACTTAGGGTCGGCACCTCCGCCGAGAGCATGTGCGATGAAGGTCGATGCCCGTACAACATCAAGAGTTGTCACACCGAACAGGCGGGTAGCGTCATATGCATCTCCTTGGCGTAAGGCTTCAGCCGCCACGGGAACAGTTGAGTTGACCGGGTTGGTCACTATGCAGCAAATGGCCTGTGGGCAAGTCTTGGCAACTTCGGTGAAGAGGTCGCGGATGATGCTTGCATTAGTCTGGCGCAAAGGTGAGCCGGTAATTAGTATGAGCATACGTAAGGAAAACAAGATAGTCCACAGACCTTGAACAGATCTAGGAAACCGGCAACGTTATCTCATGTCACCATGCACAATATAGGCAATAGCTATAGCTAGGCCGAGCTGCAGGGGGATTTCTCATACCGTCTCGAGTCATCCCTGGCTTGCGCGCGATGCCAGCGGTAACCACCACAAGGTCAGCCCCCTTTAGTGCTTTCCGTAGCCCTCCATCCTCAGCGAGGTGGCCGGAGACCTTGGCCCTGGTATCTATGTGGTTCAAGTCTGTCGCGATACCTGGGGCATGAACAACATCATAGAGCGCAATTTCATCAAACAAGTCACTCTGGAGACGACTTTGTGAGCCTTCGGAAAGTCGGTTAGTTTGAAGATTATTAAAGACTTACAGACTTGCACAAAAGGCTGAGTGGTGTGCCAATCTGGCCTGCAGCACCAAGGAGAGCGATCTTAGTCATTTTGGTTGAGGCGTGCCGTCAGAGTGAGTATGGGCCAGCTCTATCCTTCCCGGTGTCAATTGTTCTCCATTTGGCTTTGTGGCCTTTTATATTGCTGGAAAGAGGAGATTTCAAGCAACTATGCAAAATTCGTAATCTGGGGTCAGTGACGTCCCGGGAACGGCTCGATCTTCGACACCAATCGGTAAAAGGTTGCGGCTAAAGTTTTAGCCACCTCGTCGTCCAAACTCGCGTAGGAATTCCCTCAACACCTTACAAAGATTCAACGCATTACCTCTAATCTCGGGTAAACAGTTAGATATTTTAAGTTTCTCCTCAACTATCTATGAGAGTATTTCTAGCTAGAAATAAGTATAAATATATACATATCTTAGAGCGCTATAAGTATAGTACGTCTATCGCTCTTAATATTTTTCTTATCAGGAGTATGATAGTATTCCTAAGATAGAATTTCCCGTTTATTTCTCTTGGATTTATTGTGAATCTACTGGGATTGTGTATTTACATGCTCGGGCACAGGGGATACCAGCTCGATGCCTAGAACTGCCCTTCTAGCGTTCTCCATGGCCCATGTTTCCATCTTTGCCAGTGTCTCGGTCGTATGTGTTCCTAAGTGCGGCACCAAAAGAGCTCTGCTTTGCCTGAGTAATTTCTCATTAATCTCAGGCTCGTGCTCGTAAACGTCGATGCCGACAGCACCAATCTTCCCGCTCTCAAGGCCATCAGCCATAGCGGCTTCATCGATAATGGCACCCCGGGCGGTATTGACAATGACGACCCTATCCTTCATCAGTGAAATCTCTTTTGCCCCAATCAGATGCTTCGTGTTGGCGTTGAGGGGTACGTTGATGCTGATGATATCGCTCTCGGCCAGAAGTTTTTCGAATGATACGTACTCAGCACCGGCAGCCTCCTCCTCTGACAGAGGGCGCCGATTGTGATACCGCGTGACTAAACCAAAAGGTTCGCTGCGCTTCTTGATAGCTCGGCCAATCCGGCCCATCCCCAGAATACCCAGGATCTTCCCCTGCGGATCGTGGCCAAAATCAATGCCCTTCTTGAAGTTGCCAGCCCTGAGCGAGGTCAGAGACGGGTTGAGTTGCCGAAGAGCACCCAATAGGAGCCAGATAGCCAAGTCAGCCGTGGCCTCAGTGACAGGATCAGGCGCATAGGTAAGGACAATACCGCGCTTCGTACAAGCAGCCGGGTCAATCTGATCATACCCGGCGCCGTTGTGGCAGATGTGCTTGCAGCTCGCAGGCAGGCGCTGGATGAATTCCTCGTCGAACTTGCCGGCTACAGAACCGCTAGCAGAGGTTCTGTAAATGACAGATATATCCTTATATTTTCCCTCGAGGTCTTTGAAGAACTCATCCCTGGTCTTGCTCGTGACGACTTCAGTATGTGCAATCTCTTGAAGACTCTGATAAAAAGACTTGGCATGTCTGACAGGATTGAAGAAGAGGATAAAAGGCTTGGTGGGAGACATGGTGCTGTATGTGCGGCGAGACCCGAGAGGTTTGATGATCGAAGTGAGAAGTCGCATTGGATCACACCTGTACTACGGGTTATATCCTTGCCAGACTCGTCCAATAGAGAGTGATTTGCTCCGAGACGGAATTTGAGATGTAGCAAGTTACAATCGCCGTTCCACGAAAGGGACTTTGAATTTGGGTTAGACGCGAGTAGTCTGGAATCCCTACAACCGAATCATGGCGATCGAGCTGGCATATGTTTTGCCGCTGTGGGGAAAGTATTGGAAAATGCTCCGAGGCTGCTGAGTGAGCCATGGCAAAACTTTCTACCGCCGCTCAGACAAACGGCAAATGGTCTACAGGGCTAGCATAGGTCTTCAAGTAGAGACTTATGTGACAGTCACTGCCTGTTTCTCATTATCCAGAGACTACTCAGTCTGATCAAGTTACCGTATCTAATTCAACCGCCTTTGCGTCACAATCCTCTCCAACACATCCAGGCCAAACCTCCGATACAGCACCGCGTCCAATACCCATTCTCCGATCCAGGTTGCCCATCTCGCCAGCGAGGCACTACCCCCAAGCCAGATCCAGTCATTTTTCTGCCCAAAAATGGGCCAAAACCAGCTCTTGTCTTCAAGAATTCTTTCCACCAGCTGAGCGGAAAAGTCCTGCGCACTCATCTTCGAAGTATTCTCGGAGTACCGAAGCTTCCTGAGATACGCGTCTTCAACCACCTTGTAGATTGAGGATTCAGGCAGTTCCCGATAGACTTTGGTACCACTCGTCGTCTTTACGAACCCAGTCATCACAACCATGACGCGGACACCAAAAGGCCGTACTTCCTGTCTCAATGTTCGAGAAAAGGAATTGATAGCCCCTTTTGTAGCACAAAATACAGAACCATACACGTATGGGGTGATGGATGCGAGACTGCTCATGTTGACGATGATACCTTTTGCAGAAACAAGAAGATCAAGGAATGATTGCGTTATCGCCATGACACCAAAGACATTTGTTTCGAAGGTCTTACGAACATCATCCATATCGATGTCAGCGGCGGGAATAGTGTGTGAGACGCCGCTATGGTAAAGACCAGAAGATTAATTGGATACGATATCAAGGGAAGGGCCAGAAATCATGTCAGAACTCACGCATTATTTACCAAGATATCGAGGCTTCCTCCGGTAAGTTCCTCTACTTGCTTTTTGCAAGCGGCAATGCTCTTGGAATCCGTAACATCGAGCGGTAAGACAACCATGCCCGACCCTGCGAGCTCCTGGAGAATTTCTGGTCGACGAGCTGTGGCAATGACGGTGCATCCTTTACACTGAATGAGAACAGGGGTATTGATTAAGATAATTAGATGGATCTGAGACTATACCTCGAAGTTGAAAACTCTTGCACAACTCATAGCCGATGCCCCCGGGAGTGCACCTAGACAGGGATCAGTGCCTGTAATAAGGCATATGGGTATTCGAACTGTTCATGTGGCTCACCCAGTTACCAGGACTGTCTTGGCAATCCAAGAGACCCCCATCATGTCTGCGAAAGGAGAAATATATAATGGAAGTGCTCTTTAGCTTGCTTAACTGGTTTGAATAACAGCTGGCAGGAAACCTTCAGTAAGCTGAAGTAAGGCGGGGGTGACAATTGAAGCCTGCAAACAATGAAGGGGATTTTAGTTGCGGCCAGTTTGGTGGGAT
Organism: Clonostachys chloroleuca; assembly: GCA_037952775.1. Taxonomy (NCBI): domain Eukaryota; kingdom Fungi; phylum Ascomycota; class Sordariomycetes; order Hypocreales; family Bionectriaceae; genus Clonostachys; species Clonostachys chloroleuca. The sequence goes on from JBANAY010000003.1 coordinate 30,970,055, forward strand.
TAGAAACCGGCTAAGGTCAAATTCTAGGGGGACGTTGGGGGAGTTTTGTCTCGTAATTTATCGGAAACTCCACTGGAGCTCTCTTCAAAACAGCATGTCACTTCGAGTACGTCAGCTTCGTTCGGGTCGGATTCCCGGAAAACTGCGCATTATGTCACTAGCGGCCTGTTTCTAGTCTTACCCTTGGCCACATCACGAGGGGACATTATGTTAGCAGTACGCATAAGAAAAAGATATTGTGTAGAGAGGAGCGCAAAATCATAGATATTACAACTATTTATGTGGCAAGATAGAGATGGCTGGATTAATGCGTAGTTCGAGAGATCGGACTTCGCCGAACATGATGAGCGAGTCAAAAGCGGTGCTGCCGTCACCGTAAGTAGAATGAGCAACACTTCGATTTGTAAATTTCTTTCCATTGAAGATGATCTTGTTTAGAGCATGGGAGCCCAGAACAAAGTATAGTGACAACGCGGAAATAGTGAGTGTGTGACATGGCGCCGATTGCGAAACGTTCCTGAGTGATCCTACTACCAGTCCAATAGCATGTTAAACAGTTGTAAGGAACAGGTAATGTATATTTAGAAACTAGTCCACAGTTTTGACCAATCGTAGTATATATGTAACCGGCCTGTGTTCAGTCGCCTGTTCTAGACACTCCTCCTCGACAAAAGATCTCTTGTCCAAGGGCCTTTCTACCTAGGATTTTTTGAAGGACCCGAGACCCCAGTTTCCTCGTCAATTGTATTTAAAGAGGGCAGACCCCGCACCTGGGCTCACTGGAATCACCGACTGTTTAGCTACAGCATCGTCGTTCTCCGTCCCACTCAATGAGTGCCTATCCAAGAGGTCAACAGAGATGACTCGTCATCACAGAGAGTGCCCAAAATTTCGGGACCTTATACTCTTATTCCGTGAGATAGGGTTCCTTCAGTACCTTTTGTTCTTGCTTCCTTTTATTCTATACGGCCTTCTCTTTCACATTCCACTCTATTCACTCATGTACACATTCGAATTCATTGTCCGATTTCGGGAGTATGTGGATCCTAGGTCTGAGAGAAATAGATATATACGGTTCATAAAGCGACGCCAAGAAGCACTTTCAAAACACGTTGCCCCGTCCTCCACTCTTAATCTAGCTCGAATTCGAAGGGATGCGTCACATCCCGGGCCGAAGGACAAGTTCTTTGGTTGCCTGCCCCCGAGATTCGACGTCGAATTCTGGTCTACGCCTTTGGCGAACGCACTGTCCATATTGATATATCCTACACATTGACGAGTAAGCCCGACGAAGGAGGTTCAGCTGGCGCATCAGCTGCAAAGACGCATGCCGGACTGGTGCGACGGCCCGATCATTATATTAGGATGTACGACGAGGACGAGTGGCAATGGCGGTGGTATGGCTGCGTCTGTCATCGTTCTGGTCCAGAAGACATGGAACTATCTTTAGGGAGATTTCGCAGCTCTCCTGGCATAGATAATCGAAAATTTAGGTTGTCAGCTTGTCTGATAGGTGGCGGAGTTTGCCACGCTTGGCCTGGGAGTCAGCCTGATAAATGTCGACTGGAATGCTTAGGTTAGCTATTGACATCTAGACAAGCGTGAGTTGTTGTTGAACTCTTTAATCCCTTAATAGATTGAGAACTGACTGAAAGGTGTCAATATATCTAGGTACATCGAAAGCATGGAAGTGATCTATAGAGAAACACCATAAACTTCTCGTCATCCGATATCATGCTTTCCTCTCCCAGCATACTACCTCCCAACATCCGCAGATCGATTAGATCCCTAGAACTGGTGATCGATACGCAAAGCTCGCCTCTCAAGTACGCATTCGAAGATCAGGAATTTTCTTCGCCCGCCCTTCATGCAGCACCCATATTCCCAAGTCTTCTATATCTACGTATATCGCCCGTTGATTGGGACATTGATATTTCTGTTAGGAGGGATCAGTTGCTTAATCAGTTGCATCACTATACTACCTTTAACCCCGAAAATAGCATCACCGACCGTAGAAGTGACGGTGGACTGGGATCTCACCGGCTACCGTACATTGAGCAATGTCCTCAGCGAATGCCAGGGCCAAGCATCACTGCAAATGCAAGAATGCGAATCTGGAGGGAGAAGATATTGGCGACAAATCCCGACTTCTATAGCCAACGTCCCTGCTAGAGATACACAATCGCTTGACACTACAGGTGGCCCAAACAAGCGCCAGGGCTATTGGATTAACTGTGAGGAAGCAGAAGATTTAGATTGACGAGTGAGACCATTGCCATATTGCAGGCCGTTGTCAAAATGAGTCCTCCTCAATAGCAATGAGGGACACCTGTCTCATTGGGCTATGCCCTGATTATGTTAGGAACGCAATGACATGGGATTAAGATACCTTCTTGGACGGAATTGAGTACAAATTTGGAGGGCAATATGACCACTAATAGTCGAGCCGCCTTCGTACTAGGATCTAGTCATGTGTTGAACCGTTCATTTTTCTCCATGCGGGCTATCACATCTCCTGTCATTTGCTCCATACCTATCCTCGGATGATGACACTTACCGACCGAGAAACTGGGCCTCCAGCACGACTATTCCCACTTATATTTCTTGTAAGGTTGATCTGCATCACAGATGGTCTAGTGCCGGCGACAATAACTAAAATAGTAAATTTTGTGTCGGCTCAAATTTCCCCAAACAACGACCAGGAGTATCTAACCCCGATCAAACAGGTCCTCTCCCATGCCGTGCTCGTCACAGGATTTCTCCAATGTTTAAAAGAGCCGATGCTCTCTCTTTACAGAGGACGAATACAGACATCGTAATATCAAAGATTATCTGCTCGCAATACCCATCCTCTATCTTCCAGATCGTTGGATCTTTAATCTCACTTCTCAACATGCCCGCTCCCCTAGGACTTGCTGTAATCGGCACAAACTGGATTAGCAACTCGTTTGTGCAATCCAGCCACGAAAGCAGAAAGTTCCAGTTGAAGGGTGTTTACTCACGCAGCATCGATTCAGCTACGAAGTTCATCTCACAGACGCCCTCTATCAAGGACGTTTCATCCATCAAGGCATATGATAGTCTGGATAAGATGCTGACTGACTCTGAGGTTGACGTTGTCTACATTGCGTCACCGAACTCGTTCCACTATGAGCATGGCATCAAGAGTCTAACAGCCGGCAAGCATATCATTGTAGAGAAGCCATTTGTTTCCAACGCCGACGAAGTCAGGAGCCTATACAAGCTTGCCGACGCGAAGGGATTATGCGTTATTGAGGCTTGGCGTCACATCCAAGAGCCCAACTTTCTGAAGCTGCAAAGTCTTCTCGACGACGAACAAGCAAGGGAAGACAAGTTCGGGCGGATCTATGGCGCCAATATATCGTTAGCCGTGTACAATCCAGAGTACGCCAAAGCGCCGGAGGATGGCAAAGAGGCCAATATCGTTCTTCCCAAGTTCAGCGGTGGATGCTTGTGGGATGTGGGATGCTATTCTGTCGCTTTTATCTTTGCTCTCTTCGGCACACCGGCAAGTCAAACCTACTTGCCCATTATCATTCGCACGGGAGTCGATGGTGGGGGCAACATGATCTTCCAGTATACCGCAGAACGCTCCAAGCACAAACAGAAGTTTGTCGTGCACGCACAGTCTAGTAAACTCTACGTGTCACATACACCCACAGAAATCTACTGTGAGAAGGGCACCATTCGGATTAATGGCGTGTCGAGCATCACTGAGATCAACACAATTGAATTCATCCCGCATGGTCAGACCACAGGTGAAGAATTCGCAAACACAAAGCCGGAGTACAGCGGTTTGCTTAACCTGACCTGGGAGGCGAGGGAGTTTGGACGAATTATTCAAGAAGGGGACAAAAAGGCTGAAGCCCGCCTGAGAGACCTGAGTCTTGACATCTTAATTGCAATGGAAGACATGCGAAAGAGCAATAGTATTTTCTTCGACTCAGACAAATAGGGAAAAAATATTTGAGTTGTATAACTCATATTCAATCTAGTCCAGCTCACTAAGAAGAAAGGTCAAAGCAGACAGCGTTGAATTGTCTTTGAGAAGCAAGCTTTTGGATTGTAAGCCTGTGCTCATCTTGTCCATCAAAATCCTCTCGGGTACTACTCTGTCCAATACTATGTCCGACTCAACGATCGAGTGATAACGGTGACTGCCTTCCTCTTGCTTGATAATTATGTCATGTCATCTTTGAGAATGGGAATCCAATAATGTTCCATCAGGTAGCAAAACCTGGAACTTGAGAAAAGTAGCCCATTGTCAAACGTCTACGAGTCCAGTTTCAATCATAACAAAGACTTGACGTTATACGATCAGACGTGCTATCTATACTGTCAAGTATTGTAACAAACGGATGGTGAGAATTACGGACTTAATGCCTTCAATATAGTTTCACGACCTTTCTTCTAGCTCTTCTTCTCGAATAGCGCGAGAACCCCTTGATTATCACTAGAAGCAGCGATGTCAAGTGCCGTCTGCTGGGCTTCATCCTCCATCATTGCATCCGCGCCAGCTTCCATGACCTCCTTGAACCGATCAACCGCACCGCTCGCGGCAGCATGCAGCAGCCCTTGTCCCTTGTTGTTTGCAACAGTCAAGTCAGCACCAAGTTTCAGTAGTAACGGCAAGGCATCCTTCTCTGAATATTTGTCGCCGTAAAACTGGTATTCGAAATACCGCGGGCCGGACACAATTCTCGGACGTCGAGAGAATACGAACAAGGGTGTCTCTCCGCTTGAGTTGACACCATTGATATCAACACCTCGCTTGACAAGGCCCTTGAAAAGGTCACGAAGACCCTTAGTGTCCAGATTTGCTGCGAGCTTATGTAGACAGCTTTCTCCATGGTTGTCGACATTGAGGAAACCGGCGCCAGCCTGAAGCAGAATGTTGAACGGTTCAGTCTCCCTCGTGTTCGCAGCATGTATTGCGGCCTCAAGCAGAGGCGTTCTTCCCTCATCGTCCACGTGGTAAATAAGCTCAGGGCATGTCTTGAGAACACGCGAGAATGACTTTTCGAAGCCATCAGAGTCGCAGTGGCGCAACATGTGGTGTAGGATATTTCGCCCTTGGTTGTCTCTAGCCTTCAAATCTGCTCCAAGGCCTACTAATCTCTCAAACAGGCGTGCATCATCTCCATATTCGCTCTTAATAATACGATCTGGTCCCGCGCAAGTCATACAGGAAACATGAAGCAAGGTCCGGCCTTTGCAATCTCGGTGATTCACGTCCAAAGCAGGACGCAGGACGAAGGCTTCAACCCTCCCACGAGGACGACGGAGTATCTCATGCGCTAGTGTGCACTCTCGGTAGCCCTCTCGCACTTCTAATGAAGGAGCATCTTGGGTACGATTATACCCTTTTGATCTCCGCTCACTCAATTTGGCCAGAAACTTCGCGAACGGGTCTGCGTTGAAGTCTAGCAAAACATTGACTATTTTGTCGGCGTCTTCGCTTCGGGTTTCCAGCACACCGGCGTAGAATAAAGGGAACAACTCATGATCCTCGACGGTATCTTCTTCGTCATCACTATCATCTTCATAGTATCTTCTACGTGCCCTCTTCCGCTTTCCACGATCAGCGTCCGCGTCGGGCGATCGCGCCCGCCGGGCATTCGCGTTGATTCCAGGTTCGTTTCTAGACAGAATGCTCTTGAGCGCTTCGACGTTGGACTGATCGATGGCAGCAAATATCTCGCTGATCCTTGTGTTTGCGCCGTGAGTCCGAAGCAGCTGCGAGATCTCTGCATCTGCTTGTGCGTAGGAAAGACAATTCTTATTTTCATTGTCCGCGGCGTTGACGTCTGCGCCCGCCTCAATAAGCGTGATGGCAGCCTCTCGATTCGACTCTTTCAACGCAATATGGAGGGGCGTCTGCCCTTGATAGTTCCGGATGTTCAAATCCGCCCCTGCTTTGATGAGATATGGCAATGCTTGCTGAGTATGCCACCACGAGGTTTTCTCAGCCAGCGTAAGCAACGCACTGTCAGTCACGACGAGGTCCCGGCTGTAATGCACCTCATTGATGTCAACGCCGAACTTCTCGACCAGCAGTTGAAGAATAGCCATGTTGGGTTGTGGTCGCTGCACGGCTGCGATAATCAGGGGTTGAGGATTGCTGCCTCGAACCCTGGATTTCGAAACATCCTTGGCCGCGAACCATAGCCCGGGCTTCGTCTCATCTCCGAAGGCATGCCATAGCCCTGACTGTAGAACGGATGCTGCCACCGACTCGCCCACTTTCTCAAACAGTGACGAATACCCGTTGGCCACTAAGACCGAGAGACAATTCTCATCGGTTGTGCCAGGCACTGGTAGGAAAAGGCAACCTAGAGGAACCATTTCTTCAACTAGATGATACTCCCTGCGAGACAGCAGGTAATCCATATGCCCCCTCTCAGCTCGACCTGGCCTCAAGGTTGGAGAATATATCGATGTCTTTGCCTGGCCCTGTTTTTGAGAAGTGTTATTGCCCTCGACCATTTCCATCATTTGATCTTTGGCCGTTTCGCTCTGCCATTTTCGCCGCACTTCCGATAGTATCGAGGCAGTGTAGTCCTGGTTTTCCAAAGCAGCTTTCACAACGCAATATTGGACGGCGTCTATCATAATGTCAGAAACATTGGTCAGGTGGCTCGCAATCATAAGCCAAATCTCGTCCAGTCTGGGCACCTGTTCCTCGATTAAGTGCCAAAAAGACCCGCTTGTGTCTCTTCTCTTGCGTCGAAGTCGGGACTCTAATTTAACGGGGACATCATCACATCTTGAAGGTTGATAGGGCGTCCGCCATAATGCACACTCATCTTCGAACTGGAGACTAGCGTCGAGCATCTGCCTCAGATCAACAGTTGCTCCGGCGTCTAGTAGCAATCTTACTGTTTCTGGGGTCCCTGATCGACACGCATAGAACAGTGGGGTGAGTTTTGCACCCCGCCCGAAGGTTTCCTCGTTTACACCCATCACCGGCTTTGGTTGCTCGTTGCCATTATCGGGGCCACTGGAGTATGCAGAGTGTTCAGCCCGATCCTTCACTCTAAGGGCATCCAGAAGACTGCCAACAATGTTACCTGCTCTGCAACGGGCTGCAATATGGAGAGGGGTGAGCCCTTCATTGGTGGGCCTCGAGGGATCAGCGCCTGCTGCGATCAGCCCCGTGCTATATCGCTCCGAACCAGTCGCAGCTATGTGCAAAGGCGTCACTCCGTCATTGTCGGCCATGTCTACATTCTTCACTCGAGAAAGAACAAAGTCGAAGACCGTGATATCTTTGTGCTTAACAAAGCTCAGTTTGAGGTGGCCAGCACACAAAAGATGGAGCGGTGTGCGGCCCGCGTAGTTCTTCAGGTCCGAGTCCACTCCCATCTCGACAAGCTGTTCCCAGAAACTAATGGCTTCTTTAGTGTGAAAGGAGGACTGAACCTCCTCGCAGAGAGCAAACTCGTGAAGGATATTGTTCCCATCGTTGTCAACGGCATGTATATCCAGCCCTTGGCCTAACAGATAGGGGAAGGAATCCGTCCTCTTACGCCATGTATGGCATCTCACATACTCATGAAGCAAGGAACGGCCTTTGAAGTCTTGCGTTCTGAATGAAGCGCCTTGACCTAGGAGCATCTCTATGTACTTCTTTTCGCTCGAAATGCTGCGAAACAAAAGAGTAGCCCCATTGCGGTCGACCGCGTTGATATCTGCCCCCGCCTTCAACAAGCGGCTGATCACCTTCTCTGAGGGGGTTGCCGTGCATACATGAGTGGAGTTTGTCCTTTGTGATTCCTCAAGTTGACATCGGCGCCTCTCCTTAGTAATTCTTCGATGGTGTCCAAGGATGGAGATGAATCGTTTAGCAAGACGTGAAGCGGGCCATTGCCCTCCTTGTCAACCACACTGCAGTCTGGGCCATATCCAAACAACTTGCCAAGTCGCTGATGAACATGGGACTTGTAGGACGAGAGGTACGACAGAAGAACCGATTTCCCATCATTCCTAATAGCATTGATATCGGCGTATCCCTTGTCGACAAGGAGCGCCATACAATCAACTTCAATATCATCATTGTGTAGAGGCGTTTCACCATTCTCATCTTTGATGTTGGGATCCACGCCAGCGTCGAGAAGTGCCGCGGTCAGGACTGGTGATTGCACCGCCAGATGAAGCAATGTCCGTCCTCTCCAGTCACGCTTGTGAAATTCTGCACCGGCCTGCTTCAAAAGGAATAATACAGTTGACAGCTCTTCTCCATTGGGTTTCTTTTGGCGCGCAGCTGCAGATACGTATGCCTGGGTGGAATCTAGACCGAGATCCTCCGGCCTCGTGATACGGTCCAGAGCACTGAGGTGGACGGAGAATCCTGAGTTGTCCACCGGCTGACAATGGATATTGGGGTCTGCACCTGCGAGGAGAAGGCTTTTGATTGTTGATGTATTTGGGTTACTACATGCCCGGTAGAGCGGTGTAGAACCCTCAAACTTAGCCTTGGCGTTGATATCAATCCCCGGGTGCTGTAAGATTGTGGTCACAATCTGCGATCTCCCTGCGCCGCTGGCCCAGCAGAGGGCACGAAGTTTGGTCTCGGCATCTTCCAGGAAGTCGAAAAAGACCTTGACCGTCTCCAGGTGCCCGTGCCGGCAGGCGTACATCAGGGGGTGTCACCAAGCGTGCAGACTGGCGGCGTACAGCCCGACCAGCTTTCACTCTTGGTTTTTGGAGTCAATGGGTTGACGCCGGCTTCCAGGAGCACTTTGACTACTTCATGGTGGTTCTTTTCCGCCGCGTAATGCAAGGGCTTCAGCCCAGCAACATTGTCTTGATCTGGCTCTGTCCCGGCCGCGATGAGTTCCCGCACTATGCTTGCATGACCTGAGCCGGCTGCTCTCTGACTAAATGAATTTCCTATTAGCTTGCTGCTGTCTTCAACACTTTCTATGACTGGCACTTCAAACGAAGGGGTCTTACAGAGCCGATTTCCTGTGGTCTTGACTCGCAGGTACGTCGCTGGCCAGAGCTTCTCGGAAGTAAGAAATCAATCCTGTCTTTGCGGGAACGTGGAAATGTAAATAATTCCCCAAATCCTTGGGTAACTCGTACGCCCTCATTGGAAGCCAGTTTTTGATTTTGCCTTCCAGTGACAAGAAGTTGCGGATCTGGACATTGATCTCAGTTTGGCTGTGGCCCGCATTGTCCGACTGCCTAGCATGATGATACCAATTCTCGGCGGCGTACTCAAGGAACGGGTGCTTTAGTCTCAATTGGACTCTTTGGGGGCTGTCATCAAACGAATCATCATCTTCAGCATCCTCGGGCGCATCTAAACATCCATTCTGGAGATAATGTAGGCACGCCAGTGCAAGGTGAGTGTGAGTTGAGCCAATCGACAGAACTGGATATCCCGAAGAATCTTGCGTGCGCGTTGTGCCTTTCAGATACTCGGTAAACGAATGATGGATCACTGACACTGTCTCATCGGCAAGGATCTCAAGAAGTGGTCCACACGCAGCTCGAATGAGATTTTTAGTATCCTTGACATTCCTAGCATTCTCATCAGGATTCACCACCATGACCAAGTCTGTCAGCTCGAGCAATCGGAGAGGTCGAGTGGCATGTGTGACTACCTGGAGGATGAGATGCTGGACTCTGGATTCGACGCCGGATCTCTTCGCATGTTCGTTAAGAAGATCTGTATATAAAGTGTTCAGATCAACTGGCAGTTGTCCAATTACCGACTTTATATCAGCTCCTGGTTCGAGAAACGCATCCATGGCGAGCTTGGCATAGAGAAATAGGCCGTTTGCCCTGCCCGGAACAGCTTCCCGAATTACCTTCCAGTCACTTCCAGGTATATTTGATTTGGCCAGCATTAAGTCAACGTAATTCGAGATATCAATATCAACCAAATTCTCTTGTAGTCGAATGTGTAGACCGGAGGTTTTGCGAAGGGGACCCTCGACGCTTGGGACGGGTCGGCTGGTGATCAACACCTTCACCTTGGCTGGCATAAACTGACCAAGTGACCCAAGGGCTTGGAGAAACGTGTCATTACCCTGGTCCATTTCATCGAGGGCGTCGGCAATACAGAACACCTTCCCTGGCAAGCTGGACAGCGCTGCTCGTAAGTCTCCCCACATGTCCTCCATGGAGATACTGTTTGTCGTCCGCCCATCATTGACATATTTCAGAAGCTGGTTCTGCAGAGGAGGGCTGTATTTTAGAATCTGATCCATCCAGTCTCGCAGCAGGGCTTGAGGCTCATGATTTGCGTCGATGATTTGGCGGAAGAAGAAGTAGAGAACAGGGCAGCCCGGGTTTAGCTTGGCAAGCTCATCGACCAGCTTGGCAGCCATGACGGACTTGCCAGAGCCTGGAATTCCCCTTATCCAGAGGAGCCCGTGATCTTGGCCGTTCAGCCATTCCTGGTATGTGGCGCTCAAAGTAAGCCAGTCTCCTGTGCCGGGCGCGTGAGAAAGCAGGTGCTTGCGGAATTCGCCGCCAACGACATCGTAGGGAGTGGGCTTGAGCCAGTCGCGTATTTTCTTGATTGCCTTTGCGGGTTGAGGTAGGATCTGATCTGGATTATAATCGCGAATGTCATCAGGGCTGAGAATGCTCACGTCGCTGTCGGTCGCGTCATCTTCACTTGGCGAGTATTGCATAACTGTCGGCCCTGGTCGCTGATGGCCACTGAGAAAATAAAATCATATGGCAACTACCGCAGAGTCAGTCAAATGATAACAGCTGCTGCTTTGCACTCAGAGATCAATATGAGATGTGCAGAGAGAAAATCAACAGTCCTTTTCCCAGGTGATTGGCTGTTGGCTCATGAAGTAGGACGATCCTTGACTCATCAGTGTATTTCTCACTAAACTAATCAGGAACTGGCCGAAGAAGGTAGCCAGGGTTTCAGGTCCTGCGGCACAGTCAATGCCTCCACCAAGGGACAAGAGAGATCGTTCCGTTACCACAAAGATGGACAAGCAGACTTTATAACCTATGCCTTTAAATATTATACATGACACTTCTCCAACAACCCGCTGGAGGTTGGAAGAGCATGTTATGATGTTGCAAACCTTTAGGCTAATATCTTAAAGGCCCACCGCGCACCAGCCACGTGCTTTCGAGATCAACAATGGTTCAAGTAAGAAAAGAATCAATTTGTGATCATTAGCTAATTACTCGGATCTTAAAGAATTGAGCTCTCCATTTTGCGGGTTTGGCAACCGTGTGTAATAAATAGCTCAAGAGTATGCGAGCCCTCGCCTCTACAACATTTCCACACATTCCACCTTCGCATCCCCTAAAAGAAAAGATATCCATACAGAGAGGCATGGATATCGATGTTCGAACTGCCACTGTTCCCCCTTCTTCTTGTCTACCCCAGGGATCTGTCAGTATATTACAGTCGCAATCCGTAAATTATCTCATCATGATACCAAAGCTGAACCTTGTGGCATTAGAGTCAGTCTCCAGGGTATGTAGGAAGAGTGATTACCAGGCAGCAGTTAGGCAGCTCCACCCTAAAATGAGATTGGAGACAATCCGCGCTGAATTTGGACTCCTGCAACTACGAAAGCGACTTCACGCAGACTGCTGCGAACAGAATCAGCGGGTGGTCTCCTGCTTCCATTACGAGAGGAGCCGCTTCGCAATTTGATGTCTACATATACCTACAACGTCATCCTACTACACGCAAAATATGGCGCCGCAGGATCAAGTTGCTCAACCACCCCAATGCCGTACCATTTTGATATGGGTAGCAGTATTGGCCGTTTTGCTCTCAACTGCAATGTCGATCTTCGCTGACGACAGATACTTCCTGCTGAGGTGTTGGGATTACCAGATGAACAGACCATCGTCGTACCCCCTATCACGCCGCGAGATGGCCAGGACAGAGGAGGTGGCAGACCTACTGCTCAGAATCTATCAAACATTGGCTGAAATGAGGTACCTCGATCCGTTGTGCATCAAGTCTGGGCCCCACGACCTTAGCCACCTCCAAGAGACATTGAACAGCTACGGACTAGATCCCGCAATTGTCCATCTCTACAGCATTATGCCGTATGTTGAATGCGGAGAAACTGCCTTCTTCCGGGGTGGTCAGTTCGCGGATTTTCGGCGAACGAGCGACGTGGAGGAGACTCGGGATCCGTTTTATGGTGATCCAAGATACGAGGCTGGGTTTGAGGAAGAGGATGGGCCATACATGCGCCAATGGGTAACTCCATTATCTCTCATGGGAAATCATCAAAGCGTAATCGTCTACGATGTACGGCGGCACAGGATCTGGATCATTGACCAAGAAGGCTGGTCCAGTTCAGATCCAGCGCTGGAGGGGGCGGAGAGTATGCCAACCGTTTCACTCAACCGTAACGCCTTTGAACATCTACCCAGTCGGCCTGCTGCAGCCGTTCTGAAGGATATTAATACGTGGTATCGCCGGCTCACCATTCTTCCAGGCGGCGGTGATGACACTGGTAGCGAGTGGGACCACTACGATATGGATCTACCCTCGATCTACAGGAACAACGGGTGGCCTGATCGCTTTGATGGTGAGGCGTTCGAGGTTGAACAGGCGAGAAAGTCCCGTGCCGTGTGGGCAAAATATATAGCCGAAGAGCCTCTGAGAAAGCTTGCGGCTCTTCAGTCCTGGGTGGAGGGTTTTCCTCGAGAGATTCAGCGGGCAAAGGAGTCGGCTCTCAAAGCAACCTCCCAAGAGGAGAAAGAGGCTGCAAGACTGTCTCGGTGGAAGTCCGAGTACGCCCAAAGGAGAACCCTCAAGCAGCTTGCGCCTGCTCAGGAAATGGTTGACAAGTTTTGTCCTGGAGGGGTCTGCCAAAGAGCAGAAGACCTACCTCTATGGGAGTTTGAGATGGTTAAATCTGAATACGAGAGTAAACAGAATCGTTTACGAGATCTACAAGAAGAAGGAGCATTATCAGAAAAGGCTCATGAGTTTCGCCAAGCACAAAGAGATGCTATCATCTACCAAAAAGCGTTCGATTCGTCCAAGGCAACATGCGAGAAGTTATCCAGCGATATTCTAGAGCCTCACCTGGGTCTTGTCTGGCCAAAACAGCCGGATCTTAGTCGGATACACGATGACATCAAGAATATGCAACAGTATGTTGATGATGCCAAAGAGTATCTCGCCACAGTGCCTGAAAGCGCTCCAAAAACCCGAAAAGCGATCGAGCTGGACATTGAACATGCCGAGGATATGGTTACGTCCAGGAGACTCAATTTGTCACACGAAATCGGGTGAAGTATATTTATCAATGTGCGAAAAGGAGGACTAGGAAATGAAGACTATGTTAAAAGTTCGTAGATAACTAAACAGTCGACATCTTAAATCCGAATCACATAACTCTACCGTAGAGAGCTAACTGGCTAAGTCGCCGATAATTCTCAATATCAAGACTATAACACTAATTTGATACACGTTTAGTCCATTACGGACACCTAAGATGGTAAAGTATGGAGGTGAAGAGGCTCTATCTGGGTTCTCTATACGTTCTGGAACATCTGGGGTCCGGACTTCGTTAACTCCGGAGACTCCGAGCAGGGTATTTACAAGCAACCACAACCTAAAACTTCACATGCAACCTGCTCACACTTATCCACCTTTGTCATCCCACGCGTTTAAATCCACGGTATAATCAATGACACTGAGACCGGCCCACGATGAGTAGCACCCTGGGTAAGCCATCGATAACTCTGAGCGCCATGCCGCAACTGCTCGAGGTATGCCTAATCTCCTCCCCGACACCCCATTGAACTACAATAACACGTACGCCATAGGCCAGAGCAAGCGATGATGACTGGACTGGTATGAAGGATGCAGCATCCCGGCGGAGGCGGCAGACTAGATTGAACACCCGAGCATACCGTCAGTTCTCTCCAGAAACGGTCCAAGATTGAAGTGGGTGACCAATCGCTAAATCTATCTAGGCCGTCGAAAAGCCGAACAGGCTGCTTCCAAGGCCGTGAAGGTGGACACGCCGGCCCCCAGAATGGACACTATACCTTGCTGGGACGAGGAAAACCAGAAGGTTGCGCTGCTACCGACCGCAGTCGCGAAGGCCATCAACGCTCCCGTAATTCCAAAAGGCCGCCTCAACTCAAGACTTCTCTTCCCTCTCTCTTCAGATCATCTGATCATCCTCATTCAAGTTAATACCTTACGTGCCATCATGACCAACGGCCACATATTGGAGGAAGTAATACCAGAAACGAGATATGACTGTACCGGGGGCGCCTTACAGGTTCTCCCCAGCCTCAGAAATATACAGCAGGTACCTGAAAGCCTGTTGCCTACTCGATGTCAGTCATTGGTTCCTCATGGGGCTTGGATCGACTGCCTCCCTCACCCAGCCTGGAGAGACAACTTCATCCGAGCTCTTGGCACATTTGACGAGAAGGACCTCGCTTCTGATATTGCGGGGTGGTTATCGAAGGGCACTGGGGCTATCGAACCTGGGATGCGAGGGCTGATAGTTTGGTCGCCTCCCTGGCATCATACGGGTTGGGAGGTGTCGGAGGGATTCATGGAGAAATGGGGTTGGTCAGTCAGAGGATGCGAGGAGGTGCTTGAGGCCACGAACAAATGGCGAGAGGTTCGAGGAGAGCCGCCTCTTAAAGTTGAATAGTGGTGAGGATGTGGGTGCTACTTTCAATCTCTGAGTCTTATGAATACCAACTGTGTTGCCCTAGTGCTTTTTGGCCTCCGTAATGGAGGCATATCGCTTCCCAAATTGCGGACACATTTGAGTCCAGATCCTTCTTCTATTACATAGACCCAACGTCCTATTCCTCTGGCTCCCCCAGAACAGCTCTTTGTAGACACGGCTCCAATCTACTGAGAAGCGCTGTTCGTCTGAGGGAGTAGGCATATCCCATAGCCAGGGCATATCCGGCACGATCCGCGACTTCCAAAAGGACTGAGACAATGGGACGTTGGCAATAGCAGGAGACGCCATCCTCGCTTTGAAAACGTCTTCCATCGTCGGAATAGACAATACCAGTAGTGAGAGGATGTCAAGGGGGAGTGTGCTGAATGGATCGCCCTGCGTGTTGAAGGCGCCGCCTGGTTCACCATCTCCCTCCTTTCGCAGAGGCAATTTCTTGTAGAATCTTGCCAACCATTCAATATCAATCGGGTCAGACACCAGATATTC
The DNA here is from genome assembly GCA_037952775.1 of Clonostachys chloroleuca. NCBI lineage: Eukaryota > Fungi > Ascomycota > Sordariomycetes > Hypocreales > Bionectriaceae > Clonostachys > Clonostachys chloroleuca. The sequence continues at coordinate 30,985,243 of JBANAY010000003.1, forward strand.
GTGGTTTCTCAGAGGGAACCAATCCCGCGTCCTATGTTCGGTTATATCTCCATAGTCAATCCCGAGGAACGTCGCCCATCCGTCGCGTGAACCCAAGCTTTTGAATGTCTCGTTGAGTACCTCCCTATCCAGAGACTCAACACCAAGAAAGCGTCGTAGCACCTCATGACATTTGACGTGAAATGGTGCACACCAAGGGTTTTGGCGGCCTTCCAAGCAGTATCTGCGGGGAGAGCAATCAGTTTCCATCTTGTCTGAGCGGCAAATGAAATGGCGCCAACCTACGCCTGCATATATCCAGCATCCGGCATTTCCAGTAGGGCCGGGTCGGAATCCTTGTCGAGCCCGAACCTAACGTCTCCGTCGAGGCCTACCGAAGCCGGTCCTGAGAGCCAGACACTGGCCAAGCCAAACAATCCCGGCGTTAGCACGAGCTTCGCGGTTCTCGTTATGCATGAAACCTACGTCGACGGCGCACTGGTCTCTGGATTCTCTCCAAGGGCGCGAATGTCAGCCAGCCATTCCAGCTCCGGATATTCAGGTCGGGTCAGGAAGACATCTGGGTTATACGCGTCCGGACCAGGGCGCGATCTGTGCTCATCGTCGTCGACGAAGTAGCTCACGTCCCGTAGAGGGCCGCCGCAAATGGCGCAGAAACACTCCCAATCAGCACAACTCATGCTGCCCAGCTGGTCGGATGTTGTTAGGAACTGCCTCCAAATTCGGGGAGTTGGGGATGCGTCAAGTCTCTAAATGACCCCTCTTAGCAGATCGGTTGCCACGTGGTCACGACGAGGCTGATTCCAAGCCGTCTGACTGACAGGTGTTTCCTTGGCGTCCAAATGAGGCGTCAATTCTCACGAACCCACTGAGCAGCTAATGGCGAAGCAATCAATGTTTATTTTTGGATCACGCGAGTCCGTGAGGCATTTCCGAGCACTGGGAGAAGTGGCCTACCCTGGACCTTGAACCTCACTTGACCTGTGAAAGCTCATATGCATCACTCATGAAAATATACTTGAATTATTACTACTGTAATGATTTAGGGGGGAAATACACAAGAGAAAACAACCGGATGATATCGAACAGAAAGACAATCAGACAAAATCGCAACGGCTCGACGGCTAAGTCGACTGGAGCGCCAGTAATTGGTCGTGCTGAAGTTCGAATCAAACTATTTTGGGGGAACATGTAGTCTGGCTTGTAAGGAAATCCTGACACCTTCCCCGTCTCGGGGTCCCGGAAATCGACTCTGACATTCTTACCCGAGGCAAGTATCCAGAGATCTACTTCCACGGCGGTTCGGGCCACTCTGGGAAGATACTTATCGAGGTCGCTATGGAGACCCGTTTCAGGATCAATATCAGGATCAGGCTCCTAGCCTGATTCTCCATCACTGAGCTCAACTTGATTCTCCGGGTGAATGCGTAGCTTCATCATCGGAAGGAATTCGTCGAGAATTAATTTCTCAAGTCGCTCGACCGACGTATGTGGCCCAAAACGCATGTATGCCATGTGAACACTCCAATTTGGCAGCATGGTAAGGATGAGTGAAAGCGCTACTTTCATCAGGCAAGCCTCCTTCTAAAATACATCGAGCATTAGACTTGGGCCAAGCGGTGGCGGGGATTTCGTACTTACTTCGCAGAGACTGCTGGAAGGATCCGAGATGAGCCCATCCCTCGGTTGACCACTCATCGTTGCAGTCCGGGAAGAGGAGATTGTCGTAGAGAATACGCCAGACCCAGGCCAACTTGAGATGGCTGCAGCCTTTGTCGCCGTCTTCGATGATTCTTGGCGCAATAGGGCAAAAGATAGTAATTTCTCCTTTGTTTCATCGTCTAGAAGGTGGCACATGCATTTTGGCGGCCCTGTAACGGAGACGAAGGCATCCATATAGGTGCTAAGATCATCCCAAAGATCATGTAGAGGTTAGTAGTCGTAAGATCCCTCATGAAAGACCAGGTGGTTCCAACGTTCTTTTTCTGCTTGATTCACAGATGGGTCAAGCGAATAAGGCTCGCTTTATTGTGGTTGGGCTGCCTCCGCCTGGCGCAGTGTTGGATGGCTGAGGCACACCAGCGGACTTGGGTGGACTACCTGCCGGGGGACGATCCCATTGGTCTGGAGATATAGAGCCTAGGAGAGAGGCGGAGCTCGGTATGGTTGAAGTGGTTGGCTGGAGGGGCTCGCACACCTCGCCCAGTTGGGTAAGACCTGCTTGCGAGATCTCTGTGGAGTTCGATACTTTGTCAAGCTCAAGAAGTATGTTACTCTCTCTGGCTTTGACCCTGGAGCGAGTCTCTCGCCGTGTTGGGCTTCGTGACGCCTTGGAAGACTGGTCCACCCGGATCTTATGGCTCATGGACCTCTTTCTCGGCTCTGCCTTCATTAGAGGTGAGGAGATATAGACTGAAAAGATTTGATTTTGGTTGGGTTGGTGGCCACGTAGCAGTCTAGAAACATATACGACGTACGATAAGGATGAATCCTGGAGTGAAAGGGAGTTTTGGGATGACGTGGGAAGATTAGGTAGAAATAGACCGTAAAATTACCCACTAACACCTTCGTCCCTCTTTGTGTGTTGCACGTGAACCCATCTTACAGACCATCCCCATCCCCACCCCCAACTCCCTTTCCCCTCCCTTGCTCTGGCCTGTGGGCACACACAGTTCCCGTGAATCACAATCACACCTATCATTAGCTCAGGTAGCTAGGGATATGAGCTATTGGCTAGGCCCTGTGATTGTGATGTACATGCCAAGCCCCATTTCATGCATTCCTCCGCCCCTCCTACATGAGAACTTGGGTAAAAAAAGCCCGATCAAAGCTGGGTTTTTTTTTAGAAATAGATAGGGTGAATTTTGTAAACGCTCCTGCTCTCTTCTGGCTGTTTTCGAATGGTCTATTTTGCAGCTGCGTTTACCGAATATGCTCGCGGTGATTAGCAGTGACACATCATATGCGCTTGCGGGCCTCTCTGCACCAAATGAACGCTTTCGCACAGCTAGTCAAGTTATACATGGCTCCATCTTCCTAGGAAGTCCATTGTTTGGCTCACAACAATCAACGCCACTAACTACATGTTATCGGAGATATGGAAAGTCTACAGGGGGTGATAGAAATCTGGGTAGGTACACCAAGGCATCTTCTCAGAGGATCTAGTTGTTGCATTTCCACCCCTTTTCTCCCCTTCTGAAAACTGCAATATCAACTTTTTGTGACTTGGCCTCTGTATTTCTCTCTCGGCAAGGTGACACAGACTCTCGCGGTCCTGTGCGCTTATCTGTGCGTGTCCTGCTCTTCCTTATTGTCCGTTGTCCATTTTCTTACCTACTTACCACTATGCTATCAGAAGGCTCTACTAATGAATCAAACCCGAGAAGCGGTGATAATCGGATGGTAACTCCATCCTCAACTCATGGAGTGGCATGGACTTGCCTGATGAAGATGTCGTCGTCGCGAAATTTCTGAAAGGTCTCTTTGAGAAGGCCTTGGAGATAACCAGAAGTCTAGACGCCTGGCACGACGGGCTGCGTCCTGCCGTCACGATTACATACATACCCAATATCTTGGTCTCCCGAAGAGCTCAGTGTGTTCCAGTCTGCTGTAGCAATCGCGGGAATTTTCAATCATGCCTGTCGTACGTGTCATGTTCGTTATGTCACTGATACCAGGGCAGTGGTTACCACAATGCAGCATGAGCACTACCGCGTTCTAGCGGAGCTGGTAAGTCTTGTCGATACATCAAATCATTCCAGTATTGCTGAAGACTGATTAAAATCAGAATTAGAATGGCGATTCTATGCTAGATTGTCGCTGACTTTGGTGGCATGACAGATGTGATCTCACCATCTTCCATCTTCCAACTCATACTTCCATTTGCTAATATGATCCAGGATGCCGCTGTTGTACCCTGTCCTGCCTCTGTGCCACTCCAACCCCCCGAAGAGGAGGAATTGAAGTCGCTTGACCGCAGCATGCTGCAAAACTCTACTTACACTGGCCCGATGTCGGCCGACGCGGACTTCCGTTCCCTACTTCTTGAGAAGTGTCGCAATGACAGACAATCATGAGGAGCTACCTAATGTTAACCTTGATGACGCAAACGAGTTCTGGGAGAGATACACTAAGAGGCGTTTCACGGGTCCCAACTATGGCTATGAACAGGCCAGTTTCTCGGTCGGCCAGACAGATGTGCTTATGAGAGTGTAAGTGTACTGTCTCAAACATGTCCATAATCATCATACTTCCTTTCTCTGATTACATATCTCGTCTGGGTTTTCTCTCTTTCCGTTTATTGCATGTAATCACGGCAGCATATAGAGTATTTCTTTGGTGCTTTGTTTAATAGAAGGGAATCCCCGGGGAACAGCATTGCCAGGGCCTGTGAAGCGTCACCTTGGTAGATGGATTTTAATGTTAAATGTTTGCGATAGATTTTCCTTTTTTTTTCTCCTTTGTACGGTTATTGGATCATAAGGTAACATCAAGATTGTGAACAAGCTTTTGGTATAATGCCAGGTATCAATGGTCATAAATGTCGGTCGCCAAAGCCTCGCCCCATCCTCTAATCTATGATCAGGTCACCCTGTGTGGACATTATAATACATCCCAGTCAAGCCCCTTTCATTCAACTTGTGAAGGTATCGGCGGTACAAGTTTGCGAGTCAGCCAATGCTTAATCGTACCATGAGGCAACTTGTCCATATAAGTTCATGACGTGACTTGACTGCGCCATGCCTATGCCTGTAGTTTGACAATTGAAGACCTGTGGTACGACGGACCATCACCAAGTCATCTAGGCGGTCCATCGCCAAGAAATCTTGCCCCTCGACCCTCTCGATAGTTGGAGATGCTCATGCTTCAATTATCATGAACGCTATGAAGTGGCCTGCATACGTAAGAGAAAAAAAAATATAGTTCAACAACAATGGAAGCTGCCAGAGCCCAACAACTCAACATAATGAATAGCAGTGGCCTGCATTTTATACGAAGTTAATTATTGGTCTAGCTCTACATCGAAAGTAAGGGATTCAATCAGTTGCCCCGGAGCCAAAAGTTCAATTGTATCCCTTCTACAAGGACGAATTGACGATTGTACTTTGGTAGCCTTGAGATCCAATTGTATAATATAAGTTAATCTAGAAATACGCACTAGACTAAGCTAAACCTCTCGATCTCCCTTTACAATACCCAACAATTAGCAAGTATAATTCTATTCTCAACAAACAACTAGTCCAGGCGGTATACTCCCGCCTTGATTTCATGCAGCAGTGATTTCTCAACAGGAGTCCAGCCTAGCTCCTTTCTAGTCTTCTCACTGGAAACGGCGTTGTCCGCCATGATGGCGAATGAGAGGAAGCCGAAATGTGCCGACGTCTCCTCCGCTGTTTTGCTAACAGCTGGAACACCCAGCTGCTGACCAAGTGCCTCAGCAATCTCTTTGAGGGTTACAGCTTGCTCAGCAACAGCATGGTAGTAAGATCCTGCCTTGCCATTTTCCAACACGAGTCTGAAGAGCTTCGCTGTGTCGTTTCGATGGACGGCGGGCCAGCGGTTTTCTCCCTTGTCGCTATAGACAGAGACTCCCTGCTCTTTTGCCTTGGCAGCCATCATGTAGATAAACCCATGATCTCCCTCACCGTGGTTGGTAGGCGGCAGTCGGATAACCATGGAACGCACGCCCTTGCTGGCGAATCCGAGGGCCACGGCATCATTCTTTGCACGACCTGAAGACACGGGGTTCGAAAAGTCGGCCACGTCACTCTCCGTGGCCAAGTCAGCATGGGCCACCGTGAGGGTGCCCGAGGTGCCGACGAATGGCTTGTTTGTGCCCTCAAGGGCCTCGCAGAGGAGCGTGACAGTCTTGCGATCCTCGTCACAGATACGGACATAGTCGGCCATCTCTTCATGCTTGAAGGCGAGATGGATAACTCCGTCCGAGGCAGTAGCGGCTTGCCTGAGGATCTCTGGATCGTCAAGAGTTCCCCGCACGGGCTCAGCTCCCAGCTTTTTCAGGGCTTCGGCGCTCTTGTCGCTCCTCGCCAGACCAAGAACTTGATGGCCGTGGTCGAGCAGCTCACTGACAACAGCTTGGCCAATGAAGCCGGATGCGCCAGTTACGAAAACCTTCATAGTGTAAGGGTGGCAGGTAGAAGTTGTAGTCTGGGGTTGAAAAGGGTTGAAAGACAATTAAATCAGAAGTTCTGTTTGTTTGTAATGATGAGGAGCGAATGTTAGAGGTGATGCCTCGACTATTTATACTGGTTTCTCATCCTCATGATGTCAAGTTTGGTTCTCACACAGTCGTGAGTTAGTTAAGAGCCGTTGAATAAGTTGAGTTCAACGCCATTCTTGCCAGATCCAATCAGATACTTCATATATCCGAATAAAGGGAATGAATGTACTCTACCATTAGCGTCCTATCATCTGCTGTCCACAAGCACCCACATACACAATGCCCGCGGCAGACAGGGAAAGGGATGTGCCGATTCCGAGAGCCAATAGAGCAGCAGCATTATGCGAAACAGGGTTAGCTCAAGACGTTTCCATAACTGCTGATTCCACTTGATATGGATCCGGAGCTATCGGCGACCTCCACGGCCTAAAACCGGGCCTCCTGCTGGGAGGTCCGTATTTTCAATTAGGATCCCGGACTCTCCTTTCTTTATAAATTCTATCCCGGTAACAGTGAGCAAATAATCTTCTATCGCAAGCGAAGCTTGGTTTAGCGTCTGCGCAAAATACTCTCGATTATATTGACCATGCCTATCAAGACCACCACCTTCACGGACATGGAACCGAGGGTCGCCGTGAAGAAGAGCCGTGTTTTCCGAAGATCAAGAGGAGGGTGCCGAAATTGCAAATTACGAAAGATCAAGGTCAGTCTCATCCCAAGCCACGGCTCAAATATACCGCCTAACTCGTCCAGTGTGATCAAGCCAAGCCTCAGTGTCGATGCTGTCTATCATTTGGCGTCGTATGTAACTATGGTATGAGTATCCCAGACCTGCTGCCTTCTAAGGAGGCGCACTCCCAGTGGTTTGGAACAACATATGACGAGACGCCGAGGGTAAAGGCCCCAATTCCACCTCTGAAGCAACGTGTATCTAGCCAAGTTGCGTCTAGGACCTCGTCCGTCACCATCGAACTAGATGCTGGGTCTATGAGAATGATAACTCGTTTTTACGAGGAAGTTAAAGCGAGGTTTGAATTTCCAGCCAAGGATGTTTTGCAGTTCACGCAAAATGTAAGTCCATACCAGCCTATGCTTAGGCATTCATCCAGCATGTTGAACAGCCGCCCTTCCACAGTATCCGTTTTTGATGCATGCAACGCTGGCATTGTCTCTCGCTCACGACCGTTCTCTCACCTCGGCATGCAAGCCGAGCCAAGGCAGAACTGTACGTGAGATGAAGCACTTTCTCCAATGCACGACGTTATTTCAACGCCATTTGCGTGAAGGCATCCATCCAATAGACCGGGATCCGATATGGGCCACAGCGTCTTGGCTTAGCATATTGTTGTTCCTAGCTATCGATGAAAGCGACCCTTCCAAAGCATGGCCATTCAAAGGGTCCGAAACGGCAGATCTAGACTGGCTACGCATGGGAGATACAAAGTGGAAGCTCTATCAACTCACCAACCCCGATCGGCCGGATAGCATCTTTTATCCCATCTCAAACCTTTATTCACAGATGCGTACAAACATTTCAGCCAGCGGAATCGACACCATCTCCCCATCTCTCTATGAAGTGTGCGGCCTCGACGGATCAAGCCGGCATGACACGAATCCGTACTTCCAAGCGGCTCAAACAGTAACTAATCTGGAGAAGTTTGAGCCTTCAAAGATCCCGATGCCCGCAGCCATGTCATTTATCACGCATGGACACCCGGATTTCAAAATCCTTCTGTTGAAGAAGGACCCAGTGGCCTTGTTGCTACTTGCCTTGTGGTACAGCAGGGTGAGAAAATCTGTCTGGTGGATTAATCTTCGGGCTATGACGGAGCTCGAGGCTATATGCTTGTATCTACGGAAGCACTATAACCACGACGCTTTGATTATGGAGCACTTACCCTCACATTATTGATCGTCTATAGCAAGCACCATCCATTATATCTTAAAATGGCTATCTTATTGAAAAGTACCGTAGATTGAGCAGTTTGGGCTCACTACATTCCAGCTTTGCTGACTGCCAACTTGAACAGCAAATCTCAAATTCATATGCTACTCTTGAGCGCAAAAATTAAATTACGCTACCATATTTGAGGGTCTCGGCTCTCGGTTTACTGATCAATCCTAGGTCCGGCTTGAGCCTACTATTATGAGAAGGGCAGTGCGTTATCAATTACACTAGGATGCCAATTTGATATATTTCAAAGAGCTGCCAAGATATGCTTGTTCTTCATTATCGTACTCTAGAACACATGTCACTTCAGAAGTATTCGACTCTAATGCTAAAACCTCTGCCGTCAACCTGATTTGCGAGTATGCGCGACGAATGAATCTAATTTTCCAGTTATATCCAGCGCTTGCAGATCACTTGCTGCTCTCTTCTCCCCTTGCTATCCCCTTAGCATATGATTCCGTCTTGGCGGCTTACTTGGAATAAGTGCAGCTCAGAGGGTTCGACGCGCCAACACGCTCCAGAGAAATCTTGATGCAGCCCTGGTTGTGGCCTGGGTTAGGATTGGGAGAATAGACCCAGATGCTCCAGCTGTTTGTAGCCGGGTGAGGGCAGGCATACCACTCGTTGCCATAGATGTTGAGACGGCTTTGACTGTTGAAGGCCCAGCCGGTGACCTCTGCGTACCTAGGCAGCGGAGAGCCCTGATCAACATAGCCAGTAACTCCCATTCCTGCAACCGGTCAGCCATAAATCGCAGGTAACTGAAGATAAACGTGATATGAACTTACCCATGCCACTGCGGTCGGTGAACATCTGCTGGGGAGTGACACTGGGGTTAGTATTGTAGAAAAAGACGGAGGCATCCTTCAGGTAGAAGGTGCCATCATCTTGGCTACCACCCTCACAAACCGGGTTGGAGGGATCGGGTCCGAAATAGTAGCGTCCGGTTTTGGCCTTGAGGAATTGGCCATTTAGCTGGGCGTTGCTGTCGCTCACCGCGCGGAGCTTGAAGGCCTCCCAGGGAGAAGGAACCGCCAGGGCTGTGCTGGCGGTTGCAAGGGCGGCAGCGAGAAGGTCGAACTTCATTTTTTGCGTTTGATGTAGTGTAGAACAGTGAAAAGCCTTAAGAAATTCGGGTTATCCTGTCTTCTTGGAATGCTAAGTAATGAGAAATATGATTGTGGTGATAAGGGGAAACCGATGGTCGTGTTGAGATATATATGCTATTTCCACGAGGTTGTTTCCGATCGATCAGGAAGTGGTGAGCAAGGTCAACCCTTTCCTAATAGTGACAATGTACCATATTCAAAAGGCGGGCAAGCTCCGTACAGAAAGGCTGGTTGAACCGAGAACCAATACGAAATGAGTCATGATAACTCCCGCCTTGTCTCAGCCACGTTGAGTGGCATCCGCCCGCAGCATGAAGCTGTTTGTCATTGCATCGGATCTATCACAATACTTCCCTAATTAGATCGCTTCTGAGCAACCCAGGTGACCACAGAGGAATTAGACGGCTGTAGGTTCTCCAATCAAGACGTCTCACATGCATGAGAAAACAAAAAAGGTCAGCGCTAGAATATGCAGCTGAACGCCACCTCGTACAATTTCAGCTGCTCTGATTCTTCCTTGGCGGCAGCAGATCAGCAGCTAAGACATCATAAGAATCAAAAATACGAGGATCAATCTTGGCCGTATGCGCTCCAGTCACTCGTGTTCTAACCGAAAAAGAATTGGTGAAAGAGGGTAGGGATTCCACGAGACTTCACTTCTCCGTTTCCCCAAACAAGTTCCGCATTTCCATTATACTATACGAACATTGGTTCCCATGACTTGTACTTCTCTGGAGGCTGCTGTGCGTCAGTGTCTCACGTCTTGTCGGAGCGACCGAGGGTGAGTTTTTCAGCTGTCGGAGGGGAGAGGAAGCGTCACTGCTTACTGAGGAAGACATCCACATCGCGCATTGCCGTATCTGCAACAGTTTACGACTGAGCTCCACCTTGTGTATTCCTCGTGGCATTTCGACATTGCATCGAAGAGTGGATGAGTGCCGAGAAACATCCTGAGCACAGCCCTATGATGGAGCGGGATGCGACGTAATGCGAAGCTGCTGACTGCATAACTAGGTTGGCCGGGAAAATCCCACCTTCCTTCTGGAAGAAACTCTATAATTTTGGCTTATACTACGATGTAATGTTACATGAGCCTGAGATGATATACTGGCTTGCATGTTGATGACCTAAAGAATAGTCACCTTGCCGGTATTACTTCCCTCCAAGGCTCATTAAGAAAGCAGCATGTTCGAGTGTTGTCCTTCCTATGCCTCACCGGCAATGTGTCGCAAGTCTAGGCACCCGAGCATAGTCTAACATCTATTCCCATTTAGGAGCCTCGTCGATGTACATCAAGGTAGGACAAACGAAGATATGATATTACTAGTTGTAGCAGAGTTAACGAAATATTTTCTAATAAGAAGCATCCAACCGATCACTACTCCGTCTTCTTTTTGCCAAACTTCTTCGGTACGCGCGCAAGCCAATAGACAAAGAGAGCACCGCCCAGATTAAAGACTGAGTACACCATGAAGATTCCGAAATTCCTCCATCTTTCACTATAAAACACCTTGGACTGGGCGAGATAGACATTGGTGTCGCTGATGGTGCAGAACGAGCACATGTCGGTCGCATTCTCATCCCGAAGGTATCCCCCAACCTGTTGGATATAAGGTCCCATGAACTGCCCACACGTCGTGTCAGAAGGGGGAGCGAACTGCATATATTCGACCGATGCGCATTCCACCTTTGAATTTGCCACGGCGGTGGCAATCATGGAGGACGTCATGTAGGTGAAGGGTGACACCCGATAGAGGAAAATCCAGAACCTGGGCATGGAGTCTGGGCTGGCCAGAATACCGCAAAACATCAAGCACAGCATAAACAGTATATTGGCAATGTTTCCGCCAGCCTCTGCTGTCTCAAAGCCGGCAATGATGAAGTCGGTGAAGGTCGAGGTGAACATCATGAAGCCCCAAAGCAGGAGGAACATGAGACCTCCACGTTCGGCAACCTCGTTGTTGAGCTGGGCGTTTCGATCCAGTCCGATTGGGTAGTAGAAGCATACAAACATGAACAACGCCATGAGCGAGTTCCAGGGGATTTCAACGATGATCTGAGACCAGACAAACACCTGCCAGGAATAGACCTTAGAAGGCCGTTCTCGGACCTCGTACAGGTCACGCTGGACCACGAAATAAGGCATTGTCTGCTGGACCAGCTGGCCGAAAACCGTCAGTAGATTGAATACAGCAAAAGTTTGGTTTTGCAATCCTTGAATTGTGTTCGGTGCGTTATAGAAGCAAAATCCTAAAATCAGTTAGCATGGTTATCCATACCAAGTCCTCAATAGCTCACACTTACCGATAAACAGCGAGATACCGACGCAAAGGGCAATTTTGGAATAGATGTAGGACGGTGTTCGCCAATACTGCTGGAATACACGGTGGCAGACCTCGAAGAGCTGTTGGTAAAATGGGACAGCGAACTCGTGATGATCGGCCAAGTCAGAAGTTTGTCCTTGCAGATCAACAGGCTTTTCTTTGAGGCGCTGCAACTCAGTCTGGACTGCTGCGTATTCAGGACTTTCCTTCCAGGTCTGGAACCAGTTGATATCAGAATGTGTTCCGGGAGCCGCCCCAATCGACTCCAGCATCCATTCTGCTGGGTTGGCGTCATGAGGACAAGGAGAAGCCCCGTTTCGTTCGAAGTACGAAGTTAAAACGTGGGAGTTTTCACCGATATCGCCAAAATAAACAGTCTTGCCACCAGAGGCTAAGAACAGCAAGCGATCAAATCTCTGGAAGAGCATCGCAGATGGCTGATGAATAGTGCAGAGAATAGCTTGACCGCTCTTAGCAAGCTTTTCAAGCAGATCCAAGATAGCCCATGATGTTTGACTGTCAAGACCAGACGTCGGTTCATCGACGAACAGAAGAAGGGGAGGCTTTGCTGCCAGCTCGACGCCAATTGTAAGTCGCTTCCGCTGTTCCACATTAAGGCCTTCTCCGAGCACGCCAATAACTGCTTCGGAATATTCCTGCATATCCAATAGACTAATGACCTCATCAACGTAGGCGAGCTTCTCACTACGCGGAACAGAGGCAGGTTGTCGAAGGAGCGCGCTGAAGTTGAGGGCCTCCCGAACCGTGGTCGTGCTCAGATGCAAGTCCTGCTGCTGGACGTACCCGATGTTTCTCTGGAACGATTTGCCGCGGACCTGGCCGTTCACAAAGATTTCGCCGTAGATGACGCCCATCGACGTTCTGTCTGCCAAACAATCTAGGAGAGTGGTCTTTCCGGCGCCAGAAACACCCATCAAGGCCGTCAGCGTACCAGGTTTAACCCAGCCGTCGATGTGATCCAGAATCCGCCTTGTCTCCGATTTAATTTTGACATCGTAACAGACATCCCTAGGATGAGCAGGTTAGCAACAGAAGCAGTCATCGGTAGATACGTGTCAAATTTACTTACTTCCAGTGGAACACATTCGCATGCTTTAACATTTGTTTCTCACTTTCGGATCCCTTCTCCGTACCCGAAGCATTCACAGGTACGGCCGGTGCAAGTGCACCTCCAGTAGCCTCGACATCGCCTTTGGATTCCTTAAACTGAGCGGGCCTATAGCCCCGACGGAACACAAGAATCTCTCCCTTGGACTTCTTCGCTGTAACGAGCTCGGTCAAGGCGATGTAAATTCCGTTGAAAAAGCTATTTGTTGATCGGTTAGCATTCAATCATTTCGAGTAAAAGAAACTGGCAGGAGCGCTAACATTATGAATCCGATTAGAATGCCGATATTACGCCATTTGTTCTTTGGGAGGTACCGGAACGACTTGGTAATATAGTCTTCACCACGGACATAGGACTCTCCAGAAACAGATCCTACCGCCGAGCAAACTCGGTTTGCGTCAGGTATGTCACGGTATCCAGGGACCTCCGAGTTTGGAATGAACGAGGTGCAGAGATACCTGCGGCCGGAGAACTGTTTCTCATCAGCGAATTGATGCCCACATCAAACTTGACAACAGAAGACTTACCTCGTTGATCATGAGAGACTCAAATGCATAGGCAACCGGGTCTATATAATTGATCCATCTACACCACCCGAGCATATAGTCGATGGGGATAACGAAACCGGTGAACATGACCAAAGCCAGGATCAGAATAGCTGCCGGTACCATGGCTTGCGACATAGTTCGGGACGCTGACGCAAGTGATCGGAAAATACCAGACATGACCAGGACAGTCAAAAAGGACGTGAACAGGAAGAAGAAGAATGCTCCAGGCTCGCGCCGAAGATTCGTCATGAAGTCTAGCAATGTTAGCCAAGGATCAATTGGTTATCTGGGAAGTATAGAGCCTTACATAGAATGAGATTGAACAGGATACTGTTACTGATCTTATACGGCATGTCCATCAGCATTGAGGCGAACGCCTCGGCAGACGGGTGATAGAAAGCATAGCGATCGTGCTTCTCAACAATACCACGCTGAGCATAAAGAGTCAGGATTTCCAGGGCAGAACTAAACGCGTTCATCAAAACAGCAAAGAAGAGCAGGGCGCATCGTTGGTAGAAACTCCCCGTCGTCATTGGGAGGTTATAAAACACGGACGAAATAATGAATGCCATCGCAACATTCCCCACGAGCTGGCCAACCGTGATGTCAGGGCTCCCTATCAGGCGACGATATGCGCGCCAGAGACAAAGAAGAACCTGCTGGACGTAGGACATGGTGTACGGAGACTTGGGTCGCTGTCCACGAGCCTGCTGGGCCTCTCTTTTCGCTCGGAAGGTAGTTGCGTCGGGGCCGTCGACTGGATGTGCAGACTTGTAGTTTTCAATGTCCTTCTGAAGCTCTCTGTACTCCTGGCTGTTCTTCCAGGCGGCTGCGAACTCATCCGGTGTCCTGGGTGACTTTCCTTCCCAGCCGGGACGCACAATACGTTCTTGTGGACTCGTGATAGAGGTTAAGAAGTCGGGAGTGGTTTGGCGGGGCGGGCAGTCAAAACCCAAGTTGACGAAGTATTGTTTCGCGGCATCAGCCCGGCCAAAAAAGATTTGACGGCCCTCGTATATCAGTGTGACCTTATCGAAGAGATCATAAGCGCTCTGCGGGGACTGATAGATGGAGACGGCGCACGTCGTGTTGAAGATCTCTGCTTGAAGGCGAAGGGTCTTACAGAACTCGATCGCGTTGGCGCTATCCAAACCTCTGGTTGAATTGTCCCAGCATTGGACAGGGGCCAGAGAAAGGGATGCTTCTGAGATGGTGACTCGTTTTCTCTCTCCTCCAGAGACACCGCGAATGTACTCGTTTCCTACCCGGGTGTTCTTGGTATGGCTAATACCAAACATAGCCATGACAACGTCCTTGAGATGGTTTGCATACATCGGCCTGGTTACGCCTGCGGGCAGATGTCGTGGCACGCGGGCTTGGGCCGCAAAGGTAAGCGTTTCATCGACCGTCAACATTGGAAAGTGAACGTCGACTTCAGCCGTATAAATAGCCTCTCCACGGTGGTTGGTATGCATTTCCTTTGAGGATATTCCTCGGTAGTTTAGGTATGCATCATCGTTCAAGTATATGCCGTTGGTCTCCCCCGCGATGGTTTTGAGAAAGGTCGTGCAGCCGGAACCTGGCGGCCCCAAGACCACAAGCATCTCCCCACTGCGAACGACTCCGTCAAAGTCTCGCAGGATGTCGATGCGACTCTTGCCATGGCCGAGAGCCTTTCGCGCGAGACCAATTCCCTCCAGCCACACATTCCCCACGTCCTTCTGATAATCTGTTGTGGTGCCGTATCCAAACACGTTCAAGTTTTGGAAACAAACACCGCTCGAAGTAAACGAGGTGCCTTCGGACTCTGTCAGGGCGACCAGAGACTTGGCCCAAGCCCGCGCATCGAATTTGGGGCTGTGTGGGTTCAGCGGGGAGTCAGGGTCGGACTGCGCGTCGAAGACGTGGTCATTGTGCTCGCTGGCAGCACCGGCAGGGGCAGATGCTCGGCTCTGGTTGGTGTAGGTTCTGGCGAGTTCTTGCACAAGGCTGGCCCTCCGCTCTTGTTCTAATGAAACCGCCTTTGTTTCGTCCGAGTCGTCCACCGTCGCCGGTGGTTGATCGCGAAGACTCGCCATCTCGGTCCAATCCCAGCAATTGTCGTGATGTTAACGAGATCGGAGTAATGTTAGGGCACCTGGCTTCAATGATAAAAATTAAATATATACAATCTGAATGGAACATGCTGGGGTACATCCCGCAATTAATTATCAGGTGATATTGCTTCAAGGTATGGGGTTACATCCGGTGGTGATCGGGTTGTCGGGCGCTTCGCAAGGGCCGTGAGCAGGGCCTCCAGCACTCGCCTCTAGCCATGGCGAGCCCTGCACGGCACCAATATTGTGCAAACCAGCCGAGAGGGGGTGCAGGTGTTGGTGTGGTGGTGGTCTTGTCGGCCCCTATTAAAGTCCCGAGCCAACGCACTCAGTCGCAACACCATACCTCAGCGAGCTATTGCGGGAAAAAGTCACCCGCATGAGGGGGATTAATTACGCAAGCTGATGTCAATTCGATAGAAGCTTGGCCAGTCTCAATCTGCTCTAGTTGTTGAAGTCACGTTATTCACTGTTGATCTTTTAGTCAGCGGCTTCATCTTGCTGCCGACACTGCGGACATTTACCAGATCCGCCATGCCGCGATCAAGGAAGGTCACCCATGATAGCAGAGGAGCGTGATGTTGCACTGTTTTCATCGATGTGGTGTTGTCACGTGGATAGGTTTTCTCCGATTTGCCCCTGAGATGGCGTTCCTTTGCACCCTTGAATTTTTCAATAATTACGTAGTACACGATGAAGTGAACCAATCCATTGGGGACAAATTGGTACCTTGCCATGAGTTGTCAGGTGTTTGAACCGTTCGGTCAGCCACGATGTGATACAGACGTTTAACTGTCACAGTTGGTGGGACGTCGATGAATCACCTAACACACTTTATTTTATTTCCTTCTTTTCGCTTTCTCCATGAAACCTCCCCAGCGTAGCGTTTCCATATATTGTTGCGAACCTTCAATTGTCTATCCTGCCGTTCAGCAAACTCCAGAGGAGGCATCCGTAAGCCCTGCTCACACCAACATTCCAGATATCCCCAGATTCTGCCCCTTCTCAACTAAGAGCCATATGGTTCATTCGCCTGCACTCACATCTCCTCCTCTTTCAATTCTCCTTTCAAGTTCGATGACTCGATATCTTTTCCCAGGCGGTATACCTCATCCCAAATTCACGACAGCATGAGAGACCATTTCTCACTCAGCAATATTCTCTACAAGACTTCAACACGAAATAACAGACTACGACTATAGGTATTGAGATTGCAAACTTTGAGAAGCATCAACGAGATCGCGAAAAAAGGCCTAGGGGCTGGGGAGGACCAAGAACGAGCTTACAGATAATAAATGTGGTTGACACGACACGAGCCAGAGGTGATGGTCAGCGAGCTCAAATTGCCCGCGAAAGAAAACGACGCCTTCCTTAAGGAGCTTTCAGATCTTAGAAACCATTATCCCAACATGCTCGGCGATAGCATATAGCTTAAGCAAGCACCAGGGGAAGAAAACCAGCAAGCTTTGACTCCCTTGTTTAAAAAGAAATCAACGTTTGTTAGGAAGTCGGCCAGTCTTGGTATAAGAATTGGAGAGAGCAGATACTTAGAGAGGCTGGGGTCTGGGGGACAGTTCTTCGTATTTGCTCATAAAGATGGTTGTTGGCTGAGAATCCAAGTTTCATAACCGCTCTAAACCATATACGAAAGCTTCCCTCATCTATTCACGGGGAATCCCCCACATTGATTCATGCAGATAGTGAATTCTAATTCTGTTTCTCAAAATACGCGGAAGATTACAAGGGGGCAGAGGGTACAGCCCCATGTCCTTCGAGAGGAAGCCCTAGGACATGAACACCTCGATGGCCTTCACTTGCGAAACATAATAGTATAACAAATCAGATATGTAGAGCTAAGTCTCAGTCAAGTTCTACTTGAGCGAGCAAGATGTCCACGCCCACGCATGGCGTCAATGAATGTAAAAGTGGGTTTGGGCAAGTAACAAGAGCTAAAGACAACCACTGACACGTGTCATCCTTTTGATCCTCGATTTCTAGCCGCGATCAACAGTCTCAAGAACAGAAATGAGTAATTCGTCAATGACGGCTCAATCTCAGAGTCCCATTTAGCAGTTGAGAAACTTGCAGCCAGCAGCCAGTCGAAGCAGCCGCAAATCAAGTGTCCGAGCTTCTGGTACACGCTCTGAATAACAACATCCCAAGCCTAAATTTACATAGCCCACTGAAAATTGAGACAAATTTTGGGGTAGTAAAGACGCGGGAGTTCGGGCTGCTGAATATCCCGACACCTTCTCTTCGGCGCGAGTGATTCTAGCACCTCTCATCTTTCTCCTGAGCCTGGTCGACCCCGCATAAGACCAATTTGCTCTTTGTTTCGTAAAATCCTACCACGCGTATTACTACATAGTATGTAGGTTTATTATCGGTCTCAAAATCCTCCCGTCAGTGGAAATTGCGCATCTCGCGAGCCCGAGTCGGCACCTCTTCGCCGAAAGGCACATCTATAGTTTGGTGCCCAGAGGTGCCTGTACACAGTATCCTTGAGAAGCAATCTGAATATCATTTCCAAAGATATTTTCCGAGTCCGGCCTCGGGTCATGCAAGGTCCCGCGATCTATCAGTCGGAGTAGACCAGAAGAGCCAGCCATGTGCCTAGAATTGGATCGTAACACGTTTAGAGTAGCCAGGCCGCCGGCACGGAGAAGATGGACTCATTGCCAATTCGAGGTCCAGCTGCCGCGAGTCAAACCGCGACAAAACCCCGACTATCGCGACGCGCTGGTCTTCAGGGATGGGATCGATCCCCAGCCACGAATAGTTGGTAGGTGGTTCGTAGCCCGGAGAGGCCCATGCGTCCCAGGGAACTGCAGACGCCTCCTCCTGCATCGAGTGAACCGCGCAGTAGTTCTCGATGCTTGCCACCATCTCGGCGCTATACGCCATCTGGCTCTCCTCGACGTCTATGATGGCCTTGAGCGCCATCGCTGCTCCGTCGCTTCTCCACATCCCCTCGTGTCGGTTCATCCCTTGCAGGAGTTGCAGGCCATGGCGTCGCAAAGCCGGGTGTCTACTTCTCTTCCCCACGTCGAACAGTGGTGCTACCAGAGCCGGCTCCAGACTAAGTTGGACAGATTTTGACACCGCTTGTCTTTTCATGACGGCGTAAGCTAGGGTTATGACGCGTTGAAAATAGCCCAGCCGCAGATCGAAGTCGGATTCCGGGCAGGGTACTGCCAACGTGAAGATGAATCTGAGCCAGCAGTGGTAGATGCGGATCGTCAAGGCGGCAGATTCGTTAAGTGACCTGCCATGTCCAGCCTCAAACTCGGCCATTTGGCTTTCGAATCGCTGCGTCTTGTCTCGCAGATCTGCCTGGACGAACTGGTACGTCGCTTCGTCGACAATACCCTCGGTATACGCCGCTTCGTTGATCATGGCCTCCCGGATCAGCGCGAAAACTGTCGAGGAAGCCTGTGAATATGACTCGATGGTCGCCGTCGCCATGCCCTGGCTGGTACTCCGTACCGCAGCGGCCTCGGCGAATGGGTAAGGCGAGCGTGAGTCGTCGAAGGTGATGGACTGGATATCCATGCGCGTCAACGTCGACGCAATCCGCTGCGCATCCGGCATCCGACCAGAGTCCTGGGCGAGGATCTTGAAGGCGGACAGGATATGTAGGTGGGATTCGTCCCAGAAGCCCAGCATGTTGGCCGACGCAATCAAGGGCAGGCTCAGGGCGAGGATCTTAGCCGGCGAGCGCAGGTCCTTGGCTAGGGACAGCGCCTTGCCGTAGTGTGAGGTGGCACTCCGGACGAGGTTCTCCGTCTCTGGTCCGGCCGACTCGAGCTCCCATCTCCGGTGCAGGGCGCCGAGAGCCAACGTCGCGTGCCATATGGCGGGCTCGGTGTGGGCAAGCTGCAGGAGATCCTGGCTCCAGAACGCCGAGGGGATCAGGGCGTCGGTGTTGGGGGCTGTTGCTCTGCGGAAGTAGTCAAAGTAGATGAAGTCCCGGTTGGAGAGCATCGCCTGGGTCGGCAGCTGGGCCAGGGATCTCTCCGGTTGCCTTTGGCCGGCCAGGACCTCTGATGCAGGTCTCAGAGTGCCAATCTTGGACAGGGCCTCGACCATCTCGCGACGGGTCATGGTCTGGCCCTCGGGGAGGTAGCCATCGCACACTCGCCGGGCGGACTTGCACCGGTGGCAG
Source organism: Clonostachys chloroleuca (assembly GCA_037952775.1). Lineage (NCBI taxonomy): Eukaryota > Fungi > Ascomycota > Sordariomycetes > Hypocreales > Bionectriaceae > Clonostachys > Clonostachys chloroleuca. Next base: position 31,004,746 of record JBANAY010000003.1, read on the forward strand.
TGCGGTTTCGTCTCGTCGCATTTGACGCGACGGATCCTGCGAGGTCTGTGAGCACGACTGCCGAGGAACAGATGGGCGGTTGCTGCTGTACCTGCAGGAGATGCAGCCAGTCCTGGTCCGCTTCAGCATATCTGGTTTGCGCAAGTGCAGGATTGGAGGTTGGGCATGGCTAGATCTGCGTGTGATGCGATGTGTGATGTGGTCAATCTACCGTGCTCACTTGAAGTTACAGCCCTAGAAATGGGTCATCAATGTGCAACGGATGGCTTAGAGATGCGTAAGCGAGGGGGCTAGCGGGACACGAGGTAGTACCGGGCAAATCAGCGTATAAGACTCTTCTGAAACTCCTCCGCTTGTCCAGAGGAAAGACCCGAGTTCAATTGTTTTGTCCACGGCCTGATCCGTGCAAAGCATCACATTCGCCGCCACTCGCATAACCCAACATACCTTAAGTATGCGACAAGAACCTCATGACTCTAGCCCCGGCTTCCTCTAGGCCAATATGCTGCTTGGGTACCATACCCCAGTGGATCCTGCAGTCGGCAGACAAATTTATACAGCCACATGACGAGGATGATAGCGGCGCCTCCTTATTGTCAATATTAATGTACCGACGCCGCAAAAATGAGGAAATAGAATAAAGCGATCAGAGTGATCTTTGAAGCAGCGACAGCCGAGACAGATCATCCCTCCACATCCCGAGACGGATTACAGTAGATCGGTCGGAGTGTTCGAAAGTCCCGAGAATGTTACCTACCCTATACCTACAGTCATAAACATTCCTTGCTCCAGTGCAGCTGAGAAACCCTTCTGGCTATGAAGAAAATCACATTCCCGATTATTTGTGTTTATTCAGAGTTTAAGATGATTTTAAATTTACATCTAATGAGATCACTTCGTTGGTTCTGGGAACATCTTTACGTGGATGTTTGGGAAAGTCGCGGCCTTTCTTAGCTCAAAGGACTTCCGAACAAAACGCCACATGCTGAGCCACAAAACTCCAGCCACAGCACCATCCACATGTGGCGGAACGTCCTTCAACAGTGGCTGAATGTACCTGTGGTCCAAAGATGCTGAACAGATGAATCGTAATAAATCCCGCGACGTCTAGAGTGTTTCCTAAAGAACGCCTACGAAGACTAGAACCAAATGATCCTCCATGAGTTTGTGGGAGACAAGCCTCCTAAATACACGCCGGATTCTAGCCCGAAACGCATAGAAATTTGGATACCAGCACCGTTCACTAAATGCAGAGTAGTTGAGTACCTATTTTAACAACTATAGTCAGGCGAAAGCATACGGAGATTAAAGAGATACCGCGATATGGTGATAGTGAGACCACTACGATTTCCATAAATCTCTATAGGATAACACCAGGAAGCAGCATAAGTGCAAAATTCAAGGTTTTTCAACAGTAACACTCTCATATGTGGTGCTTGGTCATCTGAGTTCTTGTGGGGCCCCATTTCTTGGGACATGGGGTGAAGGCTTTATTTGATTACAACCCTAGAATCGTGATGAACATCTGAGTTTCTAATGATTATGGAATATGTCAACCTACTACACGTAGACAATTTCAAGTTACAAAAAGTAATTAGCAAGAGCTGAAAAAATATAGCTAAAAGTAACCCCAGAGTTTGGGTTTCACAAGCCGAAGGGATTAATGTTAACACCTTGGCCCGTCTCATGAGCTCGGATGATTACACGAGAGCGTCAAGAAAGATTAACTCACTGGGAATTTCATGTTTGGTCGTCCGAAATCTGAGTCGCAAGAAAAATTCTTAAGCCGCATTGTGGTCAATGAGAGGGGGGATAGTTTCAAAGTACAGCTAATAAGTGCCTACGATCAGACCGCTACAAAAGGTAGTAACAACCTTCTGAATGCGGGAGGTTTATGGGGACGCTGAAGATAGTATAATTTGTCTTGCTCACAAGTGGCTACCACTAGGTAAGCAGTTCCGATAGGACGTCAAAAGGGAAGCATCCGAGCTTATGGGAACTGAAATGTAGCCTAATGGGGATAATCTTAATGCCATGATAAGCCTCAGTATCTGATGTGAGCATATGCAGATATGTTAACTCTCGCACAGGGATTATCTTGCCGTAATCATACAAACCGTGTCTTATTTCGGCTGGGATCTGAATCCGTCAAATTGTTGAACCAATAAGGCGGCTAAAGGTGGAAATGTCAGACGTAACATGACTGAAAGGTGTAAGCAATTTCTTTGTTAGCCCACGAAATGACAACTGGGCATGCGGTCAGCGCAAGTAGTGCGTTTTGTTGCTCAGCGCATAATAGGTGTCTATTGGTGCTCGATGGAGAATGAAAAAGTCACGCTAATGCATGAATACCTGGTAGCATATCCATGGAGGCACATGGAGGAACAAATTTCTGTTCATAAGATTTATTAAAGGGCATACATCGTAATGATGACTCGAGGACATCATTGTGAGGACAGCCTGGTGTCAACCATTCCCATGGGCCTGAACTATTTGCCTGCTTCTGAGGGCAGCAAGCACTGCAGACCGACCTCTTTGTCCTCTATCCAGGCGAGTGATCATAATGAGTACAAATTTTAGCTTAGCGTGTCAAGCGCGTGAGTCTCCTATTCCCCGCCCCCGTTCTTTGATGAGGCCTAGTGCGTGACGCTGTTTATTTTATGGAGCAATATTCATGAAGATATATTGCCTTTTAGAGGAATCCGCCGCTTGGAAACCCCTGCTAGCCAGTAAAAGATACGCCATGACACAGGTTGTTCTTTCTCAAAATGTATGTAGATGAGGGAAAGCCAGCTACAGAGTCCCCATATAAACCCAGCTTCACCCATCTGTGCCTCAGTGGCAGAGCTTTGTTCCAAAGACTCTTTGATAAGTGCTGGCCCGAACCTGCGTTACTAAGTCTTGAATCCCCTGTCTTCAATACCAACCATGTCTGCAAACGTGCAATCCACGATTGAGGCCCTCAAAAGCACTTTTGGTGATCGTGTTGTCACATCAGCCGCCGCATCCTATGAAGCTTCAACCAAACAGCCATGGTCTCAAAGCTGCTGGAGCTCTGCTGGAGCCTATGTCAAAGTAGAGAGTGCCCAGGAGGTTGCCGATGCTCTTGCCATCATCAAGCAGACCGGCACCAAGTTTGCGGTCCGATCTACCGGCCACAACTTCAACCCGGGATTTAGTAGCTGTGATGAGACCGGGATTGTGATTGATCTTGGCTTACTCCAGAGCCGCGAGATTAGTGCCGATCGGAGCACTGCCCATATTGGGACTGGAAACCGCTGGGGCGTGGTCTACGAATGGCTCGAAGACAATGGCCTCTCTGTGATTGGGGGACGTGACTCCTCCGTCGGCATGGGCTTTCTTATCGGCGGTATGATGATCAGTCATATTTCCCTATGCCGAATAATGATCACTAACGGCGGCTAGGCGGCATGGGCGCTGTACCAAACCTTCACGGTCTGGGCGCTGATGGCATCAAGAACCTCGAGGTAAGGTTTTAAGCTTGTTTAAGTGGCCCGTTCTATATGTTAATTTAGGGCTTCTTGCCAATTTCGGCAGGTTGTTTTGTCTGATGGAAGAATTGTCAACGTCAACCGTGAAGAGAATCCCGACCTTCTCCAAGCACTGAAGGGGGCGGAACTAATTTTTGTAAGTTATAAGACTCTCTGATTACTTTCACTATGACTGGTCCCCAAACCTTTCTCTGTCCTCTAACTCGGCGCCAAATAGGTATCGTCACCAAAATCGATCTCTTTACACACTCCTTGATTAAGCTGCAATATAATATCACTCTTTACAACCCAGATAACTACGTTGAGATCAATAAAGCTACCGTCAAGGTTCAGCAAGAAATGGAGAAGGACCCCAAAATTGGAATGTTCACAAACTACAATTCCGCCTTTGTCGCCGTTGGACTAATCTATGCGGACACTCCTGAGAAGAAGCCAGAAGCCTTCGAAGCATTTGATTTGCTCTCTGCGAGTGCTGCCAAGATCGGTATGGCGTGCGATACGACCAATGGCACCTTGCTTTCGCTTGCTAAGGCTATGTCACACCCCGGTATTAATCTGAAGTATGGCAACTTGACTCTTTTCGCTCGTAAAATACGCTTACAGAAACCTTTTACAGGCGTTATGTCGGCACCTTGACTACCAAGTTCTCGGAGGAGCTTTACGCAGTAGCCTATAACGCCTGGAGAGAGGCTCTTAAGACGCTTCCTGAGGGTGTGATGCTGCATTATACAATCCAACCACTCGGGCCAGAGTGCGTTACAGCCGGCGAAGCGAAAGGTGGAAACATAATGGGCCTGGACCATGTTTCCCAAGTCTGTGAGTTGAGTTGACATGCTGAAATTGACCACGCGGTGATTCTAATTCTGGCTCAGGGTGGGTGTTTACTGTTGAGTGGCCACAAGAGGGTAGCGATGAAGCCTCTAACAAGGCCGTCGACTCGTGCATTGCGGCTCTCACAGCATCCGCCAAGTCTCAGGACTTGCTACTGAACTATCTCTGCGCTAGCTTTGCAAACCTGAACCAGGATGTGATCCACAGTTATGGCGCAGAGAACTTGAGAAAGATGAAGGAAGTGTCCCGCAAATACGATCCCGAACAGCTTTTCCAGAAATTACAGAACAATGGATTCCTTCTTCGTGACGCTTAGAGTGCATTAGCAGAGCAGCATCCGCGGGATAGATAGTAATGTAGGACCGACTACGGCAACGTGTGCATTCGGCCTTGCTTTCTTCTATGAAATCATCGAGTCTACTCAACGTATGGGGGGTGAAAACGTATGAAATCCAAATCTCTTAGGCTATAGACTTAGAATTAAGGCTGGGTCTATCTAGGAGGTGGTTAGAAGTGTAGTCTTTGATAAGGGGATTCCGTTTCTTATTGTTGACTCCCTGACCAAAAATAGATACCATGATATACTAGTTTTTGAGCAGTCGCAAGCCAGGAGAAATATAACGAACACGAGCTGTAGCCGTAGTCAGTGACTCAATACCGGCCAGGGGAAGGAGATAGGACCCAGTGTCCTAAACGGCTTTGTGTGGCATCGACTGTGTGATATGTTGCTGCATGGGGTGTGGTTCCGGTTAGCCTTTTATTCGGCGCTAGTTGGATCTTATCTAGGTCGAAAGTTCCAAGATCTAATGACTCTGCGCTTCAGTAAGTGATATTGGCCGAACTGTGGCTGACTGCTGGAGTTATAAATGTCTGGGCATGGTCCTCAAGCAGTGGCTCTCGAGCGGCCAGCATCTATGACTGATCGGGGCGTCGGTAGTTATAGAATGGTCTTTATCAATTACGTGTCCCTGGGATACAACGCTCCTAGGTCAGGGTCAAGGGCCAAGTTTGTATGGGCAACGGTGGCGGACCATCTGCGGCACGACCCGTTCATATAAGCCCCGTGTTTCCCGCCTGGTAGCATAGGATCAAAACTGTACCCTTGCGCGTGTTTTGAATGTCTTGGGAGACTGGATTGAGACTGACGATTTTGACTCTCGGACACTCAGATGGTTGGCCTATACGCCCTTGTGCTCTCGGAGAGATTCGGAGCAACCGCATCCCAGCATCCACACCACGACATCCAATGCGGGATTTGGGGTTGCAATCTATCCATCTATGATATGCCTATGCATATATCAAGGTTTACCAGCCCATTTCACCCACTTGGTGAGTCCTTGCCTACCAATCGATCACAACAGATGCAGCTGCACTGGTAAAGTTACAGCCACTGACCTGCGTCACAGAGCGCTTTGGGTAGCGAGCATACATATACCCCTCCTCTACCGACTACCAGTGGCTTAATCGGGTATCCTTGGGTCGAAAGATCAACTTTTGACATGCATCGAGTGGCTTTGATGCAGATTATCAGAGTGCACGTCACGGGCATCAAACCGAAACAGACGCACGCCACCTCTCGCTAACGCGTCAGCGCCCAACCACTAGACAAATTCATATGCTTGGGCGCCCAAATTCTCAAACTTCTGGTTTTTGGGTGAGCCGGACAAGATGGTCCCCTCCAATGAGGCAACCGGTGAGAGTCACAGCCATCAATCAGAACAAAGTGCTGGTGGAATCATGGTGGATGATAGACCGCCAAATCAACTGTGGGCTGGGGCGGAATGTGCTGTGCATCAGGGGGTTTTACTGGACTCCCTGAACAAGCAGCGGCAAGGGGGTGCTGTACATCTTCTATCCCAGGGGCACTGATGCACTGTAATGCGCTGTAATTAACGCCGTGCGAGAGCAGGCAGCCACAAGCACGTGCACTCTTCCACCCTTCCTCCTTCTTCCCAGAAAATGTTGGACTCTCTGCTTCTCTCTCTTCTAGCTCTCACCTTACTCACCATCCCATCCCCAGCTTTAATTTTCGCTTACCGCTGCTACTGCCGGCGTAAGTTTCTCTGCAGCTAGCTCCCCTTGTTCCTCGTGAGCCCGGCCGTCCTCGCCATCGTCATCATGGGCCTCGACATTGGCCCTGACTTCCCCTTCAAACCCACGCCCGCAGCTGTGCCGTCCAGCTTCAAGGTCGAGAAGCCCGAGTATCATCCTGGAGTCAAGATCACATCGGTAAAGTATATTCCCTGCTACAAACCGTCGTTGCTGCCATTGACTGACGGCTCATCATCCATCCTTCTAGTCCCCTGCGATCCACAACCCTCCCCTCCCCGCCGACGGCCCCGGTAATCGAAACTTCTCCAACAAGCTCTTGATATTCTTGCTTCTCCTAGCACCAAACTACCTTGCCTGGAAGCTCGGTGGTGGCTTCAAGACAACACTCTTCTTCGCTGCTCTAACGACGGTCCCCGTCCTCATCGTTTTCTGGACCATTGCCTCGAGAATATCACCACCCGTCAATGAGCGAGTCCGATGCCCCGGGCTCCCCGTGGAGCACTATCTGACATTCCACAAGCCGGCAGACCGCGCCAGGTACCAGGGACCGCACAAGGTGCCAATGGAAACCTTCATGCGGAAGTACTTTGATGGCGATGCCGACTTCAATGGAGACGCTCTCGAAGTGCTCGAATACCGCCACGACTGGGCGTCTTTCCGCTTCACGTGGGAGCTGTTCAGGTACATCTTGGTCAATTTCGCTTCCGATGTTCTGACCCACAGCCGGTCCCAGGATGAGAACCAAGTTCGGGACCACTACGACCGGGGTGATGACTTTTATGCTTGGTTTCTGGGCCCACGCATGGTTTACACGGCCGGCATTATCTCAGATGTGGACAAGGAAGAGTCCCTCGAGCAGCTACAGGACAATAAACTAGCGATTGTCTGCGAGAAGATCGCCCTCAAGCCTGGCGAGAGCCTCCTGGATGTCGGCTGCGGCTGGGGCACTCTGGCCAAATTCGCCAGCGTCAACTATGAGGCTAATGTCACGGGCATCACCCTCGGTCGCAACCAAACAACCTGGGGCAACGAAACGCTCCGCAGAGCTGGTGTACCCGACTCGCAGAGCAACATCTTCTGTATGGACTACCGCGACATCCCCGAGGGCAAGTACGACAAGATTACCTGTCTGGAAATGGCCGAGCATGTCGGCATCTTCAAGATCACCAATTTCCTCCGCCAATGCTACGACTTACTCGAGGACGATGGTGTCATGTTCCTGCAGATTGCCGGCATCAGGCAATCGTGGCAGTACGAAGACCTCGTCTGGGGCCTGTTCATGAACCGCTACGTCTTCCCAGGTGCCGATGCCTCGACCCCCTTGCATACTACGTCGCCTTCTGTGAACACGCTGGATGGGAGGTCAAGGGGTAAGCGAGGCCTGTTCATTCGCCCGTGGAATGCCTAGCACTTATGCTCACTGACGTGTGTAGCATCGATACCATCGGCGTTCATTATTCTGCCACACTCTGGCGCTGGTACAGAAATTGGCTCAACAACGAGGATGAGGTCACCGCCAAGTATGGCGTGAGGTGGTTCAAGGTGGGTTGATTTATGAGGCTATCCCAGCCCATAATAGTAAAGGCACATCGGCTAACCGCAGCATCGCGCGTTAGATCTGGAAGTATTTCCTCGCGACCGCCACAATTTCCTCTCGCCAGGGCTCTGCCACGTGTTACCAGATTACCCTGGTCAAGAACCTCAACAGCGTTCACCGTATCGACGGCGTCCCCACGCAGTACTCGCTGCCGGGCGCTCTCGAGGCCAGCAGAAAGGCCGGCAGGGCGACTTTTCCGGAGGACAAGAAGTTGGATGGAATGACCCACAGTTGAAACCTTGTAATAGGAAGAAGGATGAGGAGGTGGAAGGCGTATCGGGCCTGCATCAAAGGCAGCCAACTCTATGCATTCGCGAAGCTACGTGCTTAATGGATAATTCATGGCTGGCGCACATACTTGTTTCTGTATCGATTGATCTTTGCTAGATAAAAATAAATACTTGATGATTTGCCTTTCTGTCAAAGCTACGCAAGTGACGCTCTGGCATGTCGCAACGATATCACTTCGCCTCACCGTCAACCCATCATAACAATTCGCATCCTCGCATATATACCTTGTATTCTTCAGCCGAGTATGTCGAAGGATCACCTTGAATCAGCCCGGTCCAAAGCGCTAAGTCAGGCCTTCACCTCACGCAGTCATTTATTAGGAACCAGACGTGACGCTTTGTCAGGCGGGCTGTCTTTTAGAAAGTTGCATTGACACTGCTCACTTTCACCACCTCATTGAACAAAATATCAATCAAGGCAAGCCAGTTTGCAGTTTATTAATCTAGCCATACCTCCCATTATACACCCTATATCTGTCAATTATCGATGAGTGCTTCTCTGCCACCACTCAACTCTGTCAAACTCTGTCAAGACGAAATTATAGTCATACATCTGGCAGATACCAAAGTGATACTAGGGTAGTGTTATCTACTTTTCAGTAGTAACTGCTCTCCTCCCTTTCTTCTGCTCCAACTGGTGTGAAGAACAATCGGAAGACATCCATCGCTTTCCAGCAACTCAGGATCAGTTTAATGCGTTTCCATCTTGGCTCAAGGCCCAGTCTACCAATACTTGAGGATTCTCTTGAATCTCCCTCGTGCTTGCGTGCAACCACGCCAAGTAATCTGTAAGCGCCTTGAAGCCACGACACCAGCGCTCGATTCTGCTATTCCGACCTTTCAATTGACTCGCCAAAGGCTCTGGCATACCATCCCATATGCCCATGAATCGGCCATGAAGGGACTGAATGATTTCGAGGCTGCTCGGATGGAGCACTGTAGAGCCTTGAGATGCCACGGACTCAGCTTGGAGAATAGACCGTACGGCAGGCTGAATTTCTGACGGAAAGCTCGGTAGAAGCTCTCTAATTTGATCCCACCCCCAAAATGTGTCGCGCTCAAGCTCAGACTGGTGTTTAGCCAAAAGTCTGAAGAACCAACTCCACAGTGCTGCTGCGAGCTCCTCCCTTCCATGGGCTTGAGCGAAGCATGCGTTGCAGCGGATACCATTAAGGAAAGCCTCTGTAATATTTACCGTCTCCCCATGAGCACCTCCGGCATGAAATCCGGGTCCAGGCCTCCACCGTTGAACGCCAACCCCAATACGAAACGCTCTCACCTCCTGCCAGCGCTCGCATCCGGGGCATCGTGCCATGTGCAGGGTCCAGTCAATGTGAAAGGCTCTTTCAGCATCCCCCAAGCGGAGCTCATCTGTCGGAGGTCTCCCGGTGCGCAACCCAGTCCAGTAGTTGGGGAAAAATCGATATAAGATAGTTGTCCGACGTATCTTCCTGCTGATTTGGATGGGAACTGTGGGTGTACCGCCACGTCCATCGGCCCCGCGCCTAATCTGGTTTCCTTGGTATTTGCACTCATTGCATCGACGCAAGTGCCGTTTAAGCCGCAGCGTTCGGACTCAATGGATGCGATGTTTCGGTCGAAAATTTGTAGCCTATCCTCTGCCGATAATGCGCGGAACTGCGCCTCGTCGAGATCGTCAAAATCATCAAATCCTAATTCTTCACGTAGAGCTTCCAAGTTGAAATGAATCTTAGACAAATCGAATGGATCGTGCTGTGAATAAGACTCCGCGACTTGGTGTCGCTTGCGGCGGCTTCTCTCCTCATCGGAAAAATACTTTGTTGTTCCCGGCTGCTCCAATGCTTGCCGCGCAGCGTGATCCGCCAATTGGTGAGAGTTTCTTTAGAGGATCCTGAACTCGGTTTCCTTAACTCCAGGCGGAGGAGAGACCTGTTGTCAAAGTGAGCATGGGAGAGCAGTCGCATACACCCGCAGCAGGCCCAGCGGATTGCCTGCCATGGCTCGCTCGCCCAAAAGAACTTGAGTTCGGCGAAATATCTGGCGCGATATTCGAAGGCCGGTCCGCCAAACTCTTCTGTGAGCTCCAATTGCAAAAGCTTCTCGACAAACTCTCGCTTTTTTGGGTCGATGAGGTTTCGAAAGTACTTATTGGTCTGGCTGAGCGAGATCAAACCGATGGGATCCAGGATAGTGATGATTTCGACCTGCAGCTCTAGGGGTAGAGAGTTGAGAGGAGGCATGCTCCTTGTTGTGATTATTTCTGCAGATTTTGAATATTGCTATGTTTTCGTGGGTGGTGCGTGTGTGATTTTGTTGTGTGAGGTCTGCCAGAAGTTGAGGCAGAAGGTTGACCATTGCGCCTGCCATGTGAACAACCAGGCAGCTTTACAGTGGAGCCTAGTACCTTCCTCACGCATCGCTCTACCCAGACAACGGACAGTGTCTCTGCCAAAATTCCAGTCGTGTAGCAGCATAATAATATGAACATATTCTCCCAATGAGTCAGAAAAGCACCCATTGCTAACACTTACAACAGAGTCGAACCAAATATGCCATGTCAACATGCTGCCACCATTCCCTGAACGGCTCAGCGCGGCTTAGTAGAGGTGATCCTTCTGCCCCGCAATGCCGATAAAGCATGGGCAGAGCTTTATCGACGTGGCATGATTGGCTGTGGCCCCGCATGTACCCACTACGATCACTACAAAATCTCATTCAACCCCCCGTAGCGTGCACTAAACCGATTGCCGGTGCACTGACCGCGCTGTATTGTGGTGCACCGACGCGCTATGATGCAGCACTTTGAGACATGCACGCGCCACCTCAATGGCGGGGTAGAAGCAAATCGCCAGCTCATCTTCGTCCCGAGCTACTGCTTCTCGCTCCTCCATCCCTTCTGCCCGACTTTCTCACATACACTCGAACGAAACACCTCCATGACCTGAGCCCATCCACCTTCTACGCTTCGAAAAGTCAACAGAACGGACGGTGCTAGCACATCGACTAGCTATCAACCATGGGGTCTAATGCCCAGGGCCGACAGGTCCTCCCCGACAACGTCAAGCCCGTCCACTACACCCTGACTGTCGAACCCGACTTCTCTACCTTCACCTACCTCGGTACCGTCGAGATCGAGCTTGATGTCAAGCAGGACTCGAACTCCATCTCCCTCAACGTCAACGATATCGAGATTCACGAGACCACCCTTCAAGTCGACGGAACACCCGTGTCCTCCGCACCCTCGCTCAGCCACAATGCCGAAACCCAGACCACCACGATCGACCTCACCGGTGGCGCCCAGCTCAAGGCAGGCCAGAAGGCCTTGCTCAAGCACCGCTTCACAGGCAGCCTCAACGACAAGATGGCTGGTTTCTACCGTTCGTCGTGGTCCAAGGACGGCCAGGAACACTTCATTGCGTCGACTCAATTCGAGGCCACCGATGCCAGAAGAGCCTTCCCTTGCTTCGACGAGCCTGCCCTCAAGGCTACCTTCACCGTCACCCTGATTGCCGACAAGGAGAAGACATGCTTGAGCAACATGGACGTGGCCAGAGAGGTCGAGGTCGACTCCACTATCACTCCCGGCACCAAGCGCAAGGCCGTCACCTTCCACAAATCCCCGATCATGTCAACCTACCTCGTTGCTTTCATCGTCGGTGATCTCGAATACTACGAGACGAATAAGTTCCGACTGCCCATTCGTACATACTGCACTCCCGACCAGGACATCTCCCATGGTGTCTATGCCGCCGAGCTGGCCGCCAAGACCCTCGAGTTCTACGAGAAGGAATTCGGCATTCCCTACCCTTTGCCCAAGTTGGACATGGTTGCTGTTCCCGACTTTAGCGCGGGAGCCATGGAGAATTGGGGACTGGTCACCTACCGAGTCGTTGCTGTCCTGCTTGATGAAAAAACCAGCAGCTCGGGTACAAGATATCGTCTTGCTGAGACCGTCCAACACGAGCTGGCCCACCAGTGGTTTGGCAACCTCGTCACAATGGATTTCTGGGAAGGTCTGTGGCTCAATGAGGGCTTTGCCACCTGGATGTCGTGGTATTCGTGCAACGCCTTCTACCCTGAGTGGAAGGTGTGGGATGGCTACGTTTCTGACAGCTGGGCTTCGGCCCTAGCCCTGGACTCTCTTCGAAGCTCACATCCTATCGAGGTCCCCGTCAAGGTGGCTGACGAGATTAACCAGATCTTCGATGATATTTCGTATGCCAAGGGATCTGCTGTCATCCGCATGATTTCCAAGTGGCTTGGAGAGGATGTTTTCATGGAGGGAATCCGAAACTACCTCAAGAAGCACGCCTACGGAAACACCACCACAAACGACTTGTGGGCCGCGCTTAGTGCTGCCAGCGGCAAGGACGTCGAGAATGTCGGCACCATTTGGACCAAGAAGATTGGCTTCCCCGTTCTGACTGTCACTGAGGATGCCGCCTCCAACACTATCCATGTCAAGCAAAATCGATTCCTCAGAACGGCAGATGTCAAGCCTGAGGAAGACGAGGTGTTGTATCCCGTCTTCCTGGGCCTGCGCACCAAGGACGGTGTGAACCACGATTTGGCTCTCAACACACGGGAGGCTTCCTTCAAGCTAGACGATCTCGATTTCTTTAAGCTCAACTCGGAGCACTCGGGCATCTACCGCACACTCTACACACCTGAGCGACTGAAGAAGCTCGGTCAGGCCGCCAAAAGCGGTCTGTTACCCGTGTCTGATCGCTCAGGCATGGTTGCCGATGCCGGCGCGCTCACTCAGGCTGGATATCAAAAGACGTCCGGCCTTCTTAACCTTCTGCAGTCGCTTGACTCGGAGCCCGAGTTCCAGGTTTGGGGCGAAATCATCGGTCGCATCGGTACTCTACAGACGGCTTGGCTATTTGAGGGCGATGCCATTTACAATGCTATCAAGTCTTTCCTACGAGCCCTTGTGAGCAAGCGAGCCAACGAGCTCGGCTGGACTTTTACCGGAAAAGAGGGACACATTGAGCAGCAATTCAAGACGCTCATGTTCGGGGCAGCATGTGGCTCAGACGACAAGAAAGCCACCGCCGCGGCCCAGGAGATGTTTTCCAAGTTCAAAGGCGGCGACCGCGAAGCCATCAACCCTAACCTCCGCCGAATCGTCTTTGCTACCGCTATCCGGCTGGGTGGTGTTGAGGAGTATGAGGCCGTGCTCAAGGAGTACCAGACAGCCAAGACAGGCAGCGAGCGCATCGCCGCTCTGAGCAGCTTGGGCGCCGCCGACGACCCTGCGCTCGTTCAAAGAACACTCGACTACGCCCTCAGCAAGGAGGTCAAGAACCAGGATATGTACCTCATTCTGGGAGGGCTTCGCCGCAAGCCCGCACAGATCAACACCTTGTGGGCCTGGGTCAAGGGACACTGGGAGCAGCTGCGAGAGTTGTTCCCCACCTCGATCGGCATGATCGGAACGATTCTTCACATCGGTACAACGTCGTTCACCAAGGAGGAGCAGAGGAAGGATGTCGAAGCGTTCTTCGAAAAGCACACTACGAAGGGTATCGATATGGATTTGGCTCAAGCACTCGATGCCATCAAGGTAAAGCAGGGATGGCTGGAGCGTGATTCCGCGGACGTCGAGAACTGGCTGAAGCAGAACGGCTACCTGGCTTGAGTATCCTGTGAAGTAAGAGCACATTAGATTCAGATATGGATCATTCAAGTTAGAGAAAATAAAAATAAACCAATCTTGAGTGCCTTTGCTCCCAATAGTGAATAGTGGTTCCTGTAACCTCGTGTCTAAAGGAATGTGTTCTGGATCGAGTGCACCAGTGCAATTATGGGTTATGTTTTCGTAACAGAGATCAATGAGGGTAAACCTCCGACCCTAACAAGTTATAGAAACCCATCCATGTGGTGATTTGTAGTTACTAACGCGACACCACGTTCACACGACAACCTTGATGCTGCCGATGGTTTATATTTACAGTCTCGGGACGTGGCAAAGGGGTGGGCACGGTGAGCTACGTAGAGGCAGGTTGTTTAAATATCGGCCTACGATACAGCCACTCGTGTGTTGACGGCGACGGCGCAGAAGGGAAAGCAGGAGGAGCAGCAGAAGGGCACACAAGGCGGCGGCGGGAAAGGCCAGCAGGGGCAAGCGTGTAATTGTGTATTTGCCCGAACTGAAGACAATAACCAGCCCCGTCTGCCCTTGTTGCCCTTGCTGCCCTCATCATCACCCTCGTCATCGCCCTCATCAACAGTGATTTCACACAACTCATCGTTTCATTAACTGCACCAAGCTTCATCCGGTCTCTCACCCTCATTACTGTCACAACTAGAAAGCAACGATCGATAATACAGAGCCTAAAAGTGGTTAGAGGGAAATTTAGGATGCCCTTCCCAATGCCTAGTCAGTCTCTGGTGCCCTTCTTCCGTTACCCTTGCCCAGCTACTCACCACAAGCAGGACACCCCTTTGAAGAGATGGGACCCCCAACTCACAGATCTGCTCGTCAAATACACCGGCAACACCAAAAGCCTCTTCAACATAAAAAGCCACCGGCTCGCCCCCAAAAGCGCGCCAAAGAAACGCCCTACTTCGCCGTCTTCGAACCCTTCCAAATAATCTACTGCCAATCATGCAAGGACCTCGTCCCCACGAGCTCCATCGCCATCGGCATCCACCTCCAGGGCCCCTGCTACTCCATGCCCCCCGGCCCAAAACTCGACAAGGCCGCCCTCCAGGCCCGCGCTCTCCTCACCACGACCGAGGACGACAGGAACATGATCCGGCGGAGGGGGAGCTAAACAAGCTGGCGGCGGGGGCGGACATGATCCTGCCCGAGGTTTCCTGGCTGAGGCCCGCTGTCAACGGGTACTTCTGCCTGCTGTGCGGGCAGCCGCGGCGGAACCGAGTGGTGCTGAGGGAGCACATGAGGAGGGTGCACGACGGGGAGAATGACATGTGGGGGACGACGCTGGTGCAGTCGTTTAGGAGCGCGGGGACGGACTGGCTGACATTTCGGGTGCGGCGGAGGGGGTGAGGCGAGTGCGAGGAAGGGGTGGTGGGCGAGGAGGGGAGGCTGGGAAGGAGGCTGAGGAGGCTTGGGGGGCGTGGGCTGAGGTTGGGCGGGATTTGCGGTGTGAGAGGAGGGATGTGGCGGGAGTGTGTAAGTCCTGGCTGATGCCTCCTTTGTTGGTGTTGAGGGTGAGGTTGGGAGTTAATTAATGACAGTCAACTCGATGACTACCAACGGAGTTCCTGATCTCATTCCGCGACCATGTTACCATAGTACAGTGGTTATCCGAAGAAGATGCAAAATTTAGATGATTGGGATGGGCATTGTGAGAGTCGGAGTGGTATCACAAATGAAGTGACTATGTCTCATTTACTTCGCTACCATCCCACGTATGCCGGACACTCAGGCACCATTTCGACAAACAAGTACCATATCGGTAAATTACTCTAGTTCAAATCACCCCTCAGTTTCTCCTTCTTGTGAGCAGCATCTGTCTAGTGACTGGCTTTCTAGGCCTTCTTACAGACCCCCTTTGTACTCAACCGTGAATTGAAGCTCTCGGTCCTCTAACACGAGATTTGAAGTGCAAGATGCCAAAAAAAAAAAAAAAAAAAAAAAAAAACCCCAATTACCAATCAAATAGCAATCAGGTTGGTCGCGTCGAACCACGGAAGTAAACTTACATTTCCGCCTGAGTACGTTTAGTTCAGTAGACTAGAGGCCCCATTGGCTTCATGCACTATGCCCTGAATTGGCTTTTGAGCCCATTTGCCATTTATGTTCATTAACTATCTACTCGGGTCGATGAATTCATTTTAATATTTTCTATCGCGATAGTAGAATCAGAATACCGAGTGGATGTTTGTGATATAACTTCAATCAATAAAGCTTGTATACATTGGTTGTTGAACGATGACCATGAGTTACTCACCTTTCTCATATTCACACTTTTTCACATTCACACTTTCTCACATTCGCACTTTCTCATATCCATCTAACCTCTTTACGGATATCATAGGAGCCAATTGTAACCTCAGCTTCTCATTCAATTTATTCTCAGACTGACTACCACAAACCGTTTTGAGTTTCATAAGAGGATACTGATCAAAGGTTCAGGGTGGCCTCGGAGTCCCCAAATGGTTGGCTAGTCAACAGAGCGATTGCCCTAGCTCAATTGTGTGAACGCACTAAAGACACCCTTCGGTGACTTCAACAAACACGGACGAACGAACTAGCCTAGAATCAGTCCTGTCATCATTGTGTCTTGGCTCAAACAAATACGAGGTCATCACCGTCAGGCACCAAGCCACCGACCCAGTCTACCGCGAACCATGAACGCTTTTCTTAGTCCTCTATCCTAGAGCCACTTCCGTTCCACACCACCGATCTTGATGATGAACTTCCAATGAACGTAACTTTTATTGGAGCATTAATCATCCCGTAGTGGCTTGGACTAATTTTGCCGTAGCTATCCCTCGTCAGTGAAGTTGAAATCTTAAACACCCTTTTCTCATTAACTCGACAACTCTCCAATGTTTTCATTTGGCACATACCAGCAAATCACCGCCCAACAATGGTGAACGAGGCCTTGGAATCCGAGCGTTTTTTACAAGTATCAACTTCACGATATGAAAGGACTTCCATAGTATATGGGATATAACGCCATGATATTGATCTCAAAAGCTGTAGAAGCTGTGGTTACACAAGGTGCACACTAGGCTGATTCAGATCATCTTCAGGTGAATTTCACCTTTTTCCAGATCCGAGGAAACTAGGCAGCAGAGTTACACAACAAGTAGTCCTCAGTTCCTGTAATCAAGCAGGTTCTACTCGATTAACATCTTTTAACTTCTAGCTTTTTGTGAGCTTGTGCGAAGCTTCCTAAGTTGGCGTGTCTTGAGATAGCTTTTGTTCCGATTACTGAGTATTTTGCTAAGCAAAGAGTCGGCATTGAGCATCCCGCATTTCCAATGTATAAGAATAATGTGAAAAATAATTACTGAAGCCGCATCAGGGATAAATAATGCTTGAAGCCATCAGTAGAAATAGGCAGTGATTCTATGCTTCTTACTGAAATATGGCGTTGAGACAAACAAGTGACCAGACCCAGGTTACCTGTAGTGACCTTAACTGGTAACTTGCGGAAAGACTCGCACCCCAAACGAAAAGGGATATTGCACGCAGACACGTATACTGCACCGTACCTTCTTTTCGCCCACGAACTCGCGTGCTTTCCTCCAATTCCAGCCAAGTTCTCCCTTCTTTCTCCTCACAACTTCTCAACACCTTTCTACCTTTCGCTACCACACCCCTCATCAGAACACACTCAGTCAACTGAATCTTTGATCAGAGTAGTTCTCCCAACTCTTCATCTTGTTGATTTTTTCTTACTGGCAGCTTTTTAGTCCACCTTCCATCTACTCAACAAAGGCTGTTGCTTTTGTGTCGTCAGGATGGATCAACAACATGTTGGCCACACATCAGGCGACACGTCGATGCAAGGGGCCGAACCATCTAACCCAGCTACAGCGAATGCCGGGCACGGATATTTCGGTCTAGGCACTATGGTTCACGAAACCATCAACTCCTCTCGGCGAGACTTTGAGATGTGGGGGTGGGACCCTGATTTTTCTCCAAGACGTTCATGACATTGTTGAGGATTTCTACGGACCATCAGAGAAGGAAGACCCAGCAACCGACCACGAAGGGGATCAACCCGAGAGGAAGAATCCAACAAACGAGCAGGATGGATCCATGTCGAAGGTTTCAGCAGATGATGACTTTATGGACTGGTGGAATAACAATGACGATGAAAGCGACGTAACTGTCACCGGTCTTGAGCCGACCTTGGCTTCCCCTGGTTCACAGGTAGTTCACGACAGCCCACCAATGTTCGCCCAAGATGTGATGGCTGTTGATTCAGAAGACGAATCGGGTGATGGAAACCTACAAATGCCGCCGGTTCTGCTCAACCCCGGAGAGTTCGAGCATTCCCATCTCTACGGCCAACACCCTTCACGAACTCTTCCACTAGGCTCTGCGGGATTCGAGCATTCCCATCTTTACGACCAGAACCCTTCACAAGCTCTTCCATTAGGCTCTGCAGAATTCGAGCTCTCTCGTCTCTACAACCGGAGCCCTTCACGAGCCCCTGCACCAGACGCCAGGAGCATGAACGAAGCTGAGCCACACGGACATGAGCAGCAAGGTCCTCAGCAAGATTCCCAGCAAGTTTCCCAGCAAGAGTCTTGGGCTGACAACCTGAATGCCGCATTCCCAGGCCTGCATCTTGGCCCTCCTCAGGAATACTTTCACCTAATCCCGGAGTTGGAGGTCGTCTTGTGCACCGTCTGCCACGTTGCCTGCCCCAACACGCATCGCCATATCGAACGGCATCTCCTCAATTGCCATGCCCTTCCACACGTCCGCCACATCCTTACAGCATGCTTGGGGCTCTTCCCGAACAGCCTACCGGAAGACTACAGCGTTGCGGCCATGATGGATCGAATCAGGGACAAGCTCAAGAGCGAACCGACCGAAATCAGCCCAGTTCCATTTCTCGAGGCCAGCGAGGCTTATGTGTGCCCACGCGCTAACTGCAACTATGTTGACCACGACAGCAGGAGAGTTCTGATGCACTGTCGAAACACTCACAGCCTGAAGGCATCCGTCAGGTTCATGTCGCGAGTTCAGGCTTACTCTCTGCACGTGAGCAGGATCAACAAGGTCAGCGTTCGGGCACGCGAGTAGTCTCCAGAACAAGTAGTCACGACTGTTCGCGATCTCCCTTCCAATGTCTCGGCCTGAAAGAGCAAGATGTGAGATGGAGACTGAGGGTATTCCGAGGATGATAATTCATCTCAAAGTCAATGCGCGACTGTAATAACAAGTTTGACAATCAGAGGAGTTTGTGGACGGACCGTATTGGTAGGAAACGAAGGAGTTCGGGCACAAAAATGGATGGCTTGTTCGGATGGAGTTGAGGATTTCTTCTATTTTCTTTGTTTTTGTCATCCCCGATGGGGCGTCGATTCATCTTCACGAATCAGGCTATAGTCAATGCGTATTGGAAGTAATGCGGTCAGGGATCGAAAAGTCCGGGAGAGGCAGGCAAAAAGACCAGACAGTAATCGACCTTTTACAAACCAATCTTGTTTTGAAGCCTTCACCGAAGGTCATTGGAAGCCAAATAGGTGCCGCTCAATAGATATGTACTCTGATATTAGTCGTGAATGATATATAACAGAAAGCCTTGCTTGAGGCGCAGTCTGTCAATTCGTCACTAGGTCTTGCGTGCTCGCTTTCGGTTTCTCGTCTTAAATTGGTAGGAAAATTGCGAGACAAGACTCCAATCCAATCAGCCCCCGGCAGCGACGTGCCGTCTTTGAACACAGGAGGAGTGGAGGTGGTGGGGATATCTCCTATTACTATGAGGATCATACGCGCTATGGACGAAACCATGCAATATGCGACATTAGCCTCATGCAACACGTCCTCAATCCTCCAGAACTTGGCTTCTATAGACTGCTATACTCAATAGAAGTAATAGCAATCAAGATCTCCGGAGTCAGCCCTTCCAGTGGACGAATCTATCCGAGGCAACGCCAGGGGCAAAGACAAAATTAGAAGCAGCAGGGCTGAGTGGTGACAAGGACTGGGATCGCCTAATT
The DNA here is from genome assembly GCA_037952775.1 of Clonostachys chloroleuca. Lineage (NCBI taxonomy): Eukaryota > Fungi > Ascomycota > Sordariomycetes > Hypocreales > Bionectriaceae > Clonostachys > Clonostachys chloroleuca. The sequence goes on from JBANAY010000003.1 coordinate 31,024,674, forward strand.
CTGAACTGCATGGAACCGTTCCATCTTGCCCCTTTCCAGTTAGCCCTTGTCAGCCGCTACGTCAAGCTGGGCTGGCCGTCAGCATGATCCCTGAAGCCCAGCATGTAGATGAACGGAGGCGGCCTCTTTTTTTCTCTCCTCCTCCGTCCCCAACATTAAAGTAGCTACCGCCCAGCGAACGACGCGGGAGCTGCGAGATTGCTGTCGTTGTTTAACTTGAGGAATCGCTGCCGATATGTCTTCCCAGATCGCTCCCGACTGCGCAACTCCCCCGCCCTCGTACGCACAAGTGGACAGGTCGAAGCAGCCAATTGATGTTGAGGGCTCGTTCGTCGACCAGACCCAATCCTCCATAGAGTAAGGAACCCTCGCATCGATAGGGCTGATGTGGATCTAACGAACGAAGCAAACGCCTGGCGCCTGTGAACGACGGAGGCTTCCCTGAGGTCGTCGTCTCCTCGTCGGACAATAGGAGTACACGTCGTTCTTATTCGGCGCCAATGGTACACGGCAACCACTCCGCAGTCTCCATCAATTCCACCTCCAAAAGGAATGAGGCACCATCAATGATGGAGCAAGGGGATTACTTGACCGTCACGCCTCTGCACCTCCTAGACGATCAGGCCGACTGGGTTGACTGCCCCTTCTGCCGTCAACGGGTAGAGACTCGAGTGAAGTACGAGGCTTCACGGCACACACAGTACGCAGATTGACATTGACCCCTTCAAGATCTCCCGAACTCACAGCCCATTAGTTATGCTGCTACGGGTCTCTTCCTCACCACTATCGGAGGTGTGGCTGTTCCGTACAAGAAGAACTGGAGGTGCCATATTACCCATATTTGCACCAACTGCGACAAGAAGGTGGCCCATAAGAAGTACGGCCAGGAGATGGTAGCACTTGGCACGCCGGAGCACTTGCGGCAGGTTTCGAGATTCGCCTCTAGCTCGCCGGCGCCGGGAAGTCGACAGAACACTAATTAACATGGAGTTTGCGATTTGTTTTTATGATATCCTAACGAGCACGGCATTGAATCGCGAGATGTGATGCCATATTGATAAGATGGCATTTCTGGATTAATGGGTTGTAACTATTGGAAAAGCACTTATACTGAGCATTTATTCGCATTCCCGATCCCATATGCAATGCCTGGTATCTCCCACTCGCGCAAAGATTGAGGCACGCTCGATCTACACGACAGCAGTCTCCTTAGTCTCCTTGGATTCCTTAATCTCCTGCTTCTCATCAACCTTCAGATCCACCACCTTCTCTTCTGGGGCGCCGTCATTGGTTCCAATGAAGTTACTCTCCTCCTGGTTGTTCAGGGCATCCTCATCTCTGTCAGCCTTGCGGAAGGTCATGTAGAATCCGATACCACCAATCATGGCAATGATGGCAACAGTTCCATAGTTCCACACCAACAGGGGATCCTCCGACAGACCGACGAGCGCCTGTCCGAGCGCAGAGGAAACGGCGGAAGTGAAGAGGGCGATGGCCTGGACGGTGGACTTCATGTTCTTGGGCGCTTTGGTGTATGCGTATCTACGAAACCGTTAGCGGTCAATCAGGTAATGAATCCCATGTGAAAGTATGAACTTACTCGAGTTTGGTGATGGACGCCAGCACTTCAGACATGCCCACCAAGCCGTAGGGGAAAACCTGGATCCAGACGGTGATGGGGGCAGTGCAGTCCTTGCGGCCGGCCTTGACCTGGGCGTTGATGTCGTTCCCGCACGCGGACAGCTTGTAGATGTAGTACTGGGTGACGCAGGCTGAGATCATGGCAAAAGAACTGAGGACGAAGCCAGCGGTGATCTTCTTGATGGGGCTGAGAACGACGCCCATCCTGGTGAGGGCCGGGTAGATGATGAAGTCCATGAGGGGGATGACGATGATGATGAAGATGGGGTTGAGCTTGGAGACGATGTCGTTGGGGGTCGACCCAAGAACCATGGTGCTGGCCTGGGAAACGAGGTTGTTGGTCATTTGGTTGTAGGCGAGCCAGTACAGAGGGTACCACAGGAAGACCTTGCAGGCGAGCACACCACGCTTCACCTCGTCGACCCACGCATCGTCAAAGGTCATCCACGCTGGCGGTGTCTCGCCGCGGGCTCGGATCTCGCTGGGCTTGGCGCGGTTCCAGAATTCGGGGTCGCGCCAGCCGTTGCTCCTCTTGGAGGCGTATCTGATCAGCTTCCAGCCCTTGCCCATCACCGAACCTGTTGGCGGAGAGAGCTTGTACGACTTCTTGAAGTACCAGAGGATGATTGGGCACAGCAGGTAGCAGATGGTCGGCAGGGTGTAGGAGAGCCAGAAGCCGACAAAGTGCTCCGAGTAGACCATGGCCAGGGAACCGGTCAGCGAGCCCATGTTGATGAGGAGGTAGAAGTAGATGTAGATTCTGGCCGTCGTCACTGCAGGGTCGACGATCTCCTTGTGGCCGCGCTTGTTTACTCGCACGTAGGCCTTGGAATCCTTGTATTGTTCGGCAATGAGGGGTGAGATGTTGGACTTGAAGCCGCCAGTACCGCAGCCCATGATGACAAGACCGACCGAGAATATGCCAATGGCGGCCTTGGGGTGGACGATGACGGGCGGGATGGCCGAGATGATGAGAACGACGTGACCGAATAGCGCGACCCAGTTAGAATACTGAATCGTCAGGTAGCGGCCCCAGTACGTGTCTGCGAGGTATGCGCCAATCAATGGAGTAAAGTAGGACCAAAACTAGAAAAAGTCATGTTAAGATTGGTTATTTCTCATCTCAGTGAGAAGCGGCTAACCCACCTGGTTGAAGGTAGTGAGGCCCGTGGACGCTCTCTGGCCCATTCCGAGGGCACCAGAGCTTGTCTTGAGGAAGCCGGAGCCGGTGTTGGAGCCAGGAGGGAGGGGCTTCTGGATGAAGTTGACAACTAAGGGAGGGGTTAGCTCTGGGACGCTCTATGGGGGCTAAGTGCTGGACGGGTGAAACTCACAGACAGCGCTGGTGCCATAGTACGAGAAGCGTTCAACAAACTCGACAAAGGCGACCGTCCAGGCGGTCCATGGGATGCTGCCTGCAACGCGAGGGAGTGTCTTCCACTCCTCCTCGGTTGGGAATGGGTGAAGGAGATCGGTGGACTCCTCAGGGTCAGAGTCTGGAGAGTTGCTCTCGTTCACCATGGTAGGCTCAACGAGTGAGCCCCCTTTGTGATCTCCAAACTAGCCTTGGTAGCCATTGGACGCGATCGAAAGAAGATTTGTTCGGCACGGAACAGTCCTAGTCAACGAAAGGCTCAAGCAAGAAAATGTCACCATCCGCTACCTTTTGTATCCAGGGAGGCCTCTTGCCAGCTGGATGAGGGGACGCGCCAAGCAATCCCGGTAGGGCTCTCTTTCGGCCCATATCAGGGTATCTGCTATCTAGGGAGTTTCAATGCTACGTTGGAAGCTCCTTTGGTTGAAGCGACCAAGGGTCTGGACCTCGTCAGGGTCGTACCGAAGCGCATAATCTCACGCAGCTTCGGTTGCATTCTTCCCCATCATCTACCCAGAACAGAAGGAGCCTATCAGAGTGAATAGATAAACATGGACAATGGTCAATTAAGTTAATTTTTAACCCTAAATCGTCAGACCTTCCAGAATGGATCCCAAAAAGTCCTTCACAAAAGTTCGACATGGGTGGGCTGCAAAAAGTTCGCCTCAACGTTGGATATCCTTGCACCGAAAGGGCATAGTTTTTCGGCCTAGCTTCCATCGATTGGATTGCGCCCGCTATCAACATGCTGAGGTTACATTCACGTAACAGCCAGGATGCAGTCTAGAGCTTGTCTTGGTTCTGCCCCCGGGAAATCTCCGTAGCAACCCCACCATTTTCCCTTGAAGTTGTGTCAGTTGAGCAAAGCATGGCCGAATATGTTTCCATGCTGATAACGGTGAGCAGATGATTCGATGTGCCTCGTGGCTGGCTTTCCCAGGGTCTGGTCTCATGCTTCTACCCTGGGTTCTGTTCAATCTGGCGGCCCATGCTCTATAAGGTGGGCAATTTCCCCAGTCTCTTTCGGGCTTTCTTTTCAGATGACGCCTTAATTGACTTCTCAAAACCATTCCTCCACAACGGACCTTCTTACCCTATCCAGCAGGGTCACCGACTTGAGACCAATCCGAATTGATTGAGAAATAAGCGTATCAAAAAGTTGGTAAACCCTTGTCAAATGATGAGTTTTCTTCTCAGATAAGCCCAAATCGTTGGTAAGGAATTCGGTCTGCTGATACAGAGGCTCTACTCCTAGAGGATCTTTTGACAAGCCAAGACCGATTGGCGTTTGCCTCACCCAGGCGCTAACGCGGCTTGGCCTGGGGTTTGTCGTTTACCAACGGGTGAAGGCCAGGGGTTGAGTATCCTTGCATTACCACAAATAACCGAGAACTAACCCTTCAGACTTACCGTCGGGACCCTGAATACGACGTTCACCTTGGATAGTTTCCAGGGAGCTTCAAGTGATCAACGATGAATTGCAGTTCTGGAGAGTTTGAGACTGATTGGCAGACCACAAGGTTCCCTGAAATATCCCTCACTCTAGATGCGGGGTGAGCTATGGCTTGCCGTATTTCAAGTGAAGCCGCCACATCTGCTTGTTTAGTTAAATCGAAATTACATGGAAGATAATGCGAGTAAAGGTTGGTTGAGAAGTTGATTAATTGAATGCGTACTGCGTATTGCGTTTTACAAACCTCAAGGGGAGACTCTACAGCGACGTTTTCGAGCCAGTCAAGTAACGTATCCTAGAATACGGAGAGTCACCCAAAAAAACATACTATAGACGCACCATCTTTCTTTCATAGGTATTACGTGATTTTAGCGAGTCAATAGTCGCAAATACTTTCTCCATTGACTGGGGAACTTTTGTCGGGACGTTGAGAGAGAAGAGTGCTTGATGATCTTGGTCCTCGATCTAGGGTAGCCTGTTTATAAGGATGCCTCTCGATAATTTTGACATTCTGGTGGAGCTTTGCCGAAGTTCAGCCAGAGAGAGCGAGAGACCGCCGAAGACGTCACGTGACAGTCCACAACGCGCCTCGCGCAAGTTCGGCAATTTCTCGCGTCGCACAAAAGGGAAAGATGGTGATGAAGAGTGGAGGCAATGGGCGAAAGCCAGACGCCATGTTTGCAGCTCGGCCGAGCAGACTGGCGAATGGAAGCCGTGCTAGATCGTACATATATAGAAGTGTCTGGTTGACGGATTGATGATGAAATGAACAGCATCAAACATCAACATCATCAACATCATCAACAGCCACATTAACATCAGCACTTTCAAGACTCAACAGAGCCTAACTCACATACTCGCATCCAACAACCATCCCAAAGTCCCAACTAGCCATGTCCTCCCCCAAGACAGTTGTATTCCTCGGCGCCAGCGGTGGAGTTGGCCTTTCGGCACTCAAGCACACCCTCGCTGCAGGCCACCAGTGCATCGCCGTCTGCCGAACACCATCTAAGCTGACTGACATCATCCCGCTGTCGACGACCCCTAATCTGCGCGTGGTCGAGGGCAACGCGCACGACGTAAAAGTCCTTGTCTCCGTCCTCCGCAAGGAAGACGGCACCCTTGTCGACGAGGTCATCTCCACCATCGGAGCGAGGCCCGACCTGCTCAAGCTCAGCATTGACGATCCCAATGTCTGCCGCAAAGGCATGGCCACCTTGCTGGAGGCGTTGGAGCAGCTGCGCCGCGACGGTGCCACAGGGAGGCCGTTGATCGTCGTCTGCAGCACCACGGGCATGTCCAAGTTCGGCCGCGACACTCCTCTGCTCGTCGTCCCTCTCTACAGCATCCTGCTCAAGGTGCCCCACGAGGACAAGGCGATCATGGAGAATGCGCTGGCCGAGAGCGGCGAGGAATTTTGTATTGTGCGGTGCAGCCTGTTGGTCAATGGCGAGACAGACTCGCCGATCCGGGTGGGCATCGAGGACCCCAAGAAGGGCCGCGAGTCTGATGCAATTGGATACACCATTTCCCGCGAAGATGCGGGCAAGTGGTTCGCGGATAATCTGATTGTGAATCGCGAGGCCAAGTACGTGAACAAGATTGCAACCATCACGTACTGATCGGGTACGGAACCCTTGATTCTTTCATCTGGCGTTACTTTCTTTTGTTGTTTTGAATTTGGCATGGCGGACTTCTTGCATAGATAGGATCACTTGATACCACTGGTATAGTTGCTTTATTTTAACACATCTTCCTAATATACATTCTGTAACTCGACACGTTTGGAACAAGCAACTGGTGACTAGACCCTTGTCTCTCGGGTGATGCCGATGAAACTGGCATAACCCCGCCGCTCGCCAGAACCAAAAGTGGTGACGGATCCTCTGATGGCATCCACTAACATATGCTACCAGAAATACGAAGAACTGGATTGTGTATGACCCTGTTCACGGCAGAGATGCCTGGTTAATGTCTGACAGCTATGATTTCTATATGGGAGATATTGTGTCCTGCCCACCACTATCTACTTCATATGGCTTTCGACCTACGCTCAGCACTATGACACGGCAAAATCAAAACCCCGCGTGTCTGGCGTTAAGATGTGCTAGCCAGATATGGAGGTAGAAGACTCATTTCCCAGGCGTCAGCATCACAGCCCAAGATCCTGCGACCGACGCAGCCGCTGAAAACCACCAAGCTGCATCAACGACAATCACGGCGGTGTAGCCCGACAGAGACAGAGCCGTCCTCATCAGCCTCGCCAAGAGACACACTCAAGGGCAGCAATGTCGCAGCTGCCAGGTGGTTCGCCCGGGACCAGCTCGGCACCGCCAGCCCCCGAGAAAAGCGCGAGCTCGTCCGTCTCGCCCGCCTCAGCGCCGCCGACCAAACCGCGCAGCTGCGTCGTCTGCCGGAGCCGCAAGGTCCGGTGCGACAAGCAGTCGCCGTGCTCCAACTGCCGGAGGGCCAATATCCCCTGCGTCGTGCCCTCGAACGACCGGCCGCCCAAATGGGCTCGCCGGCTTGAGCGCATCACCAACAACCCCGCTGCTGCTGCTACTGCGGCGGGAAATGCGTCGTCGCCGTCCCAGCACCTGCAGCCGCACGGGGGCGACCAGGCTGGGGTTGGGCAGGTCATGGAGAGGCTGAGGAATCTGGAGGGACTTGTCAAAGAGCTCAGCGGTCAGCTTGAGCAGGCCCATTCGTCGAGTGGAAGCCCCCTGGTGCGGCGCCGGGGGGCTCGTCGGGGGTTGGCTCACCAGAGAGCTCAGGTCATGGAGAGCATGGAGAGGGGGCGTCGCCGCCTATCAGCTCGGCCAGCATGCAGAAGCACTTTGGGCGAATGGTCTTGCAGGACACAAGCAAGTCAAGGTATATCAGCAGTGGATTCTGGTCCCGGGTCAGCGATGAGGTAATGCTATCCTCCATGTGTCTATATTCTGTTGAACATCCAGTATTGCATTCAAGGCTAACCTCTCTCTCAGCTGGATGGTCTCAAGATGGACGCTGAGGGACTTGGGGGTGGGGATTCCGACACATCTGAAGATGAGGACTCCTTGGGTAAGACGCCGTCCACGGTCGAGCTGGACCGAACGCCTTCCGAGCGTCACGGGTTTATGTTCGGCCATAACCTGAGCAAATCTTCATCCAGCCTTCGCAGCTATCGGCCTCTCCCCTCACAGATACCCTTCCTCATCAGCGTCTTCTCCGAGAATGTGAACTTGTTTGTCCAGACCGTACATATCCCTACCATCAACAAGATGATCCGTGACCTGCGAGGCAAGGATATGTCGAACCTCGGCCCGTCGTACGAGGCCTTGCTTTTTTCAATATACTATGCAGCCATCACCTCCATGGAGGAAGATGATGTAAGTAACAACATCATCATACCCACCCGTCATCACACACATACCTGATCACATTCTTCTTACACTAGGTCCTCACAAACTTCGGCTCCACCAAGTCAGAGCTCAATATCAAATACCGTCTTGGCCTGGAACACGCCCTCGCTAGAGCCGACTTCCTCAACTCCCCCGATGTTGTTCTCGTCCAAGCTTTCACCATCTTCCTTTTCCTCGTCCGCCGCCATGACAGTCCCCGATTCGTCTGGATGATGACCGGTCTCGTCATCCGAATGGCCCACGCAATCGGCCTGCACCGTGACGGCGCCCACTTTGACTACCTCACCCCCTATGAGATTGAGATACGACGCAGAACCTGGTGGGGGCTCTGCATTCTCGACATGCGCTCGTCCGAGGACCAAGGGACAGAGTTCACCATCACCAGCGGCAGTTTTGACACCAAGCTCCCACTAAACATCAACGACGCCGACATTGGCATCGACATCACCGATCCTCCCGTGGAGCGCCAAGGACATACCGACATGACCTTCTCCGTCGCCACGTACGAGCTCTGCGAAGCCACACGCAACATGATGGCCCCTGGCGCCAACAAAACCCTCGAAGAGCAGACGAGCATCCTGAACAATCTCTATGACCACCTGCAGAACCGCCACATCCGCTACATATCCCCGACCGGAAACATAGCCTACTGGGTCGGCGTCACGGCCACCCGCCTCGTCATCTCCAAGCTCACCCTGCTCATCTACCTCCCTGCGCTCTTCTCCTCCCCCAGCGACAACTTCTCCGACGAGGTGCGGGACAAGCTCCTCGTCGCCGCCCTCGAGGTGGCCGAGTGGAACCACGCCCTCAACGCCGAGCAGGACGCCCGCCAGTGGCGCTGGATCTACCAGACGTACACGCACTGGCACGCCATCGTCTATCTCCTTCTCGAGGTCACTCGCCGGCCGCTGTCGCCCCTCGTCGAGCGGGCGTGGCTTGCCCTGCACAGCGTCTGGCTGATCCCCGACAAGCGGCCCGGCGCGGACAAGGGGCTAAGGATCTGGGTGCCGCTGCGGAAGCTGATGAGCAAGGCGCGGAAGCACCGCGAGGCGGAGCTGGCGAGGATGCGGAGCCATCCGGGGGCGATTGGGAGGGCGGAGATGAGCGATGCGCGGATCCCGGCCCCGGCGAGCCATGGACCGTTTGCGGCTGATCAGAGCGAGGAGATGTTCAGGCAGCATTGGCGGGGGCTGTTTGGGATGTCGGGTACGGGAGGAGGGGAGGGTCGTCAGCCTGCCCCGTCCATTACTGTGCAGGACAGCAGCATGTCGGTTGGCGAGCCGGTCTCTGGGTCGTATGACCTGGCCCCGGCTGGATTTCCCCAGATGCCGTTCCTCCCTGGCAACGCCTCTCCGGGTAGCGTACACGGATCGGCCAACCAAGGGATGATGGTGGCTGACGGTGCAGCTGCGTCATCATACGGTGTGCCGGCTGTCACGGTTCCGGAGCTCATGGGTCCGGGGTTCACTCCTTGGCTGTGGAACGAGACCACAGACCCGCTGACCGAGAATTATACTGGATTAGATATGGATATGGATGTTGATAGCAACGTTGACTGGAATAGCTGGCTCAATTCAGCCTCAGGGATGGAGTTGAACGTGGCCGCAGACCCGGCTCAGGGCGGCTCATGGCCCGCACCAGGAGCAGGCGGTTCAGCATAGCGGCTCAACATATATAATCTATTCAAGCAGGGAAACGCTTCATGAAAATGATATGAGAATACTTGTGCCTCTCTTTCAATAACGTGTATTGTCAATCTGTTGGGAGACGGGGATCCAGAAAGCGTCGATGGCAACGCCATCTCTAAAAGCGCAACATCACTACCGATCTCGCCATGGCGAATGAGCCAAACCGAAATCTAGTGCCAAGCCTTTCTAAGGCCATAGAAACCAGTGATACACATTTGAGTTATTGTTTCCCCACAGGAAGTCTCGAGTTGCGTGGCTTAGCACCCGAATCTCGGGTGTGAGCTCGTAAACTCGGCTTATCTCGTGTTTCCTTGAATCGCATCTAATTTTTCGTTGTCCTGCATAGATATATAAAGTAAAAATCTATTTGTTCATTCATTTATCATACCTTAACCTTTTTTCCCTCTCTAAACTCAATTCTTGGGGATCTATTCATCTCCCGAAAGACGCCCCAACACAGCTCACGATGAAGTCCGGACTCTTAGACCCGAAATGGAAGTTTCGCGACCACATTATCCAACTGATACTTGTCACTCTCGTAATCATTCTCTGCGGAGTGTATTTAAGTATGCCTGGAGTCATCCCCGTGCGGTCGGAGATCATGGCTATACCTTTTGTATGTCACCCCGCCGATTTTCAACTCTAAAGATACTTCAACCTGGACCAGACGCTGACAGCGAAATCTTAAAGTCTGTTAAATCAATCGTCATAATAGCTTATCAGCTGTTGACTGAGCACACGCAACGGTTCAGTAAATGGGCAAGCACCAAAGCGAATGCGATTCTAAATTGCCTCGAGACAGTGTTTTGGCTCACCTTGATCGTTTTGAAATTCATGGGAATATCCAGGACATGCTCAGGTGGAAGTTGCGGTGTGAACGTGATCCTGACTTTAGTGATAATGGTCGTTTTGTAAGTGCCTAAGATGAACTTGCTCCCGAGCATATCCTAATATGAACCCACCTAACCCTTCATAGCGTCCTGGCCGTTCACGTTGCTGTTCTTTCGGTGATTGAGCGACGTAATTTCACGAGGTATGGCAAATAGGACTTAGGTATCTAATAACATTTAAGGAGGTCTGTAAATGTCGGGTTGACGCGGACAATGCCAAGTCTATTTCAGCTCGGAAGACGAGTCTGAACAAAAGTCATCACTTCTGTTTGGTGGTCAGAGTATACGAATGGATGATAGCCTATAGAAGGGGCTTTTTGCGTTATTAGCAATTGTCATTTCTAGAATTGTATGAGCGTTTCGACTTGATATTGGGTTTGGGCCGTAAAACGGAGTCATCATCTATTCTCTATTATCGTTTTCCCCTAAAATCATGCCTAGACGTGTCCCTTGGACGCTAATACTTAAACCATTTCATGATACATATGATACAAACTCGCCCCCGTTACTCGTCTACCTTCAACAACCAGGCGTGCAGCGTAGCCTGGCTCGCAGATGGTCGATTCCCCGGAGCAGGGGCCATTAATTGTTCCAAGAAATTCGAGCATTCCTTGCTGATCCCAGCCTCGCTTAGCAGTCGAGTTGGAAACGGCGCTTTCCGGAGAACGTAGTTCCACAGTCTTCGAGGCTTGCTGAAAGCACCCTGGTTGGTGAGCAGTTGGTAGATGATGGCACCCAACGCCCACAGGTCGACGGCGGCGGTGTAGGTTTCCTCCTTTTCGCTTCGGTCGTCATCTTCGTCATCTTTGCCGTCTGAGTCGTTATCATCAGGGCTGAATATGCCAAGTATTTCTGGAGCCAGGTAACTCCTGGTTCCGACGATGGTGCGGAAGTTGGTTGAGATCTCCTCGGCCTTCCGCGATATTCCAAAATCGCTTAATTTGACCCACCAGCATGGTCCTTGTTCTGACACTAAGATATTCTGCTGGTTGTTAGCTTTTTTCGAAAGACAAGTGGGATATAGCAGGACAACTAACACCAGGCTTGAGATCTCCGTGAATAAACCCGTTTTCGTGCATATATGATAAACCCTCCAGCAGCTGAGTCGTAATAAGCTTGACCTCTGTCTCTGGAAACGCCCGTGTAAGAAATTTCCCTAAATCTCCATTTTCCAAATACTCCATCGCTGTAAATAAAGTAGTCGTGTTTTCATACCAGCCCAATGACTGAACAAAACAATGCACATACTATCAAGGTCAGTCAGTTGCAGTGCCAAACCGGTCAAGTGATGATGAAACCCACTTTTGAATGAGAGAACTTGGCCATTGCCTCTAGTTCTCGATCGTAGTTTACTTGCTGTCCCCTGTTCGTTTTCGCAATCTCCCTCACGGCTCGGAGGTTACCTCGTTCCTCTTCGTTGATGGACTCCTCGAGCCATACACGCCCGTACGTGCCGGTGCTCAGCTCCCAGCATCGCTTCCACCTGTGTTCCCGTTTCACCCGGCGCTGGCGAGTAGCGATGCTAGACTCGTAGGATGTATGGGATACCGTCCCGTCGTCTGAGAACACCGTCTCTAATTTGGAGTCGCTCACAAGATCTGATACTATTCGTCGAGCGGGCATGTAGCGAGCCGGGCTGGAGTACTTGTACTCTCTCGAGGTGGTTACAGATTCACTCCTGTCGCTGACGGATGACACACTGTCTACCTTTGACGCTATCATATAATTTGATATGTGATTCACAGGCGTGGGTGTATAACCTTGTTGGGAGTGTGCCTGCTGGACTAGAGACGAACTGGACCGCGTCGGTCTGGTTCGTGCAATCGATCCTTTTCTCAAGGGCCCGATGTTGATGTACCGCGCTTGATCAACTACGACAGGCTCGTCATTCTGCCTAAGGGGGTTGTTCCTCAACTCCATCAGACTCTGCGACCTCATTGAATGGCGATGTCTCTTTGACTGGCGTCTCTGTGCCGGAGAAGGAAGTCCAGATCCACTGACGGGCGGTGTGATTGATGATGCGTCTGATGGCGGTTGTCTCGGAGAGATGAGGGAGTTAACAGAGATTGCAGAAACGGCATCATCTGCTGGCCAGGGTTCCCTCTCCCCTAGCGAAAGGTTCGAGAGGGAGATTCCAAGGCCAAGGTCACGGGGTAGAGGGTCGAGGGTTGGGACAGGCGGTTCCTGTGTGAGAGATTCCCCTCGTTCTCGCTCATCATGTACCAGAGGCCCCAGAGGCCAGGGGAGTTTCGCCTGCAGCCCGCTGTTGGAGGAGTCATCAACTGCCGTACTGGGACGACGCAGAATCTTTGACTGGAATCCGTTGCGATCATCCGCCGAGGTACTGGGACGGATTGATTCTGCTATGGAGGACCCGTTCCTCACATGGCGGCTTCTCAACATTTCGGACAGATCCCGAGAATGATTAATAGGCTCTATAGGGGTTGGGTTGATCTCAAATTCCGCAGTCGGAGCTGAGTGATTGGTGTTGAGCTCCCCCAGGTCCTTGGGCATGGTGAGGCTCGGGGCATTCTCCAAAGATGAGTACTTGGCAAACGACTCGGTCGTCAAGGGCGTGGTCTCCAGAAACGGGTTGGGCGACAGTGTAACGCGAAACATCCAGGAGCTGGGATTCCGCTTCTCAAACGGGAGCAGCTCATCTTGGCGACTCAGGATATCGAGGATGTGATTCGACTCCTTCTCAATGAGCCTGATGCCGTGCAGCGTGTCATGGTACTGCTGCCTCTCGTCTGTTTGAAGATCCGAGAACAGCGACTTGTTGAAACTAGCCCATGGCAGAAACTCGTCACAGCCGACATGCAGGCAGTAGTCGACGACTTGCAGCGCCTTGAATATCTGACGCCACTTGCCGTCGGTGCTGGACAGACAGCGTTTCAGAATCTGGTAGATGACATGGCGCTGTGCGGTGCTGGCAGGGATCGTGTCCGGTCAGTATCTGAGACGGGCCCGGTAGTGAGATGTGAGGGCGAGAGAAGAGAGCCGGTGAGAGGAAGTAAGCAGACACACACATACCGAAGGGTCATCTGAGCAATCTCGACGAGTTTGTCCAAGCTAGGAGGATAGTCATCGTCCTGGACGACGCCAAGGACGACCCGCTGTGGGTAGCCTAGGAGAAACTCGGGCGACGTCTCAACCTCGACATCTGCCCCTTTTGGGGCCGTTGCAGACGACGCGGGATCCGACATGCCGCATTCCAGTGGTGGCTTGCTCACAGTGCGCAATGGGACCGACCGCGGAGGAGGTTGAGGTTTGTCCGGGCGGAGGGCAGCAATTGTTCGGACGGAGCTCGCATGTCGCGACTCGACACGACACGTGCAGCCTTGAATTTCCCGCAACCGAGAGAGGAAGAAAGAGAGTAGGAAACGGTCGGTGCAGAGTGTTAAATTGAGATCAGTGGCGGCACCTGAAATTTAGGAGCGGGCACTACATGAAAGGAAATTAGGCGACAGGGAATCGTCTGGGGTCACTTCCCCCAAATGGCACCGTCAGCGCGTTAGTCATCAATAGCATTGCTATATTAGAACTCCTGCTGTCCTCCTGTCTAAATATAATCGTGCTCGAGCCTTGAGATGCCTATTGCGGGCAGAGAAGAGGCACAGATCGCCAAATCGAGCTTCCAGCGTCACATTCACAACTTCCTCTTTGGGCTGGGAGGTGCCAATTTGCCACATTTCAACTCCTTTTGCGACGATGGCGAATACGTTCCTCGATGTAAGCAGAACCGACCGTCAGCAGTGGATTGTCACTGCATACATGTAATCTGGGGGCCAGCGAGTTTAGGCTGGATGCTCACCAGACCACCATTCCTTATGCGGCGAGTCTGGCTGTCCAAAGGTTTTTGGCCCTTCAAATCAATGCCTCCAGCAAGCTCACCTTATTTTGCCCATGGAAATGTGTGCCTGAAGCGCTAGTCGGGGCAAAGCAGTTGGAAGAGCCGGTGTTTCAGGGGGAGGGGCAAATCGGTGGGTGATTGGCTGTGGGTGCAAACGGATATCCATCAAGGAAGTACTTGAATTGAATATTACCGAAGCGGGCCATCTTTGTGCTCATATCTGCACATCATTCGCCAATGGACCTGTTGCTTTGCGCAATCGCAGCTGCCATGTCTGGGAATGAGATGCTCATCACTACATGGGTTACTTCCAGGTGTTGTCGAGTGCTGCGCCTGAAGCCGTTCCACCGATCAGAACTCTCATCTTTTCTTTCTTTTTTTTTTTTTTCTCCATGATCTAGCTACTTGATTTATACTGTGTTTTCGCTGGTAAGAGGATGGTGAGTAGGCCTTGACAGAGTGACATTCCATGGCACTACCCCCTTTCCAAGTCGTGGCCGAGCGGGATGGAAGGTCAAGGGGAGTAAATGAACAAAGAGATAAAACCTAGACCATCTTGTTATTTCAATAGCACTAGCCAACAAGCCTCGGTTTTTCATACAATTAGCCAGAGCCTAGGTAAAGGGACAAGAGTGTTCGAAGGTGAAACTCCTTGTGCTGGTCTGTTTGGCAACTCAAATGTTTTGTCGCATACGAGATTGAACATCTAAATTGGCGGTTCAATCTGCGAGGATCAATATGCGGAATTCCTAAACAAACGATTCAGCCATCTAAGTCCGTAATTACACGCAGCATTAAAGAGCAAATGTCTGTTGGAACATGCAAATGAAGAACCTTTGTTAATACACCAGTGGGAGCGTCAATTCGAGAAGGCAATGCGAGACAACTCTCAGTTCATGCGGTTAACTCCAGATTCCATTACCGTCTAACACAGAAACCAATACCCTATACCTAATTTAACAGCTGAGTGCTTCATACGGAGTAGTATGAGGGTATTTACACATGGCCCTAGTGTGAACTAACTGACCTGTAGTGTGAAGAGAGGTGCAAAAGGAAACTGAGATGTAATTCTTGGTTATGATGCGTTGTAGTGAGTTGGGTGGTCCGAGAACCGAGTCAGTTGTCGCCAATGGATGAATTTATTTCCGGAGCTGGGACGCATGTATTTGAGTTTACGGGGGAGCCTGGTGCCAATTGTGACGTGAAGGTGTTGGCAATGTATTACCACAGCTGTGTCGTTCTTTTAGACTGTGTGCTCTATATTTCTAATGATTTTGAAGATGTGCCGCCCGGACGTTGCCTTCCTTCCATCTTCACAGCGAAAGGATAGATCAAGGTATGAGAGACATATATGTCGCATTTGCAATTCAGCTTTGACCTCAATGTTGGTCCCATTATCTGTAAGCCGATGTGGTTGATGACCAGTGTGACCCGGATGGTAGTTTTAGAAAGAGACTTGCTGTAGATGAAGTACAAAATTGGCCAATTTTACTGGGTTCAAAAGTAGTGCAGGCGGATGCGAAAAGAATGTAGAGGAGCTGCTTATGTGTTGAGTTCGTTGGAATTTAGCTGCCTCTATTCCCACCGTGTACGTAATTTGAGTTGAGCTACCCTGTTACTCATGTTGGGCATTGCTTAGGTTGAATAGCGCAATGTAGAAAATGTGTCATATGGCTGGTTAGTGCGTGAGGCAACTGCTTTGACGTCCAACGGATGAGAGTTCGAGTACAAGGTAAAAAACAGCAATGGAAGATGATAGAACTAACACCTCAATACAATGAATACTGACGCCCAACACAGGAAAACTATGGTTTTATCAAGCTTCTAACCTCTTGTCGGCCCTTGGTTTATTCTAAGCCAACATGATCAAGGTTGGGGCTTGTGGCTGGCCGTTTACCAACATATGGATCTAACACTCAGACTTCTACATGGACATCGGCAAAAGTGAAAGGCTTTCTGAACCAATGGTTCGTTAAAACCCGCTTCGAGATATTAATTTACTCCATTTATTATGCTTGGTTCCGAGATCAGAGCTGCAGCACGGCTTCCCCCTTGCGATTCCATGTTAACTAAGTTGCCGTGGCTAGCGGTTGTATCAGGTGAGAGGCTCAAATCCATGGCGTTTCTGCAATTCTCCAGAAGATGGATCCCTACTCTGGGTCGGGTAAAAAGTTATAATGAGCTTCGGTATAGACATGCAACCCGGGGCAAGTTGAGCTTATAGTTCGATGCATGTCAAGGGCTACTATTCCTTTCTTCTAGCACTAGTTGGTGCCGCCTATGCCGGTTCCTTGATCCAAGAGAGTGGCACGCACGTGCTCACATGTAGTATTTGATCGCCAAGCCTTGTATTTGCTGGGTGATAGCGGTTTTGCATCGTTCCTGGATCCGATCTGCCGCTTTTCCGGCCCAGACGCTAGCATACTGGCCGGCGTCAACGGGAATTAGATAGACTGCCCTCTTCTGGCGACACGGGGACTCAGCACGGGTCCCGATTGGAGCCATTGGGATTTAGACGGGCTCAAGGCTACACCTTGAATAGGAAGCTGCTAACTGCCCATCAACAATCGACCCAATATCTCGGTAACAATGGAAGAGCTTCAGAGCAGAGGTTGATGAAGTATATATATCAGGGACGAGTATGTCATGGATTCCCCTAATCTTGTACCATCCCCGGCACCCGTCCCCTGTCGATCACCCGGATGTGAGTAGTTGAGCTCGCTCACTATCGCTTTTCCCATTGTTCTATTCACCTACACGCTCGCTTATATATACGTTTATCCATTTATCTTCACTCATTGGTACATCCATCCATTCCTTCTCCTTTCCTCTACGCAAGATGCAAATTCTCGTGGCAGCGCTTGCCTTTGTGGCAGCGGCGCAAGCCACAACCATCAACGCCATCAACGGCAGGAACTTCTTGTCGCCATTCAACGGCCAGTCGGTAACCAATGTCACTGGAATTGTGACAGCCAAGACCTCTACCGGGGTGTACCTCCGTGCTCCAAGGCGGACCTGCGACAAGCGCATAGGCACTGGACTCTACGTCTTTAGCCCGACGCTTGGCAAGAATGCCTCGATCTCGGTGGGTGACACGCTTGTCCTGGACGGTAAAGTCACCGAATACCGTTCGAACACGGCCTACCTCTACTCGACCGAGCTGGAGTCGCCCGTGGTGCAGGGATGGGTCAAGGGCACCACCACCCCCAAGCCGCGTGTTATTGGTAAGGATACGCACAACCCTCCCACAGAGCAGTACTCGATCCTCGACAACGGCGACATCTATGGCGTTCCAAACAACGTAAGCCAGGTGTCCATCGCCAACCCGGAGTTGCAGCCCGCCAAGTACGGCCTGGATTTCTGGAAGATGTTGAACGGAGAGCTGGTTACCATCCAAAACCCCATCGCTGTCTCCAAGCCCAACACGTATGGCGAGACGTGGATGATCGGTAACTGGCCAACCACGGGCCAGAACAAGCGCGGAGGTCTGACTCTTAGTGATAAGGATGCCAACCCCGAGGCTGTTATGATTGGTTCCCCCTCGATGGCTCTAAGGCGGTGACCACCTCCCGCATTGGAGACAAGTTCGACGATATCACCGGTGTCGTCCACTATCAGTTCGGCTTCTACTACATCTTGCCCTTGACCGCAATCAAGACGATCTCCTCGCTCTCCCCTGCCCTGCCTCCCCCGACATCACTCATCAGCACCGGCGAATGTTCCGGCTTGACTGTGGGTGATTACAACATTGAGAACTTTGCTCCCTCGGACACGGCCCATGTCAATGCTGTCGCCGCCCACATTGTCAACTACATGAAGTCTCCCGACGTCCTGTTCATTCAGGAAGTCCAGGACAATAACGGTGCAACCAACAACGGCGAAGTCGACTCCTCCATGACCTTGAGTACCCTCACTGCAGCTATCACCAAGCTCGGCGGCGTCAACTACTCCTACACCTGGATCAACCCACTCAACAATGCTGATGGTGGCCAGCCCGGAGGTAACATTCGCCAGGCGTATCTTTACAACCCCAATATTGTCCGTCTGCACAATGAGAATGCCGGCAGTGCCACTGATGCGAACGCAGTTGTGAAGGGTGCCAACGGTAGCCCGACGCTCAAGTATAACCCAGGCCGCATCGACCCAGCCAATGCTGCATGGGTATCGAGCCGCAAGCCCCTGGTCGCTGAGTGGCAGACCGTCGTTGGGAATCACGTCTTCTTCACCGTTAACGTGCACTGGGAGTCGAAGGGCGGCAGCTCCAGCCTTCAGGGAGATCTTCGCCCCCTGTTAACTCGCCCGTGGAGAAGCGCACCCAGCAGGCCAACCTCACGGGGAGCTTCATCGCTGATATCTTGGCCATTGACAGCGATGCTCGCGTCATCATGGCTGGTGACCTGAATGAATACTCGGTAGTCCAGCCCGTCAAGACCTTTACTTCCGTGTCATCCATGGTCGACCTCGACGTGGCCGCCGGCATCCCTGTCAACGAGCGATACACTTACACCTTCGGCGCGGACATGGAGGAGCTCGACCACCTCTTCGTCAGCCCCGCCATTGCCAACCTCCATCCTCTCGAGGAGCATATCCACGTCAACACCTGGGTCTCATACGCCGATCAGGTGTCTGATCACGATCCCACGGTGGCCAAGATCAACGTCTGCGGTAACAATGTCGCGTCGTCCAACGTCACCATGTCACTTTCATCTACTCCCGCTGCTACTCCCACCAGCACACTCACGCCCGTGTCGTCGGGCATCAGCACCCCAGCCACCACAGCGGCATCAGGAACGAGTACCACCAGCCCGTCATCCTCCTCTGTCTCAGCCACAGCTACTCCCATCGCCTCGGGCAAGGCTCTTTCCGGTAGGGGCAACGTCCTAGCATCCACGCCTGGTGAATCCACCGGTGGGCGGCTCCTCACCTCCGGCAACTGGTACCGTGCCGGGGGCACCGCAGCCATCTTCACCGCAACCCCCAACGTCGACGGCATTACCTTCACCCTCCAGTCGTCCAAGGGCAAGTGCGCCATCGTCGCCGACATGTCCATCTTCTGCGACTCCAGCGTCACCCCCGGCAGCAGCTTCGGCTGGGACGGCGCGTACGTGACGTATCTGGGGGCTAACAGCTTCTACGCCACGGAGCTGCCCACTGGCAGCGGGAATACCAAGGTGTACACGACGGAGAAGGCTCTGACGCTGCAGCTTACTTGGTCTGCGCTCTAGGCGTTGTCTGGCTTAGTGGAACGGGGTTGACGTTCAGTGAGAGATTCAGAGGCACTGGTGTTTATGTGTGATTTGGTTTTTCATGTACTTTAAGAATATATTCATGTATATATTAGTTGTAACATCTAATGCTAATTGACACCAGTCACAAGATGATTCATACGCCCATAGTTACACTGTTATGATGTCTGATATAATGTCTCATTTTTACGTATAGTTGTAATAATTTGTAATGTCTAGTCTAGCGTCCAATCATAATTGCCACGAGCCACATCATGATTGTCACCTCAACTCTTTAATTGTTGTATGCCAGGTTTGAATTTGTCTACCTCGTTGTTGTAGACTCTTATCCCAAATGTGCAACTCCCTGTCACCAATCCACTACAGCAGCTGAAAACAGCTGATCATCTTCCGTAGTATAGTGGTCAGTATGCAAGCTTGTCACGCTTGAGACCCGGGTTCAATTCCCGGCGGGAGAGTCCGCCAACCGGTTCAGCCGGTTCCTTTTTTTCGTCTTTTTTCTCTCAGGCTCGGAATGCCTACAACTCTTGCACGTCTGTGTGCCAGGCAGGGATCTCTGTGAGGTACTCGGGCGCATCTGGAATTTGCCATGGTGTGTTTCTTGGTTTGAGATAGCGATTGCTATGCGAACTATCGATCTGGTCCCATAACGAATCTCTCCAGGACGGCTTCCAGCTTCAGGAAAATACTGAAAGACAGGTGGAAATCCTGGAGGCCGGGGAGCCATTTCTTGACGGCACGTACGACATCGACGTACACGTTATAGATGTGTCGCATGATGTCTTCCCTGTCCTCCTCGCTTCCAAACCTCATGGCAGCCGCTCGATAATCTGTCGCAGTTATTGATATCAGTAAGTTGGAGGGGTTGCAATATTTACCGAGGAGGTGGATGAGCTTTCGCCATTGAGATGGGGAATGGAAATGCTTCCATAGAAAGATCTTTTGGCTGTCCAAGTCAAAGGTGACGCACCTCAGTCGCTTCAGTAATTGAACTGGCATATGGTCAAGCACCGACAAGGTCTTTGTAAATGGGCCTTGAAAATGGAAGGGATTTTGTGAGTAGAATACTTCAGAGGCATCTAAATACATCTGCCGGCTGGTAAGACACAACTCTAGGGGCAGCACCTGGCATCGACAACTAGGATTATAAGATGCATGTTTCGATGGGTTAGAGGCAGTGCAGTTTTGTAAAAGAGCAGTCGAGACAGCAAACCCTCGCTGCATTTTTGGCTAGGGGAAGTATGATCAAACTTCTCTTTGAGAATTCGGATCGTGCGTGCATCTGGGAGAGAGTCGCTACTAGGGCCCGTATTTGTGTGACGAAGAATTTGAAGACGTATTTCTCGCGGTAGATCAAAGAAACGGAATCCTTCGGTATTCTGTTTCTTCCGAGTAAGCTTCTCGCTAGTTATTCGAGCAAATGAGCTGAGCTCCCGCTCTGCTTTCCTCCCCAGCCTTATGCTGCTCTGTGTCAGGCACGGGAGACACCCGAGGGGCTTCAATACACGCTGAGCGGTCTGTAAGTCTTCAACATCACAGACGAATTCTAGATGGAGCTGTCCCGAGACGATACCCGAGTTCGCTAAGCGTCCACACACGTTCTCCCACGCTTCGATGATTTGTTGAGAACGCCTGTAAGTTGGTATCTCTAGATCAGCCCTTCTTGCGGATGATCCACAAATCAAGCATGCTTTGGGATTGCTGAACGGCGAGCTGTGCCCTCGAATACATGGCCAGCTATTTAGGCGGACTAAGAGGTGGCACAAAGACCACACGGCGTTGGTGGAAATAGTGCGTAGGACGTTGAGATTCTCAAGTTTCTCCTGGGCTTGGATAAAAAATTTGTTTTCGCCATATAGGATCTCCTCAACTTCCCTATGCAGTTGCTTGCAAACAAGAAGGAGCTTTTTAGGGAACTTCGGGCACAAGCATTCAGCATAGGTGGCCACTCGGACAGGGGACCTTGAACTTTTGCGAAGTTCCAAGGCGCACATGTCGATAGCTGGCCGTTGTCCCCAAGGACAGAAATGAGTGGTGTATTTACCAAACGGAACAATAGCAACAGGACATTCCCGGATGAGACCAGCAAAGAAATAAATTCTCTCGCGGATCTTAGGGGGCAAGCGGAGTAACGGCGGTGTTGATTGTTGACGCATTGCGCTTCCCTACGCAAGACCGGGGTGCAATGGTAGATTGAAGATCATGACGCAGGTATTTTGTTGGTTAGTTGGCTATGATGAGAATTTAGCAAACGGATTCGACCCTTTTGAAGTGCTTCTGGAGTTCATCCCCAAGGATGTAGTCCAGCCGACTGTCAGGAGCTTGCTGCATTACGCTAGGCTTTATATCAAGAGCTTTGACAAAGAGAGAAAGTTCGGAAGTAAAAGAAATCTTTGGTGTTTAGGTCTGACCGTGTACAGTTGGCATAAAGTTACCATCAACTAGCTAGACGGCGCTTTAAGTTTAGAGAACGCTTTGGTTGAAGTCAACAAGAAGGCGACCACCAGTGAGTTCACTAGCTCTTATAGTACCAACAACAATGATTGATTTGACCAACACGTGTCGTTACAGCTCACTTAGCTTGTATGTCAATTTCAGGTATTACCAATCCCCGATTGAACATTTTAACCCCTTATGCACAACTCAAATCTGAGCCGTTTACTTTTTGACGAATTACGATTTGACTGGCCCAACGTCGTTTTCTTCTCTTGTGGTCTGGTTAAGGGGCCTCATAGAATATGTGACAAAACACTTGGGTTGAGAAATTACTAGCATAAAGGACACTATACGAAGCTGGATCTTAGCTTGGCCCGGTGTTGTGTTGCAAAGTATTGTAATCAATCCAACTGTAGCGTATATCTGGTCTACTTAAACTGAACATACCCCTGGTCCTTAACAAAGGTGGCGTGCCATGGAATCTGCCCCTCATGGGTAATCAACTCAAGGTAGAATTCACTATGTGCATCGCCATCGATTTCCGTCGAGACAGGTTGGCCATCACTCTTTCGTTCGTCCGTGTAAAAGAATCTAATTAACGACGGTCAGCCTACATCCATTTGAAACCCGCTTTGATCCTGTCGTGATGCCTAGATATGCTTACCGGAATCCCTTTGCCGCATACGACGCGTCTGCCACCCCAACCCAAAATGCTGAAGCCGCCTTGCCCATGCCCAGATCCAGCACTCTTGGAGCTGGGATAACCGAGACGTTCAGTATATTACCAGTGTATATGAAGGTCTTCTTGATGTCAGACGGAAGCTCCTTCCAATGGTGGATTGCTTGCTGAGCTGCAACATAAGGGCTGATGGTGTTGACATTGAGATCCGATGCAACGGTGTCGAATGGGATGGACAAGATAGAATCCTCATCAGGAGGAATAGTCAGACTGGCGGCATTGTACACCACAACGTTAGGCGAGGCATGGAATTCCTTTTTCACTGCTTCAAACAGGGGCGCGATTGATTCGGGATTGGTGAAATCCGCCTTGAGCGAGAGATAACCGTCCGAGTTCTTAGTCCCGGTCCCGTGTCTCGAGGCAATGGCCACTTGGTAGCCTTTGCCGGATAATGCCTTGGCTACAGAAGCGCCAACCCGTGGGCCGGAGCCAAGAATAAGTGCGATTGAAGTTGGTGCCATGGTACCGCCGAGGTTCGGTAAAATACTACGTTGTGGTATTGTATGATCTTACGAGTGTGTGCAGGAAAAGCCGGTGGAAAAAGCACATCACCATGATAGGAGGTGATATATATAAGACCTTAAAAATTTACGCATACTCCTAGCGGTATGAAACGCTCAAGAGAACGACTTTGTATTAGAAATACAATATGCTGTTGCGATTTCAAACGTGTTGATTGGTAACCGCACCAATGAACTTCGACCTGTTCAAAAGTCGTCATCTCACCCAGGAATGAACAATCAGACACAGCAAGCATACGAATCCTTGCGAATTGGAACCCTATACCTTTCAATATTATTTCATGACTAATTACATCCCACTCGAGTGGGATACAACTGTCTTAGGCGCAAAGTTGGATGATTAGCTTATGAGGAGTCATTCTCTGTCTCTTCCTTTCTAAACCATATCACTATACAGAGAGTTTCCATCAGTTCCTTTGCAAATCAAGGGCATCAAGCAGTCATCTTCATATCTCTAGAGCTGTCAGTTCTCTTCTATCTAGGAGATTGAAGGCTTTTCTTGAGAGCCGTGAGAGAACGATGAAAACCCATGAGAAGTAGTATTACCACAGTCTACAAATTCATAGACCCTACAAATCTATAGAAAAGAAAAAACAGTTACGATCGACGAGACCAAAATCCATCAACACCGCTCGGTTACACTTGGATCTGATTTTGTGGGGTAATCAAAACACCCCTTGCACCGACTACATTCACTCGTTTACAGTTCGCCTTCATTAGTATTTCAGGAACACCTGGTTGGAAACCAAAGGGGGGTTACTGATCATAGCCCAACTCAGGGTTTCGAGGTGTAACTCTCACTGCTCTGAAATAAACCAGGATTCGTCACACTTTCCCCTTTGTTCGCGTGACCTAATGCTTAGCCCTCGGAATTCAGCTGGCCAAATGGTAATCTGTGTGGTCGTGCTTCATTTATCTGTGAGGGTTGATCCATTTTCGGAAGCAGCTGCATGAATTATCAGATGCCAAGGCACGTAATCAATTGATCTCTTGGAGACATTCGCTTATTTTTGCAAACAAACTAGGGAAGGCCGCATTTAATACCTTGAATGGGCTGTTCATATCTCCCCACACACACTAATCCTCGTCGTAGCAATTGAGGCTGAATTGAATTTGCTTCGAAGGATCGAATATTGATAGAGTCACGAGATCAGAGCACTCAAATGGCGATAGGCGTTTCCCCTCATGTAAGCAAGGTTCGTAGAAAGGAGGTCGGCAAGGTTAATAAGCTGCATATCATTCGGCTGAGCTGAAGGATGAATCCCTGAACAGATGAATACGGTTCAATATTTTATACATTAGCTTCCCACTAGAGCCATTGCAGTCGCTATAGCGATGCGGGTAATACTGCTCTGGGAGCGTAGCTTGTATTTTTTGATCGAGCTGTATATTCCACCACGTAAAACCGCCACTTTCCCCAAGCCCAAGGTTGAAAGAACCTAAACCATACAGACACCTTCACCAAAGCCCTCAAGTTTTGAACATGCTTATCTACTCTGCAACTCTGCTTCTATTGGCCCTTCCTTCTGTTACAGGCACTTGTCACGCGGACAACTGCTATCGTGCAATCAAGTCCTATCAGACGGCAACAGCAACTGAGTTCTGTAGAGAGTATCTAGATCAGTAAGTCGGTTCCTTGTCGCTCAACTAGCCCAAAAAGCCAGCTGATTTGATGCAGTGCAACTGTAGCGCCATCCCAGTTCGCATCATGTGGCCCCTCCAGGCTCTCCAGTGCGTGTAGCTGTCTTGCCTCAAGCACTTCCACCTCCATTCCAAGCACCACCGCTTCACCAGCCCCAATAGAGCTAATCTCCAACGGTGGCTTCGAATCCGGAAATACTAGCCTATGGGTGGTTGCACCTGGTTCGGGCTACGTGAGGATAACCGACAACGAGGAAAGCACGGTCAACTTTCCATTCGAAGCTCACAGCGGCACAAAATTCGCGTAAACAATTCTCTCTTTCAACTCTCTGGACGAATTGTTCAAGCTGACATGTATGCGGAAACAGCCAGATCGGTAACAGCGGTGATGAGAACCCCACGGTCCTTTCTCAGTCTGTCAGCTTGACAAGTGGGATAAACTACTTCTTCAAGGCGTTCTATAGTGTGCTGGATCTACCGTTGAGTAGCTGCTACTTGCAGGCTTCCTTCGACGCGAATCCTTTTGCGCTGGCGACCATTTACTCTGGCGCAGGCGGAGGCAACCCCCCTCGCTACTATTTGTTATCAGGGAGTTTCACAGCTTCAACCACAGGAATAAGCAATCTGTCTGTGGCACTTTGGTGCGATTTTTCCAGTATAGGGGGTGTCTTTGGCCTAGACGATGTTAGCCTGCTCTAAAGCCGTAACGTTTAGCTACTGTCATAATTCAATAAATAAAATGATGGGAACACGGAGTTTCGTGATCACCGTTATTGTTTATTGCATAGTATTCACTAACAGTATTCTAGACTTCTTCTAACCTAGGGCACTGGGGGTAGGCAAGGAATAGCACAAACAAACTCTGTGGTGTTAATGATTCGAAAGTACTCCATCTTGCCCTCTAAACGAAGCCTTTTTGTGCAAATTCTTCCTACATCTCTGAACCACCTCGGCACTTTTTAGAACCCTGTTTATCAGTTGCAGCTTTTAAATGGGGTTGTGTAAGCATTGAGGCAATTCATGAGAGGCGGAGATAAGCTGGGATATACGTCCGCCAACAAGGCATTAGCGCGCTCAACATTTTCTGGCATACCTAGATAATGAGCTTGCAGCCCTCTCAGGAGAGCTCTATTCTGCCTGAAGTATTTTTCTCTTTGTGACTCTTGTTAAAAAGACGTTCTTCTGCAAACGAAATAATGGTTAACAAGGACTTCAAAGCTGTCATCGCCGGTGGTGGCATCGCCGGCCTCGGCCTTGCCAACATGCTGGAAATGGCTGGAATTGACTGGGTTCTGCTTGAGTCCCACAGCGAAATCGCATCGCAGGTTGGAGCCAGCATTGGTCTGTTCCCAAATGGGTTGCGAATCCTTGATCAGATGGGTGTCTATGAGGCCATCCGAGCCACGTGGGGTTACCATCCGATGAGCAACACCAACCGCGATGCCAAGGGTCGAGTTATATGCTTTAGTCCGGCAATGGGCGATCATCTCGAGGAGCGTCACGGATACCCTTTTATCTTCATCGATCGCCGAAGCCTTCTCCAAATCCTATTCGATAATTTGAAACACAAGGACAGGGTTCACCTCGGAAGGAAGGTGGCAAACGTGGATTTGGGGGAGCATGGAGTGAAGGTTACTACCACCAATGGAGAGATATTCGAAGGCGACATTCTGGTGGGAGCGGATGGTGTTCACAGCAGAGTAAGAGAGGAGATGTGGCGTATCGGTGAACGGATCCAACCAGGGGTCTTCCTCAAGGACCGGGAATCTCGTAGGATCCCCCCAACAAATACACAAAGTGCCGCGAAAAGCTGACGTGGAACGCGAACCTAGTCGTTTCCTGCAGGTACAAATGCGTCTTTGGAATTTCCGAGATGTCCGAGGGCCTCGATTCCAACGAATTTGTCTGTGGGGACGGACATTCATATCTCATATCCCCAGGGCCAGGGAAACGGACATACTGGTTTCTTTTCGTGAACACAGGAAATGGCTTGGTGGATAGAGGCCGGGTACCCCGGTATACGAAAGAAGAAGAGGTATTACTCGTTGAGAAACACCTACGTGATCCAATTGCCGAAAGACATACTTTCGGCGATCTCTATGAGAGCCGCCTTTACTCTACTCTCACTCCCCTCGTGGAGCATGTTTTCAAACGTTGGCACTTCGGCAGGATCATGCTGTTGGGAGACTCGGCCCACAAGGTGACCGCCCGGAAGAACCCTCAATTAGTTTCGCTCGGCTGACAGGATTGATTGATACAGCATAACCCTATCGCAGGGCAGGGGGGATGTCAGCGCTTGAGTCTGGGGCTGCGTTTGTCAATGAGCTTCAAAGTTTGCTCAGACGAAACAATCCAAGGCTCATATCAAACAACGAATATGATGCCATGCTTACACGGACACAACGCCGCTTCGAGACCCGTGTAAAGGGGCTGGTCAAAGCTGCTAACGACCAACAGAGGCTCCTGGCGAATGATCATCCTTTGTCAGGCTTGGTCCCTGTGTTTCTAGGGACTGTTGGGGGGCTTGAATATGATCTGGCACATCTCAAAAAAAGAGTAGTCGGCGCGATCAGCCTTCGCGATTTCCCCCAGCCCAAACGACCACACCTTGTTCCGTTCACTGATGAGCTACCTACACGACCTATTCGCAAGATGTGGACGTTGAAATGGCTGTCTATCATGATTACAGGCTACATACTCTTCTGCTCAAGAGAATTGTACAATCTCTCAGCTCTGCGGGGTATTTTTGACGATGTTGCAGGTTGGCGGTTACAACAAACATATGTGAGCTTTCTCATGGACCAGATTCGGTCAACAGTGATGCCCTCCTACTCTCACCTGATTTTGGAACATGATTTCAACAAAGCCATGGCGTTTGTTGAAACAAGATTAATTCTGATGTCTCTACTTACTATCTGGACGATCGAAGGTTATCGACTTGGTCACCAAAGAAGTATCATTCGCTGGTTTGTCTACATCTTCCAACCCTTGGAGAGCGAAAACACTTCTGACTCATTAAAGGCCAATTTTATTCTGGGTTGCCTACAAGATGAAAGGACTTGGCTCGGCAACCTCTTTATATTTTATTTTTCATATGGCGTTAGGTAACAGTACGATCATCGGACTACCAGTACCGTCCTCCGCCGCCAAGGCGGCCACTCTAGCTCTCTTCATTGTCTACATCGTCGCTACTGCGCTCTTGGTGGTATCGAACTTCAAAGAACAATCAATTCGGATTTCGTTTGACTTTTTGCAGTCTGTTCCTGTGTACACTGGAGTATTAACAGCACTGTTCACGGCCTACTCCCGTTCTAACAGCATCGAAGGGCTGAAACATTCCCAGTCGACTTTAAAAGAGGGTGCTTCTGATAAGAGTGCCGTCGTTGGTATGCGAAATCTCGACATTGTGTATCTTAATAGATTTTACATCCTCTTATACGTCTCCTTGGGTACAATTCACCTTGGAACGGTGATTTTCGCTGCTGTCCAGCTGAAAGGGCATTTCTCTGGCATCTTGCAGTCGTCAGACCTTCCTTTTCTCAGGTCTATGCCTGATGCTTCCGAAGGCGCATACTTGCAGTTGATCTGGGATCTCATCTTCACTTCGGCATCCCTCTTCATTTTTTTGCTTCACACTGTCTGGAATCTCCGTGGCATGGGGTATATTTCAACATTGCATGCATTCAAAGCAACCATGATGGTCCTAGTCGGCCAAATCATTGCTGGACCCGGTGCTACTTATGCTGCTCTATGGCACTGGCGGGAAAATCTACTCTCAGGATTGTCAGAACAGTACTACTGAATCCTGAAGACTCATACGGTATGGACATGCCTTCGATATCTGCTGGCAGGGATAAAGGTGTAATTTGGTTTTATTGTAATATTTCAATGTGTGGCTACATCTAAAGCCACTGGTGCCGTTAAACACCCCCTCTTGTGCAATTCAATACATAGGAAAAGATTCATTTAAACGAGCGTTGGGTTGATAACCCCTGGCAATATAAAAGCCCCGCGAGATGCAACTATTCGTTACATTGAGCACTCTCGGCTTTCCACCCATTTGCATTAGTTCTAGTTGTGACATCCCGCTTCTCTAGGGCCGCTAGGAAAAATTCACATAACTGCAGTAAAGATCATAACAGTTAGCGTGTAGATAATAATATTCATGAACAGTGTAAGACTTGCCTTTCTGGTAGGCCCATGTGTTAGCTCAGGCTCTTGCCCAAACTCCATCAGCTCACTGAGGGTCTCTGTGACAGAGTATATCAAGTCTTTGGCTCCTTTGTGCTTCTTGATACCGTCGACAAGCTCTCCACGCTCAGGCTCGCCTGCCAGCCCCGACATAACAAATATGACACTCGACTTTCCGAGAGATTTTGCTTCAACGCGATCAGAGCATTGTGTGATGACTTCAAAGAACTTGGCTTCTTCTTCTTCGCTCTCCGGCTGAAGTAAATTGTTAGCCATTTCATGGTCCGAGCAAATCGATCTTATTCACATACCTTTCCGTTGGTGACCACAAAAATGACCAAGGGCTTGTTGAAGGTGTCTGCATCGATTCTATCAAGAACCATGGGCTTCACGATCTTGGTTTCTAACTGCGTGCCTAGAGCAAGACCTTCACGCCTTGTGCGTAGCGCTTCATCAGCTACCTGCCGTAGACTCTCACCAGAGTTGCTCTGCCAGGATTTCTCAGCGTTAACGAATTGTACAGTTATTCGGGATTCCGTGAATGACTCTGAGATCTTAGCAATTTCATCCAATGTATTTTTGACGGTTCCAACCAGCTCGTTGTCATGGACTGATTGACTGTCATCTAAGGACACAAGTGTAAGCCAAAGGGCAACGGAAGAGGACACAGGCGGATAGAAGGCCACGTACCGCATAAGACCACATAGTCATAAAAACCTAGTTTCATCAGCCACGGAATAGCCCTAGGCGATAGGCCCCAGCTCAAAGCATTGTTGGTTGCCTCTCCATAGGAAAGGTGCGTTTCGTCGATGTCTAGGCCCTTCAAACCTCTCTGGGTGAATCTCCGGGTGGAAGCCAGATACAATCTCTCTAGATAGATAGATTCCTGTATTGAAAACGTGTTAGTGACGAGGTTCAATTCGAAATGGCTTATACCCGTACCAGTTCAGGCGCTTTAGAATTAATAACAAAGTCAACTGTCTCTCGGTTGCCGCTCAGCATGGCAAGGTAGGAGGAGGGACGGGCCTGATCACTGCCCTTGGCGGACCATTTTTCGAGAGCCAGAAGTTGATTGACGACTCTGGAATGCCCCCCTTGATGGCTAGCTCAATGGGCGTCTGACTTGAACTGTCCAATGCCTCAGTGCTTAGTCCTTGAGTAACAAGTACCAGGACAGCCTCGAGATTCCCATGCTTTGCGGCGACATGAAGAGCCGTTTGGCCCTCCTCATTCACGAGCTCCTGGTAATACTTCTGGACCTTCCGGCTATCAAAGAGTAAAGTCAGAATATGATAGTCGCCGCTCGCTGCTGCTGTGTGCAGTAGCGTTTCCTTCTTCTTATCCTGAGTGAAGATCCTACCACCATTCCTCAGGAGCATGTCGCTATTTTCAAAGCCTCATATCCCACTCGAGCAACGGCGTGATGAAGAGGGGTTCTGCCATCTTGGTCCTCCTTATTCACATTAGCCATCGCGCCAACGAGAATTTCAACAGCGCGAGATTCCTTGATCGCTGCGTGATGCAACGGCGTCTTGCCTTCATTATCGACCGAATCAAGAGGCGCACCCGAGGCCACCAGGATCTCCAGGGCAACAGCATTGCTTTCCCTGATGGCACGATGCAGGAGGGTCTCCCCTTCATCATCTGGGGCCTCGAGGTCCGCCTGCTTCTGTTTCAGGACTTCGACGACCGCTGCATGATGCATCTCAGCGGCAAGATAGACAGCATTCCGACCCGCACTGTCCCTCGCCTCCTTGTCGATGCCAATGTCGCATAAGACGGCCACCGCACTTGGATCGCCATCTCGAATGGCTCTGTGTAGAACCTCCCAGAGCCTGTTTCCTGCTGGCTCCCTAAGCTGCGTGAGAGAGCTCTGGAGAAGCTTAGCAATCTTGGCAAGATTTCTTCTTGCCGAGATATAGAGGAGATTCTCCATCCCTGTGTCGTCTTCGATGTACTTCTTCCGGAACTCAGACTTGAGAAGGAGCTCAACAGCATCCAGGCTGGCATCTTCAACAGCGCGTCGAAGAAGAACCCAGCCCATGTCACTATCATCATCTTCCTTCTTCATCTCATGCTTGAGCAGTGAAGCAAATGCATTCCGGCAGCCTTCCTGAGCTGCCACATAGAGAGCGGACCGATGACTAGAATCGACTAGCTCTTTGTCCGCCCCGACTTCAATGAGTACATCTATTGCATCCGCGTCATTAAAGCTCGCCATCTGATGCAAGAGGGGCAAGCCGTATTTCCTCGCGTTGACGTTGGCGCCGGCATCTCTCAGCGCTTTAGCCACGTCGAGATGATGGTTCTTGGCCGCATAGAACAAAGGAGTTTGAGAGTCCATGTCCTCCATATCGACGGCCTCCTTGCCTTTTCCAATGAGGAAGGAAGCCGCATCAGTATGGCCGGCAAGCGCGGCCAGATGAAGGGGCGTTCTCATGTTGGAATCACGCGCTCTTGCGTTGGAACCAAAATCGAGAAGAAGTTGGATAATCTCCACATTGCCTCTCCTCGCGGCAATATGAAGAGCAGTGTGATATTTGTCGTCGCAGTGGTCCACCTCAGCCCCGGCACATAGGAGTTTGTGTATGGCGTTGATGTGGCCGTTCTCCGTGGCAAGGTGCAAGGCAGTGTTACCGTCGTCATCCTTCTGATTCAGAAAGCTCAAAAAGGTTCCTCTACCAGGGCTGGACTCTCTGGACTTGGTCAGGATAAGTGACAGAGCAGCATCGTTTCCTTCCTTGGCGGCGATATGGGGAAGGTATTGTAGGCGAGCAAGGGGGCTGCCGGCCCTTTCCTCTGCATATTTCTGGGACATCTGCCTTCATTGTTAGTCCGTGTAGCTGAAAATCTGCAGAGTTTTTTTCATACCTCTGTTGAAGATAAATCCAAAGCCAACAATGGCTGTATAATCGCAAATGACGCGCAGTGATTAATTCCACAGTTTTTAGGAAGTATGAAAATCGAACGCTTCGATGGCGGGACCTGGGATCAGAGTTTGTTTTTTAATCATATGAATCCAGCTAAACAATAATTCACAGTTTACAGTGACGACAAACCCAATTGTTACCCGAAAGACAGGGCAAAAGTTTGGGTTGGTGATTAGCACTGCATTGCCAACGCATGCTGAGTGTGATTGGTTCCATCACACACCACGGTGCCCAAAATATCACCACCTTCACTCTTCGATACCTAACGTTATCACATCCACTTGTGTTAATGAAAATTCATCTCATGATCAATTATGCAATGTGTCATATGGGCAGACTTGGTACCCAAGGCTACTACTCCCATGAACTTTCTGTATCCAAGCCCATTAGGTTTTGGGCACGGATGACACTAGGATTCATGGCACATAGTGCTTACAATGTCTATCCTGGTTTGTGGACATTTATAGCTCTACGCTCTGTTGGTCGCTTAGAATAATTGGGTATCTGAGGTTATCGTTGCTCTTCAAGATAAGGCTTACCAGGAACTTGGGTCCCATCTGTTCGCTATCATTGTAGGAAGATACCCTAGGCCCTTGATGTAGTTCTCTGCCAGCTCATCATTGCATCAAATATACTAGAGCTGAAAAGGTCAATTTCGTGACGGCGCCAATTAACCTTTCTGTTGGAATCTGCTCTAGCTAAGCGGCCGTTTCCTCTCAACGGTGTTCATCTCGCTGGCATTCTTTTATCCTGACACCTGCGATTGGCGCGTGCGAATGCCCCAATCAATTCCATTGAAAATTGAAAGTTGTTGGTATTGTAGTAATAAGCTGGACTAGCCATGCTACAGATTGTGGTAGTAAGTAGCGGCAATATCCAATTTATCTAGGTAACACCTTATTGGGAAGTAATCAACTAGGGGTATGTGTTCGCTAGCTAAACCCGGCCTACCCTATACCCTTTGATTGCCGGAAAACCCGCCCGCTAATTGGTACAGATCCTCGAATTTCAACCTTTAAAACGCCTGTACAGGGAAAGCTAGCTTCACCGTCGGCCGCTACAAATTGTGGAAGTGTTTACCAAAAGACTCTGTTTGAATCGGAGGAGGGTCTCGCGCAGATAGACGGCTTCATAAGAGGGGGATTAACGGATTGGTTGAAGTGATTTATCAAGGCTCCAGCGCAGAAAGGTCCATATCAATTACCCACATTCCTCTTTTGATGACCATCCACGTTATATCAGAAAATTTAGTCCGCCAAATACATTGCAGAGTTGCATCAGTTGTAGGGTAATTCATTATCCACGAACGATGGATGGATGATAAGGAAAGATGTGGGTCGCTTAATGCGGGCTTTAACAAGGCAATCACGTGAGTCATTAGGCACCGTACTCGACTGACGGCCGATGTCGGAAAAATTGCTCCCTTGTGACTCCATCCCTCTAGGTCGACCAGATTCTTAAATCAGCTTCGCCATTGACCCATTGACCAGGCACCAATTGACTCCATCAGACGCCATCTACTTTTCGAGAAGGGATTAATACGATTACCTCATACGACACCCGCAGCCAAGCCCATCATGGCCGCCAACAACGCCCCTGCTCAGGGTATGCTCTGGGGTGGACGCTTTACTGGTTCGTAACTCCTCGATGATGAAGCTCCTGGATCTCATATACTGAGTGGCATTGTGAATGATAGGCGGTATCGATCCCCTTATGCACCAGTATAACGAGAGTATCTCCATCGATAAGGTACTCTACAAGGAAGACATCCTTGGCAGTATTGCCTTCGCCCGTGCCAACGCCAAGGGTGGCATTATCTCTGACGACGAGTTCGCCAAGATTGAACATGGTCTCCGAGAAGTGATGAAGGAGTGGGAGGCAGGCACCTTTGAGATTAAGCCTAATGATGAGGACGTAAGGCACTATTTCTTGAAACTTGAAATACCTTTGCTGACGGAATGACAAGATTCATACTGCGAACGAGCGTCGGCTTTGTGAAATTATTGGCAAAGAAATTGGCGGGAAGTTGCACACTGGTCGTAGCCGAAATGAGCAAGTTGTCGTTGATATGCGAATGTGGTTGCGCGAGCGCATTCGTGAGATTGAAAACCATCTCATTGCTTTACTACAGGTTGTGGTAGCCCGTGCTGAGGCTGATATGTGAGTCTGGCACCAGTTCTCCCACCCCTGATGAGGCGATCCCTTCTAATTTGAATAGTGATCACATCATGCCTGGGTACACGCATTTGCAACGAGCCATGGCAGTCAGATTTTCGCATTGGCTCCTGTCATACGGGTTCAACTTTGCAACTGACTTGGAGCGTTTAAGGGAGGTCTCGAAGCGCATCAACAGGAGGTAGGCTCTCTCATATCTGACAAAGCATGCTCTGGCTAACATGGAATGTAGCCCACTCGGTGCTGGTGCACTTGCTGGTAATGCCTTTGGTATTGATCGCCAGATGATGGCGAAGGAGCTTGGCTTCGAAGGTATCACGTACAATTCCATGCAATCCGTCAGTGACCGAGACTTCGTCACCGAGTTCCTGATGTGGGGCACTATGTTCATGGGACATCTCTCACGATGGAGTGAGGACTTGATCTTGTACTCAAGTTCCGAATTCTCGTTCATCACTATTGCCGATGCCTACAGTACGGGCAGCAGCTTGATGCCGCAAAAGAAGAATCCAGATGCGGCCGAGTTGCTCAGGGGCAAGGCAGGCACGTCTTTCGGTCATCTAGCTGGTCTTTTCTGCACGACCAAGGGCTTGCCAAGCACATATAACAAGGATTATCAGGAGAGCCTCCAGGCGATGATAAGTCATGTCAAAACTGTCTCTGACAGTGTACAGATCGCAAATGGCATCCTTAGCACACTGACTCTGCGACCTGAGCGGATGCTAGAGTCACTGGATCCATCCATGATTGCCACGGATATTGCCGATGCATTGGTCAGAATTGGCGTGCCCTTCCGCGAGACACATCATATTTCTGGACGAGTGGTAGCAAAGAGTGAGGAGCTAGGTATTCCAATGGATAAGCTCTCACTCGAGCAGATGAAGGCTATCGATGGGCGATTCCCGGATGATATTATGGATGCGTTTAATTATGAAGCTAGTGTTGAGTCACGATCTGCCCAAGGTGGTACTAGCCGAGCAGGTGTGCTGGAGCAGATCCAGGTTCTTAAGGCTATGCTGGAATAGAGGCGTTTAATGAAAGCTTCAAAGGCTTCGGTTGGACTGTGGAAATCGGGAATTTGCACAATTCGGTTAAGCTCAGACTTGTATAATTATGAATGAAGGAGCTTGTTAGTCACCCACCACTTTCTCGGCCAAGATGCAAATTCGATGCCCACCGATTGCGGTGGAGTCAACTTAATAGCCGCTGGTAGCGGTGGGTAGTATGTGGCTTTTACCAAAGAAGAGAAGTTGACTTTTCTATGAATGTTTACTAGGATAGTGTACGCTGTAGCATAATTGGAATTATGAAATATGCTGTTGGTTCTCTTTTTAGGCTGTACATAAAACTCTTGAGGTGCGTCGTCTTACATGGGTGACTGCTCCGTTTGTAGCAACTGGGAACGAACCCAATAAGATGCATGCCCTTGCGTATTTTACTTCCAGACCTGTGGCCTCATTGGCCCCATTGGATGTTGGCTCTGGGTTGTACGCCTGACTAAGAACGGGGTTGATTGGATAGCATGCTTCGCCTAAATGACGGACATGTAATTGATGCTGCTACGCTGACTTTAGTTGTCTTTTTCCCTTCGTCCATTTTAGAAAGCTCTGTATCTGAAAAAGCGATATACCTCCATGTTTAGAGTAGTTTTGATACGCCATCCAAACGTAGAGAGTCCCTGTCCGTGAGCGAACCCATGTCCGATGTGACGAGGTGTTGCCTCAATGTTCCATTACGGGGGCACGGTTGGCTTAGGGATGCGCGCGCCGGCGGGACAAATATCGATGCCCTGCCTATGTGGAGATCAAGACTCAGCTCGGCGGGCGGACAAGGGATCCCGTCACATCACATCACCATACGACAGTGATGAGCGTTGGGGGTTGCACAGCGGAAAGCTTCCCACAACCAGGACCCTTCTTTGCTTTTCGGGTCCGATACTCCGATATTTTGAAAATATGTCGAAGCTTGCGAGAGTGTGCTTACCATCCGTCTATGCAGGGGTTGTCACACATTACCCGATGCGAGGTGACCTTCTCCGGCCCGCGGTCCTTTAAGCACATATGCAGTTAGTCCTTTGACCGGGTCACCGGGCTGGTAATATGAAGTAATCTAGTATCTTGACATGGGATCTACTGGGCTTTGTATTGGCAGTAATTTTTTCACGTTGGGGCTCTCATTCGAACAAGGATCGGAGGGCATGCGCTCTTGCTGGACATGTTGTCCCTCAGTAGCTACCAACAACCTGCATGAATGGCCCTTGTCAACGTGTGGTTGCATGCATCTACAGCAGTTAATGCAAGTTCCTCGTACGGTTTCAGGGGCGCTCTCGTTTACTGACGCCGAACCAACAGACCGACAGGCCAAGAATGCGTAGTACTTGACTTGTAAAAATGAAGCGGCAACAATGTGCACTGCTGCGGCGTGCTTGCTTCTGGGGTGGACGCAGACCGAAGGGATGATATAGTAATAGAAGGGGTTCGTTCAGGCCTCGGTCCAAATACAAAGCAATCTTATACCTTCTCATTCATGCACCGGTCGTGATGGGGAAAGGTATCAACAAGAAGGCGGTCGTGGTATGTCCTTTCATCTCTGTTTCACAGTACTATGTTGCACAAACGGTCCAGTAAACAACAATCTGTCGAGGATCATCAGGGAAGGAGATCCACAAACGACAAATCAATCTAACTGACATTGTGATTTGGCACAGCCCGTCGAGGCGACGCTCCTGGGCATCGCCCTGATATTTATCCTTTCACGACTGTTTCTGCGTCTCGTATTGTCCCGAACTCGCCTGACCCTCAGCGACTGGCTACTTATTGCCTCGGGGGCCGATGCCATCGCGCTCTTCGTCAGCGATGCGATGACATACAAGTTGGGAGGAATGGACGACTATGACCCTGATGCGCCTGAGACGCCCGTCGACGTCGATATCGCACTGATGAAGCTTGCATTTGCGGGAAACTACTTTTACGATGCGGGTATTTACTTTCCAAAGATGGCTCTACTTGCGTTTTACTACAAGCTGGTCCCGCCGAGGAATATGATGCCCAACTTACGCAAGTACCTCTATGTTATTACGGGCGTGACTGTGGTCTTCTTCGTGGCTACCTGTTTCTTGGACACTTTCTGGTGCGGCTCTCATGTGGCAGTCAACTGGGATCCCAATGGTGATTGTGCAACTTTTGATTCGATGAATGTTTCTCGAATCGATTGGGTCCTCAGCATCGTGGCGGATTTACTAGGTATGTTGATGCACGTGGATGTTGCAATTGGGTTGATTCTTATTTTACGGTCACATGTTAGGCTTTTCTATACCTTTCTTTCTTCTGCCGGGACTGCGGATCAACAAGCGGTATCTCATCGGCCTAATTGTCACCTTCTCTTTGGGCGCGGTCACTGTGGCCGCCAGCGTCGTTAGATTTGCCACGATGCAAGCTATTCATGCCTGGACAAATGTTTGTCAGTTTGATCCTCCCTTCCACTCCCTAACTTTCCCATTCTTGATATAGAATGCCCAAGACGGGGGATAAAACTCTAACTGGGCCACTAGACGTGCTTTCCATGGCGGAAATGGTTGCTGCCATTATAGTCGTGTGTCTACCTGCCCTCAGATCACTTATCCGTCGCGTCGAGACACAATCATCGAAGACGGGCGCGACAAGCAACAAATCTCACGGAAAAGCATACAAGAACTACGCGATGAGTACCGGTCATATCAAACTATCATCCGGCCGGGATGCTTATGTGACTTCCACAAACGTTGCTACAGTAGGACACTCGGGAAGCGAAGTCGAACTACAAGACCTCCCAAAAGAACGTGGCGGGATTTACAAGACGGAGCGAGTTAGTGTATCGTCTTTGCGACGAGAGGATATTTGATGCTAGGTAAAACAGAGCCGCTAGGTAGATACATAGAGTCCCCATCATTCTTCTGTCTTTCCTTCACGGGAATATATTAGGTATGCATTCTCTCGATGTGACCAAATAACACTGGAGGATATCATGTAGTCTGTAGCAATCACACAGCGGGCCCAGACGAAAACGTGTATCGTTGCAGCATGGTGTCAATCCCTGTGAGACAGGGGGTTCGGACTGACTCTCCGACCATTCCCGGCTCATCTTCCAAATCGGTTGGCCATGCAGATCAATTTCTTCTACGCGTGTTGCCGGGCTCGTTTATGCTGTTGGGCGCTTCAGAAAGATGCCACAGCGATGAATCAGACCAAGCTGCAGGCCTTTGCTGGCCGAAACATTAATACCGTTGGGGTCGTATCGATGCGACCAAGTCAGACCATTGTGCCGCTTAGAAAACCCCAGTTGTGATGTAGGTGTAGCAAAAGTCCCAGAAAGTCCGATGGCATCCAGCTGCTCGCCGTTGAGTGCAACCTTGGGTTGGTTGTTGGTTTACCAAGCTGCATATGGCCACGGTGATGCGACACTCCCATGTCTCCCATGCAAATTCTTTCTGTTTGTTTCCCATCCCTGTGTTGTGGCAAGGACAATGTGATATTCCACTTGATTATTTCCACTGGTTTATAATTTCTGTGTCTTTTTGCCTTCCCCCTTCTTTCTTCTACACTCAAGCTTTTTCCACGCTTACAAACCACCCACATACGCCTTCGACCTGGTGACATCCAGGGACTTTTGACAGCATGGCTTATTTCATTGACGGAAAAGACTGCATGGTGAGAGATCCAATGCACAGGAAGGAACAAGACTGCCCAACTAATACTCAAAACGCCCAGATATCGGAATGGATTCTACTCGCCGCCTCCTACGTATTTGTTGCCTTGCGAATTTACACGCGCCTCTTACGCCTCCGTCGAAAACTTGACTTGTCTGACTGGCTCCTCGTTCTGTCCGCTCTTGATGCACTCGCTCTCATCATTTGTGACACCCTGACCTACCAGATTGGTGTACTTGACGAGTGGGAGCCGTCCGTGACACTATCTAAGGTGCGGAATATTAGAATACAGCTTCTGGCTTTACCCTCCCTTCTGAAGAAATACACCTTATATTTATTAATTATTATCTGGCACAGATTTCCTTCGCTTCCAATTACTTTTACGATGTTGGAATGGGCTTCCCTAAGATGAGCATGCTGGCCTTCTACTGGGGCTACTTCGTCCCCAACATCACAAAGGGCATGCGCAGGACCCTCTGGTGTGCTGTTATCTTCGTCTGTCTTTGCTACATGACCATTCTCTGGGATGACACTTTCTATTGCGGCAAAGACGTTTCTGTCCAGTGGTCCCAGGAGGAAGGCGCCTGCAGCGTCTTCTATGCCACAGCACCCTTCATTCTCAACTTCACCCTGAATTTGGCCTGCTATCTCGTCGGTACGTTCGCTCTTTTCAGAATTTTTCCTCAATTTGAGTATTAGGTATGTGTACGGGTATCACAACTGACAAATTCGCTCCTGGTAGTGTATGCCCTCCCGGTTGTTCTACTAATCCAAGGTGTGCTGAAACCTTCCAAAGGTGTCACCCTCACCTTCGTCCTCGGTACCTTGACCATCTTCACCACCATTGTGCGCTTTGCGTGTCTCAAGATCGGCACAGGGCAGGAAAACCTCGTTTGTAAGTTGGCGCCTTGACACACTCGAACTGTAAATCGAGTATGTATGCTGACCTTACCCCCAAACATAGATCCAATGAGCATGCTTGAGATTACCCTTGCCACCACCGTTGTCGCTCTTCCTGGGCTGAAAGATCTTGTCAATGGCACCCCTTCGCGCGATGTCTCACCTGAGACGGCAGAAGTTGACCAAAAGGCCTGACCAATTTCCAGGGGCTGCGATTCTCTGTGAAGGGTAGGGCTATCTTAGAAGTCGGAGTTGATAGAGCAATCGAAGTATTGTCTGTAGATAAAGTTTTCACCTACAGGAATTCATTTAAGAGAAATTCCTCACGCTTTTGATTGTCCATGAAGATGTTTCCTAGAATAGTACATCTCACCCCTGCTAATCCTACCCTGCCTCATGAGTGAGGGGTCAGCCGAGATCCAGTATCAAATTTCCTGCATACCCATGTCGCTATTGCAAATTTCGCACAGCCATTGCAGCTGGCGGTAAAGAAATCGAACACACCTAGTTTCCCTAAGCTTCTAGCTCCCAGTTGATTTAGCCAAGCGCGACTCACCATCCAGTACCCAGGTCGAGGCGTTGGCAGCATTCATGCCGGTCGCGTGGGCTCAGCCTCAAGCCCTCTGAGAATTAGCATTCATTCCTCGAGCACTCGACGTCATGGATCCCGTCTCTGCATTCCGTGTGGCCGGCACAGTTGTGACGTTTGTCGACTTCTGTTACGGCCTGGTTTCAGAGTCCATCGAAATCTATCGGTCGCCAGAGGGTATATCCTCGGAAAGCTTCCAATTGTCCACCCTCGTTAAAGACCTTGCAAAGCTCAGTACCCAGGTTAGCGATGCACTAGATACAGCGACGTCCCAAGCGCTTGTAGCATCTGACGAGTCGCTCATCAGACTCTGCCGGGAATGCGAGTCGATCACAGCAGAAGTCAGTAGCGCTTTGGGCTATCTTCAGGCCCAGGGGGCGGCTCAAAAGCCATGATGGCGAAAAATAGTGTGACTGTCGCGCTCAAGGCCATGTGGTCGAAAGGTAACTTGCAAAATATCGAGAAGCGATTACAGCAGATCCGGTCGGAAATGACGATGGCGATGCTGGTCTCCTTGTGGTATGTGCCCGTGCAGATGAGTATACCTTGCAGTTATGAACTGATATTTCATGCAGGGAAAGAGATCGAGCCCGCGGAAATGGGATGGGTGAGAGCTTGGAGCACCAGATCTCCAAGCTAACGCAGACAATTGATGGAAACAACAGCAAACTGGGCCAATTCGCCTCTGAACTCGATAAGATCTCCTCGGAGGACGACACCGTAGGACCTGGGAACCGAAATGTTCTTTTCAGGAGACTATGGGAGGCAGATTGGCACCCCTTCGATGCCCCCATTGAGGACACAAATCATCCGAGTCCTAAAAGCAATAATCTCAATAAGCAAATTCATAAGCAAATAGTCAAAAGCCTGAGTTTCTCTGACATCTCTCGGAGGGAGAGGTCAATACCCAAACCGTACGACGACACTTATCGTTGGATTTTCGAGCGCGATGATGAGGTTCACAACGGAAACAACGAGATGCTTAAGGGGAGGAACAACTTCACCAATTGGCTTCAAGATCCGTGTTTGGTATATTGGATCACGGGAAAACCAGGCTCTGGAAAGTCAACTCTGATGAATTTCATCGTCCGCGATTCCCGGACTAGAAAGAGCCTCCAAAAATGGGCTGCCCCATTTTCATTGCTCCTTGGCCACTTCTACTTCTGGGAAGCCGGACACAACAACTTGCAAAAATCGCGAGAAGGACTATTACGAACAATACTCTACCAGTGTCTAGAATCAATGCCTGATCTCACGCCGATGGTACTTCCAAGACGTTGGGCGGTTTATCAAGTCCTACGTGGCCTGGAAACCCCGGCACCGGCTTGGAGTTGGGAGGAGTTGCAAGAGGCATTCTTCAGCCTGGCGTCCCTTAATGGACATTGGTTCAAGCTCGCGCTGATTCTAGACGGACTTGATGAATTCAGCGGTGATCCAAGTGCTTTGATCTCATTCATTCAGGAGCTTGTCACAAGATATGGTGTTAAGATATGCCTTGGCAGCCGACCTTTGACCGAGTTCACGGACGCATTTGATGAATATCCTAGGCTTGCAATGCAGTACCTTACTCAAGGTGATATTGAGGCCTACATCATTGGAAATTTTCAATCTAGTAAAGCATTTCGAGAACGGCAAGCGCTTTTCCCCGACCAGGCCGGGGCCCTGCTCTATGATATAGCAAACAAGGCGCAGGGAGTATTCCTCTGGGTTTTCATTGTAGTCCGAGATCTGCTATACAGTTTGTCTAAGGGTAGAAGTCTGGCCGATTTGCAAGCTGTTGTCGATGACCTGCCAACAGACCTGTTCCAGCTCTACAGCCGGATGCGAGAAAAGGTCGATCCTCAGGATCTGAAAAACTCTACGCGATACTACCAGCTTACAGTTGCATCTCTCAGACCTTTGCACGCCATCTCACTCTGGATAGCGGACGGGGAGAGTCTGCCGAACGGAGATTTTTTCACAGAGGAGCACAAGGAAAATATCGTCAAAATATTGGAACGACGATTGGATAGCTCGACCAAAGGCCTTCTGGAAGTGGATGACGACGGGATCGTCACCTTTCTTCACAGAACTGCACGAGACTGGGTCTTGCAAGAATCAATTCTATCGACACCGCGAAAGTCATTAACAAACTTCGCTCCGGAACTGGTTCTGCTCCAAGTGCTCACAACGGTGATTTCGAAGCCACGGCTATTTATCCATCTGGGGTTTTCACAGCTTGCATTTTGGGATATAGTAGTCCTAGGATTTCTGTATGCGTCTCAAGTAGACGAATGCTTCTCTGAATCCTTGGTTCATGCGGTTGATGATTTCGACGCAGCTCTTTGCGAGCGAGCTGCAGATCTTGGAAAGCGCGGCTACATATTTGACGCGAATTTGTCGAAACCGGATTCGACATCGAGTAAAACAAACCGATGGCTCCATCGCGGAGGAAAGGGAGAGCGCTCATCCAGCAACAAATCCAATGCTGGAAAGCATTGGTCATGGACGCAGGACAATTTACCGTTCTGTATTGAAAATTCTGCCGTGGGAATCGCGGCACAGTTCGCCGTTGTCCCCTATGTCAGAGCTAAACTGAAGACCAACAAGAGCCTTGTCAAATCCGAGCCAAACAGGCGATCTCTGCTGGA
The DNA here is from genome assembly GCA_037952775.1 of Clonostachys chloroleuca. NCBI lineage: Eukaryota > Fungi > Ascomycota > Sordariomycetes > Hypocreales > Bionectriaceae > Clonostachys > Clonostachys chloroleuca. The sequence continues at coordinate 31,067,660 of JBANAY010000003.1, forward strand.
AAATACAATTTTCGGGTGGCAATTCTATGTAAGCCGTACAAACGAGGATTTGGCTCACTACTTAGCGAGTTGGAGGCTTCTCATGGATGATCTCTCGCGTCAGAGGATCGAAATGGTCAGACTATTACTCGACTCGGGGGCAACCCTCAGTGACCCAACATGTAGGTGTCGACAGAAGAAGGGTAGAAATATTGAAGAGGAGGTTTCTTTGCTAGATAGTAACGGGAGGGCCAAGGTGGCCTCTCGGGAGTTTTGGGATGAGCTCGCCAGTATTTTGCTTAGAACTCGTAGGAGAAGCCGCCTTTGGGGCCTTTTTTCCTAGCACGTCCCGTGTTTGTGTCTGCATTCCTAGAGTACTGAAACTATTTTTTGTCCGCGAATATTTTGTATTCTCAGGGAATATGGGGAATGGGGGAGATGTTCAAGGCATACCGGCCGAGATCTTCATGTAGGATTCTACGCACAAATGCGGGGTGACTTTTATTACCAGGATGCTTGTATTTGGATTCTAGACAATTACATTAATATGTGAGCCCAGTTTTATAACGACCAGACATCCAGACCGGACCCGCTGGGCTTGGCAACGGTTTCACCTTGGGTGTAGATGCCTGCCCCGAGTTCGGTATGACTTATTAATATTGGAATTCTCAGACCGAGGAGTATTTATAGACATAGCGCAAAGTTTGTGTACAAAATTCTTGTTCACTTGTTTGCAGGAAGGGTTGGCCGTCTTTGCATACTTTGAACTACAATCTTGAGGCACCCTAAAATTTCTGTCGAGCATTAAGATCTCTCTTATACAAGAGTCAAATACAAGTTTATGCATGACGATATAGCGCCGGTTACAAAGGCGGTACTATCCTTCCATCGTCGGGCCGAGCTATGCACTGGCCAGTCACGCGTGTCAAGACTGTTTTTCTGATCGACGTAGACCCCTGTGTATTCTTTGAGACACTCTCAGACACTCGGGCTCTCATCTTCCCGAATGGTGAGGGCTAGAGTTGGCTTACTGCGGCTGAGGTGGAAATATGAAACAGGCTGTCTCGTGATTAACCCATGGATGTCACAATACCAAAGCAAAACGCTTCCAAAGCCAAAATAATTCCATGTTACTCACATGTTTGCTTAGATCGACATGCAAATGATTCCATTTCTGGGTAGATTTCCATTTGTGTTTCTTTCAAGTAAAGAACATGCTCCCAATGGCTTGCCATGTCTTGCTTCCAACCCCCGGGCTGACACAGTTTCAGTGCCTACATTGCTGCCCTTCAGGATGTCTTATTACCTACTTCAACATACTACCTCGCCATCCCCCACACTTCCCGTTCCTTTCTACGCGGTGATCCGCCATATCTTCATTGTCGCTCTTTCTGAATGCCAATAATTCTTTTGCTGCCAGACCATCAAGCGCCGTCCCTCTGAGGTGAACCGATGTCATTATGGACCGGGACTCCAGTGTGTTGACGGGCCGGGAGGTGCTCATGGGGGTCACTGGCTTGGCTTCTATCGTCGTGTTTGGCTGCGCCATTCGCCTCTCTCATCGACACGGCGATGCTGCGCGTCATTGTTTTCTGTATTTGCGAATAGCGTTATGCTCCTTCTTCGTGTGAGTTCTATCCTGTCGTGGCCACGGTTCCAAGGCACAGCAATGACATTCTATGCTGCGGGAGATGTCAAAGATCTAACGTGACACCACCTACCGTGTAGGTCGCGTCTTTTTGACCTAGCAGCATTCATCGTATCCAACAGCGGTGGTAGCTCGCCCTCGGAGATGTCAACTATCAGCTTGTCAGCTATCAGAGCGATTATCGGCTTAACCGCCGTACATCTACTCCTCACGCAACTCACCGACGTATTGATACTACTTTTACTCTCACACCTTTGCATTGGAATTCTCATTGCCAATTTGAACGAATTAACACCGATCGAAAGAGTACTCAGACGCAGTATTCCGATAGTTGGAATTGCACTAGCCCTCCTTACAGCCGCGAATGTCGGAGCGACTATTTCTTATTATACTATCTCAAGTTCATCGCCTGTGTTCGGAATAAATATGGCGTATCAAGTCTGCATATGCACCGCGTCACTCCTAGTTGGCAGTTGGGCTATCACAGTGAAGCTCAGGACTCGAGGAGTGGCCGAGCTGAACCAGGTCGGTTGACATTTTCCTATTGAGAACCGCAGTGGTTCTCAAATCTAGTTATGAGTGTGGACTAACTAATTCACCCCAGGCTTCAGTTTTCCTCCTCGTTTGCGGTTTTCTGTTCGTCGTGTGTACCGCCTACGGCTTACTGACATCAGCCAACCCTGGAAATGGCTCACGATTGATATTCCTGAGTCTGATTGATGTTATATTCTCGGCTTGGCCTGGTTTTATCATCCTCTGCCTTGTCTTCGCAATGAGCACCAAAAAGGCACCCAACGGGCTGTGGACCAGAGTCGAACCGGAACCATCGATCCAAACCGAGGTAGCTACCGATACGCCATGGACGAAGAACTTAGATTTTACGCAATCCTCCAGGTCACCAACTCTGGTGATGTGGGACCCCCAGACTGGGAAGACGTGGGAGGTTCAGAATGCGCAAATGCAGCATCAGCATCCTTACCAGGCTGCTCAAGAACTTGAACAGCCACCGCCACTGGCGCCCCAGGAGATGTACGCGACCTTCCCGGAGCTTGAGAGTCCTCAATCTCCATATCCAGTTGCCGAACTACCTACCAGTCCAATTCTTCTGCCGAATACGATCGCAGGAACAGGCCGGGAGATGCAGAGAGAGCGGGAGGCGGAACAGAATGTGGCCATGGCTCAAAGGGGTCACAACCCAATTACATGTAATATCAAGCTGGCCCTTCGGAGGGGTATGGATTATTTTTAATCGTCACTAGGCACAACTTAATTCTTCTTTGTACGAGACACACCCGGGACAAATAGGGAACCCAGCCTTAGAACGACCCACGGGATGATATAAATCAGACAGAAAACAACTAAAAAGGAGGGAAAGAAAACCTTTTACGTTTGAGATTTTTATGGCGAATATTTTCAGATCTATTAGGGAGTATCTATTCAGCATGTTGTTTTGGTCTAATTGACATTCGTGTTCCAACTCGCGCTGCATCTTGAACAAGAATCCCTCTCAAATCCTGATTAGAGCGTGTGAGCGAGTACTCGACACATATTCGTGAGTTTCATTCGCGAACTGCGTCCTGTATCCGCCTGATATCATCATTGCCTCGCCTAATCGTATCATCGACGCGATCTCTGAAGCCTGGATCCTGCTCGCTCTCCCGGACAGCCTTCTCTGACCTAACGAGGTCCAAGATATCCTCCACCAGTTTGAGATAGTCATTCTGTGCATTTATCCATTCATTCTGCAAATCGTCCGTAATGCTTTCGAATACTTCCTTGGAGGCTTTCATCACATTTCTGAAAACAACTTGATTAGAAAAGCCTCTGTTCATAATCGTTTTCCGCCGTCGGTCGCTTCCGGTGCCTATAAGTGGTATAGATGTCAGAATTGCCCCCTCAGATACACAATATGAGCCGAAGAAAGGCGTATAATAATCATATGGGAAATTACCGTATTCTTGGTTGCATAGTCGATATATCGGCTCCATCTCCTTCCCAAACAACGAAGTTCGGATGCCGGAGAAGGTGTCAGTGTGTAGTAATCTGCAATGATGTCTACTTAGTAAATAGCCACGGATGATCTTGATTCGAGATTGAAAGCATACAGAAACTTATCAGTAAGCTTGTCAAAGCAGACTTCCATCGATCTTTGAAGGAGCCGTGTCTGGGTTTCTAAGGCTTCAAGTAGTACGCTCGTGCTCTCATCGTCGTCATCCAGTTCATTTTCTAGGGACGTGGATTAGTTTTGTGAGATAGAGAAAGGCTGGTGTAAGCCCAGGACGACGTGAAGTTAAATTAGTCAACGACGAGAAGGCTCAATTGAAAGGAAACAACGGAGATTTCTTTTCTCAGTGGGCAGGCAATGGATGGTGAAGCATACCTAGGCCGTCATGAATGGTCTTGGTTGTCGTTTCGATAGCTTGTGTAAGTTCCGACTGGCGCTCATATAGCGTTGAAGCCAGCGACTCCCACGGTGCCCTCAAATCTTCTACCATCTTCTCCATTGCCTCCAAGTTCCAATCGTGAGTTCCTGCCTTTGGTGTGGAATGATTACCAAAGTTGCTAACAAAGGCACTATATGAGTCTAATGAGCGAACCGTCAGTTTTGAGGCCTCGACTTAATTTTCAAGGTCAACTTTGGAGAACCAAGATGAACTACTTACTATGGTGCCACTAATAAAAGGTTAGCTTGCGATACAGGTTGATTTCGACCTACGGTAGATGTTTCCACTTACTCCATTTCTGTCAAGGCTTGTGTCTGCAGCAAACTGGGTCCAGCTAAGCAACTGGATTCCTAAATTAATTAGCTTGCTCTTACTTCGCACCACTCAAAAGAAACGTGGCGTACTCACTTCCGAGTACCGTGGTATTGAAATCTCGTTGCATTGTCTGTCCCGGGCGACTATGCCTTCGCAAATTCTACGACATGCATTAGTAGGCCAAGTCTACGTTGTAGGCGATTTGCAGCTTATCCGTACCCTCCTCAGCTCACGCTCAATATTGTCCAATGCTGCAATAGTAGCAATACGACGCTCTTGATCTGCCGTCCTAGCCCCCGACCGAACCCAGAGTTGGATCTTGGAAAGCAACGCTGGAATGTTGTCATTGATGAACTGCACGACGACGCGTCGTTGGGCTTGTGCAACAATTGAAATGCAATGCTTCCGCAGATCGATGATACCGCTCAACTTGAGGTAAGGAAATGAGCGGTCCTTTGGTTCGTTCCTCTTATCGTTGTAGAGTTTGTTGCTAATACAGAAAATTCGGAGCAGGCCATCTACACGGTGCTCATACTTCTGGGAGAGCTTTTTGGTTACAAACTCATTGCGCGTTGTGACCAGAAACTGGGTGAGTCTATAGTACTTCGTTAATCGCCTCGAACTTTCGAGGGGGTGACATTATGGCCATTGATTTGACTCACTCGAATTTTCCGTCCTCTATCTTTTTCCTGTGTTGACTTCCGTCAGCTTGGAGCCCCAAAATTGAAGGACTTGTACTTACTCGAGTTGTCGTTTACTCCTCCCTAATAAGCTTCTCTCTTCTCTGTCGACCTCAGAAAGGTCGCCTTCATCCTCAAGCTTATCTAACTCCATTATCTCTGCCTCCAATTCCCTATGGTATTGTGTGTCTTCGTCAATGGCAGCTATGAGAGATTTGATACGCGCTTGCCGCATACCATCCCAGTCTCTCAAGGCTTCACTTGGGACGATGTCCTAGTCATTATAGGTCAGAATTAATAAGAAATTGATGAGAAGACTCGTGCAACACTTACCTCGGAACGAGTGCACACGATGCCTACATTCCTTAGTCGTGCCCGTTGGGCTAGGTTGAATACGTGAAGAACCCCCTCATCGGTCACAGCTCGGCCAATATTGCAAATAACAAATATTTCATTGCATTCAAGGATGTATCGCTCTGTTATGCATCTCCGTGCCGAATTTAAATCACGCAGTCCTTTGGAATCGCAGTCAGTTCTGGAAATTTAGAACGCAGAGCACGTGTCTAGTTGTGTCCAACATACCTGGCAGGTCGACAAGAACGAGACCTTGTTTGAGGGCATGAGCATTTAAGAAGACCCTATTTGGAAACAAATTTAGCAGAATACTACGATGATTAGAATTATTGATAGACAATACGAACCTTATTGTCTTGATGAACGGCCAGATGGCGGGTCCGCTTCGAGATAACCGTTCTGAGGACAGGACGAACAATGCGTCCGAGCATTGCTCGAGGCTGAGGTTACGTTGGGATGTCACTGCGTGTGACGGCCTCTGCTCTTCAGCCCAGCGGACTAATGATTGCAGTACCTCAGGTTGAGTTCTTTGAAGGAGGAAGGAATCATTATTCATTCGACCTCGAAACATTGCTTTGAAAGTATCTTTGGCAACATTGGCCCTATCCTTTGCCGCTTTCTTTTCCTCGGCTGTTGTCATTTCGTCAGCGTGGAAGGAGTAGTGGCGAAAGTCCTCGAGCATTCGCTCTAGCTGCTCATTAAGCTCTTGGACGGTGAATAAGTCCACCTGGACATCCATGTGGTCATATTGGTGATAATGATATTCGGTCACAACACATGTGCAAGCCTCTCCGCTATTGCTCTTCTCGCTGTTAGAAAAAATAATCATGAGAAGAGAGATAGTTTGGGTTGAACATACAGCTCTAGCGAGATCCTTATAATCAAGAAGGGAATTCAGTAAGCTACTTTTTCCTAAAACAGAGTCGCGTCAGCATTTGTACATCTTTGAAATGTTTACCCTGAACATACCGACACCCGAATCACCAACAAAGCCAATTCTTCGACTGGTGGGGTATTCAAATGACGATAGTTTGACAGCCTCTTCGTGAAGCTTCGCAATTGTCGATTCATGATCGTGAAGCAACGGTGCGTCATCAAGCACAGTCTTGAGGTCGGTCGTGAGTCTCTTTGCATCACGCAAAGCCTGCTGAAAAGCTTGCGAATGGAAAATATCCTCGGGAAGAGGTTCGTCATGGACATTGTGGCGTGTACTATAGGATGCAGATGGCGATTGCCCGGAATGGCGTCTGGCTCGTCGAGGTGTGCTAGGATCTCGCCGTGGGGCTGGGGCTGTTGCAGCGCGCTGATTAGGCTCACGCTCGACAGCATTTACAGCGTGAAGTAGGTCTGTGAGACCAGCGCTGAGGCCCCTCTTGTCTTTACTTGCGAGCCGCATGGTTTGCATCTGTGATTCCAGGCCAAGGCTCTCAGAACGAGCCCCATTTGATGAGGCATCGGGCGGAGGGGATATGGATACAGACGGAGTTCTCAAGCGCCTAATGGAAGATTCTGTTTCTTCTGATGAGTCTCGGACCCAAGAGTCTGACTCAACGGATGGAATGGGGGTGTCGGCTGAGGTTGAGGTCTTAGTTGGTGACATGTTGATCTACTTCAGTTAACTTGGTAATTGTTGGTGAGAGATTAAATTTCATGAGATAGTGAGCCTTGCCCGAGGAAATGAGGCGGGGACCTTTTGTAAGGGGATGGAGAGTCACATTTCACAGCCACCCGTTTCTAAATATGGGTTATGCTGTTGGTTCACAGCCTGCAGATTGATATTGCAACCTGCAGCAATAGCATCCTGATGCGCGGTTTTATCAGGAGGTCAGCGCTAAAACGAATTTAAATTAGCACGCAATTACCAATCACTCACATTCAGAACCGAAAGGCTGAAATGATACTGCATACAGCCCGTTTCGTGTGGTGGATGGTCGCACACCAGCCGGCCTAGTGGTTTCTGAATCCCAAAATGATCCTTCAGCTGAACATTCAATCTACCAATAACACACATACAATGACAGGCACATTGGCAGGCACGATTTTCTGATCTCTCCATCGCGCTTTGAGTCGCTTTTCTTGGCAAGTTGACATCACCGCCACCTCGCTACATCTCTGCCATCACGCACTAAAATCTCGATCATGTCTCATACACCCTGATGATTGTATGGGTTTGTTAAACCAGAAAACCACATTTCTTGTACACGCACTTCTAAAAAGGCTGCATGATGTGAATTCGGTACGCAGACGCAACACTGGGTGATATATACTTGATTTCGATAAACCATGTGACCTACAATGTTGATTCTAAAGGAACAAGGTGCATCCGAAGACAAAGAACTTTAGTAGATACGAACCTTCATCTACTCGATTGATATTTAAATGGATAGCTGAAGCGCCATTTGCGTAGCCAGCTCACAGTTTTTACCAATGAGATTGGCGAGAGATCCCGGCGTAATGGAATCAGAAGAAACGGCATGATGTTATTCCGTATGCCAAAGGAATATCCAGCGTCGGCGAGAGTAATCGTATCAAAATTGAGATGTGAGAAAGACCGCAACGGTGTCTCCATATTGAAACTTTCCGGTACAAGTCGCCATATTTCGAGAAAATAGCTTCAAGTGGTAATAAATTGTCAAGGTTGAGTATTATTGCAGCACAATATGATGCATTGCTATATAAGAATAACTTATCAGACTTTCTTGCTAACTGGTCCATACCAGTCATCAAATCCAAGATCCCAGCCAAACAATGGAGTGTTAATACGCTTCGCCTTACCCCTAGCAGCCAAGCCGTCTAGGAGACCCAGATCTTCCTGTGACAGTTCCACAACCTCTTTGTTGCTCACAATCCTCTTCTCGTGAACCGACTTGGGGAGAACTACTACTCCCTTATTAACGTGATAACTAATCAGCACCGTAGCCGGCGATACATTGTTCTTCTTAGCTATTCCTTGAATATCATCATCAGACATGAGAGGAGCACCTATGCACGAGAAAAGTTGCTAATTAGTCTGGAGACACCACGCGACAAATAAGATAACACTTACCAGCTGATCCAAGTGGAGAGTATGCTTCGAGGAGAATGCCATACTTGGCACAATACTCTCTCAGCTTATGTTGGGGGAGGAAAGGGTGTAGTTCCACTTGATTGACGGCTGGAACAATTCTCCAGGTCTTGCGTAGTTCTTCTAGATATGGGATAGACCAATTTGCCACGCCAATAGCCTTCACCTTGCCAGAGTTGTACGCTTCCTCCATCTGGCGCCAAGTCTCAGACTGATCCCACGACCTATCGACAGATCGGGTACCGTCCGGGTTAACTGGAAGGAGTTCGCTTGTCTCATTCTACATAGGTTAGCAATATTCTCACAAATGAAGATGCGCAATTATACCCAAGGAGAGATAGGATATTCTACTTACAGGGACCAAGCGAACAGGCCAGTGAATAAGCTTAGCGACTGTCAGTTCTGAATTGCATAGAAATTATAGAACGCTGGTTATGCTGATTGACATACGTATAGGTCGAGATAGTCTGTGCCTAGTGCATCAAGAGACTTTTTGAGTCCCTCTGCGACATTAGGCTGATGCGTGTTCCAAAGCTTGCTGGTCAAGAAAATCTCTTCACGAGGAACACCACTGTCTTTGATACCCTGTCCGACCTCATGTTCATTTCCTGGAGATGAAATTGACTTTATTAGCCTGGGATCTTCATATGAGTCTCCCAAAGTCTGGGTCAAATGATCATTATAACCCACCGTAAATCCTATGTGGTGGTTAGCTAGGGGAAAATACCAAATTGAGACGAAATAGAAGAAACTCACAGGGCTGCGTCAATATGGCGGTATCCTTGCTTGAGGGCGAAAGCAGCAGCCCCCGCACCTCACCAGGTTCCGATCGCCATGTTCCTTAATGGTCATTAGAGATGTGATTATTTAATTGCACTGGGAGTTTGAAACTATACCAAGACCGACTGAGGGAATCGTTGCTCCCGTATTGAGCTTGAGGTGAGAAGCTGGAGCCATTTTGGAGTAGAAAGAATGTCCCAATATCTGGTTGAACTCAACAGGTATATTGGTAAGCTGACAAGTCGAACAAGGCTGGCTTCTGGATGTTCACTTATCACTTCTGACTGGGGGTCGTCGTAATTTAAAGCCCGAGCTACATCGACTCGGATTTATTTTGTTGAGACGAAGTTCTAGTCCGTGGTCTTGCACATTACCCAAGGGCGGGGTAAAGGAAACACACAGGCCATGTCTATCCCTTTCCTCCAGACTCCATCTTAGGAAATCTCGCCCTGGTCGAGAATGACCAAAGTTGATCAGTACCTACATCTCAGTTCCAGGTAGGATTTCCCTGCAGAAATACTGCTTTAGGCATTTCTCCCCTGGCACTTGACGCAGTTTGTTGAGCAAGCGCCCGCTTAGCCTTTAATCACTTTACACATGAGAATGACTGCTGGAGTTGACATCCACTTCGTCAACTACCGAATTAGGAAAATGCTCGCCGACTCAGAGCACTCAAAACGTGGGGTTGGTCCATTCAGAATCCAGCCACCATATATTGGGGAGAGAGGAGATCCACGTTAGTCCAGGGACAAACTACCAAAAAGGTAGAGAATTCGCCGGCGCTAAAGAATCGAATATCGGAGGCCTTGTGGGGATATAAAGCAGATCGGATCCAGAGATCATCTACCTAGAACGCCTAACATAAAACGAGTAATGCAGAGAAATAGTCATACGCTCCACTCATTCATAGAAACCAGCTGACCTTCTGCGGTACAGCGTCAGATCCAGGAACAGAAAGCTTTCAACGTATAGCACGCCTGGCAAATAATTAAGTTATTAACGACGTAGGTAATGCTTCGTCAGCATTTCAATATGTCCATAATCGGATTCTTCCCAAAAGGAATGACTTCTTGTACAAAGGCAAGTTGATAGAGCTAGTGTGGGTATTTCTTAATTTCCCATAAGGTCGACTTACTGTCCAAAAATTGATTTTGTAGGTTTCCGAAGACTGTCTTCATAGCTTGCGACGAAAAGCTAGATTATGGCTTGCCTTCTCAAGCCCCGAACCTACAGGGAAACTTTCTACCTACCAAGGTTAAGAAATTTGTAAAGAGATAGCTATAGCGTAATTACTAAACTTGTAGTCCGCAGGGACGGGAAACCGCATCTCGTGCCTTGCGCCAAAGTTTAGTTTCGAGGCTAATTTGCTATAAACTTACCCATGGTGCCGTAAAACCGAATCAGGAGCTGCCAAATAATCTGCCAAATCAGGACTTTCCGGGGTTCTAGACCTATTTTATCAGAGGGGCCACGCATGGTGTGTGTATCACATGGCAATCTGCCTATATATTACCGCAGCAGCGATATCATTGTTAGTATCGATCAGAAACGAAACAGTGTAACAAGCTCAGTAAATCAACACAACTCTTAATAGCCAAAAAAGCAATTGTTGGTCTAATCTAAATTTTGTATGGTGGAGGAGAAATACCCTCCTTTAGCGCCTTGAGTCGCAGAGCAATCAACTTAGATACATAGCGAGTAAGCGGCAAGAACCCAACGGTTATCCACAAGTTCTTTACCCCGGATTCTCTAAAGGCGGTCTTTACCTCACCTTCCTCATCGATTCCCCAAATCGGCCCAACCTTGCTGGCGATTTCTTCACCAAGAATACCGCGGATAGACTCAATCGTGTTTGTGAACCCCGTGGCAAAGACGACCAGATCAAAGTCCCGCTCGCGGCCACCATTCAAGATAACCTTGTCCTCTGTGAAGCTCTCAATATAGCCAGGCTCGACCTTGATCTTGCCGTTAATTATGTGTTCGCAAGCACCAGCATCAAAGTAGAAGCCACCATTACGAGTCTGCCCGAGCGTTGCGTTCCCGGTGCTTCGCTGACCACGCCATGTACGGAGACCGCGAGCATTGAGTGCATCAAGCAAAGGCTTATCCAGGCCTTCGAGTACCTTCGCATTGCGCCTGCTGAGCTCTTCTCCAGGACCCACAGGGGTCGAGAAGAACAGACGATCTTGTTCTTCGAGAACAGGTAGGTTGCCCGTCTTGGGGTCCGGAGCATAGGCACCGAGAACACGAGGGACCGAATGGGTCAGCGACATGACATATGTTGGGGATCTCTGAAGGAGGGTGACTTCGATCCCGCGACGCGAGCAATCAAAGGCGGTGTCGAAGCCGGAAGATGATGTCCCGACCACGCAGACCTTTTTGAAGCCCCTGGAGGAGTCGTGAGCGGTGGAGTGCCGAATTTCGCCCTTGAAGTCCTTCATTCCCGGCACGGCAGGCATCGAAGGAAGACCACAAAGTGAGGTAGCTACAATTAGCTGCTTGGGGTGAAGCACACGAGTATCCTTGCCTTCTTTGTTGATTGTGATGGTCCAGTTGCCCTCCTCGTCTTGCTTAGCGTCTATGACGGTCGACTTGGTCCAGATGTTGAGGTCCAGAGCCGAAGCATACCACTGCATATAGAGACCCTGCTTCTGAGCCGGGGTGTAAGTCGGCCAGCCCTTGGGGTAGGGGAAGTACGGCAAAGCATCAGGCCAGTGGGGGAAATGGAGGGAAAGGTATTCATAACGCTTCCTCCAGATGTCACCAATTTCATCTTTCTCGATGATCAAGTTGTCAATCCCGAGCGCTTTCAGGCGAGCTGCCATTGCTAGTCCACTTCATCACGAGAGCCAAAGGTTAGCGATACACTGACTGAGAAACGAAAGACATGAAGAATAACCTACTTTTGGCCACCGCCGATGATGAGGATTTCAGGGTTCGCGGAGTCTACATCTTGAGCTCTCTGCTTTTCCCAGCTAATTAAACCAGTCATATGCCCATCGGCTGGGGGAAGTTCGGGAAACTGGAGAAGCTCCTCAGCGACGGTGTGCATAGTGTAAATCTTCCAGCCTTCTTTCGTGAATACGGCATTGACGACAGCAGAAGCCTTAACAATCTCCGTCTCAAAGGACACAACGAACTGCAGCTGAGCATAGTCAGGGTAAGGCCTATCAACCTTGGGTGCAGGGGCGAGGAATCCAAAATTCCGGGCCTTTGTTTGGGGGAACAAGTCGCTTGCAGCTCTCAAAATGGCAGGTTGAAAGTTAAAAGTGCGGAAATCCCATGTGTAAGACAGCTTGTCACGCCATACACCTAAATGAGAATGGGTTAAGACTGAGTTGAATTCAAGTTTTGTGATTGTTCCGTCATTCTAGAATCAAAGCTTCAAGTCAGATGTGGACTCACCATATTCAAGGAACAAGTCTGTGAAAGCTTGGGCGTCTCCGGCTCCCATGGCATTTGAAAGATTCTTAACTATCCCCTCGGCTTCTACCTGAGCATTGCAGTTGGACGGTATCTCAATACCAAGCACATCGGTGGTGGGGAGTGCATGGTTGTATTTGAAGTCATACATGAAATCATCTGCAACAGGGGGCTTAGGGATCTCATGATGTGTGACGGTGACCTCTGATTTGGCGTCGAGAGCAGGGCCCTCGATAACAGAGACGGACTCGACCACTGTAGAAGCCATTGCGCTGTGTTCTTAGATTGGCTTGAGGCAAAGAAGATTTAACAGGTAGAGTTGCTGATAAAGTCGTACTTGTTGACGTTGAGTCTCATGGTATTCTTATAGAGTTGAAGGATGGCACATGTAGCGAAAAGGGTAAAAAAAAAAAAAAGCATGATTGTAGTAGCAGTCAACTCTTTGCCTCTCACATGCCCATCGTACGTTTTGCATTACCCTGCCCGCCAGTTAATGTCGAAACGGCCTGATTTCTACACATTGTGTGAGGTTCTCAAGGTATGGAAACTGTCGAAAATGGAAATTCTGCCCGGCCCTCTCGTCTCACCCCACCGGGCCAATGGATGCTGTAGAGTTTATGCACGCCCACAAGCGTTAAGAACGGGTCTGTGTTGATTCAGTTCCTCGTGTGCAATTTCCTAGAGAAAGCGCATTCAGCTTTTTCACACCCTACCTTGACGGAATAGCACATTTTCCCAATCCAGTTGATACGTTTGGCTGATGTTGTCACAAATCTGGGGCAGCTCTGGGGTATCACCTGCCCAGTGTCTCCGCACATCGGCGGTAAATCTCCTGTTTGGGTAGTTTGCAATCTTGGAAACAATTTCAATCACACGCCTCTTATGTGTCGAGTCGGCGACCTCATGCTTGTCTTGGTAGTGGAATCTACGAGACAGGCTCTAACCCCACGGTTTTCTCTCCGATTTTTGCCTGACTTGGTGGTTTGCCGTCTATTTCCCTAGGTAATACAGGGTCCAGCCAAAACCCTTCTTTTTGGCTGCTGTTAGGCTGGTTGTGAGGAGACAACAAACAATCAGTAGACTCTGAGGACATGTCCGCCTTGAATCAATATTGCCTGTAGGGGAACTTTGCTGTCTCGCGGAGAGAATTTCCTTATCCAAAGTCTCAATGACGTGATCTAGGAATCTATTTGCCGCAGTTAAAGATTTTCGAAACTTTGAGGCCGCCAAGTTCCCCGCCTCCCTTGGACACCCCAAGATGCTGCAGCTCCAACTCGAGGCGGGGGCCATCAAATACCGCGTGATGGGAACGGCTAAGCCAGTCCCAGATTACTGAAATTTTTATTGACTCTCCTCCGTAGTTCGTTCAACTTTCAGTCACATCGATACGCAACTATTATATATCACATGAGCAACCTCTCGCCTCTGTCATATTCCCACTTCATCACCCATCAACCCCTAATATTCATTCCCCGACCGTCACACTTGAGTCACCTTTACCAACAACAAAGCTCCACGAAATCCAAGCACTGGGATCACTGGTTACCAGATATCACCACAATGGTTGCTGAACTTCGTCGCCTCAAATTTGCCCTGTTCGGCTTGGGCCGCCTGGGTGTTATTCGTGCCAATATCCTTGCCTACCAACAACCTCTAATTGAACTGGTCGCTGTCTGCGATACTAAGCCTGGTACTGATAAATGGGCCGCAGAAAATCTCCCTAGCACGGTTAAGCACTTTACCGACCCAGACGAATGCTTAAGGCACAGCGGAGCTGAGGCCATCCTCATTTGCACTGCAACTGCTACCCATGCTCCCCTGATCATCAAGGCTGTTGATCTGGGTTTACATGTCATGTGTGAAAAGCCCATTTCTGTGGATGTCGTCACAACAGCTGCCGTGGTCGAGAAAGTTTCGTCCCGACCTGATCTCAAGTTTCTGGTCCCTTTCACACGCCGATGTAAGTGCCTATGCTACAAATTCCATTCCCCCCTCACAAAAAAAGTTGGAGAGTTTGTAAGGCTAATTGTCCCTAGATGACAAGTCTTACCGTGAGGCGAAGGCTTTGGTTGAGAGTGGCGAGCTTGGTGATGTCCACGCCGTTGAGACTTTCATGAGTGATGTACAAGATCCTGCGGGTAAGAATCTGGTTACTATTTTGTAATTGCTATGTGGCATGCACTCATCTGATTCTTCCTTCACCTTAGGGAACTTCGTAGAATTTGCGGCACATTCTGGCGGTATCTTTCTTGATATGGGCATCCATCATGTAAGCGTTGTGTTTTAGATTACCTTCTTCGGGCGGGCAGCAAACATTGGCTAAATAACACTTTCTACACCACAGATTGACACTGGTCGGTATTTGCTAGATGTCAAGTCGGGCCTTAAGAACCCCAAAAAGCAAGTCAAAAGGGTCGTTGCGATGGGCCAGCGAGCTGTCTACGATGACCTGGCTGCGTTTGGCGATGCCGATAATGCGTATGGCCTAGTTGAGTTCTCTAACGGCAAGATCTGGACTACTCATCTCGCCAGAACCACAACAAACGGTTTTGAGGATTCAACCCGCGTCTGTGGCACAAAGGCACACTCCATCGTCAGCGGCGTGAGCAATGTTGAGATCCGCGACCAGCACGGAGTTCGCAAGCGCACAGTGCCCGACGCCTTCCAACTCTTTCCAGAGACCTTCCTTACCGACATTACTGAGTTCTCCAACGCCGTTCTCTTCAACAAGCCTTTGACGTGTCTTGCCGAAGATGCTTTCGAGGCGGGTAAGATTTGCACCGCCTTGCAGAACTCATTCCGTACCGGGTTACCTGTGTACTTTGATGAGAACGGTTTCCCTATTCTTGAAAATGTTACAAATGGACAATAGAAATTGCGCTGGCTATTGTGTACTTGAGATAGAGCTAGACATCGAAGTTGCACTTATCTAATCAAATCAAATCAAATCAAACATTAGAGAGTGTTTCGCATCTCTTGCCCCACATCGTGATTCATCCTATTAATTTACAGTTTCCGAAGATCTCGGTCGGATAATCATCTTTTTAGGGAAACAGAGCGCGAAGAAAACATGCCATATAACTAACTGCTCGTCATTTAATGCCGATACAGGCCCGTAGCCAACCGCCGGCGCGGGTAACCCGCCGCCCCGTATCTAGATGAGGCGTCCTTGGAATGATAGACAACCAGTGTTGTTTTGTCTCTCTGGTTGGGCACCAAGACGCTGACCTGGCATCCCAAAACGTTCACGTGCAACGTTGCGTCTCACCGAGGCGAACCATCTATTGGTCCCCCACGCATGAAATCATGACACCCGTGTCACAAGGAAAGTCAATTTTGTAAACGAGCCCAAGGCTTGCAGTACATCCCTGGTCAATTGGCTGATAGCAGCTCCGTTGCTTTATATCGGGCAGAACTCGCAAATACCCAAACACTTATCCTATTCATTTGTCGCGACGCCGGTATGTCAATTTACAAATGCGCTCACACTCCTCAGTCGATTCAGGCCGCCTTGCTGCCTGTGTCCAGGTCTATTAGTAGGATGAAATGTTGAGTGTTTCTTTCACTGCTCTCGACAGAAACACTAACCTCATTCTCGATTTTTTCCACGCTCTCAACCATCAGACATTATGCCGAATAACTCCTCTCATATCTCTGCCGGAGCGCAGCGTGCGCTACAAAATTTCACCAACAGAACTGTAAATGGTCAGCATATAACGACTATTTGCAACGAAGGCACTATTATCATACCGACGGATATTGGTGGCGGCAATAACATTGCAATTTACAACGACGGCACAGTCGACATGCCAACAGGCGCAAGCGGCGGCAAGAAGACGACGAAACACAGTGAGCCCGGCAAATTCAGTACTGTAAAGCGCAGTAGAGAAAGTCATGATAGGAGCCACAGGAAGCACCATCGCACTCGTGACGAAACCAAAGGGTACGACTATAGAAACGATAACGCAGCCTACGGCTATACCAATGATGCCTTCATCGAACCCAGCCCTATTGCAAACGATTGGACCAAGCATGGAAACTACAATGGAGCGGATAATTATCATCATGGCACTTCTAACGGAAACCAGCTTATCGGTACAGATCATACATGGAACAACAACAACTTCGGCATACATAATGCACCGGGAGGCCAGGTTTCCGTGCCACCAGGTTCTACCAACGGCAATAATATTGCAATATACAATGCACCCACCGGCAAGATTGTAATGCCAGCCAATGTAGCCGACACCAACAACCTTGCCATACACAATGCGCCGAACGGAAAGATTATCATGCCAACAAGTGGTGCCAACGGCAGTCACAAGAAAGCAGCCAAGTGCGGGCGTTGTAGAGAAAGATTCGCGACCCGTGAAGATAAGCAGGCACATCGCCAAGCACATCCCCAATCTTGTAAAATTCATAGCAAATGCTTCAAGAGCTGGAGGGACCATAACGACAGGTACTCTCATTCCTACTGTGGGGTGGCGGATTGTGAGAGGGCGGGAGTGGACTACGGGACTAATGCCAGATATATGCAACATTTTCACGGAAGACATAATTTGTACTAGGGATTACCTGTACGGGTCTACACAGACTAGGGGACCTTCGTCTTTTTAGGAGCTTAAGCATTCTTTTCTCTTGCAGTCCTAGATAAGAAGTAGTGTTAGCATCTTGCTTCAACCTAGCTCCAAGAACCCAGAGCCTAGCTCAACGGTTCCTCACGGGGCACGGGTCCGGAGCTGTTTGGTTCGCTTGACGATATACATACGACACGTCTGCTGAAGGTCGGGCCTTGTGGAGTTTTCTCAAAGCGTTGTGTTAGGCTCATCTTGGCTACTTAGGTTTCAGCTTTAGCCTTCACGAGGTCGATGCAAGAGTAATATGAATTACTGACAAAGATGTAATCTAACAATCTATCACTGTAATAAATACTATGAGGGGGGATAAAAGCCTGATTTCAGTTGAACATCTAGCATTTGATCACATCCAGAAGGCAACAGTAGACCATGCTCCAAGCGCACAAAGGAGTTATAAACTATGATGTATTTTGTCCTCGTAAGACCGGGTCTGTCATGCAATAGTGAAAAAAACAAAACTCCTCACCTCAGATTAGTACGCACTATATTAGATTTCTCTATTCAAAAGCATAGATCTAAGTCTTTGCTCACAACTGGCCGCCCAAATCTGAATAGGACAGCACGATATAGGGTAGCTCGGAATTAGCGAAACTCGAAGCGGTTTGGCCCCAGCCAAGTGCCACCAGACATCCATATCAGCAGGGGGAAGAGAACAAAAACAAACATGAAGGTGAAGTCTATGCAAAAACCTATCCCGGGAGGGAAGAGAATCGAGGTTAGGAGGGGTTGTTGGGGAATTGGCAATCAGTGAAAGGGTGCCTGATTTCGATCAACAACTTGTACATTGTGCAACTCCGCTTAGTCCAAACCCCTGCTGAAATATACCCCACGTCCTTTTGTTATGAAAGATCGCGTCTACAACGCTAGAAGCCCGTTCAAGCACAAGATGACTTTATGACGCACAGTTATGAAGTGCATATTCCGCTCAGCCAGGCATCAAGAGCACATTTGTGCTGCAACTGCATCGGTTGCTGTAGTGCTCACATTTGAGCTGAGCATCACGAGGGCTGCACGTGATTAATATGCACGATGCATGCAGCTCGACCCCAGCTCGACCCAGCCACCAGTCAGGCTTTTTCGCTCGACGCTCAAGGCGGCTGAGCTGAATCGATCAGATCACTGCGTGTTCCACAGAGTTGAAAAATCCCCCGCCCGCCGGCCAACGACAGCATTGGGCATGGGAACCTCGCTTCTATCCGTCGGGAGATCGATCAACAGTGAAAGCAGCCTGTAGTATTTGATCCGAAACGCCAGAGATCAGCCCCTGACGCCCTGCCGAACCCATCAAATGCCCCCAACACGAGTGGCGAATATGCCACCGTCCAGCCGACCTGCCCTGGATGAGCCCACGGTCCAGCGCATATCTTTGAAGTGAGACACCAAAGCCTACAGCATTCATGCCACAATTGGGATTAACACTTGAGGCTAACGTGACTGCCAAGTCCCAAATTGAGCGATACACAGCGAGCTAGCCAAGGTGCTCACCCAACAACATATGCAGCCCTCCAGGATCATGGTGTTGGTTCTGGACGGGCAAAGGCAAGTAAAACAACCCTCAATAGTAGTTTGTAATCATCTCACTGACTGCGATTACAGGCTGATGAGCTCCAGCTGTAGTATGTGCAAGAAACGAACAGACCCTCTCCATCATCTGCCTAACACATGTCTAGCTTTCTCCCTCATATCAGCCGTGATCCGAAAGACGAGAAAAAATCGGGCGTTATTGGCGACGATCAAGATTTGTGCGATGAACTCACTCGCAGTCTTCACCTGCCGCCTTTCTTCTTACAGCACAAGGCATGGGACTCCAACGGGTTCCTCATCAGCCGACACGTCCCACATCCCGAGGACCATGATCTTCAAAGTGAGATTTCCTTTACTTGGCTTTGGAGAGTTTCGCTTACACGCATATTAGGCTACGCGGGCCGGTTTTTGATCAAGGTCGTGGCGCAAGCAAACAACAAGTGGACGTATTCCTGGCTGTTCTTGTCGTTTAGCATCCTATGGGCTAAGAATCCCAAGGACGGCAAAGTATCCTGTGTGGTAGTATGCTATGATGACTGTGAAAAATTAGAGGGCAAGATCTCAGACGCGTTGAAAAATTACTCTCCGGCAGACATAAAGGATAACCCGCTCGCCATCTATGATGCTTTCCTGCAGGTGGTTATTTGGGAATATGATTCCGCGCTCTGGGGGTTCCGGGAACCAGTCAGAAATATTGAAAAGGTATGTGTTTGATCCTCCGTTGGGAGTTCCAGAGCATTCTCCAATATTTCCCTTTGACGCATATCAAACCATTTCTAACATCCTACCATTCAGGCTCGAGAGGGATTCATCGAGGATGTTATCGCCATCGAAATGAAGGGAGAGAGTGAAAAGATCACCAAGAAGTATACCAACATGCATGAGCTCTCTCGCCATTCGATTCATATGAGCGAAACGCTTCAAGCGGCTTCCAAGACCGTCGAAGAAGCCCTCCGCGATATTGAGACAAGGCTCATGAGCCCTGGATCGGGACTGGGTCTAGCAACCATGAACACCAGGAACATCGTTGCTGGCATCCGATTCTCTAACGTCTTTCTTAACAACCTCAAGCTCCGATCCGATGCCTTTGTGGCCCGACTCGAGAATGAAATCCAGATGGTGAGATTTTTATACTGCTCTGAACCAGGGATATGCTTTATTAATGGCGGCGCGTCTAGGCATACAACATGGTCAGCGTTTATCAACTCAAGGAATCAAACGAGTCTACGGGATTGACCAAATTCGTGACTCATTTGACCCTTTTCTTCCTGCCCTTCACTTTTGTTGCGGTAAGTGCATCTGGGAACCCAACTTGTCTCAATTCCCCGTGCTGATTGTGATTTTGCAGGGCTTTTGGGGGATGAACTTCACCCAGCTAGACAACGACAGAAAGATGTACGTATCCACAGACATCTGGATGTTCGTTGTGACGGGTTTCGGATCAACGCTCGCAGCGTTCATCGTCTTGTATTACAGGCGAATCGCGGCCACGACCAAGACTCTGTACAACAAAATCACCCCAGCTCCGGTACGCCGGCCAACCTTTCGCCTTGGCAACCAATTCACCTGGGATATAGGCCGCAAGGCATGAATGTTCAATGTTGAGGTTTTGAATTTATAGAATAATTTGTTAATATTTGGCACTTTTGCGTGTTTACATCAAGAATCCATGATTGGATAGATCTGTTTTGGAATTTGCTGATAATGGTGCAGATCTTGAGGAGGAATTGATGACTTATGACCTTCAGTTGCATCAATTAATGTGTGATAATACCGTAGCAAGTGTTTGACAGAGATGCTATCCTCTTCTATTAACGAAACAAATGCGCCTGCACTTGTTAGTTAGCAAGTCAGGGGCTGTCTGGGCAAGCAGAGAAAGTGAAGGTGTTCACATCCTCAATTGAACCACAAACACCATTAGAAAGGCGTCAATGCATGCATCAGACACATCTCCCGCCGGCAAAACAGAACCTGGCCACGGAGGATTAATATCAATGCCTTCTCGTGATGTGATGTCATTTCTGGATGATAATTCTCTTCCCGTACTGCAACATGCATCAACTTACCACTGCTTGGCACGCCTGGCTGCAGGACGGTGGCGATGCAACCCTTCCCACTGGCCTGAGAATTTTCTTCCTTTCTTATTAATACAGTTCCCGAGCGGTGATTCAACCCCCGTGATTGGGTTGCCCCCCCTGCAGGAATGTGGAATCTGCCCCCCATCACGTTACCGCATGCTCGACATGCATGCAAAGATTGCCCCGAAACGAACTGTAGCCAGAACAAGACAGTCTTTCATTCGCAGCAGCTGGATGGGAAGGACCAGGGTCGGTTATAGAAAGGCATCGATTGATGTGAGCAACCGCTGGTAGCCGCGAGCCCAGGCGGGAAGCCCGTACTAGTTGGCTGTGAATTTTTTTACGCTTTCCACATGACCGGCCGTCTCCGGTGGCAGTAGATCTTGACGCCTCTAGAGTTCTGGGCGCTCGGAGCCCGCCTTGTCGAACGCGCCCTGTTGGCAAGCCGTGTCTTAGACCCCTCCGCAGCTTTGCCTAGACGGCTTGGTGGCTGCAGCACGAACCCCTGTACGCCCATGCCATGTCCATACATTCAAAGGGCGCGAAACTGTATTTCTGCTGATAAGGCCTGAGTTGCTCGTGTGCTCGTGGGGTTCGTGGAAGGAGAAGGGAGAGGAAAAGGGCCAGAAAGGGGAGCCTTGAACCCAACAACACCACCTCTTCTTCGACCACAACGTCATCCAGAGACACAGGCCCCAATTTACCCCTCCTGCACACCAGCATCTTCCCGTGCTCTCTCGTCTCATTGCCTTGCGTCTGCATGTCCAACTTCCAGCGGTCCACTTGGTGTGCAGGTGGAACCCGAACCCACCTGAGATTACGCTCCCCCGCGAAATCTCTGGTCGTCTTATATCTATTGGATGACCCCTTGCATTGTTTACCTCTTCTTCGTCAATTTGATCTCTTGTGAATGACCCTGCCAGGATGACCCTACGAACAGTGGATGAACGAGAGCCCTTGCTCAGGGCTTCTGACCTCCCCAATGACCTCCACAAGACCATCTCCAAGGTCGAGGAGGTTGGCGACTATGAGAATCCCCAAAAATGGCCCAGCAGCTTCAAGTGGCTCGTCACTTCATTGCTGTTTTTCATGGCCTTTACAGTGTAAGAATTACCTCCTTTTAACGCCCACTATCGATCAAGGCGAAGTGTAGTTGACCGAATGAATAGAACCTTCAACTGCATCTCGCCCATGCCAGTTGCCAGCCGCATCATCGAGGACTTGAATGATGGCCAACCAAACAGATATGCCAGCGTACTACTCGTCACCATCTGGGAATTTGGCGAGGCTGCTGGCCCTCTGGTCATCGCCCCTCTCTCCGAGATGTACGGCCGTTACCCAGTCATCAATATCTGCAGCGTGCTCTTCGTCATGGCGACAGCGTTGGGAGCCATAGCGCAGACGGCGCCTGTCATGATCATCTCCCGAGCCCTATCTGGCCTCGCCGTCACCTCCAACGTCCTCGGCCCTGCCATTGTTGGTGACATCTTTGAGCCGGAGCAGCGCGGGTCTCCCATGAGTCTGGTTATGCTTGCGCCTCTTATTGGCGGTGCCATTGGACCGGCGCTCTCCGGTTACATCGCCGAGAGCCTTCACTGGCGATGGGTGATATGGATGAACGTCGTTCTGACCTCGTCGTGCGCAGTTCTCTTCATCATTTGCCTGAAGGAGACGCACCACGCGACCATCATCAAGAAGAAGCAGCGATTGCTGCACAAAGCGAGCCGACAATCCACGAGGCTCGAGGCCAACGATGAAGTCGTAGAGATCAAGTCTGAGGGTCAAAGTGGACTCATTGAGTCGATTGTCCGACCAGCCGCTATTATCAGCAGCTCTGGAATTCTGCTCGCCCTCGCCCTCCCCGGTGCGATTGCGTATGCCCACTACTACAACGTCACGACGACGATGCCCGACATTCTCCAGAACATCTACGGCCTGTCCGCTCCTCAGATCGGCGTCTCCTTATTCTCATTCAGTAAGATACCCTGACCTCTTATGCGTACGATTCATCTCACTAACTCAATTTCAGGCATCGGGTCTATTGCAAGCGTCATGCTTTGCAATCTCGCCCTCGACAAGATCTACGCTACGATGAAGGCTGCCAACGGTGGCATCGGCCTTCCCGAATTCCGACTCCCAATCTGTATCTTCGGCGCCCTCGCCCTTCCCCTGACCATTGCCCTCTATGGCTGGGCCGCGGAGCTCAAACTCCCCCTCTCCATGGTCCTGACCTCTGTCGGATTGATCGGCATGGCCATGCTGGCCGTCGAGATCACGCTGGCCGCTTACATTGTCGACGCGTTCGGCGACTACTCCGCCTCGGCCATGACCGGGTTAGTGGTGATCCGATGCCTCGCGGGCACGTTCCTCCCCCTCGGCGCCACTCCCCTGATCGATACGTTCAGCTACGGGTGGGGGTTCACGATTCTGGCTCTCATCACGCTCGCGCTCGCGCCGATCCCGATCCTCGTGATGCAGCATGGCCGCGAGTGGCGTCAGCGTTCCGTGTACACTAGACTCGAGCCGGACCAGTAAGCTTTTGTCCGGATTGGAGGAGGGCAAGTCGCTGTTTCTTGTGAGCAGACCTAGATGAAACATAATAGCGGGTTTTCTTTTAGGCGTTGGTTGTATTTCCTTTGGGGTTTTGCACAATGGGTTTTTGGCATGATTGGAGGTTTCAAAGGCAATACTAATGACTGTTATGAAATCATTCTGGATTATATAGCATGCTAGAAAACTACAGGATAAAATAGAATGGCTTTTACTTCATCTTAAAGAAGGCTATTTATTCTGCGTTCCCAATAAAAAACCTATGTAGGGTTTCCTTTGACGCGCAGGGGGGAACAGGGGCTGAGAACACGTCTGATGAAATAGCGTTTTCTTGAATACATCAGAAATTAAGTGATGAAGGTCCTAAAATGTCCGTACGCAAAGTTCCAGCTCACCTCCCGTATCCCTTCTCACATTTAATGTTTAGACAGCAAAGTCACAGCCAAGGAAATGAGACGTCAACCCTACAGGAAATCTCTCGTCCAATTATCCGGCCAGCACATCTCGATACCGGGCATACCACCTTTTCCACTCCTCATCAAACCAGGAACCTACGACCTGCAAGCGACGTTCAATATCTATCCTTCAGTGGCAGATACACAACCTTGCTCTCATCATCAGAGCTCCACCAACTCCTTTCCCCTTTCGCCCATATTTCGCCGCGTCGTTTTCTCGACATCTCCAATTTTTCTGTAGAGGAATTAAGCGTTTGAGGGTCCCAGGATGCTTCTTCAGGATCTAGAGTCTCATCCGTCCCCATCCCATTTTAGGGAACTCGCGCTTTTGGAGGCGGGTTTCATCCCAGAAAACATCTCCTCAACGGCGATACTCGCAGATATAGCGATATCTACCAAGCCAGGTATCCAGAATTCGAGGGTACACAGTTTCAAAAGCCTGAATTGGGCCATGTTCCAGATCTTGATAGAAAGGGCTACATTTGGATTAAATTGCGGGAGTGCTCCATACCTGCCGCCTGTGTGCTCTATCCGCCGGAAAACATTGCAACTTTAATGGAGCGGCCCATCCGTCCAGTTCTCACCTCTGTGGAGAGCCTTGTGGATGTGCTGGTAGTTTCTGGCCTCAACCGGCAAACGTAGAGTGTCCAGACCACGGAGTAGAATCTGCTCTCCAAGCATTGAGTTCATCGAGGTGATCAAGTCGACACCCAAGCGGCTCCAAGCGACATCGTGCTGAACGATCTCGTTGAAACCCGGTGTGCTCAAGTCACCTATGAATGATGCCAGAGATGGCAAAGAATGGGACATATTATTTTTTGACATACACTTGGAAATTAAAACCATGAGATACTCGAGCAGACAGACCTGCTCAATCTCATATTGGGCAAACTTGGGGTGACAGGCCCCCCAAACATCAACGGCCTTTATATCCTTACCATTCGACCACCAGTAACCGTATTCCCTATAAAATAACTGGTAACCCATTTAGAAGACGCAAATGGCTCGCAGTAGTCGATGCAGCTCGGTGGTGGACGGTTGGGAATCATCCGGCTCATCTGGCTTCATCCCATCCTCGCCTATTACCAAGCTCATCTCAAAGCGGTGGAAAAAGGGCAATCAAACCGTAAACCTGATGCTACGCCAAGACTCTCCCAGGGCAGTACGTTATGCCACCTCCGAAAGGCCGAAAGGAGGAGTGTCGAGTCATAGTCTTGTGTTTGAGAAATCTAGATGGGTTAAATTCTCGTGGATTCGAACCCCAAACTTTCTCATTCGTGTGAAGCTGGCGGGACGGCATAATGATTGCGTTACCAGGCTGCAGTTCCTTCCCACCTATAATGGTTTTCTCCAGTACAATACGGCTGACCATTGCGCCCCTATTCAGTCGAAGTGCCTCGTTAAAAATTGCCTCTAAATTAGGGCAGTGTGAACATAGATACTTAATATCAAGAGCACCAGATTGCCATGCGGCTTCAGTTTCTTGAATAACTAGGTCTTTGAGAGCCTCATCATAGAGTGGATGAGCAATAACCCAGAAAGCAATATTATACTCATTAGAATTGGCCCTTTTCGAACTGTTAGCAAACATGTGGGAAAATTGGGAACTCAAATTGTACTCACGCCCAAAACATCATAAGTAAGACCAATGTCCGCGATTCTAGATCAATACCGACATGCTCCAACGATTGAAGCACAGTCTGAATTGCCCGGGTAGCCTGAGCCCTCTTCTCCTGAGGGAGCTGCACAAATTGCCTAAGAGTATCCATCAGATGCCTCCGTGGTTCACTTACCCCAAGCCCTAGAAACGTTGGTAGGCGGAAGAAGACCTGCCAGGCATAATCATTGAAGCCTAACATGTGATTTACAACACTGTGGTTGATGTCGTGAACGTGACTCCCAAAAAGCGACCGGGTAGCTGCGTCAACCATCGTGAAGCGACAAAGGTCATAGAGGGAAATGTGCTTGCAAGGCGCTTGAGGAGGCGCAGATGTGCAGAACCCTAGATGGTCGAACTGAACTGATTGATGAAGAGCCCCTAGGAAGACACTGCCAATCGTATCCATCCGGGGCCCGGGAAGCAGTTGCTTTTTGAAGGTTTCCTCTGTATGGTGAATAAAGTTCACCTGATCCGGGTTGGTGGGGTTATTTGGGATGTAATTATGATCACCTGGGGTAGGCGTGTGCCATGCTTTTCTCAAGGCTTCTACGCCAAACCCAAAACTGACGAGAAGATCATTCAGATACCCATCAAAGACTAGTGAGACAGTGTTTTGTAGACAGCAGCAACATCCTCTGGAGCAGTGACGATGTACACCTTTTTCTCTAGCATCTGGATTGTGAAGATTTCATGGGACCGATTGGTATAGTTCCTTGCAATGTCAGGCGAGATGTTGATATGTTTAACAATTAGAGCCTCGCTCACAGCCCACGCTCCAAGAGCTTGTCTGAATTGCCCAAAAAGGCTACCGTATGCCCTGTTATTTGAAGTCGTTAATAAGGTATGCATAAAAAGATTCGAGACTCGGTACCTAGAACTAATTGAGATCATGATTAGCTGCAGTGCGCATGTGAAAGGCATATTCAGAATTACTCGCGTGGAATTCAGTAGGGAAGGTCCTTTGGATCTTTGGGCCAAATTTTCGGTTTGATCGTGAAAACCCACAAACGCCATGCTAGATAGGCTACCACAGGCAAAAGGGACCATTGGGCAGGTGTCGGCATCTTGTTTAGACCATCAACGAAAATGGAAAAATGCAGCATCTTCGGCAGGGGGAGTAATAGCAGTCTAGACTTTGGGGAGGTGGGGTTTCTGCTCAGCAGGTGTACTGGAACTCGAAGAGGGCATCAAACACGGGCTGCAACGAATACATGGTCTTTCCTTTTCCTCTAGCTAGATACTATGGGAGTGGCAGATTTTCAAAGAAATGAGCCAGAATATGATACTCAGAGGTCTCCCGCCACAGCTAAACTGCCCGTCATTTCTACCTAGGTGACCTGGAAACATGCATGCGCGCTTGTAACACTTTACCATGCATACGCGGTGGGAAAGAGTCGAATCACCAGGGGTGCCTCTATGAAGCTTTCTGAATCCTCACCAGTGGCCGTAAGCCACTATGTGGTATTTGTTCTTTTGACGAAAATGATTTGGCAAGTTCTGTGCTCAACTTGGTAAGATGCAGCGTGGCGAATCCTTCGCGTGTGATTTGGGTACCTGACATGGACATGCAAACATGGGAACGGCACAATTGCTCTTGAGGAAAGGACAGGAAACGCCAAATGGCAAAATATGCCATGGTGGGAAAATGCTGCTGCCTGCGATGTTACTGTCCGTTGGTTCTAGGGTGTGTGGCTGTGTGTGGAAACGCTCGTTGTTCGGCCACCCACTTTGCAACCACCAGATAGGCTACCATCTGAATCTAGGAATATCTGACCCGACGTATAAGCCCATCTATGGACCTTTCGACGGAGGTTGGATTAAGGCAGGCTGAAAATCTTAGCAAAGGATCCAATAGGTTATTTTTGCTGGCATTTCTGTGATGCGGCCGCCTCACAGGGATTTGTTGGCAAGGGGCAAAGATTGAGAGGGACTAATATTACGCGGGCCTCATCGTTCCCGCCCCCAATCCTGGTGCTCAAAGGTTCCATCCATATCCACATAATCAGGCCATCCTACGGTTTCTAAGGGAAACTGCCGTTTGCCAACATCCTGCATACCAACCCCCAGTTCCCGTGGAGCCTAACAACGAAGTAGGGGGGTAAGCCCTACCGGACTGAACGTGAAAGAGTCCCTTATTAACCCCAGAAAGCTTTTGCTTTCTGACTTCCACAGTCCCCACTCGCAATAGACTCAATACGTAGAGACTTAGTTAACACCACGACACGACTCGACGCCAATGGAAGACTTGTCTCCGCCGTTCCTTGCATTTTTTCTCATATTGTTACTACTAGTTCCATTCATTATGTTTCTTTTCAAGAAAACCGTTTCGGATCAACCACCTAGGTTGGAGGAGGCTGTGCCATACGTCACGAATGTCTACCAATACATGACCAACAAGAAACTCTTCCTCGAGCGAGTGACGTAAGTTGCTGCTCTCCTGTCATTTATTTAGCCTTCAAAATAACAATTGGGCATCTGGCCACCACTTTATAGGAAAGCACTCTCAAAGAGCCCGGTCGTGCAATGCCGTCTCGGGCCAATGAACATATACTGCATCACCGGCGCGAGCAACATTGCAGCCATGTTTCGACCCGCGGCCATTTCAGACCCTTGGATCATCCGAATTCTTACAACGACGGCGGGATACCAGCCAAATGACTTGGAAAAGTTCGCGCAGGACACGACAGGCGGCGGAAGGGTACCACGTCCTGGTACCGAGGCACCACACAACAAACGTATTTGGCACGCCATGCACCAGATCTATGACGAGCATCTCGCCAAATCCCATGCCGTAACGTCATTGTCCAAGTCTTTTCAGCATTTCTTTGGTAAGGAACTCGATAGGGTATCCCTTGATGGCCACGAGTGGGAAGAAGTTGGCGTCCAGGATTTCCTGCGTCAGCACATGGCCACTGCAGTGGTGTCTGCCATTACAGGCCCCCGGCTCATTGAGATAAACCCAGACTTTATAGAAGCCTTCTGGAAGTACCAGATATATGCAGAGAAGCTAGCCTTTGGTATGCCAGAGTGGATGAATGCGGATGGCATCCGAGCCCGAGAGACGGTCCGTGCCATGTGTGAGAAGTGGTACCAGGTATCGGATGAGCGCTTTGACTGGGGCGCGGAAATGAGTGACGTTGCGTTCGAGGAGAATTTTGGATCGCGGCTCTCTCGTGAGCTGTGTCGGTGGGGGAAGAGGTTTGACTTCAGCTCTGAGAGTATGGGCTCACTCTACTGTCTGCTCTTCTTTGGGTGAGTTATTCTACGCTCTGTCCTGAGGCTACTCAACTAAGTATTTGCGTCACAGGCTTAACTCGAACATGATTTTCATGACTATTTGGTATTTGATTGAAGTTCTCAAGAATCCCGATTTGCTCCGTTCAGCCAAGGAGGCCATGGCTAGTTGTTTCATCGAAGACGATTCGGGTTCCCAAAAACTTGATCCTCAAAAGCTCGCTTCTAACCCATTACTCCAGTCCATTTACATTGAGGTTTTGCGGGTGCATGTCAGCATTAATATCACCCGCACGCTCAAGGATCCTGCTGTCATCGGAGGCTATCCTTTACCTGCTGGCGCTGTGATTCAAGCGCCGAGCCATGTGGCTCATCTCGATGAGGAAATCTGGGGCTCCGACGGGCATCCTGCCTCTGAGTTTTGGGGCGAACGCCATCTTAAAACCACTGAGGCTATCGGTTCGGACGGGAAGAGAACAGCGAAGAAGGAGTTTTCGCTCGGGAACCGGTCAGGATCTTTTCTCCCATATGGTAAGTCGTATCCGAAGCATTCTCACGCCAAGTGTGGAGGCTGACAATTCTGCCTCGTCTAGGTGGCGGGGTTGATATCTGCCCCGGTCGCCATCTCGCCAAGACACAGATTATCCTTGCCTCGGCCATGCTTTTGACTAAATTCGATATCAAATTTCTCGGCTGGGTTAATCCAGATGGATCGCCCTCAAAGCTGCCCGTGGGGGATGATTACAGCTATGCAGGGGCCCACGCCCTCCCGCCCGCGGGGGACATGAAGCTTAAGTGGAGGAGGGTTGCATGATTATTTTGGTCGGGGTAGCGGAGATTCATGAGGCCAGAAGCCCCAGACGGAACCTTATCTGATCCAAAATATTGCCATTGGTTAAATTGGTTATGTCGTGTGATATCCTGATACCTAATACTGACGTTGGATGCATAATCTAACAGTAAATATGAGAATGAAACTACCGAAATTAATGACATACACTTCGCATCTGGTCATTGGAGGATGGGAGGGCTATGGAAGGATTTCGCATTACGTCCTTGTAACCTGCACCTCTTCCATAAGTGCCAATAAATGATTACAACCAATCATGGATCGCTATATACGGTGGCTGCGGCATTAATAATGAAATGGTAGCGTGAGCGTGCAGAAATATGCAAAGCTACTACCAACAATCTCTCCAAATACCACCCAGCCAGGAGCCGACGGTCCTGCTTATGTGTGGATTCCAGCCAACCGCCTTGTGCTAAGTTCCAAAGCTGAAAGACCATTGCAGTCAGGTGCCATTCATGGCCAGTTGGTGCCACCATACCATTCGAGCCGCTCACGTTTGCTTCCATGTCCGAAGATGCCAGCTTAATTTCCCCTCTACCCAGCCGGACTTTCCCGTCTAGCTACTTCTTCTGCTTTCATTTCTGGTAAGTTGACCATATCGTTGGTATTTTCAAAGATATTCCGTGGTCCTAAAAGTGTTTCCTTCTAGCTGTTTTGATGTTCCATCTTCATTCCCCTCAAACGTCACATCAAACACATGCTACGAGCGAACATGTCAGATGCTCACGAGAAGCCTTTGGTGGAGGGGGTGCCATCCGCCTTCGATGGCTGGGTCCAGGAAACAAAGCAGCACCCAATCAATCAGTCTGGGCTAGCGTACTGGGATCTCGACTGCCATGGCTTTGTTTCCGCAACCAAGTATCAGCATAATTTCGCCTCGTATGCTCTTGCCATACCCAGGCTTGTCTGGAGCTTCTTTAGTCACGATCCAGGACGAAAAGTCCAGATTCTGAAAGACTTTGAAGGCCTGGTTCGCCCGGGGGAGATGCTCCTCGCCCTTGGTAGGCCCGGCAGTGGATGCTCGACTTTACTGAAGGCCCTAGCTGGTGAAACACACGGATTCCATCTTGAAGACGAGAACAAGCTCAACTATGGCGGTGACTACATTTGCCCCGTCCTAGGCTGATATAAATACTGACTCTGTCTGTAGGCTTCCAATATAGACAGATGGGTAAAGACCTAAAAGATGAACGAATATACCTTGCAGAGCTTGATGTTCATTTTCCGGAACTCACTGTGGGAGAAACATTGACATTTGCCGCGAGTACCAGGATATCAAGAGCGACTTCCAAGACGTCCTCGAACCCTCGTAAGACTGCAGAGAGAGTTGCCTCACTCTTCAACCTCGACGAGGCCTTCAAAACACAGATCGGGGATGCAATGATACGCGGTGTCAGTGGAGGGGAGAAAAGGCGCACAAGTCTTGCAGAGGCCTTCATCAGCAACGCTCGCTTCCAGTTCTGGGACAACAGCACCCGTGGGTTGGACAGCTCGACAGCGCTGGGTTTCATCAAATTACTCAGGCGGTCCACTGATGCTCTTCAACTGACACTTGCCATGAGCGTTTATCAAGCCTCGGAAGCTATGTATAAGGTGAGCATTCTCGTTGCTTCTACCCCGAGTCAAGTATGGAAGCCCTTGTGTCGTTGACCCTTCGCTTTAGAACTTTGACAAGGTCCTACTATTGTATGAAGGCCGTCAAATCTACTTTGGTCCGGTTGATGAAGCAGTTCGCTACTTCACAGAACTCGGCTTCGAGAAACATGATCGTGCCACAACGGCTGACTTTCTGACCTCTTTGACCAACCCTGCGGAGCGCATAGTTGGGCATGGCCACGAACTTACCGCGCCAAGAACCCCAGATGAGTTCGCCATTGCCTGGAAAAAGAGTCAGAATTCCCAAAATCTCCGATCTGAGATTGAGGAATTCAACAAGGCACACCCTCTTCAACATGATACTACGCACCACACTATCAACAAGCAAAACGGACGTCCAAGGTGATTAGCCTGACTACAGCCGGCATAACAAGATGCTCACGGACACTAATCGAATGCCACTAGTTCCATTATATCCTCTCACTACGCGCTGTCAATTACTCAACAGATCGCCGTGTGTATCTCACGAGGGTTTCTGAGGCTGAAAAACAATTACGTTCCCGCCGTTTCTGCCGTCGTTGCTGGTGCCATCACCGCAATTATAATCGGGTCCGTCTACTTCAATCTTGACGATTCTACTGGAGATATGGAGAGGAAAGCAATCATGATGTTTATGGCTGTTATGCAGACGGCATCTGCCCCAGCCTTTGACGTACGTTCCCCCATCATCTAGATAACTTACAACACTAACGGCGGCTTTGAACAGATCTCCCTCCTCTGGGCGCAACGTCCGATTGTCGAAAAACATGACCGATACGCCTTCTACTACCCCGTGGCCGAGATGTTCGCATCAATTATCTGCATCTTACCGCAGAAGGTCTTGGAGTCGTTTCTCTTCCACATTCCTGTGTACTTCATGAGCAACCTCCGCCGCGAGGCTAGCGCCTTTTTCACGTACTGGTTATTCATGTTTACAACACTAATGGCCATGTCGATGCTGTTCCGCGTTGTCGGTTCCATAACTAAAAGAATTGAGCAGACTCTTGCCCCGGTATCAACCCTTACGCTTCTCTCCATCGTGTATACTGGGTTTGCGGTTCCGTCGACATACATGGTTCCCTGGATGGGCTGGCTGCGTTGGATCAACCCCGCATATTATGCGTACGAGAGCATCATGATCAATGAGGTAGGTGCATTACCTTTCCCAGAGGGGATCTGACACTTGCGCCTAATCACAGACTTGGCTAGTTCGATAACCGGGAGTTTCATTGTTCAACAATTCTACCGTCTGGGCCTCAATACGATCAGGTTCAAATGCAAGACAAAATATGTTCATCTATTGGGGCTGTCGCTGGGAGCTCAGTCGTTCAAGGAACGACTTATCTAGCATTGAAGTTCGGATATGTGAGGAGTCATCTATGGCGGTAAGCAGGATATGCAACAATCGTGTCCTCATGCCTGGGCTGCGACTAACTCATTCTTTAAAGCAACCTGGGCATCCTTCTGGCAATGCTAGTCCTGCTCACTGTGGTGCATCTCGTGGCCTCACAACTTATCAAGGCGCAGCGGTCAAAGGGCGAAATACTTCTCTTTAGAAAACAACATGCATCAAAGCATTGGCTTGCTGGGGGTCGGGGTGGCGATAGAGAGTCCAAGGTTCCCAATATCTTCACACACGAGGTGGGAGGTCAAACAAATATTTCGGGGGAAAACTATGACCAGGATCCAATAGCAGGCACTCCCACCAGCTTCGTGCACGATGCATCGGCGGAGACCGTCCTAAGGCAAACTGCTGTCTTTCACTGGAACAATTTGAACTACACAATCAAGACCAGAGATGGACACCGTCAGATTCTCAAGGACATTAATGGGTGGGTTAAACCAGGAACATTGACTGTTTTGATGGTAAGCCAGAGTCCACATCCCTTTGGAGAATCATTTTCCCTAATATGTGGTGATAGGGGGTCACTGGTGCTGGCAAAACATCTCTTCTGGATGTTCTGGCCGACAGGGCCCGGAGTGGTGTCGTTTCCGGCCATGTCTACATCGACGGGAACCAACGAGATGCTAGTTTCGGTCGGCGCATTGGATACGCGCAGCAGGAGGATCTTCATCTCCCAACAACGACTGTCCGTGAAGCTCTCGAGTTTAGTGCGTTGCTGAGGCAGCCGCAAACAAAAGTGCCATTGAAGGACAAGATCGTCTATGTAGATACAGTTCTCAAAATGCTAGACATGGAGTCTTGGGCAGACGCTGTGGTCGGCGTGCCTGGGGAGGGGCTCAACATTGAGCAGCGCAGACGACTCACGATTGCAGTCGAGTTAGTCGCCAAGCCGGAGCTACTTCTGTTCCTTGGTAGGTTATACGGCATTTACTAAAGTCGAGTTGACCAGTTTAGAGTAACTAACTTTGAATGGGCATTAGACGAACCCACCTCTGGTCTGGATAGTCAAACAGCATGGTCTATCTGCATGCTCCTTCGCAAGCTGGCAGACAACGGCCAAGCTATTCTCTGCACTCTGCACCAACCTTCATCGCAACTTTTCGAAATTTTTGACCGTATCTTGCTGTTGGGGAAGGGCGGAGAGCAGCTTTATTTTGGGGATATCGGTCCCTCGGGATCAAAAGTGATTGAGTTCTTTGAGAGGAACGGTAATCTCAAGTGTCCAGACGATGGTAACCCGGCTGAATGGGTCATTGAGATAACTCGAGAACAGACAACAACAACAACAACAACAACAACAACAACAACAACAACAACAACAACAACAACAACAACAACAACAACAACAACAACAACAACAACAACAACACAAGATGGAGTGCGGAGTCACTGGGCGCAAGTATGGGACTCAAGTGAGCACAAGCAAGAAGTTCTGGAACGCCTCGAACATCTCAAACACAATTTTGGAGGCGACTCTACATTCACAGATTCCCGCGGTGGCGAGTATGCGGCACCACTTGTCCGGCAATTCTACCTCGTCCTGAAGCGAAATTTCCAGGAGTATTGGAGAGACCCGATATCCCTATATTCGAAGCTGGGCCTCTGTCTGGGTATTGTAAGTGGAATTTCAGCGTCCCTCCCCAAGCTAGGTTTGTTTACAAATTCCAGTCTCTCTCAAATGGTCTCTCATTCACGAACACAACACTGGATATGCAAGGCCTAACAAATCTGACCTTTGCTTCTCTGTTGGTTGTTCTTCTCTTTCGCAATGCTTGATCAACAAGTCATCAAACGGTTCATCTCGGAACGGGATATGTTCGAGGCTCGTGAACGCCGAAATCGATCATACTCCTGGATCATATTTGTTAGCAGCAATATCGTCGTCGAGCTCTTTTGGCAAACCATAGCCAGCGTGCTGTTCTTCATCACGTGGTACTACCCAACCGGCATGTGGAGGAACGGAGATGCGGACTTTAGCACCTCGGAGCGTGCTGGTTTGGTATTCATGCTCATTTGGTTTTTCTGTCTGTTTATTAGCACACTTTCTCATGCGGTGGCCATCGCAATCCCCTTGGCAGAAACAGCAGTCCAGATTGCCGCCCTGCTTTATTGGTTCATGATTATGTTCTGCGGGTAATCGCTTTCCGTTTACTCAATCTTCTGTTTGGAGGCGGGCTAACACTCATATCATAGTATTCTCATATTCCCAAATGACCTTCCAGACTTCTGGGTCTTTGTCCACCGCGCCTCACCTTTTACCTATCTGATCAACGGTCTCTTGGCCGCTGGCCTTGGCAATGTCGAAATACTTTGCTCGCCAGTCCAACAGCTCCACTTTAGCCTCCCTTCGACGGTCGTAGAGTCCGGGAAGACATGTGGCGAGTATCTGGCTTCATACGTCCAGATGGCAGGAGGAACTGTCATCAACAAAGATGAGACAATGGGACAGTGTTTTTATTGCCCTGTAGACAGCACAAACGATTTCTTCAAGGGCGTGGGGATAGATTTACACAAGCGGTGGCGTAATGTTGGATATCTAGCTGTGTATATTATGTTTAATATCGCACTAACGTTTGGACTCTATTGGTTAGCGAGGGTACCAAGGAGGAGAAAAGCTTCTTGAATTTCTTATTTTAAACTCAAAGAGTTCCTATAGTAATTTATAACTCCTATATTAATATATAGAAGGATAAAGCAATTAGTTATAAAAGCTTTAAACTACTTATTTAAGTCCTTAATATAATTTCTCTATAAATACCTTATTTAGTAATCTCTATAAGTTAAGTAGAGAGAAAATAACCTAGGGGTAGAAATAGCTTACTCTAGATACTATATACTATAGGTTTCAAAATAGATATTATAGGTTTTATTTGTTAATATTATGAGTTATCCCTTAACTTCTTAGCCTTTATAGAGCTACTTAATATATATAAATATACTAATATAAACCTTCTTAATATCTATAGCTTATTTTAGCTTTTCTTAACTAGTTTTTTAAATACGAGTTTAAGGAGGGGATCAAAATAGCTTGGAGTGGCAGCAAGCGGATGCACCCTACTTGCTTCGTAAACCCATCCATCTTCAATCAGGGAGTCCTCTTACTCAATCAATTCTAGCTCTTGTGTAACTGAACTGTGTCATTAATTGAAGAAGATTTTGCCAACTTGATTCGGCAAGTGAAAACATCCTCGACGAAACGAAAACCCCGGCAGACCTTGTTCTGTCCCTATTTGCGCGTGTGCTTCTCTTGATATTAGTTACATTGGTTCTTTTTGAAACTGACAATACTCTCTACTGGGGACATCTTTCCAAAACTCTCGAAACTGAATGCGTAATATTGCATTCTTAAAAGTGTCAAAACGTAATAAATAAGATGTAACTTGGTTCAGTGCTTTGTTTTCGAGATAAAGCCATAAATTGGTAAGTCAGCATAGAAGCCAACCTTTATTATGATCAATCAAGTCACTTCCTATCATAGGAAGAGCTAGAATAAGAGGTCATACATTGAAAACATATTAAATTTGCCTGGAAAAATCGTCACCCACTTCATCACACCCGGCGGGCCGGGACTAAAACCTTTCGCCATAACCAGGAACTATAACCATCCTGCGGCACCCAGACGGCGCGCATTGCATACGAAGCGAAGCTTCATCCTTATTAGATGGTTCGCGCAGTCCAAAGTTTCCATGGATTCCACTCTCTCATCTGAACTTGCGATTCGAAAGGCTTTCAGCCTTCGGAGGCACTGGCGGCCGGACCTTTCCATTTTTAAAACTCAACCCTGGGTGCTCCCCAATCAGTGCCAACAAAGGCATCTTGTCTAGTCCCTCGTCGTCAATGAGGTACTGCAAGTTCGAATAAACTTCCTCCGCAGAGAAGTGTGGAAGCAACAACCTCGTCATGGCAGGGTACTCACTGGACAGGGAATGCTTGAGCGATTCCAAGTCGCATTCCGCGCCCTTGTTGATCAGCTTCTGGGCGATAGTGATGAAACCTCCAGAGACCGCCGCATACAAGGGCGTATTGAATCTGCCGCAGCGCTGGTTGATGCGGGCACCGCGTTCAATCAGAAGATCAACAATGGCCTCATGTCCGTGGCGGCACGCTTCGTGGAGTGCCGAAGGGTGTCTCGCCCTTCTCCACGAATCGATGCGAGCGCTCACCCCAGTGTCAAGCAAATGCTTGACGATTTCCAGGTTGCCAAACTCGCAATAACGATCCAAACGTTGGCAGGCCGGGTATGGTTCGGGGCTTTGAGCAAAGAAGCCGGACAAGATACGATAGACACTAAGTGATTTCGAATGCAGCATAGCAGCCCTTAGAGTCAACCCCGGCAGAGATCTTTCTTCTACCTTTCCATGAGGCTGCTCAAAATAATCGGTGCTCCGCGGATCCCTCCGAGAAGGGGGTATAGTGCCATTTTCAAGAGCTCGACATCGCCGTTCATGGCAGCACCAACAACAGCTTGGGGATCCGCTTTCCCTTTGCACAGGACTGTAGGCAGCGTAGGGTGACCGATGAATCCTCGAGGGTTAGCCTCGCGATCTGCTGGAGGACGGACCATATCCGGCAGGCTTTCTTGGAGGATCTGAAGCATGTCCGCGTGGCCTGCTAGGGCAGCTGCTTCAATGGCCGCGGGAAGGAGGTCATCGTGTTGTGTGGGATCAATGCCATCCGCGAGCAGGCTCTTGACCACGCCTTGGCAGTTCAGATATGCTGCAGCGCCGAGCAAATTGAGATCCGCGCCATTCTTGATAACGAAGTGATCGTTGTACGTTTTCAGGGCTACCTTCCCGGCCACGCTGGCGAGCGCTAACCAGCAGACAGATTCAATTATACTCTGCAATGACAGGCCAGTAAGGTTGGTGTTGAAGAGCCTCTCTGCTGCCGTTCGAACCTCAACATATCGATGCGCCAAGGGGTCCGTTTCATTCTGTACGCGGTAGACGAGGTAGGCGTGCCACAGCTGTTGCGCTCCATGGTTGTTGCGGATGGGCCAATATCTCAAAGCTTGCGTGGCCTGGTAAGTGGAAACTGGGAGATAGTGGTCGAATATCCGCGTTGCAAACAAGGCGGGCCGAAACATTACGTCAAAGGTCTCTGAATCCATGCTGTTAGGATATGAACACATCCATGTCCGATGAGCATCACGTACTGCAGACCAGTCTCAACCTCAGCACTCTTGGTATTCCGGTTGAAGATTCATAGTCCCTAATCGGCAAGACGCGAACCAGTATTGCTTGCTGAAGGATGTTATCGACAATCTCCCCGGGGAGGTCGAGGATATGAATAGCTGGCATTCTGCTAACTAGGCTGCAGGATCAAAGAGGAGTGCCCTTTTTTTTGGATAATGGAGAATGAAATCGATTGAAGACACGGGACACGAGGTTTTGACCAGATTGCACAGCCTTTTAAGTCGATGCAGGTGAGACATATTGGAGGAAGCCTTGGGCTGTGCTCTCAGCTGAAACCCCCTTTGGGAATGGCTGCCTGTTGCCTAACAGCCCCTCCATCAGGCAGATCAATACAGCACATTGCTCCACGATCAAGGCGGGGGGGAGATGGTTAATTCCGTGGTTTCACAAGGACATAGATGGTATAAAGG
This sequence comes from Clonostachys chloroleuca, assembly GCA_037952775.1. NCBI lineage: Eukaryota > Fungi > Ascomycota > Sordariomycetes > Hypocreales > Bionectriaceae > Clonostachys > Clonostachys chloroleuca. The sequence goes on from JBANAY010000003.1 coordinate 31,105,980, forward strand.
ACGGTTTCTCGATCCTATGAAGCCATCAGACAATAACCTAAATCATACCAGAGAAGAGGTGCCCATTCTGTTCTAGCAAGTCTGCCCAGCACCAAACGGCTGAGCTAACACAGCCCGAGCTAGATGGCGGCAATTCCGCTAGTCCCATGCTATCTTGCTTGGCCTGGTCAAGGTGCGACCGGGCGTCGAGTAGGAGAGGGAATATAGACGCTTCTCATCCGTACAGGGGAAGGTCCGGGGTGGCCTCTATATATGTTGCCTCCAAGGAACATCGTTGGAGAACAGAGCCATCGATCAACCAGACTGTTCCTCTCAACCAAGCCAGAGGCATGTCACAGCCATTACTTGGGCCTGAACTGGCATCGGCGTGCCTTGCCAGATGAGGCAATTTCTCCATTTGCCTCCACGTCGGAGAAACGGACTCTCCCCTTCTGCTCGATTTGTCCCCGCACCCACATTATGGGGGTCGGTAAGAATAGCCTAGACTGAACGAAGGGCAAGAACATCGGAATTATATACCGAATCCATCAAAACTAGTGTATGAATTCCGACCAGCAGATTGAGGGTCGTTATAAGAAGCATACCAGAGACAGGAGACTTATACAGTCCTACTCAGGATGTGTAATTCATCTTGTCTCAGTTTGTCGACTGGTTCTGTAGAATTAGGATCCGAGATAGATTGATCAGGCCAAAATGCAAGAAAAGCTTCCAAGTATCCGCTGGGGCATCGTGGGTATGTCGTTCCTCCCACCCACCAACCAACATTGAACTCATCATACTAAGTCGCTTGCAGCCACTGGCTTAATATCATCATGGTTCGTCGAAGACATTGTCATGTCACGCCCAGACGCCAAGGTCAACCACATTGTCAGAGCCATCGGCAGCTCGAGCCTCGACAAAGGAAGAGCTTTCGCAAAGGAACACTGCCCAACCCACTCCCCGGCCATCTACGGCAGCTACCAGGAGGTATACGATGACCCCAATGTCGATCTCGTGTACATCGGCACACCCCACGGATTCCACAAGCAAAACTGCCTAGACGCCATCGCCGCAGGCAAGAACGTCTTCTGCGAAAAGGCCTTCACCCTTAACGCCCGCGACGCCAAGGAGGTATTCGCCGCTGCCAAACAGAAGAACGTCTACGTGGCAGAGGCCATGTGGCTAAGGCATCGGCCGCTCGTGCACGATCTTCGGCGGATGCTGCACAAGGAGAAGGTCATTGGCGAGGTTTTTCGCGCGTTTTCCGACTTTGGAAATGACAAAGACGTGCCGAATCTTCCGGAGACGTCGCGGTATAGACAGTCGGCGCTGGGGGCTGGCTCCCTGCTTGATCTGGGCATCTACTCCCTCACCTGGATTATCATGGCGCTGGAACCAGAGAGCCCTGAAAGAACGGAGCGGCCGATGATTCTGGCGTCGCAGACTCACTGGGAGGATATTGAGCTGATGACCAGTGCTATCATTCGCTATCCTTCCGGGCGACAGGGAATCGTCTCCTCGACCACATTGACGAATGGAAACCCAGACATGCTTGCAAGAATACACGGTCTCAATGGTTCTGTCGAAGTACATGGCTCGTGTCCATCCGCCCCTGTTGCTTTCACGATATATCCCAAATTCACGGGAGAATCAGGGGAAGACGCGGTAAGAGGCCCTGGCACAACATACAGATATCCCGTCCCTGGGCGCGGCTATCAGTTCGAGGCGGAAAGTGCAGCGCTTGACGTGCTGGCAGGGCGCAAAGAGAGCTGGGTGATGCCGTGGTCTGAGACGATCCGGGTATTAGAGATGATGGATGAGATGAGGCGGCAGGGGGGAACGAGATATGAGGCGGATGGGGATGATTGACCGAACGTGGTGTTTTTAGAGAAATCCAACATTTTCGCATACATATCTAGAGCAGAGCTATGTAAACTATTTCTCACAGTGGCAAGGTGCCTTCGTTACAACTCAGCGCACCTCGGTCGATTATGCGTTCCTCTCCTTTCCTGAATGCTTGCATCTCATACACACAAAGATCATTCAACAGTTCCTCTACCTGAATCATCTATCCGCGGGTGACATTCCCAGAGTTGGTCTGATTCTCTTTGTTGTTCTGTGGCGGCCCAGGTCTCGCGATCTTACTAGGCCGCCTCTTCGAGATGGTCTTGGTTGCCATAGGACGAGCAGGCTGCGAAACTTCTCTCCTCTCGGGTTGCGCCGGCAGAGGACGCTGGGGCATGTTCAAAGGCTCAGGCTTCTGGCTCTGCTTGGGGGTGGCTGCCGAAGTCTGTGTCGGAGCGGGCGAGAGTGCTGAGAATATGGGAGGGAGCGGCTTCGGGGGAGGCGGTTCGAAAAAGTCATGCATCGAAGTCTGCTGCCAGACGATCTTGGGCCGGTTTGTCATCCACTCGTCCAGGTCGATGAGTGTTTGGGTGCCTTTAGCGGTTAGGCTTTCGACATCTCGTTTCATGGTAGAGATTTCTCGAGTGATGGTTTCGATCCTCTGGCCCATGACTGTCTGGGTTTTCTGCATCGACTTCAGGAGGACGAGAATCTCCGCTGTTTTATCATCCGAGATAGATGAGGGGCGTGGAAGGCTCGGTCCAGGCTTCGTGGCCAGGGTTGCTGGGGTAGGGTTTGGAGGATGAGCGCGTTTCTCAGTCACTCCAGACGGCTTCTTGCGGATTTAGCTTGCTCTGAAAGCTAGTCGTAGGAAAATAGACAATGTCAGTACATGACTGAACGATGAGGAATCGGGGTGGGAAGTGAAGCTTACCGGAAGATCTGGCTCCTCTTTCAAGGCCAGTTTCCTGGCTTTCTCCTCGATGAATAGAGGCCACTTAGTTGGCTTTGGATCTCCAGGGCTCTCTTCTTCTTTCATGATGTCAATGCCCGGACAAGGGTAAGCAATGAGTTGCACAAGCTCAAGGAATCAAGTAGAGCAAAAGTGTTGGAGTGAGTGGTGGATGATAAACGCAAGTGGACGAAAGGTGCTTGTGCAGAGTTCAAATTTCACAGAAAGAGACCTGAGGAAACTATGACGTGGTTTTTGGGGCACAACAACAAACCCAACGCGTGTTTGGGTGGCCGGCTGTTGACAGTTGTTGGCTACAGTGCACATCAGATCACCTCCCGACGAGAGCGTGCAGCCAGGTCAAGCGCCCCATTTGCGCCCAAGAATTACGCTCCCTTGCAGATTTACCCGGTCCCTAAGTAGCTCCAGATTGAATTCACAGGCGATTCTCCTAAAGCAGGCTTAGTGGTCTCTATTTCTCGCTCACTCTACACTTTGCATGTAGATCCGTTGTACATGGTGCACATCGATGCTGCTCTCGGCTTTCTCAACTTTCCATCTCTGCTCATTACGATTGATTCTGGCTGGCACTACGAAATCACACCTACGCTGCATTATTTCAGAACCGCGATTTGAGAGTTCACATTGAAGTTGATGTTTGTGTCGACTTCTATCGTAACTCATTGTGCAGCTCATAATACCCAACAAGCAAAGTTTTCATAACAACATCCTAAAGCCCCTATGGCTTAGTGGTAAAGCGTCGCACTTGTAATGCGAAGATCCATAGTTCAATTCTGTGTGGGGGCAAGTTGTTTTTTTGCGCTTTCTGATAATGTTTTTGCTTTTTGAATTACGAGATTATTGGACATACCTGGAAAGTAGATGAATTGATGGTTATTCGTTCATAGAAAGTGTGTCAATAACATTGCACGTGTTTTGTCTCAGTAGTGGTGGTGGACAGCGATCAGGTAGTAGTCCATCGAGCTGCATTGAATACTAATTGTCACCTGGATTGGATGTACTGCTCAAGGCGAGAACATCATACACAATTTTATGACAACAATGATATCCTCTCTTTAGAGTTCAATGCTTTGTTCGGCCAGTGTGCGCTTAGTCAATATCCTGACCACAGTTGTTCACAATCTATTAATCCACTACTCTCAAACTATAGTCTTCGCTAACTCTTCTCCAGGGTAGCTTATTCCAGGCGATGTAATTCCGACGCGTCGCGAACATTCGCTGATCGCGTCAAAGCATCATACAGACGTGTACGTAGACTGATGAGCTTTATCACAAACTCATAATAGCAATTTAATCCAGTTCTGCATTACTAAGCAGAGCTCTCCGTGTTCCCAATGGTTGTGCCAACCACCGCACTCTCAACCACAACATGACGGACATGCTTCCCCTGGAACCAGATAAGCTGCAACGACCCTATGAGCGCGACACCAGCACAGCTGAACCATGCGGCGGCAGATCCGCCCGCGCTGTAGATGATGCCGACAAGGGGCGGCGAGATGGTCCGCGCAGCGCAGCACCCGCTCATGGCCATGCCGTTGACGCGCCCCAGTAGCTGCGTCGAGGGCGTCGCGTCCTTGAGCAGGATCAGCGCGGTAGGCGTGACGATGATGCCGTAGAAGGCCTGCAGGATCATGGAGATGTAGATGCCCGCCGACGTGAAGTGCGGCGAGACGGACAGGAAGGGCAGCAGCAGGTAGGCGGTCGGGTAGAGCACGATGGTGATGACGAAGGAGCGCCAGACGCCCACCTTGGCCACGAAGATGGGGAAGATGAGCGCCTGGATGAAGAGGCTGATGACGCCGTTGACGGCCAGGTAGACGCTGACCTGGTGCAGCGTGAGGCCGAAGCCGCCAATCAGGTCGAGGTGGCCGGTGGGCTGCTTTGGGGGTGCGAGGAGGTGGACAGGGAGGAGAGCTCCGAACCCCATTTGGTGGTAGGCCACGATCACGAGGGCGATTATGATCATGATGATGGAGTAGTTCCAGACTGGGCCGTCGTAGGGGGCGCCGGGGCGAGGGGTCGACTGGCCAGATGATCTCGCCTCTGGGGGGATCTCGATATTGTGCATCGTGCCGAATGAGCTCCTCCTGATGTCGAAGCTGGGGTCGACGGGCAAGGGGAGGCCTTCCTCGGCGATCAATGGCCTGGACTGAGCGTCCACAGAGGGCGTCTTGGCCATGCGCCCGCGTAGAGGGCTGGTCTCATCAACATCCTGCTCAATGGCGCTGTAGTCTTGTTCGGGATACCAGTGGCCGCTGGGGTTTGTCTCTTCCAGAAAGATGATACCCTGCAGAATGGCCAGAAGGATGATGATTACCGAGGCCAGATTGGGGAGAAGGTAGGGATATTTCCCAAACAGGCCGTCTTCGGGGAAAAGGTGTGGGTAGAACTTTGCTGGTTGGGCGAGGAAGCCCCCCATGGCCGAGCCCAGAATCCCACCCAGCGTCCATACGAACGGTTGCGTGGCGTAGGCAGCAGCTTGAGGCTGGTCAGCACAGTCGACGCGATGGCGGATGAGGAGAAGAGAAGAGAAGAGGAGAGAAAGACTCACGTTCATGCTCAGGCTTCTTGACCATCTCGGCGACCATAGTCTGCATCACACTGACATTGCCGTTCAGCGCGCCTCCAATCAGCCGGGCCAGCAACGCGACCCAGAAGCTCTTGGCGAACCCGAGGATAAGACACGAGATGGCGACACCGCCCAGGCCGGCGAGGACAATGGGCTTGCGGCCATAACGATCGGACAGCGTTCCCCAGAAGACAGCCGTCACTGCTTCGGCGACAGCGTAGGCGGACACCAGCAGTCCGCCGTAAAAGGGAGCGTCTGTCTCGTCTCCATCATGAAGGTCCACGACGAGCGGGTAGGAGTAGGCAAGGATGGAATTGAACGCGATTGGCTCAGAGAAGCGACATATTGCTGCCAACAAGGTGATTGATTAGCGATCGGCCGCGTCGAGGCGAAACAGCGTCTCATTCACTCACCCAGGACGGTCAGTTGCCAGTAGGGGAATGCATTCGGGTCTTTGGCGGCTGTTGGAGACATAATAATCAGGGTATTCCGCCGTCCTCGTGCTTCCGCTGCTCTGGCTTGAGATGAAAGAAGTCTCTCAGGCTTCAATTCTTCTCGAGCCCCGGCCTGCTTGCGGCTTCCGACTTTTCAGAGCACCAGCCATCTGCTCCCCTCGCCTCCCCTCACTGGGCGGGTCACACATGGTGGAGAGCAGGACTGTCGGCCCGTCGTTGCGGGAGTTGTGTCTCCGTTCTCATTCGCTGAGAGTGACTTGACCGGGTGCTTATCGCGCGTATTTCGCATATCATGCATGTGCGCTGACCGACATTTACCCGTCTTACCTCCGTTTTCGTTCCGGCCAGTCTGTGGAACACATGGATACGGGTCTGGCTAGACTGAAAGCGGAGTCGAGGCGCCTCGTTGAAGATCGGAGGAGCCTCCGCCTAGATCTTGACGAATCGCCCATCCCCTAGGCTAGCTCTGACCGCCAAACTCTCCGACTACTCCACGGCTCAAGATGCACGAAAGAGCAACTACCTAGCACGAACAAGCCCAAACATCCACAAAAGGCGTTGGACCATGTGACGTGCAGTGGGGCCGATATCTGAAACAGCACGTGATCACCCTCTGGATCACCAATTGCAATACTCGCTGCCAGGCACTCCTCAGATGGACATTCACATCGGTAACTCAAATATCGATTAATTAGGTAACCCTGTGCTGCGGGAAATCTTTATTGTATCCTATTAGACTAAACGCAAAAAAGAGTCGTTTGGCGTAATGTTCTTTCTGCGATCGTTACAACGCCCCCTCCGAATGTACTCTGGAATCCGACCACGGCCTGCAGCCTCCACGTTATCCATCCAGGCTAACGCGGCGGGGAGAAGAAGGAGCCGAATTTGTCGTGAGACTGGTCTTTTCATTGAACATAGACGACACTCGTCTAAAGTAATTCCTCAAGGTCGCGAGGCTTTTGCCATTTGGCAACGCCCGGGTTGAAGCCCTAGCGGAACCCTCGCTCTTCAAGATCGAAGTCACGCTGTTCAAGCTCGTCAAAGTCGCGTTCATCAAACTGAGTCTCTTCCGCCCTAGGCTTTGCGAGCATTGGGGCGACGTTGAAGGAACTGCCCACTCTTCTCTGCACGAGATTGAAGTCGTTAGTGGTCTCGTCGATGTCCAGCGCGAGGCCTTGATTAGCGAGGCTAAGCCAGAGAAGAGTAGCGAGGCCGAGCTACTTTACTGCGACCATTTTTGAAATTGGATGGAAACTGAGTAAGTTTTTGAAAGAAGGGAGAGATTTGAGTTGAAAAATCAAGCGTGTAACCAGACACAAGAAAGTAAGTATTTATGTGAAGGAAGGTAAGTGTGTATTTGAATAGAGTAAGTTTGAACTTGACAAAGTAAGTATTTATGTGATAAGAGCAGATATTTAAATCAAGACAGAAGTGAAAATGTCAGTCTAAAGGTTGAAGTATGAGTAGTAGAACTTGGGGTTTATATACACAAGTCTTTGGCCTCAGACGATTCGCTAACCGACGATTATAATGAACTTCATCTAAAATTAGGAATAAATTCAACCTGGAGGCAATGAGCATGATGTGATGTCGTATCATGTTCAACTTCCCCCCAAGGCCTACAGAGGATTCATGAATGAGTCCGTTGCATGAAACTTGCACCTCTTCAGCCGTCGAGTTGAAAGCGAACTACAAAAGGATCATGCTCTTGTTTGGGTGATACCTGCATACGATAGACTCCAGGGTCTTGCTTGTTATCTCCGTCCCACGATGTAGTAATATCACGCAAGAATCTGCTGGAGTCTAGATTCCCTCCCACATTCCGGGGAGTAGCTGAAACGAGTCTGAGGTAACCTCTGGGCCGAATGATCTAATCTCGTAATTGATCTCGACAGTGACAGCCTGTAACAAGCCTCATTCCATGTCCGAAATTGGCAACAATTGATGGCGTGCCGGTGGTGATGCCCGCGCCGGATGGCTACGTGGTCGACTTTGATAACCCCCAAAGGACTGGCGTGCGTGATGTATACTTCGTCGCAGGCTTTGGAGGCGCCATCTCGCTTCTTTTCTTCCACCAACGGATGTACGTTAAGCTGTTCCCGGCTGGCGGGGTTCAGATGGACGACAGTATGTTTCTCACGTTTTCTTTTCCTTGGTTCTGGAACTTGAGGCCAACTTGCCTATTAGTTTTGCTCATAATATCGGTGGTAGGTTGGCCATGAAACTTACCCTTGATGATCAATCCTAACTTCTTGCGTGTGAATTAAATTCTTGCGTGTGAATTAAATTCTTGCGTGTGAATTAAATTCTTGCGTGTGAATTAAATTCTTGCGTGTGAATTAAATTCTTGCGTGTGAATTAAATTCTTGCGTGTGAATAGTTGATGGTCTTCGCCACGTCTGGGTTTACACTATGTGAGTCTGCTGCGGATCAATTTTGCACATCGAGGAGTTGATTGGACTCTGCAGATATGTTTGCAAACGCAATTGGAGGCGTCCACGCTTGGGAAATATCAATCATAGATTACAATAGATTCCTACTGGTATTTGTTCTCTGCCGCAATAAGAAGCTAACCTGGTTTGCCCGTGCTCATTGATCATGGTTAGGATACGTATATCGCCGCCTTCCTCTACCCCATCTGCGGGTCGTTTGCGAAGTTATCTCTTCTGGGTTTCTATCTCCAACTCTCTCCCTAGAAGTAGTTTAAATTAGGTACCTGGGCTGCGATAGCCATTATTATCGGATATACCATCGGAATCAACCTGCCGCTTATTTTCGCCTGCCAACCGATTCAAAAGAGCTGGGATGCCACAATCACTCATGGCCATTGCTTGAATCTACCTGGTCTTTATATTGTCACAGCCGTTGCAAACATTGTCAGCGATATTTTCCTCTTTATCTTACCCCTACCGATGATGGTGGGGCTTCGTATCCCGCGTCGGCAGAAGATTGGTCTTGTCATCATCTTCGGTATTGGATCATTGACTATCATAACATCGATTGTTCGCGTTTCCTTGTTGCCTGAGATGCTTGGCAACCCAGATGGCCCTTGGATGGTTGGAGTTGTCAGCGTGTGGACGTAAGTGCTTCAGACCTCTTGCTGCTGTCCAATTTCTTGCTAAATATGAGGACTGGCAGCCAAGTCGAAGGTTACCTTATCATCATATGTGCCTTCCTCCTAACACATCGAAAGTTCATTCCCCACTTCGCTCCCAAACTCCTTGGGGAGTCTCGATACGGCAGCAAAACCAAGACCAACGAAAACTCATACCCACCGAGCCGCACACTTGTTCCCAACTCCCAGTCTCGCCGTGACCGACATCAATACTCCCAATATGATCCTGAAGAGGGCCATGTCACGACTGAAACATTTGCAATGGGTCCTGTGAGTTCGAAGACCAAGGTCAAGGGAGGGGGCCTGGATCAGATTGACGGCTGTCCCCCCAGCGACTCCGAGAGGGCCATTGTTGCTACTCCTCCAGGACCTCAAGGAATTGCCCGCACTACTGTTGTTACTGTCGAGGTTGAGCGTCCGGAGCAGCGATGAAGGGAATAAGCCATAATGTAATTTTATGCTAATATTTCTGAACACGGAAGAAGACGAATATTGTTATAAAGGACTAATGAGCATGCTGGGAAGCTGTATAGACAGATGACACCATAGTTGGAATAGAGTGGCAGCAATGCCGCAGATTTCAACATTTAAGAGAACCCCGAAATCGGCATAAAGGAGGGACAATTCATAGCTAGCATTTTCTTGTCCAGTCTCTACCGATGGAGATCCTATGCAAATAGTGAGATGTGTTGTTTCGATAATCAGGAGTGATTTGAGGCCCAATCCCCTTTTCAGATGATACCTAGCACACACCATTGTCCTATCGGGAGGGGTAATCAAATATAAACCATGTAATGAAGATTTAGACTGCTTCGTCTAACTCTGGTTAATCAGATGAATCCTATTGTTGATCAAATTGATGTTCTCATGACCTCCTTGCTGCTCAGCCTCATACGCCAGCCTGTAGACATGAAGGTTCTCACAAAATAAACCTCGCTTATCCGTCCAACCTGTCACCTTTCTGATTTTGTCGGAGCCGACCCACTGCGAGAAGTAGAACACGAGGGAAAGAGCCCCTTGGTTTTCAAGCTTTGCCCCTTTGCCTTGTGCATCTTCGATCGGGATGAACTCGACACCACCGCTGAGCCCATATTCCTTAGCAAGTGCCGAAGCCGTCTCGCCTGCAGTCTCATATCGGTATCCGGAGATGTTGAATGATTGCCCGGCAACTTCTTCGCGTCGAGGATGCTGTGCAAGTGAAACGTATGCTTCAGCGCAGTCGTCCACATGAAGGGAGTGCATGATGCTATTAGGGTTGCCGGGAATTCGCAAAACATTCGCGCCTCTTGCTTTTTCATTCTTTACATGGTCTAGGACGAACCCGTAGTAGCTACTGGAGTATCCGTACACTGAGGTTGGGCGAAGAATGATGGCATCAACTAGCTCATGCAGATCGAAAACACGCAGAGATGTCTCCGCCCTTACGCGTGCCGGGGGAAGAGCAGAAATGATGGGAGACTCTTCTGTGAGAGGGGTGAGGTCTGCATCCCCGTGGAAGGGTGATAGAGGGTAGTCTTTGCACCCCGAACTCCAGAGAAGTAGTGGTTTGACACCATTGGCATTGCTTTTTGTGGCAAGTTCCTTAACAAGGGCACTGATCTTCGTGAAAAGGACCTCGTAGTCTCCAAATCCCTCAATGTTATTTATAATAACGTCGAATGTAGGGGCCTGGGTGTACAACTGTTCCAGGAAACTCAAGTCGTCCAACGAGCCAACGACGGGGATAATTTCGTTGCGAATGAGATCAGCGGCCGATTCTGACCTACGAACAAGTCCGAAGACGCGATAGCCAGCCCTGACGAAGGCTTTGCATACGGCCGCCCCAATGTAACCGTTAGCACCTGTGATGAATGCCGCGGGAGGCTGTTGGCGGGATTCTGCCCTGTGTGCCATGACGAGCGTGTGGGAAAATGGGGATTGGAGGGATGTGCGTGAATAATGATTATGCAGACATGTGAAAGAAGGGATCCGAAAAAAATCAAACAAAAGATCCCGACTTGTTTTTATACATTGCAGATGGTGTTGCTTTCTGATTTGTCAGTCTTGGGATTGGTCCGTCGGCATAATTCGTGTCCGCCGTGTTGAATAATTACCAAATTCATGCAGCGCCCCAGATAATCTACCCACTGAAACATTGAACTGCAAAATATGGACAAGGCAAGTCACTTCTAAGAAAAAACGGATTCAATACAAAATTCAAAATATGTTTTGTCTTATCCTCGTCTTCTCCCACATCCTCTCAACTACCTGGGGCTAATGAATCCCCTGTATCGAGACCCAAAAAGAGAACATGGTCTAATTATCACATTGATCGTTCCCAAACGAAAACAGACGGAGACTGCTCATCGTCTGTAGTATCTGCAGTTGCCATGCCCAACGGTGATGGCAGCGGAACACCCTCCCCGGCTCTGGGACCGGCCAACACTGCGAGCACGTCGTTTTTCGAGCTGTCATACACAAGCCACAACCGATCTTCTTCATTCGGGGAAGCGATAGCTGCTAGCTTCCAGATGTATTTCTCTTTCTCGTCCATATTCCTTCTTCTCACCGGGCAGCCACCATGGCTCGATGCGATGACGATCAAGAACAGCCCAGAGGTTGTCACCAACTGCCACATCAAATTGTAAGTAAAATGTAGTGTGTACGGGCTGTTGTTTGGATGAGCTCACAGCAAGATGGCTGACATTCGCAGGATGTAAGGAGCACCCATACCAGACTTGATGCACACGCTCTCCGTCTTTCATCGACACTAAAGTGTAGATTGCATTAGATGGGCAATAGACCGCTGTTCTATGAAAATCAAACGCTTGGCCAACCCTATGTGCATGGGGACCTGAGAGGCCGAGGATGGCATCATTGTCTGGCCATGGCCGGAAGTACAACGAATAACCGGTACACCCGGGGGTGTTAATGGTGACGGGAATCATCCTTGAGGTGCCCAAGCCGTGTGAGCACACATCATACCATCTCAAGCATTCATATTTCAAACTAGATAGTTCGTTTGTAGTGATTGGCTCGGCCCATAGCATACGCTCGGCGAGAAGGGGGCTTTGGAGATTTGGTGTTGCAATGTATTTGATAGTGATTGAAGTTTCGTGCTCTGAAGAAGCAGTATTGTTACTAAGTTGCAGCCAAGAAGAGATGAGAACTCACGTCGGAGAAAAAGCTGAGCTTATCCTGGTTGGAGTCCAGGAGAAGGACGCGCCACCATGAGGAAAAGTCAGCTGGTTTGATTGCTTCGGACAGGCCAATGAAGAAATGCATTTCATGGATTCCTGTATGATCTCCCAAGTTGTAAAGAGTGTCTTCTTCATGTCGGCTGCCGGCTTGTAGAACTAGTTCCATGCTCTTGCGAGTCTGCACGTTTGATAAGCCGGATATATACGATCTGCCATCGATCTGTATATATGTTGCCCAAATGTCATTCGATATACTAACAGTAGATTCTCCTTCATATGGAAGTATCAGAGATGCCATGGTAGTGTAATATTGGATAAGGTGGTCAGCAATTTTAGTGGAAATCTCATAAGGTAGTTTCCTGCTTGGACTTAAGGTCTCGCTAAGTATCCACCCCAGTTCTTGTCGTAAGACCTGAAGCCTATACTGCTCCTTGGAAGGAGTGGAATCGTACCAGTAGATGATGTTTGCAAACAGCCGAGAAATCGGTGTTCCAATTGCACCGCCCTGGTTAATGCTAGACGAAGAGGTTGAAGATGGGCTGCGGCCGCCAAGTATATCTTGCTCTGAGGTACTGTGCCTCCCATAGATGGCAATCAAATTATTTCTAAACCGCGACTGCTTGAAATTGGTGCCAGAGTAGTTGAGCCTAGCCTTCGCTATGGAAGATGTCTCCCGATCAGATGCTGGTCGGAACTCGGAGCACGGCACCAGCTTGCAGGCGAATTTGAGACACTCGAGATGGCAACCAATGACCACTTCATCAAGCAACGAGGAGCTCACATATTTACTACAATAAATGCGTTGTCCGAGATCTTCGTCTCGGAAGCTTTGGTTTGCATAGTACGTGAAAGATGGCGTCAGATAACCACCGTCACTGCAGCCGTTACTCAGTTAGCTACGCATGGCTACTTTGGAAGGGCCTTCGCTTTTTCTCGCACCTAAAACGACATGTTCGCCCTCGTCAATAGGAAATCTACAGATTCTGCACCGAGGGAGAGCCCAAAGCAAGGGGATTTTCCAAAATGGACGTTTGCACATGCCGAGAAATTCGTGGTTAACGAGAGCTAGATTGACGTGTCCATTCGATCTGGCGCGAGGCAAATGCAAAAACTTCGGGCATATTTATCATACTTATGCCTAGGACAATATCATCAGTTCTAGGTGTATCTTACATGGCTCGATTATGTTTTCCCTCCTACTTAAAGGGGCAAACCAGTCAGCCCCACCGAGAGGCGAGGTCCAAAATAAGCCTGTGGCGAACCAAAGACCTTTAAATAGCATCTCTGTTGCCACAGAATCGAAAAGATAGGTCTTTGATAGAGACCAAACGTGAATCTGACTAGAAGTGAGAAGTTTCATGCCTTAAATAAACTCCTGTGCTTCTTTGATGTTCCAAATATAGCAATCTCTGATTTTCACAGAAACGGCGATTGATAGATATGGTCTTTTGTTACGTGGGTGGCTAGCTGAGCATAGAATCATAAGAGTTACTAAACCATAAGTTGCCGGTATACAGCGTGATCAGCCCTTTGGTGTAGGCAAGAGTCTTTGCTTAGAGTACTAAGAAACCAACATTATCAATCGGCCCAGTCGTCGAGAAGCAAATCCGGGGGAAGACGGTTCGACATATTCAGAGAGCCATCACGCTATTAGATCACTATTCTAGAAATGTGCCCTCCTCGTCTATTCTACACGAAGATTCCACCCTCGCTTATTACGCCAATGCACACATCATATTGCAAAGCCCCTAGTCAATCTATACTTAGAAGTTATTTGCGATATCAGTAGCAGGACGCCGTATTGATTGATTTGATATATCTGTTCAAGGCACTGGACGCTGTGTAAAACCTCTGTTGTTCCCCCTCTTGCACGGTTTTATGTGACCAAAGCCGACTATATCCTTGAAATGGTAAGCGTCACAGCAAGTTTCCGAACTTTTCTATATGAGAACGGTCCGAGAAATGGCCCGATGGGTAAAGGGAAAGGGAGGTGTTTGGAGACGGGTGTTGTTTGCTGACTTAGTGGATGCGTGGAGTAGAGTCTCGATCGGCCCGCTCTTGGCCCGGCTGTGGGAAGACTTGGGGATCTTACAAACAGTCAAAAGCCGCTAAGTGGTGGAAATGTCTTTGCCGCACCAAGCGCTCGGGGTTTTGCGACCTTCGTCTGATGATCAATAAGAGTGAACGGAGCAATTACCGGAAGCTAGACACGGCTCTAAGATTGCTCGGAGGGCGACAAGAATGTAACTACACGAGCACAACTTGAGGTAGACAGAGATGTGAGCACCAGCACAGTCTAGTCGTACGCTTCTCTTGGATGCCTAAGCTGGTCGTATCGTTGATAATAAGGAGCTGAAAGAGGCAGTGCCCAGCAGTCAAGGCTTCCTCTCCCGGCTGAAAGCTGAGCTCCTCACCATGCCCAAGATTTTGGAAACCCTTGAATCATCCATTGGTATCAAGGGACAGCTCGAAGTACAGTGATCCTCGCGAAACGGACTGTTGATATCCGCTTGTACCCATTGAGTGCCCGGGGACTGTCATTTCCCCCGACCATTCGTCCCCAGACTGAACCTGAAACGGGGTCAGATGCGCAGATCTCTGTGGGGTACATACCACCCTGTCATTTGGAACCTCCGGGGTTCGCATTTCATCACTGCAAAGGCTTCAACGAAGACTCCGCGTCGTTTGCTATAAAGATGTGCTTCCCGGAGTAGCAAAACACCAAGGGAGTCCTTGGCCCAAAGACAGAACACCCAGCCATTTGAACCAATCTAGATTCGATGCAACTATGACTCTCCTGAACAAGATCCCGTTCGTCCTTGTGGCGTTTTCTTCTCTCACAACCGCTGGGACCCTATTCTCTGCCGACTTCTCAAGCGGTCTCGAGCCCTTCAAGGCGTGCAATGTGAAAGCGCCATCAACAGTCAAAGTTGTTGACGGCACCCTCGAGTTCTTCTTTGATGAGACTGGCTTTGATGGCACTCGCAATGATAAAGGTGTTGAGATTTGTGTCTTTCAAGAGGGAACTACAACCAACGTCCAGCAAATGAAGAAGGAAGGATGGCAGGGCTTCAAAATCTTCGTCCCGTCTGGTAAGTTCCCGGCGGACAAGCAAACCATCTTCTCTCAGCAGTTCTGCCCTGGCGGCTGCTCGTCTTGGTGTGGGACTCTTGAGATCTCGGGCAATTCTGTCATCGCAGCTCACAGGACCGGATGCGTTGACCCTACAACCGCTACAATTGTAAAGGATATCAAGAGGGACACTTGGCATGACGTTGTAGTCCGTATGAAGGTGTCGCGAGAAGGTCGCGGGGCGTATGAAGTCTGGTGGGATGGCGCCAACGTATACAGCAAGAAGGATATTAACGTTGGGTTTGGCACATGGGATGGGGACACTTTGGGTGGCTGGTACTTCAAGAATGGCCAATATGCCTACGGTACGTAACTCCCAACGCTCCTATGAGCACACATGAACCCTGCTCACACACTCGGCTATGTAGACAGCGAAAACTACAGTGATGCACAGAGAACGCTGTATTTAGATGACGTCAAGTGGTATGAGACCGATTCGGGAGAGACTGACGGATATAACAAGGTTGCCCCGTGAAAGCACGCGGCTACTCTGGCTAAGATTTTGCGTTTTGGATATCATATTGCACATTTGATAGGATGTCTAGGTTTTTTTACGGCCAATACTCAACCAAGAAGCTGGCGTTCACCCAAACGATGATGCAAGCTTGGAGTTCGTAAGTGTGCACCATTAGCTTGCAGACGAGCAAATGTAGATGTGCGAGAGTAAAAGAGAAAAGGTGTACTGTATTTCTAGTCTTGATCTCCAGCTTGGCATTTCTCATATTCGAGTACATTTTCGTAGTACCCTTAGCAGCACTTGTTCATTAAGGATAACTAGGTAAAATTAGGCTACACATCTCTATCTTGTGGGAAGCTTCGCCGTTCTTGATCTTATAAAGTCCAAAGGCACCTCGCGACATGAGATTGCTTTCTCAACGCGACCTAACCACCACTTGCGATCCTACAAAGCGTATTTGACGCAAAAGGAGCGTCGAAATTCGACACCGGTACCGGGCCGTGACTTGCCCCGGAGCAGGGATGTCACTCCGGCCGGAATGCTGATCAGTGGAGGGACCCTAAGCTGAGTCCACTTCCACTGCATTGGCACAGGACCTCGAAACGCGGCATGTAGGTCACCGGCTTCCTTTCCGCCGCTCACTTCCACTTCTAAGAAGGTTAGTTTTCGCCATGTTGTTTATAAGTTCAGTGGACAAAGCAAGCAGGATACTCGTGCCGGAAGGCCAGGAGCGCAGTTGGACGACAGGGAATTGCCAAAAGCGTCGTTTAGCGCATTGCTAAATGTAAGGTCACTGTCCAGGTTAGTCTTGGAACTGTTTCTGCATCTTCATTCTCTGAATACAAAGCCATTCATGGACTTGACATGATGAAGGTAAGAGCTGGTCCCTAAAGTATCCGTGAAACGTGGACACTGGTTCTAGCTGTTGATCGCCCCCTTAACGTTCAAGAAACAGACAATTTCGTTACTTTATTCCATTGCGGCCGCCTGGCTGGTTCCTGTGTATACCCAGGTGGGCCCCTTCTTCCCCGTTCACCACAGCGGCGCATACGACGTCAAATTCACCAAGACCTTCAACTATGAATTCAAGCACCCAGGTATCGACTTCACCCACGACGACCTGGAAAGAGTTCGTGAGGGAGCCATGCAGCAGCAGGAGCCCTGGAAATCGGCATGGGAACGCTTTATCGCTCTACCGGGCGCCAGCTCAAACTACACCATGTCCGAAGTGATGGAGGAGATTAGTCGAGGCGTTGTTACCACAAACCGTGGCTTCGAGAGAGATGGCTGGGCTGCACTGTACAACACAATTGCTTGGTACATAACTCGAGATCAAGCCCATTTTGACAAGGCATCATCCATCATCAATGCTTGGGGGACAACTCTAAAGCGCTTCACCGGCCTCGACAAGTCCTTGGGAATTCACGGGGGCTTGGCTTTTGTTAATGCCGCGGAGATTCTCAGAAGTGAAGGGGGCTGGATTGAGGAAGGAGAGTCATACAGAGGTAGCACCGGCTTCTCGGGCATGCTCTACCGGGTGATGGCTCCGGCCGTCGTGTCTATCGGCCAGTCTAATTACGGGATCGCCATGGTACAATCATTAATGGCAATCTCAATCTACCTTGAAGACGTTGTTATGTGGAATTACGCAATGAATGAGTACCAGAATAACGTCTGTGGAGGTATCAAGGGACTCATACATCCCCAGACTGGGCAGTCCTCCGAGTCTGGTCGCGACCAAGGTGAGCATCTGCCCATTACACTTTCGCCCGTTCGACATTGCTGCTACATGCTGACTGCTGCCCTTAGGTCATGTCCAATTTGGTCTTAGTATTGGTCTTCATGCCTCCCTGATCGTGTGGAATCAGGGTCATGACCTGTTCCATTTCGAGAATAGTACTTTGCGCCGAGGACTCGAATACTCGGCCAAGTACAATGCAAATGAGACTGTGCCATACGGCCCAAGATATGCACGGTGCAACTCTCGGTTGGTTGCTGGGCCCTGGCCCAAAATTTCCGAGGTTGGCCGCAGCGAGTTGTCTACCTGGTGGCTTGCGGCGAGGGAATTCTATACCAAGGTGCTTAGGGAGCACGTGCCTTCGGTGGAAAGGCTTACGAACTTGGAGAACTACAGCCCGGATCCGTTCTACGAGCTCATGTACTCACGTTGAGCGATTGCAACATTGGGTAGCGATGTGGCGGCAGACTACGTTCGATATTATTGAGAAATGGAGTGGAATCGCATAGCATTTAAACTCTATCATCCGGGAAGAAGCGTAATCCTCAGAGGATACTTAAGCATTCTCCGAGTACCAGCGCTTCTAGCATAAGTAATTGAAGGCAGCCGAGTTTCATTTTGCAACGACAAATCTTCAATTAGCCTTTACCGGGTAAATGTGTTAGGGTATTGCCATCGGACCGTGATATATGAATATACATAGAGGCCTTCCCCTTTGGAATCTACGTGTTCCCCCACATTCAGATATCAAGCATTAGTTCGTTGAATGGACCGGAGCAACTGCCGGTTGGCAGCCCGGTATTGGATAACTATGACAGTTATTTATGAACAAATCCAAGGCATCAATGTGCGTCTACCAAAATTATTTTACTAGGGCGCTTGTGTCATAATTCGTCATGAGATCACGTAGTATTTGGACATCTCTGTTGTCCGTCATGCTGCTCCCCAGCGCGAGCATATCGACTCTAGCGGAGGCCCATGACAATGGTCAGTCTGTGATCTCTTACACGTTTACACAAAACGAGTTCTTAGCCAGGAAGCGTTTCTAGATCTCGTGCCTTTCAAATTTGACAACCTCCCACTTGGAGCTGTGAAGCCCATGGGATGGTTCCGTGATCAAATGACGCTGTCCGCGGAAGGACTTGGTGGCCATCTGTTCGACTTCTATCGCTATGTCCACCGGTCAACATGGCTTGGCGGTGAATACGAGTACAGTGAGCTCAACGAAGCGGCACCCTACTGGTTCAACTACATAGTCCCGCTAGCTTGGACCCTCGATGATCAGCGTCTGAAAGACCAGGCAAAAGCATTCCTCGACTATACCCTCGACACGCAGGCAGAGGACGGCTGGCTAGGTCCAGAGACCACGCGGCAGACAAGAGGCATCTGGACACGATCACTATTAGCGTTTGGCCTAACTGTAAGACCGTTATCTACAGCCCATCATACTTATAATTTTGTGCCATCTTAACTAATTCGTTTCTCTATAGCAATAAGCAGAATCTGACCCGGCCGAAACTGACAGGATTGTGACTGCTCTGCACAAATTCGTCGACCTTGCTCATAGCATGCTAAAGAACAACTTTACCGGCCTGATTCAAGATCATTCACAAGGTGACAATTTCGATCCCTGGGGCTTTGGGGTGTCGCGGACTCATGAGCTGCCAATTTCACTGATGTGGCTTTACGAGAAGCACCCACGCCAAAATAATGAAGTCATACTAGAAACCATTGACCTTATGGTTGAAGGTGGGAGGTTAGGAAATTGTGACTGGACCACGTTCTTTGTAGATGGCACGTTTCCCAAAGACACAAACTTCAAATCGAGTGGCTTTACCCACGGCGTCAACCTAGCACAGGGTGAGACACCCAGTCAACAAAACGGATCATCGCGATGACTAAATTTGCCAATGTAGGACTCCATTATCCAAGTGTTCTTGTTCGCTGTACCAAGAATGAGAGCCTCGTTCAACAAACACATGATGCGGTGGACATGACTCTGCAATATCACACCTCCCTATCTGGTACTATCATTGGAGACGAGCACTTTGACGCTCAGAGTCCTCAGAGAAGGTAACTACACAACATTTTCCCCAGGGCATTTGTCTCAATTGGCACGATTTTGACATCTCTGACTAATTCTGAACTTTGCATGGCCGTGGAATCCATGTTCTCATATACCTACCTATACCGGTACCACGGTACGAATCTAATCGCAGACCGTGCGGAGTTGGCTGCGTTCAATGCGCTCCCTGCTGCCATGAGCCCTGACTGTGAATTGTGTGAATATGAACCAGCAGCAAGATTGCCAACGTGTTAAAATCAATCTTCCATTCATAGGGTGGTCTCATCAGTACGTGACGCAAACCAATCAGCCGTGGTCTCGGAATCTGACGGAGGACCCGTACTTCAACGTTGCCACGTACTCAAACACGTTCGGACTCGAGCCCAACTTTGTCAGTGAATTTCCAGATCCCCCATTATCGAAAGGACCTCCTTCGTGCTATACTAACGTAGTCGCAGCCATGCTATACCGTTAATCACCCTCAGGCCTACCCCAAGTACGTCTCGTCAGCTTTCGTAAGAAAAGGCGACAAGGGGCTAGTTCATATGCTCCTTGGCCCCATGTCTGTCGAAACATCGGTCAATGGAAGATCAGTGAAAGGTATGACCCGACAACTTCTCTGCTGCCAATGGTTCTGCGCACACCACACAAGTAATATGAAGACATGTATTGAGGGTTGCATACAGTCGAAGTCACTACCAACTACCCGCTCTCCGGTACTCTCTACTACAAAATCGATGTAAATACGGAATATGATTTCTTCATCAGAATTCCTGGGTGAACTGTCGGCGAGGACGCCTTTGTCATAATCAACCACGGACGCAAGGAAGGTCTGCACCCGAACAACGAAGGTTTGCATCGCTTGGGTGTCAAAAAAAGCACCACCGAGGTTACGGCCCGCCTCCCGATGGAAATCGCCACAGTTTCGCGGAACGAGACCATTGGCGTGTATCGTGGCCCGATCTTATATTCAGCCGACATTGAGTATACAGAGACAAGCCACCAACCTCTCAACTGGACAGACTTACAGCCTCTCGACGACACAGAGGTTGATCCACGCGCCAAAGATCATATCTTGGAGCCGACTTCTGCCTGGAAGTATGCGCTGGACCCTGAGACACTTAGGGTGGGTGACTTGGCAGCAGACCGTGACGACTTCCCTAACCCAATCTTCTCGCGGGAGAACGCACCGGTCAGCCTCCAAGTTGATGCTTACCCCATCGACTGGCCAATCGTACTGGACACCGCAGCACTTCCCCCAATCGCACCAGGGGTGGACAGGTCAGAGAAGGTGAACCTGAGGTTGATTCCTTTCGCAGCTGCCAAGTTGCATATTGCGCAGTTCGGAGGAGCTCGTTTCAATTAGACTTGGATAAAACCTTGCATGATTGCGCAACTGGCAATGCATCTTATCGAACTCTTCAGGGCCTATGGGGGCTTTCTTACAACATAGCAAGTTTGTGTGCCATTCGTCAATGCGAACCGCAATACCCCCTTTTCACCTGGTCAAGCCACAACGCCGTCTCTGGCATTTCAAACTTCGTCATATAAAATCAAAATCGGGCAGATTTGTGCGCATAGATGCCGATAACCCTTCTCCGGGTACAACATGGAGGCTATTTCGCAATTCTTGGTGTGGGATATCATTTGTGACTGAGATCAATGGCGGCGAAGCCAACATAGGAATGTGCTGCTAGATTGAAACAAGTATATACTGCTAGCACCGGTCACGATTGGTATTACGCGTTGGTCATTTTATTGCTTTATCAAAGCTCGAATGCAATGGCCCTGGAGGTCTGGGGTCTCACAAGAGTATAGTCAGTCTATCCATAGCTAACTCAAATCTTCGCTATGGATCAACATGTGGATACATGATTGAGTTGGAAGAGAACATAGTTGCATCGAAAGATGCTTGTCTATGTTTTCAAGGCCTCCCAAATAGTACCCCAAAAGCTCAATTGGCTCACCCGCCAGTCATCTCTCTCAACATAGCTTCCCCTCGCTCTGAAGACAAAGTTGTGTCCTCCGAGGGAATAGTCTGGCCACAATGGGATCTGCATGCCGCCGATGGCCTGCTGGTGATTTGGGTTCAGCCCGTGCACAAAAGAGACCCAGGATCCCGACATCAAGTCGGCAAGTTCATGATAATCTGGATATGGCCCGATCCAGTTGGTGTCATTCTGACTGACAGCAGGGTCAATGTTGAAGAAGAAGCAGACATCTGCGTAATGGGTTGAGAAGACGGGCGTCTCAGTCGCAATGAGCTCCAAGACACCATTCCATGGCCGTTCATCGAACCGATATGAGAAGACCGGCTTCCTCTGGCGATCCGGGCGCGATGCGAAGTACTCCGTCGTAGCCCGACGGCCGGCATGAATGACGCTGTCTCCTACGATGGCGGCACCACGCTTGTATTGGAGGCCGTGCTGCTCGAAGCGCATTTCCCCCGTGCCAAAGGGACAGCCTTGGCTAGGGTCATCTGGATAGAGTTCTAAAAGCTTGTCGACTGTCCCACGGTCGAGCCCATTGCCCATAGACCCGACAAACGCCCTCGTGTCTGAGTTATTGTGCAGCGTATCTCGCGGACCGAAGAAGGTGGCTGTGCCTTCATCAGTGGTAGAACCAGCTAGGACAGCTACGTCGGCCACGAGACCTTGAGCGAATGACATGGAGGGAAGGCGGGAGAGGAACTTGCCATCCAAAATAGGAGTGACAACAAAGGATGCAAAGGCGTCATTAAGAGCCTCGAACGGCACCTGTCGAAGACATGCCAGAGTGTCGGCGGCTGTAGAACAGCCCACCGTCTCTGTCACGTTATCGTAGATGGGCTGGAAGCTTGTCGGGAGTTGCTCAACTGAATTGACTAGTAATTACATGGTCAGCTACTTCAAGCAAGGGCTGGCGAGATATCATGTCAAACTCACCACTTGGACCGAGCGCAGTGCCACTCTGTAAGATGGCAGCCCTGAACAGATTCTCGTTGTTGCCATCGAATGCGACGAGGTGGTAGCCAACACTGAATGCGCCAGCTGATTCACCGGCAATGGTAATTTTGTCGGGATCACCACCGAATGCTTTGATGTTCTCTTTGACCCATCGCAGGGCAAGTCGCTGGTCGAAGAGGCCAATGTTGGAAGCTCCATCCTCATGCATTTCCTTCGAAGCTAAGAAACCCCATCCACCAACGCGATAATTAATCGAAACTGTGAGAATGGGCTTCTTCATAGCGATGGAGGCTTTGACCAAATATGACGTGTTGTAGCGAGAGTCAGCGCTGCCACCGGCTGTAAATCCTCCCCCATAGATCCAGACCAGCACTGGCAGGTCGCCGCCTGGTCCGGCTTGGGCAGGTCGTGCAATATCCAAGGTCAGGCAGTCTATTCGAGGATCGATGAGAGTCAGAAGCATGCCATGTCGTATGATAATACGAAAGGGATTGAGTCAAGGCAAGCATACCTTCGCTCATGTTCAGGCCCTTGGCAAACCCTGCGTAGCCGACACAGCTGTCTCCCCTCCTGGTGGCATCCCGATCTCCCTCCCAAGAGTGGTTCAACGATTGCGGGTGCCGTAGTCGCAGGTCTCCAACTGGCGGCCGAGCAAAGGGCACGCCGAGAAACAAGTCCTGATTGAGTTGCGGGAGATGCAATCCCGTGAGAGTCCCATTCTGAACGGATGCAGTTGGTGGCCCCCGGGCTGACTCGACGGATTGCGGCAGAGCAGTCACAATCAATGCAAGAAGCCGAACGACCAATAGTAGTTTAGCCATTGTGGGATAACTAGTGCACTAAATGTGAATGCAACTCAAATATATGATTTCGGAACATTAGCCCTTGTCGGTACTTATTTACAAGCATTTGTGGTTCGATCGGGGTATGTACCGGGAACGGCTCCCGGACAAAGTCCCGGAGCAACAGAGAGACGAGCTCATAAACAAATGATGGTTGGAGAAGTGGCGGAGACACTCCGGTCCACTTCAAAACTCCAAATCTTAGCAGTCTAGATTTACGAAGAAGGATTACTACAAGTTGATAAGCCCTCATAGGACTGAAGGGGGATAGATCTGCTAATTAAAAACAATTGCTTCTGTATATTATATATCTACAGGTGTAAGTAGAGTATTATATATATACCAGTCTGTTCCCATTGCTGATATTTCTGACATCATACATCAACAGTGAGATGGTTCAATGGAAATACATCTTAGAGTTACTGGGAGAGTTCAGTCAACTTCTTCAAGACTAGCCCCTGAAGCGCCTTAATGCGCTCTTGCTGGTGAAATGCCAAGTTGAAAATAGTCGAGAACCCCAACTCGCCCGCAAAGGTCTGAATGAAGGTGCTGATGCCCGTTCCCAGTGTTTCGCCAGCGACCCAGGCGGCTGTCAGCGACAACGCGCCGTATTCATGTCTGACAATACTGGAAATGTTTCCAAGTGACGAAATGGCCACCGAGGCGACCTGCTGTTGGGGTGGAGGCTGTGTTGTCGGCTTTGGCGTGAACAACTCCCAGGTCATGGGAATGAATGGAAGAAGATCTTGGTCTATGGGCTTAGATACTGGACGAATGGCGGCGTAATAATCTCGAAATTGTTTTGCGACTGAAATTAATTCTTCTTCGCTTTCTTTGGTAGTGTGGTGGGATGAGGTAGGTGACAGATCAATCGCCATTGATTGGGCCGCAATCATATGGTAGTTTCCAATGGCTAATGGATCCTGAGATGGAAGACAGAAGCCGCGGAGATTTACAATGGACTGATTGCAGTACCTCACGCCCAAAGTTCCTGGCGAGAAAGACTGGAGATCCCGCAACGCCAAAGTAAGTGCAGCGCTGACGAGATGGGTTATTGTGATGCCATTAGTCTTGGACTTTGTGACCAGTTCGGCAGTCAAGCTCTTTGAGAGTGAGAAGAAGACGCGCTGGATGCTGTTTGGCCCTCCAGAATTATCGCTAAGCGTCAGGCCAAGCAACGGTTTTTCTGTCTGGAGTGTAGCATTTTTTGCCGTGAGATCATTGAAGGCTTGACGCTGCACATCAGTAGGTTGGCCTCGAATTCCGATCGCAGTGTTCAGAGGTGGCGAAAGATATGCAGCTTCATTCCCATCCCATCTCCTGTTCCGAGCTACTCCTTGGTAACTCTCGTTGGCCAATTCAAAGAAGCGGTGAACTAAATGAAGTATACCGATTCCATCAACCAGGTCATGGGGGCAACGCAAGTACACTTTTCTATGGACCAGGTCATCTTGGTCAGAAGGGGGGATACCACGAACAAGGTAGCAACCTTGAAGACCGGCGGGTTCAGGTTGAACCAATCGTCGTTTGTATCTGGACTGACTTGCTTGAAAGTCTGGCACAGCCAAGCGGACACAGTTGGGGAATCTTCGGAGCCATTCAAAGGCGCATACATCCTTTTCCAAGCACCTGCCGGTGGGTCATACTGGATCCATGAGGCGAGTGTTGGAGACTCGTGACAGAGCGCAAGCCAAGCAGTACGAAGCGCGTCCGTGATCTTCTCTGTTGTTGCTTCATATGATCTTCCGGCCTCAGAAACCGGGACAGAAAATGAAGCATGACAGGTGACAGGGAAAGACGCGGCATCTGGGTCATCCGGCTTCCTGCAAAAAGTTGCGTAGAAGCGTTCTGCCTCGTCGATGTCACGTTGCCAAGTGCCATCTGGAGCTTGACACCAGCGAAATTGATCGTTGTTTCCTGCTCTGTTTTGCAAATCCATTTTGGATCTGAGGATATCGAGAAGGTATATTACCAGGAAAGACATCCATCCTGAAGACGCGAAGGATGTTTATTTATTTGCTTCATTGAGCGTATTCCTCTTCAAAACAGTTCAGAAGGGTTACTACACTAACAATTGCCCTCGTAAAATAGCAGAGTCAGTCATAGTGTCTTAGCGCTGCGTCATGAAATGAGCTTGAGAGCTCTTGGCGACCAGGGGAGCTGGCTTGTCTACCCTATATTGATCAAATCTACATTGTTCAACGGGACAGAGAACATGGAAAAATGCCAAAAAGTATCTGGTTGAAAAAAGAATAACATAGAACGTGATCATTAGCCTTAATCTTAAACCGTTGTGGCCGGACTCATGAGTATGGTGACATATGGCTATGTAGTAAGGAACCTTTGATGCCGTTCTGCACATCCAGGCAGGATCTCCATTTTGGTAGACACTTAATTGTGCTGATTGTCAATCTCCAGGTTGCATTTTCAAACTCCAAACCCCATTTTTCGCAAGAACTCTATGGCCAGACAAATTTGACTTGCGACACTCAGACTTGGCGAGCTTAGAACCATTGAAATTGAGGTATTTCGATTGTCAGTTAATGTACTTCTTATAATGAGAATATCCTCGCCTTCAATTACAAGAGAAGTGAGGCTGTAATTGGTGGCGACGTTTCAGCCGCCAACTTCACAACTGGTAAGGCGGACCCGTTGACAGCGCCAAACAAACAAGCATAATCTACACAATACCGGGAGACCTTGCGCATGGCTCACATGTCTGGGCGTTTCTGTGGCCGAGGTAGATGATCTGGCGGCACTTTTGAAAGCGAAGGTTTGAGTTCACGTCCATCATTATTACTATTAGGCAGTTGAGGGATATACGCACGACCTGGTGAGCACTGTCATATTGAGGCAGCAGGCTGATAGCCGTGCGATCTGCTGAGCATTATCGTGTTTAGGCAGCTGGGCGATGCTCGTGCGAGGAGATAACTGATTTCGCATTCCGTGTGGTACGACGTGGAGAAGAGGCCTGACGTAATGAAGAAGTGATCAACAGGAGCAAGCTCTTAGCTTTATCCTCGCCCCTGTTTTCCAATGCTTTCCACCCGTGGGTTGGTCGGAGCTTTCTACGTTTAGATATCAAAAGTCCTTCCAGATCGGCATCCTTGGAGAATTCAAGGCAAAAAGACCCAGGTGTTCTTCCTCCCAATCAGAATCCCATCCAGACTGCCTCACCGAACCTGCGATGGTGGGTAAAATGAGTGTTAATTTGGGCACACGCTGCAAAGAGCCTATGAACACGCAGGAACGGGATCAGAAAAGGAGCCGTGGTGGGCGATCGTAGTCTAAATCTCCTTGGGCAGCGATTGACCAACGGCTTTCTTGACGCTATTGGGTGGAATATTCTGGGCCAGAATAAACGCGTTGCTTCGCTGCTGGCTGTCATTTGTGAAACGCTTCTGTGGGCATAGCCCCATCTACCCCTGTTACGCGCCCCCTTTACGTCTCAAGTTGATAGTTGGCGGGAGCACGGCAATGGCATTGCATAGACGCGTCTCATAAGGTTTCTCGCCTGACCCCTGGACACTGATCAGCGTTACGCCTGACACGGAAGTTCGAATTCAGCTGCCAATTGGGGCAGAAGAGAACCGATTGGGTATGAGTCCATCAATGCGATGCCCACTTGAGACCAACAACTGTAACAGCATGTGGGGGCTAATTCCCAGACCTGTTGCCTTTTGGAGGGCAATCGTAGCCTGTCGTAGCTTGTCGTCGTCGCTGGAGTTTGGCCCACGGTCGCACTCTGCTTCGATGTTCGCTCTGCACGGGCTGTGGAACTGAAGCCCGATACTTCAATAGGAATCTCAATCTTTGTCTCTGTGGGGATTCACGTATTGGAATCAACAGGGCTTCGCCAAACTGCTTCAATGAAACCCAGTTGTTGGTGATCTGTAACGGCTGCCCCGGCGGCTGTAGGGGTTGCATTGCGTCGACTTTGTCGCATAAATACGTCCCAGGTCCTACGTCTTGAAACCATTTGGTCGCTCTTCATCGGACATCCTCCTCTTCAATCATTCATTCAACCACACTCTTTCTTGAGACCAACTCTATACATCATGGCTCCTAAGCTTGCACTCGCCGCTGCTCTGGCTCTCCCCGCCCTCACCACAGCCCTTCCTACCACCCGTGATGGTGGCATGAGCGCATTCATTGTCGGTGGTGAGAAGGCCCAGGCCGGCGACTTTCCATTCATTGTCAGCTTGTCGCAGAGCGGCTCCCACTTCTGCGGAGGTGTCTTGCTCAACGCCAACACCGTGCTCACTGCTGCGCACTGCTCCGTGGACCAAGAGGCTTCCTCTGTCAAGGTCCGCGCTGGAAGTCTGGTAAGTTGCTCTCGAACCACTCTGGATCTATCGTTCTCTCGAGGGAAAATATCCGAGACTAACTGTGCAATAGACATGGGCTTCCGGTGGTACCCA
Organism: Clonostachys chloroleuca; assembly: GCA_037952775.1. Taxonomy (NCBI): domain Eukaryota; kingdom Fungi; phylum Ascomycota; class Sordariomycetes; order Hypocreales; family Bionectriaceae; genus Clonostachys; species Clonostachys chloroleuca. The sequence goes on from JBANAY010000003.1 coordinate 31,133,695, forward strand.
AGTCGGTGTTTCCTCCATCACTGTCAATCCCGCCTACGACGAAAGCACCATCAGCAACGATGTCGCTGTTTGGCAGCTGGCCCAGTCCATCGAGGAGGGCTCTGGCATTAGCTATGCCACTCTTCCCCAGGACGGCTCCGATCCCGCTGCCAACTCTACTGTCACAGTTGCAGGCTGGTAAGTACTCTTTACACATTGTCTCCTCTCTGCTGCCAATTGTATGCCCTTGAGCAAACGCTGATTCATTTAAACAGGGGTCTCCTGCAGGAGAACGGACAGGATCTACCAGCAGACCTGATGAAGGTCTCCGTCCCCGTCGTCTCCCGCCAAAAGTGTCGATCCCAGTACGGCCAGAACGCCATCACAGACACCATGTTCTGCGCCGGTCTTGAGGAGGGAGGCAAGGACTCCTGCTCCGGAGACAGCGGTGGCCCCATCATTGACGAGTCTGGCACCCTTGTCGGCCTCGTTTCATGGGGTCAGGGATGTGCACAGGCTGGTTTCTCCGGCGTCTACGCCAGGCTGGGCGCCCTGCTGGATTTCATTAACGAGAACGTCAACGGCGACGGCACGACTCCCAGCACCCCCGTGAAGCCTCCCAGGCCCAGCAGACCTGGCAAGTTCCAGTACTTCTAAATGGAGGGTTTGGTAGAGTCATGAATCATTTTTTCCTAGTATGAGCAAGGGCAAAAGGGGATTTTACGTATATGATGAGGACATCGTATACTGGATAAGGGTTAAACCCAGCAGGAAGATGCATAAAGTGTATATAACGGCACGGATACACAGGATAATTGTATCAATACATTGTGGGCTTTTATTTCTCAATCACTACATTGCTCTTAGCATCTTGAAATGTGATAACACTCGTATGTATTGGCCAAATGGCCGTTGCAGAGAGGAGCTCAGCAGCATCACATTTTTGCAGTTCGAGGATGCAAGAAAGGATCGAACCTTTGATATTTGAGAAGCCCCGGACTGCTATAATCTCCAGCTTTGAAAGTCAAAGAGCGCAAGATAACTCTATATGTCAATGTCTTCTATGTAGGTCTTTATATACTGACACATTCCACCCACACATGTCTTAAATGTCATCCGAGATAGGATCAAGACCGACGGCAGTACCAAGCTTAGCCTCGAAGAAGAACCTCAGTCTCTCAACAAGAGGACGATCAGCCATGAACCGAGCGAACTCAGCCGGGTTCGTGGCATTTGCGGTCCAGAGATCAGGGAACCCAGCAGGAGGGGCGGCGTCCCGACGAACAGGCCATAGACCGGTTGCCTGCTGGTACTCGGGCGTGAGGATGAAGTTGTGGAGGAGCTTGGCTCCCTCCGGATGAGGGGCATCCTTGAGGATGGCGCCGGTCTGCGGCCAGGAGACGTACTTGCCCTCCTTGGGGACTGTGAAGTTGAGGTTGCCCCTGGAGCCGAAGCCCCCGAAACCTGCGAAGAAAGCGGCAGAGGTGGTGTTGGCGGCGCTGGCCAGAGTGCTGGGAGTCTGGGTTCCCCTGACCCAGCGAGGGTTCTGAGCGATGACCTTGTCGAACCATTCAGTGCCATATTGACGCATCCTGGAAGGGGAAATGGGACGGTTAGTCAACATTCCAAAGACGCCACTGTGAGGTGAGAAGATTGGAAGGCCGAGGGTATACTTACACAAGATAGAATGCCCATGTCACGGCATCGTCATCGTTCGGGTAGGTAATGACGAGTTTGTCCTTGAACTCAGGGCGCAACCAGTCATTCCACTCAACAGGAGGTTCGATCCCAGGTAGCTTCTCGGTATTAAAAGCGCCAGACCAAAAGAAGACATACAAGCCATACCAGGCCGCAGTGTCATCCTTGAAAGAGTGCTCAATCTGATCGAAGCCGACGGGAGCGTAGCTCAATAGGGCGCCTTCCTGAGCCCAACGGGGGTAGTCATGGAGCGTTTGGAGGATAATACTGTCAACGTAGACATTGCCATCTCCAAGCTGCTGATCGATACGACCATCATGGTATTTAGAGAGATCGACAGTAATGTTCAGGGTCATCCCTGGGAACCGGGTCTCGAACGCCTGCTTTAGCGCGTCCTGCTGATTGGCCTCATCACCACCGTGCCAGACTGTGACAACTCCGCCTTCCTTTAGGGCAGCTTGGTGAATTTCATCTAGAGAGCGGTTTTCATAGATAGGCGCAGCTTTGAAGTTGAGGAGTTGATCATATGCGAATGTTTGCCCAATAAAAAGGGCTGCTCTCGCGACAGTTCGCATCATTGTCTTTGATGTTAGGGGTTAAGAATCTTGAGAAGGATATTCAGATAAAGCCAAAGAAGAAATATTCGAGATGAGGCTCTCAAGGCTTTATTGTCTATGAGACTGAAAAACATCCTCGTATTGGGAATGGGAGTACCGTCCATTTTTATTTATCCCATTGTGTTGTTTTGTTGATTGCTTCGGCGTTGAGATATGACATACAATTTGGATGAACCGTGCTGAGAATCTGCCGTGTGGCATATCCCACACGGCCTTATCAATCTCCCACAGAGATGAAGCCACAGCCTTCACGCAGCCTCCTGCTCTGACGGGCTTAGAGCCTAGGATTGAGACATGTAAAGGATGAGAGCGGGATAACGCTGATGGAGTCTCAACCGTATATCCGGGTGGGATCCTTGATCCGTCTCGGGGTGATTGGACAGTCTAGTATTAGCGGATCTGTTCCTTTGTCATTGCCGCGCGCGAAGAAAATCCCCAGTAATCATTCCACGATGATGATGGCTGACCAAACCTCGGATAAGCGGGCGAGATGTCAGTGCGTGCTGGTGAGTTAAGGCTGCTGGCACCTGGCACACTTCTTTCCAGGAATTTCATTGCAGGGAGTATTCGACACTTTGCACTAATGAGACCATCGCATCAGCTTCACTTCTGCGCGGTTCCTCTCCTTCAGGGTCACCTACTTTCAGCTTCTCCTCAGGGCAGCAGTCGAGGAATTGGCGTTTGCCGTTTACGGTGAATGAACAGTGTCCAGGGCCATCCCCAGGCGGTTTCCCGCATTTCTAGCACGGAACTGTCAGCAGTTGTCTAGTATCGCGACTGGATAGGCTGGAATAGACTCACCCCGCCGCGTAGGAGATCTTGGCTCGGAGGCCCTGGAGCTGGGGCGGGTTTCTTCGGGGGCTTTTGTTTCTTGTCGCGTTTTCCAGACCACCCTTTTGTTCGTTTCGGCCTCGTGCGCACACGGCTCTTTGCAACACGAACAGGAGGAGCCCTCTGACCCAGCTTTGTGGGTGGATGATTCAAATCTCTAGCATCGGTGGTCGTGATGCCGGCGGCGTGACCTGTTCTTGCTCGAAGGGCAAAAGCGCTTCCGACAAACAGGAGATAAATAGCGACGAGAAATCTAGTTGGAAGCATTTTGGATAACCAAAAAAAAAAAAAGATATTTCACGACGAAGCGCGACTGATGGTGAGCAACTAGATTCGTCGCGAGAGGTGTTAACAAAGTAGATGAGACTCGAGAGGGGGCAGCAAAGGACACTGGTATTTAGTTCACCGAAGTCGCTATAAAAATAGACCAATGCCTCATCCAAGGATCACAAGGGGAGCCATTCTGTATCGTTCCATCAATTGGCTGAGTGTGGCGTGACATAAGACAAGCGTTGTTGGTAAGACGAATATGCAACAGAATGGGTAAATTTAGCACGAGGGAGCCTGCAAAAGGAAGAGACAATGACTGCTACGCTACACCGCATATGTCCATAAGTAGACTGACAGAATCAGTACTACCAACCGACCAACAGGTTGCTATATAAAGCCCAAATAATGGGTCCAGCTGCATGCGAAATGTCATTGATTTCTTATGAGAAAACGGGGGGAGGATTGAGAGAAAACAAGCCAATTTTGCGATTGGGCGTCCAAGGGGAGTCTTGATTGAAGCATCTCCGAAGGTTGTCGTAGGCTTATAATTGAATGTGTCCACGTCAACCCTTCACAGCATTATTGACAACTTTGTCTCTGCAATGAGACGACAAGCCGCTTAATAATTATATAGTTTTGTTATAAATAAATTGAAAACAGACACTCCATTTTGTCATGGCCAACAACGATGGCCTTGTTTATCAAAGATTTAATAGTTGCCACAAGAAGTGTTAGCCGTTCAGACATGATGAAACCCGAGAACCATATCATAAAGGCAGAAAGGGACCTGGCCGAAATATGCATTCCGCTTAACCTCCATCAACACGAATGCTCGCCATGCTGACAGTCTCGCTGACCAATTAAACTCGCTCCTCGTGTGCTGCTCCCGAGCTCTTATGAAGCTCACCGGTCTCTTTGACGTCCGAGATGGCGGCGATACGAGCCGATTCCGCATCGATGAAAGCCTGGGGCCGCTCACGCTGAGTCAAGGTAGATTTGCCGAAGACCAACAAGCCGGGATGGCTGATGAAAATTTCGTCCATGTCTTCGAGGGTACGGCGTGACGTCTCAGGGTACAGGCAGAACACCACAGGGAAGTAAGACCAGCAAAGAATGACGTAGACTATGAGCTTGTTAGTAACATTTACCGAGTCCGAAGGGCATGGGGGCTGGGTGAGACCTACTCAGGTAAAACTTCCACTTGAGGTTATCAACGCCAACTTTGGTGAACTGCGTCACGATGAAGCCGCCCATCCAATTGGTCGCTGTGGCAGCTGCTGCTCCGCGAGTTCTCCAGCCGAGAGAGTTGATCTCGGAATTGTACACCCAGGGAACCTTGGCGAAACTGGTGCCATAGAAGAAGTAGTAGAGGAAGAACATGGCTGTGGTGACTCTCCCGAGCTAAGTTTGTCTGTCAGTCTGATTCCTGTTGTGATCCCCTGTTGTAGCACTCACAAGTTGCTCTCGGTCATCATCTGCGCCTGCAGCATTTTTAAGGCACATTGAGGCAACGAGGTAGCAAGAGCCCATAGTCAACGATCCGTATAACATCATCCTTGTAATCATTAGCCATGTTCCGTTAAGAGATCTAAGGAAAAATCATACTTCCTGCGGCCAAATCGGTCGATGATGAGCAAGCAGCACATGGCGGAGAAAAGGTAAATAGTGCCGTTTATGCCTGTCATCAAGCGGGATTGTTGTTCACTAAGGCCGACGCTCTGTTGCAGCAGCGTGGGCAGGTAGTATCCCAGAGCATTAACACCACTGAACTGTTGCATGAATTGTGTGCCACAGGACAGCAAGATTCTTCGGAGGTTCTGCGTCTTGTCGCGGCAGCGAAGAACATCTATGACAGGGACGACATTGTCCCGCTCCTGCTCCAGAGCTCCGCGGATAGACAAATATTGTGCTTGTACGTCCTCATCATCGACGCTCTTGTTGGAACCCTCCAGTCGAGCAATAACGTTTAAGGCTTCATCGTGTCGATCCTTGAGAAGAAGCCATCTTGGGGACTCGGGCGAGAAAAGAAGAGCCGTGGCGACAATTATGGGGAAGATCAACTGAAATCCGAGAGGAAATCTCCACTGCAGAGCGTTTCCCTGGAAGAAGAGACCGTAGTTCATCCAGTTTGCCAGGCAGAATGCTGCCGTGTTCATGAGCGAGCCAACAACGACCAGTTTTCCTCGAACGCGAGGCTTAGAGCACTCGGCCTGATAGACGGGACAGGTGGCAGACGACAATCCCATTCCGAAGCCATTTATGACTCGCCCGATTATCATCTGGGGTAGATGCCAAGCGACTATTTGAAGAACCGCACCGACGAAGTTGCAGATGAGAGCCAGGGCAACGGCCTTTCGGCGCCCAAGTTTGTCACCGGCAGTGAAAGCAAAGATGGCACCAAAGAAAGCCCCAAGCTATATTTTATATTAGATTTCGGTCGTAAATAGGATAATGCGTGGACGTACGGAGAAGCAACTAGAGGTGATGCCGGAAATGTTTGCCTGTCGAGTCTCGGGGAAGTGAACCTTGAAGTCGGCTGAGATGAGAACACCGGAGAAGACACCTTGGTCGTAACCGAACCATGCCATGGAACTGGGAGAACGAATTAGCTGCAGAGCTCGCGGATGCCTTGGGACTAGGAGGTGCTGTACCAGGCATTGGCAATGGTAATGGCCACGATAAGAGGCGTGCCGCTCAGACGCTCTGAGAGGTTTGATAAACCCATGATGGCTCAGATAGTAGAGAGCGCCACAACCAGAAGAGATTTTTTTTTGACGACGAAGCCTTTCGTAAGGATAGAAATAACCGCGCGGGTGGTTTATGTTCTTGTTCGGCCTATGTCTGGCCAGGAAACAGAGACTGGCGACTGAAGTGACTGAAGAGAAGATTCAAGGGAATCCAAAGCCAGAGGGATCTGCACGGCTAAATATCTGCGCCCTGCAGGTGAGCTCGATGTCAAACCAGGATACGCAACCCAGGGGTGGTGACCAAGACCGCAACCAAGGACTCAATGGAGACGCCACATGGCATTCGCCTTCGGCCGATAGTGTAACTTTGCTGCTGCGGATGATCGGAATCAATACACCACCACACCGGTTTGGAGAAGGTTAGATCATGAGATGCAACAACACTAGAGGGGTTCGGTTGCTGTCTGCACCTCGCGCTTCCCTGCCTCCCCCATGGGGTAGAAACATTTGATTATTGCGGGGCGAAGAGATGAACCCACTGGCCTGACTCGAGGTCTTGCCCTGTCATGGCGGGTGTAGGCGGCAGACCCATTGTCTCTGTACTTGTGACTGGCAAAAAACACTTTCTTGGGCGGGGATAAGCGGCAACAAGGGCAGAGAGGAGTCATGGACTAGCCACTGAAAGGCAAATTCCGCTCGGGTAGTATACGAGCATGCTTGAAATGGCCGTTGTAGTGGAGTAATAATGCGGGTGTTCCAGTTCAACTGATGTGCTAACGGAACCATTGCCTCGGGCTGCAAGAGGTGAGGGTATTTCTCTCCACTCCAGGCTGTATTACACGTAGCTCCCATGCAGATGATTCATGCAAGATAGTAGTATCGTCTCCACAGTCACTTGAGAAAATGTGACGATGATGTGAGGGAGGGATTTGAACCATATTTCTCTTCTGTACGTTCAAATCGCCATCTGCCGATGTCCAGCGAGCATCGTGAATTGTGAAGCTTGCCATCTTGTGGTCGCCAAACATCAACATGGCTGGAGCGAACCAACTCGAATTTGTCCTCGTCACTGGAGCGACGGGGTTCATCGGCGCACACGTTGTGGACACTCTTCTTGCACGAGGCCTCAAAGTCCGTGGTACCACTCGGACGCTTGCGAAAGGAGATGAAATGATCAAAGCCCGACCACAATATGCCGGCAAGCTCGACTTTGTCCAGATCGATGATTTCGAAAACCCTGGAGGCTTAGTGGAGGCCGTTGAAGGGGTCGATGGCATCATTCACACAGCAAGTGTAAGTGTGCCATTGTATTAATAATCTTGCCAGAAGACTGACTATGTTATTGCAGCCATTCACCTACGATACCACCAATAATGAGAAAGAGCTCATTATACCTGCCATAAATGGAGTTCGAGCGATACTGGAAGCCGCATCCGCAAGCACGAGCGTCAAGCGCGTCGTCATAACATCATCCTTTGCCTCTGTTCTCGACGCAAATCGCAAAGCACCGCCGTATTTCACATACACGGGAGCGGACTGGAACCCTCTTTCTTACGAGGAGGCGGCAGACCCTGCCACAAGCGCCGTTATAGCATACCGCGGCTCCAAGAAATTTGCTGAGCTGGAGGCTTGGAAGTTTGTTGAGCAGAAGAAGCCGGCGTTTAGCATAGTGACCCTTTGTCCGCCGATGACTTTTGGACCTGTGGTGCACCCTGTTCCTAGCGTGGACAAGCTCAACGAGTCGAATGCTATGCTATGGAAGGTTGCAAAAGGAGAGAATCCTCTCCCCGTGGCCAGAGTTCCCTTTTGGATTGATGTCAGAGATCTGGCGGTTGCGCATGTTGAATCACTGCTGAAGGCCGAGGTTGGAGGGAAGAGATACACCCCGGCGTCCCCAGAGCGGTTTTCTTACGCAATGGCAGCAGAGATCATTAGTGAAGGTTTTCCTGAGTTAAAGGACGGCACAAGGTTGGAAAACCAAATCATTGACGAGTCTCATGGACTTGATGGAGAGACCGCGGCAAAGGAACTAGGATACGAGTATCACTCCTTCAAAGACACAGTTAGAGACCTCATAAGTCAGGCACTTGCTCTGAGTAAACAGTCATAGATAGAAGGACAACGAGAAGTATTCTGTACCCCTCAACCGAATGATCAAATTGACACTAAAATCCCAACTTCTTGATGGCCCGTATACCTTGGAGTAGCTTGACCTGCCAGTTCCATGAGCCCGGCTCTCCACATGCCTGTTCGAGGCTTCCCACTGGGTTTCCCCGTTTCCCCGACTGTTCGGACAACTTGCATGAATTTCTCCAAAATTCTTATGCATACCACATTGAGCCAAGGCCCGCTTGCACTGACGGTTAGCGGCATGTTGTCAAAAGAAACCGGGGTAGCTTGGGGTAGGCGGGTGTAAGCGGCAGAGCACAACAGCAAAGAACTAGACGGGGGTAGGCGGCAGGTTAAAGAAGCCCCATTCGGAGCTTGGAATCCGTTCGGCAACCTTAGTGAGGAGAATTGGAGTAGCTCTTCTAATTTTGCACTTCCCTAGTGTAAAATAATATCGGGTTCTGGATTCCGAGTAAACTGAAGCGTATATCACCGCCCAAGCTCGCACGCTGCACTCTCATTGAAGCTACTTGACAACTTCTAATCACCAAATGTTCAATATTATCAGGATCTCTTGTAAATAATATCCCCTGAACATGTACCCAGAGACATTTGAGGGCTTCGCCATCTCTTCGGCGGATCAATGGCAGAGTCCCAAGAGATTCGAGGTACGTCTTTCCTAAACATATTTTCCTGAACACCCAAGGCTTACTAACCCATCCGCATACAGTTCAAGCCAAAGCCATTTGGTGACTATGACATTGATGTCAAGATCATTGCATGTGGTGTTTGTGGTTCTGACGTCCACACGGCTACCGGTGGCTGGGGCAACAAAATCTGGCCAGTTGTTCCTGGGCATGGTGAGTTACCTTGACCTTGAAGCTGTATTACAAAACTAATTGAGTCTGAAATCACTAGAGATCATTGGGCATGCTGTTAAAGTTGGCCCCAAGGTCACAACTGTAAAGGTTGGGGATCGTGTTGGTGTAGGAGCTCAGATTTTCGCATGTCTCGAATGTGACGCATGCAAAGAGGACAACGAAACCTACTGCAAGAAACTCTTGGGTAAGTTACTCGTCTTTCCGTATTAACCAAAATAGATCTTTTACTCACACTGAAATAGATACATATGCATCCATCTATCCCGATGGCACTGTCGCACATGGAGGTTACTCATCTCATATTCGGGCTCACGAGCACTTTACCTTCGCTATCCCGGACGGCTTGCAAACTGAGCTTGCTGCTCCCATGCTTTGCGCTGGCCTCACTGCTTACTCCCCTTTGGTTCGTAACGGCGTCGGATTTGGTAAGAAGGTTGGCATTGTTGGCATGTAGGTGTTACCATTTCCGTTGTTCCAAAATCTCCTGGTTTTAACCCTATCCCTAGTGGAGGCATTGGGCACTATGGCATTCTCTTTGCCAAAGCTCTTGGGGCCACAACATACGCCATCTCAAGATCTCGCGCAAAGGAAGTTGATGCCCGGAAGATGGGCGCCGACGGCTTTCTCGCGACCAAAGAGGAAAACTGGTCCAGCGAACATGAAATGACCTTTGACTTTATTCTATGCACAGCTTCATCCGATGATGGGTTCGACCTCGCCCCCTATCTGTCACTTCTCAAGACCCATGGCCGCTTCATTGCTGTCGGTCTACCAGAGGGAGCGGGCTGGAAGGTGCGGCCCCAAAGCTTGATTGCAAACGGGTGCTTGATTGGAAGCAGCCATCTGGGAAGCCGCAAGGAGACATTGGAAATGCTCAAGATCGCAGCGGAGCAGAATATCAAGAGCTGGGTGGAGACGATTCCTGTTGGAGAGGAAGGCTGCGGAACTGCCCTGAAGAGGGTGCACAATGGGGACGTTAAATATAGGTTCACATTGGTGGACTACGAAAAGCAGTTTCGATAAATCTAGAAAAAAAAACCCCCATCACTATGCTTATAGAATAAAAATAATTGCATCAATAACTGTTAGCACCATTGAATGGCAAACATGTTCTTTATTTTACACCATGTAAACACGGTTTGAGAAATGGATCTGATACTCTGAATAAAATCCATTGCAACACTCTCTGTTCGTATAGCTTCAAAGGAGGTATGATCGAGTATAAAATGTCAGGTCTAAGATTGTTTGAGGAGTCAATTTGCAAACGTGGCTTGAAAATTATCTATGAAGGTACGCCAAAGTCTTCAAGGCCAGATTCAATGTCCATCATCCATGAAATGTCCTGAAACAGCTTTTGACTCTCTTCTCGGCTTAATGCAGGCATTGGTGCCCGTGGGATCCCGCCATAACCAAACCAGTGGTCAAGGATGGCCTTGAATCCAGGAATCGCCCTCTTGGTCAATCCCCAGTCGGCCTTCGCCAGCTTTTGCTGTGCCTCCATAGCCTCCTTCCTTTTCCCTTGAGCAGCGAGATTGTATACATTCACACAGGCCCGGGGAAAGACGTTGGCTGCTCCCACAATGGCTCCGCTCGCTCCAACTTCAAGCGACGAAGAGATAAAATCTGCCACTCCCGCAAAAGCGAAGTAGCTACCATCTGAATTTGGCTGAAGTGCCTGCGTGGCAGTTTCTGTGGCCTCTGTGACGCGAGCCAACTTCCCAACGCTACCGCAAGTGAACTTTGTCCCGATAATGTTGGCATGTTGACTGAGGCGGATCAGCAAGTCGGAGTCCAGATCAATCCCCGCGACAGCCCCTGGATAATTGTAGATGACGACTGGCAGAGGGCTCTGATCAGCTACTGCAATGAAATACTCTTCTATCGTCTGATTCGTCATCGCCCACTTGAAGAAGCTAGGAACCATGACAAGGACCGCGTCACCACCAGCCGTTGCTGCATCACGGCACAAACGCAGTGTTCCCTGCACGGATTGGTCTGAGGCACCGACGATGATTGGTAGGTGGGCATATCCTGATTCATCGAGAGCTTCCCGGGTTGATTTTGTGACTTGAAATCTCTCTTCGGGACTCAGGTAGACAGCCTCTCCATTAGATCCGTTTGTCACTATTCCCACAACACCAGCTTTGGCAAGTCGAATAGCATGTTGCTTTATAACAGCTTGATCCAAAGTCTCGTCCTTTCCATCTGAATAAAACACCTGGGTGGGCGCATAGATGCCTGGGACTAGAGGAATAGGCATTGTGGATATTGGGTCGGAAACTTGACGATAAGAGGCCTGAAGGTGTTCTGCTCGGTCAGGGGATGAGTTTAGATCAGGCTTGCTCGGGAATCCTTATTAGAGAAGGCCCATGATATTATCTATCTACCAAGCTTGAGGAGCTCCTCCTCGTGTTCAGCTGAGCCCGACTGCGAGGCAATGAAGCTCGCCTTCCAACTCCACAGAGAATGGGACACCTAGAACTAGCACGCCACAGCCATCACATGTACGTTCACTCTAAAAATCGAGGGGGGCAGCGGGGGTAAGCGGCAGACCCATAGTCGGGGGGAGGCGGCAGCTCCACACCACCATGAAGAACGCCATGTTCACCTATAGGGAGCGGAGCGTGTCTGATTCTCCACGATATGGCATTCAACGCGGACGTTTTCCGATACCCATGGGGAAGAGCGGCGCGTTATGGCAGGTGAGGAGAAATGGGGTTAGGTGGTATCCGTGGGGTTTCCATCGGGCCTCCAAATGTGAGGTGGTTATCAATGGCATGTTTCTGCTGCCTTAGCGTCTGTACCCAACGACCCTGATCATCTATCTGTCTCTACCTGACTGCAATTTCCATTTTGTTGATTGTCATCGATCCATATTCTGGGAAGTTGCACAGGATATCCCCCTTCTCGTGACAATGGCACCCATCACGACTGTCTCAGAGCACGATGTCACCATCACATCATTCAAAGTCACAGACCTTCGCTTTCCCACGAGTCTAGATGGTGTTGGCTCCGATGCCATGCACGTTGGGACCAATGGATCGCATCCATTCATTCAGATCTTCACAAACCGCGATGGCCTGATCGGCGAGGGCATCGTAAGTACTCACAATTTCTCTTCTTTTGGATTTTACGATCGTCCGTCCTCCTATTGTTGTTAACCCTTTCATTATTCTTTAGGCATTCAGCAACGGCAGAGGAAGTGAGCTGATCTGCATGGCGCTGGAAATTTTTGCCAAGAGAGTCGTGGGAAAGACCATGCACGAACTCACAAGAGACATGGGCAAGACATGGCGGTACATGGTCTCTGATTCCCAGTACCGATGGATTGGCCCTGAGAAGAGCGTGACCCATTTGGCCGTAGCCGGTGTGCTGAACGCCGTGTGGGATCTCTGGGGCAAGATCCTCGGGAAGCCAGTGTGGAAGATTGTCTGCGACATGACGCCCGAGGAGATTGTGCGATGTATCGACTTCCGATACATCACAGATGTGATCACGCCAGAAGAGAGCATCAAGCTCCTCAACAAGACACAAGGAGGGAAAGAGGAGCGCCTGCAAGAGGCGATGCAGAATGTTGCCGTCCCGGCGTACACGACTTCTCCGGGATGGCTGGCCTTCTCTGGCGACCGGATGAAGGAGGTGCTTGAGGAGACAATAGCCGCCGGATACACAGTTTTCAAGTTCAAGGTGGGAACAAGCATTGAAGCTGATCGCGCGCGACTCTCGGCAGTTCGAGAGGTGCTCGGTTATGACAAAGGGCACCAAATCATGATTGATGCAAACCAGGTATGTGAGAGTTGCTACGTGGGCATTGGAGAGTGAGGAGCATCGTGAATTAACAATCGATAGGTATGGAGTGTGCCCGAAGCTATAGAATACATGAAGCACTTGGTAGAGTTCAAACCCGTCTTTATCGAGGAACCAACCAATCCCGACGATGTCCTGGGCCATGCGGCCATCCGAAAAGCTCTCAAGCCGTACGGTGTTGGTGTTGCTACCGGTGAGGCTGCTCAGAACAGAGTAACATTCAAGCAGTTGCTTCAAGCTGAAGCCACGGATGTATGCCAGATTGATGCTGTCCGTCTGGGAAGTGTCAACGAGTGTCTGGTAAGAGAAATGCCCATCTAAGTGATGCTGTTTTCCAAGCTAACAATTGTATTTTCATTCATAGGCTGTCATGATCATGGCTTTGAAATTCGACGTCCCTTGCGTCCCTCACAATGGAGCTATGGGTCTGACGGAATTAACCTCGCATCTCAGTACCATTGACTACATCGCCATCAGCGGTCGCAAGTCAATGCTGGAGAATGCCGATAGCCACAGAGAAAATCTCAAGCATCCGTCAAAGATCGAGAACGCACACTATGTTACACCACTCGCCCCCGGCTACTCGACGGGATACACTGATGAGGCTCTGGAAAAGTATACTTATCCTAACGGGTCTTTCTGGAGTAGCGATGTTGGCTTGGAAATTATTGCCCAGCCTACTGGAGGAGTTCTATGAGCCATTTAATGTACAATTAGACTAGTAAATGATGATTTTATCGCTTTTCATATAAAATCTAAATTTTAAAAGTTACAAGAGCCTATACTACTTATTTACACGAGCAAGAATTCTTTGCTTTTTTTGTAGATCTTCCAGTATGCTCACGACTGCTTCGAGACTTGAGAATGCCCAAGGCCGAATATTCCGGATGGCCGTTGTTTGCAGTTCATCAATATCAGCGATGAGATGGCGTAGATGTGGGTTTAACGAAGCCAGTGTGAGTATGACAATGGCCCCGAGCGTTCTGGGTAAGAAAGATTTGTTAGCGGTAAAACCTGCAGAGTATGAGATAAAGATGTAGCCCACGAGAGAGAGAAATGTCCAAGTGTACTGGCTTGGCCCGGCTAAAACCAAGGATGTGCTGTGGAGGTAGCGTCGACAAGCTTCAATGCACACAGATGCCTTTTCGAACATTACTTCGGTGGCGTGCTCTACTCCGTGGGTGACAATGTAGAGCAAGAACGGCCGGTAGATAATGTGAAGAGCAGCAAAATAGCGTATTCTAAGAACCGGTTCACGAGTATTGGACTCGGTACCGGGAGTGCCGACATCCAGATGTGGCCTGAAACCTTCCGGTATTGAGGCGTGCCATGTCTCAAGTTGTGAATGAAGCTCATCGCACACGGACACCATGGAAGATACGTCTTCGATGGAGTAATCATCAACGGCGGTCAAGGTCGTCGATGACAGCGTCAAGACATGCTTCTTCCTGGGATAAAGCGAGTTGTGGATGCGATTGAGGAGTCTGCGAATAGATATCTCCGCTAGATAACATGTCGACGGCATCAGCCCAAGATTAGTGCAGCTCGGGAGACTCACTTCATCCGTTAGCTGCTGGAGGCCGCTGCGTGGAAGTTCGAGCTCAGCAAGGCGGTCGCACTCGACCAAGAAGCATGACCAGAATAAACGGATGACACTTTCTCGCGAACTCGGGGACTCTTCCCCAGCTTGGATACTATGAATGGAAATCCCATATTTAGTATTATCTTCTGATGACAACATAATAGAGACCCATCTTACCCTGAAAGCCTGAACTGGAGGATGGTTGTGGCCGAATAGATGAGCCGCCAACTCTGCAATGGCCGTACAATGTAGGCAAAATAGACGCTTGCGAGGACCAGCGCCTGTGGCAATAACAGGCTTGAAGAGAATGACCACGATGACTGTAGTATGAGGGTTGGCAAAGCATGCTGCATGAATGACATGCCTGGCGGCGAGGAGCTGAACTGCTCAGTGTCGGGCTGTGAGGAAGCCACTGTTGCAAGGGCGAAGATGACCATGCAGAGAGCCGAGCCAATGCTAGAGTCCGGGCCGTTGTCCCAAAACGAGATGTACACGGCCTGAAATTCTTCACGATCAAGGATCGGATGGTTGTGGTGGGTGGAGGAGAAGAACTGGGACACCAGCTCGTCTGCCACTTCGCGGGTGATCTCGATGTCTGGCCGTGATCCTAGCAGGTCATCAAACGAGAGCTCAGGGGGCAATTGATGGCTTGACTCGAGCAAGAAGAACAAATCAGAAGGGTACTCCCCAATGAGAGCTTTCATGGCTGGTAGGCCCAGGAGGTAGCTGGATGATGTCTTGTGCTTCACAGGAATCGTCAAGGGTGGAAGGTTCGTTGACATGGGCATGGCTGCCTGGGACGGGGGACTGAAGGACCAAGAGTCGAAGGTGGCTTCACCTTGCATCCCTCGTATTGGCACACCCGGCTGGCTTTGGGGGGATGTTTCGTTATGATTCTGGAACTGGGATGGGACGGGCCTCGATTCGGCTGACAGTGAAGCAATGTGCTCCGACTGGTTTTCCAGAATCGCCTCAATGTCCCGTAGCCGGTTCAATATCTCGCGTGTGCCGCCAGTTGTGTCTATTCTGCGACAGGGAAGAGAGAGATTAAAACAGTGTTACGGGTAGCAATAGGGAGGATTAAGGAGCAGACCGGCGTACCTCTGTGAAGGCTGATGATCATAGTGGCATTCAATGTCCATCTCGGAGCAATTGGAGCAAGTCGGTTTTGCAGCGTCGCATCGCCGCTTTCTGTTAGCAGTTAGGGGAGGGTGACTGGGGCGATTCTAGAATGCGCAGAGGACATACCGGCTCCTGCAGAACTGGCAGGCCAATGCGACTCGTTTACGGTAGAAACTCATAGCTTGAGGACGCCTCTTCTGCCGCGGCACCGCACGACATTGGGGATTGGTGACGATGCTACTCCGTACTTTTCAGTTTGCCCCCAGAGTCACGAGCCAAGGAATGATTGCGGAGACGAGAAGGCCCTAAACTAACTTCATCCACCATCATTATGCGCTAAAGCAAAAGTGAGTTCCGGTGGAATCAGGTGATCCCCAGTCCAGTCCATCCATGTCAATCTTTAGACATACTTCCATTTGCACTTTCGATCTATATCGAGAGACTGGAAACTGAATATTCACGGGTTCCACATATGCTTGAAGTTTTGGGATATTGAAATTGCTCGATACCTTTCCAAAGCTGCGGTCTTGCAGCGGTATCGTCTCATCTCCCCGTGTTCCATATGGTGGTCTTTACCGGACTACTGGGTCCACTAGCACCATCACAATCCCTGCTGAGCTCTTCTTTAATCTCCAGGAGCGGAATGAATAGCATGTTGAAGCAAGACTTGAGCTATTCAGATCGAATGCCATTGTAGTGCTGTATTTCAAGAGCTTCAGCCTGTTCATGTAAAGTTAAGAGGACTAGGGTATTCCAAAGAGAAATTACAGTTTTATATACTTTGGGAGTTTTTCCAGTTTTTGCTACAGGTTACGTACGGGCTGTCGATTACAGGAATACAGTTACCTGGTAACTTTATGTTGCTCAAGGCCGTTTGAACTAGATTTGTAAAGATGCTATATGTGGAACAGAAAGCATTTTGAAGATTATCCTATATTCAGATTCAACTCAAGTCCATTCCAACTTCTTATATAACAGATTGGAAATATTGACTTACTCCGCATTTCATTGGGAGGAACCTGGGCTGCAACCTTAGCTTATTGCCTATTTTCGCTTATCTACTATTCTCTATTAATTTTCCTATAAATACACTTTAATACAGCCAAAGCTGAGAGACCAAGCGGGCAAAGAAACACAGCACAGCGAGTGATCTTGAGGTGCACAGCCACTATAGTAATTTCGATACTTACATGTAGTCCCAAGAAATAACTATGTCTCGTGTCAAAGGCACTAGCGACGATATTTACGATGGCTCGTAAGAATTCTGCATGCAATGGCCACCCGCCGGTACAATATTAGCCGCTGGCTGATGCGCCGTGTCTGAAACGCATGGGAAACAGGTTTCGCCCACCCTGATGCAGCGATGAAACACTACACAAATGTGCACACAACCGCGCAGCGAGAGTCGCAACTAATGACGTAGAATTTCATGTTTATTTCGGGTTACTCAGCCTTTGAGCTGGAGTCTCATGTTTGACCCGCTGGGCTTAGACGAAATCTGATTCGCGTCTGATTGGGCTGCAAGGTTGAATCTGTCCAGCAATAGGTCAATCAATCTCACCGTTCTGTAGCCGACAGATGGGGCTACGCCTTACCGGAGGAATGCGAACCAGAAGTCGTGAGGCTAGGACAGCTACAGCCCAACGGATGGTTTGGTTGCCGCCCGTTTTAGCAACCACAGAAAAGGGGCTGGTTCAGTGAGCGATCCGCCTGCAATTACTACATGCATGTTGGATGAACACGTCAATCCCAATCCATCAGCCTCTCCGGATCATGCAGAGTGCTGCAACCCATCGCGTCGGCAAGCAGCGAACTATGAACTGTACATAGGGGGGCTGTTTGGGGTACCGTTCCATCCAATAGATGTGCTATAAGCATCTGAGACTGCGTCAGAGGTTGAGCCGATTCGTTTGGCTTACGCCCTCTATGATCACCACATAACCGCCAAGCTTAGTGAAGGAGAAATTCTCAAGAGCCTCGCCGCCGTAACAGAGAGCATAAATACCCCCTCAATTTCCGCTCTCAACGACTATTCTTCCACCCATCATTCAGCGCATCTACTCCGATAGGATAGGGCCAGTTTCCTTCTGTTCCATTTATGTTTCTCATTGAGCACTCCCTCGTTTTGTCGCTTTCAACTTCCTTCAATTTCCTTCCTTTCTTTTCCTTTCTGTCTCTTGTCTATCCATACGTCACCCTCATTTAATATTGCTTCGCAACCCTTCCAGTCATTACTTCCTCGGTGTTGTCGCATAATAATGTTGCAACCACTATTTGACCCTCAGGATTTCAGTGAGTCCTACCTCAATTGCCGTTCTGGACCCTCAATCCTCTGGGATCGTTTAGCAATACTCATTTGTGTAGTTAATCAAGGACAACCTCACCCGAACATACACCCAAATAATATAATCGCACTCGCCCCCCAGGCAAATTTCCCTGTCCTCGATATGGCTGGTACATTCGGGGCCCCTGTGCCAAGAAACCCACGCCGAAGGCAAGGACGAACATCTCGACCCGGGAGTGACGAAATAAGACAAGCAGAGGGTCAATTTGCCTGCCACTTCTACAAGTTCAATCCTGTCATGTACGATAAATGTAAAAAGTGCAGTTTCACCAGACACTCCGACGTCAGGCAACACATCGTCCGATGCCACTCTCTGGTCTCCCCCTACTGTGTTAGGTGCTGGAAGGAGTTCTCAAACCAGCGGGAATATTCTGAGCACATTACCCAGGGCCATTGCCAGATCCGGCCGAGACCCGAGAAGCTCATCCGGGAGGAACTTGACAGGATGGGAGCGTGCCGTAGGGAGGACGATAATAAGGAGAAATGGTTTGGCATCTGGGATCTATTGTTCCATGGACACCCCCGGCCTGACTCCCCTTATCTCCCGTCCTGCATCTTTGAAGAGGGTCTGACCCTCATTCAACCTTTTGTCCAGGATCTTCTCCGTCAGCATGGTCCGGCAGGCCCAGTACCAGGAAACATCCTTCACATGGCCTATCAGACCTACTGCCATCGCCTTCCCATATCCCGGCACCCGCTATCTTTGAACAACCAGGGCTTCGTTTACCAGGCGCTCCCTCGCCACCTCTTCCCCAACAACAACGATGTTTACGGCGAAACAAATAGGTTCGAAGCCGAACCGGGATTGAATTATTACCCTCCGCCATTTTAATGTCACAGTGGGCTTTGATGTGATCTTGTTACCAATGACTCCGCTCCATTGGTTAACCAAGAGTGTTGATAAGAGGACGTCGGGGTGCATCTTCAATCAACGACAAGGAGATGGTTTAGGCAGGCCCGTTGACCATCAGTGAGATGCATCTGGGTGCAGGCACAGAGAATTCCATGATCAGGACTTCCTGATATAATATTCCGGAATGATTCATGACGCTTAACAAGTGTAATGACTAATCTTGGTTGTTGTACCCGCGGGTGGGTTTGAGGACCAAGAACTTTATGGCGTGAAAGCTGGTCTTTCTGGAGGATTAATTGTAAGAGAAAAATAGAAGAAAAAAGTAATTTTGGAGGAATATGGACACTGGATGTCCAAACTGAATAAGAATTCAAAGCATATGTTGCTGCCATCATTCCAGGCCATAGTGTAAATTGAGTTGGGAATATCAAAGCGTTGCCTTCCTCTCATCCACTGGTTTTACAATGGAAAGTAATGGAGGGGAATCAAGTTAACCAGAACTCTTTTGTTCGATTTATGGTAAGAGATGTGGCAGATTGACTAGCTACAGGACGCCTCAAGCTCGGATCAAGTCGTACCCATACCCATCTCTATCCAACAACATTGTCTACTAGTTTGTTTTCCAAAACGCCCGAAAGGGAGAATCATGGATTCTTCCACGTTCGTCCCTATACTCCATGTGAGTAGGTTGGTTGCGCACAATGGACTCTAGGTTTCGTACTTACTATGAGGATGAGAATCGTCCTCCAGTCCCGATTAACCAGTAATCTTGGGAAGGAGTGCCGTAGTCTTGTTGAGAACCTCCTCCTTGCGTACCAGGATTGCCTCCTTGGGTGGCATTGCTGGAACCTCCAGAAGAGGAGCCACTAGCATTGGCTCGAGTGCTACTCGGAGGGTCGGCTAGGGAGATAGAGGGAGATGCCTCGTTTCCTTTAATCGTGTACTCTTGGATGAACGGCATGTTTAAGGAAGCGTTAGTCTGAACTTGAGTGTTCAATAGAGATCTTCTCAAAGATGAGGAAGTGATGATATTTAGGGAGGGGGCTGCAGAGGGCTGGGGGCTTTCCAGAGAGAAACCGGGATCTTTATACTTTCAATATTTCCCAGTCTACGTTACAGGTTACGGGATGTCCATTGTCGAAATACAGTTACGTGGGCAATGTCCAAAATGCTGGACACTCAGTCTTCTGCCTTGTGCAATCTGATTCTGTCAGGGCGGCCTGTCCAAAATCTTTCGGCTTGACAACCAGTTAAGCAGGGCTAAGTGAAACAACCAAATTCGCTATTGATAGGCTTCGTGAGAGACATACGCGGTTACAAGCGATAGCCTGTCCAAAGTCTGATTTCAGTGAATGCCATTCAGGGCAGTCGAAGGTCCTGTGATTGGACGCTCGCTCATCAGCCTGTCCAAAATCTGGCCAAAATCTTGCCCCACATCCAAGAGGCTCCCTGGCGAAATAGTCTGGTTCTGGTAGATCTCTGCTGACGTCAATTTCGCAGATAAACTTTGTAAGATTTTGCTTTAGATTAAGGAGACATGCGCAAGTTTATCTAAATCATGGCATCGAGGCTGGGGAAGATGGATGTTTTCCTCTGGAACGACTGCAACAAAACCCGAGACGGTTCGCTAGCTTAGAGTGACCTGAGTTCGTGTTAGGACTGCTGATACTGCTACTACTAGGTGGAAGCTTGAGTATTGATTTACCATTAATCAATCTCGTGTTCATGTCACGGCACATTGCATCGCATTCTTTTTCTTCATTTGTTTCTTTATCACAAAGAGTTAGATTTTTAAGAATTCGTATTCCGAACGAGTGACGCAAAACTGTTCAGCTATAGATATGCTAGTGACAAATTTTTGGACAAAATCACAAGCCACCATTATAATTCCCGAGCGACCAGGTCGGGGCCAAGGGGAGTCCTTCGTTGAGTAATCTAAGCCAAGAGGAAGAGATATACACAATATTTTGTACACTTTTGTGTCAGAGCGAAGCGTTGGGCGCAAGTCAGCTCCCAATTCGCTGTGAGGCAGACAGACCAAGCCTCTGAGGCTGCCTTGGCGTGTAGAACAGCTAGAAGCTGCAGAGGCGGGCAGTATATTATGCAGTGAAATGATGCTTGTTTTGGGAGAGGGGTGACCCTACTAGATATTAGTATACCTATCTGGATACATACTATATTTTACTTAGAAGATACCAAGCTATAGATAACGCCTGACCACACCATGAACACTTATTAAACCTTGGGTGAGCCTCAGGAACAGAGATATTAAAAGAACACAGTCATCACTTAAATAGAGCTTATATTACTTACTTTAGTTGTCAATAAAGCACAATAGTACAGACCTACTATTCGCATGCTCAAACACCTGTGCTAACACCTAGTTGCCTAGATATTTGCAGTCACATCCATGCAACGATTGACACGAACGACTAGAGGTTGAGACGTTCATTACAGTTGTACTTCACGTGCCCTCGTCAAGTTGACATATACCGATGCTATACTATGAAGAAGGTATGCTCCCCAGTACTCTGTTCATATTTCCAACACGGGTAGCCCTGCTCACTGACCTGTGGCAATGAGTATAGGTCACGATACTCTAGGCCAAAGTTCAGTAAGCCTATCCGCCGGAATCTGCCCATCTCGCCACAAACAAGTTCGAGTAGTAGGCAGTAACTGTAAGCTGGACCGCATTTGAGTCGAACACCTTTATAGTCGTACCAAGGCACATAGAATAGTCTTCCTGAACCATTTAAGCCGGAGATATCGGTTTCTGTCGCTGCAAAATCGAGAGTAGCCTCGACGTAGCTCCCACGGTACATGCCGTATTCACGTTTCTGGAGAGCCTCCATACCTTGCTCTGCCTCAGGAACACCGACAAGAAACAAATGAAACCTTGTTGGACCCCTTCGAAGTATCATCCGCTTTAGAACACCACGAACCATGATTTCGATGCTCGGCGTCGACGGAAACATGATAATGTCTTTGCTGAATGAGTATTCTTCAGCGTCCGTGTCCGCAGAAGTGCGCCATTTGACGCATGTGATCTGTGGTAAGATGAACTTCTCGAGCGGCTCCTCTAGTTCAGGGATGATTACATCAGAGCGGATATCATGACCCATTCTAACCTGGTAACCAGAGATCCAGGAGAACGTCAAATGAGTCGGCCTTGAGGAAGTATCGTTCACCTCAGGGTCAGGAATGAGTTTTACATTCTGCCAAAGCATGTCAAGAGAAAGGCGACTGAGCCATAACCCAGCCACATACATATCGTCTTCCAGAGGCGCGCTAAATCGCTAAGCGATACCTGCTATGGCTGCAAGCCTGTCTTGAGCAAATGCAAGCTTTGTGCCCGAGTATTTCTCCACCAAATCGTACCACGTCTGATAGATGTTTTCACCAATGGTCGGTAGGAGTGTCTTGATGTTAGGTGTCTTGATGATGTCGTCTCCAGAAACTTCACAATTGAGGGCTGGTTCCCAGAGCACGACACCCAGCCCCTTAGATTCGCTCCAGTGCTGCTCATAACACTCGTACAGAACAATCTCCTTGCAGAAGAAGATGTTTCTGGGGGCAAGTAATCGCTCTTGAAATACCCAGCCGCGGCTACTTAAGGGAGAGCGCTCAACTAGCTCCTCCCAGCCTCCGTCACCCCCGTCAGTCGAAACCAGAAGAAAATCTTCTTCATCCCCTTCTTAGAGGGCATCTCAACCAACACATGCTGAGCCATGGCTGGAGCTCTTGTCGTAAACAATCCGCCTACGTCAGAGCCCCATGAAGCGCAAATGTTGAAATATACATTCGAATATATATTTTGCATCGTTGGGCTTGTTTCCAATCTTTATGCTGGTCCTCCTCTTGGATGATGCAAAGACTATCGATCCAGAAATAATCGATTCCAAGTCGCTTAGCCGCTTGAAGAGCATCCAGAGAAGTCTGAGGAAGGATTTCTGTCGGTATTCTCCGTCTCCACGATGATAGATTGTCGACAGTCAGTTTTACCATGTCTGCCTCTCCCCAGCGGTGGCTGAGAGTAGCGTACTGACCGCCCACATCAGGGTGGGCCCCGTCCACGAGTCGTAACCTGAGCTCTTTTCCGTCGTAGCCGTTATGCGAGCTGATGTGAAGCAGCCGGGTAGGATACCAGTCCTTGGCGCGCTGCCCTCGATGATGGAGGCATTGCAGATGCTCGGAGTTGCAGAAATCGAGCCACTTCTTGATTTTCGTAAACGTCTCTTCTGATCCCGTTGAGCTCGAGGTAATCCTCCAGCTTGGCAGATCTTTCAAGCTCAAGGTGAACCTGCGAGCAATCCTTCATTTTTTTGAACGACTTCCTTCCCAGTGTAGATGCTTGCTTATAAAATCTTGACATGGCGCACATAAAGATATAATTATAATTCAGCATTCTTCAAAGTATTGAAACATAATGGAGATATATTTTTTGAGATCAGGAGCAGACACAATTTTGCACGAAGAGGGGGCGAGCTGAGTGTGTGATGTGACATAAAACTGCACAGCCCCGGATGTGCCAGTGATAAATGTTTGCACGAAATCGTAAGTGCCCATAAAAATACCTGAGCGGCCAGACCGCGGTCACATTTTGGACTCAAGGGCAGCTATGAGCCAATAGATTATAGACGTACTCCTTGCTTTCCATTTGTTGGGCGCTGAAATTGGATTGGTAGCCTACGCGGAGCGAAGCGTTGGATGCAAATCAGGTCCTAATTCGCTGTGAGGCAGACAGACCAAGCCTCTGAAACTGCCTTGGCGGACTGGGCGGCTGGAAGTTGCAGAGACAGGCAATACATCATGCAGTGAAATGACTATTGTTTGGGCGGAGGAAAAGCCTTACGCCCTGCCCTGCCACCACCCTAGGCCAAGGCAGCCTTCAGTTTCTACCGTCGATTGCTATTGGGCTCTGCCACATGATGCAGCATGCATAGAGTGAGGCGAAGAGTTGTCCAATTTCTGTACTTTAGGAGGAAACGATTTTGGCCATCTATCAACCCGGCTGAAGAGCGCCCGGATCTCCCTCTTGAGTAAGCAATCCACGCCAGGGAGCTCCCAGGATCATGAAACGGGCTCGTTCAATTTCTGATTGCATAAGTCACGCATGTCTAGCTAGCATTAGGAAAGGTAATGTTTCAGGTAAGATGGTTTTTTCCGATATGTCATTTCGAACTAACCAGCCTAGCTCTTCCCATATTCGCTCTCTACCAGCAACCTGGGATGGTATCATAGCGAACATCAATCGATATAGTAGCCGAAGAAAATCAACTGGCTGAGCGAGGATGTCACTTGAGAGCATCTCCCTCTTGACGCCTATCAACGGCAAAGGCACAGACTGCCAGTGACACGCAACATAAAGGCCCAACGCCTAATGCGACGCCAAGACGAGGATTTTTTTTCAGCTCCCACTCCCCAGCCACTCATAAACACCCGATATGCAGGCATTACACTGTGGCGTCGGTAAGCACGGGATCTTTTGCCTCCTCGCCCGGTTTCGCTCACCGATTGAGTCTTGCATTTTCGCCTCTCTTTGAAACGTAGTGTTCAAAGTCTACGAAAATAACGATCTCCTTATAGCCGTCGATCATCAGCTGCCCCTATTCCTCTACGGGTGGTTTTGGCCGGGGTGTTTACAGGGAAAAGGGGGGCGAGAGCCGTCATCCCGGTTATCGTACGTAACAGTGAGAAAAATGCATGAAAAAATTTGAACGTAGCATTGTGCTACCTAGGTTTCTAGCCCATCTGCTCGGTCAGGATGGCCTTGTTGGGCCATCCATGCCCGCATCGGTCGCGGCCTCCCACAAAAGCAAAAACAAGAGGAAATTCAAAAATCAAAATCCCAGCAAAGGAAGGAAACCAGCAATCCATTCTAGTTCTGCAAGTACGGTCTTCTCCGGGTCTCCGCGACGAGGGCCTCGAGCCCCCGGAGGTCCCCCTCGTAGGTCTCCTCTGCGCGGTTCAGCTCGTACACGACGTCGTAGTACCGAGGCCGTGGCTCGGGTGCGGACGGCGATGGATTATTGTCACCGAAGTACATTGGTCCGTCGTTGGCTATCCAGCCCTCGCACCAGCCCGTGTCAAACGCGCTGTATCGGGCAGCATGGGGCTTGTCGTTCTTCATCAGGTCGGGTCTGCGGAGGAATGTCTCGCGCACCTCCTCTACCTCTGGTATGTAGTCAAATCGGAAATCCGTCAGGGCAGGCAACTCCTCCCGGATTGAATTGAACACGTCCTCCCATGTTCCGTTAAAAGTGAAGACTTCGTCGTCCTCGTCGCCGAACCCAAACGCTCCCCTGGGCAGCTGCACCCAGCCGGAATTGTCGATCTCCCACTGGTGCCTCAAGTTGTTATTGAAGCGAATATGTGAGCCGATAAAACACCTGTCCAAGCGTAGGGTGTGAATGTCCCTGCTTCTCAAAACCCAATCGAACTGATTGGGATGTACGATCGCGTATGCGCCCAAGTGAAGGACGCGCAGGTTGGGGAAATGAAGGTGGCTGGTGTCGAGCCTCGCCGGCATCGCTCCCCAACACACCTGGAACATGATTGTGAGAGAGGTGAGCTGGTCCGCGATGGGCTCTATCCAATGAGTTTGTAAATGTGGCTCGAAGCCTAGGCGCTCAGGGCGCTGAAGGTCGAGCATCATCTCGCTGTCCAGGGTGTTGCGCTCCTCGCCCACCACGAGGTGTAAGCTGTGGAGCTCTCGGATGATCATCCTAAACGCGTCAGAGGCGACCAAGTCGGGAAGGATCAGGTTTTGAAGATTCTCAATGGTGAGCGAGCGGATTGGACTGGCGCCGGGTGTTTCGAGCATACGCCGATGCAGCACGTTGAAGAAGTTGACGAGGTTGCGGACGCGTGTCGATTCGGTCTCAACATCTTCCTCGTAGTACAAGTCCTCATGAGTCCGGCACGTCTTGGTGTAGTGGAATGCAACGGCGGTGAGATTCTTGAGCTTAATGATGCGAGCGAGTGCATCTGTATAGCTAGGATACACTCCCTGGTTCTGCCAGATGACCCAGTGTCTGTTGCGTGTCTTGAACGGCATGGGAGAGCTGTCGATGTGCACTCTTTTGGTACACTGCTGGACGACTTCCTTGTCCATGAGTTCATTCCACCTCTCGAGCCATTGGGGCTCGTGGCGTAGATGCAAAGAGTGGAAGAGATGTCGTGAGGCCAGGAAGTTCCACTGGCGACACACAAGCCGAGCATCGGAGACATAGATGCAGTTCTCGCCGCCGGTTGCATCCCACTGATCATCGTATTCAAAGAGATGGCGGATGATGGTGTCGATCATCTCGAGTGGCATGTCCTTGAGCTCCATGGCGGCGAGAATATACTGCGGGCAGTCCAGCCTGGGAGGGGCTGGGCCTGAGATCCATCAACAAAGTTAGATGCAACTTTTAATATGCATTAGTTTGCTGACTGCCGTTCCCAGAGCGGGGTTTTTATTTTTCGGATCGCTTTATTTTCGTGCATGCATGGATGACCGACCCCCTTACCCCCTGGCCGATAAGCTCGCACCAACAACGCCTCTTCATTACTTCACAACTGACTCGGTGTCTCACTTACCGAATTTGCCATCCTCGTATCTCATGTACCATTGGCATGATCCCCGTTGCACCGAGCCCAACGTGCGGGTAGCATTGGGCAGCTCGACGCCGCGCTGCCATGCCTGTGGTGCCGCTCCAGATATTGCTGCGCTCGTCGCCAGTCGTGCCATGACTAGTTCGACGCCGACGGTGCCGGCTGAGAAGCGGATTGGCGAGCTGGACCTGTGGTGGCCGCGCGTAGTTCCATATTCACAGCCATCTGCCTTACTCGCGACGGCGGCCCAAAACCGCGACCCCCCTGACCAGGGTCGGGTCGCCATGATGCCAGACGCGGACCTGTTTCCAGAACGAAGCGCGCCGTATTCTGCAACTCTTCGCGCCAATGAGTTCCGACTGATCAATCTCCCGGCCGGTGATGAGTACGATAGCCCCGTTCACTTGACGCTTGAAGTGTACGACCTCGATGACTGTCCCGAGTACGAGACGGCCTCATACACATGGGCCGGCGAGGATGAAGACGGCGCGCTGTGCAAGCCCGTCTACATCGGCCCATTCTGGCACGTCCTTCTGCAGACCAAAAACTGCTGGGAAATGCTGCGCTCTGCACGGCCATGGCGAGGAACACGGATGATCTGGGTCGACGCCATCTGCATCAACCAGGGCAACATCCCAGAGCGTAGCAGTCAAGTAGCGAACATGGGCCGCCTGTACCTCAACTGCAGCAGGACTGTCGTTTATCTGGGGCCCGACGTGGTCTCCCCGATGCATGGCAAACACCCCCGTCGACACAGGCTGCATGAGCTTGCAACCGGCGCTGTGAAACCACGCTTCGTCGACAGTTCCGGGACACCGAAGGCGCCTCCGCCGCATCAGCTGAGAGATCTTCTTGGGCGCCGGTATTTTTCTCGGATTTGGGTCATCCAGGAATTGTTGCTCTCTCAGCGAGTCTCGATCCGCGTGGGTGATGTGGATTTCTGGGCTGACCCGGCCATGGCGACTTACCTCGAGGCAAGTTTACCTGGCTGGGACTGGGCAAATACGGCGGCCGCGTGGGTGCAACACATGGCGAAAGGAACCTTGGGTGTCAAGAGCCTCCAGGAACTGCTAAGGCTGACCTCGCGATCTCAGGCGACGGACCCGAGAGATCGTCTTTTCGGATTGCTCGGGATTCTGCCTAACCTATCAGCCTCGATGGAGGAGGCCGGAGGTGCTTCATCAGGGCCTGGTGATTCGTCGCTGCCCCTATGGGGTCTTCACGCGGACTACTCACTGTCCTATCAACATGTCTTTATTGGGCTTTTTGGTTACTGTCTCATCAACCTGAGGCAGCCAACCATCCTTCACCATGCTTGGGGTCCTGGGTCACATGGAGATAGATATCCAACCTGGGTTCCAGACTGGAGATCACAACAGACTTGGGAACTATTATTCTTACACCCACAAGCGGATAGACGGCGCTTCTACCAAATTGCCCAAACTCTTCACGTTAGTGAAGACGGCCAGCTAATGCCAGAACTGATCACATCGCCAGTTGACCTGTATGACCTGGTTGGTCCTGGCAGCGAACATATCACGGCAAAGCAGTCATGGGTTCATGATGCGCAGATAAACGCTTGTACTGGTGCGTTGAGTATCAGGCTAACTCAGTATATGGATCTAGCAGGACCAATTTCCTACATAACAGATCTGGATGACTTTGGACTGTTCGCATTGCGAAGGGGGCGCTTCACTGTATTCTTACGCTGCAAAAGAAGACTGGACAAGCTTATATCAACTTCAAATTTCTACCAGCTTTTCGTACTCAATGTGGATGACCAGACTCTCATGTATCTCATTCTACAGCGCTCATTTGTGGGCGGTCACGACACGTACAGCCTTGTCTCTACCTGTCCCCAGGTATTGATTCAGATGCCCTCCCATCGAAGCCTTAACGAGCTACCGATGCTTCGATCTCTTGCACTGGAAGACGTACAATACAGCATATTCGACCAGCTTCAGGAAGTTTGGAAAATACTCCACGGTTTGTCTCTCGATAACCATGACCCCGGATTTCAAGAGCAATTCGAGCTGCAACGCCTTTTCCCCGGTGTGAGATCAGGTCGCCAAATTATAGCTTCTCTTCGCGCTCTGTATGTTGTTCTCCATTCTGATAACAAGAATGTGAGCGAGACAGCAAGGCTTTCCATGTTTGAGACTGCGTACGCGGGAAACATCAGCAGCAAATTTTCCCCGCGCGTTCAGGGCGAGAACTTGGTCATATCCTTTCCGACTGCATGGAGAGACATATGTGGCCTGTATTTCCAAGACAGGCGATTCGATAGACCCCACGCCACATATTGGTGGTCGTACCGCTTCCGGGGTCATCAAGATCCCTGGATGCCTGCTCCGATTCCATACGAAACTTATAAAAGGATTCTCCAGTCAAGAGACCAGTGCATCGAGGTTCGACTGTCAATATCCAGGGCCCTCCTCGTTCTTGCCCTGTCGCCTAAAGTGAAGACCCTGATGCATGCTGTCAAGAACGCGGTCAATTTGACCCGGTTAAAAGATCTTCATGTCTGGGACATGCTGGAAGAGATGGAGCGAAGAAGGGCCGTCTCGGTTGGGTCGTCCCAGACTGATCATCACGCCGGAGGCGACTTGTCAAAGTCTCCAGATTCCGTAGAAGAAATGCTCGAACAGAGTCGCTTTATTGGGTGCGTATATGAGAAGCATATTACCCCAGACATCACATTCCGTCATCTTAGGGATGACTTGGGAATGGATGGCAGTACCAAGCGGATAATTATCGAGTGATGAAACTCTCTAAATACAGAGAAATTACACCTGATTATGTACAAGAGGCCAACCCCATCCAAGTAGGAGGCGAGGCGACTCCAGCTCTCTCCGTAGGAACAGCGGCTGAATGGTTTATCGTCCAACGCTGGAACTTGGGACAGGAGCACTTTGGTAAATACGACCAGGTCACGCATGCGGTGAGACCACTAACCGAGGCATATGAAGCCAAATTTGGACGACATCCTCTTTAAAGTCCCGGCCGTCGAGTGGTCATGCGGCGGAAGCGTGATTGATGAAGGATGTAAGTCAGCTCTTAATCGAATCGTATGCTCTACGGTGAAGACTAATTCAAAAGTCGATTTGTGAAGAGGCTTTGGTAACATATCCACTTAGCCCCGGCACTATCGGTTACCACGATACTTGTACCAACCCAGCGACTACTTTTGGTGGTAGTTATGCAGCCACGCAGCAAGCCGTCTATGCTGGCGTTCCGGATTACACAGTACCAACTGAGTCAAGAAGACACTTCTCCCTGATAACAAAGCAAGACAAAGAGCCTCCAGTTGCTCTCCTAATCGTCGCAGCGGCGGATTGTGAGGCTATGCTCGCAGATTCGGTGGTAAACATGGGTGCGCCCAACGGTGTCTCTGACTTTGTAACGAAAGCAAGAGAAGGAAAAAATTATATTAAAACAATATTACAAAGAGACTTTTAGCTACCATTCTAGCTCTAGGAATCCAAACATAACACCCTCCACACTGGTCTAAGCAAGCTCACACTCAGTATAATAACAAACGAAATGTGGTACACAACCAATAGTCTATCCCATCTCACAGCCATCCGATATTTAGACCTCTGGCTGGCTCTGTTTCCCCTCATCTCTCCATCTGCTAGCAAGCTTCCATTGCACACCCAAGCCCAACAGAGCGAGAACCTGCGCAACGGCGCAGATCAGAAACGCCCAACCGACTCCCACCCCGTTCACCATGGGCATTGTGAAACTCGTGCCACCTGCGGCAAAGAGGCACCTGGCAAGATTCAAACTGGCGCTTGCTGCGGCGCTCGTTTCGGGGAAGATATCAACGAGGTAAGTCATGATGACAGACTGAGTCGCTATCGCGGTCCAGCCTGTGATGAAGGTTGAGACAATGGGGACGGCAATGTGCACTTTATCTGAGTAGTTGATCGTCCAGCCGAAGAGAATGATAGACAAAGACTGGATGAAGGAGAATACAGGCACCAGCCGAAGGCGCGCCTTCTCGAGGGGGAAGGCTTCCTCTGAGGACCCGGCAGATCGTTCCATCCGATTTTCGTACGACGCCTTGACTCTGCGATAGTCAGAGTCGAGAATCTTTCCAGTTACCAACGTCCCAATTATACATCCCACACCGTTAGCAATGAACGTCAGCCCAATCTGTGTGTCGTTGAGACCATAGCGCTCCGAGAAGAGCGACGACATGGCGGTAATGCTCATCTGCCAAACCGCATAGTGGATAGCGAGAAAGAATATGAATGGGGCGGCGAGCTTGCTAAAGAGGATTTTAAAAGGCCCGGCAAGGTCGATGCACTTCTGGGGAGGAAGTGTATATGTAGCACTCCATTGCACCTTGGTAGTCTTCTGGTAGAACCTGAGGGGATACCGCGTAAAAACGCCCTTTGGAGTCAGCGTTCCTGGTCCTACCTTTGACCTCAAAGTTTCCGGTAGAAGGAGGATCAGCAAGATGAGGAACACGCCACAGTAGATGGTCAGGAACCAGAAGATGGATCTCCATCCCATGGAACCAGCCAGCGCGCCACCAATGACGGGTCCGATGGCCACAGGAGCAAGGAGCCCGGCTTGGAATATGCCCATATAACCGCCGCGCTCAGCCCTCGTAGTGATATCTCCGATGACGCCGGAGCCAATGGCGATGGTGCTAGCACTTCCGGTACTCTGTAGACACCGCAGGACAATGAGTGTGGCATAGTTGCGCGACAGGGCGAGGCCGATGCAGGCCCCAAGAAAGATGATGAAAGTGCCCACGTAGGCTGTGCGGCGGCCTCTAACATCGGATATAGGGCCCCAAAGACTAGGAGCTAGAGCCTGGAAGATGAGATATGTGGTGACCGTAAGGTTGATTAGTTCGATTGAAACGTTCAAATCGCGAGCGATAGTTGGCAAGGCAGGGAAGTAAATGTTGGATGCGAAGCCGGAGACTGAACAGATGATTAGCAGTGATCAATAAGTAATGCCGCTTCGGCAAAGATACTCACATGTAGCAGCAGTTGAAACCAGCAACACAATCAAGGCCTTTTGACGGTTGTCGAACACGCTGTAAGGTTCCTCATCCTGCGGTGTGACTTCAGCCGTGGCTGGTGGTGTGGTAATATCTTCGTTGTCTGGTGTGCTGGCCATTGTTGGATGTCAACGTCGAGAGCTTAATTATTCAGGCTACTGCGAGTACAGCGATGCACCTTGTCTATGTGTTGTTTGATCTTGGAGGAAAACCAACGTTCAAATACTACTGTCAAGTTAGGAGGAGATGAGGCGTCCGGAGCTCAGAAGTGGGGCCATCGGAGTTGAGACGGACCGGCTCGGAGTTGAGCTATGGATGCTCCAGCCATGTCTCCTTCATAAATTAATATTCCGGACTACCTCCGTTACATCATTCTGTGTTATTCACGGACTTTCCCTCTCACTCACACAATCCTCATTCCTACTCGACAATGTCTGAGACACGGCTCCTTCCACATGCCATCGACTTCGGCAGTCACTTTGCAGTTCTGAACCTCGATCTCATGGCTATTTTAATCGATAACGTTCAAAAGGATATCCGGGGCGAGAAGTTCGTATCAAGTTGCGCTCGATGGTGCGAGGCTGTACACGAGAAGTCACCGAGGCCCATTACCATTTTCACTAGCCTTACGTTCTCGCAACCATCATGCCCTGAGCTGGCCAAAGGCTCGCCGTTCTCAAAACTCCTTGAAGGTTTTGGCCCCGAGAACTTTGCCAAAGGACGCCCCGAGGTTGAAATTCATCCCAGATTCAAAGCGGATGAGAACGATATTGTCCTAGCGAAGACAAGGTGGAGCGGTACCTCGGGAAATAGCCTTGGGCAGTTACTGAAGGCACAAAACATCGATACCGTGATCATTGTAAGTAGGATCATGGTTTTTCCCTTCCCTCTCACGGAAGTCTGACAATCCTCCGCAGTCCGGTATCACCCTTTCCGGTGTTGTCATGGCCACCATCTACCGACTGTTTGACCTTGATATCCAGGTCTATGTCATCCGGGACAATGTCATCGAATTACCTCTGGAGGATAATGAAGCGTTCTCTAGAGTTATGCTAGATATGCTGTTACCTAAAATGAACCTACAGGTGATCAGCCTTGAAGAAGCATTGGGTGCATTGGGCTGATGCTAGGCGCACCACAGCCTTGATAGAGTGAGCATTTTTTGTAGCTTTTAAATGTGACCGTTCGATCATTTATCTAAGTCTCAAAAAAAACCCTGACAATAAGAGTACATTCTCAACTTCCATGAGTAGCACTAGTGATAGCATAGATCGTTATGCCGAATTCGTCTATATCCTCAAGCCACTGTTCTACCCTCTGCTGCCGAACAACAATGTCGAAGTCATTGAATTCCGCAGGAATCGGCCAAAGCTCGTTTATTTTCAGGCCGCCCTCGCTCCAACGGACGAGGAAAGAATTGTACGCCGTTACCCATTCTCGTCGAGTCTCAGCCTGCCATAGGGACTTACCTCCCGGTGCGAGGAGCCCACGGAGCTCAATGCCGAGAAAGGTTGGCGCTCCATCCTGCGAGGCAAGCATACTATCGAATAGATACATTGTGTAGAGCGTTCGGCGTTTCGCCTCGGCTAGTATCCAAGCCTCCCAGGGCGGGCGACTGTGTTGCTGCTCTTCTTTACAAACGAGGCCTATCTTGGCAGCCGAGCATGCGAGCACCTGCAAGTTCATCACCGCCTCTCTGCAGAAAGGCTTCGACTCCTGACCAAGCGAGAAGAATATCACCATGGTGTAGACTAGATATGCCTGGAAAGCCTGCAGGACGCCGCTACCGGTATATGTCGTATGCAGCTCAAAGATACGAGCCATCTCTCTTTTCAGTACTTCGGCAGCTACGCTTTCGCCTCCGGGAACTGGCTTGTCAAAGAGCCGCACCAGCGTGAGACAGGTCGATAATGGATGGCAGTCCTGGCCGTCTGCAACCTGTAAGGGATGGATGAAGGGTGGTGGGCAACCGCCGCGGGTGGATATTCCGGCGTACGATTTGAGCATGCGGTATATGAAGCCAGTCGTATTGGGTGAATAGTTCTTTGCCTGTTGTCCAGGCACCGGAATGTAATTGTTAAGCCAACGATTTTGGATATCGTCTGCCTGGATTGGACAGATGAGCTCGACGTCCGAGAAGTTGAGAAAACCCTCGGCAGCTGGTAAGACACTGTGCTGCCTAGCTAGAAAGTGCTGACTTGAAGGCGTGCCCACCACGTGTGAATGGGAGGGACTGGAGACGTCATCTCTACCGTCAGATCCTGCGAGAGGAGCTGGAGACAGGAAACTGTTGTCAACAACCATTTGGGCAGTTGTATCAGAGAAAGTTTGCGAATCATCATCCCCTTGGCTGCTGCTTGCCGCTGTGTCTGGCTGGAGATAGATGCAGTCCAGTTCGCGTGAAGCACAACGGCCGCAGGAGCCGGGTCTGCGGTCACATCGCGTTTTCGAGATATTGCATTGGCGACATGATTTCTGCCGGGAGTTCGAGTATCGTGACCCTCTCATGATCTGCGTCGCTCAAATACGGATAGGCTGAGGACTGCCGGTGGCTGTTTCGCAGGAGTCGGGGCCATGTTTATGAAGTAAGTGAAATCTCCTCAACTCCGAACCCGAGGTTCAACTCCGAGACAGAGGTACGTACCTGGCAGGCTACGTAAATGGCGATCCACTGATCTTGCTGTTGATCTATTAATAATCAGTACACTAGTCTAATAAAATCCAGGTCCACTACGACTCACACCTTTTCGGGGAACTCGTAAATATTGGCTCATGCCCCCGAACAGCGTATCCTACCCTAAACTGGTTGAACACTCAATTCCGATCTTTTGGACTACGATCATGGTGTTTCCAAACATGCTCGTCGTCCGGATTACGATATTTGCGCATGTAGATTAATAAAAGTTTGAAAAAAACTCAAGAAAGGTGAATTAATGAATTAAACGTATTGTTTCACTCGCGCACAGTGTAAGGCGCTGCTTCCTATCCCTCTACTACACCAAGCCTGGTGTAAGTGTCACAAGTTGCGAGCACGTTGAGGTTCTTCCTTCGTCTACTCATGTGTCTTTCATCGATTTGCTTTATATTATAATAATATACATAGTTATACAAATTAGCCGTATGAGCTGAATCCTAGCCACCGTGTTATACATATATTCTACAATTGTAATGCTTTATTACCGTCTGTCGGTCGATAGAGAGTCCGCTGATTCAGCATTTCTGGAGTATTCGGATCATGACTCGGCAACATGACCACATCATGGAGTCTCGCGTACTGCTTAATTTGCTGCAGGCTTCGAAATGCCGTTTCCGGGTCGTCATTGATGCCGTCAGGCTGCTCACTGTCCAGATCCTCGATGCTGTATGTGGCATCTCCGACTAAGAAAAAGTTGATGGGATCCTGGTTTTCATTCTCCGCGCAGACAATGAGGGAAATGTGTCCCGGGACATGACCTGGCGTGTCGACCGCGACAACCGAGGCGTCTTTCGTAATTGAATAGTAGGATGCCCATGGGCCAATGGTATTCTGCGTTTTCTCAAGAATTTGCGGCTTGAAGTTATTCGGCCAATGTTGGGGAGCACATCCATTGATGGTCGCATGGATGGGAGAGTTCCCAAATGCGTCCCAGTGTTCCTTGGTTGTATACACGGGAACATCTGGGGCTTCCTCGAGCAGTGCGGGTAATCCTCCGGCGTGGTCTCCATGGAGATGACTGAGAACAATGGCTTGGAGAGTTTTGGGTTCAATTCCTCGTTCTTTCAACTGTGATACAATTCCTTCATCTTTCCCGATGACTGTTTGAGCAAAGAATCTCCCAGTACTCAACATGCTATGGTAACCGGGATCGTTACACAGCGGTGATTCTCCAGTATCGAAAAGGATCGGCCCGTCCGGGTGAGATATCAAAAAGACCCCAACAGGCAGCTCATCTGACCATGACCGATCGAAAAATGACCTCATCCGGCGGAGGATCGCGTTTTTGTTGTCGATAGGCTGGCTTTTCATGGATGTCTTGATCCTTACTTTGCCGGTTGACAGGAAGGTGATGGCTACGTCCCCTGGCTCCATTTTGATAGTTCTTGAGGTTTCGTACCAGGTGATTACAATAAGTGAAATTGGAAATCTTCTCACACGGAATCAATTGAAAGTTTATTTACTGCATATGTAGGCAAATTTCCGTAGTCGAGTTTGCGGTGGTGGGTATGGCGCGGCGCGTCGATTTGACCGGCGGGCTTCAATTCCCCCGGGTGCGGAGTTTGATTTTCTGCTAAGATGGATGTCGAGAACTGGCGCCAGTGAACTCACTACTTGAATGCTGTTTACCACCCATTCATTCACATCCACGGGAGCCTTGGCGCAGCGGTAGCGCGTGTGATTCCAGTCCACAAGGTCATCGGTTCAAATCCGATAGGCTTCAAATGAGTTTACTTTTTTGCTTTTGACGCTTCCTTGGAAAATGCTTACCAACACGCAGGGGGTTTTACAGAGCGGGCTACTACTTGCCTACAAAATCTTGGTTCTATGTAGATAGACGCGTTGATTCGTGGTTGTGGACCGATGAATGCCAATTGAATCCACAGTGTCTCAAATCCGTACGCCTGTTTCCAGTATTCAGATCGCCTTTCAGCATCATTATTTCATCCCACAAGACCACTGAAGAGCTTCCAACCCCAGAGCAGTCCTAAATAGTACGTCGAAAACGCCTCCAGACACTCATCCCTGCAGACAAAGTGCTATGCTTTCATTTCCAGGGAAGAAGTAACAGCACCAAGAAAGACGGCTAGACGTGTAGTCACTCTTCACGCCGGTATAGCATTTATTGTGGAAAGATGGTAATTAGATTGTAATTCAAGTCGGAATAACATAGCAGACAGGATGCTCCAACTGCCACAAAAGACAAACCGGGCGTAATTGAGCGTAAAGATGGTAAAACGAAGAAAGAAAACAGTTCGATGTAGTAAACCCCCTCGCTCCCCGATACCATTGCAGCTGTCCTGAGCGAGAATTCGAGGGGTATATATAATGAATGCGTAATGATCAGATTGTAACAAAAGAAAAAAGCATATGACGAAATCTGGGCGCTCTGCGCATATCTAGTCAAATATGTAAAAGAGGGATGCTAATGCCAACAATACCAAACGCAATCTTGTATCCAGACCGTTCGTTATCGTCGCATCGTATTATAAAGTATTTAAGTATGTCGTAAAATAAATCGGTCGCGTAAATGTTAAAGATTAAGCTGAAGACTCCTTGGCCTCGGCCCCCTTCTCAGCTTCTAGGGCTTCTGTCTTGGCCAGCTGCTCCTCCAGCTTCTTCCTCGAAGCCAGCGCCCTGGAGCGTCGTCTCTCATTCTGCTTGTCTCCCACGATGTTGGGAACGGCCTTGATGGCCCGGAATAGAGTGATGAAGCCGAGTTTCAGCTCGCGAGCCGCCGCCTTGAAGTGGTCTTTGCACGCTTTGAAACTTTCTCGGCCACTGCCGGCGCGCTTCCTGTTCTTGTAGGTTCTCTCCGCCTTTTGGGCCTGCTGGAGTTTCTCGGTCGCTTCGCGGCGGGTCATGACGAGCAGGTTCTCGGTGTTTGATGTCATGCGCTTCTCCGCTTCGGTGGGCATATTCTCCTCGTCGCCCTCCTTTGGCTCGGCCTTCTTCTTCTTGAATAATGGCATATTGATAAAATTAATATATATATGAATTAATGGGTATCAGTTGTTGCGATTAAGGTATGTAAATGACTGAAAGTGGACGAAACGAAGAGAGCCGGGGGTCTGGACGAACGCTTGATTATATATCAGTTCCTGCTTGAGTACTCGAAATTCTTTTGGCACACCTCCATTCGGCGTTGACCGATGGTCAACAATTTGGCATAAGGGCTCTGCATTGTGATAGCCCAAGACTGGCTGGCGACGAGCGCAACAAGCCAATGGCATTGCGAGGGACGCAGACTGTGAATGCTGGAATTGCAGGGTCTGGCTGCCAGGGTCTCAGATATGACGACGACAGTATCATGCGTGGTTGGACTAATCCGGTTGCAAGGGTTGACAATTGGCTAATACTCTGAATAGCTATACCCATTTTGACTGTCACAGCATGAATTCATATTTCTTTTCATCCAATTGTACGAGATAGGGACGCCATTGATGAAACACCCGTTAAACCAAGTCGAGCACTCGCAGAGCGGGGCGAGTTGAAAGGGGGCCACGAGTCAAATTTCATCTTGTTATGCAAGCCTAACATCCTTGCTGGCCCAAGAACTCTCAGCATGAAGTTCCAGTTTACCCATGTTGAGTGTGCGCGAAGGGGTATTTCATCACCTGCAGTTGCTATGAGTAGGCATTTGTATTTGGATATGTTGCTTTTAAAAAAAACCTTGAACTCCAGATCACCGTAATTAAGAATAGATCTACCTATATTTGCACGCAATGTATCTCGTAAATCGTCCAAATCAATAAGTCAACGTTGCAATAGTGTTGATTCCCATTTCAAATTCCTGTGACTCATTGCGCCAGTAACCCCTGCCCAATCACTCCAGCATCCTCATCTTCATCAGCGTCAAGGTCGTAATCAAAGTCAGGCGCATCAAAGAAGCGCTCGGTTTCGCCCGTTACGGGCCTGTAGCACTCTCGATGACTTCTGAAGTGGCTGAATCCTGGGATCAGACTCGCCACTGGGGCTTGAAGGTGCAGGTCGCACTGGGGGCACATCTGCTGCTGTGTGTTCCTCACTGGACGCCCGGGGCCAATCAAGTCGCCGAGATTTAGGACGGCGAGATAGCTATGATTGAAGCTGTTGAGTTTTTCATGTTAGAGAATTTTCTCCAGAGGCGCTCTATTGGTATGTAGGTACTTACAAGGCAAAGAGATATGGGATGGTTGCGTATGTCGTCAAGGTGACCTGACCGGCCTCACGTCCAGCCAGACTCCTCCATGTGAAAACCAGAATAGCCAGTATTCCAACAGCACAAGCGGCGTCAAATACCAATATCGTGATCGAAATACACCGAGCCTGTCGCTGAAGTTTGATTGAATCTGGGGTGTCTTCTGTCTGGCGGCGATAGCGGAGGAGCAAGCCGGCACAGATGGCGGTAGAGAAGGCCAGAAGTGGCAAGCCCACGATCGGCCACATTCCTGAAATCACCGCATTGACTACCGATAGAACAAGGTTCGGGATGAAGCTCAGAATGATGAGCTGGCGGACAGGATGAGTCAGAGCCCGTGGCTTCGTCATGATGAACAAAGAAACTGTATTGGATTCTGTGCACTTGGTATAATAATATTCTGGTCTTCAGATAGATTTTGCAAAGAAGAAATGCAAGATTCTTTTCCTTAGGCTAGATAAATCGATTGATGCGGTATGGGAGGAAAGCATTATAATATCACCTACCCCCTGACGGTACGCGCATAAGGGTGAGCATGGCATGAAACACCGGCACATTGTTATGGCATGTACAGCTGCCTGAACAGTCGCAAACATTTGAATAGTTCATGCTGTCCAGTCTGCAGACACCAACTGTTTGATGGATGGTTTGCTACATCTAAAAATAGACAGTGACACAAGCACGCCTGTTCATCGCCTCCCAACAACGACATCATGGGCCATGAATGAATGCATTTTAGTGATATTGTTTCCTCTGTCAGAAACCTGCTCTTTGTTGTCGCATGAGCTTATGGTGCGATTCTTCATGCAATATCCGACTTAGGCTCAAACGCACCATCTTGCTGGCCGTCCAATTGTTCATGCATCCCTACACAATGCCCTGTCCCATTGCGTAAACCATCATGCCACCATATTCTGTCGAACATACTCCTTCAGAGCTGGTGACGCGAGCGACTTCTTCATCCCGACAAACCACAGCCATTTTTCGTAATACCGAGTAGCCAGCCATGCTTCAAAATCCGTCCCCAGCAAGGCAAGGTCAATACACGGATTGAAATTCATCATTTCGAGCCCAAGCGACCTGGCTTCATCACTATCCTCCTTTGTCACACCACGAATCTTCCGGGGACACGCATCGGCCTTGCGCTCGTCATCATTATCGCAGAATTCACAAAAGCCACTGCGTTCTTCAAGCAGGCCGTATCCGCCATCCTCGCCCGGCTCCAGGTAGAGGTGAATGCGATACTGCATACCAGCCAGAAACGCGATAATGTATCCTCCCGCACCGCCATCCATGGATTTAGGAACCTTGCGTAGCCCTCCCCTAGCCACCTCCAACCTTGAAGCATCAGTCTTGACAACGTAATCTCTACGGTTAACATCCTGGATAAACTTGAGAAACGGATCTGGAAGCCGAACCCCCACACGTTCAGCACTGGCGGTGAGATCGGCAACCGCGGCCTCGTGGACGCCGCAACCGCGATTATACCTCGCCATATGTTTCGCGATACTCGGGCACGGAGGTTGTAGCCAGCGTAGATCACCAGATAACTCTAGATAATCCAAGTTCCGCGGATAAGGCGGCTGCTTTAGATGGGCATGCGGAGGCAGCGCAAGGATCTCCCTACCACTCGATGACAGGAGGCCATCCATCATCGCTTGGGGGAGGTCCTCATGGACAACGAGCTCGAACTGCTTCTTGAGCCGCTTCAACGCCCGGCGGGATCTGAACACCGGCTGGAGGAGCACCAGACACAAGTCCGTTAGGGCATGGTTGTGTGAGTGCGCGACAACCTCGAGTGTTCGCAGAGGTAGGTATCGAAGAATTTGAAGGATAAGCTCCTTTGGGAGACGATGAAGCGCCGCCATGGCTGATCAACATCGGTCAGAGAGGTAGAATCACATGTGGCGTTAGAAAGAGCATAAAGTGAATTTGAATTCTGTGAGATTGGTATTTTTAAACTCGTTAATACTACCTAATCGAGCGGAGTGCCAAAACCCCGCACTGCACTGTACAATCATCAGCAGGATTCCGCGGGGGAACACATTGCATAGTGTCTTCTGCTCGTAATGATGCGGGTTACTGTCAGAGAATTTGGCTCTCTGTAGGTCGTGAGTTCATGCCGATTGGCAACCAGAATGGGTGGCCATGGTGGTGTTTCTGGAGCAGCAGCAAGAGATCCAGCGGGTTCTTAATACTATCGTTCCACACAAACAAGGTGCCTTACATCCACTTGTTATTGTTATGGCATGTTTGTAGTAGTTATTTGGCTCTCAAACATCTCCCAGTCGGCCAGTTCTTCGCCCGTGTACATGCCGGGCTGGAACGCCCAAAATATCCCATCTTCGCCGTCAAGAGAAATCCCCGATGCGCCAATATTTAGGAATGGCCTATCTGTGGGCGCATGGCCATCATGTTCCGCTAAGTGATAAGTTGGGTTGTTATCCTCGTCGGCTGTGAGCGAATTTTGTCTGGTCCTGCCAGATCTGTGACTGTGGCTATTAATGTGATCGGACTCATAGCCACGCTCAAATGAGAATCTTTGGCTTAGGATATGAGTTTGAGAAACCGGGCTTTGCTGCTGGACTGTGTGCGGAAACTCCTCTAGATGTGCGCACATCTGGTTGAGTTCTGTTAGTCTCCTTGACGCAGCCCGATTTCCCAGGCTCATGAGATGGGAGAGAAGT
Source organism: Clonostachys chloroleuca (assembly GCA_037952775.1). Classification (NCBI taxonomy): domain Eukaryota; kingdom Fungi; phylum Ascomycota; class Sordariomycetes; order Hypocreales; family Bionectriaceae; genus Clonostachys; species Clonostachys chloroleuca. The sequence goes on from JBANAY010000003.1 coordinate 31,174,653, forward strand.
CGACGCGAAATATCAAGACCGTAGGCTCCGAGACCTCTTTTTGGGGCAATTATTTCAAGGAGCACGAATACAAAGCCAGCTGAGAAGAGGGCATCAAGGTCTAAAAATGCGTGTTTTGCTTAAGACCCGAAGGAACGAAGATGCCGAGTTAGCCTAGGTTGAAATCGTAGAAAGTGTGGTAGATAGAGAGCAAATCTCCCAACTCACCCATGATGTCCCGATTCCAAAGCTCTTGTAGAATCATCAAGCTCTTGCTGGCTGCCTCCACGCACTTCTCTGCAAGACGTCTTAGAGCTGAACTTGGACGGCCGTACGGTTGGTCGTCCGCCTTATGACTTTTCCGTGCAATAGATAGAAGGATAGGGCGCCCGGCGTGAATGAAGGCCTGCATTGGATCAGAATAACTTTCCAAGCTACCATCAATAGGAGAATGACATACCTGAAAAATAGACAAATACAGGGAAGAACTTGTCCGTGCTGCGGCCTGAGCTGCCTTACTGAACGGAAGGCCACCAACATGGATCTGTGAGCCTTCCAGAACCATGACGTATTCAGTTGGCAGTTTTCGCTCAAGGCTTTCGATGGAAACGAAAATATTCTGGACATCTTCTACGAAGGATGACTCGGAAGAACCCTTGTCAGTGTAGATAGCTATTTAATGGATGTTAGTAACAAACCGGTGATGAAGACGAATACATTCCATCACTAACTCCATATAGTTTGACCGGTAATTCTGGCAGCTAAAACATTCATTGAAATTGCACTCGAAGAAGGGAAACCGGGGAAGTCACTAGGAGGATCTACTGTGATCGCTTCGTCATGCAGTGAAATAGGATACCCTCCTGCCGCTGCGAGGCGCCTGGAAGTAATGTCAGTAAGTAGAAGAAATATACAGGATAGCTTCGTTTCCTGCTTATCAAGTGAGTAAGCTTACCTGTGTTGCATATATATAGACCACCAAAGTCGGTTCTGATGTACTGCTTCAGACCTAGGGAGCATTTGATCGCCACCTACTTTATGCATCCCGCGCACAATAGCAAGATGTAGTGCCAGACTTGCCTTGAAATACATAGGTGAGCAGGTGCGTTCAGAAGAGACCCTTCAGCTCACAATTAGATGGGCTTACCTGTACATATGCCTCGTCTTTTCGATCCACAATTTGAAGATATTGAGCGCTGAGTGCCACGACTTCGATCCCGAGGATCCCATGACTTTTGAGAACAGAAACTCCAGGAAGACACTTGGTAGCTTCATGAAATAACGATGACCCCGGGTTATCTTCGCCCGGTAAGGCCGGCTTCGCCTGTAACAGCCTGCCTACAGCCATAACCAGGAGCGCCTCGACAAGCCACAGCCTTGAAGGAGGTTCATCGGCAGTGGGTCCTTGATACAGGCGAGACAGCATGTCGGAAAATAGCCGAACATCAAATAGTTGCTGTGAGATGCCTACATTGAGCACAACTAGGTCCAAAAGCTCCCGCGACTCGACCAAGGATGGCCAATCTGGTAGAGCCTGCAGGATGGCATCGCAGTGGCGAGAGGTCGTCGACATAGCCTGGGAGAAGGGACTTTCGTTGTGAAGCTGAACTGCGGTGCGAGAGGCAAGAAGACTCCTGATCTCAGAGCCAAAATTGTCACTTGATGATAGAGCAGAATCAGGCGCAATTGCTATCAAGGTAGTTCACGCTGATTAGTTTAGCGCCCTCGCTGGGAAGGAGCCTGCAATAGTCGACTTACTTGGGGATTTGGCATGCCTTAGGGACTGAGTTGATCCTGGGCCGCGAGCTTGCACTGTTGGAGGCGTGAATTCGTTATGCTGGACATAAGTAGCTCGCACATGTGGGACGGGATTTGGGGACGCTGAGGCTGTCGAAGCTGTCGATGAATGGGGTCTCATTAAGGTCGGCGATGGGCCACCTGTAGTTTCACAATGAAGGTAACTTGTTAGCAATTTTCAAATATGATGTGACTGTTTGGCTTGTTTACTTTGTGTTGGTTCTTGAGATGACTGCTGAGCTTGGCCTTCATATTGCGCGACCTTATCTTTGAGTTCTCGTATCTCCCTGCCCACAGCATCTGAGTCAGTGGCTCAATATATCAAGTTTATGTGTCGGTTGGGAACCTACGCGACGGAAAACATCTTGCGCTTATTCATAGCGCCAAACACGCAGTGAAGACGACGCTTGGCGCAGTACTGGCAAGGCTGCTGCCCGTCGCATTTGACCTTTTTTTGCCTGCAGATTTCACAGGCCTGGCTGGTGCGAATGCCTCCTTCAATAGATGCCCGCCGCCCTCGTCGTTTTCCTCGAGGAGGGCCAGTGGTGGCGGGCTCCGTTGTTTCGGGCGGCTGGCTGCGTGGAGAGGAGATTGCGTCGTCCATGCTGGAAAAGAACTTGGATGGTGCGTCCAATTAACCCTGGCTAGCAGACCTGACCCCCGCGCCGCTCTACGATGGCGGCGTCAATGAAACACAGACCATCTCACCTCGGTGGCGGGCAAAATTGGTGCACAGGCAGCGGATACGGAGTAGTCGAAGTCAACATGGAGAGAGCAGAGTCAACATAGAAGTCTCCAAGAAATGCGCTGATTGGCCATACGAGACGGGTAATGCGCGAGCTTAGTCATTGCTATCTTCCCCTAGAGATACGCTGCAGCACCCCAGATTTGCAGCGGGGCAGTCGCCTGAGAGTCAGGTGCGGGAGCCACTTCAGGGCAGGTTCTGGGCATCGTTAGCGGTTGCCAACCACCGTGATGGTTCCTGCCAAGGTACATGCTGAATGTACCTCTGGTGCACATCCGAGACTGGAGTAGCTTCCGAGGAGCCGAAGCCGAGAAGGGCGTTCGTACTTGCACGATCCGTAGATTCGCTCCTTCCCTCAAGTCTTTATTATCGATCGATCTCCCATTTCTCTGATTTTCCCCTTCGAGGTACAATAACTGCAGGTCATGCCGTAACTGCGCGCATGATATGAAAATCCCAGCTTCCTTGCTCTGGATGCATTGGCTGAGTTGGTACTGAACGTGGTGAGACCTCGGGCCCAAACCCTCTCTTCGTGATCGCTTCATGCCTACTAACAGAGAATCCAGAGACACCGACGTCAATTGGGATACCGCAGAAGCCGCACAAGGTCAGAATATCTCGCTTCCTTCGAACCTCGACCCTCGATCCATCATCCAAACTGCAAGCTCAACAGATTCGCCATGCCCGCCTTACACGGACAAGCACTGCTGCGTCTCTCGCAAGCGCTGCTCAGCGCCTCGCGGGCCCAAATGAGCCCAATCCCTACTTCCTACCTTCGGCCCTCATGCGCCCTCCGCTCTCTCTCAACCTCGCGATGGCTTCTAGAAGAGTGCACTGTCAAGGTACCTCCAATGGCGGAGTCGATCAGTGAAGGCACTCTGTCGCAATTTTTCAAGGCCGTGGGCGAGCAGGTTGAGATGGACGAGGAGATTGCTACGATTGAGACAGACAAGATTGACGTCTCTGTCAACGCGCCCAAAGCCGGTGTGCTCACCAAGCTCCTAGTGCAAGAAGGCGATGTTGTCACTCTCGAACAAGGCCTCGCTATCCTTGATACCGATGGCACTCCCAGTCCCGATGCTCAATCCAAACCGTTGGCAAGCTCTAGTGCACCACCTGAGGATGGGAAACCACCACCTACCACCGAGGGGCCAGCCTCGAATGCGACGCAAAACACAAGCTCTGTCTCGACTCCTCAAGTCACAGTTCCAGCTCCGGCTCTCAAGAAACAAGAAAACGCTGTTCTTGTTTCTTCTCCCTCCCAGAGCGTACAAAGAGTGGCTAGTCCCACGTACATCACATCGGATGGACGTCCCAAGCCACCTAGGCTTGAACGAGTTGTGAGTGAATCGTCGAATATCCTCTATTTCTGTCACTTTGGCGGGGCAACTTATTCTGATACGACAGTCAAAAAAGGAAAAACTCTCTCGAATGCGAAAGACGATCGCGACTCGTCTTAAGGAATCTCAGAACAGGTGCGCATCCCTTACGACAGTCCAGAGAGTGGACATGAGCGCACTGATGGATTGGCGCGCAAAACACAAGGAGTCCGTCGCCAAGGTTCACAACGTCCGGCTGGGATACATGGGAGCCTTTGCAAAGGCTACGTCTCTGGCCGCCCAGCAAGTTCCTCAGGTCAACGCGAGCATCGACACCGATCGTGAGATCATCACATATCGCGACTACGTCGACATCAGCATCGCTGTTTCTACCCCTAAGGGGCTTGTCACACCCGTAATCCGCAATTGTGAATCCAAGAGCATCATCGAGCTCGAGAGGGATGTCGGTGCCATGGCGACAAAGGTCAGTACAACTCAGACAATGAGTCTTCCGTGCGGCATCTCTTGTTCTAAAATCTAACTCTTTGCAGGCACGCGATGGTAAACTGACAATGGCTGACCTGGAGGGTGGTAACTACTCCATCAGCAATCCGGGTATTTTCGGCTCCATGTTTGGAACTCCGTTGATCAACTACCCTCAGGCCGCCGTCTTTAACATGAACTCAATCAAAGAAGATGTTGTGGCAATTAACGGGAGAGTGGAAATTAGACCTGTATGTTCATACCGAGCTCCATTCCCATTACTGGGCTACCTGCTAACCGAGGCCGCTTGATTAGATGATGTACATTACCATCACCTACGACCACCGTTTGATTGACGGCAGAGAGGCGGTCACGTTCCTCAATCTTGTAAAGGGATATATTGAAGATCCTAGTCGTATGCTTTTAGATTAGATTGTTAGTGAACTCTTTGTACAATATACATAGACTAGACGAGAGTAAAAACCACTGTTAAACTTACATTCAAGATGCGGGATGGACTGCAAGATGAAATCAATTATTGCATTCACTATGACATCGAATCACGTCCCCCTCTCCCCATTCCTAGCTTGCGCCTGGCCTCAAGTTCGGTGCGGTGTATGAACCTAGTTCTTGCTAGGTAGTCTAATAGATCTGAGCTATGTGGAGGGAGTGGAGAGCCCGTTACTCGTCCCACGTGGGTTGTCCGGGTGCAACTTCCGAGGCTTCGGAAGACCACTTCAGCTCGCCCCCGGGAAAAGCTAATGCGTCCAGTGTAAGTCGGTCCGAGGTATGTTGGCCGGCCATTCACGGCCTACACATGTAGTTCCGCAGATTTAGTTTTACAGATGATGTGCATCGTGGTCCGTCTGAAGATAGGATCATAGCTATGAGGTAGACCTTCACAGGTATACCACTTACGATCGTTTCTTGTTGGCCACCTACATCCTACCGTTCGTCTACAATAGCTGCCTAGATTCTCTATCATGATAGCTTCTGTGAGGATCAGCGGTAGACCGCTGCTAAGCCTTGGTTCTAGCTTCTCGAGGCATGTAGCCAATCGAGGGGTCGTCAGATGGCCACTGAGACACGCAGCATCTCGAGTATTGAGGCAATCGCCCTACATTGCCTTTGTGCAAGCGAGCCAATTCGCTACAGCTGCTGCAGAAGCTCAAGTTTTTACTTACGAGGTACGTATGCTATTCTTCGCACCTCCAATTATCAAGAGTGTGAAGCTAATGCCTACTCCGTCAGAGGTCAGAAAATGTTATCCCGGAAGGGGGATCAAGCAGATATCTCGATGAAATGTACCAGGAGTGGGTTAAATCGCCTGGATCTGTTCATGAATCTTGGCAAGAGTACTTCCAGGCCGTAGGGCAAGGAACGAGGTATTCAATAGAACCCCAGTCTGCCTTGCAGAATCATGTCTTCCCCGGGCAGCAGTCAGAAGAGGTCTTGGATTATTTGAAAGTCCAGCAAATCGTTCGCGCCTACCAATCGCGTGGCCATTACCTTGCAAAGACCGATCCATTGGGCATTCGAAAAGACGCAGAGATGATCAGGCCAGATGACCTCAAGTCCGAGGCACCAAATGAGCTCGACTTCTCGTATTACGGCTTCACCGAGGCTGATCTCGACCGCTATTTCAATCTGGGACCTGGGATCTTGCCCAGATTTGTAAATGAGGCACGCAAGTCAATGACCCTACGAGAAATCATTGCCGCGTGTGAGAACATCTACTGCGGAAGCTATGGAGTAGAATATCTGCACATCCCTGACCGAGCCAAGTGTGAATGGCTTCGCAACAGGTTGGAGGTTCCTCGTGCCATCAATTTCACTCCAGAGCAGAAGGAGAGTATCTTGGACAGCCTGTTGCTAGGCACTACTCTGGAGCGTTTCCTCGCCGCCAAGTTCCCCAACGAGAAGCGATTCGGTCTTGATGGTGCTGAGTCATTGGCTCCAGCAGTGAAAACAATCATTGACCATTGTGCCGACGTCCACGGCGTCGAAAGCATAATTCTTGGGAGCTGCCATCGAGGGCGTTTGACGATGCTGGGTACAGTGTACGGGAAGCCCAGAGAGAACTTGTTCGCAGAATTCGCTGGAAGAATGAGGTCCGACGTACTTCCAGGGATGGCAGGCGATGTCAAATACCACCTTGGCCACGACGGAGAGTGCGTCACTCCAGAAGGCCGCAAGGTGTCACTCTCCTTGCTGGCAAACCCGTCTCATCTCGAAGCCGTAGACCCGGTCGCCACAGGCAAGGCGTACGCAACCCAAGCCATGAAGAATGATGTCGACAAGAAACGCGTCATGTGTCTTGCTCTCCATGGTGACGCCGCATTCGCTGGGCAAGGTGTTGTGTATGAGACGCTCGGTCTATCCCGACTCCCGGCGTATGATGTTGGCGGCACCATACGACTCATTGTCAACAACCAGATCGGTTTCACCACGGATGTTCACTGCTCGCGCTCGACTTCCTACGCCTCGGATATTTCCAAGTTTGTCAATGCTCCCATCTTCCACGTCAACGCAGACGACGTCGAAGCTGTTGCGTTCTTGGCTCAAGTTGCTGCCGATTGGCGAGCCGAGTTCCAGACAGATGTAGTAATCGACCTGGTTTGCTACAGAAAGTTCGGGCACAATGAACTCGACCAGCCCAGCTTCACCCAGCCGCTTATGTACCAGAGGGTTATGGACCAGACCCCATCACTCGAACAGTACATTGAAAAGCTCGTGGGCGAGGGGACCTTCTCACACCAGTTCATCGAGGCTAAGAAAACCAAAATCTGGGATGGACTACAAGCAGAATATGAGAGGAGCAAAAATGTGATTTCAGAGCGCCATGATCTTCCGCAAGCATGGAAAGAGTTAGAATCTGGCCTCACCAATGATCAAAGAACGGCAGTAGACGAATCGCACTTGAGAATTGTAATGACAAGCATGACGACTATTCCAGAGGGCTTCGAACCCCACAACGGTGTCTCCCGAGTGATCGCGTCTCGTCAAAAATCCTTTGAAAACAACACTGTCGACTGGTCTATGGCAGAGGCTTTGGCATTTGGTACGCTGTGTCTCGAAGGAAATGCAGTTCGTGTCACAGGTCAAGATGTCCAACGAGGAACCTTCTCACAGCGCCACGCTGTTTGGCATGATCAACCATCGGGGGAGTTTTGGACTCCACTGAATCATATGAGCGATCAGCAGGCGAAGCTGACGATTGAGAACTCTCCTCTGAGCGAGTTTGGAGCTCTTGGGTTTGAATACGGAATTACACTTGCAGATCCTCAATCTCTGGTCATGTGGGAAGCACAGTTCGGCGATTTCGCCAACAACACACAAGTTATGTTGGATAACTTCATTGCTTCCGGAGAGAGCAAATGGCTTGATCGCTCTGGAGTCGTCTTATCGTTGCCCCACGGCTATGATGGTCAGGGCGCTGAACACTCATCAGCGCGTCTGGAACGTTTCTTGATGCTTGGCGATGATGATGGCCGCTCTTGGCCATTGGATCTTGAAAGTACCGCGCGGCATGCCAACATTGAGATTGTTTACATGACTACCCCAGCCAACTACTTCCATGTTCTTCGACGCCAGCTCAGGAGAGATTACCGAAAGCGTGAGTTGCCTGTCCCTTTTTTATCGAATGCAGATATTTAGGTATGGATGTTCAAACCATGATATCACTAACTTTGATATTAGCTTTGGTTATTTTCTTCTCCAAGTCACTACTTCGCCATCCATTGGTTCGCTCGGAGCTTTCAGAGCTCACCGGGTCATCCGCCTTCAAACCCATCCTCAGCGACCCGGACCACGACATCACCATCGACAAGCCAGAGGCCGTTGAACGAGTCGTCTACTGCAGTGGGCAAGTATACTTTGCTCTCAAGAAACGAAGGGAAGCCCTGGGTTTGAAGGACGTTGCCATCACCCGAATTGAGCAACTCCATCCGTTTCCCTGGGCCGAGGTCAAGGAAAACCTCGAGTCGTATCCCAACGCGAAGTCTATTGTCTGGGCACAGGAGGAACACTACAATGGTGGCGCCTGGCATTATATGCGTGATCGACTGGACACCGTTCTTCGTCAGTTGGATCGTCAGGCTATCACTAGCCTTCGATATGCTGGACGTGGCCCGAGTGCAAGCACGGCGACAGGGCTGAAGAAGCTGCATGCGTCAGAAGAGGACGCGTTGTTGAACGAGGCATTCGCCTCAATATAAAGCTGTAGATAGGTATTTATTCGTAGAAAAGAGATTACTCCTGGTTAGGATTGAAATATCTTACGACAAGGTCGGACTTTCACATGTACAGCTAATTTGTCCAGCTGCCCTAGATAAAGTTAGAATAGGAAATTACTAGTCATAGGCACAAGAGAGGATAAACTAACAACCTCTCCAGTTTGTTTTTTTCTCTTATTATCTTCTACTTATTTTTCGTCTTTTAGTTGACTTGATTATCTAGGGAGTCGTGTCTATAAGGAGTGAGTTAGAATAGTCACAGTCCATGTTTGCTATAGCTGTCAAGTGTTTCAATATAAAAAAGCACTCAACGACCATGCGTACAGTTCTAATTGACCGGGAAATCATATTGTCTTGGAACCTTTTCTAAGAAGAATATACTTGATGCCTCCAGCTCCATATCTGACTTTAAACCGAACCGTCCTTCTCGAAAGATATTTAGCAATGATTCGTCAGATGGTATATCTGAACCGTTTGTCCTGCACATCCGTCATGTCCGAATCCAGAGGGGAGGTTACCCCCGAGGTCTTGTGATCATCATCACCAGCTCCATAGGCCACCATTCCAGCTGCCAATTTCGCATCGCGCCTCTTGTTCTTTGTCTTGGCCATGACGATGAAAGTAGCATACGATATCATAAGCACAATCAACGACACTATACTGAGAATGCAACCCTTGCTGAACCGAGGGCCATCCTCGGCCTGCCAAGCGAAAGGACTGGCGAAGCAACCCACACAGTAGGATATGAAAAATCCAGCTGAGACAACACTTTTCTTTGTGTTCCCCTTTACGTTGCTGGCAATGATGCTGGCAGAGCTGCCAATTAAAGCGGAAGAGCAGCCGGCAAGCCAAGTAGCCACAATAATTCCCCAGCCAGCGTCCTGGGGCAACGCCAAGAGAAGAACGGCTCCGAGTAGAGGCACAACGCAGAGCGCGATGGCAGAGTAGGCGCGGGTGCCTGGGAAGAACCGTGGCACGAGAGCTCCAATCCAGACGGTGCCGGTGTTGCATGCTCCAGCCGGAATCGCGACCAGCATGGTTTGCAGCGTGCTGTAACCAAAACCGTTGACGACAGTGGCAGAGAACTTCATGCATTGTTAGTATATGTCCACGCGGTCATAGGGGTCTCTACCCAAAGAGTGATGGGGACTTACCTTCATAATTGGGGTTGTGAGCGTAATGCAGCAGGCCATGAGCATGAACAACCAGGTCATAGGCGCCATGAGTGCCTCCCGCAGTTGCCCCTTATTGAAATCCGTGCGCTCTCCTGAGCCACGGTCTGATGCAAGTCTCTGGATGACAATAGCTTTCTCCTTCTCACTCAGAAACCATGCCGTTGATGGGCTCCGGGGCATCAAAATGATGAATAGCATACCAGCTCCTATGGTAAGACCACCACAGACAAGGAAGAGGACCCTCCAAGGAGCTATGACCATGTTTGTCTGCCCGATCCCGTACATCAAGAGCGAGCCCAAGATCTGGGCCACACCATTCATTGAGACCCATGTGGCTACTCGGATCGGATGCTCTCGCTTAATGTACCAATTCGATGTGATAATGATGAACGCCGGAGATACAGTTCCTATAGGTATTTTAGCAGGGAGGTTCAGCAAAACTCATCGAGTGGTGCAAAATTTATTTTTACCTTCGGCAAAGCCAAGAAAGAACCTTGCTGCTGCCAAACCATGGAAGTTATGGCACGCAGCCATGACCATGTTGACACCACCCCAGATAACAATAGTTACACCAACATATATCGTGATCGGAAGGCGTGATAAGAGATACACCGCGGGGTACTCGGAGCAAAACTGCCCTAGGTAGAACAGCGACACAGCCCATGAGAAATCTTCGCCTTTCAACGCAAGGTCTTTGCGAAGACCGAAGATTGCCGCCTGGTTGATCGATTGCTTATCCAAATCTACGGGAAGCAATAAGTATCAGCATCCAACAACAGTGGCGTTTAGGAGTTTGAAGTTCTCACATTGAAGGAAGTAGACGAGTGCCATGAGCGGCATGATAACATAGTCTAGTTTCCGAACTGCCTTGCGCTCTTCGTTTGGGTCAATCGGGGCGAGTTGGTTCGCTTCGGGGTCCTCGAGCTCGATGGCACCCACATCTCTCTCATCAGGGACTTTCGCAACCGTAACGTCTTCATGAGGATTGGTAGTCATGGCGGGAAATTGCCTTGATCGCTGTTCGTAGGATCAATCAAGGCTCAGTTGATGTGTTGAATGATTGTGATGGCAAAAGAGAGGAATCGAAGCGACTTTAGTAATTGGGGAACTAGTTAGCAAGGCCTGACTGAAATCATCCGAACATCTCGGAAGTTCACCCCGGACCACCATAGTACGATTCATGTCTTCACGATGGCAGAGCCGGGGGAGGGAGGTGAGGGGAAGTGTATGGGAGTGTGGGGTTTTACCTCCCCACGGGGACCACATCGCTACCCCAGTAGAGACACGAAGAAATGAATATTATCCCTTGTAGTCTATATCCATATAGGTAGATAAGAGGAATATTGTGACAAATTTCGACTTTCAATCATGAGTAAGCCTTTAAGGATGTACATCAGGTCGTTGACACTCATGTACGCTAAGAGTTACAACCGTCCCAGTTCTCGTGACACTTTCATTAGATGATATTCGTAACATTTTCCGCCATCATATCAACACATAACAAGAATATATGACCCTCTTTTAGTGGCACGAGGAATTCCCGGGAAAGGGCCACGCAACATTTCAACAGGCCTCGGCCTTACAAGCCCGTATGGCCTGTGGACTTGAACCGAGCTAGCTGACCTTAAAAATACTTCTCTATCTTCATCTTTCAGAGCCCCATATTTAATAGGCAATGGAACCGAAGTATAGACTCTTTAGGGGCAAAAAAACTTACATCGTGCGTAGCTGTGACTTGAGAGCGCGCGGGCTAGGCACTAACGCTGATCTTTCATTACAAGCCAAAATGACATCCGTCTACCTCTGCATGATAGGTCTATTTGAAATACAAGACTGAGAATGGCTAAGGTAGTGCCCAGTGCCGAAACTGCCGTGGGAGTGTTCCTGACCAGGTCTCGGATGCACAAGCCGAGGCCCCCCTTCCTGATATCTAATCCCACGTGAAAAATCTTGGTTCAAGTAGCTCTCGGTTTTTGTTCACATGAGGTAGTTAAGTTTTAGATCCCTAGAGCCCTGCGGAACTGGAAAGCTTGTACATCTTATCACCTATCAAAAGAAAAGCTATTATTTTAAGCTTTCGTATTCATTGTGTTGAGTTGTCGGGCTCTGGCAGCTCCATTGCTGTTGAACTTTATTCTCTTTCTCTTACGTACGTATCAGCTATCGATCCACGTGTATCAAATGTTCTCACTTCGAAAAAACATGCCCGCACGGAGAAAAGGGAGACGCGCCGTTCTGTGACTTACTATTGGCCATGAATCAAACCTAAACTTTTCAGGCTTCTTTTGTGAATACTATTATTGAAAGTGCTATGGGTTGACTAGCTCACACGGTGCCTACAGTACCTATTGTGAAGTAACATTACATATCTTAGCCAATAATCGAGCTAGGGGACTTTCATCAACAGCCTAGTGAAGCCTCACTGGTGAATGAACTCACAAACAAAGAGGATGAATTCAATCATGACCGTGCTGATCTTGAATCATTGAATTCTCATATGCGATGCTACGCAGAGAAGATCTGGGAGATGCTCCCGAGGCTAATACTTCCTCCATTAAAAGTTACCTCAATGTCTTCCCCCTTGTTCACGTCCCTCGCATTCTCTATTGTCCGACTTTTCTAATACACTACCACAAACCCAGTCAGACGTCTGCATGAGGCACTATTAATATCATCCCCCCCATCGTTGATGGCCAACAGCTGGTCAAGAAGTAATCTGATGTCTTGTTGTGTTCCTTCACTCAAGTCTTCCCATTAGTGAGACCTGCCCATGAACTTCCCGCTTTTCTGCTCAAAAGAATCCAAACATGCTCACTTGACGCTCAAAAGAGACTGTGTAATGCATGCTGATCGTGTAGCACTCTTTGATATGTTGCTCAGGTAATTGCTAGCGTAATCAGCCTCCACGTAGATTTCCCGCAGCCGATCGAGGACTACCATGCAAAGCTGGAAACAGGCCACCGCTTTCCCATGGTGGAATGAAGGGAATCCGACCACGTCCGCAAGATGCACAACGGCTGCTGAAACGGTAATAGAAACCCCGGTGCTGGGCATGTATCTGTATAAATCCGATTTTTCTAAATTGGTCAACAAATTGGTGACTTCCGTGGCCGCGTCCCGCACGCGGTTGCGACACGATTTCTGGTCCTGTATTGAAAGGTCGTTCTTGTTCTTAAAAGTCTGAGAGATGTAAGGTCGGAAGAGAGCGGATATTGCAGTGTAAAACTCCATTTGGAGCAGGGTTCCCTACAGTAAAGCCGGCGTTTTTTCAGCGCCAGCGGCTGTTTTGAGATGCCCATTCGAGTGGCAACTGTAAGGTAGTTCTCTCCTCCAATTGCATAGCTCCAAATATATCAGACCTGCGGAGTTGAAATTATCGAATCTCTTCCTTGGTGATAAGAGGATAGACCGTTCTGTGGTGCCTGGGGCACGATTATGACTGGGAAGAATATAATATTGCTTATAAAGAACTTCGCCGATAAGCACGCACAGTTTAGCCCTCGCTATACATATAGAAGCCAACTGTGGAAGTTGGTCAATATATTGGCCAAGGAAGCTGCTGCGAGCGGTGCCGTGCTCGACCAAGCCGTGGATCTCAAAATCAGTCTCATGGAGCATATCCACGTCGTAATCCTCTTCTTTCAACCTTGAAGGGTATCGAAGACCGAGTGCAATGAGGCGATCATGCATCAAGCATGACCACCAGACTCTCCTTCCCAAGTGTGTTCGAGCGATGGATGATTCTGCTTGCTCGGTTTGATTCCTGTCCAATCCAATGCTCTGTGCTGTGCCTATAGCCAGACCGACCCAATACCAGCTGTCCTTATGCTCACTTGGCGTTTGATACCAGCCAGCCAGTAGTAAGAGGGACTGTACCACAACGAGATGGTCCTTCTCATAGCCGATATTGTACAGCAACTACAAGAATCTGTGGTCAGCACCTAGAACAAAAGGCGGGCGCCTAACTTACTCGAGTCTTATCGTATAGATGTTTCCTCGCCACTCTACGCGACGCGTATCCAGCATTTTGAATAAAATGCAAGTCCACAAATGCAGCCGCAGCATATAGTACTGCATCATACAATAATAGGCTTATCTCTGGGCCTGCGTCGCTGCGATGATTCACCATTCGGTACAAATCAGTGATACTGATTAGATGAAACCGAGGCTGAACATGCTTTATATATGCATCGATAAGGGCGTCTTGAACTGCGAGTGGCGGTAAAGCCAACACCCCCTTAAACTGAAGATAATGGAGATCCCCCGCACTTATGTTTGCTGGAAAGGGCCGGATAAAATGAGGAAGATCGAAACCAAGACCATCGTCCTGATCAATGTGAAGATTTCCTTGCTCGTCTATCTCCTTATCCTCAAGCTCCCCAATTTTGTACAAATCTTCCGGTAGGCTAGGCAATGACCGATCGCCATTACTGGGAACGTTCCACAGTTGAAAGCCAGACTTGCCGGAACGTGATGTCCTCCACCCTCTGGAACGAGATCTAACGAGTGTTGAGCAGGAATTGGATTTTGGCATGGATCCGGATGTCGCTGCCAGATGAACTTACCTCTCTCGCAAATGGGGAACTATTGTGCACTATTTTCAATGTCAGTTAACATGACCTATACATTTGCTACCTTTGAATCTCTACCTTGACGTTATGCCAGCGACAATTTGCACAAGGACCGCCCTCTGCGACATTACAACGGACCCTTCGTGCCTGGCAGGGGACGCATGCTTGCTTCCCTCGCCGGCGTTGAGGGGTTTGAGGCCGGAAAATCTTTGATGATTCGGCCACAAGCATACAACGAGAACGAGAATTCATAACGGATCCCGAAAAAGGGCTATCAAGAGGAGTGGACAAACCATCATAGACCGGATCCTGTGCTTCATTTGAAGTTAGATCGATCAAAGAAGAAATTTGGTCAAACAATAGTGAGCCCATCGTATGATTTGCGTGTCAGCTTGCAAGACTTGTGCTTGTTTTGAGTTACTTTATTAGCAAAGTAAATTTACAGGGCCTTAGGCAGCCTAACCAACAAACAGTGGTACAATAATGACCTTGACTTTCTAGTTGACTCCTTGAGCCGTCACGGCCGTTTCGGGACCCCAACGGAACCCCTTAGCGGCTAAACTCAGAAGGACGGACAAGAGATCCGAAGCTTCGGATGTAGGTGGACCCTCCGGAATGATGTTTCCGTGTGACAGCCTCGACTCTAATCCAATACACCGTCCATCTTTCACTTTGAATTATTGATGAACCATGAATCGATTGACTGAAACAACATACTTCACGGGGAGAGAGAGTTCGAGTATAAAGTTAAACAACAATAGGAAATGCCAGACCCGACATCTCAACACTGAATACGACAACATACTTGACAGATAGTGATTACAATTTTGTCCTTAAATGACGGAAATTGAAAGAATCATTTGTAATCCTTGATGCTTAGTCAGGTAATGATGTTTAGCTTTTACATCACCCATCAAGCATCTTTGAGGCGATTCGATTTATGTATTCAAGGCAAAATCTTGGCAATTACAAGCAGAATTAAGCCGTACTCTAGAGCCTTCAGTGTTTTGGAATCAGATACATGACACCATGTACGAGGCTAAGGAGAACATCAACAAGGCGATAATCCTATTTATCTGGAGTAATCATGGCAATTTCGCCAGCTATTCTCTTTGCAAGCAGATTGCCACTACCGTCGTGATCGCCTTGACCGAAACACAAAATTTCTTCTTCTCTTCCTCACGCCATGTCTTATAGTGAGATCAACGTTCCCATTCTCATCATATTCGTCTTCGCCGTCCCAATCGTTCCATGCATCGATGTCTCGATGCAGTTTTACATCAGCCATGCTGGTATGCTCCTCACCCACGTCACTTGAGGAGGATTTCAGCTCAGCTACTCTGCGTGCAACGTCATTGGCCGCGACCACGGAAGCCAGGATACGCGGCATCCCCGGATTCTTTTGGACGGAGGTCTTGCAAAAGTCCAGAGTAATCTTCTTAGCGAGTATCGCATCCAAATCGGACGAGGTTTCCGCTCTGTCGTTGCCGCGAAGACCCGCGAGATACAACGCTTCTGACACCACAGACTCGCTATAATCATCGGAAAGCCCAATTTCTGCTGGCTTTTCCACTAAGGAAGTGTTAGGCATATTCTGAGCTTGGGGAGGCCTGATTTTCGGTCTGGGAACAGTGTCAAACAACCATCTCCTGGCCGTTATGAACCTATCCTCAGGATCTGCATTGAGCATCAAGGGATTCGGAGGCTTGATGGTGGCTCTGATTAATAGATCATTCGCGAGCTCCAGAGGCGTTTGGCCCATGACATTTTCGCGACAGACCAAACCTGGGTTATACTGGATCAGACCTCTAACAATAGCAAATTGGCGAGATTTGATGGCAGTATGTAGGCAGGTATCGCCAACATCATTGAAAGACTCGAGTACCTTGTCATTAGAGAACCCAAGCAGGGTTTGTAGGAGCGATACCAAATCTGCTGGCCTATACCTCAAAGGGGTGTAGGTGCCGTACTCGGAGAAGATATCACTGTCGCCATCCCGGCTGGGATATCCGCAAATATGAGCGATCCAAGAGTGGAGAGGAACGGTGCCGTTTGCGGACAGCTTCTTTCGCTGTAGAAAGAGATCGCCGAGTAGCCTATTATCAATGAGCCTCGTCAACTCGCAGAATCGACGTGATTCGACAGGTCCCTGAAGTGCTAGATGGAGAATGTTTTCTCCTTCGGAATTGCGCACTGTTTGGTCGGCATGGCCATCCCGGATTAAGATCTCGGCTAGTGAAATTCGACTGATTCGTGCAGCAATCAACAGCGGCGTATGTCCTGTGGAATCTCTACTTTCCACTGCGTTTGGATATCGTTCAATCAAATATTTCAAAACCTCCTCTCCCCGCTGGAGGGATGGAATCAACAAAGCATGATGAAGAATAAGATGATCTGATAGACGGATTAGTTCCAGCATACTCCAGGTGGTTTTAACCGTATCACTCACTACTCGCCCCAAGCCATTCTGACGCAGTCAACTCAAATCCTGCTTTACTCTGAAGAAGGTGCAATATTTTAGGATTATCGGCTGCAGCATCGGATCGCGCAAACTCGGCATACAATTGCAGAGCAGCCTCGCTCAGGAAAAGCTTCACCGTTTCGATACGTCCAGACCTCATAGCATGAATGACCGGTGCAACCCCTACATCGTTCGTATGAGTATCCTTCCTGGAAAGGTCGAGAAGCCGGTCTCTTGGTCTTCGACGCTCTCCTGGAGGAACAATATTGGCCCAATCCTTTCTATTGTTTGAAAGTCAGAAGTCAATCCGTGGTAAAGATAACTGAGAGTAACTCGCCTCTTTTTCCCGTATACCGTAAGCCCTTGATAAAACTCCGATTTCTGCTCTAGGTTCTCACCAGAGCGACGCACAAGGTCATCTAATATTAGACCGGCACCTATCTTCCGCATAACAAGATGCACAAGCTCGAGGTTTCCTTCGTTAAGGAGAGTTTGAAACTCGGCCTCAGAGAGCGTGAATATTCCATCCTGCTCCTTCTTTTCAGTAGGATCATGATACGCAAGAACTTCCTCGACAGGATCGTCTGGCAACATTTGACTTGTCCAATACTGAGCAAGTTTGATTAGAACCTCAAGCCCAGCCACATCGTTTCGGCTGACGCAGGATTCAAACAACGTCTGTCGAAGGCCGGGTTCCCATTTTCCTTCCACTAGATGTAGCATCTGCCATTCTTGTCGAAGAATGCGCATTGGTGTCGCATTTGACGTGCTTGGTTTCGATTCCTGGACTATATCTTCATCAACAGACATATTATCTTCATCTTCGCTCAATATAATAGGGCCTAGTTGGGATGGATCATCTCCTGAGTCAAGCTCCATCTCGCTACGACCAAGGGAGCCACTTCCCCGGTAGCTTGGAGTTCTTGTTCTCCAGCGAAGGCGGCGTCTTCGGGATGATTGGTTTGAACCGTCGTTAGGTGCCCACTGAGTTTTTACAATATCCAAAATAGCAGCAGCAACTCCACGATGGCCGCGGAAAAATGCCAAAGAGAAAGGACAGTTGTAATGGTCATCTTGAATGCTGATGAGGAGCCGGGGGTGAATATCATCAGGATCAGTTCGGAGGGTCAGTGATCTGATCTTATCCAGATTTCCATCCCAGGCAGCCTCCATCCTAAGTGAGAGTAAAGATTAATCAATTTAGTCCGTATACAAGCAAGGATATGAAACCTACAGCTCAATATATTCTTCCTCTTTAGAGGAGGAAAGGTTCTTGTCCCCCTTGAAACATATCTTCCCGCTCTCAACAGAGGGAGATCTGCGATAGGATGAAGGAGTGTTTAGTCGAAACCCCCTTCTTCCGGTGCGGTATTCCTTGAAATCGGGATGAAGATCTTTAAAGGTCTGTCCACCTCTAGAGACCAGTTTTTCTCTTAGATCATTGAGCCCAGAGGCTAGTTTCTCCAGACGCTGAATTTCTGTATCAGGTTCCTCCTGATCCACTGTCATCTCTTGTTTGTGCTCCTGATCTCTTGAGGGTCTCTCAAACCGCCACTTTTGTCTTTCAAGTGCCTCTCTGTGATAGAAGCGCTGATAGGAATTTGGCGGAAACTGTTCGAGGAATTCGTCGGTGCGAGGCGGCCTAGGGGACGCAATACTTCCCTCATTCCTCTTCGCCTTGTCCAAGCTGTCCGCTATTTTTAGGAGTTTTTGCATCCAGAACGTCGAGAACAGTAGATCCGGTCGCTACATCATAAACCTCATCTCCTTGTAGAAGCCTATACGAATCCGGTGTCATCGAGTTAGGATCTGCCCCGGATTCCAGGAGTTGAATCGCAGCTTGGTCGTTCTCCGCCTGAACAGCGTATAGGAGAGGCTGCAAGGTAGTTCTGTAGATACGCTTATTTTCCCGCAGAGTTCCCAAGTTACGTTTCATAGGAGAGAGTTTGACAGCTCGAAGCCAGATGTCGAAGCTTATATCTGGCTTAGCCCCAGCGTTCAATAGTTTTAGGACAAGGCTTGGATCATCATGGTCGATTGCCGTGTGAAGGACTGAAATGGTTCGTACATCGGGGATATAAATATGTTTTAAGGCCCTGGTAACATTAGACCGATCACATGCTACCAAAACATCGAGAAGATCTCCCGAGTTGTTGGCAACAAAGCGATGGAAGGCCGTGATACCATCAGTGTCGGCCTGGGAAGACAGAGCGCCAAGTTCAATGAGCAATCTTATCATTGATTTTGCCTTCTCGGTGGGAAGCTTTAAGGTCAGAGCCAGGGTGAGGATGACATCTGTCTTCACCCTATTGAGCCGGAATTGAACTGGAAGAAGAGGGTCGGCCCCATAGTCGCACAGCGTCTTAACGGCGTCTTCATGGCCACCAGACACAGCCAGATGAAGGGGAGAACAGGGAATATCCCAAGCAGGTATATCGATGTCGTAAAAGTCTGGTCCCACTTCGGAGTCTTCTTTCATTTCGGTTTCATCTCCCCGGGGGTCAATTCTGTTGATTTTTGCAAATGATCCAGTGGTCACAGAGAACTCATAATCGTCACCTTCTCCTTCACACACTACCACAGCATCTGAGTTATTGTCGTCTTCCTCGATGTCAAGATCATCCCTTGTTGTGTTTTGCATTTCATCTTCAGAAGTGTCCTCACGCACTTCCTGTTCAGCTACATCAATTTTCTGCCGCTTGAACTTTTTGCGATCTTGGGCGATTTCTTCGTTCTCCAGGCTCTTTTGCATGAGAACTTTTATCATGTCCACTCTCCCGCGAGCAGCTGCAAGATGCAAAGCAGTCCTTCCGTCAGCCAATCGTGCTGTCAAGCGTGCTCCGCGGTCTACAAGGCATTGCACAACTTCTGCTGTAGATACATTGACGGCGAAATGCAGAGGAGTCCGTCCGGTATGATCTCTCCTGTTGATATCGAAACCGTCTTGGCCAAGCCAAGTATGGATGCTTTGTATATCTCCGTCAATGATTGATTGGAAAAGTCTAGCTGTGTTGCCGATATACGCCATCTCAGTCCAGTCTTGTTCGCTCAATGGATTGAACGAGCCAATTTCCTGCCGACCTGGGTCGTCAGTGAGGAATGATATTTTCCCCGAAATACACGTCTTTGCATCCTTTTCTGCCACCTCCTGCTCTTCCACTGTGTTTGGAATGGGGCAGCAACCGCAGCAGTCTTGAATGACGTCCTCGACGCGACCGAAAAATGCAGGATGCCTGTGAAGATACGCCTTCCTCTTCTCTGGCTTTTGATTCCATTCTGCATTGAGCAGAATATCTTGCGAATAACACATCCTTTCGATGGCCTTGGCAGTGAAACGGCGACCATACGGAATGCTAAATGTGTGATAGTTGCTCACTTCTTCCGACGGAAACCAATCAGCCACCTCGTTCTCATGATCTTGCTTCATATCGCCGTTGTCCCTCCAAGTCCAATGGGGATAATCCACTTCAGGTCTGCCACGTTCTCGTCTTCTTTCGTTCTGATATGTGTGCCTAGCGGACTCTGTCGGAAGGCTTTCCAACACAAGGAGACGCGCGAGACCGACTGTACGTTTGAAGCTCCTCTCATAGATGGTAGGGTCGATACGCGAGCGATCCAGGTCAGGCCAATACACCTCGAAGTTTCGATTTGAGTACTTGACCAGGCGTGTCTCGTATGAAGGACTCCGGCGCGTGAGATCAATATGGTTGATCTGAGTTATAAAGCTCGCAAGGGCACGTGGGGTCACGTAGACCTGCTTGCCATCATAAGCGCCTCCGGCAGCATCAATATCAAAGCCCGTTAAAATCTCGCTGATAGATTTATATACTCTTAACACGATCTATACAGAGCAGGTCAATAAATGACTTGGCAAGCAGGGCCATGGCGTGACATACTTGAACATGGCGAGTTGGATAATGACTCGCAATGGTGATTGCGTATTTAGTTCGCACGACAGTTAGGTCTTTGAGTAGGGTATCGCGGACAGCTTCCTCAATGGCTTTGATTTTTTCAATAGCCTCTTCTTCTGTTAAGCCATACAAAAAAAGATCTACATCAGAAGCTGGGCAGAATACCTCGTGGAAGTACTGTCGTAATTTCCGCTTGTTGACTTTGTACTCCTCGGGTATAGGTAATAGACAGTTGATAACGGACGAGCCCGCGGCAACCACGTTGCTCCAGTCCATTTCGGCCAATGATGCCTCGGAGAAAATACTGAAATTCCTCTGAAACTCGGCCAGACTGGCAACGATGGCTGGTGAACCATCTTTGCGGCGCTTTTCATCGGGCAATGGCACGATGTATCGAGATCTTTCCTCTACTGTCTCTAAAGCCGGATTTCTTGCGCGTGTAGTGATGAGTCCAGAGACTTCCGTAAAGAGTGGCAAGGTGTTAACGTATGGGTTGTCCAGGATCGGATTCTGACCATCTTGGGCAAAAAGAGCCCGCAAGTAACCTTCATGTTTATGGTATGGGCCAAGAATCTGGGAAATAGAAAGCTCAGGGTGCTCGTGGATGTATTTCACTAGCCCAGACAATGGAACTGGTAGTTCCGGAAGTGCTTGTGAGGCCATGATTGGTAGCGCCACTGCGCCAATATCGTTTCTTGTCTGGTCTGCCTTCGATCAAATCATCTCCCCAAGAAGCAGGTGTCTCTGGCGGGAGGAAAAGAGCTTTCTTCAGGGCTATTCCCGGGGCACTCGTCAGATGAACTGTGAGCTTGCAAATGCGCAATTGACCGCGCGCCGATGAGATTTCACGCTGACAGAAAACTCACCGTCAGCGCAACTTGACGGCTTGCCAAGCCTGCTTCATGCCACCCCGCTGGAAACTCCCAGATCAAGCTTAGCGTTGGCTATTAACCAGGGGGTGACCTTTTCCCAACGATATCACAACTTCATATACTATGTGAGTTTTGATTAGCATATTTAGATAAATGTTAATATCCGTACGATTTACATATTGTGGGGGAGGCCTCAGCAGAGGTCGAGTTGAAAACCCCCCAAAAACTGAGCAAAGTCCGACGTTTTGCTTTACTAGGTATGGCTGTACGGCATCCGCTATTAAGATATCTTCAGTTTGAAGCGTGGTCTCCTTTAGATTGGGTGTGGAGTCGCCATTTTCCAGGCATATTGAGAACACCAGGAGTTCTATTCCGGGTTCACTTATTGAATAGCTGCATATTCTATCCTGCTAATACCCAAAAAGGAATTCTGTTAGTATCATTTCGTAATGGCACTTAAGAAAGGCTTTGTGTCTCTTACTGCTGGAACAAAAATAAAATCACCCTCGCTAATGCTTTTACAACACCCCGTGTTGTGAAGCTTGATGGCGCCTTTCACTACAAAGACGGCTGTAGGGTAGGTACTGATCTCTGGGAGACTGTCATCAGCTACTAGGGTCGTATATCTAGTGTGTGATAGAAGGAATATCCCGTCCGTTTCGTTTGGAGAGGCAATGATGCGAGTTTGTACATCGCACGTAGCCTCGGTTGGAGACCCAGTATTATCTAGGACATAGGCTTCCTTCACTCCTGGAGGAGAAGAGTGTCTGGTAAGCCCCATGTCCCCGGCTTCTCGCTGCCAGGGGTGTAAGCACCTTATGACTGGGGCACCGAATGTTGACAGGTAAAACGGCGGAGGGCCAGATCTCACCGAATGGGAAAAGCAAAACCCCGGAGAAGCTTAAGGAGGGCAACCGGCGGATGAGACTGACGGCCCATGGTGCCCGGTCTGAGGACCAGTATTTGCTTTGCCTGAAAATGCCTCACTCAACTCTTTGTGGGCCATGCATGCATCCTTGGAGGCTTAGCTGGATGTGAGCCGACCTGTTGTGGATGTTCACGAGCATTTGATCCCTCATGAATTGGAAAACAACATTGAGATTTCGAAAAAACCAAAGTCGCGAGGCTCTGATTGTCCAGCTAGAGGTGACTGCGTCGTAGCTAACTATTCCATTCACCAGACTTATGCTCAAGTCTTCTCATCTACCGTCTCAGGTGAAAACGCTGCCTTGGGAGATATGAAGGGTAGGAAAAAAACAAGCAAGCGAAAGAAATCAACCTGTGAGATAAGATGAAAATGCCCTGATGCATGAGCTAAAAAACAAAGGTTATACAACTCCGTTAGAGACATCACTCTGCCAGCACCCATCACGCTCACTCACGTGATGCTACATGACTTGGGACACGCAAGAGAGCAAATGCAAACTATTAATAGCTCGTCAGATCCTTTCCCCAGCTGCTTAGTTGGTTTGATAAACATATTCCAGAACAAGCCTGCAATCTCCCAAAGCTGATGATTAATATGCGAGTTTGAAGTTGGATTGAACATCTAGCTCTTATTATCATTAGGGGAAATATGAAGTGGTGGTCATCATTATGTGGTAAAGGGACTAAATAAGGATTCATTTAGCAAGGAGTGGCTAGGAAGTTAGAGTAAGAGCTGCTTGCGAACTAGAATTTATTGTCAACAATAACAATTGACCTTCCTTTAGGGCTGAAGATGTCCATAATATGTATGAGCTGCTCCTCTTACAATTGAAACTAACTCACTCAGGCAAATGAATTAGCGGTACATAAAAAGAAATTAGGCCTATTGATTTTCTATGAGAGAGTTTGAGTCCATTGTAAACAACCAGCAATAGAGAAGGCTAGACCCAACATCTTAAAACAATAACCACAAAGGCAAGAACAAGCTCTACTAGCCACGGATTGATCTTCATTCTAGTTGCTACGTAGATTTGGCACAAAATATCGAGAATAAGCATAAAAAAAGAGGCGAACAGCTTTGCATAGACTTTCCGTGGAACGTGCCAGAGAGTGGCCGTCCTCTCCAGGCTTCACCGCCCCGGCTGATTAAAACCGACTAACATTTCAATTGTCGAGACTAAACCGCTTTGAACAAACCATCAGGAGGAGAAGTATTGGTGTTGTTGTGAGATACTTGCGAAGCCGTTCCGATACAGCTATGTTATACGGCGATCGGTGAATCAATCCTAGTTCTAAATGCTATCGTTCCCCACAGAGTCGTATCATTTTGCTATCTTTACTGGCTCAAGTGCGAGGGATCGTGGCTTTGCCATAGGTTTAACGCGAAATGCGCCAGGAAGGATTCGTCTTGGCCGCTTATCCTAGAATGAATTATAGCTCATCCCCTCTGTTATATTGATCCCACATTCTGTGAAGTTGGCTAAGAGCGTCCTCAGGTTGGCTCTTCAGATGACCTGATTGCAAAGCATTGGTCTTTGCTTCACGGACAGGCTCCCGTCTCCACCAAAATTAAATAGGATGGGGATACAGAAAGATAGTCTTCAGGGGCTATGGACAGGGGAGAAACCCAACTGCTCATTGGCTGGATATCTTAACCGAATGCTGTCCGTGTATTCGGCCCACATGTAACCTAAGGCTTTGATCATCCCATTCACCCAGACCTTATCAACTCCAATAGGAAGGTAGGGCAGGGCATGGGACCTTTGAATCCTCAACTATGACGTTCCGAGGCCCTAGCTATCGCACGCTACGGATGGCATTCGGTGCCAAGTGCCGCCTGCTGCAGCCTGCAATGTAGTGCCCGGTGCTCTATGCAACGGTGATTATTTCTGCGTCTGTAGAGTATATTAGCCGTCAACTGTCCTTATCCGCACCAGTCGGCCACCACACCGGGAGAGAGGATTGCTCTCATCGGAAACCCTTGCCGTCTTGAGAAGAACAAATGAGGAATGCTGGTACGGTGGTATTCTGCAAGGGTAGCGATCGCCTCCGCAGACGATTGCAGACTGCTTGCCGTGACCCGACGGTTTGGAGTATATAGATGTACTGAGAATCTGCCAAAATACGACCGTGTTCAATTCCATCATTGAGGGGTTCAACCAGCGTGCAGAAGTCTGGAGAGCACATAAAATCTTCAACCAAGACGCAAACAATAAGGTGAGTTTAGTTCGTCGAGATGATCAAGGCCGAGAAGCGTGCACAGATCCACTGACATCATTTGGAAATACATAAAGGCTTCTCCAATGGCCCCATTCAACGAGGGGCGATCTGGCCCGTACCGCCTTATGCGAGCCTTTGCCTTTGGAGCCGCCGCCCTCGTCGGATCTAACCTCATCCACTTGTCAATGGCAAACGCAGCTGATGTCCCTGCCGACCCGGGCCCAGGTGGCACGGCGCCTGTGCGGCCATTCCGCCTGGATCAAGTCCAGCTGGCCGAAGGGCTGTTTCAGGAGAAACGCGACCGAATGAAAGCCTTTCTGAAGGAATATGATGAGAGGCGATTTCTGATGATGTTCAACAACCAGGCTGGCCGACCAAACCCAGAAGGTATAGAGCTTCCCGGTGGATGGGAAGATGGAGGTCTGCTCAGTGGACACTGGGCAGGTCATTATCTGACGGGACTTGCACAGGCGTACGCGGATCAAGGAGAAGAGGTTTACAAGACCAAGCTTGATTGGATGGTCAAAGAGCTAGCTGCATGCCAAGAGGCCATCACCGCCCGTATGGACAGCCCAAGCAAAGTCAAAAGGGCAGACAACTCGACCGCCGTGGGTCGTGTGCCAGGGAAGTTCGGCAACGCACTCCGGCTCAAGGGGAGCGGCAAGGCTCAGTATGTTGCGCTCCCCCAGGAGACGATCAATCAAATCAAAGATTTTACCATCGCCACCTGGGTTAATCTGGCAGACGATGATTCCTGGACTCGCGTGTTTGATTTCGGTCGCGATACTACCACTTACATGTTCCTGACTCCTCGCGGAAGCTCAGGCAAGCCTAGATTTGCCATCACCACGAGTGGAGGTGCTGGAGAACAGTCTATTGAGGGAGACACCGCTATCGCAAAGGACACATGGGTGCATATCGCAGTCACGCAGACTGGAAGCACGGGTACGTTGTATGTCGATGGCGAGGTGTCTGGGACGAACAATGCCCTGACTCTGAGCCCATCCAACCTCAACAACCCCGGAAACAGGTGGATTGGTCGCTCCCAGTACAGTGACCCGATGCTCAATGCTACCATTGACGAGTTCCATGTTTTTAACCGGGCACTTAGCCAAGAGGAGATCAAATCATTGCTATCCTCGGCGGATGGCTCAACTGGCGGAGGCAACATCGCCTGGTACAGGTTCGACGAGAAGGAGGGTACTGCTGTGGAAGATTCCTCCCCAAATGGCCGCAGCGCCGGCATCGAGGGGGATAGTAACTCTGGCGATGCTGATTGGATTCCCACACATCCGGGTTACCTCGGTGCCCTTCCCGAGGACACCGTCCTCCGACTCGGTCCTCCTCGCTGGGCAGTCTATGGCAGTGACAAAGCGGTGAACACCTGGGCACCTTGGTACACGCAGCATAAGATCCTGCGAGGACTTCTTGATGCCTACTACCTGACAGAGAACAAACAAGCATATGATGTTGTTGTGAAGATGGCAGACTGGGCTTATCTCGCACTGACGATTGGCGACAAAAACCAAGAAGGTTACGCGGGAAATCTCACAAGGGCCGACCTCAACTACATGTGGGATCTTTACATCGCTGGTGAATTTGGTGGAGCCAACGAGGTCTTCCCTGAAATCTATCAGCTGACTGGAGATGAGAAGCACTTGGAGACAGCAAAGGCGTTCGACAACAGGCAGTCTCTATTTGGCGCGGCTGTCGAGGACCGAGATATCCTCGTATTGCAGGCAAAGGACAACCCGGGTCCCCGCCGACCCAACCGTCTGCATGCCAACACTCACGTTCCTCAGTTCATCGGCTACATGAGAATCTTTGAGCATAATGCAGAGCAGGAATACTTTGACGCAGCCAAAAACTTCTATGGCTGGGTCGTGCCTCATCGTGGTTTCGCAACGGGCGGGACAGGTGGAAACTTCCCAGGCTCCAACAACAATGTCGAGATGTTCCAGAACCGTGACAACATCGCAAACGCTATTGCTGGTCAGGGTGCGGAGACATGTACGGCGTACAACATGCTCAAACTAGCAAGGAATCTCTTTATGCATGAGCATAATGCGTCATACATGGACGACTACGAGCGAGGCTTGTTCAACATGATTGCTGGATCGCGCCTGGACACTGACGCCACTGATGAGCCCCAAGTCACGTACTTCCAGCCTCTAAGTCCTGCATTCAGCCGTGAATACGGTAATACTGGCACCTGCTGCGGTGGCACTGGTATGGAGAGTCATACCAAGTACCAGGAAACGGTCTACTTGCGGTCAGCGGATGGGTCTGCTCTTTGGGTCAACCTGTACATCCCATCTACTCTGAAATGGGATGACAAAGGTTTCGAGGTGATTCAGGAAACTGATTTCCCCCGTTCTGGCAAGGCCAAGTTTACTGTCAACGGTGAAGGAGCACTCGATATCAAGCTTCGGGTGCCAGCCTGGGTCCAGAAGGGATTCGATGTCACAATAAACGGAGAAGCCCAAACTGGTGAAGAGGCTAAGCCTGGAACATACCTGACACTCAGCCGAACCTGGGCAAAGGGTGATGTGATTGAGATACAGATGCCTTTCACCATCCATGTCGAACGTGCTCTAGACCGCCCGGATACGCAGGCAATCAAATGGGGGCCAATCGTGCTACAGGTAGTGGGTAGCCCGAACACTACCAGTGGTTACTGGGAACTGTCACTGTACCGGTACTTGAAGCTTGATGGTGATTATTCAACAGCTGCCATCACGCAAACTGGCACAACCTCAGCCGGCGATCCTCTCTATGCCACCGCCAAGGAAAAGGCCAGCGTGCGACCTTATTACATCAGTGATACGCAACCCGTTTCGTCGTACTTCCGACGTGTCGAGCCAGAAGTCGTTTTCGGAAGCATTGACACAGGTGTGGCCAACAACAAGCGAAATGACACTTTACCCCTATACGACATCCCAGTTGAGGGTATTCAGTCGCCCGGTTCCGATGGGCCTACGTTCCTTGATCTGGTCTGGGACGGGGCACCATTTGCTAGTCACAACGATTTTGTTGACACAGTTACCTCTGTTGCTGATTCATTTGTCCAAGCCGGTTTGTACACGAGTGAGGAGCGCGACACGATCGTTGAGAAGGCTGGTGAGGCGAAAGAGGCATTAGCTCCATGAAAGTCATGTAGAAGCAGCTCGTGGAAGACTACCATCGAGTTTTATACCTTGTGAGTAGGAAATGGAGTTAGGGTTGGAATGGACCATTGGATAGCTTAATAGGGTTTCATGTCGACTACAATAAGAGCGAATAAAAAGGAAACCGAAAAACTTCGTGACATGCATTTCTATCACCAAACTTTACGTCAAAACTCCTGAAATGAACCATTTGTTCAAAGATGCACAGCCCTGACAGGTGTAAGAATGAGCTGATACCCAAGTTCTAGGCTAAAGGGAAAACAGTCCAACGATTTCATCCAGGAACTCGTAACTTTGCTAGTCCATGAATCCATGGACAGACACTCAAGCGATTCGCCTTAGTTTTAAGTTGTTAATCTAGAGCCCCGTATAGTTCATCGACCTTGCGGAGGGTCTCATTAGCCTCAGATATATGGACTAGTATATCGTCCAACTCCATCTCCAGTGCACGGAAATCGCTGATTATTTCTTCTTGCATTTGCGGGATGCACGTCTCATATATCGCCTGCAGGGACCGTCGGATAGCCTCGTGCGGGTTCCGATTCCCAGAAATCAAACGATCGCCCACGGCACTAAACGAATGGACCTTGTGGATGATATTCTCGAGATCATTGTCTATCTTATCCAACTGTGCGGACTCGACCTGACAGTTGACCATTTCCGTTTCTAAAACCTCCTTCCTCGTTTCTAGTCCCTGGATCATGGTTATGAGCGTTTCTCTTTCTGCGTGAAGAATTGCCAACTGTTCGTCTATGGCGTCTAGCTGTCTCGACATTTGGACTTTGGACAGAAGTTGTTGTGACTTCGGTAGAGAAATAAAGGCTGGTTTTTGAATGGACAACGTTTCGAGAACTATACATTGTTAGCATTTTCTTTTATTATTCAAGTGAGATAACATTCACTCTCGCTATGGAGTTATCTCTCTCAACATTTAGCATGCTAGCGCATGGAGAGATACAACTATAACTTGATTTCAATCGGGGAAGTTCAGTGAACTTACCAGGGGAATTATCGCGCAAATCTGCAAGATAGAACCATTGATAGTAGCTTCACGCCAGCGACTGGCTATATATATAAGCGATATACTGTCGATGAAGAGGACACATCCTTGTAGTGTTTATGATACCGCATGTTTTACGTCCAACTTACTCAGAACATTACACACATGCTTTTGTTGATAGAGGCTTATCACTCATCCTAAAATGATGTGTGTTGATAGCTTGCAGATATGACAGTCCGCGCAAACAATGCGGCCGACAATGTCTGATTCACTAAACAAGGAAATTCATTGCGCATTTCCTGGCGTTTTATATTTCCAGCTTTGTACTTCGTAGATGTTACACTGGCATGAAATGATAATGCGGGTTCGGTAGTGGCCCAAATTCTAGATGACGGCTGGCTACTGAAGTAGATGTACCAAGCAAACTACCGACCCAATGATCTACGCCCTACAAGCAAATAGAACAAGTGCTTATAAGCCTTATAAGCTTAGCGTATTGTTGTGGATATCTGTATGATACTCCATGAACGGGAGGGTTTGCTACAATCTGTCCTGAGTAATGTCGTCCTCTGGTGGAGCATGTATTACTACGCGATAACGGCTATTTGTTCAAGGATGGCGAGTTTTGTCCGACGTTGTCCGAATCAACGATCATCATTGTATTGTGTATCTCGGCCACATCAGCATCAGAGGTCTCGGAACTGATACCGAGCATGCCGCAGTGGGGGATGTGGGATGATGTGGGATGTAGAGGGGTAAACCCCAGATCATACCCCAGGTTAGCAGACACTAAGATGAACCGCAACTGATGAGCGAGATATGTGTGGACTTTCATTTGCTGGATCTCGGTTATAATTAACCCCATATGTCCTGGTAAGTATTGGGGTGTTCTAAGCATGTCATCGGATTCGGGGTTAACATGGTTAACATGTCATCGGATCCGGGGTTAACATGAAGCAGCTAGTCGCGGAACTGAGACGTCCTGCTTTCCGAGCCAACCTTATAATAAATGGCCTGAACTATATCAGTACCGTGACACTGAACTGGTTTTTTCAGAGTGTTGGCCCGTCAAAATCACAAAATGCTACTGTTCGAGGTGCTCCTTGGCCATTTGTGCTGGCCGGTGCCGGTGTCATAGGTGCCATTCTCGCCAAATTAGCATATAACAAGTACGGGCATGGCATTTCCCAACTTCCCGGCCCATTCATGGCCTCAATCACGGACTTCTGGAGATTGTTTGTCGTATGGGGCCGTCGGCCAGACATCACACACGCAGCCCTTCACCGTCGATACGGTCATTTCGTGCGGCTTGGGCCGAATGCCGTGTCAGTGTCAGATCCAAGCGCTGTGCGTGAAATCTATGGACCGGCAAGCGGTTTCAAGAAGTCCGAGTTTTACACTGTCCAGCAAACTGTCTCAAAGGGGAAGCCCTTGTTCACTCTCTTCACGTCCACTGATGAGAAGTTCCATGCCAAGCTCCGCAGAGCCGTCAGCAGCGCCTATGCCATGAGCACTCTTGTGCAGTTTGAGTCATACGTGGACTCAACAACGACAGCGTTTTTTCAGCAGATTGATGCACGGTTCCTAAATGCAGCCGAGCCTTGCGACTTGGGAAAATGGCTTCAATACTATGCATTTGATGTCATTGGTGAGCTCACCTATTCTAAGAGATTAGGATTTGTGGACGGTGGCAATGACGTCGGTGGAATCATATCAAGCATCGAATGGATGCTCGACTACGCCAGTGTGGTAAGTTTTATTCTACCCCTTCGCATACTCTTGTTGTCCTCGCGTCGCTAATCCCTTGTAAAGATTGGCCAAATGCCAGCTCTGGACAAGTTGTTCCTAAAGAATCCATTCCGTTTGCTTCTCTCCAAGTTCGGCTTGATTGGATCGTCCACGCCCATGGTAGAATTTGCCCGGGAAAGATTCTCGGAGAGGGTTAATCTCGACACTGGCGAAGAAAAGGCTCTGGCTAACATGGAAGGGTCATCGACACGCCAGGACTTTCTCTCGAGATTTCTGCGAGCGCATGATAAGGACCCGGACTTTATCTCCCATCAGCGCGTGCTGGCTCTAACCACGGCGAACATTTTTGCGGGCTCTGATACGACCGCTATCTCACTTCGAACTATTTTCTATTTCCTATTGAAACATCCAAAAGAGCTCGAACGGTTGATGGGAGAACTAGATGAGCAGAAGAGGACGGGTGGATTCAAGAGAACAGATGGTCTGGTTGACTGGGAGGAAGTGAGAGACTTGCCGGTGTTGGGCGCGGTGATCAAAGAAGCACTTCGAATCCACCCTGCTGCGGGATTAACCTTGGAGAGAATCACTCCGCCGGAGGGGGTCCAGGTTTCAGGCAAGTTCATTCCTGGTGGAACAATAATCGGCTGCAATGCCTGGGTGCTTCACCGCGACGCTTCCGTGTTCGGGCAGGACGCAGAGCAGTTCCGGCCGCTCCGATGGATCGAGGCAACTTCGGAGCAGCGGCGTCTCATGGAGAGCTGCCTCTTCACCTTTGGGGCCGGTTCCAGGACATGCATTGGGAAGAATATCAGTTACCTGGAAATGTATAAGCTTGTTCCTGCACTTCTCATGCGATATCAGGTAAGTTTGACGAACATGCATTGACATCGCCCTGATACAATATATAAGCTGACCATTCCTAGCTGAGTCTTCCCGAAGAGAACTGGGAGTGGACTTTGCACAATGCCTGGTTTGTCAAACAGACAAATTTTCATGTTTATTTCAAGGCCCGTCAAGTCGTCTGACAGGGGGTTCATAATCAACTAGGCAGTCGACTTCACAGTAAGAATCGTGTTCTAGTAATCGAGTATTCATTGTAAACACCTGACGATCAATTATTAATCAATCAGGGCTCTTTTTTTCTAATCCTGCATACCTTCCATCACGAGAACAGCCGTGCGATTGTTTGAAAACCCGTTGCTTCTACTTCAATTGGGGATAAGCACTCAAAGCCACTTGGCCGCCCGTATGTAAAAACAGCACGTTCCCTGTTGCGAGCTTGCCACTCTTTGCCATGCTGAGAAGGCCTGTAAAAGCTTTTCCAGTATACACAGGGTCCGTCAGAATTCCCTCTGTCCGGGCAAGCTCCTTGATGCCATCCATAGTTCTCGTATTCAACACCCCGTAAGCGTCTCCTAGGAACTCATCACTGATTTCAAACTCATCTTCAGTAATATCTTCCGCCTTGGTACCAATCTTTGTAGCAGCAGTCCTCGCGATACGAAGAACGTTGTCAGTCATGTCAGCCTTCCTATGCCCGATAGAAAAGCCTAGAAGCCGCTTCTTTTGTAGAATCAACCCACGAGTCTGTGCGAGCTTAAAACCTGCGACTAATCCGCCCAATGTTGAGCCAGATCCTACAGCAGTAACAATAGTATCAAAGTTCACATTGAGCTGCTTCTCCTGTTCCAGAATCTCGAATGCGGCTCTGGCGTAACCCAGTCCGCCTAGAGGGTGTAGGCTAGCCCCGGATGGAATCAGGTATGGCTGCTTGCCACGGCTTCTTAAAGTCTCGATCACTTCATCTTCAGTAGTATCGACTGGGAAGACTTCGGCGCCCAGTATGTGATTCAACTGAACGTTTCCGGCATAGGAGTACTCCGTCTCGTTAGAGGGAACCAAGTCGCGAGGGTACAAGGCCACCTATAGATAAGAAAGTTCAAAGAGTCAGCGTCTATCCTCCTTTACCGACCATCCTAATGCCGACAGCCAAATCACTGGGGTTTTTGAACTCATCCCTTACATTCAGACCTAAATGGGCCGCAGCAGCACTTGTCTGCCTCATGTGGTTGGATTGAATACCACCAGTCGTCACCAAAGTATCGGCACCTTGGGCCAGGGCATCCGCCAGGACGTACTCGAGTTTGCGGATCTTATTGCCGCCACCTGCTAAGCCGGAATTCGAATCATCTCGCTTGATCCAGAAAGTAGCGCCACAACTCAGCTTAGCCGTCAGTCGGTTCAAGATTTCGACATCTGCTGGGCGATCGTACATGAGGGGAACGCGACTGATCTCGCTGAAGGGTGAGGGTAGAACGACCATTCTAGCGTTGTTAGATAATTCTGGACGAGTTCTGTGAAATTTTAAAAAAGGCTCAGGGTCAGCTGTTGACAGGAACAGGATATTCATGGTCCTAATAACCGTATCTGGTCCTGAAGGGCGCGAATGACGGCTTACATATCATTAATTATTGCGAAGGAATGGGTTAGGATTTGTCAGGGTAGGATCATGTGGAGTCAGCTATAGTTCTTGGAAAAGTTGAGACAGACCATCATATCTTACCAGCAGAAAATACAATGACGATATGATATGTTTACAAAACGGCTAAATAATGAAGACTGTGTGGATGAGACGACGGCAGTTCAAGACATCCTAAATTTCAGACAACCAATACGGGCTTTAGAATACGCTGCAGGGCCTACATAAATTGAAAGAAATTGAAGGTTCCCTCTTCGAAGTTTGTATCTATGCCAAAATCAATCTCATCAATGTTTTGCAAACCTGAAAGTTCTCCTTCTGGGTCTTCAAACTGAGACTGGCCCAAATTCCGTCCGACGTTGAAAGCATCTCTATCAACATCAATCATCGCATCCGAGGGTGTTCTGCTTGAACTTGTAAAGTTGGAAGCCCACGCAGACGTGTTAGAAGAGTCCGCATAAGAAGAGGGTTGGTTATCGCTTGAAACCCAGGCCCAGGTCATGGGGTCACGAGATTCGCTCTCAACCACGCTCCCCGACCTACCAAGTGAGAAGGCCGACGGGGTAGTTTGAGAAGCAGATCCACCCTTGGTGTTCCTTTCCAGAGAAATCCTATTCATTTCCTCCTCTCGGTGCTTTTTAGCCGCATTGACCAAGCCGAAAACGGCCGGCTTGAGCGGATTTCTGTTCAGCAGTGCATCAGGCGTCCCGTCAAGAAACTTCATGGCAATCTTCCACGCTTTCTCAGCAACAGCGGTCCACGGACCGAAGCGCAGTTGAGCAAACACAATACAAGCTGCGTGCCATTGATGGTAGTTGATAGCTACCCAGCTCCATTGCCGCGTGGCAGGATCAGTCTTCCACTTTTGCATGACCTCGAGGCATCTGAAAGCCGACTTAAAAGACTGATGCCTGACTAGTTCGGTCGACATTCCGGGGTGCCTAAAGAGGTCTCTATGATGGAGAACGAGAGTCAACTGATCCAACAGAACCTCAATGATCAGCCGCATTGTGGTCGTCAGGAGTCGCGGTGGCTCTGGCTGCGCAAGAGTTTCTCCAAGGAGCTTGGACCGCAGACGCGCAACCGACGCCAACCCACGCTCTTTTGCCTTGTCTCCCTCTGCGCTGGTATCCATAAGATCCGCAACAGATTTATGGAGTCTCCGAGCCTCACGCCAGACGCCGCAGTGTGCCAACATATAGCTCGACTCTGTGAAGCCCTCTCGGCCAACGGGCTCGTTCGTCATGCCGGGGAATATGTCGCCGTCGTTGACGTTGGCAGGCTCGCGTGTGTCGAAAATGCTCTCGGAAAGCGCCATTTCGGGAACATCACACTGGCTCACGCGGTTGTCAACGAAGCAAATGTGCCACCAGAGCCTTCGTCGCATCTCCGAATCGAAGTGGTCAACGTTGGGAAACTTAGACCCGTCGCGATGAAGTCCCATTGACACTGCCGACCGAACCAGGATGCCCGTCATGGTCCACATGGCTCTCACTCCGTAATGGTGTCCTGCGACATCAAGGTACAGCACGAACGCTTGAGCAACAGTTATGGACGTGGTATCCAACACGCCAGCGCTTGCGAGAGATTCTTCTGTTCCTTGGAGTAGGGACAATACCATGTCGTCCTTGCATTCGTGAAAGTTCTCTTGGACCTGCGCTTTTATCAGTCAAATCCTATTCGAATGGTATATCGATTCCTACCTCGGCGTCACTGAGGGAAGTGATGGCGGCGAGAGATATCGCAAACATCAAAGCCCGCATTCCAGAACCTGGAGGCTCAAATCTACCCTTTGATTGTCGAATGACCTTGTCCATGGTCGGGACGTGTAAAATCTTGATCATCGGATCGACGTTTTCGACGAACACCTGCCAGATGTAGGGCACTTGGGACGGCAGAGGCTGCGATACGTCCTCCGAAGGTCGCCCTCTCATTCTGCAAAAGATAGGAGTGTGGCTGACATCCCTGACGGAAACAGCGACTTCTTGTTGGAGCCGTTGGTGGTGATCGTCATCTTCAAATGCTTGCCGCACACTTTTGACCTGTCAAACAGGCATGTTAGATAAGGTGTTCATGTGTTTGGGGACAAGACGACTGTACCTCGTTGTTGAAAATTGACCAGAACTTATTCCCAACATAAAGGCTACCACCCTCATGTAGATGCAGTCTCCCAAAATCATTCACAAGTTCGCCATTGCCATTGTCAGCACCAGAAGCACCAAGGGACGAGTCCCAGCCAACAGGGTCGATGCTCCCACCACTGGGGATGGCCTCAAGCCGCACCTGCGAGCTCAGTTTATCCACGACATCTTCCAAATATCTTAGACGATTGATTAATTCAGCGCGTTTCTCCCCCGACGTAAGTGTGTGGGCCGGAGACGGATGATGCTGCCGGGTGGGCATCCGCCCAGACACCGGATACGAGCAATCGACACCGGACTTTGAACAGAGTGCGCAGGGTTTGCGTCTATTGCAGCGAGCCTTGCGGCGGCGGCAATGGAAGCAGCTCCAC
This sequence comes from Clonostachys chloroleuca, assembly GCA_037952775.1. Classification (NCBI taxonomy): domain Eukaryota; kingdom Fungi; phylum Ascomycota; class Sordariomycetes; order Hypocreales; family Bionectriaceae; genus Clonostachys; species Clonostachys chloroleuca. The sequence goes on from JBANAY010000003.1 coordinate 31,210,255, forward strand.
GGGCTGACAATCTCGGATGGCTCGTGGTCCCCTGTTCGGCTAGATGCACCAGGTTCTGTGGCTTCGCAGCCAATTGGGATATTCATTTTCGAAGAAACGTTCAGTGAGGTCGGAGCTGTATCTGAGGGAGATGATTGAGATGATTCCGAACGACACATCAACGGAAGGGTATACGGACCTCCTGTCTTGGTCCGTCTGACAGCAATGGAACAAGGCTTTGTAAGCGACAGACAGTCTGGCCTTCGTGACATTGTGGGTCGAATAGCAGGCAAATTATAAATCAAGCTCCGCCGCGTTTTGGTCCGGTTTCCGTGTCCGTCAGATCGGATTCTGCAGCCTCCGATCCCCAGTCCAAGAGCCAACGACGATTAGTGCATAATTGCAACTGCCCATCAGCCTGTGCGCATTAATCAAACTGCGTATCTTCTAACGGTAACTTTAAGGGCTATTTCCCTCATAACTAGAAACTCTTAGTATTCCTTCAGCCAGGTGAATGCAAGCAACTTCGTTTTCAAGTTAGGGTACGTGGGCGTGTTGAAAGAAGCGCAGACTTGGCTCTGATGTTCGTCTAAATAACCTGGTTTTTTTATTATTAAATACAATTAATCAACAGGGGGGAAATGCCTAAGCGCCCACTAAAAGCAGTATCTTCATGTCATGAACCGATCTCATGCTTCTGCGGTCGAATTCCCCATTCGCCTTTTTACTTGGGCAATCGGCCGCCCTCACAGTTTGACTTCCAGCCTGTCAATATGAGCTAAGTGAATCGACAGATCAATCAGATTCGTCTTCTTCAGTCGTCACATCCAGGTCGTCGGGCCCGTAGCTCGAGTTCGACTTGCCCTGCCACTGAGACCCTTTTTCCAGACCAGCTTGAATGGCTTCAAAAACTTACACGTCTCCAAGCCCCTTCAGTTCACTTCCATTCGCATGCGGAGTAGACTCGTCGCCAGTTCGAGCATTCTGAGCTGTGCTTGTCTTTTCGCTATCCCGACGAGAGTACAAGTCTTGGGGCAGAATCGGTGTAGCTGCTGTCTTTTCGATCTGTAGTTCATTTCTAGATTTGTCATATTTGATCGTGACGCTTCCGGCACATTCTTTGGCCGTCGACACGATTTTCTGGATCAGCCCGCCGAGCGTCTTGAGGTCTTCTTCGTGTTGAGACTCCCAGACCTTGATCTCAGCAGTGATGTCTTCGACCTGTGGTTTCTGAAGGTGCCTCTGTTGTGATATGCTCGGACGAGCATGGGTGTCTGGGAAACCCCCAGCTGGGCTGCGACATCTGAGATCTCAAGACGCCTCGTCATTGCGCGAGTTTTAATTTCCAGTGTGGATTCTATAGGCACCTCCTTGCCGACATGGCACATGGATAGCTTGGACCCAGTAATGGCGTGGCCAACGGTAGTAGGAGAGACAGACAAGGTGCTCAACATACGATCGAGACTAATCTCGTCCTGTGTCTTGCGTGGACTTGCGTCGGGAGAGGGAAGGGTCTTCACGTAGCCATCTGTTTCATGTCGCAAGACGAATTTCAACCCGCCGAAAGAATACGAGATGATTCTGTGATGGCCGGTGCTTCTAGCAATCTCAGAGGACGTAGACAACTTCTCGAAGTTGTGGCCAAAGCCCCGAAACTGGCCGGGCTTGATGATCTCGTAGGTCGCAGTTTCGTCGCGAGAGAAGATGATGGTTTTGCCAATAACCTCGGCCCTGATTGTAAATGGCTGGGGACCGAACTTGTTCAGCTTTGGGTTCACGAAGTATAGCAACTTCCGGATATTATTGCGGTCTGTAATGACGTCGACGGAGGAGATGTCGAAGCTCGGGTTTGCGTAGAAGAGAGCTCGAAACAGTGGCTCGAGAGGACCATCCGGGTGTCTGGCGGCATTCTGGGCGATGTACACAAATCCAGAATCTTGGGGAAATTTCTGGGGAGACTTTGGAGGCGTCCATGAAGGTGGGCTTCCAGGGACAGCGATGGTGGGCTCGGCTGCTTCGATCCAGTTGTACGAGGAGAGGTGGGTTACATCAGTTATGGAGGAGGCGGTGGCGACGGATGATCCCAAGGCTTGGGGATGTGAGCGGGGGATGGTAGCCATGGCTTTTGACGATTTCAAAGCAGCCCGAGGTTCTCAAGTTGGCATGTTTTGGGATTGTGAGGAGGAGGTGAGGACGCGATTTAGAGGTCAGGTTTGACGTCAGAGAAGGCTGCGGAATCGGTACCTGAGGCACCAACTCCTCTGTCGTTGCCATTCAAAGAGAGTCGCGTTTGTGTAACATGAAATTTCAATGGTGAACATAAACATGAACATGAGGCTATCAGGGCCTTTGTAAGCGCCATGTTATGTGGTCCTGGCGGTGGGGCAGATACAAATAAGCAGAAGCTGGTCCGGGTTCCATGTCCGTCAGTCCGGTCCTGCAGCCTCCGACTCCAACTCACGACGGATCAATGATCGATGGTCCGTTGCGAGCCAAAGAATCCGTACCGCCCAGGGGTAGAGGCTGAGGTAGAAATATCATGATTCGATATAAATTAGACCAACATGACACTCCAGGCAAGATCTGAATATCTAGCACACTCACATCAACCACAGCACGCCATCACCAAAGCTACAAACCCCCAAGACAAACAATATGTCTGAGCTACAGCCTCTTATTGTCTACGGATGCGGCCACACCCCCAACCCTTGGAAGGTTGTTATCATCATTGAAGAACTCGGCCTCCCGTATGTGGTCGAGCAAGTCGACATCAGAACCATCAAAGACGAACCTTACATCTCGCTCAATCCCAACGGCCGTCTCCCTGCCTTTAAGGACCCCAACAACAATGACATCGTGCTCTTCGAAGTAAGTGACAGCAGATTTCTGACTAAAAGAGGAGGATAAGAATGTGAAGAAAGTAGTCGGTAAGCTAACTGAATCAGTCCGGAGCCATCATCGACTACATAATCGAGGTCTACGACAAAAAAGCCCTGCTTCACTATGCCTCCGGGCCCGAGAAGCACATCACCCGCTGCTGGGAGCACTTCCAGATGAGCGGGCAGGGCCCATACTTTGGCCAGAAGATTTGGTTCGAGAAGTTCCATCCGCAGCGTCTGCCGACCGCGATTGAGCGCTATCTCAACGAGATGAAGCGTGTTATCGGTGTCATCGATAGTCACCTTGCCAAGAAGGGTACCGACTACTTGGTGGGGGACAAGGTGACATATGCAGACCTCATGTTCCTTCCTTACTTTACTGCTTTGCCCAATCTGGTTCCAGAGCTGGATTTCACCAAGTATCCGCAGTACAACGCCTGGCTGGAGAGGCTGGTCACTCGCCCGATCACCTCGAAGGTCTTGGAGAGGTTGGCGGAGGCCGCTGCTAAGGGCACCATTCCCGCGGTGAAGCAGGTGGCAGTTGTCGAGGTCTAGACTTTAGGATCGTCACATTGTCGGTGAGATATCTTGGGGCCATGTTGGCTAGGTACATGTAGCTTTGTTCGGCATATTACATTTGAGACTGGATAATATACATGTGTTTACACCTAGCTATATCCAAAGCTCGAGATTAATGGACCATTAGTCCACAAATACATCATCACTCATGTGGTTTTCTTCTACAAGATGTGCCTCACCGTGATGATCATCTCCCTGCTCTAGGGTAGCTCATTACGGAAGATTATACGCCGTGATCAATCACTAGAAAGAAATGACGCTACTGGCCGGAAGAAGCTCGTGGCTGTGGCTGTGCCCAGTACATAATCGGGCCTAAATAATGTTAGCGGTAGGCTTTGCTGAGACAGGCCAATCTTGGACTGTTTTAGACTCGTGGCCCGTCTCCCGCGGACCATTTACATTAATACCTTATTTATTATTTTGTTCGTCCGCAATCCGAGGCTGGTCTAGCCCTTCATTTGGGCATCAAGGTTGGATCCGTCAGCCGGCTGTGCCCTCATGCTGACTCTCCTTCATCATTCAATCACCCGTTATTACTCCTCGGCCTGTCACTCGGCCACAAACTTGATTTCTCCCCTATCCACCCCTTTTCCGCCGCCCGCCACATTCCATGAACCTCCCGCTCTGGACGTCTGTCCATTTATCGCGCATCTATCCGCTACCGTGGATCGCCGTCTCGGTCGATAATTGCGCATCTGAGCCTTGAATGATGGGGTAGGATTCATTGCGAGCCAGCAGTCCCGAGAATCAAGCTGATGGCTTCGCCCGTCGCCCATCGCCAGCGCCCATCCCAACTGGTCGTCATTGCAGAGTAAATCCACTCTTGAGGGCAGACTCCGTGCCATGTGCATCTGTCCGCCAATGCTGGTTCCTCTCGCGTAGGTTCGGATTGGCCAAGCGATTGCGCGCATCTGCAGGTCCTTCACCATGGCCCACTTCCCGGAATCAAGCGGCGACAAGGGGAGAGGCCCCGATGCCCCAAATCCCAATGAACGCTATCGCGACATGCAGGCAGATGGCGGCAATGCATCGAGGAAGGTCTCCCCGCCGACATCCATCAAGGCTTTCGCTGCCGCTCGTCGGCGGGAGCGTGCAGCCTCCATCACCGACAGCGACACCAGTGACTCTGAGAGTGAGACGGCGTCCCTTCGCCGGATCCTGTCTCCATCCAAGATTAGCTACATGAGCGACAAGTTTCCCACTATTGACGACAGCTCTGAGAGCTCCTCTTCTGAGGAGTCCGAGGAGGATCGTGTTCGCCTCGAGCGAAATCAACCCCAGCAGCGTCTCTACATCGACTTTGATTTCCTCGAGAACTTCATCTACGCCAACCAACCGATAGGTGTCTCTGATGAGGTAAGCTCGCCGCGAGGAGGCAATTTCTCGGTCCCTCAAGCCAACGACATACCTTCATCGCCCAGGCTCAAGGCAAGACCACACCTGTTCAAGCCAAACCGATTTAGTTTCTTTTCCTCCTCACTGGACTCGACCATCCACGCCCCCGAACTGGCTGACCTTGTCTTGCCTGGCGAGGAAATCCGCAACCTCTTCATCATCCCGGAGGATGAAGGGGGCGCGTGGTGGCTCGACTGCCAGAACGCGACCAAAGACGAGGTGCAGAACATATGCACTGCCTTTGGCGTCCACCCGCTGATCATCGAGGACATCGTGACCAAGGATGCGCACGAGAAAATCGAGATGTTCTCTTCCTACTACCTCGTCTCCTTCCAGTCATTCTACACCGTCACGGAGGACAATGGCGGCGTGGAATATGAGCCCTTCAACATGTACATCCTCGTCTTCCGCGAGGGTACCTTGAGCTTCAGCTTCTCCCCAAACTCCCACGCGCTCTACGTTCGTCAGAGGATAACTGCCCTGAAGGAGCATGTGTCACTGAGCAGCGACTGGATTTGCTATGCTCTCATGTAGGTTCCCGATTCCCATCTGTTTGATGTCGCATCACGCTCACCTCGCCTAGCGATAATATTGTGGATGAGTTTGGGCCAGTCATCAGGCAAATCGAGCACGACGTGGACACCCTCGAGGACGACGTCTTCATCATGAGAGACTTCGACTCGACCTCCTTCCTCCTCCGCATCGGCCAGGTCCGGAACAACATCATCTCCCTGCTGCGTCTCCTCGGTGGCAAGCCCGACGTGCTCCGCAGCTTCACGAAGCGCTGCAACGAGAACTACATCATCACCCCGGGCATGGACATCGGCATGTACCTCGACGACATCCAGGACCACGTCGTCACCATGGTGGCCAACCTCGGCCATTTCGAGAATATCCTCTCCCGCGCCCACAGCAACTACCTCGCGACCGTCACCGTCAACGGCCTCAACCAGGGGTCCACCACCAACGAGGTGCTCGGCAAGATCGTGCTGCTGACGTCCATCTTCGTGCCCCTCCATCTGGTCAGTCTCGTCTTCGGGATGAACGTCCCTGTGCCTTTTGGGGGCGTTGATGAGATGAATCTGGCGCCGTTCTTTGGTATCATTGGGGTCATGGCAGTGATTGGTATTGTCGTCATGGCCTGGGCGCGTCACAATCGGTGGATTTAATAAGGACCAGTCTATAATTTCTCTTTTGTACAATTCACATATCACTTTTAGAACATGTAACATAGAGAACCGGTTCTCATTGATATCCGATCTAGCCGAGTAAAGATTTTTTGTTTACATTTCTACCATCACCAGTCCCGTGGCTGGGGTAGTCTAAGAGCTCGCCTTTTTACAACTGACCCTGGTGGGGGATGCCCAGCTCATCGGTGAACGGGTCATCGTCGGCCTCGCGCACGATGATCTCTGCACCGATGCGGATGGTGTTGTAGAGCTTCTCGCCGTGCCACTTCTTCACCCAAGCCATCATCAGGTCAATGCCGGCGGTTTCCTAGAATTAGAATATCAGCCCACATCCGAAGTATGTTAGCATCACAAATGTACGTACACCCGAGGAAGACCAGATGTTATCCTCGATAACATATCGAGCGGGCGCCACCCAGGTCACATTGTTCCCGTGCGCAGTGACGAGCGACCAAGCATTCTTGTTGGTAGTCACCCGCCTGCCGTCAAAGATACCCGCGCGGGCGGGGAAGATGGCGCCCGTGCAGATGGTAATCAAGTAATCCAGCTTGGGGTACACTTTAGCGATGTAGTCGTCCACGTAGGTAAGCGATGTATCCCTCGCCGCAGCGCCGCCAGGCACAATCAGCACGTCCAGGTCGAGGTCGTCGTCGAAGCTCGCGGCGCCGACGAATTCGGGAGTGAACGTCGAGTTGTACTTGTTACCCATTGGTGGCGCGACGGGCACGTTCTTGCCGTCCGGGGTGATGATCTTGACGCTGATGTGTGCGTTGCCGGCGACGAAATACAGGACCTCGAGGGGCCCGTAGATGTCCAGCATGCTGGCGCCGGGCATGGCGATGACTCCGTAGTTTACGGGGAAGCTCTCTGTATCGTCTACAAGTTAGAACCTCAAACCCTTGTTGACCTTATTGGAGGAATTTGCTGTTCCTACCATTTCGTGTGTGGAGCTCCGCCGCTGCCGAGGGCAACAGGCCTGCTGCTGCTGCGGCGGCGAGTGTGAAGAGAGTTTTCGCAAGCATGGTGGACTTGATTCTCTGTGCCCTTGAATGAGTGAAGAGGCGATATTGTTGCAGTGAGGTGGGAATAAGGTGGCAAGGGAAACCGATGGTTTTATATTCCGATCTTGGCCCTATACGCCAAACGACAGGGTTGTGGAGAAGTCCCTGTGTTTCACCAAGCGTGGTTTTGAGCAAGTTTCAGTTGTTTCTGCTCCTGTCGAAGGACTCGAGCCCTGCACTCTAGCATATTACTGGGCGGTGGATCTCAGGTTTCTTACCCCTGAACATCTGGGAGGAAGCCCACGCGCGTGGGATTCTCCCGGCCAATCGATCCTCGGAATCCGACTAGGATGTCCAGACGAAACGTGCATAGAGAGATCGCACGCACAATGGCCCCACTCTGGTTACAGATGTCGACGGCGATTGGAATAAAGTTTTACATTACAAACAAAACTTTGATAGTATAAAGCGTGAGACCCTGTCGGATACATTCGGTAGCGGGTCTTGATAAATGAGAGGCGATGAAGAGAAAACTGATCTGACCTCCATTTGCAACAGGAGAGAAATCAAGCTTGGCAGCAGTCCTGGGTAGGACCGTGGTTTGGGAGCTTGGCAGGGGGAGACTACCCTGCTCAACTCATTCTTTATAAATTATCCAACCTTGATATGCATAGAGTTCGTGAGCGTGTGGAGCTCCATTATTGAAAGAGTAATTGTTGCGAACCGTTTCATCTCGTTGCGCACGATTTGTCTCCGAATCCTTCGGGGTGGCCCCAAGGAAGATGCGACGGGTTAGAAAGCAAACTCAGCCCACATATTATTCTCATGTAGAGTTGCCATGCCCAAATTTAAGATGTGTCGGCTGCTCCGGAAGTGCTAACTGAAACAACCTGAAGGAGGATGAGGAAGCTTTGTGCAATCATTCAGCCCCATTTCATTCATTTGGCGAGGACGAGATCCATTGAATCTACGCAATTTGTGCAAGAAAGACAATATCTACCCGATTCTGCTCTAGGCTTGCCTATTATAGCTGCTGGTATTGCTAATATCCAGGTGGACACGCACAGTCGGCTGTTCGGATTACGGCCAATCTAAACCAGCTGTTGGGTGGCACCCTGATGCCTTGCATTTGTTTTCCTTTTCCTATACGAGATTTGCAGAAACAAAACTCCGTCTCTTCGAGAATCACGTGAAGTTGAGTTGAAGTACTGAGAGGGCCGAATATCCGCACGGCTGAAAATGGGGTGTACAGGGTGCCGTGCCGTCCAAGTCCAGTTATTGAACTTGTGAGAGATGCTCGCTGCATTCTGCATAGAAGTGTCTCAACAACGGCTGGCGAGTGAAACAAATATCTTCTAAGTTATGTTACGGCATGGTATATTTCCAATTGACCAAACACACGAACATGTTACAGGCTGCTATGGATGAAACGGGCCCTCTAGGGGAAGCGAGCGATGGGCGATGTTACTCCGGTCGCGTGCCCTTTGCCGACATTCGCGATATCTTACTACGATTGTTGCAGGACATTACTCTAGAGGCATAGTTGAATAAGAGACAAGCGCCCCTGGTCGTCTTTTTCGGCTGATCGTGTTCTCCGAGGTACACGAGCCTCGAGCGATGGGCTTGTATTCCACATACGACGTTACCCTGAGGAAAACTCAGGATCCCGTCTAGCCATGTGCTTCCTTGCTGTGCTATTGAGCTGGGTTTTGCATACCAGAGCATCCGTTTTTTGCCCTCTGATTACTCAAAACCCAGGCATATTTATCTGAGAGGTTCCTAAGCGCTGTATAAAGAACCGTCTGACTTAGTATCCTCTTTTTCCTACATGGTTTTAAATCTAAGAAGACAACCACCGTAATATGTTGTGGAACCTTTAAAAAAAGGACAGTGTCCAAATCATCTAGGCTAGTTAGAGTATGGGCTGGAAAAAACCTCTTGCGCAGGACATGCTCGGATGTGGTACGATCAAACGCTAAAATATATATATCATGCGCATCTCAAAGGCCTATCTCCTAGAGAGTAGGCAGAATCCTGAGTCCTCCAAGGGTTAATAGTGCAGAGCACTAAGAGAACCCCTGAGACAAAGCCAGAGATAGACGTTGGCTCTCTTGAAAGTAACTGACTTTGAATCTGACCGTTTCGCTGTCGCTGTCGCTTATTATGTTTTTAATCAATTTTTTGCAAGCCGGCATGTGCGTCAAGCTGATGTTTTTGTCTCGAATATTTCCTGGTTTCAGGAAAGTGTCGAGATCTCCGTATATCTCGTCACAAAGTATAAGCTGGCCATCGTGAGTTAGAACATAACGGAGGAGAGAGGGCAAGTATGCTGGAGTGAATTTTCTCTGAAGATCATTATAATCATCAATAACATCTCCAAACCTCATAATTGGTAGAAGAATAACGTTGATGAGATCTCCGGGTATCCATTTGATTCTCTGCTCAAGCAGAATGGACGAACAGCCGAACAGAACCCAAGCTTCTCTGCTCATGAGATCCGAGAGTGTCCACAAAAGACATCGGATTCGAAGGTGAAGGGGGTGATAAGGGTTCTTTACCTTCTGTTGGCACCGCTCGAATTGGTGTAGCATGCATGATAGCTCTTCAGAAGGCACCACGAGGGGCTTTCGGGTGTTGATTATGTGGATGATGGATTTCGAAAATTCCAACAGAGCTATATTGTGCCGCCCGCCATACCATTTCGGGCCGAGAAATTTTACGACACTTTCTGAAAGGCTGAGCTTCCGATTCTCGTAGCAGCGACATTGGAGGTCCATGTGCTTCACTACCTTCTTCAGTTCTCTCTCACTTCTTTGTTGCTCGCAATTTAATATGTCGGGGGAATTTACTCGATATAGAGTTACCCAGTTGAAGTCTTCAATTTCGGACCTTCGTTTCTTATGCCTATGAGAATTTGGGCGCGCCGCCGGTATGGCGGCTAGAAGCCAGGATTGTAGGACTTGTAATATCAAGCTGATATCTATGTCAGAGCAGGCCTCAGCCGATGTTGCTTGATTCTGAATTTCTTCCAAGTAGCTGCGAATTCCAATTTTGCTTGTGGCCAATGTGTCTCTCAATGCAATCTCTGTCAGAGGATCAGGCTTGTTATTGGGCGATTGTTGAAATTGGAGCTTGAGCTGGCATTTGCTGTTTGGGCTAGGTGACTTGAGCTTTGTAACTGAAGAAGGAAGATGGGAGATTCAAAACTAACCAGGAGTAAAAACCAACGCCAGATTCCATAACCCTTGTTTTACCACAATTTGGACATATGTTTTCATGTTTGGGGTGGTAAGGGAAAGCCATACTGATTTGAAGCTTATCATTGTCTTTAACAATATCTCTGAATGGTCTAATGGCAGGGCTGCTGCATAGAAAGAGGCGATAGGGATCGAATTTATGAAGTATGTAATTTCGTTCAAGAATCAAATGATTCGCTAAATCATTCTCCGGGAACAGCCGAAGGAGAAATTCGTGAAGGTCCTCCACATAGGAGTGTCGGTATCATCTTGCTTTGGTCTGTTTGGGGGTGTACTGACATCCCAAGAGGCAACCTGTCCAAAGGAAAGTCCATAGCTTGTCCCTCGTGCATCTTGCAAGCTAAAGCCCTCGCCGTTTCTATTTAATGGGTATCTATTGAAATAATACGGTCAAGTGAGATATCTTAGAGGCGGCACTTTGAATCAGTGTTACTTACGCTTGTAGAAGGAGTAACTTCCCTTGGAGCAAAGACATCTGGTCTATGAGATTTAGATGAAGATCTTGCAATAATCTCTCATGGGTAGACCAAGACAACTTTTTGAAGAGCCCTCTCCATGAAAGCCTCTTCCTCTCTTGGCCTAGATGAGGGTCCAAGCCACGCAGAGTAGAAAAGAAATTGCTCAGGAGCTGATCAATTGACTTTAATTCTGCGGCAACTGATTTTTGGGTCTGCGGTGCACTGTTTTTTATTGAATGTAGAAATTGCGAATGCCTGGCAAGGGATCGGTAAATGGATTTGTATTGACCAAATCGCTTTACAGCTTTCCCCTTAAAGATCTCGAAGAACTTGCAAAGTATCTCAAAGAGAAGTATATTATCAGACCACATTTTGACGGTGGTGTTGTTGTGATGCGGAATTCGTGATCAATATGCAGAGAAAGTAGCCTCTATTTTTCTGCCGCGCAAGAACCCTTTGTAAAAAAAAAAAAGCCTCATCTTATTCTATCGCTACTTTTGACAGCTGAACACTCTTATACCGAAGAGCTTGTCTGATTGGAACAGACACATCATCTGACATGCTTGAGATTCTGACCTCATCACAAACCCCGCTCTCCAACTGGCAGCGCCTCGAAGCTACGTGTCACTGTATAAGTGCTCAGATGATGCGTCATCTCAAGTTCCTGATCTTGATTGGGCTTGGCCAGCAACGAAGAGTTACATTGATCCGCCAAAGAGAAAGCCTAAGTAATTATCATGCCGTGAGGAAGCCACATATCCTTACTGTAAATCTGCCTCGCTCATGCATCTTTCAAATCAGATCCCCGACGGATGCCAGAGAGGGTGCGATACAGAAGAAGTACGTAATAATATTTAATATTTATGGATGACCCATAATATGACTTCTCTTCCTAGGTATCCGTCGTGCAGTGTGCAGCGTGCTAACGTATAATCGACAAATTGAGAAGATCATGGAGATATTAAATGGCGACCATTACTAATGCTAGAGACTGGGGGCTTTACATTAGTCGTTAATCAAGTGTTGCTGTAAGGATAGTTCTAGATGCGATGTTGAGTTGGCGATTCGGTCTAGGAATAGCTGGCTTGTGGCTAAATCAGAGAACTTACTATCGTCTGTCACGCCAAATTAGGTGTGCTATCTCGCTATCTAAGTTCCTAGCCTTTGATTTCTAGCGTCTCTAATCTAGCTATTAAGTAGCTTCTAACTATTTACCTGCTAAGCGGTCAGATCGGAAAAATGTCTCGCCTTTCTCCCGCTTCCTACAACAGTCCACCAAATGCGATTAGTTCCAGTTACAACATGTTCACACAAACCAGAAGAAAAAAATAAACGTCCCAGAGAGCAAAACGCCAATAATAACCATTCTATTTGAAATTGGTCTTGCTTGGTCTGTCAAAGCGCTAAAAAAATACATCAGGTTGTTGTTTGATGTCCTACTCCTCGAGGGGCACATCGTTGTATGAATATTGAGCGTCCACGTACTGGGGATTCATCCGTCGCTCCCGGTAAAGACTTCTGAGATGTGGGGCGTAAATGCGAGACATTAAATTGCTCGGTGAATTGTTGAACATGGAAGTCAAATCATGGTGATAGGCAGTGAATGTCTGAAACCCCAAATCGAATTCCAGGGACTTGTACTCATCGACAGCGACCATGTCGTTGTCGAAATCAGGGTGATCATCCATATATCCCACAGTGCTTGGAACATCTTCTCGCCAGCCAGCGAACAATATACCGAAGTAGGTGAGTTTGTTGAAACGCCCACTCTGCGTAATAGCGTGCAATAGGCTATGCACTTGCTCTATAATAATCCCGCCTCCACAAGAATGGATCAAGAGATATTGCAGGTTCTCGGGAAGACAATCAAGGAGAGCAGGGCTACTTGGCGGTAGCTGGCCAGTAGCTTTATTGTAATTTAACAGCGCCGATGCATAGATGCCAAGAAGTTCCTGCATGCCGATGGTAAGCCTCTTCAGTGAATGCATTTGGCGAAGGTCGGTACCCATGTGAAGCCTCTGTGGGTTATCCACTTGTGTATCCTGAAAGTCATCCATGTTGAGATAAAGGTTCTCAAGTGTGCTGGCATGAGGCAAGATTGCATCAAGAATATCTCGGGGCATTATTGCGGCACCACTTGTTGCATTGAACTCACGATGACTAAATTCAAGCTTCTTCAGCCCTCTGCAAGAATCTAGCATATTCTTGAGTAGATCTGCTGTGCACCAAGACCAATGTAAGATTATCTCTTCAACTGAAGAAGATCGAGGGGGTAGATCTGCAAATCTTCTTGCTGCTTGCAAGGTTCCCTGAGTCCCAATACACTCATAAAGTCGTAGTTTGGGGAAGCCAAATAGGTTTGGTGCCTCATTATGGAAAGTTTGATATCCAGCTGGATGTAATGTCTCATGAAACAGATCTTGCAAATTTGCGAGGGGGACAATCTTCTCCGTATAGTTGCTGTTACTCCAGTCGGTTCCAAAGTAGTAGGAGGTATTCGACATAATGCGGGTGAAATTAAGTAGAAGAGGGAAGTGATATGCTTCCTTGGGCATCTCAAAAAGAAGTGTTCGGATATTTGGACAGGTAAGTAAGATCAAGGAAACCTCAGCATCGGAACTACCTATTGTGAGATCGTATGTCCACTGAGCAGACCATCTATCATTATAGGGCAATTGTCCTAAAATGTACTTGATATGGTGCTCAAAGATGTCAAGCTCTTGGTCTGAAATTAGGTCTTGGTCTTGCCCTATATACTCACTATTTCCAGCTGGTGAGAATCTGCCGATAATAACAGTTTGAACATGTTTAGCCAACCAAGGCTTTGAAATAAGAATATAGCGTAGGAATTTTATATTGCGGGCCCGGGAACATAGACCGTAGTCCTTAGGATAAGGTGCTGTATTTCGGAACACTCTTACAGACACTGGAAGAGCCGCCTTGTAGAGCTGATGGCAGGTTCTGAGGACCGCTTGAATACTAGATTTTCCAAACGATGTAGTGAGGTATGAAAAGATTTTAGTTTGTATTTCAAGCGGTAGTGTCAAGAGTGTTTTAGGTTCCATCTCGTGTGTGCTTCTCGTGTATGTTTAGACGTTGTAGTTGGTTGATGATGTGATGAAATGTCGAACAAGGCGATGATGTCAACGGATGATGGGAAGCAAGAGGACCCTTTCTATAGCACCCACGCCAATCTATATTTAGCTCAAGTAAAATTGGGTGCAAGGGCTTCATGAGTCTACAAATGCCCTAGTTCATAAGAGCTAAGATTGCTTACATGCAGCGTGGCTTCTCAAAGTCCTGTCTGACCAACATAAATTTTCAATGGATATGAAATAATACACCTGCACAAAACGATTTGTTGTCACAACCAACAGGAGTAATCATCATGCCTTGCATCGGGCGATTCTTCTTCCTAGCTACCCATGGCGCAACCAAACATTTAGAGACATGTCACCATAGTGAGTGTTGCCGTTAGCTCTTATTGTAAAAATCCGAATTAATTCAAGCCTCAACACCAGCGTTTCGAGATTGAACTAGCGACTTGCAATCGCAATCACCGGGAGCGTGAACCTCGGACGGCGTTCTCCCATCTTTAAGACGCACGGAGGTGTCGATCTCAGGGTGATCGAGTAGAGCCTCAACCGCCCTGGTGTCACAGCAAAGCATGGCCAGATGAAGTGCCGTCCAGCCAGCTTCGGTGGTGATGTTTGGATCAACATCTTGTTGCTTTAAAAGCAGTCGTAGCATACCCTCTGATCTTGATAAGTTCACGGCTAGATGCAAGGGGGTCCAGCCCTCTACGTCTCGCATATTCACGGCCTTGTTGTCGGCCTCGAGTAAGCGTCTCACCATGCTCTCCCTGTTCCAATGCACAGCCCACCAAAGCGCGGTTCGTTGGTCACTACCTGTCGCGCATACGTCAGTGCGAGGATCCTCAAGAAGGATTCGCACGGAGATGAAGAAGCCCTTTCTGGCCGCTCTTAACAAGGGAGTATCATCCCATGTAAGTCTCATGTCAAAGTCACCCAAAAACTTCCCGTGGGGCTCGTCTGAATCCTGCCTGTAAACAATAATGTTGTCTTGATAACCCTGGGCACGAAAATTGACATCGAGATCGGCGTTGCGGAGCACATCCTTCACCAGCCTTTGGTCTCCTCGGTCGGCGAGCAGTCCCAAGACCGTCCCGTCAAACCCTGTGTGGTTGATGTCGAGACTTGTGTGGCTCAAGACGAGCCGTGCAGCATCGACATGTCCTCTCCGAACGGCGGCGAAGAGTGCCGTGTCCTCGCGAGAAAAGCATGTCGTGAAGGTGCGGTTCGGGTCTATCTCGTCGTACTTCACCAGTTCCATGACCATGTCGGTGGCGCCTTCGAGCGCTGCTTGGCATAAGGCCAGGCTGAACGCATATGACAAGCAGGTTCGCATCTGGGCATCCGCGCGGAACAATCGGACAAGATAGACGCTGCCACGACGGACGGCAAGCATAAGAGCTCCTTCCAAATCTTTGTCTGCCTTATCCATATGTTCAAAGATGAGTCTCGCACATCTGAGGTGGCGCTTGTAAACGGCAATCTCCAATGCAAACATCCCGTCGTAAGTAGCCTTGAGATTTAAACTTGGGCTCTCGAGCAGAGCTTCAACTACATCGGGCTGATTTTCAGCAGCAGCATAGTGTAGGGCGAATTTTTTCCATCCCAGGGCTTGGAAATTGGGGTCGACATCGTCTCGCTCCAAAAGAGCCCGGACGATAGATACATGGCCAAGCTTGGCTGCCAAAATCAGCATTGTCTTCCCACCCCTCAGCACTATGTTGGGGTCCACATCGTCGTATCGGTCCAGGAGCAGCTTCACAGCCCAGTCTCTGTCGTGCTTGGCAGCTAGCCATAGAGGGCAGTGCCTACCCGGGCCAAAATTGGGACTCAAGTCGTCTCTGGCGATAAGCAGCCTCACAATGTCTTCGTGTCCCCCCTTGACGGCGGCTTCAAGAGCGGCCGGCCTGGCCTCAGTGCCAGGGTTCGACAGCAGAAGCCTGACCGCTTCGGTCCAGCCTCGTTCAGCCGCCCAGAACAGAGCAGTGTTTTGGGTCACGTCATGCCTTGTGCCTGTTTGGATCTCTGGCAAGGTGAGAAGGAATTCCATAATGTCCCTCCGGCCTATTTCACCTGCGTAGAGGAGCATATTTCTGTTCCCATTCCAACATATTCGCGCGTTCGGATCATGGCCGCAACGGACTAAGCCTTGCACAATATGCAAGTAGTCCAGTGAGATGGCTACGCGTGCCGCGCTGCCGAAGAGCGGATTTACATAGTCGGCTCGAAGGCCTCCCTTGATAAGAGACTCCATTCTTGGCCAATCCCCCAATGTTGAAGCAATCTGCAACGCGCCATAGAATTCTTCTGGTTCTGGCGACTTGTCTACCCACTCTTCAGCTTCAAATTTCTTTTTATACCCATCCAACTGTTTAAAGAACGGCTGCCCTTCAACCAAGAACTCCACGATCCAACGAGCATCGTGTGCTGCGAGTATGGTGCGGCACGCAACATCGAGAAAAACCTCCTCGTCCTCGGCGCATATCGCGTTGCCTTGGTTCAAGAATGACCTCGAGTCGAGTAGAAGTGCAAAAGGTCCCACGCGGTCTGTTCGACTCATCCGGATCTTGGTCATCAACAACCATCTGAGACCAGCTTGGCTGATGGCCCCTGTACGGTCTGGACCATACCCAAGGGCGTATCGGCTCACGTCTGGCAAAGCTATACGAGAGACCAAATCATCAAAATGTCCTGTCAGAAGTCAATACAAAAGTATCTCAAGCTTCGGACTCTTTGGTGACCTCATACGGGAAACTCGCCGCAGCGCAATGAACCTGCTGAGATGTCGGCGCGATTCACAGGGGAAACAACAATCGTCGAGGACTTGTGTCAAAATTTCCACGGGTAGTGCTTCGAGTGAAACCATGGCGATTTCTGAATGCTCCGATTAAGAGCTTGGATAGGATACCAAAGAATACAATGGGTGAAATGTGACATGCTCCAATTGGAGGAAAATGGTGAGGGGAAAAAGCTTTGTTGTTGATTGTTGCAATGCTTATGGTGTCTGCGATTAGTCAGACATAAACAGGCCATGACCTTGCCCAAAGTCCCAAAGTCCCATTACCCATTTCACTCTGTTCCCTTGCCTATTTTTGGGATCGAATAACTCCATTCCTCATCATTCTCCAGCTGCTTAGACAGGTTATACGTAGCTCAGTCACCAAAAGCCAGTACATCCCTATCACCTACGACTTTACTCAGCTAAGTAAACTATTCCAAGGACCTAGTTATATGAAAGACGAACCGATCTCAAGCAATTATCCATTAGACTTACATTAGCGTAAAAAAAGTTCTTCTTAATACTACCTATGACTTAGTCAAACTTCTTCAAGCTCCTTCTAGCAAGGAGCTTTTTTGGTGCATTACTTCGACACTAACAGTCAAGATATTGTAAAGCTCAATGGGCCATTAATTGGACGAGCGGGGTGGAGAACGAGATGGAGAGCAAATGAGTTTTGGGGGAGGGGGCTGGCGGGAGGATGACATGATGTGAAGAAGGAGATGCAAGAAGCGTTATCATGGACGGAAAATGAACCAGCCAGTAGAGACTGGATCTGACAAAGGCAACGATGCTCTTGTGATAATTTCGGCGTCAATTTCAGTCCTCCTATAATCTTGAAGTTCTTATACATGCGTTTATCTGATATTTTAGCGATTTACTGATCCACCACGACCCATCCCTGTGCGGACGCATCTTGATGGGCTGAACCAACGGCGGCCGGATCATCTGTGCATTAGCAACAAGATTCGCGCTGAGCCCAGGACCAGAAGGAATGTCGACGAAGCTATCCTTGAGTAGAGGAACATAGTCCACGATATCACTGCCCAGATGAGTCGACTGGCTCGTGAATACGCCAGCCTCGAAGCCCGTGGCGTACTCCTGGATGGCAAAGTTGGGGGTGGCGGCAGCCACCTGCAGCCAGGCCGCTAAGCCGATGGGCGAGAGCGGGTTATGAGGGATGATCTGCACGTGGTGCGCCTCAGCCATGGCGGCAACCTTTTTTACGTCGGTGATGCTGCCGCAGATGGCCACGTTGATACGGGCGTACTCGATGGTGTTGCGGGACAGTAGGGCCTGGAACTCGTAGATGGTGCAGAAGCGCTCGCCCGTGCCCACGGGAACGCTGATGCGGTCGGCAACCCGGGCTATAACGTCGGCGTTCTCAGGGCGGAT
Source organism: Clonostachys chloroleuca (assembly GCA_037952775.1). NCBI lineage: Eukaryota > Fungi > Ascomycota > Sordariomycetes > Hypocreales > Bionectriaceae > Clonostachys > Clonostachys chloroleuca. The sequence continues at coordinate 31,228,259 of JBANAY010000003.1, forward strand.
CAGGTCCTCGACGAGCATGGGGACCGTATCCTGGATACCGTTGCAGAAGGTGATGGCCTCGGCCGGCATCAGGAAGTGGTACAGCTCGATCAGGAGGTCGATTCTGTCCCTGACGACAGTACGCATCCTGCCTACATTATCGATAGCGTCCTACATCTTCTGTATGTATGTCTTGAAGTAGACCTGGTCGGTGCCCTCGTCCAGGAAGGGGTTGATGTGGCCAAAGGCCGTGAAGCCCAGGTGCATCTTGCGCTTGCACTCCGCGAGGACGCCCTCGATCGTCTTCTCATAGACTTGGCTGTAGACGTACGCCTTGGTGCGGCAGGCTCCGCCGAGGAGCTCGTAGATGGGGACGTCGAGGGCCTTGCCCTTGATGTCCCAAAGGGCAATGTTGATGGAGGAGATGGCGGCGTTGATGGCCAGGCCCTGGAAGCAGCTGAAGCGGTGTATTACGTTCCAATAGTGCTCAATGTCGAAGGCTCGCTTGCCCTCGAGGTACTCGACAAACCGCTTGATGTATGTTCCGGCGGCCTCGATGTGGCCCCAGAGACCTGCCTCGCCGTATCCCATGATGCCCGTCTGCGTGATGATGCGGCAGAACATGAACTGGCCGATGTGTAACGGCTCAACCGTCTTGGTGATGTGCTCCGTCGCCATCTTGAACAGCGCCGTCTGTCAGCTTGGATTGGATCACTTCTGAGTGAGGGCTGTACTTGAATACCTTTACGTCAAATACTTGTACAATTCAGACGGATGATGCTCTAAGATAGATGGATTGACTAAACCCGCGAAGTAGTGAAAGCGAAGGATGTCTGAATTCCAAGGTTCAAGGTTACAGCGAGCTTCTTGTTTTATGATCGAGCAATGGCACTGATGAGGTGGATATCGCAGTCTGGCCCAAGGCGAGCTGTCTTGTCCTTCGTCGACCAAGCATCAGAATGAATCGTTACGGACGGGCGTGGCAAGTCCCCGGCTCTGGCTCCGGCTATATCATGCTCTGCGAGAGAGAGGGAGCTTTTCCGGCGTGGGACATGCTTATAGCCGTATCTCGCACTATGCCGTAGCCTTGGCTTGAGTCTCGGGGAAAGAGATGCAGTGCCCTTGTCTTTTCCGTATGTTAGATCGCTGATCACAGATTGATTGGTTGCTTGTTTGGTAGATTAGCGAATTAGTTCAATAAACCCAGGTTCATGTTTCCATTCAGACACTGTCAAGTGACTGATACAAAATATGGCACACCTAGGACCTCCAGCGTATTTCAACAAAATATCAAGACAATTGACCAGTAATAAACACAATATCGAGCTAAACATTATGGGATAATCTATAATTGACTTCCTATTATGTTTAGTAGTGTTATGAAAGAAATGGTCCCTGACTTGTATAAAATGAGCTTTGGTGTGCCATGTTTTATGTCAGTCGCTTGGCTGTGTGCGGGATCTCGATTCTATCACAATTAAGATACAGATCATGGGTACTGTTTTAATAGCACTAGCTAACTTGTACTTCATGTCAACTCCCCAGGTACGGAGTGTCAGTATAAATGAGATCCATATCTGGAATCATATCACCCAAGTCCAGAGCCTGTAAGGTCATTAGCCTGGTTAAAATTCTCCATCTATACCGATCACTAGAGAAAGAAACCAGATACTTACAAGGTAGTCCAGCCGCTCCCAGTTGGGGATGTCGGGATATCCTATCACAGGATCTTGCTGAGAGCTCTTAAAGGTCCATTAAACGTAACGGAAGGACGAGTGAAATCCGCTGCAGCTGTGGAATCCGGCGCCAACTTCTGCATCACCTTGGCTCGATACTCCTCCATGATCATCATAAAGCGCCGAGCCAAAGATGTTTCATTGTTTATGCTGGCAAGTAGGTCCTGGCAGCCTTCGGCGGCCCTAAAGTACGTCCCCCAAGTGGCTGCGTCTTCGCGTGTGCTCTTCAGGGTGAATGTGTAAAGAACAACTGCGGCACAGAAGGCCTGGTATTGGGCAACCTACGATGCTGCTTAGAGCTGATCGGCCTCGGCCATGCGCTCGACCACTCTCACAATTTCCATCGCGGCACGCAAGCAGAGCTATACATTGGAGACGGTGGAGTCTATAGATTCTTCAGAGATGCGATGATGCCGTGTGTAGTCAGAGAAGAGGCAGGGTCGGCAGATGAGGATTTCGGCATGGCCAGCTGCCAAACTGAGTATGTTACTCTGCCTTTGGAAAAGCGGCGTCAAAAGTCCCGAGTCCACTCTCTCTCTCTGCGTTTAAAAAGGCTGGCAGACTCTGCCTTCACGCATCCACATCCGCACCTAGGTCCCTCATGATCCGGTAGCGACGGTCTTGTGACAGAGGGGCCAGACCATAAAGAGAACAAAGCACTTTACTTAAAACGCGGCCTAGCTTCTAATTATGGATCATGCCTAACATGACGTGCATGTTGTCGCTCTCGGCGACAACTATGCAAGTCGAGGATAGATCCTGATCGTCGACAACGTTTGGCAAGTCCTGATCAATGTCGCAATCCCGAAGCGCACACGGTCGCCCCAAGATGGTGCTCAGCGTCTTATCCAAGTTGTAAGCGCACCAAAACAGACGCTTTCGGGACTCATGGTCAAGGTGGTCGACCTGCGCGCCTGGCCCCGACCAAGCTTGAGGTCCCGGCGATGGAACCCGAGGGCGAGCATAAGCCTCGAAGTTGTCCCAAATAAGCTCCAGCATGGTTCAGTCACGAACGTGTCAGGACGTAGAAACAGCAACCCAGGAGAGCTTGCGCACTAAAGAGGCTGGCAGGCTCCGTCTCAAGAGCGAGTTGATGATTAAGCTTCCAAACAAATGAACGCTTGCTTTAGGGTTATCATGTTCATCTCAAACATACGGAAAGCGTTGCCTACGGGTCATATATGGCCATCTCAAGGCGGCCTATATCACCCAACGAATCAAACCAAGGTATAGCTATTCTCAATAGAGCATCTCTCTTAAAACGGCTTCAACGGCTTCAGCTCAGGTTGGCCTCATTGAAGTACTGTACCTAACATGTAGCTTGAGAATCAGTACACGAGTCTCTGCTGTACTATTCGGCGACTCAAATCTCACAAGCTAGATGCCATCTCCATTAAAACTTTGACTAGATTGTCAACTCTTTGGGGCAACTATCTAACACGAGACCGGCGTCGGTGTGTAACTTCTCGCTTATTCGACCAAAAGTATCTGATGTAATAGAACGTATGGGAAGTCCTTCAGAGGCTTGTAATGATGACGCACAGTTACTTACCGCAGTTCAAGCGTTTGAATACTTTGAAGTAATCCACATCTTGCTTCACTCTATAGCCAAGACCAAAACAAACTCTGAGTTAGTATGCTCTCCTGCTCAGCACTCGCAAAATTTATGGCACTGACGAAGTTAGCTTAGGACTCCTCCAGGGAATCAACATTGTAAATTCTCAACATGTTTGATAACAATGTCACCGTCCTTGCTCAGCTCTTCCCTCTCTGCCCTCTCAAATCTCGCTTCCACTACCAGAGCCTGTCAGGATGCTAGCCAGCTCGCCACTTTTGCCGCTAAAGAGGATAAAATCCTCATCAATCAGCCGCGGGAGGCGATTGGTCTCATCTCCTGCCCGGCGCATCGACGACAGACAATGCTTGGCGTTGCTCTCTATGTTCTCGATCCCGCACTGTCTCAGTTCCCTCAGTCGCTGGACCCAGAAGCCCCAACGCTTCAGACTATACCCCAATGGCAAACAGAGTTTTTGAGAATAGTTGAGGTGGGATATGAAAACGGACGACTGAAGTGTTTGGTTGCATATCCGGCAAATGTTTTTCGCAAGTCTTAAATTGCACCTACACATCTCTGGCTCGCATATCTGTTGGCGGCGAATGCTACATACCTGTGGCAGTGTACGGTTGTTGGTGGGGGCTAAATACGCACGCATGACTGGATAATGCTGTTGGTAACATTGACGTTACATCCAGCTTTGTCTGATTATTCTGAATTACGCGATGGGAGGAAATAGCACCCTACCCTTGTGTTCTGTTTTAGTCGCGTTGCCTATGTATGTAGATATACGCTTCATTACGAACAAGAAACATGAGCCTACATTCACAAAGCGCTCTCTGGAGGCTGTGCTATCGCATCCACTGGCCTTAGGTGGTTGTTTTTACCGGAGTCCCCTTCGGCGGTTAGAGGGATTGTCATTGGCATGGGCCTTCCAACCAACGACTTTGCAATCCCTCATCCTTTTGCTCTCCATAATACTGTTGGCTCAACAACATGCAGGCAGAAATCTAAGTTTAGATGTAATCATTAAGGAGCTACAGGAATAGAATATATAATCCACCGATTTATATAATCCGATTCCCCATCACGCTTGATCTACTTCGCCCATCGACAACGACGACGAAGCACATGCCGAAAGTATATTTCCTCTCCTTTTCCCGGAAATGAAGCCTAGCATCACCGTCATTGCCACTAGCCTCGCGCTCGTTGGCAGAGCCACAGCTGGCCCTTGGTTCAAACTACAAGATGCAGACCCTAATCCTCCTTTTAAAATCGGTGTAAGTCATGTTAATCGCTAATCGTGTCTGACCGGTAACCTGGCCCATGGTCCCTGATCAATCACACTGCTCACTAACTTAATCGCATACATTGTATAGGAATGTCAGACGTACTTCAACTTGTGTAATATTGGAAGCTATTGGATACATGTCGGGTATCACAGAGAGGGAAATGGACAGGTGAAAAAATGGGAGGCGAGTAACGCTGGACAACGTTGCGGTGCAAAAGATCCGGTAAGCCAACGATCACAAAGGATTGGCACTGGGACCCTTCACTAACAACTGGGTACGATCATAATGAAGTGCAAAAATGCCGGTGATAAGTGCAGTTATAGCTTCACAGCGAAAACCGCTGCCTGCTCAATTGACAGCAAAAAGCTCTCAGTGGTGGAGCCCCCGGTCAACGTTGGGCCCAAGAAACCAGCCACGGGTGCTTCCAAAAAGGCTCGCCGTGACCTACGCACCGAAGGAAGAGCTAGGAGGTATTGAGGAAGTTTTTAGCCTATAGGCGCCCAATTAAGGGTACCCTGGCTCAGTTTAGGGGCAGTAGAGGGCAATTTAGGAGCTCGGGGACTTATAGCTAGGTTATAGAGGATCATTCTCTTGTACAGAGCAGCTGTCTAAGTATATCAATGTTCTTAATAGCAACACCTAAGCTCTAGCCACAGTTGGGCAGATTGAATGATTATCGCCCGATAAAACAATCCTGAATTCGGGGCCGGCTCCATTCATTCGGAGACTCTCTCACAGGAGCTGCAGAAGCTAACCTCGATGTTGTCTATCCCAAAATGCCAGCCCTTGGTAAATGACATGATACTCAACCTCAAACTTTGCATATCTATACATAAAGGTGAAGGATCAGTGTTTTTCCTGCTAGTCTGGCTATTTTTAGAGGCATTGAAGACTAATAGCCCCCTTCCCCTCCTACTATACAATGTGTCAACTGTATATCCAGCCTAGCTAGATGTATAAAGAGGGCAGCCCTGTTAGGATCGTAACAAATATTACGGAGATCATAATCGCAGAATACTCCTGGTCGGCAGTTAAGCGTATACTGTATGGTGATCGTTTTAGAGTGAGAGCCGAGTGTGCCACACAGGGTGTCTTGTTGGCCCTGTTGGATCATACCGTCAATTTGAACCCTGCGGAAGACTGACCATGCTTTGAGAGTATCCATCTTTGGAATAAGAGCCAAGAAGTATATTCGGAATTAATTGAAGTTACCAAGGTTGGCAACAGACGCCTGAAGCACTTGGTTGCATATCCACAAACTGTTCACCGCTAGAGGCGACCATCCTAAATTGCACCAAAGGACGATACAATGGGCCTCTCAACCAATAGCTATGCCATCTAATCTCAGACAGCATTATCGAAGAGCTACAAGAAGAGAATATATAAAGCATCGATTCATGACGCCCCGTTCAGCAGCGCTCTTGGTCTGATTCACCCAACATCAATAACAACTACAAAGAAGCAAATCCCGGAAGAGAATTCCCTCCATTTTAGCGGAGACGAAGCTTAGCATCAGCACCATTGCCACTACACTAGCCCTCGGGTTGGGTAGGATCGCAACCATTCCAGCCCATAAGGTCCCCAATCCGACTTCTAATGGGCGGCCCGCAGCTCATCGTGTCAGACTGGCGACATCTACCTGATCCATTATAGAGCTCGCTAATTCAATCGCATAAATCCTACAGAAGTGCGAGACGAGATTGACACGCTTGTTCTGGTGCAATCGAGTGGATTCATCGTGGAAATCGCAGGGAGACGTTACAAAATGCGTTTTATCCCGGCTACTCATGTACAGAACTACTAGGATGAGTCAGACGCCAAATTAAGCACTTGTTGGTTATTACTTGGCTTCAAGTCTTGCATACCTAGCCAACATAAAGGTGGAGGATATTTTTTCAGCTGGCATGGCTATTTTTAGAGGCATTGAAGATGCGATTTAAGGCTACCATTTCTCCCCCTCCCAAGACCAACCCCTCCTCTTCCTACTGCTCCTTGCGCTGACTATATACCCTGTCTGCCCACCTACACAAAGAAGGCAGGCCAGTCAGGATTGCAACACACTCCTCGAAACTAGCCTCTACCGCTTCAGTAAGCAAGGCTAATATCATTACCCTTTGAAAGGCTTCATCGGTCGGGCGGGACTAACCGAAGACTGACTTAATGCGGAAAAGACCACCTCTACTTCCTCAAGATGGAGTACCCGCCGTATTTTCACGATAATGACGTGGGCCCCTTTTCAAGCGTCACATACTCGCTGACCCCTGATGGTCCTGGCCTGCATGAGCTTGACTTGAAGTTGCGTGACCGCGACGTGGTCCTCATGGTCGAGGGTGACGATGACGATAAGACCGTGCGCATATTACACCTGTACAATGTGCGCGAGGACACGCTCGCCGAGGCCAAAACAGCCGTTGATGGCCTCTTGGGCCAGGTGAAACCGCTGAGCGGCGGCGACAACACTGGACATACCGTGTTTAAGATGTTCGACAAGGTTTTCTACGAAATAAAAAGTCCAGTTGCCTGCCTTCTGGAAGACGCCAACGATTTGGAGCTGAAATTGGAAAAAATGGACGAGGATGATATGGCTCATCCCAAGAGAGCAGCAGACACAACCTCTGAGCTCTTCAACCCGGTCGCTGAGCTCCAAGCGGCGTGCAGGGACTTCATTGACCGAATGGAATCAATTCACTCCAGGTCAAAAATGTATAGTGATGAAAGCTGCCCCAATAGAAGGGCTACGATGTTATTCAGGGCCTATGAATCAGTTCACGTAGCTCTTCTTATTTATACGGGAGAACGGAGCGCGCGAAGGTGGTCTAGCCTTTGATTGGTATCACGACCAATACGCCGAGCAGAGGAGGCTCATGAGACAGCCGAGATACCATATGTGTTTCAATGAGGATCAGCATTTCCATCATATATTCGGCGATTATCCCGCGAACCCGAATAAAGCCCGCGGGGAATAGTCCGATTAGGCCCTTGTACTTTTGCTTTCAATCTTTGCTTCTCACTGTCTTGGGTCAAATATCATGCTTCTCAGTCCATCCCACTACAAACAAGACAACAACCAAGACAAGATTAGAGTAATCTCACAGTAGAGAGCTGAACATGGTACTTGCGCATTCCCTTTTTTGCTTTTTGCTTGTTGGACCCAAATATTCTCGCTTCCTCCCTCTCGCCTGGTCGGTCTTTGCTTATATAATTTGGTACCTTGTCCCTGACCTTTTTCGCTTGTTTCGCTTAGGCCTTGCAACGGTTTTGCTTCTGTACGTCCGATGAGTTTTGATTCTTTCTAAAAGCCCATGAATAGCTTCCAGAATGCGTGTCATATCTTTACTGTCTTGATCCATCATCGTCTCTCATCTTGACGTTAATATATTATGATATGTACCTGTTGAGTAGGTTCATGCAATTGGGTCAAGCAGCAAGACACACGACGTGGTGTCAAGCATGGCTTTTATAAAATTATGGTCATTGATGTCCTTAAAAGGGACCTATGGGAACATCCGTATCTAGCTTTTGCCATAATCTGGTGGTGTTAAAGCTGCCTTGGTGCAGTAACTGGGCGCCTCTGCCGATGCCAGGTTTATAACCGCGATCGTAACAAGATTGCGGGTAAGTAAAAGGCGCGCTTAACACGAGCCTACGGTCATACGTACTAGATATAGCGAGCCCAGAGCACTGGGGCATGCGAAGCGCGATCGATGTTTTACAGCCTCGCTGCGTATCCGAGCCCACGAATACTGAGGGAAAGAACCAGAAAGCGGGAGAAGTGACCAGATTGTGGTGGGCCTCACGAGAGTAAAAGACCACTAAGGTGCCAAAGCTGCTAGGAAGATCATTTGCGCCGCCAAAGAATGGAAGAGCACAGAAAGCTGTGGGATCTGCCTCCCCCTCTGGACAAGCATAGATCGAATCGTCTGATAGAGCGGGTTTTCTTGAGCATGTTTCAAAATCAGTGTGATATTCGACGCCTATTTTCATTCAATCATTTGTCATCTTCTAAGATCAAGTGCACCAGTGGTGTTACGCCAAACAAAACAATACCAAGACTGGGAGTGCGCACTCTCCCCTTCGGTAGATGATCCAGTAGACGGCCAGTTGCCCTGACCTAACAGTAGCCCTTCTACAGGTGCTGATGGCTTGATACTCTCCGCATGCGCGCATCCCGTCGGACACGACCGAAAGCGCTATCGCCTGTATCTATTTCTCATGGATTAGAGGCACACACAAAAAGCCTCCCTAAGACTAAGGCCATTGAGGAGGCTGGCCCAAAAGGACTTTCAAGGAATGAGCCAGTCAGCTCTATGATCCAACCTAGCCGGATCCTTTACATGGTAGGAATACCCTCGTACTCCGCGTAGCCAAGTGCGAGATTCATATTTTCTTATCAGGTTAGCGAAGGATCAGAACAGATATTAGAACCTAGAAACTTACGTAGGCACTGAGTGCTGGCCCCCTTGTTCAAGTTGTCTATCGTGCTGCAAACAACCACCCTCTTGCCGGTACTATCGACAGCAAATCCCCCGATCTCGACACCATGTAGCCCAGAAATACTTCTTACAAGAGGAGCCTCACCGACGACCTTAACGAGCTTCTCGCCGGCGTATCGTTCCTGGTAGATATGGCGGATGTCGCGCGAGGTCATGGTTTTATTCAGGGGAATGTTGACGGTAAGATGAATGCCCCTGAACCAGGAAGCGACATGCGGCATAAAAGCAACCGGAGTGCCAAGATGCCGACTGATTTCTCGCTCGTGGATATGGCCTGTCAACGAATATGCTACCAAGTTGTCCTTCAGTCTTTTAAGATCGTTGTTCGGGCTGGGTCGAGTGCCTGCGCCAGAGTACCCCGACACCCCAAATATACAGGGTTCACCTCCCAGGTGCTCAAGCATGGGGGCTAGGGTGAGCTGTGCGCCCGTCGCATAACAGCCAGGGTTCGAGATCCGAGTGGCCTGGCAAATCGCAGATCGCTTGGTGAGCTCTGGTAAAGCGTACGTCCACGTGTCATCGAAACGGTAGTCGGCGGAGAGGTCGACAATCACGCTCTTCGACTTGGCATTGTCAAAGGCCTCAACAAAGGGCTTGGCCACGCCATTGGGGAGCGCCAGAACCCACCCGTCCACCTTGCCAGACTTGTCTAATTCGATCGCGTCTTCGGGGCTCAGGTTTTCGTATATGATCTTGCGCTTGTCGTAGCCCTTGAGCTCTTGACCTGCCAGCTCACGTGATGACACATGACAAAGGTCCATGTACGGGTGGTTATTGAGAAGGTCGATCAAAGCCTGGCCAGTGTATCCTCGAGCTCCAATTAGAGCGATACGCGACGGAACATCGTTCGATGCATTCTTTTTCCCTAATGGAGGGTTGGGGTTTGTCGTAGTAGCGTAACCTCGTCCTTGCCAGCTAGGAGTCGTCAGGAATTTGGCGGCTGTGACTCGAAAGGGTGTGTGGCGCGGGGAGGCCAGGAATGGGCTCGGGGACGTGAGGAGAGACCGGACGGCTTGGCGGTGGCCGTTGCGCATGGCCACCGAGGTGGCAGGGAGCATGACTCCGGGTACTTCTCAGGCCAATTGATTGCCTGGTGGGTGGCGCGACGTCGATGCTGCCTTCAAGAGATGGGTTGAATTGGCAGCGTTCGCGTTCTGTGTCCGAGATCGGCGAACATCGTCGTTTGGTAGCGGTCCGACCATTAATCCAGATGACACAACCAGACATAAACAACATGAAGACACTTCGGCGTTGAATTTCAACACAATATCAAAACAATTAATCCAATAATACACATAATATGAAGCTCAATATTATAGAATAATTCATTCTTCTCTTATTACTGCGTTTGTAAGAATAAGATCCCTGCCCTACGCGAAAAAGAGCTTTGGTGTACACTCAATTTAATGGCACGCGACTCCCCCACCAAGAGAGAGATTTTGAATACAAATTTTGCTCTGGCTTGGACGGAGGATAGTTAATCAAAACACAATCTTGATGAGCTAGACAAGTTTTGGGGAATATTCTATGGTTCTTTATATGGTAATTGCCACGAGAAAAATGCAGTTTCATCTCTTTCATCTAATTGCATATGAAACCTCACAGGTAAATTTCAGCCGAGAACATAATTCCGGATCCGAAACCCGGCCCCGGCCAGCTAGAGACCCCTCACCACAAGACCACAACCAGGCAATCTCCATGATGTCCATCCAAGCCAGCCAAGTAACACCTCTTAGTTGATTCAACATAACTTATAGGTTGTATTGAATGGTGCTCTTGGAAGTAGCCAAGCCGCGTACTCCATAGTCTTTGCCGACGGAGGCAGACCGTTTCCCGGAGGCTCGATTGTAGGATCAGGGCAAATCTAGGACATGAGATATGCGCAGCTTATTCTCCCTGAGACCAAAGCTTCGCCGACCCTCGGTAAATTTTACCAGGAGATGGAGCTCCCAGAACCAGCTGGAGATACAGCTAAAGGCCCGTAATGGCCTTCGATGGACCCAGCCTCTGGGTCTCTTCATAGACAATGAGTTTGTTAGGAGCCAAGAACGCAAAGCACTGGAAACTGTTGATCCATTGTGAGTTCTTCACGATTTTTAAGCCCGCATTTTGAGACTAATTCCTTTTGGTGCAGTACCGAGCAAGGCATATGCTCTGTTTTCGCTGCAACACAAACAGACATTGATCATGCCGTGGCCTCAGCTCGGAGGGCTCTCCGCAGTCCAGCCTGGAAATCTCTTTCCGGCACAGACCGCGGGAATCTCATGGTGAAGCTGGCTTCTCTCGTGGACGAACACGCTGAGACATTGGCTACCATTGAGAGTTTGGATAACGGGAAGCCCCTCTCAGCATCACGGTCCTACGATGTGCCACAGTTCTCGGAGGTTCTTCGCTATTATGCCGGCTTCGCTGACAAAATTTTTGGCTCTGTCATTGATGTTGGCCCCGGGAAAATGGCATACACTCTCAAACAACCCGTTGGTGTCTGCGGCCAAATCATCCCATGGAACTACCCTCTAGCCATGGCAGCATGGAAGCTCGGCCCTGCCCTCTGCTGCGGCAATACCATCATCCTGAAACTCGCAGAGAACACTCCACTCTCGATGCTCTATCTCGCAACTCTGATACGGGAGGCTGGTTTTCCGCCCGGCGTCATCAACATCGTCAACGGGCACGGATACGAGGCTGGGGCGGCTCTGGCTTCCCACGCGGATGTAGATAAAATTGCGTTCACCGGGAGCACGTCTACCGGTAAGGAGATTATGCGGATGGCGGCGGCGACCATTAAGGCGATTACGCTGGAGACGGGTGGCAAAGCCCGCTGATTGTCTTTGAGGACTGTGACCTGGAGCAAGCCGTGCGTTGGGCTCACGAGGGCATCATGGCCAACCAAGGGCAGGTATGCACGGCAACCTCGCGGATTCTCGTGCAAGAGAAAGTCTACGACGAATTCGTGGGTCGCTTCAAGGCCTACACCAGCCAGGTCTCGGTGCTGGGCGACCCATTTGATGAGAATTCGTTCCAGGGTCCGCAGATATCGGCGCAACAGCGAGATCGAGTACTTGCGTATATCTCATCTGCCGAGGCTGCCGGGGCGTCAATATATCAACCCGCTTCTGTAGCTCTACCTTCTACAGGCTTCTTTGTCCCCTCAACAATCTTTACAGACGTGTCAACCTCTTCGGTCGTCTTTCAGGAAGAGATATTCGGGCCCTGCGCAGCCATTTCGAAATTCGCAACCGAGATGGAAGCATTATCGATCGCAAACAGAACACGATATGGCCTTGCAGGAGCGGTATTCACCAATGACCTGGCCAGGGCTCATAGATTGGCGAGGGATATCGAAGCAGGGATGGTATGGGTGAACAGTAGTAACGACTCGGATGTGAGGGTGCCGTTTGGGGGCGTGAAGGAGAGTGGATTGGGAAGAGAGCTGGGAGAGGATGGCTTGAGAGGCTACTATAATGTCAAGGCAGTACATATCAACTTGACCAACAAATGATGTTAGAGGCCGAGACCAGTAATATAGTACCGGTGAATCTTTGGAATATACAGATCTCGGCACGATTTTGATGTATTCCGCTCCGACATCCCTCTCGAAAATTTAGTATGTTCTACGAGCTCTTCTACTAAGAATAGCCACAGCCGCAATCCGTAACGATAGCTATTTCATAAGAAGCCGACCCAGCAATCTTTCGCCGTGACGGGCAATGGTTGTGGGCCCGACTAAGCAGTCATCCATTTCGGCAGTTATCTCGTGAGCAGTCGGCCTCAAGCAGGTTCCCACCTGCTATCATCCCTTGTGCTAATTCATCGCTCCACTCATGTAAAGCGGATAAAGCGAACAGAGTATGAGGATGGTTCGTCCCAAGAACTCGCCGCCGTGCTTCGACACACTTCTGCAGCAAGACCATGGCATCGTTATCTCGGCCTTGATGTTTCCAAGTCATAGCGAGGTTTGCTATACTAGTGAGTGTCTCAGGATGATCTACTCCTAGTTTCATCTTGCGAGTCTCCATCACTTGCACCTGTAGCCTCTCTGCCTCTTCCAATCGGCCTTGATAATACCAAGTTGTGGCGAGGTTTGCTATACTGGTGAGTGTCTCAGGATGATCTACTCCTAGTTTTATCTTGCGAGTCTCTATCACTTGCACCTGTAGCCTCTCTGCCTCTTCCAATCGGCCTTGATCATGCCAAGCCGTGGCGAGGTTTGCCATACTGGTGAGTGTCTCAGGATGATCTACTCCTAGTTTCATCTTGCGAGTCTCCATCACTTGCACCTCTAGCTTCTCTGCCTCTTCCAATCGGCCTTGATCATGCCAAGCCGTGGCGAGGTTTGCCATACTAGTGAGTGTCTCAGGATGATCTACTCCTAGATTCATCTTGCGAGTCTCCATCACTTGCACCTCTAGCTTCTCTGCCTCTTCCAATCGGCCTTGATTATGCCAAGTCGTGGCGAGGTTTGCCATACTGGTGAGTGTCTCAGGATGATCTACTCCTAGATTCATCTTGCGAGTCTCCATCACTTGCACCTGTAGCCTCTCTGCCTCTTCCCACCGGCCCTGAAAGGTATATGTTAATGCGAGGCTATGCATACTGGCGAGTGTCCGCTGATCTTCTTTGCCCTTCTCCTCTATGAATATAGCCATTGCTTCAACTTGTAACTCTTCTGCTTTGTTCCAGTTGCCTTGGTAGAAGAAATATGCCCCCATATTAAGCAATAGACGTGCCTTTGCCCTCAGGTCTCCCGATGGCCTCTCAGACCACTGTCTCTTTTCGCTTAGGTCATTTGCAATTCCTGCTTCCGTAGTGTTTCGCTCTGTTGAACCTGTTGTCTGTGACGCTGAGGGGGACGAACTCCCTGCCAGACATGTGCCCGTGTCGTCATAATAAGTGCATCTATTATTCTCTAGAATAGCATATGCATGGGGAAGAAGTTCTGAACATCTTCCTTGCATCTCGTACGTGTCGCCACATGGGTAAAATGCAGACACCGTTTTGAGAGCTCTTTGTCCGAACCCAGCGGCTGTGCCTCTAGTAGCAAGCCATTTCCGCGTCACTAGTTGTACGAGCCGGTGCATGTTCATGTTTCGGTCTTTGTCCACCGAGATAAAAGAAAAGGCTTTGAGGATGCCCAGGGCCATTTCAATCGCTGCCGTTGTGATGGTAACTGCATCGCTCATTGGCATGTGCCTGCAATAATCATGCACAAATTCCTTCGGGATTGCTTGCCAATGAAAGAAGCTCAAGAAAGATAGAAAGTTGCTTGCCAATTCATTTTGCTTATTTATTAGTTCGAAAGAGATGATCCATGTTGCTGTGACTGCATGCGCCGTTTCAGAGTCTCTCCCTACTGTCATAAAAGAGTCACTCAGACGGTTTAGCAATTCTGAGTCACTCTCATCTAGTAGTTGAATATATTCGTTGATAGGTATGAAATTTCCTCGAATAAATGACGCGGCTTGCGCGAGAGCAAGGGGTATATATTCAAGCTTGGACGCGAGCAGATGTGTGTCATGTTCAGAAGGCTGATTATCCTCCAAAATTGCACATAGCAGCAAGTGTGCTTCATTCTTCTCCATATTGCCGACCTCAATCAAAGACTTTCCTTGGGCCAACTTCAGCCCTACCTGTTTATTTCTGGTGGTGACAAGGATTGATCCATGCCTGCAATCTGGGATATAGCACGCAAGGTCGCATTCTTTATGAGAAGGTTCGGTCGTTGTCATCGATAGCGTGTCTTGATGGGATCTGAGGAACACCCCGGTATCATCAGCATTATCAATCACCATTAGCCACCGAGTCTTGGAATTTTGCTCGAGCCAATGCCTAACGAGCCGTAACATGTTGACTTTTGGATCGTCGTGCCCCGGAATCATGCAGTCTCTCGCAATGGAAGCATAAGCCTCATGAAATTGTTCTGCTTTACTGCCGTGTACCCAGAATACTGCAACATCTGGGTAGGTCTCACGGAGCCAATACACATATGCCAGTGCAATCTGCGTTTTTCTGTACTAATGTCAGCTTGTGGACTTGAACAAGACTCAGGACAACATACCCAATCCCACCAAGACCATAGAGTGCGACTCTTGAGTGTGGCTTGACAGGCCCTTGTGGCTGGCCAACGTGAAGTTGTTGTTGGAGTCTGGCTAGGATATCAGATCTACCAACGAATTCGGGATTCTCATTATACGGGACCAAGACTAGGTATTCTTAGTATGTGAATCATCGGTCTTATTTACTTTGCGTGCATACATTGAGCTTGTTTGGATGGATCTGTGGGCGTCTGACTCTCGGGTCTGCTTGACTGGTCAGCTATACAGACATGAAGACCTCCGTCTCGAACCTGTCCTTACTTCTGCGTCTCCTCAATAGGCATATGAAAGAACAATTGTCTGGCATACGCTGCCGCTGCCGCTGCCGCGAATCCTTGCCAGTCATCGTTCTTGTGCGAGTCGCAGTAGTCAGAAATGCCACGAATAACCAGGCAAGGGAACTCAGTAAGCGCTCCAGCAGCCTCCATCTCAAAGCACAAGAGACTGTACTTCTGCGCTAGGCGATCTCTCTGCCTAGCGTTCTTCAGTACTACTTCTCCGGAGGCTATAGTGCCTCGATGCACTACGACAAAAGATTCCTCATCTGCATCTATAGCTCTCTCGATACGCTCCTCTGGGTTACATCCTGCTTTATCGCAAGATATCCCCCGTCGCTTGTGCTGATGATGAGGTTTATGGAGGTAATCGGCGGTGTAACCTGGAAACCTGAATCGTCGCAGACCCCGGCGTTCTGTCTGGATTCTTTGTATATTCTGCCAAACGGGATCATCGTCCACTATTTTCCGTTGCACAGCTAGGTCCTGTGCAGCATTAAGGAGTGCCGCTGGAGGCGGCATAAGAGAACCAGTGCGCTCAAAATGGCCTCGATTTGCCTTGCCATGATCGTATTGTATGGCTCCAGAGTGTTCGCCAGTCGGCTTGCTCACCACCACATGGCCCAGCCGGATCATACCTTCGTCAGTCTCAACCGGCACTCCACCCCCAATGCCAACCAGCAAGCCGTATCTGAGGCGGGGGAAGGTCATCCTCATCTGAGTGACAACAGTTGCTGCGGAGCAATTTCCCGGACCGTGGAGGCCGGCGATGACGACGTTGTGCCCATTAATACTTCCAAGGTTATAGATGTTGTTATCGGAGGGAGATTGGCCAAGACGCTCGTGCTTTTCGTCAAGCATATGCATCGCCGCAAGCTGTTCGACTTCCAACGGGCAGATCCATCCCACTCGGTAGCTCTCGGCGCTGAGCTTCTTCAACGTCGGCATTATTGATGACGAAGTTACTTCAGTTGGTTAGGATGAAAATTATTGCATGTACATAGACATATGAACAATTTTCTGACCAAATATTAACGAAACTCGGGAGAGAAGAGAAAGAGGAGGAGTAAGGATAAGCTGGATGGTTGCCTTGTGCGGCTGAGTTTACAAACCCAGCCAATAGCGGCTACAGTAACGTCTCGCTATGGCTGGCTGAAACTGCAGTCAGGCGTATTGGGCACAGTCTATAGAGGAAGAGAGTATGTTGGGCGTCATTTGCATAATACTTGGCACAGGGTCCTTATATTGAGCGCAGTGCCGAGCAGTCTGAAAGTAGAGGATCAGTTTGAGTAGGTATTACACTCTGCGATAAATAGCAAGGGGTGCATGGCGTACATACAATACACAAATCTCCAGATGCTTCTCTAGATGCCAATCATGAATTTTGCTTACGCTTCTCGTACAGCTTGCATTAATAAATCTACCTCAGCTGAACGTCGAAATTAATTGATGCACTCAAACATGAAGCCTCGATATTTCAAGTCTACGATTGATATTATCAAGATATTGAGGGCTACTAATAGGATTCAAGAAGTTGTATGCAATTAATTATTAATCTATATCAATTTGTATTGTCAATCTATTCTATCTATTGCACAAAATGCTCTACAAATGACTGTTGTTCAATCTGGTGTCTCGTTTCTTTTGTCACTGGATGCAAAGGTGTGGCGGTGCCAGTTCAGCCACACATGTACATACCCCTAAAGAAATACTCCGTCATCATCGTCGATCTGGATGTGTGGCATCAACTTGTCAAATATCTGGTCTCAACCATACATTCTGTGCGCAACAAGCGCCATACAACCAGCAACTTGCCATTCGGTTCTCCTTTCCTCCTCTTAACATAATTATCGTCAGCATTTACTTTTTCCCAACATCACTTCAACACAACGCCGCGACGCCCCAGAACATGGCTCCGCCATTCGAGAGTGCGAGTATCGAGCTCGACTTCCCGCTCTATGCCATCGATTTCGACACGGAGGATTCGAACCGACTTGTGGTAGGCGGAGGAGGCGGCGCCGGTCGCTCTGGCGTTGGAAACAAGATTGTAATTACTTGAACCTACCATCCGACCGGCGCATGCCAAGGTCGCAAAGCAGCGCAGCTAACAAGCATTGTCCAGGCGGTTCTAGAAACCACATCGCAAAACGAAATCCAGACGGCCGGCGATATCACACTCTCTCGCGATGAGGACAGCGTAATGTCTCTCGCCCTAGGCGCTCGCAAGGGCAAGACGACTCACCTCTACGCTGGAGTCAACTCGAGCCCCGAATCCATCGCAAAGGGCACCAATGAGCACCTGCGCACCCTCGCCATTGAGCTGCCCAAGGCGCGCGAGAAGGCCGCCGGCCCTTCGACAAAGGTCTCGGAGATATCGCGCACGTCGATGTTCACGGACCCGGACGAAAACTCATACCAGCGCCTTCTGCGCGTTGTCGGACAGCTCGGTGTCGCCTCTACAGCTATGGGCAAGGACCCCCAAATTGGTATTTTCGAGGCAACTGGACCCAATCCCAAGGTCAAGGGTGTATTTGAGCTGCCCCGGGAAGCTGAGGATCTGGATGTCATTCAAACGGCCGAGAATGAGTATCTAGTTGCGTTTTGCCACAAGTACGAGCTGCATGTGGTCAAGATCTCCAAGGAGCAGGGCGACCCGGAGCTGGTCTACACGATGCCCGACGACCATGGAGAGAAGCCCATGTTCCGCTCCATCCGCTTCCTGACGCCCAACTTCATCCTCGCCATCTCGAACTTGCCAAAGAAGAATGGCATCATTATTCAGGGGCTCCGCCTGCCGAAGCCGGGGCACGAAACGGCTAGGCTCGCGGTCGCGGCAAGGATACCGGGCAAGATCAACGCAACCGCCCTATCTGTGACAAATCTCAGTCCCCCGGCGAACTTGACAACGCCAGTCACCGAGACGCAGTTCCTTGTAGCCGTCGCTGGAAACGACTCATCCGTCTACGTCTATACGCTGGAGCACATGATTACCGCGCAGCTTCCCCTCCTCGTCAACCTCTACCCCCTCACCACACTCAAAACCCCCAACAGCGCTGATAACCTCACTGGCCTGGCGTTTTCCACATTCGTCGCTCCAAAGTCGAACCCCCGCCCACAATTCGTCAAGCTCGCCAGCATTTCTCTACAGAGCACAGTCTCCGTGTACTCTATCCCCCTGAAGAAATATGTAGACAAGACACCGCGAAATCCAAAGGGGCCCCCGAGGGCGACGAGATACGTCGTGGCCATGAAGTCACAGACACCTTCGTCTCGCCCAATTATCATCATTATGACGGTCATCGTTCTGCTACTGGCAATCATCGGACAGGCCGTCATGGAGGTGTACGGAGGAAGCAAACCCATCTTGCACGCTCACAAGATCCTCCCCTCATGGCACGGCACCCTGCGCACCCCCAGCCATCAAGCTGCAGCGCTTCTTCAGGAGAGCTTCATCGCCAATCTCGTCGGAGGCAACGAGGAGCTGACTGGAGAGACCCTTATCCTCAGAGACATCTTGCCAGGCGGCGTTGACGAGGAGGATGAACACAATGATGAAGATGAGCAATACGAGGGCGAGGAGGGTGATTACGAGGGCGAAGAGGATGAGGAGTACAGCGAAGTTGAGCAGGACGGCGAGGCTGAGAGGAATGGCGAGGCTGAAGAGGACAGCGAGGTTGAGGAGGAGGCTCCCACAGCCGAGGCTCCCACAAACCAGATCCGAGTCGACGCCCACCGGGAGGCCGACGACGAGGCCAAACGCTGGGACGAACTGTCCGAAGAACACAAAGAGGCATGGAAAGAGAAGCTGCTAGAAGCCGGGAAATGGACCCGAGATATGGGCGAGGGGGTCTTCAAGGGCATCTTGTTTGGCGAGCTGGCCGGCGCCGTTGGCCAGGCCTTTGCTGGTTAAAGCCCTGGTGGCGGGAGGCGCGCAGGTAATGTAAATGTACAAGTCAACCCCGTATAAAAGCGACAGTCACGATACTTGGTTTCCTATTTAATTAGCTGGGTACAAACAGTATCGCCATAATGTATCATAGAAGCATCTGAATTAAACCATCTTCGCACGCATACCACTAGGTCGGATATATCTGCAATCATGACCTGTAATTACGGATGCAACTTATTTTCTTGACTTTCTGTTACTTATTGCATGGCTTTTTGTCGGAAGACAAGGTCGATGGTCTGAGTATACCACGTTTTACACTACGTGCTCGTCCCACTGAGGCCGGCAAGTGATGCTCAAGAACCGACCAGGCAATATCAACATCGTACTACGATTGACAATGTGTACCAAAACAAGACTGATCTCATATGGAGAAGAGGTGTTAAATCTCGTGATCGAGGCTCGTGATCTGGCGTCGTCATAGATAGTTTCCGGTACAACGTTCAATTTCGCAGCCTGCCTCAACTGCACTTCACGCTCAAATCTCCTCACCCGGCGCAACTCAACAGCGACACAAGATCTCATGGCGCGGAATGCACGCAGGTTGCCTGGACTACACCCAAGTCACAAGCCGCATCGAGACCACCCGACACCCCCTTTCGTGTCTCAGCGGTCGAGATCAACATGTCTCACCCACATTTGCCCAGCTGGCGCGCCGCATACCTGTTCCCAGGGAGAGAGAAAGAAAAAAAAATGACTGTGCGAGCACCAGGTGGGGTAGCTAATATCATTTCATTGAACAGGAACTATGCTTTCCTTTCTTTTTTTCACTCCCCCGATACCTACTATTTGGGGCTGGAGTCGATGTTTGTTAATGGGACGGGACCGGATTCATACGCGGCCGGGCCAAAGTAGGCTTTTAACGAAACCCCCCAATACCAATGGAAATCTCACACGAATGGGAGATTGCGGGGAAAGGGAGGGGTGGGAAGGGTTCACTCACTTCTTCTTGGTTATCCCTTCCTCCCTCCCCTCCGCTTTAAGATTAAAATCTTCGACGGGACAACCAAATGCCCCGAACCACATCGCGCTGGACACCGGTTGTGCTGTGTCGAGTGAATGAGCCTGTCTCACCAGCGGACGGCTATTCCCTCGACCCAAGGCCCCTTATTGCATCTACTTGTGGGGGCAGCTTTCCAGCTCGTACCAGTGCTGCCACTTGTGCTTGGATCGTGCGCAGCCTCGTGTCTGAAGATGGGGGGGGCGCGGGTGGCGTGACTCGAAGGGAGAGCGAGTGGGCTACCTCGACGGCGAAAAAGAAAGGTGCAGAGAGGGGGAGGGAGAGCGTACCAAATTTGCTGTAATTATACTCCGTACTGGTACCCAATTTGGTTATAAGAAGAGTGCGCTATTGCCTGGACAATGCCGACTTGGGATTCAGGTCATGCCAGCTCTGGGTGTACGTAGTGATAGAACGGATTGGGTCGAAAAAAGACGACTGAAACGAAACTCGAGCGCTCGTTTCATCGTGGGGCAGATGGAGTTGGGAATTGGGGAACTGACCTCCTTCGTCTTGGGGGCGCGGACCAGGAGCCGCGAATGAAACAGCCCTCAGCAAGGTGGCAGACAAGAAGTTCTAGAAGCAACTTGGGTGGCCACCCCACTTGGACCATCTGGCTGCATACCTTCGTCATGCTGTGTCGATGAGGTACATGCCATGGAAAATACAATTGTGTGGGCAGCAGGAAAAGCAAAGTCGTTCGCCTGATCAGGTGCGCTGTGCAACTTCGCAGTTGGGCACAAATGGTTGCACCGCATGCAAGTGAAGAGGCTGCACGCGGGTACCAGGAGACAAGGTATCGGTACCTGAGGTACTCATATGCCACGGCAGAGCAGTCGCAGTCAGGTACCGCGCGTCTCCCATCGAGCAGACACGCAAGACGCATGTAGGCGACACCTTGCTGAAGTTGGCAGACGTCAATGCTGGGCACAAACCCGGCCCCCAGATGAACCGCAGCACGTAGACTCGACGATAGATTGCCAGCCCAACTTCCCAAGCAACATTGAACTGAGGTACCTCACGCCCTACAGAAGAGGTGCGCCTTAGCTGACAGCCCGCCCGCCTTACCTCGAGAGCTAAAGGCAGGGCCTCTCCTTCCCTGGACCCTTGTGGCTCGCACCAGCCTAAAGTGCGTCCCAGCCCTTTGGGAAGGCACCAAAAGATCACCAGTCGGTAGTCGCCCGCCACAGCCATGGATGTACCACACAACGGCAAGGGAGGCAGGCCAACAGATTGTCGACCAATTGCCGGTTCCCCTCACAGTCGAGACTTGGAAATGCGTTAGGTACTCTGGGGCAAAGACCTAGCGCTGCCCATTGGCATCATGCCTTGCATTCGCAGACATTGGTAGCCATGCATCTCCTCCTCCCGTTCCATCAAGCATTGCCCACGTACTTCGCATCAATCCCAGCAATGGCATTGAACCTTCCTCTTTCCAAGATTCAGCTAGAGCCACGCAATGCGCAGAGAGTGTGTGTTCGCACAGCTGGCTCGAACTTTTGGTTCACTGCGACGAGGATTCACTGGTCTGAGTAATGGCGCGGCGGTTATTAATGGAGACGGACGTCCCTCTTGGGTAAGAAGGATGGCTCTGATACTAAAAAAGTGGTGGCCCCTGGTCGAGCTGGCACATATCTGGATGCACTTGCATGCGACTGCGACTGTACTATTACCTTACCTTTGTCGCTCTCTACTGTGCGAGCCACACAGACGGATTTGACCGAGGGCTGTCGATACCTTCGGTCGTTCTTGTGCTCTCATGGTAGGGCAGAGTCAGGGCGATTATGCCCACATCTCCCACAAAACCTATGATCAATCGCAAGTACCGACTAGCATTGCTGATTGGAGAAAATTCTTGCCTCAAGAGGCGGTCAAACGGTGTGTATTTCTCATCCGGCTGGCCAGATCTCCTTCAGGGTTCCTTTACTCGCATCCCGCCTTCCGGGAGGGTGGGGGAAAGGGTAGGGAGCCAAGTATCGGCCGAGCCAGATCAAGCCAGCGCTATCGACCAATGCGCCCAGGCACCTGAGCCGCAGGATAGTACCTGGCATAAAATCCAGTGTGAATAGACCGCAAACAGAGATGAATGAGCCCACTACGGGCTGCTGAAACAAGGACTCGACACGTACTCGGCTTCTTTCTTCTGGCGCCCTCATGCCAGCTGCTGCTGGTGAGGCTAGGCGGCCTGGCGGCAGATGACAAGTAGACTTGGGGCCACGGGACTGGCAGGCGTCTGTTTAGGTTGGGCGCCACAGACAGGGTTCACGACCAGGGTGGACCATGCAATGCCAGCAGGGGACCGCCAAGAGAGCCAGTCAGGTCCTCTGATTCGATCCTGAAATAACCAATACAGCAGCGGCATTGCTCGAGCGAATTGGGTTATCTGGGCAGCCCAGCTGATGCTCCCTGCCTGTTTCTCTCTCGCTGCTCATGTCAGCGTGTCGCCCTGCCATCCGCCAGTCTATTCTTATTTCTACAGCATGTCGTATTGGCGTGCTGCAATCGAGATGGACAGTGGCAGAGAGGACCGATGTGAGGGTAGCATGCTTGGCGTGGTTTGGGTTGGGCAGGCGAGCGACTGGCAGGGAGAGGGAACCTGGTCGTCCCAGGATCGACTAGCGGTGCCTATGAATGGAAAGCAAAGGCTGTCATTTGCTGCGTCGCGCAGGTCAGTGCCTGCTAGTAGGGTGGTGAATCTCGAAGGGAGACCCGTGGATCCCCTGCCGCCCCATCCGGGATCCACTGATGTCCAGGAAGCAGGTGTTGGTACTCTCAAGGGACGCCTGGGATGGGGAGAAGCAACAGACATTGAGATGTGGCCTGCCTGACAATGCTACGCCCTAGCCGCCATGATGCTGGGTCTCGCACATGGACGCTATAAACTCGGCCTGCTACAGCCTAAGTACCAAGCTTGGTAGAGGGAGTGAGTGCAAACCTGCTGCAGGTCTCGGAGCAAATGCCACCAGTCAAGAACCATCATCCTTCTGTCGGTCCTTACTCTCGCTGGTTTGTATGCAGGCCCAGTCAGCGCTGCGGTTCAACGGTCATCCTCGTGGCATTTAATTTTTTCCCTTCATGGAGCTACCGTCGCAGCGCTCACTCACATGGTAAGGTACTTGCAAGGCCCTGGTCGTTGTTTTTTTGGAAAGGGTGGCAGCTCCCGGCTGCGAGTCCACTTTTTCGTGAGGTATCCGACAAGGCAGCTTGCCAATGGCTTCACACCACCAGACGTACCTTCCCATGACTGCACTACGTACTCCGCTACATCCCGCCAGGGAAGTTTAAAATGGAAAACACGGTAGCACTCGAAACGCTTGTCGGTTCCCTGAGGAAGAGAGGGATTTGCCATCGCCCGACCTGATTACACAACCCACGAGCTCTCCCAGCGATTTCAGTTCGCCGGCCAGAACTTACATTGTATGCGCTGCTAGTGCGCTGATCCACCCGCCGTGATGTTTGCCCAGCTGGACCGGGGTGGCTGGCGCTGACTTTTCGACGTCAGTTCACCTCCGTTACCGAGTAAAGTGCCTTGATTCGACCAACGTACTCCCCCTCACAAAAGAGTGGCACAAATGATATATGGCAGTGGCGGCAGACGTGATGCAGAGAAAGAGACTGGCGGAGCAGGACAGCAGGGGGCAGGGTAGAGTGCGCTGTGGTGAATGCGAATACCAAGGACCGGTTTTGATTGCAACGTTAGACTTCGAGACCTGGCTTAAGGTCAGAGATAGATCCTGGCCTAGCTTATCCACTATGGGGAAGCGTTTATGACCTGCCGACGACACACACTCACACACATACACACACACACACAGCTCGACAGACAGGAGGGGATGCACCGGTTTGCGCATGCCGCCGGCACGAACCGGATCCTGGGTGATAAGCGCCCAAATTGAAGATTTCGCATTGCCGCATGCTGTGATTGTGCAGCAGCAGCCCTGGAGGTCAGGCAATTGTCGTGGGCGGCTGTTGGCCAGCAAAGCAGCCGTGGCCGCGCTAACCTTAATTGCTGTAGGTGCTGCTATGCGATGCGTGCGTGCGTGTGCGTGTGCGTGGGAGCGTGAGTGTAGTGTACCTGCCTGCGGTGGGTAGCGTGAGGTCAGTTGGCAGTGGGAGGTACCTGCCGCCCGACTAGACGACCAGGCCTTGTTCGCCCACCGCATCCACCACGCCAGGGAGGGAGGCTGCAAGTCAGGGACCCTCCCGCCCTCCCACCAGCTCAGTTGCTGTCCGGCTTGTCTGGTCCTGCTCTGTGTTGTGTCTTCGCTCGCCCGTCCATCATCATCATCCCATCTTCTGGTCGCTCCGCTTGCTGCCTGCCTGCGCCATTCTGCAAGGCTTTCTTGCTTCTTTTCCTCTTCTTCGCGTGTTCCTCTCCCTCCAGCCTTATCGCATCGACACTCTCCGCACACGCTTTCTTCCCGGGCTGTCTTTGTTACTTTGTTTGCTTCCTTGCTTCCTTGCTACATGTTCCCCGACGTCCAGCCTGGTCCCGGACGATCCCCATCGAATTTTACGTATTGGGACACCCCCCCTACACGGCACCAAGAGCACACACAGCCCAGCAGCACATCCACCCACCCACATAATTGTCTACCTACCAACACCGCCCTACACTCGTCGTTCCTCAACGCTTCCTGTCCCGCTGGTCAGCGGAAGCCCGCCTTTTACGCAACACCAGGCTTCACGCCATCACCCCTCCACTTGCTATTGTTCATCGTCTTCTTACAATTTTCTTATCTTGTAATCGAACCAATAGCACATCTGGGTATTCAGCCGATCTCTCTGAAGCCCTTTGCTGGTGCTCTAATACCCGAAGAAAAACCTAACCAGCTCAACTCGACGCAGTCCGGACCCGACTCTTTGGCCAGCCAGTACTCTCTGCCTCGTCCGCCTTTCCTCGCTTTCCCACACACACACATCGACCGCAACGACACGAAGCGACTCTTTCCCTCCATTCGCGCGTCTCTTTCCCCAGTGCCGAATCTTCGAACGAACTCACATCGAGCGACCACCGTCCTACCAGCCCTTTACAGGTCGCCGGCTGCACCATCGCATGCGTGTTCACGATTCCTCCACCTCCCGACGTTACGCAAGCCCGCTCTATATGGACTTTTTTGGCCACAGATAGATCCTCCAGCAACAACGTCGACGCCCCTACCTCTAGTTGGGAAAATCCCCTTTTCCAGTTGGGTCACGGAATTTTGCGACGCAAGGTCATTAGGCTCTGATTGTATCCACGCGGTGTGAACTTTCTCCCTGCCCTATAAAAGGACAATCCCTCCCCTCCGCTGCCTCTCCCCAGGTTCAATCTATCCTTGATTGCGTCTGTTTCTTGAGCTTCTCCTCGTTCACCCACAGCCACGGCCATGGCTGCAAACCTGCAGCAGATGGCCGGACATGGCCCGATGATGCAGCAGCAGCAGCAGCAGCCACAACAAAAACCCGGCTACCCCCCGGTTCAGGTGCAGCGATTCATGGTCTCGTTTCTAAGTTCAAATCCTCAATCAATCACACCAGGAACATGGCAAGCCTCGATGACCCTTGCAGAACGAATGAGCAAAGCGCTACAACTGTAAGTGATTGTATTCTTGATCTAGGCACGCGTATGACTTGATGACCTCTTTTCCCGACTAACTTGACCAATTCAGTGTCACAAACGCCGGTCTGTCCCACTCGAGCATTGATTTGATGCAAGCAGCCCAGTTTGGGTGTACCTTCGAGCGCGACGCATTTACCAAGATGCCCACCAAGGTGAGCATCCTTCCCCCTCGCTCCGTACAAAATCAGGCAACAAGGAGCGAATACCATCTTCAAACAAAGCTAACAGTGTTAGGATGCATATGAGAGAGCGATGGCCCAGAAGACCCTCGAGTACTATCGGAAACGACAGGCGAATGAGCCGAACCTCCAACAGCAACTCAACCACAATGCGCAAGCGCAAGCACAAGCTCAGGCCCAGGCCCAGGCCCAGGCGATGATGAACATGGGCATGCAAGGCCAACAGATGGGGCGTGGGATGGGCCAGCCGGGTTTCCAGCAGATGCAGCATATGCAATCCTCGCAGCTGACACCTCAGCAGCAGCAGCTTCAGCAGCAGCAACAACGAATGCAACAGCAACGACTACAGCAGCAGCAGCAGCAGCAGCAACCGCAGCCTACTCAGCAGCAGTTAGCACAGCAACAGTTGCAACAACAACAGATGAACATGGCCATGGGGAACCAGGCTGGTCGCGGTATAGGTCAGA
This sequence comes from Clonostachys chloroleuca, assembly GCA_037952775.1. Classification (NCBI taxonomy): domain Eukaryota; kingdom Fungi; phylum Ascomycota; class Sordariomycetes; order Hypocreales; family Bionectriaceae; genus Clonostachys; species Clonostachys chloroleuca. The sequence goes on from JBANAY010000003.1 coordinate 31,254,878, forward strand.
ATCAACCCATGATGGGAGCCATGGCACAGGGCCAAAATCGTCCAGCTTCTGGAGTCAGTGAATTGCAGAGGCTCTCACCCGCTGATAAGCAAAAAGTTCAAGAAGTTGCTATGAAAATGATGCAGACTTCGTCAGAGGATCAAAAGAATGTTGCCAGAATGCAACTTCACCAAAGGTTCTCTATGGCCCAGCTTCAGGAGATGCAAAGTCATGGCAAGGATCCTCTCATCCTGTTCTACCAAAACCACGCATACCAGGTACTCAAGTCGAGTGCCGCTCGACAGCAACAGCAACAAGCACAATCAGGGCAGATGCAAAACCAAAACCCAGCCCAAGCCCCGATGATGCAGCAACAAGCGAGCCAGCAGGCTTTGCAACAGCAGAATATGAACGCAGGCCAGGAAGCAGGGAATGATCTATCGCAGTTCAATCCCAGCATGGAAAGCATCAAGGATCAGCAAATGACTGGGTTCATAGCACAGAAGGCTGGTCAGATGGTTGTACCGGCTAGCAATGGACAAAACCGCAATGCTGGAGGCCAGCCTATGACTCAAAGCATGTCAAACCAGCCGAACGCAATGCAAACGCCTCGACCCACCTCGCAACAGCAGAACAACGCTATGCAACAAATGAAGATGAACCCAGCGGCTCAACAGTCGCAGGCGCAATTACATGCTCAACAGGCGCAGATGAAGCAAGTACAGCCCCAGGCCGGCAACATGGGTAACATGGGTGCCGCTCAAAGCCCTGGAGGTGTTGGCACTCTCAACACCCCAGTTTCCCGGCCACCATCTGGGATGAATGCCATGGGCAACCAGGCCATGGGTCAAGGAAACGCTCAATTTGGCAATCAACAATTCAACCAAGGTCTTCAGCAGGCTCCCAATCCAGCATTCAATGCCATGCTTGCAAACATGTCGCCAGAACACCGGCAACAGGTTAGCGAGATGCCTCCAGAGAAGGTTCAGGAAATTATGCGAAGCTGGCAGATGGCACGTCGGGAGCAGATGAATGGAACTCCACAGCAGAACCAGAATCAAAACGCCATGGCGAACCGCCAGCCGGGTCAGCTCGGCCAAATGCCCCCGAACATGACTGCCCCTGGCCCGCAGGGCATGCAACAGATTGGGAACCCAAATCAAGCTCAAGGTCGGATGCCTAATCCGAATGCTCAGGGGGCGTTGATGGACTCAATGGATCTTCCTGCCCAAGCCATCAACCAGATAAGCCAGTTCGGCCAACTTCCCCCCGAGGTGAAGAAGTGGAAGGATCTCAAGATCTGGCTGAGCCAGCACAACACATCCCTCCCCCAGCAGGTGAAGGCTGAGTTGTCACAGTGGCAATGGAGGCAGTTCCAGCAAGTTATCCAGAGGAGAGCAGCAGCTCAGCAGGGACAAATGGCCGGCATGAACCCCGGGGTGCCGAATGCAGCAGGCCAAATGATGAACCAACAGTTCCAGCCGGGTAACATGCAGCAACGGCAACCGGTTAATGCGAATATGCCGCCCTTCACAGTCACTGCGGCAGACCTCGCAACAGTGCGCAACACCAAGCCACAGCTAGCACACATGTCCGACGACAAACTTCGTACCATGCTCATTAACATGAAGCAACGCAAGGTCTTGACGCAGCAGCAACAACAGCAGCACCACGCATTAAGAGTCGCACAACAAGCCCAGAACCAAGTACCTGGACAACAGGTTGGAATGTCAACTATGCCCACTTCGCAGCCTCCAATGCAACAGCAGCCCATGGCTCAGCATGGTCAGCGCGGTCCCATGGGTCAAGGTGCTCCAATGCAGGTTAACAACGAACAAAAGCCACAAGGCGCCGGCCAGAATCAAATGATCAACAACCGCGGCAACAATGGTGCTGCTCCTGTCTCAACCTCACCCCCTACAAAGAACTTGAAGCGGCCCAGCAGCGACGATCTGACGGTCACGGCTGCCCAAAACCAGCATATGCCACCTCAGCAGCAGCAGCCTCGCAGACCATCGCAGTCTCAAGGATCTAAGGCCATGGCACAGCCATCTGCTGATGACATGACACAACGAAAGAGGCCAGCACCAGGGACTCAGCCCGCACAGCAGCCTGCAGGCCAGGCCGCGCAGTTCCAGGTTCCAGAGAACCTGGCTCGCCTCAAAGTAATTGGACAAGTAGAGCTCCGAGCACATGCTCAGGAGACGATGCCTGATATACCCATGAGCCCCGAAGAGCACGCTGAGACTTCAAACAAGCTCAAACGCATTGTTGTGGACATGAGCAAGATTGGTCGCGGTTTGAAGCGATGGTACGAACTGACACAGGATGACGAGCGGGCGAGGCAATTCTTCAGAACCCGACTACGCATCGTGAAACAATTCGCTGATGGGGAGCAAATGACCAGCATCAAGGAGGTTCTCAGCATCAATTGCGCCGAGCTCGACCAAGCCCGTTCGTTGCTGGAGAGCATGGCAAAGGATCTCGCCAACAGCGTCTTTGGCCGCGTGAAACCAGGAATGCCACAACAGGGCCAGCAACCTCAACAGCAGAGGAACGCGCAACAGCAGGCACAGGCTCTTCAACAGCAGGCCCAGCAGTCGGGCCCTGCACCCCTGAACGCCGCCAATCTAGCAAAGAACTCGCAGGCCCTCCGAGCTCAGAAGCATTCGAAGCAGGACATCCCCCCCAGCGCTCCAACCACAACGACAGCGCCTCCATTCCCATTCCAAGGTGCTGCTGGCAATCCCATTTATGCAAACGCACAGAGCCCGGTCAACATGAATCTGACGATTCCTCCCAACAAGAAAGCGAAGTACCAACAAGCCCATGATTCGAATGCATCTGCCTCTCCCCAAGCCGTCAAGACGTCACCTCCACGGACTCAAAATGCACCTCAGCGACAGCCAGAACCCGCCAAACCTATTCTCGTTTGCAAGGAGCCCGAATGTGAGACATCGGTCACAGGCTATGCAACTGAAGAAGCCCTTCAGAGGCACATGGACGAGGAACACATCAAACCCAAGGAAGACCCTCTGAGATTCGTCAAGGAGAACCTTGCTCTTGCTCTGGGTCTCGAGCCTGATGGCAGCGTGAAGAAGGAGCAGAAGCCGGCCGTGGCGCCAGACATGAGCTTGACCTCGTCCAAACAGGGACAAACACCCGGATACCTTGCGGTCGAGACCCCACTATCCCAGGATAGTACGGCGATGAAGAGATCGGCAAGCACCAATAAGGCACTTGGCAAGGGAGATTTGAAGCATGTTGATCCATGGGCGAATGTGAGCATGGACTCTCAGGCTTTGATGAACAACCTCGGCCTGGAGAGTGGGCTGAACAGCGTGGTTATGGACCCCACCGCGTTCCGCAACTTGACCCCTAATGATACCCCCGAGTCCAGCAAGGACAGCGGGGCCAGCGAGCCTAACAGCGACATCTCAGAAGGCGCCACACTCGACATTGGTGTTCACTGGCAAAACATTGATTCAGACCTCATCTTTGACATGGACAAGGCCACCTTACAAGGCGGTTTCGCTGGCTTCGGCGATAGTGAGGTACCCACAATGGATCCCTCACTTTTGTTCAATTCATCAGGCATGGATGTACCAGACTGGGACGATGTGAAGATTGATTTCACAAAACCGTTCCAACTGGACACCAAGCTATATTCCATGGACACTCTGTAAAGAGCTGTGTTTACAACAACAATGGGAATTGGTTTCACCCTTTGGATTACAGCCTCGTGGAGCGATTCTCTTCTTCTTTTTTTAATAATTTTTCTTTCTGTTTCTCTCTCTCTCTCTCAATCTTTCCCCCTTTTGAAAGATAGACGAGCGCAGGGTGATTTATGATTTCGTATCTGGCTTGTTGGCTCGGTTCTTCCAGAGTCCCAAGATACATACTCTCAAGGTGGTTTTGATGACATACATACCCAATTGGTTTTCACGCGACCATCGACTCAAACACGCAGGTTTACATTGATTGGGCGGGGCGGGCACAAGGAGTCAAAAAAACGAGGGTTTCTCTTTTTCTGCTACTTGCTCATTTTCGACATGGCGATTTGCATTTAACCCAGGGACATGGAAGCTGTGTGATATAATGACTTTATTTGATTATTAAAGGGACGGGTGGGGAGGGCTTTTTCTACTCGCTGGTCTTGTTTTCGTTTTTTCTCATTTTATGGATTTTTCTCGCGTTTTCTTTGATGCAGGGGACTGAGCCGCGGGAACTCGGCTCCAGGCTTCTATTGATTTTGATGCTACCACTTGTTGTTCTTGTTCTTTGTTTTTCGTTTTCGAGTATTTTCTTGTTTTACATGGAGTGGCTATGTGCCATTATTGTCATGGGCGATTTTTTCTTGCGCAGTGGGAAGTGGATGGAAGGTTGTGTGGTTATATCTCGGATGACTTGATTTACAAGGTGCTTCTACCTAGCAAGCTCTATGGAATTGCGCGATCACGGGCACCAAAAGGCGGGGACGGTGTGAAAGAATTGATACCCAACCAAGGCGAAGAGCAACAGCAGCGGTGCTCTTTGGCTTTTTGGCGGCGAGCAAGGGACGGGATGGACTGCTTTGAGATTATTTACTTAGCTATGGTGTTTTCTTACTAGTGCACCGGAAGAGACAAAGCCGGTTTCCGGATAAACATGAAAATTATGCGTTTCCTCAACTGATATTGGCAATTCAAAGTGATTGGTATTGGTTCTTGGTGCAATTCCTGGCTTCCACCCACGTCTCGTGTCGTAACCGCATGCATATCGTACTGGGAAACCCCCATCTTGCCCTTGTCGCAAGTGAATAAGGTATCGGTGTCAACTCGGTTAGCGTCATGCAGCTGAGAACTGAGGCTGTTGTCATTGTGATGTGTATCCATGGGGTGGCAGGCTCTGCGGAACACAGGAACGCCGGGGTCAAGGAGGGTTCTGTTCCTGTATGGTCACCATCAAGCCACACCAAGCCCCAGCGTGCGATGCGCGTGTGCGACGTGCGCCAATGAATTGATAGTGTATACAGTAGTGGCGTAGCGTTCCGAGCGGAAGCGCTAGTACCAACATCGACTAGCGCGTACCGCCCCAGGGTATCTGTATCCACTGTAGCTTGTGTCGCCTGTCGGTGCCGGGTAGAGGTACTGTTAGGTCCGTGCACCAGACGCGGGTACGAAAAACGCGGGCGTCGACTGGAACCAACCACAGACGCCGCACCTTGCACAACACTCAAGGTAAGGTACCCACATCCCGCGCTGGTCCATCCAATCTGCAGCGCCGGCTCTTGCGCGCAGGGCCCAGGCTAGCCCCGAAGAGGAAATAAGTAAATACTTGTGCTTTATTGTATGTACACAAGTTCTCCAGAGCGACATGGGTTGAAACGCATGCCTCCCATGTGTCCACTCTTGCCTACACGCGTTGGAAGTGACGACTAGTGGGTATGGCCTGTTTAATTGACCTCGTCCAATGCATGAAGCATTAGCTGGACTTGCACCTTCACCGTACGCGGCTTCGTTTTCCCTTGGTTTTTTCGTGTCTCGGGCGTTCCAAACTTGCGCGTCCCTGGAGCAGTACAGGACGGAAGTTTCCCTGCTCGTGTGTTGGCTGTCGTACCTTACAGCTTAAAGCCAGTCGAGAGCTAGGTTGCTCTGTCCCGCCGAACCTCACATCTCGTCCATTCTGTTGCGTCCGAAGAGATCTTCTCCCGCTCTCTCGCAGGCCAATCATCTTTCCTTTTTAACCCCCTACCTTGCCATCACACGAAAAAAGGGCGTTTCCCCCAATTCGCCGCGAACCTGCAGGCCGCCCGAAATGGAGACCATCACAAAGTCACCAACCAAGAGACGCGCCCTCGCCGCCCTGGACGCGAACGCGCTCGCCTCCCCGAAGCCCCCTCTCCAGCTCAAGAGCACGGCCAAGAGCCCCGTCAAGCAGATCAAGCGACCTCTGGAGGAACCAATGGCCGCCGCCGCGATGAGTCCTCTGCCCAAGAAGAGGGCGTGTTTCGAGGTATGTATTATATTTATCTACATCATGATCCCCCCCCACATGTTCTTTCCCAACTATTCGATTTCATATCATCGTGTATACATAATTGGCAGCCGTGCTTTCTAGTATGCCTATGGAGGGGAGGCTAATTGTTCATATCTCACAGGTCGCACAGGACGATCTCTCGAGGAGCCAGAGCCCAGAAGCGAGCTCCATATTCGACACGTCCGCCAACGATTCCTCGTGGGCCACTGAGCCGGAGGCGTCGCCGGCGCCGCGGGTCATGACGAGACAGCAGGCTATGGAGGTTAGTTCTTCCCTCTGTGCCCCCCGAGAGTCACGGGCTGGAAGTTCAATGGCAGCCCACCATGGTGGGGGGGAAGAAATCATGAATTTGACTAACACGTTCCGATCAATAGAAAGCCGAGATCCTCCGCCTGAGGCTGGGCCTCGCCAGCTACAAGTTCCGCACGGGGCAGACGTCCGTCCCACTCGCCAACCTGCAGAAGATGCCGCTGCCGCCGCGGGCGAAGAAGGCCGAGACGAGCGATCCCAAAACCCACGAGAGGAAGGTGTCTGCACAGGGGGGAAGGCTGACGACGCAAGGCAGCAGCAGCAGCAGCAGCAGCCACGGGCCTGGGGCAAGATCTCACACAGCCAGAAGATGCCCAGCGAACAGAATCTCGGTGAAGAGTCGAGCGACAACGACGATGAAGAGGAGGGGCAGGACGGCGAGGACGCGGCGCCGGAGCTGCCGCGCCTTTCCCCGTCCAAGTACGCCATGTCGGCGCTGCAGAGCACAGAGGAAACCTTGACGGACCTGGCGGACGGATTACTGAGTCTCTCGAGGAGTAATTCGGATGTGTAGCAGCTGCGGGGTTTTCCTTCTTCTCTCTTCTCGTTCTTGTCAGTGTTTTACTAGTTGGATGTCATGGATTGGGGTTTCCAACGGGATTTGATAGGTAAGGGACAATCATGCCGCCGGGTCTTTTTTAAAACTCGTCACGGAGCCACTGTGGGAAATTATTGGGCGTTATTGGAGTAGCGGATCGAGCATACATGAGTAGTTAGGACATTCAGAGATAGATGTGCCTACATATACAGATACTTTATACCCATCAATTCCATTGAGTATGTGAAGTGGATAGGTATATGTGTGGCTTCCTATACATCCAACGTGTTCAATCCATTCATAACATGTCCAAGTGGCATCTCTTTTCAACCTCATCACTTCAAAACGTCATCACACATCTACATCGTGCTCTGAAACCCAATTGTCCAGAGCTGTTCCTATCAAAACTCCTCGGCCACAAAAACTCCACCCAACGCACGTTTAATCTAGTCCACGAGAATTCTAGGCTCCAGGGTCCCGTAGTTCTCGAAGAAGTCGGAGAAGAGCTTGATGGCGTATCCCACGTCCTCGGTGCCGCCGGTCTCGCGGATGCTGTGCATGCTCAGCTGGGGGTTGCCGAGGTCGAGGGTGCGCATGCCGAGGGCGGCGGCGAGGCCGGGCCCGATGGTGCTGCCGCAGGGGGAGTCGTTGCGGACGACGAAGAGCTGGAGCGGGACGCCGGCGGAGCGGGCGCACTCTTGCAGGAGGACGATGCCGGGGGAGTTGGTGGCGTAGCGCTGGTTGGCGTTGATCTTGATGACGGTGCCGCCGTTGATGGTGGGCTGGTGGGACGACTCGTACTTGCCCGCGTAGTTGGGGTGGACCGAGTGGGCCATGTCGGCCGAGACGAGGAACGAGCGGGACAGGGTCTGCTCGAAGGCGGTGGCCTCGTCGCCGTCGTGGTTGACGTGGTCGTAGCTCTGGTCGCTGTGGGCGTCCCGGTTGCCTGGGAGGACGGAGAGGCGGCGCAGCACCGAGGGGAGGAGGTTGGAGTGGGCGCCCTGGGCGGACTGGGAGCCGATCTCCTCGTGGTCGAAGCAGACGGTCAGGCGGATGGTGGAGTCGTTGTCCAGGGACGACTCATCCTTGAGGGAGGCGATGAGCCCCTCGACGGAGCAGTAGGTCATGCCCAGGTTGTCGAGGCGGGGCGAGAAGACGAACTCGTCGTTGATGCCTCCGATGACCGACTTTTGGGTGTCGTAGAGGACCAGCTCGAAATCAGCGATGGCGGCGGCATCAATGCCGAGCTCCGAGGCAACGACGTCGAGGACCCGGGGGTGGTGGCGCTCGCTCATCTGCTTGAGGGGCTGGAACTCGGGGTCCGCCTCAGCCTCGTCCGCCTTGGACTCCCCGCTCTCATCGGTAGGCTTGGCACCGCCCTTGTTCAGCTCCGCGGCCGCAAGGCCAGTGATGGGGAACAGCTCGGTCTCCTTGTTGGGGTCGAAGTTGGACTGGCGGTGAAGGTGGATGGCGAGGGTTGGGATCCGGATCAGCGGCTTGTCAATCTTGACGAGCTTCTGGACGAAGTTGTCGCCGTCACGGACGAGCACGCGACCAGCCAGACTGAGGTCACGGTCAAACCACGAGTGCCAGATACCGCCGCCATACGTCTCGACGCCGATCTGGAGGAAGCCGTTGGCGGCCTTCTTAGAGACGGGCTTGACCCGCAGGCAGGGAGAGTCGGTGTGGGCGCCGACAATGGCGACGGGGTTTCCAGGGCGCCACTTTCGGCCGATTGTGAATGCAACGATGGAGGAGCCGTTGCGTGTGAGGTAGTACTTGCCGCCGGGGCGGAGGGTCGACGCCCAGGAGTCTCGCTCCTTGATCAGCTGGAAGCCGACCTTTTCGAATCGTTGGGAGGCAGAGTAGACGGCGTGGTAAGCTAGAGTGGGCAAGATGGGGGATTTTGTCAGTCTATTGGGCCATATGAACATATCGAATGGGCTGCGGGGGCGAAAACTCACGGGTTGGCGAGGCATTGACGAAATCGACAAAGTCGAGAGCTGTCGGGTTGGGAGCCATGGTGATGGTGGCAGCGCTGAAGCTTGCTCTGTGCACGAGCGGGGTTGGCGAGTCCAGCAAGGGTCGGAATCGGTGGTGGAGGCGTCGTGCAGTCAATGATGCTCGGTGCGTGGTACAGGCGATGCTCCGGGGGCTGAGGATGACTGGATTGAACATGGAGGGATCAGATCAGATCAAAGTGTGCCGCTGGAGCTGCAGTAGATCAGTCGTAGATAGACGTCACATGTGCCTTGCTGCCAGTTGGTAATGGGCAACAGGCTGGTTGGCTGACTTACCCCGTACTTGGCCGCTGCCCCGCCCCAAGGGTCTTATCCTTATCAGGCCCTAACCACCTTGGGCGAAGCTCCAGGAAGTGAGTTTACAGCTTCGTGGTAGCTTGACACAAACCTTCGGGAGGAGCCGTGATCCAAATCATATGTGTCCTAAAATATCTAGGTTTGGAATTATCTGAGCAGCTAGAGTCTCAAAAATCCATAGGACACGTATGGCAAACTTGCGAATATGTAACTTGCATAATCAGTAGTCACTTGTTCTTTACTTCTATTACATCAAACAGTTTAGAGCACGATCACAACCATATGTCCCAAACTCGACAAATAAATATTAAACAAAAAGTTTGAATACCGCTAGATAGTTTCTTACGAGATGGTAGGAAAATAGGCCAAATTCATTACGATCCATCGCGTAGATGTGGTCTCAGGGTCAGTCACACAAGCAAGTATAGGGTAGTAGCTATTAGGTCCTATCCAATCAGCCCATTGCTATTTTTAGATACATGAAGGACACCAGCATTTTCACGTAATAACTTGGAGCTGGCTTGAGGAATTGTCAGGGCCGACCTCTTTCCACTCAGATTCCATGTGTGGTAAATGAGGAGGGCGGGCGCACGGCCGGGCCACCAGCCGTCCAAGCTTTCATTGTGTCACCATAATACGAGGACGGTGGCGAGTCCGCGGTTGAACTCTGGCGGGAGAGCTGGGGCATCAGCGCGCGCACCTAGCCGAGATTATCTCACATCCTTCCTCCAGGACCAGCTACCCACTCTTAGTACCCGCCGTTAAGCGGCGTCTTACGGAATCCTTGCTTGCAAGTCTGCTTACGCCGTGCCCCATGTTGACCTGCCTGTCATGGTCTTGGCGCAGGCTGCTTTGAAAGTCCCCGTGTGCTTTAGATTACCAGTCAATCAAGGCATGAAGATTTACGAGTCACAAGAGGGAGAGCAAGTTGTTTGAAGAAGAAGAAAAGGGTCATGATATTTCTATCTGAAAAGAAGAGAAGATAAAATAAGAGAAAAAAGAAGAAGTAAAAAAGTTAAAAAAAGAAGCCCAGTAAAAAAAAGTACGCCGAAAAATGTCAAAATATCAAATCATCACCATCGCTTCCATCCCTGGTTATGCGATGTTTGTATGTTCCGCTCCACCAATCCGTTTCCAAAATCTCGCCACCCGCTCGACTCAGCTCTTAGACGTGGGCAGGTCGGTACTGCATCTGGGGCTTGCTGATGACAGGACGCTGGCCAGTGTGGTTGTTGTAGGCAGGTCGGGTGTGCTGGGCGGGAGGGTAAGAAGGCCTGTCGTTGACAGGGGGGTATGAGGGCCTCTCGCTGTTGCGGGCAGGAGGGTAGGCGGGAGCCTGCTGCTGAACAGGAACCGAGTAGTGGGCGGGAGGCTGGTAGGTGGTCCTCTCGGTCTGGACAGGAGGGTAGGTGGAGGCGTGGTAGGCGGGCTGGCTCATGGGGGGGTAAGTGCCCTTGCCGATGGTCGGGTAGGAGGAGTCGTCGCTGTCGGATCCAGTGGACTTGGCAGGGTACTGGATGTAGTCGGGCTTGATGGCCAGTCCGGGGTGACCCCAGAAGAGGGCGGCGGCACCGAGAATCATGAAGACACCCTCAGCGATGATGAAGGGGACCTCGTGGGTGATGGCCTCTCCGCTGTATCCCTCCTTGAGCTCGTAGACACGGAAGGCGCAACGGGCGAGGATGATGGTGACGGAGAAGCTGATGCCGGCGACGAAGGCCTTCAGGCGCCATTCGACCTTGGGGAGGCGGTGGGACATGAAGAAGCGGACGAAGAAGTCGGCGAAGGCGGCCATGAAGCCGACGAGGACGACGAGCTGCAAGCTCAGACCAGCCTGACTGACCTTGTTACCAATCTTACCAGTGTCCGCGGTGGTAGCAGTGACGGAGAGGGCACCACCAGCACCCTGGAGGACGAGGCAGAGGATATCGGCAGGAAGGAAGATCCACACCCAGACTGAAGGCTTGAGTCGGGTCAGGTCAGGAGCGAAGTGGGAGATGCTCGCAGACAGGGTGACGTAGATGCCAGCAGTGTAGAAGATGGGGGCGATGGTCAGGGCGACGGTCTGGACAACGAAGGGGAGGAACTTGAAGGGGTTGGCGTGCAGCACGACACGACAGCCGTATCCGGCAATCTCAAGGAGACAGCCCAGAATCATGCTGGTCATGTAGCCCCAAGTCTTCCATCGGATTCCCAGGTAGATGTGGCCGAACATGATCAAGCCGAAGATGACAGTGAATGCCAAGTTGACGGCCTTGTCGGGGTTGTACTTGTAGATGGTGGTCTCAATGGGGCAGACCTCGAGAGTACAGTTGGCCTTCTTGCCGAAGGGGAGGTAGTACTGGTCATCGAGAGGGTTGTGGTAGAGAGGGCGAGACATCTTGACTGATTTGAAATGATAAAATCGACGACTGAACCAGGAATTTCTTTTGACTTTTCTTTTTTTCCGAAATTGAATGCTTCTCGTGGGCAAAACAAGAAAATGCTGCGAAAGAGAACAAGAGATGAAGAAAAAAAAAAAATAGAGGTTATTTGAAGAAGAGAGCTTGCTCAAGAAGAGAAGAGAATAGAGAAAAAAGGAAAAAAAGGAAAAAAGAAAAGAGAAAAGAGAAAAAGGAAGATGGTTGATGAGGCTCGTGATGAGTGGTGAGGAGAGAAGGAAAGCAGAACAGATGGTGGAGGAGAGCTCTCCTCATATAGGCTTCAACCCATGCTGGGAGATAATTCTCGCAGTTGCCATAATTAGACTATGAACATGGTTTCAGCCTTACATAGCAGCGTGGCCTGCAAGTTGCTGCCAGCTTAGAGGCACAGACTCCACCGATGAGCAGTAATAAGGTCCAGCTTGCGCACGGGTTCGGAGCCAGACCCTGTCGTCTTGAGCAGGGGGTTGTGCAGGCCTCGCTTGAGCTCAGTCTTGTCCACAAGGCGCAGCAGCTTTTGCGTGCTTACTCTGGCCAGCCAACGGCAGCCAGGCGACATGGGGACCGTCAGCGCCGCATGCACGCTCGGATGCAAGATCCATCCATTTGGAGATTAGCTACGGGGGGGGGGGGGGAGGTATCTTGCCCAAAGAGCGTAAACGATGTCGGTCTGGCCATCCATGTTGGTTGTGTTGGTGCGGTGACCTGCTAGCTACTACCAACGGCATAACCATCGCATCACTATCGCATGCGGCCATTCTACTAGACCACTCTGGCGGCCAGTCTGCTCATCCCGAGGCAGTGCTGGCCTCACCGCTGCGAGGCCGGTGCAAATAGAAGCGACCAACAGAACGCCATCTGGGCCAGTGCTAACCCAGGCCTGCTGCTTAGAGATTACGTCCATGTAGGCCAACGGCACCTCGAGACAAGATAGCAGGTGGGACAGCTCTTTGGGCTGAGAATCGAAAATAGTCCAAGGTCCTAATTTCGGCACCCGCTGTCCATTTCCCGTCTCGATCTGGGGATGGAGAAGAGGAGTTTACTAAGCCAGCAAGCCCATAGTTGAGGGGCTTCAGCCTGCTGTGGACCGCTCCGGGGGATTAGAAAAGGCAAATGGGTCACTGACGGACTGGCGTATACTGAAAAAGAAAGAAAAACAGGCTTGGCCAGCCCAACCACCTCCAACTCTTGGATCCCTGCCAGCAGCACGCACCTCATGCCGGCACGTTTCAACGCCCCAATTAGAATCCGTCCAGGGCTGTCCCAACTAAGCAGCGTGGCTCCATTATAGTAGTCTGTATTATGCTTCCTCCCACTGCTTATTCTTCTCCCCACCCGCCAGAAATAGAGTAGCAGCCTCAATGGCTTACTGTCTCAACTGCCTGTTTGGGTAACTGACCGGCAGCCCGCTTACGCGTGTTTCCTGGCCTCAGTCGCTTGACGGAGAGTGTGAGGACAATTCACGACATCCTGCAGTCAAGTTACACCAAAAATATGAGAGCCTGTGTAAGTGGATGAGAGACACCAAACCAGCGGCTTGGTTGTGTCTCTCAACAAGAGCCCTTCGCGCGCTTGAACTGATATCTGGTGTAAATCGCGCTGCTTCATTTCTTTTACTTCTTCATTTGCCTCCTCACCCCAGCCGACTCGCCAGGTCCCTGCCGTGCATCATCAATTGGTCATTTCTGCTGGTGCTGACTTGCGTGATGCAGCAAGAGGCCTCCTCGTTTACGGCCTACATGGTAGTTACCACAAACGGATGCCTCTTAATAACCTTGTCTGATAAGCCTCTTCAATTGGACTTTGGTTCAACTAATATCATTAGGCCCAGCCAGGAATAGGGAACGTCCCATGCTAGCACTCCAGGATCGTCCAACAACCCCAACCCTGGGTCGCTCTCAAGTTCCCAATGTGGTTGGAGTCTTTCGTCGCCCATGCATCTAGGTAAATCTCAGTTTCATGACATGATGTGATATGAATGTGTCGCAGTAAGACATCACACCAAACTTTCATCGCTCTCCTCATGGCGCGTAAAAGTGACCGTGCCCGGTGGGTAGCGGGACACTACCGGCAGGAGTCGACGTAAGCACTTAGGCGATTAATAAAATTAGAAAACAGACCCGAGATTGATTTGAGTAGTCCGAATGGATTTCGGGACCGAATCTTGCTGGATCTGCGTGTGTCGAGTCCACTTGCTTCACACGTGGCCACCAGAGGCTTCGTTCACGATGCTTCTCTCTCAAACATCGTCAATCATTGCTAGTCTTTGTTGAATGAGAATTGACTTGCAAGTATCTGGCGGTTTGGACTCTCGAGTCGGTTGCTAAACACGAATTTTTTGTCGTCGTCGGCTGCTCTTCTTTGGCGTATTACATCCTTTACCTCCTGGCAACTGTTCACCAAGCCGGTCAAACCCCAAAATTCCCGTCGCTGATTGTCATGGTGGATGTCTAAAGATGACATGTTATCTCTCTCTCAGATCTTGCCGACATCTTATCGATGAAATATGTGTCACTGGTCACGAAGTCTATGGGCCGTTATTCGATGGTATCTGAGTTGACACATTCTGTGAGGCATCCAGGCGCGTCGATGGGATCGTCTCCAAGGCCATGAGATGATGGTAGCCAAGGTCCGACAGCGGGTACGAGAATAAGATGCTTTGGAAGCAACACGAACCACCTATCTGCCGTGCAACAATGGTTGGGCGTTAACCATGTGTTTACTCACCTCATCGTGGCCTGGCTATAACTTCCGCTCGAAAGTTGTCACATCACAGACGTGATTTGGATGCAAACGGTATAAAACAATATGCCCCATCCTTCAGCTTATCAGCGTATAGTATCTGCCCTGAAGTTCGGCCACAAGAGAAATACTCGACAACTACGTGCCCTCAGTGGCAGCTCACAAGCCGAGCTCAAGGACAAATGGCTCAACCAACCTGCCACGTACAGAGATTCATGCGCGGTTAGACGAAGATGTTGGTTTGGAGCCTACAACGTCTGCCTCCCAGCGGGGAAAGCGTAAAACAAGCAATGAGTGGTGGAGGAGAAGCTCTTTTCTGCCAACTCCGGCTGGCTGGTCGGCTAATTCATTGATCTAGGAAGCTGCCAAGTTATCATAACGTGTCCAAATGGTGGATTTTCCAGATCGAGGGAGTTGAGTCCACCCTCATAAACCAAATCACTCAGGTTACGCGCGACATTGTATCTAAGAGCCAACCAACTACATTCCTTCCGGCCACTTATGTCGACCCAGGCATGCTCGCCGCCCGAACCAGCGAACAGAACCATGGGACTAAGGATTCCTGTTCGCTTCAAATTCGCTGGAAGCGACTCCTTTAGTAGCCTGATTCTGACATCTACGGGCGTTCCGTGTGCATGTCGTCATGCTTTGGAAATCGGGGCAGTTTTAATTGACGGTCACAAGCGATATGCAGACATCATCAACGCCGCTCACTCCTGGTTCTCCCAAACCTCCCAATCAGATTAAACAAGGCTATCCACCCGCCCGTAACTCAACTCGCAGGTATACAAGGCAGATACAACTCCCACCCGACCAGCTTCAGCTTCTAAGTCGCCAAAAAATGCAGTTATTAGATCAAAAATAAGAAACGAAAGGAGAAGGTGGCCCCTGTGAAGGTTCGAAGAAGAGGGAGAATGATCAGACCAGACACAAGGTGACTACCAACACTGTTGGCTCTGTACATGCGGTTCATACATGATGTCGACCGTTGATGATGGGCAAGGCCTCGACTCGCCTTTCTCAATTTAGATTGCTTGCGGGTCTTCCCCCTCTCATCATAGCTCAACTGATATCTTGGCATAGGACTTTCCTCTTGTAAGTCATCTCGTTTGAAATGAGGCTGGGAAGCGGTCTGCTTTTACTGTCCCGGTTTGCTTGTTCCCGTCCACGGAAATAGGTGTGAATCGATGACGTGAAATTTGTCCACCGGCCTTTCGTCGGTGACCTCCTGGTAGCTTCCTCGCGTATTCGTTGACCGATGGTGTAGTCTCAGCGACATCGTTTTCCTTCTTATTCTTCACCACCGCCTCGTATCTTTCCAGAATTACCTCCTGGGTTCCTAAATACTTCTTGACATACATAGCGTGGACGTCGATCTCTGAAACACCGCCAGTCTGGCTTAGGTCTCCGCCGAATTGCCTGCCGTGGTCACCTCCTTGCTTGCAAGATATGGCGCCCGCCGATGGGAATTCCACCCTGACCCTAGGCATAGACGCCTGTGCATTCGCTCATGCCAGGCACAGTCACCTTGTCGCCATCCTCCATAGCACCCCCGAGCACAGGATTATGCTCCGATCGTTCGGCTTTGCCATCTTAATTGTTGGCTTTCTTCTGTGGAAGCAGATCCTCCCCATTGAACTGGTGTCGTTTGACCGAGCAACTTAGGCCGGCCTTTTCAGCATCCTTGCCGACCATCGTGCCATCAGCACTCTTCTCTTTCACGTTGTTGCTGCTATTGGCACCAGTCTTCTTTATATTTTGTGCCTGGTTCTAGATTTCTTGCAAGCATCTTTCGCTTGGTCCCCTCGGCTCTAGCCTTCTTTAAACCAGCCTTCTGAGAGCTAGCCTTCCTAGAAGCCGCGTTGCCCCTATATTTCTTGGCACCCGCTTGCTTCTGCCAGTTTTTGGGTTGGAAGCAGCTTTGCCCTGGGGTCTGTTTGAAAAATGTAGTCTTCTCCGTCTTAGGTTTCTTGGAACTGGCCTTGCCTTCAGTACCCTTGGGACCGGCCTTGCTCTTCGCCGCGGCCTTTCCCTTTGGCCCTTCAGCACCCACCTTCTTGGAAGTAGGTTTGGTCTCCGAAGTCTCTTTGGTCTTCGAAGTATCTTTGGTCTTCGAAGTCTCTTTGTTCTCTGAAGTCGCTTGGGCCTCTGAAGTCGCTTGGGTCTCTGAACCCGTATTGGTCTTGAAGGTCTTTTTGGTCTTGGAAGTCGGTTTAGTCTTGGAAGTAGGTTTGGTCTTGGAAGTCGCTTTGGTCTTTGAAGCCGCTTTAATCTTGGCCGCTGCAATCTCAATCTTGAACGTCGCTTTAACCTTGGAAGCAGTCTTGCCTTTGGATCACTGAGCAACTGTCTTCTGAGGCGGCCCTTCTTTCTAGCAGCCTTTCCATTGACTCCTTTACGAGCCGGCTTCGATGGGCCCGTCTTGTCCTTGGCTACACCTTTCCCGAGGTTCTCTTTCCTCGAAGCAACCTTGCCTGTGGCTCTCTGCGAAGCCGTCCTTTTCAAGGTAGCATTCGCATCAGTCTTTCTAGGATTGGCCTTCTGAGCACCAGCTTTTGCCTTTAGTCCCTCTTTCGTAGCAGTGGTAGACTTCGTGGGCATTGCCTTCTTTGCTTTCGTAGCAGCCTTGTTAATGGCACTGGTGGCCTTCATTGTTGGGGGAACTGCCTTTTTGGGGATGCCAGGCGTCGGAGCCTCTATATGGGGTTCATGGGGCTCCCCAGTCGTTCGAGGATTTAGGATATACGTTTCATCATCCTCACGGGGCTCGGATGCGAGGCCTATGTAGTCGACGTTGTCAATGCCATTTCGGATATCCAGGTCGGCTTCAGCAGTGGCGGTGACCGTGATAGGTTTAAGCAGGAGGAGGAGAGCTGCAAGTGCGAGATACTTGGAAGTCATTTTCAAAGAGGTAATTTGCTGAAAAATTGATATTAAGATAACGAGGGGAAAGGAAAAGAGAAGAATTAAATAGAAGAGAGTACCGTCTAGCATCAGGGCTACATCATTATGTTTTTCAATACGATTAATTTTGTTCTAAAGCATGGGAAAGCTTAAAAGGGAGATGTGGAAAACTGGCCTTATCGTACATGGCCGAACGTCATTTCCATCTTATCATTGAGATGCACAGGAGAATCACCAAAGTAGAAGTGCATGTTTATCATATGGAGGTGTAATCATTATCTGGCATAGAAATTACCACACTCTCAACATCTTACTCGGGCGGCGTGGTCGTACTATGGAGATGCCACGAGATTTGCAGACATTGTGTAGTACTACATTCGCAGTCCTCAGGAGGCAAAGCCCTATGAAACAGCTTCATACTAAAGTGAATGGCGGGAGTTTTCCCTTAGCACCCGCTTTATTGGGAGCCACCTTCTTAACACCGCGCTTCTTTGAAGTAGCTTTGTCCTTGGATCCCTTAAAACCAGACCTGGGTCTGCTCGCGGCAGTCATCGGATCGCTTGTCGTTGCGATATCTATAGCCTTCCGGGGACAGACGACGGACGGCCAAGTGGGCGTTGCCCTAAACGTGGCTCTATTAGCAAACAAAGCATCACTTCTGCGTCTGGTGTAGCCTTGGAGGTATACTGTCGCGAACAGACTGTATGAGCAATCCACGAACCAGCTTGAGAATGACCGGGCCGAGCCGCTTTCGTCTCGGCAGACCACTAAGAGGATTCTCGGCCAGAGAGTTTCGAATTATCACACACTCTCCGCTGGCCAAAGTCAAAGCACTACGGGCCACGGGAGCAGGGCCGATTGTATTGCTAGATGAGTTCCCCGCATCCGTGGACCTCGAGACTGAGTCAAATATATCCGAAATCATCGAGGACAAATTCGCTACTAGGGGATACACGGTCGTAATTATCACGCACAGAGTAGGTAGGTAAAGTACGGGAGATGGTACGCCTTGGGAAAGTCCGGATCGTCCAGATCCAAGACGGGAAGTTGATCGAATTCCGGACGGATTTGACGCTCTTGGAACCCTGGAGGACATAGAACCAAGGTAGATGCTACAACTTTCTCATTGGCAGTAGCAGTAGTGTTTCTATGAGTCAGTTTTCGGTTCTAGTGTAATAGTAGCTTTTGCATAACACGTCTATGTAATTGCTGCGTGCTACATGTACCATGGAGGCTGGTAAATAGCGGACTGGCATTCAAAGATCGGTGCAAGGTGCGAACAGAAGCTCGTGTTGATACGCTCTTTCCCATAGCCGATTGCTGTAGGTTCTCTGGTCATACTTGGTACTGCTTAGTTCACACGCCGCTTGCTGCTCTTCTTAACTTAATCTTCTCAGTACCAGCTTTCTTGGAACCAGCCTTGCACTGAGCATCGTTGGGACCGGTCTTGCTCCTAGCATCAACCTTTCCTCTAACCCTTTTGCACAATGCAAATAGTTCCTTCACGCTCGCGTCATGAGCCTTCACGAACGAGATAATAGTAGAAAGAATGCTAACATATATAATAATAAAATGTTGTGGGATTTTCAAAGTCGCTCACTCAGCAATGTGTTCTCCAAGATATCTTACACAGCCTTTTAGCTCCAAGGTCATCTCCTTCAGCTGTCGCCTTTCTTTGCCGCTGCCTCTGCCTCTGCCTTCTGTCTATCTTTCTCCTGCTTCAATCTCTTCATCTCCGCCATCTTTGCCTTCATCTGTTCGCGCGATCCTTTGTTGCCAAGGCTCTTGCCGGCCTTGTTAAGGTTGTCATTCTTGACTGCCTTGCCATTCTTGGCTCCCTTACCAGCCTGAATACCTTTGCCAGTCTTGTTGCGGTTGGCAGTTTTGTTGCGGTTGGCAGTTTTGTTGCGGTTGGCAGTCTTGGATCCCTTACCAACCTGAATACCCAGCAGAACACAATTAGGAAGGGAATGCCATCTTCTATATATGCATGTGGACATAAATCTAGTCGAGCATGCATGAATTACGAGCCCTACAGCCCTACAGCATAGGATTGCTTTCTCATCGATGTTGCCATGAAGCTAAAATTGGATCATTTCCTCATAGCAAGTTTTCCCCATCTTAGAGACCTGCGCCACGGACCGGCTGCATACCGCAACCAACGCTTCCGTTCTCGCTAGGCTGCAGTTGGAAAACAAATGGTACGGGAAGCCTCAATTTGGCAAGTTAAGCCTGGCGTGGTCCATAATGATAGGGCTTTGGTTCACTAGTGCACGTAGGACCCGAAAATTATGTGTATGTATGGTATGCTTAATTCATCATGTCATTTCTATTTTCCCAACCCACAGCTTTCTCCATCCTACCACCCTTGTCACTGTGTTCGTTTTGTGTCGGACGATGACAATGGACACGGCCAAGGCAGGCCTAGGCCTGTGTGAAATGCCACTCGAAACATTGCAAAACCTCGCAGGTTGTCTTGCTGACTCGTATCGACCAAGTCTCTACGCATTCAGCCTGACAAGTAAAGCTTGCCATCAAGCCTGTGCTTTGTTCATCTTTCGCCAAATCAATCTCAAGCTTCGCTCTCGCCAAGCACTGCAGCACGATGTTGAGAGTCTCATTAAGAGACTCTCTCATACCGACTCCGCCCGCCACGTCCACTCCATCAGCCTTAAAGGGTTCATGGATGCCAGGACACAAAATGACGACCTTGGTATGACCAACACCGACCATCTAGGATGGTGGACTGACCTTCGCGGCAACGAAACTGTACCCCGCCAAGAGACAATCTATTCTGGCGGCTATTTCGCCTACGATGACTCTGTCATCGAGGAAGATTCCGACGAGGACAGGGCATGGGCCCCAGTTGTCAACTTTATCAGAACACTCCCGTCTCTAGAAAAGCTGGTATATGATTGCCTAGATCAGTTCCCGCCCAGCCTCTTATCTGCGCTGCACAAATACCACCCCAAGTGCAAGCTCTACCACATGACACTCCGACTGCACACTCTACTATGGGACACTCCGCATCCTTACGAAATGGCTCTGGCTACATCCCCATGCCTATACAGTATTAGAGTCTTGTGTGTTCGTCGAGATTTAGAAGGCGATGATGATTTCAACCAAGAGGCGACGATGGAGCTTGTTGCTGGTCTTGCATCGAACCTCAAGGAAGTCACTGTGATCAATTGTTTCCCGTACCGCGGGCACAGGTTCACCGACGCCCGCGCCCAGTGGAAAGGTCTTCCGGGCTACGTCTCCGGAATGGTCGGGTCCTTGACCTCTCTGTCCCTCTTCCGGTCAGCAGAATATTTCTGGGAGCCAGAGCACATCTCGACCTGGGCCAAGTTCACAGACTTTGGCTCTCTGCATCGCCTGACCATCGGAGGACCAAACGATAGGGGTATCGATGGTGAGATGATGGGCTTGATCACTCGAAACCACTCCTTCCCTCGACTAAAGGCCCTTTGCGTCTGCCTGGAACGCAACGATCCGGATGGCGTGAGACCCGAGTACGGCGATGATGCTGCTGCCTTCTTCTCAGCATTTGAACCTCTCACGCAGCTTTCAGTATCTGGACCACTTGAACCCAAAATTCTAGACGCTATGCTGCACCGGCACGGCCGGACGTTGAAAGAGCTCATGCTGTACCCACGAGAGCGCGAGTTCCGCGGAGACAGCGATCGAAACAGGGAGGAAATCCCCATGGTGCTCACCAAGCAACACATCCTGCAAATCCAAGCCGAGTGCCCAGCCCTAGAAGACCTGGCCATCCCGGTCAAGCGCATGCAGTCGAGCGCGGCCGAGGTTGACATCTACAGGAGCCTCGCCAAGATGGAGCATCTGCAGTCGCTCCTCCTCATCCTGGACTGCTCCGAGTGGCGGGTGAAGCGGGACAGCACCTACGACCCCGCCTTTGACGAGGAGGACAGCAGGCCCGGGCAGTTTGGCTACAAGCGGGGCGTCCTGCGGGAGCTCCTGATGAACTGCGCGGTGGACGAGGCGCTGGCCCGGTCGATCTGGGAGACCACCCGAGGGAAGCGGTTGGAGTCGCTGAAGCTGTGGACGACGGGTGCTGGCCAGTTTGGGACCGGGCAGATCCACATTGCCGAGGATTTCTACACTCACATGAGCCGCTCGTGGCTGATCAAGCGCGTCCCTCGAGACGACAAGGAAGTTGTACTCGTCAAGGAGCTGGGACGAGCCGAGAGGGAGGCCAAGGATGCATACAGGAGAACAGTAGGGTCCAAGGGCCCCAGGCCGAAGGAGATGGAAGTGTTTCGTCGGATTTGGCCGAGCAAAGAGGGTAGCGAGAGCTGGTACGATGATTGGTCAAGCGTTCCTCTACAAGTTTAAATTAGATAGCCGAAATATGGCATTTCAGGCCTCTGTATCCTGAATCATGGCCTTGCTCTGTTGGTTCAAATGATGGGGAGAGCTCACCGCAGTGTCATCTGGAGAGGCTACCAAGAATCAACACCCATCTGTAGCACAAAATCGTAAACAAGAGCAAAGACGAAGGGATTTGGGTAAAAGGCAACCGTTGCCGGTGACTTCTGCGGGAGCAGTCTTCAAGGATGAGGTGAATTCTCTTGGGGATGCTAGCTACAAAACGCTGCTCTCAAGCAAGAGACAAAATTCCTTGAGAAACCCACGACACTACTGCATCACAGAGCAGCATGCGAGAAATCAGGGCGAGCTTCAGCATCGGAAGAAAAGAATGCTAGTGTTATTCTGCTTGTGTACCTTTACTCGACTCTATGGTTTCTGCCCACCCGCCAAAAACTCCAATAGTGTGCGGATATCGCTTTTCTTCTCTCCCTCTCTCTCTTCGTCTCTAAAGTAAAAAGTAAAAAGGGGGGTTGGGAACATATGTAAGAGGGTGTGAAGATGAACATATGAAAGTGTAGTAAGATGGAGAATGTTACTTTAATTTTATGTATCTTTGTTTTATGTCTTTTTACTACACCCAAATGGGGACTAGGATCGCTGAGTTGCCAGGTTTGTTGTTCTATGACTGCCAGCTCTTCAGCAGACCCAGCAGGTAGTTGCAGAAGGCCTTCCTGTCTACGGAAGTGGTGAGCGATCGGAGGAACTCGTCGCCGTTGATGCCGAGGCTGGGGAAGAGCCCGGCCTGGACGTTCTGGATAAAGACGTCGCCTGTCTTCATGTAGATGGTCTGCTCGAGGCGTGCGAGCTCTGCAAGCACCTGCTTTGACTGGGCATCCTGGGCTGGTCGGAAGCTGGGATTACGCATGACCTCCCAGCAGACGGTGTGGAACCGCTCGAGCATGAACTGGTCGAACCCAGGAATGGCCGGGTTGGGCGGCCCGGTAGGCGCTGCAGGATTCTCGGAGACATTCGCAACGTCAGGCCCGCCCCATATAGCAGAGATGCGTGCCATGACGCTGAAGGCGAGCCGCGCAGGGCCCAGGCCCAGGTTACCCTCCAGGGTTCGCCCAATGTCGGTAACAGAAGTGACGATATTCTCAAAGAATCCCTGGTTCTTCTCACTAATCAAAACACCATCCAGCCCGTTGTTGAGGATGATCTGGATAAAGGACAAATACTCTCGCCTAAGCTCTGCAAGCTGGACCTCATCGTCCGTCCCTATAATAGGTTCAGAGAGACCGCTAAAGATTCTCTCAAGAAGTGGGGTGAGTAGGATGTTGAGAATATCATAGATTTGTGACTTGAAGCCAAAAACGACTTGGTCCAGGAGTCGGAGGAACATGGCCATCTCGTCCTTTGAAGAACTCTGGGCCAGCAGACCCTCGATCCACTGTGGAAGCTGCGGGAGGACGGCGGGGCCGAGAACACCCAAAAGCTTGGAGAAGGCAGAACGGCATGCCAATCGGATATCCGCAGAAGCACTCAACTGGCTAAGGGCAATCAAGATAGCATCGGCGGCCCTCGAGAACTCATCCGACACCGCTTGGTTTGGCAGGGGACCCTGTGGTGTAGTAGCGCTGGGAGACCAGTCTGAGAAGCCGTGGGCCAAGGTTCCCAGTGCCATCACAATGTGGTGGATCTGCAAAACGGCCTGCGCATCGCCAGCCTTTGCCCGCGGAAGGTGGGCCTCCATATCACTAAACAGGGGATCCATCACAGAGCGAACAATGAGTGCCTGCTTCTCTGGCGGCGTGCTCTGAGTGGAAGAAATGCAGCCAATCGCCTCGAAGAGGTAGAGCTGGCCAACAAACAGCGCATCCGCAGAGTGGTCAGACTCGTCAGAAGACATGTCGTCGTCAGCATCCTCGCCAGGAACTTCAGCTTTGATGGGGAGCAGGTCGGCAATTGATTGAATTATCGTCTCAGCAACGTTGCCAACTTGCGCACGGAGGTGTTTAATGAAGCGATAGAAGAGATACCATGACCGTGTCTTGATGCGAACATAGTCGAGATGGACAAGTCGCACAAAGCTTTCCAGGACTCCGGGGATGTACTGGCCATTGGTTTCGAAAACAACGCAGTATCGTACGCATATTTCCATGTACTGGAGCAGGATTGCAGGATGTTCGAGGTTGGAGATGCCTAAGGGTGAAAAGACAATGTCAGCAGGGTTGCGCACGGTGCTACTTGACTCGAAATAAATCATTACCTGACTCGGCCATTTTGCGCATCATGACCACCAGACGCTCAGAAGCCTCGTTGGATGGCTGGTTCTTTGTTCCCAACCCTTGGTTGGGCAGAGCCAGTTCACCAAAGAGATACATCTCATAAAGCGCCAAATCGAGGTCTCTCCAATCCATCTGCGATCCTTGCTGCTCTAAATTCTGGAATGTGGTTCCCACAAGATTGCTCAGAGTCTCCATATACAAGGGCTGGTCAATGGCGGCAATCGTCTTCTGAAGATTCTGCAGCTTTCGTCGGAGCTCCTGGAACTCTGCCTCGTCCGTCTGTTCATCCTCATTACCCCAGTTCGCTGTCTCGTCGTATCTCATCTTGCGAATAATGGCATTGAGAATAGGAGGGAGCATCTCAGAATACTCCTGTGGGATTTGCTTGACTTTGCGGAGGAAAGTCAGGAGATCGGTGAGCGCGGGTATCACGGTCGAACAGACCTCGTCGTATTCGTCCGAGAAGAAGCGAAGAAGGAAGGGCAGGAAGCCGTTCAAGAACTGGTTTGCCCTTGTCCTAGTTTCCTCTGCGATCTGACCGTCCTCGAGAGTCTTGACAATATCAGCCATGACGGTGTTGACCAGGTTGGCCACCTTCTCAGCAAGGTCTGTGTCGTACTGTGAGGAGCCTCTGTACTCGCTCAGCGCGGCGCTGCTAATCAATTGGCCCACAATCTCCTGCAGGTTCAAGAAAGAGATCATGTCGATCTTGTCGCGAGGCTGCATCTTCTTTCCACAGATTTGGGTCAAAGTCTCAATTGCGGAATCCCGAACACGATCCTCATTCCCAGCATGTGCCGTCCGCCCAACCAAGGGCAGAAGAAGACTGAGCATATCTTGGCTGACAACCAGAGAGATGTCCATCCAGCTGACCCATTTCGAAATGACCTTGAGCACAAGGTCGACTACGGAGTCCTCGTTGCTGTACTGAACCAACAGCTGCTTCCACGAGTCAGCGACCTTGTAGACATCCTGGGCTCGGAGCTGGTCTTTGAGCTCTGTGTTGCGTTTCGCTTCACCATTTTGGCGAGCCAACAACATGTCGGCAATCTCATCATGGATGGAGCTCAGGATTCGCAGATAGAATATGACACCCGGGGTGTTCTGAGTATTGCTGGTGAGGCCAGACAGCTCTAGGAAGTCGTCCAGGAAGCTCTGCCAGCCATCCTTGTAGAGGAAGACAAACAGGTATGTGAGAGTTTGGGCAAGCTTGTTCTGCAAGTGGGCAGGATCTGGCTCTTGCTGACGTTCCGACCCATATGTCTGCCGTACGTATTGTAAAAATGTATCTTTTAGATATTGTAAACTGGGGCCGTCGAGACCCTGTGTATGAACGGCATAGTTGACGACCTCGAGACAGACCAAACGCAGGACTTCGGATGATTGGCTCTTGACGAAGAGAGTTGTGCACACCTGCCACCCCTGGGGGTCGGTTCTGAGTTGGTTGAGATATTCGAAGGCTTGCTCTTTCAAGGAGTTGTCGGAGTGGGGGTTCCCCAGGATGCCAACAGCATTCTCGATCTAGATGAAGGGTAGCATGGCCCGGTCAGTATTTCACCTGGTTCGCAAACTGGAGGATGGGTGCATGGAGCCATTCGGCACACAAGGGATCGATGTGGTGACAGGAGAGGGATCGGTGAGCCCAGTCATGACCCTAGGCAGAAATGGCGGGGCACATGCATCACCAGGCATGCGGGCAGCGACTCACCTGAGCCTCCATATTCAAGGTTGGAGCAAGAGAGCGGCGGGCAGTCGCAACACGAAGAGATTATTCGAACACTAGGGTGCTACCTATCACACTGGCAGCCGTTTGGAGCAGCTGCATACAGCATTCTCGGGATCGAAGGCGGTCTGGAAAGCTAGAGAGGTGCCATGCCTAGCTCACGAGGGGCGGAACTTGGGGAACAAAGGTCTGGCAAGAGTGAATACACGGCGGGCCTCGGGTGTGTGACCAATCCGTCCGTTCGTCGTATGTTCTATCCGTCGGTAGAAATAGGTTGTCGCCGTCGCCGCAGTCGCCGTAATGCGGGTTTATCTGTCTCTCTGCAAAATTTCCAAAAA
Source organism: Clonostachys chloroleuca (assembly GCA_037952775.1). Classification (NCBI taxonomy): domain Eukaryota; kingdom Fungi; phylum Ascomycota; class Sordariomycetes; order Hypocreales; family Bionectriaceae; genus Clonostachys; species Clonostachys chloroleuca. Next base: position 31,280,790 of record JBANAY010000003.1, read on the forward strand.
TTCGATTCGGTGCGATAATGGTGGTCTTGTGTTGATGTGGGGTTGGTGACTGGACATGTGTGTGGTCTTGGATCCAGGTGGAGCAGGCCGGCGAACGGAAGATTCTCGGGTTATAATTTTCCAGAGTTTGCTGCAGAACGCAGGACCGATAAGATAAGCTGAAGTTCCTTTCTAGAACAACCTTGGAAGGGTTCTCATTATATAATCAGGTTCAAGGCAAACACACTGCCAGGCCGTCATCAATATTATGGAGCTTGTCTTTTCAATTGGCAATAGCTATCAATGATAATTCAATAAAGATAAATTTTATCAAACGTAAAGTTTGTAGTGATTCCTCTTGATATTCTGCCAGCGGCTTATGACGTTTGTTGTGATGTTGCATCTCATCCAAACTACACCCAAGGTTTGAAGGCAACATCGATGCAAAAAGTCAACTCAGATCAGTTGGAGCATCAATCAAAGCAAAGATACGAAATTATTGAACGAATATACAAAGACCTTTAAAAAACAGGAATCCTGAATAAAACCCCGCCATATTAACGTGTTTCTTTCCAATACATGAACTTTTCATCGATTGGTGTAGTCATCTACAGGGTAAGCTACTGTCCTGCTACCCTATTACTTCCTCAGCCCAAGAGATGGCCTCATGCATGTCCTATCAAACAATTCATTTCAAGATCCGAACAAAGTTCACATGAAGCCATTATTTTCACACTGGGGGCGAGCAGAACAACTCATTCACACTATGGCCAATTATTCCTAGATCAGTTCTGCCAATTTAGCTTTCAGTTTCACCAGAGGGCAAGTTGAGACCTTCTAGAGCCATAGAGACCAAGCAGCTGGCAATGCTAAGTCTGATTCGGCCCAAGGAGGTGTGGATCAACCTTGAAGCCAACAGCCCATCTTCAGCAGTGCTTTTACCTGGGCAATGTGCAAATGGTTGGCGACACGGACAATTCTATTGGGCATAAAGATGTAGCAATCACACATGATTGGGTCAGATTACTCGGACGACTTATGCTTCAATAGCGCAGATGTAACGTGCAGCGAGCTGGGAGCACGGAAGCGCTGGACAAGTAAAAATCGTCACAATGAAACATTACACACGAGCCAGAATGGGTGCGCCACCGAGCCTTTTGCTCCTGTGGCTATTTAATGCGGGGTGTCCTACCCATGGCTGTGGCCTGCCGCTTTCAGAGATTTGAAACAGACCCAGGGAGATGGGACGAATCTGAACACGCGAGAAAATTGAGAATCAGGGTATGGTTCCTGGCTTGGCGGCTGGGAAAGAGACAGTCTTGCGTACCGGCGTGCGATATCCGACAGTGAAAATTCGATTCAAAGACCGACAGTTATACTTTTCTGCTCATGCAGCAGAAGTTCCAGGCGGGGCGGACAGAGAAAAAGGATGGCATCGCGGATTGTCACGCCAGGCCTGCATTGGCAGGCTTCAAACGTGAGTTTCAGAAACCCACAAGCTCCCGGATCCCACTTTATGCAGCAAAGGGAAGTAGGACAAGGCCGATTCGACAAGGATCATGCGAATCATGCCGAAAAAAAGGAGATGAGAGAAGAGCAGGAATCTGGGCTCGCTTTCGAAGAGCCTGGCAATACTACCTTGACAGCCCAGTATCCCTACTTCATCTCGGTAAGCCCCAACCTGTTCACCAAGAGAATTAGCATGTACAATACGGTGCCGATGGTTTAAGCGCCCAAGATTCATGTAAAGAGGTTGAGCAAAATGGCTCTAGCCGACCGCCTGCCTCTAGCTTGTATCTGGTGTGGCAGACCGACAATGCGATAGGTCATAGGTGCGTAGAATGAACAGCGACCTCCCGGGAGAGGGTGTCCTCGACTTGTCCTCGATCAGAGTCTGTCAAAGGCCGGACGTCATCTAGCTCTGATCACACCCTTGATGCGGAGTGGTGCGACAAGGAGGTGCAGGAAGAGTGGAGGACCCCTGCGCAAGGGTGCTGGTCCGTGAGGCAGGACGGCCCTGGTTGGCTGGCCCGTCTGGACGCTGGAGATGGTAATGAGGATAGGCAGGATAAATTACATGACAGCCTGCCATGTGCATAGGTTTCGGGCGAATGAGTTGACTGGGATGGCGGCTCTGAGGGATTAGTCGTCGGTGGCCGGCACAAAGTGCATCGTTGGCGACGAGGTGAATTGGGCACCTTTCACTTCGCTGTTTGCTGCCATGGTCTAAAATTTCACTCTCCAAGTCGGGTAGGTCTACAGAGTAGCAACGCTCGAGCTCTGCTTGGTGTGTAAAGTATTACTATCCCTCCTTTCCAAGGTTTGAACTAGGTTGGCTCGAACCCGGCACTTGGGGGCTGGTTTTTGTTCTCCAGATGGTGATTGGCCACACCCCTGCTGAAGTCTTGGTTGACATGGATCAATAATGGATTCTCTTGGGTCGTGGCTGGTGGTTGGTGCTTCCCCTCAGCGCCACAGCGGGATTACAGTGGGAATTCTCCCTTTCCAAGGGCCCTGACCATCAGCAAGTCCCTGCCTTTGGATGCTCCCCGGCTCCGAAGAGACAGCGATGGGAGCACCCTTGGGATGGCACTCTGACCTGCTCGGTAGGGAAATATAGCACTCGATTGCCCATGGATCGAAGACAAAGCTTGCCAGATGTTATTACCAACATATCTCCAATTCTGTTCCTCTTGGGAGCAATCTCCCTTCTGTCGGGGGTAAAGGTACCACCGCGCTGTTCTCCCGCTCATCCTTGATTGTCGAGTCCGTCTTTGCAGGTGACAACGTACAGTGCCGGCAGATGCCCCGGTATCTTGACCAAGTCATCTGTAAGCGGCCTAGATGTGGCGAGGCCTTTGCCAGTTCCTGCATTAGTGGCCTCGCAGGTAGGGGGGTGGGCGGGAGGAGATGAGAAGACAATTGGCTCGTCATGCTCGATTGATTCATCCTGTGCAGCCGCACGGATCCCTGGAGGCACACACAGTGTGTTATCGCTCTGCCGGAATAGGAACATACGATAAATCGGGGAGGTCTTTGGGCTCCTTCACATTATTTTTACATCCAGCCCATCTCGAAAATAGCATCTCTCAGAGCCTTGAGCAAAGAAGGATACGGCATATTCGGGCAGGGCTATTTGCTCATCTTGAGTGAAACGGCCAGCTAACATATATTATTCTGTTGATCATATTGATGCGGCGGGGAAAGGAAGGCGTGTTGGTAGCCGACCGCTCCAAAAAACTACAGTAGAAGGCTCTAACCTACGCTATTGTCGATCAACTTGCACATCATAATGTCGACCGTCTCGTTCACGATCTACCTACTGAAGGAGGCTGGAGCTCGGAGGTTTGGAAAAGAACTGTTTCGGTGAGGCGTGTACTACCAGCCAAGGAAAATATTGGCCTGGCAAGCAGGCTGCTCTGTTGGTGGTTAGTATTATCAAGACATGTCTATGTCTGAAACCTCGGCCAGTGCCGCCCAAAGACGGCTTGGTGGCATCACAATCGCACAAGGATACCCATTTACAGCACGCACATCCCAAAGCGCGGAGCCCTAATATTTGGGAGGACAGGCGTGTTTCACTTCCTCCTCCCATAATATCCCAGGTCACTCCATCACCGGCCAAGCCAGCATTCGGCCCTCCACGATGCATTGCCGGCTGGGCGGTGCTTAGACGGCGTCATTCGGCCATTGCGATCAACCAGCTCAGCCTCGTATCGTCCCCCTTCTAGAGGCTCTGGGGAGATTGGGGATGCGATCATACTCTCTTGACCGAATGTCTGGACGTGGGGCAACGGATCCAGGATCGACATGTCGTAGTCAGTCGCCGGCCTCTGGCTCACAGCAGCTTCCCTTGTGCCACTCGGGGCCTGGGTCCTGCAGGCCACTCACGTTTTCAAGATGGCAAGTCGTCGGCTGGCGGTCCACCCAGTGCGGCCGAGGAGGCAAAGATCCGCCTCTAGTGCTGGTGCTGGCCATGGGGCGCAATTTCATAAGGGGTGAGGTGGAGCTGGTGGAGGGGTCTGATGTCTGTGGACATGCCGAGGGGTCCAGCTTGGCCCCTGGTGCCGCGCACTCTCCATGTAAGTGCGTGTATGCAACGATAGACGACCCCGATCAAGATGGTATTAAAGCCACCGCCGTCCTCCAGCCATCATGTCTGCCTCTCTTGCCTCTGGTCTGCACAGACAAGTACTTTTCTTCTCTCTCCGAGCCATTTCCATCTCGTTTGACTCGTTCTTTGACCTCGGTCGTCCATTCTTTGAAACCACCAAGTAACTTACACCAGCCTCACCCGCTCACTTATACCACACCCTTTATTTTCCCCTCAACCGTCAAAATGCGTTACGCTCTTACTGCTGTTGTCCTGGCCTCCGGTGCCATGGCTTCCATCGGCCACGGCCCTGACACCTCGACTGCTTACACCACCGACGTCGTCACCGTCACTCACTGTGGTCCTACCGTCACGAACTGCCCGGCCAGTTCTACCCAGGTCATCACCAACACTGTTCCTCTGACCACCTCGACCTTCTACACCAGCATTGTCCACACCATCACTGACTGCGGTCCTTCGGTCACCAACTGCCCTGCCCACAGCACCATCATCTCCACCGAGACTGTCCCTGTGTCGACCACTGTCTGCCCCATTGGCAGCGGCTCCTCTGCTGTCCCCGGCCACTCCACCAAGACCTCTGAGAGCCCTAGCCAGCCTACCTCTTCTCACGTCGGCCCCAAGCCCAGCAGCAGTGCCGTCCCCAGCAGCGTCAAGCCCAGCAGCGCTGCTCCCTCCAGCGCCGCTCCTAGCAGTGCTAAGCCCAGCAGTGTTGTCCCAACCAGCGCCAAGCCCAGCAGCACTCCCGCTGTCTCGAGCGTGCCCATCAGCCACACCTCTGAGAACAGCCCCCAGCCCGGCAGCAGCAAGCCCGCCGTCTCGAGCGTGCCCATCAGCCACACCTCCCAGAACAGCCCCAACAAGCCTTCCACCACCTCTCTGGCCGGCACCCCCAGCGTCTGCGTCCCCAGCGTTTCCACCACTGCCATCACCAAGAGCTACACCACTGTTCTCACCACCGTCGAGTACGCTACCTTTGACGTTCCTTGCCCCATCTCCACCCCTGCCCAGGAACCCAGCGCTACCTTCAGCACTCCCCCCATCTCCAGCAACTCTCCCACCGGTGGCAACTCTACGTAAGTGATCCTCCAGACAAACCGCCTTATACTGGACCAAATACTAACAGCCCGAACAGCACCACCCAGCCTCCTATCCCCACTGCCGCCGCTGCTGGTCTTGCCGGCTCCTCTCTCTTCGCCGGAGCTGCTGCTCTGGCCGCTCTCGTCCTTGCTTAAATGATTGGATGAAAAAAGGGGACTTTAGGCTCCAAAGCCTCTGGATTACTGTTCATAGCACGACAAACTCTTTTGACGACCAATTTTGAGTGTTTCCTCACTCCCAGGAGGAGCAGGCCCTTTTGTATTTTGGAACAGGACGTGTATAAAGTGGAAAGCTTCGGTCTTTCCCCCATTGAATGACACACTGGCATATTTTTAGACTCACGGCAGCCTGGGGCATTTTTGTTTTGTTTTGTTGTGTTGTGGTGTAATCTTCTTAATGTAGCTGAAGGCGCAAATGATGGGCCACGGTAGACTCAGCCGGTAACCCTGGATGGGTATTACTGCAGTTTAGAAAATGAAAGAAAATCAAACACTGTCATTCCCACTGAATTTGATGTACTGTCTTGAATATGGTGTGATGAGACGGAGCGAACTAAGAGGACTCAGCCAAGTGGCTGTCAAACAGGGAATACAAAGTCGCCTCGACAGAATTATTGTGGCAGTTAGTCATACTATAATACTTTCTATTGAGTAATAATAATAGGTAGATTAAATTGCCTAATAGTTACTCAATAAGAAATTGTTATATTAATATTCACTATTTCTATGAGTATTATGGCCTGTATTGAGAAGTTGGAGCAGGGAAGTATCTCGGAGCCCGGCGACGTGCCATTGAGAAGTTTTTTTCTTTCTTTTGCCTGCCATGGTTGGAGTTAAGAGAAAGCTGGCTAGGACTTTATTGTGTTGCGGTTCGATGACTTCGACTGGTAGACAGACACATTGACACTGCCTTCGCAGACAGCTAGAGGAATAATGAGAGAAAGAATGAAGATGTAGCGAATTTATTTAGTAAACTTCAAACTTAGGCTGCCGTGGTAGTCCAAGTAGCTAATTCCTAAACACCTTTCCAGTCACTGTTATTCTGATGCCCACTTGCCAGTAGACCTGTACGGGGCAGAAAATCATGGTGTTGAACTTTGCGCCATCGAATTTGATGATGAACCAGGGCGATTGGGGAGAAGTTTCGGTGGGCAAGGGATAAGTCTGAACTGAAGGATGGAGACTTTCGCTTGGAGGATTGGCAGAGGCATAATTTGGGGAGGCAGGTCGATATCTAGGTAATGTAGCTAAGCTTTGAATCGACTCGCATCCGACCTACGGATCCTTCCAACATTAGGTATGACCAGACATGATGGATCTGTTGTTACCGCTGTCCCCCAACTTGTACAAATACCATGAGAACCGCAGCATATCTGCCGAAACATATTGTCAGTAGTGGTCTGACATCGGAATTGGGATGGGACAAAACTCACGCGGCTGTGGCGCCCAGAGCCTCGAAAGGTTTTGTGTACATCGCAAGAGACAGAATGAGTAGGAACACAAAAACGTATATAGTAATGACAGCAAGCTTGTATCGAATTCCATTTAGAGCTTCGAGGATCCATATGGGTGTGATGAGCATCACAACACCAATTACGAGAAGGACAGCGGACGTGAAACGGTCCATCCGCTCGTCGGAGTAGTAGGATATCTGCTTCGCATCATATTCTGGCGCCTTGACATCCATTTTCCTCCACATCGCCAACGTGCGTAGCGTATGTGACTTGTCAAGTAGGCGTCGTAGTGGTGTTTTGTTCCTTGGGATTGGGCAGATAAGATCATCATAGTCAAGATAATTTCGCTCTTCTTTCGCAATAGCCGCATCGCCGTGATTATAATGCCAGTTTATGAGACTTTGTATATCTCGTTTTGGAGCAGGGTCGAATTGGTGCAATTTCGCTTGCTGAAGGACGAACTCATCTGTCAAGTTGTTAGGCTAACATAGTGAGGTGTTCTTTTCCGAGTCTCGTACTATATTTTGACAACTTCTGCGTGATATCCCAAACGATAGCCTTGCGATCTTCCTTTTGGTCGCTCCTAAGAGTACTATTATTTACGTCGTCATGGCTCTTCTTGCTATACTTCTCATCCAGAGCCGTAAGCTTCTCCTCCAAGTATGAAACATCATCCTGAAGAGCCAGGGCTATTCTGACGTTTAGAGTACTGAAGCGCCTTAGAATGAAGAAGTCGCTATCAGAAGCAATGAATTTCGAGTAGCCATCATACCCGACGTACTTCCAAGGTTTCTGCAGGATCTCCGTTTCGGTGGGCTGCGGTTCATGGTCATTGGACTTGGGTATGGGTAGGCTGAAGGCATTCAGGCTGTGCGGGGTTTCCATCGAGCCTGTCGTCCTCCCAGAGGGATGGGGGGACATTTCCAAGTCGGCATCAGCCACTGGAGAAGACATTTCCTAAAGATAGATTGCTCTTGATAAAATGAAAAGGGCAAAGTGCAAAATACTGGTGGGAGCTATCGCCTCGAATGTCTGTTGGCGTCTCCTTCGATTTTGTGGCGCTCAGTGATACTGCGCCTTGGTTGAAGTAAAGGTTGCTTCGCATGGTTCGCGCGGGAGAAATGGGAAGCCTACATATGCACAGCCGCATTGAATGAATCTGCCTTGGGCAGCGATTTGCTGACCAAGCGGGGAGCTGAACCAACACCCCCTTCTTAAATTCATCACTCGCGAAATCGTCTCGTAACGTCTTATCTCCCCATCTTTCTCTCCTCATTTCATTTTCACTGGGCTCAAGACTGCTCCTTGAAATAGTTGCCGAACAAATAAATTCCCAAACCCGGCGCTGTCTTGTGTGAGGGCATTGCTTCGACCAAACTTGCACTTCCCTCGTCCAAGAAGCCAAGTATTGGCAGATACGGGCACATTGCACGTTGAAACCACGAAATCCGATCCACCTATAACCGGCGAAGTGGAACTCGAGGAGATATGGACGACCCTAGGAAGGGCCTCGACTGGGATGAGTCAGGGGATGTCGAGAAGCGAACGATTGTAGTAAAGCCCTTCGCACCACCAAATCGCACCCCCACCACTATATGAGGCATCTTCGCTAGATGGTACATCAACTTCAAATTCATCGGCCAGTCATAAAGTTACATGGAATTCAAATCCATAACGTCCGCCAGCTCAGCCAGCTCAAACTACGAACGATGCCCATGCGGTTCACATTGCCCCTGCGGTTAGATCAACCCCCATGAAGCTGTTCATGCCTGAGGATAACTACTAGATAGAGGAATGCAATAGATCAGGGTGTGGCCAAAAGGAGATTGCCTCATTCAGCATATGGTGAAAACGGTTAGACATTACATCTGAACGGCTGTGATCGATACTTGGAATAAGGCCTAGGTGCACATGGAAGGTTGCTCTTTCTATATCATTAGACTGTTCATGTTCTGAATGCAAGTATTCTTAGTTCTTCGATTGCGCAGATGATATTTCTGATATGCTTCCACAGATTGCGGTGTGGAGTCCACAACCATCCAATGGTTATTGAAATGCTACTTAAAAGGCGCTTTGCTCTGATGCAACAGTGTCATAGGTTTCTTGAGCTGCGTCGTTGTGCTTGGTATTACTTGAGAGCATATTCAGAGTAAACCTGCTCTGTCTGGCATTGGTTATTTGCCAATATAATCACGTCGCTTGAAGATCTGTTGGCTAAGCGCACAAGCGCCTTATGGTGAAAGGCCGACTCTGGTGGTCATATTGAGGCCCATCTTCGGTAGCAACCCATAATGATGGCGTGGAGGCTCTATTCTAGGTGGTTAACCGACTGAAGCCCAACGATGATTCGAATTTCGAAGCTTCAGTTACCTAGGTATGAGCAGGCCACGGGACGTATAACTCCCTCCTTGTGTCCTGAAACGCTGGACATGACCGGAAGCAGTTCGATCACCAACACGTGGCATGCTTCTGTTGTCGATTTTTAGTCCCCGAGACCGCGACCTTGCAATCTCCTACGTTGCACTGGCAAAGGTTCATTTATTCGTCCTCACCAAGTATGGTGTTATCCCGTGGTCGGGGGTTTAGAACGACTTACGGATTTAGGAGCGCATGTGCCGCTTTTCTTTTTTTCCACCCATCTTTGTTTGTCCCTGCGGTCGTTTAGACCGCTCTTTTTCCACGAGAAATCGGTACAAGCGCCAGTTCGACGGTCACACTTCTATAGCAAGGCATTCTTTTAGTAAAAATCTATATACGCTTCCGTAGATTGTGGTTTGAAGTCCAGAAGCACACAGCGGTTATTGAAACAAACTTACACCCTGCCTACGGAGACTGACGTTGGGATCAATCCCGAAAGGCAAATTGCGCCTCCTCTCTTCGTCCTTTCTCGAGGCAACGCTGCTAATCAAGCCAAAGACAATCAGGGCAAACTGGGGCTTCATTGCGGTTGATGCTTGGATTTGAATGACGAGAAATGTATTCGTCGGCGAATTTGCTACTCAGTACCGCTGGTCACGTTTGATATGAGAAGAGTTTCATTACTAGCTTTGGATGAGTCAAAATAGTCAGACTTCTTATACTTATTGTTGATCTGTTTGGCCCAAAATAAACCCAAAGTTAAAATTAGCTCTTCTCCTCAAGAGACCCTCATCTTAACGATATTATTGGTATCTTGATGCAGTTGGTCGTCTGAATTTACTCGGCGAAAGGTCACCCCTACTGCAAGGTGCATGATATGCAGTTGGTTCAGTGTTGCATCAAAAAGGCCGAGCTTGGCTAGCCTGTTGGGGCTTCATGCAATATTACTTTCCTAACAAATATCCGGCTTACTTACCAACAGGGGCTGAGCCGCTGGAAATGGCCGTCGAAGGAACCGAAGTTGCACGTTGCCCCCTGTAAGCCTGCGAGGTACCACGCATACAACCAACGTGTGGTGTCAACAAGCTTGCGACCAACATGTGGGCATCGATTCTTGATTTAGAGGCGGAACGTTGATGCTGACTGCGACTGCAGGGACGGTTGTATGCATATGCGGGACAAAGTGGCTGAGTCCCAAACCCCTCCTCTCTGTATGCATAAAGGCAGATTCGATCCACTCTGTGTGAGCAGATGAGCTACCCGAAAGGATCCGAAAATGGGCAGAGAATGGAAGTGAGGGCATAGTTACCCTCATAGACTTCGATGCTGTCACTCGCAGCTACCTTCACACGCAGTATCTTTTGATTCCTGAAGAACTCAGGCTCCACCAGATCTGGTATGAAGTGATTCAAGTCTTCAAGCATAGACAGGAAGATCAAGAGAGGCTGGTGATAAAGCTCGTGGCTTTGAGAGAGACAGGATACTTGCCTCTCTCGCCCCTTGTGGATGACAGTCCTCGAAACGACTCCTTTTCCGATGGGCGAAGGCTCTGGTCTGAGTTGCCAATCTTCAGTCCGGACCTGATTGAGGAATACACCACGCACTACTGGGACAAGACCCATTACAACGACTCCCAGCGTGGTAATATGGCTGCAGCTATTGGCCTCCTCTTATCCGTTGGCATCTACGACGGCCCGGCTGTTGTTGCCCTCTCGCTGCTCCGTGAAGTCCTTGAGGCCGATCGACCGCTGCTTCCAACGAGTGCTGATGCACATGGCCAGCAAGAGGTCCCAATATCTGTCGAACAGGGGATTATATATATAGAAAATCTTGCATTTTGTGCGGAGAAGGCTTGATTCGCCTAGCGAGCAATAGGTGCGGCGCTGCTACCTCAGTGCCGCACCTGAACTATGCTCATTTCCCGGACCTGTCGGCTCCTGGAGAGCTCGCCGTCAGGTCTGGCCTTGTTCCGTCTGACTTGCGCGGGTACAGCCCTGGGCGTTGGGCGTTTTGGAGAAAACGCCTCGAGGAGCTGGAGGACTTTGAGGGGCCGACTCTTGCAGAAAGCGACAGGGCCGATAATGGGGGATCTTGGGCAACACTCTCTGATCATGCAGGATTTATTCTCACTGCCATGAGTACCGCGGAGAAGAGCACCCGGATGCTAGAGGGTTGATGTAAGTCGCTCGGATCAGGTTGAGATGCAATTGATTGGCTGTAGTGAGCAGAATCTATGATGTATTTCAAACTTCCCCATTATCTGGCTATTCAATCAGGATTTCAAGTAACAAACGTTGAAATTGGCTTGTGGAAACATGCGCTCGAGCTATCCCAATTGTCTGAATGTACTCACTACACTCACATAGGCGTGTGGCTCGCCCTCTCATCGACTTTCTTACCCAAATAATTAGTTACAGTCTGCATGCAGATATAAAAATTATAACCTCAACGATACCCATATTAGTGTTGACTCAAATAAGATCACACCACAAATAAGAGCGACCACGCGGAAGAGCGTGAAACCCCAGATCTATTGAGGCATGTCACATCGTTCTTGCTTTGCGAAGCCCGCACGCCAGGGAAAAGCGGCAGTTATCCTAGAATCTCAGTCTCTTCATGAAGGTCGCCAGTATCAAGCTAACCATCCTTCACACCCCACCAGGCGAGTTCCTGTTTCTTATATCCTCGCCTGGTAGCTCCTGCGCCGGAGTTTCGTTGGCGGGTTTCTCAGCTGTCGGGGCATGGAGAGCCCACGAGCCTTCCATCTCATGGATTTCTCCTCCGGTTGTTTCAGAGAGCGGTTTTGGAATGCAGTCGGAGTGGAGTTGGGCCTTTTCAAACGGTTCCGGGTCGGCATCGGCGTCGCCCAAATTATTCTTCTTCCGAGTTCGGCGTCGACGCCAGAGGAGTAGCCCGGCGATTATAACAATGGCTAGGCCGGCGAGACTCCCGGCGATGGGGCCGGCGAGGTGAGCTTCAAAAAAGCAGATCAGTTAGTAAAGCGCTGGGTACTCGTGTATATGTGTCATGTGTGGGCGAGGGACATACTCTTGGAGCTGTCTAGCCCATTAGTGCTTGGTGTCGGCGAGGCTGTACCATCTGGGTTGAGGATCGTGGTGATGTATATGGTGATGACGTGGGCCGGACTGCTTGTTGTAGCGGTGGTCGGATTAGCCCCGCTGCAATCAGTCAAGAACTGGCCGAATTCGGGCATGACAATATCCTGCGGAGTCGTCTGCGATTCGCCAATGTTGTCGGCGATGCATCGCACGCAAGCATTGTATCCCTCCATGAACCCTCCATTCGGGTCGCATAGCTCATCGGCCTTTCCAATTGATGAAGCAAGGATATAGGCATTATCTGTGGAATTGAAATGTAAAAACCAGTTAATGCGTGTTTAGAGGAAGAGGCAAGGTTCACGAACTGCATTTTGAATAGCAGACTGCGGGAGCTGTCTCCAAGCCCATGGTGTGACGTAAATGAGGACCAAAAGTAATGATGAAACCTCAGCATGCTGCAGCTAAGCTAAAAGAGGGGGACATTGCATTTTTATACACTCAGCTGGCCATTTATGTGTAACCCAAGCACTTGAAGCTTGGTAGGACAACTTGAAGTTTCATTGGTTTATGTAAGAGACACGGAGTATGTGGTATTTCTCCCAAAGCAGAGGCCCCAAACTTGAACTTGCGTGCCCGCCGATCAATACCATTAACGGGCAGCATTGGGAATCAATCCGTTCAGGATGGAAGGCGGAGGCTATCTCTAAAAAGATTGGATGCCACCTGCTTACAACAGTCTCAAGCTACTCCAGAAAGGCTGTCTCCAGAGCCATGACCTTGATCGAACTGGTACAAAGTGTCCACTACGCAATCGAAATGGCTGCATTTCCTTCCCTGCTGTCCTTTTGCCGGCCAATTGTACAGGCGCCCTGGAGACACCAAAGCTTTGCCATCAAAAAGACCTCCTAGTTAGTCTCGGTTCGGATGAAAGCCATGGCAGAGAACACGGGCCCAAAAACACACCGGGCCAAATATATTACAACGATTGCTTCATCATTGCTTTTCGGAGCACATATTCCATGGAAATAGCGTAACTATCCTGGAATCTTGGGTAGTTTCTTCGAGGCCATCGCTCCTTCCACTTCCTTCGACGCCCAGGCGGGCTCCTTCCTCGCTGACAGGTACTGTTGACCCACTTTTGCCTAGCATGCCAATGGGTCAAAGTAAACTATGGTCCGTGCACCAACAAGGTCAGGCAAGTGGGCAGAACAACAGGGACTGTTTAATCCCAGCTTTCCAATACAGGCCACAATATTGACAGACAAGAGTCTATAATAATATTCTCTTGAGTTATTTTTAGATAGTTATGTATTATTACACGATAGGAAGCATTATTTTCGGACTGACTGCCATAATAAATCTGTCGAGGTGACTTTGCAGACCCTCTTTTCTCTGACTGCAGCTTGCCATTGTTCAGTCGTGCACGGACCATGCGATGCTGAGGCTCTGTTCACTCTGTTCTGCCTTCGTTCCTTCCATGATTTTGCTCCGAGTGACTGCCTGCTAAAAGGGAAATATAAGCTCTCCTCTTCCATACTAGCTTTTGTACCCGTTTCTTCTTTTCATCCCCATGCACCTTATAAATCTGCCTTGCATCATCTCCGTAGGTGCACACTCTTGTGCACCGGTGTTTCACAGTCCCATCTTCCTTCAATACACTCTTCTTCCTTGGTACTACCACCACTCTCCTTGGTACTACCACCACTCTCCTTGGTACTACCACCACTCTCCTTGGTACTACCACCACTCTCCTTGGTACTACCACCACTCTCCTTGGTACTACCACTACAATGGATGACCTCTCTTCTGCCGCTCGCATCGCCGAAGCTACACTTAATGTGAGTATTCTCTTGACAATAGTCACTGAGGCTTGCTGACGTTGTTCCTTAGCGAAATGAACGAGAGAATGACCTCTCTGTGAGCTGTGCCCGAAGGCTAGCTACAATCCATGCGGTAAGCTTCCTCTCTCTTTGTATATTTGTTTGAGGGTGAACCCTAACCATCTCTGCTACTAGGACATACAAGCAGTCCTAGAGGACGAGTTCCCTCACTGCCCTGCCATGGCAGGCCGGCACCCACCTACTCTCCCCTAAGGCCTGTGAACTTGCCATCCGTGGAGCACCTTTTCGTTCATTGGACCCTGAATGCGAGGACCAAATCTGGGAATACCAGTTTCTTCCCTCCTTCGTGGCTTTGATTGCAGACAAAATCAAAGCAGCTCCGTGGGAATGGCGTCGAGCCCATCCTTGCTGTGCCCCGTCGTGTCGTCTGTTTGTCCTGGAGGATGGCTCCTGTGTCGACACTCAATGCTCCTCAATAGGCACCTGCCCCGGGTGTCAAGAGGGTACGGTCTTTGATGGTGGTCGTAATCATATGACGTAAGTCTTGGGCCGAGGACAGACGATTGAGCTATCACTAACTTTTTAGAAGCTGTGTCAACTGCGGGTTCCAGTGGTATCATCTGTGTGGAAGTGGTGGAGCGGAGTAGGATGCAAACCGCCACTTCCTAGGAGACGAATGCCCCTGGGTTGGTGTCGAAGCATGGAGCAGGAACGAGACTCGAGTCGTCAAAACTCCAGTGGCTAATACTCCAGTGGACACTTTGTTGGATCGTGCCAGGCGATGCAGGCACTACTTTGGCGAACAACGGGGGAGTCCAGAGGAGAGGAGGTGTCAATTATGCAGGGAGGTGATGAGAACACATGTATTTGCCTGCTCAGCAGGTTGTGGTGTCCGGTGCTGCACCTGGTGCAGAAGACGGGAAGGTTGGGTCTCCTTGCTCGGCTGAGGCCAGAAGGCCACGACGTTGAGGTTGATAGACAATACTTGATAATAACAACCATGATGGATTATTGCGCAATTATTAGGCGAAATTGTCTGCTTACTATTTTACAATAAGAAAGTATTGTGATGCGACTAACTGCCACAAAATTCTGTCGAGGTGACTTTGTAAGGTAGTCAGCGTCTGACACTACTTGGATAGGTATCCCAAACACTTACTTAGCGACACAAAACCGGCAACCAAATCTATCAAGACAATTGCTTCATCATTGCTATGCGGAGCACATACATCATGGGGACGCCACAATTATCCCAGAATCTTTGTATTATTTTCGCTCGCGTCTCCACACATGTCGTGAACTCTAACTCTGAAAAATCAATCTCTAACAAGACAGAACAAGCTAAGCAAAAAAGAACAAAACACAGCTCTTTCTTTAAAGAACATAACTACCACCGCCCAGGGCACCCCAGTCACGAACCGGGCGGGCTTCTTCAAGCTCGATGCACCACCAGAGAACATCCTTGGCCTTGTCAGCCTGGCCACTCTCCTCATGGGCACGAGCGAGTGCGAACCAAGCATCTGAGTAATTCCAACTGGTCCCAAGACGTGTTAGGCCAGATAAAAGACCATGGGCGCGATCGCGGGCGGCGAGCCGCTCCGCAAGAGGGAGACAAGTTGCCTTGTAAGGCTCAGGGAGGTCATCTTCGTGGGCAAGACATGTCTGGTTGTGCAAAGGGCTGGCGAGGGGCGCCGAGCTTGGTGAGCTTGACGTAGTTCCTAGACCTAGAGGATTGCTTGGAAGAGTTTTGGGGGCAACCTTGCCAGTCTTGGGTGCGGGAGAGGATGGTTTGAGCAGGATCTCGGTGCCTTCGAGACGTGGGAATGTGGGCACAGGGCGAATCACTTCGCTGTAGACATCCAGTAGAATATTTGACAAACCGACAGTGGCGGCTGGGTGGTTTGGCGAGTATGTGAGTGCCGTCTCGAAATCCGAGCGGCCGTCATAGGGAGCATTTCTTGCCACAGAAAGGTGACCATACTGCGCATTATGTTAGTAATTGAACCTTTTATTGTAGCTGGGCTCCAAACTCTTACCTCTGCAAAAACATCACCCCACAGATCCTCAATGCTCTTCTTCTCTGCCCAGGCAACACCTTTCATCGTTGACGAGTCGGACGGCTCCCTCTGCTTGTCAGCCTCCAGGCTTTGGACGAGCTTCTTTGCTTCCGTAACGGCACCCTCGCAATCGTCATAGAGACTTGCACGGCGATAGAAGCCTGCAATCATCAACCAGACACCGATCAAAATAGTCGTCCTTTGCACTCTCTCCTTGTCACTAGAGAATTGAATCAGAGGTAAGAGATCACCGGATGTATATGTCACGCTGGTTGACGACTCTACGTGCTCAGAAGACTTAGAAACGTTGGAGAGGAACGAATTCAACGTGGGAAGTGGGCGGCCTCGCGATGACGAGGCCGCCGATGCGGACGAAATCTCCCTGTTTATCGACGAGGTTGTGGAAAAGAAGTCGGAGTTGTCATCCGAGGGTGGGGCTGGCTCCTCTTCAACCACCTGCGTTGATACATCTGCCGTGCTGGGCCGTCTGTGCCCACTCATACTCCTATCTCGCTTCTTGAAGCTGCCTCCTTTAGCAGACTCACTTCTGGGGCCCCGGGTTTGCCCAGTACTTCCCCTACGAGTTGATGGGGGCTGGTGGTTCTCGGTTACTTGAATAGTTGGGGCCCCTGCGCTGCCAACTGTGCGCGCAGTTGCAGGCCTCGTAGAAGCCCCGGTAGATTTCTCATTGTTCACGGCAGTGTTGCTGACACTTGCCTGTCTTGTTGCTGGCCGAGACTTGTCCCTGCCACCAAAGAAGCTTCCGCGGATACTTCGGAAAGTGCCTGCTGTCTTTGGAGGTTCGTTGACCTTGGAGACGCTGAGGTTACCAAGGGACTGTGGTATAATGTTTCCAAAGAGCCGAGAAAAAAGTGTCAGCAGCTCGTAGCTAGCGTTGACAGCAACTTCAGGGCCCTCAAGTAGTTCAACAAGAGAGAGTTGTGTCATCTTCACCTCCAAAATGGACTCCTTCTCTGCGTCGTCCATTTCGTCGACGAGGCCGGTTCGAGATTCAGAGGATTCGAGGTCTTTAAGATGCTCACTCTTAAAATGAGGATCGCCCTTTCCGAAAAGGACCGAAGGATCCCTGAATTGCTCGAAAGCGCCTTCACAAGCCCGCGCAGCCAGAATATAATCTTGCCGGGCGCTGAGAAGCAAGGCCAGTAAATGCCACATTGGTATCAGGGAACGCTCCTGCCAATACGGCCCGTGTAATAAATGATACTGCTCTTCCCTTCCCTTGCTAGTAAGCAGCGCTGTTCTCGCTACCTCGATGGCCGTTGTCAGCTCTCTCCGTTCGGCCAGCAACAGAGCAAGACTGAAGTAGCTCCTAACATCTCTTGATCGGCCAAGCTCCGTTGCTAGAGATCTGCGCAGGCATCTTATAGCTCGTGCTTGGATCTCCGGTCGCGAGGTTGCTTCGTGTGTGGCCCTTGACCAATGTGCTTGGGAAAGCCCAATGGCTTGCCACGAGAGAGCCAGAACGTGTGGTGCAATCGGAGGGTGTAACTCGCTCGGCTGCCCATTTACCATGGTTGGGCTACCGACACTGTCCGAGGATTTAAACTGAGGTAGCCTGGCCAGCCAGTCTTCCAGCTCAGCTCCAAGCTGACGAGCCTTCTCAATGACATCGTCATTTCCGTATCGGCACAATGCAATTATGGCCTGTGATATTGTCTCCAACACCGTCCCATCGTCATCCAAACCTGGTTCCGCCTCTCCAGTCTTGTCGACTCGCACCTTGCCCTTCTTGACAATGTCCAGATAGGAGTCAAATGCTTTGAACGCTAGATCAAATTCCGCCACGGCAAGATGGACCACAAATAGGCTGCGTAGAATGGCTGTAGAATGGTAAGTCTTCTGTGCGGCATTGTAGAGTACGTCAAGAACACCCCGGGTGAGACTGTTGCGACCCCCTTGCCCAAGGTCCTGTTCGCGCCATCCACGGCCGCTCAGGATAGACCAATTCTTGACAACCAGCTGGACGAAAACCTCGACCTCGGCTCGCTCTTCGTCGGCGCGTGGAAAAGTTGTTTCGGTTAAAAGGAGTGTCTGGTATGCCGCTTCCGCACTCTTAATCTCGACCCTCAGCTGTCCACGAGCTGACATGTCGTTCGAAATCTTGCCCAGGTGTCCAGTGGGGTAAGGGAGGTCTTCCGCCAATATCCGGGAAAGAGCCCAATAATACTCATACCAAACTCTGCGTCGTGGCACGGATCCTCTAAATCCATAGCCACCAATAGCAGGAGCTGACATGGTCTCCCAATACTTCGCCCAGGAGCGGAAGCAGGCGATCGAGTTGACCTCATCCAACAACGTGTCGCCATCTCTGATCGACTGACTAGCGAGCATACAATACTCAGTAAGGTATAGCTCGGACCAATAACTCAGTTGTTTCCGGGCTCCTTGGCCAGACCATAGGCGAGACAGAGCATTTAGCCCAGACAGGAAAGCTGTCAGAGATGCCTTCCTCTGGTCGTCACGGGACAAGCAATTGGCCCTCAAATATGCTGCCTTCAAGGCACACACTGTTGTCCATTCCGATATAGCACCAGCAGGGTCAACGTTGATATCCTCGGGATCCAGACTGCTTGGTAATTGGGCGAGTGCAAGACTGTAATCGGCCACCACCCAGTGCAACCAGCCCGCACACACCTGAGCCTGAAACCTATCCTCGACATGCTGGGTCTCGTTTTCGATGGATTCGAGGAGTTTGGGAAGTATCGTGGCAATGTCGAGATTCACAGGGACTGGGTGACCTGAGGACGACCCTGACTGTCGGGCGCTGGTCGAGGCGGCATGTGTTGCATTCGATATCGCGCATTCCGTCTCTGCAGTGATGGCAAGACCTATTTCACATGCCCATTAGGCACCCGCGGAAGGTAGCGGGGAGGTTGAGGAGGGGTTATATATCGTACATGATCGGTCTGGCGCGTGCTTACGGACCTTTCGAACAAGCTCGGGGACCGCACTCCAGCTGCCCTCGCAGCGGGCTATGTCCAGCTGCTGGAGATAATTCGCAGCCTTGGCCTACGTCGCAATCCTGTGAGCATGTGGGTTTCAAGGCGATCGTATCTTGCGCGGCCTGGTGTTGGTGGGTGAACTTACAGACATGTCGCGATTCGAGCTGGTGGACGGTTTTCAAAGTAGCGGGCAACGGCGACTAGAACAAGGCCAAGAGCATGGCTGGCAATGGGGGCTAAGCAGAGAAAAGCGACAAACAATGCAAATCAAGCATTCAGATACACGGGAGCTGCCGCAAAGAATCGCCAGACCGAAAAACGCAGATCAAGCGAGTGGCGGGGTGGTGCAGAGACTGAACAGCTGGCCAGGAACAAGCGCCTGAAGATGCTCCTGAGAATCAATATTTGGTCGTACCTGGCGGGAGGAAGCGACAATGACGGTAAGCCAGAGCTCTCCTTACCCGGGATCCGGCTCCAGCCAATCGCAGCATGGAACCAGCCCCCACCTGCTCCAATGGGTCAAGCCTGTTTACTATTCTGCAGATATCCACACACTAATCCTGATTTAGTCGAGAGAGTACTTCCAGAACAGGACGGTTCCCCAGTTAAAAAAAAAAAAAGGATATCGCAAAGAAAAAAGTTGGAATCATGAAGGACTTCATTTTGCTCAAGCGCTCATATTGAACTATCTACCTCCATTGAATGAAGATTTTTGGGAAATTTGCCGTTTCAAATTGACTGGATTTCCTATATCTTCATCGGAGACACTCGATTGTATTTACACGGTATAAATTTTATCGCCACGAGGCAGCAGCTGTCATTCGCCCAGTAGCATCTCATCCACTTGCTCTGAATAGCTACCAGTCTGGTCACACCCGTCGCATGCGGAGGCCTGGTTCTCATACATCCTCTTCAAATGGCGACCGCTCTGTCGCCTGACCTTCAGGTCATCTGCAAAAAGCTAGCCTCCAATTCCGCCAACCAGCTGTTACAGTCTCTGCCTTCCCTGGTCAACCATGTCCTCCGCAGCAAACAGGCCCTCTCAGCCTCACAAGATCCCAAGTCGAGCAGAAAGGGTGGCAGCTCAGAAACCTCAATGCTTGTCCACAAGCTAAAATCACAAATCACCACCCTTATCCAAAGTCACAACAAGGTGGCCAGGTTCGTAGCCATCAGCCTCATCAAGGCTGCCGTCGATGTGGGCGGATGGGAGATCCTGCAGGGCTCGGAAACTTGGGTCCGGGAGCTACTTTCTATCGTTCAGGTATGTTCCGACTCATATATCGTCTCCAATAAGCCGTCACTAACACATAACAGAAGGGCGATCCTCTTGCTTCCAAGGAGCTGGCCGTCGCCGCTCTCACAAAGATCTACGTGCTCATCCATCCCTATCAAACCTTGAATAGAGAAATCGCCACAAAGACTATTCCTGCTTTTGCGACTGCCTGTGTTCAGCTACTCAAGTCGGCGGCTAGCGACGACGCATCATTAGATTCATTGAGCACTGCGGAGGTTGTATGCGACGCCCTGTCAACCCTGATTCCACTTTACCCAGCCACACTTCGGCCTTCCAGCAGCCAAACCCAGACTGCAGTTAGGAAATTCCTGGCGCCCACGCTGTCTGATGGCATCTTCATCCCAGAGTCCTTGCAACATGCTAGCAGAAGAGTCGTCATTCTACAGCACTTTGTGGCTGCCAAGACCGGAGGCAGCGAAGAATGGCTCAAAACCGTCACATTTGTCCTCAGCGAGCTTCATTCAACCGCCGACCAAGTCCTTCGAGCGGTAGATGAGGCATGGACACCTGCAGATGGCAGCTCTCGGGGCGTGGTTGATCTCGAATCGGAACCTCACGGAGGCGGCGCGGCACCAAATCTCACACCGTGGGCTGGCATCCAAGCTGGAACGCAGCGGATAATCGGGTTGCTTCAATATGTTTCAGACTGCCTACGGTCCCCGACAAAGGGTCAGGTTGCTGTACCTCTGGCTAAAATCATGGATGCGGCTTCTCGATTCTGTCTGATCGCCCGACTATCGCCAAAGACCCAATCATGGGACCAATCTATCCAAACTAAAGCAGCAATCGGTCGAGACGAAAAGGAAGAGCTATGGAGTGCGATACCGGATATCCACGTTGCGGTCCTCCAGGTGTTCCGTGTATTAATCCAGAGATTTGAGAAGGATACCCTTCCATTGGTCCCGGAAATCCTAGATCACATTATTCGCGTCTTCAACTCTGCTACCGACAACGAGATTATGCGCACCGCCGCCTATCAAACCTTGAAGGATTCATTAAGTATTGCTGGGCCGACTCTCTCCAAACCTACGATGGACATGCTCGGCCCCATCATCGGCGCATGCTGCCGGGACCTCCAAGAAGATTCAGGGCATTTGAAGCAACCCAACAAACAAGCGACCAATAGTGGAGAGACCAAAAAGAACGGCATATCGGTCAACGCCGACCTCTTCCTCCAGAAGCCTCAGGACTCCGCGGGGCCCCAGTCTGTTTCTCTAAACCCTCGTCACAAGGCGGCCGCGTCGGCCCTCCTAGCATCATTGCTGGCGGAGCTCCCCCAACAGCACCTCAAGCCAAGCCTACGAAGTCTTCTGGACCAGACCGCAATCCTCACGAAGGACCGGGACGCCATGCTAGCAAGCGTCCTCAACCCTTACCTGGATCCCAAGGGGCGCAGGTACGCCAGCCTCTTGCCTCACTTGACGCAACAGTATCCCCAGGACCCCGCTCTTGATATCCTCCGTACGAATCTCCGGACGGATGTTGGGGCTCCCGTGGTCGACCAGACAACACTCGATGAGGAGGATGAGGCCGTGGACGATGCGGATGAGGACATGGCCGAGAATGAGAACGAGGCGGACAACGACATGAGCATGGATGTAGACGAGAAGACGGCCGAGGGCGACGCCAAACCTTCAGGTCTTCCCGCAGGCGCGCAAATCAACAGGGAGCTTCCCGTACAGAGCAACCCATTCAGTGTATCAAAGACAGAGGAGCCCGCCGTGGCCTCGTCCAACGCCTTTGGAGACGTCAGACCCCGGGCTACCTCCCCCCAAAGAGAAAGCACGAAGGCCCCAGCCCGGCAAATACTAAGAGGCGGGAACTGCAGGATAGAGGGGATCTGTCGAAGCCAGCCTCAGCTGCGCCAGCAGAAGTAGCTGACGATGACGATGACGACGAAAGCGTGCACCTGAACATGGAGCTTGAAGACGATGATGAGGACGAGGACGAAGATGAGTAATGTATAGCATTGATGCAGCTGGCTGGGCATCACATCTCTAGTTTAAAAGTAGTAGTAAGCATATTCAGTCACAAGCCAATTCTGGTCTAGCACTTTAAATATAATCCTATCCAAATGGCCAAAAAGCAAAGCAAATATCAGTGTCCAGATTATCGCCTCCAAAAATAAAACGCCATCCGATGAATCCACCCTTTTTATGTAGGTGCTCTGCCGTCCGCCCATGCCGCCAAGAAAAAAAGAGAAGGGAGAAGAGAACAAGGTGTGGGCTAATCCCGCAGCCATGCTCTGCGCTTCTCTTCTTTCCTGGCCTTTCTTTTCTCTTTGAACGCCTTGAGTTCCGACTTTGAAGGCTTTTTATTAGATCGCTCAGCCTTCAAACTGCGTCCATCATGGGCATTTGCTGCGGCGTCGACATCGAAGAAGGCATTCATCTGCCGTCTGGACTTGGCCTCATCAGTATGCCTGTTGGGACCCGCCTCGTCAGACTGGAATTGGCCAGTGAAGCGGTTGAAGTTGCCAGTTGAGCCATATGGATCTGCCATACTGGGGCCAGCGGCATCGAGGCTCTCGTCCCCATCCTCTTCCTGGTATCCCTTTGCGTACCACGCATTCGGGTCGTAGTCACCATGGATCGCCGGGTTATAGCCACCTGCTACGGGTGTCTCTGAGGTGGGAGGCCGAGGCTCGCTGGCAGCCTGCGTCGCATTCTGGTCAGGCACGCGTGGATTATCCCACTGAGTCTTTCCAGTGAAGCGATTGTAGAAAAACCAGGCCGATGTGTTCGCGTCCCATTGGCAATCCCATCCATCGTCTTCCGCCTGAGGCACAGGTTCACTAGGCAATGGAGGTCCATCTGGGACGGCTTCGTTCGGCAGGGGAGGTTGGCCCGGAACATCTTCATCTGGGAGCGGAGGCGCGGACTCTGCGTCTGCGGTGGCTGCCGCGGGATTCTCGTTGACAGAGTCCTTGCTTGGCTCGGCGCGGGGTGTTTCTGACGGTTTGGAGGCATCCGGCGCCTTTTCGCTGTCGTCTAGTCCATTATTCTTACTGGGCGACTGCGTTGGCGATGCAGATTTTCGAGGAGCCGCTGGCGGGCTCAAGGGAGACGACATGGCGCAGAATGTAAACGAATTGATGCCAGGAAGGATAATTCACCGGATACACTGATCACCTGCAACTGTGAGTCTCTTGCGAAGGTCTGGACATTGTTATGATACTTATGCACCTGTGGTTTTAGCATCAAATACAATGGCTAGCAGAAAGCTCAAAGCCGTCAGCGCACCTTGAAGGTAGATGGCTATTGTCCCTTGACTCGACGCATGTCCAGAAGAAAGAGAGCTTCCTTGTGATGAATGGGTCTAAATACGACTATCTCCCAATCGGGGTTAGGCGTTGGAACTCCGAGCGAGCTACATCAAGTCACGTGAATGAGTCCGCTCCATCTCCCCTCCCTCAGCTTCTCAACCTCTCACAAAATGCAGCTTACGCCTCGAACTCGCTGGCATTTGTCGCCCACAATAGAAGATGTGTATCACGAGTGGCCCAGATCGCCCGCCCAGACCTTGGGAGCAGACGCGTCTGTGAAACCCGACATGCAATCATGGTGGTTCATAAAGGCGCCTGGTCGCATACGCCGTGACTCGGATGTTTGCTGATCTCTCTGTAATACGATACCTATTCCCAATAGAATACACTGCCCATCGAATATGCTTCTCTGGATAGCCTTCCCAGTGATCGTGAAGCAATGCTCTGCTCAGGTCACCGTTGTCAATAGCTCCACGTGCGGCTGCTTCTTAACCAATGGGTCGACGCCAACGTACTACTCAGACCGGATCTTCTTCGACTTCAGACCATTGTCGCAGTATTCCGGTGTTCCTGATCTTCTCGGAGAAATATCTGAGACAACCAAAGCAGTCGCCAGCAGCGACTATTTCTCAAGTACGCATTGGACCGACGTCTGGTCTCTGCAGCGGTGGTCGAACAAAATCGGGAAAGGTGACGAGCTGAGAGGGGATGCTTCCTACCTGATGCTCAATACGTGGAATAATGTTTACATTGAGAAGAACGATGGCGGGGACTCCCCATCAGACACATTCTTGACCATGCGGACAAGCCGCCAGAAAGCCTTCCAGTCCGTAGCTGAGTTTCAGTCTGCCGAGGCCAATTACAAGTACCTGTCTATCCGGATGCTCTCTCGAACGATTGGAAGCCCTGGCGCATGCACTGCCATGTTTACCTACAGAGACACGCGCGATGGATCCAAGGTCCAAGAAGCAGACGTCGAAATGCTCACGGGCCGGCCCAAGAACAGGATTCAGTATACGAACCAGCCATCCTATAATGGAAACGAGACTTTCCCAGAAGCCACGAGAAATGGCACACTGCCCAATGGCAGTCTGTTCTCCGACTGGCTCGTGCATCGTCTTGATTGGACTCCGGACCGAAGCGTCTGGTATGTTGATGGGCAGGAGACTGCCAACATCGAGTTCCAAACACCACGCGATGCGTCTCGGGTCCATTTCAACACATGGACCAACGGCGGATCCTGGACTGGGAAAATGCTGGTGGGTGGTGAGGCGTTCATGCAGATTCAATGGATCGAGATGGTCTACAACACGACCACCGAGAGTGTCATGAGTGACAAGGAGCGGAGGTGGGCTCCTGGTGGCGTCCTATCGGAACGAGCAACCACTGGTGATCAATGTCAGGTGGTTTGCAGCATTGACGAAAGTGATACAGCAGGTGAGATTGCCTTGTTGTGGGACAGTGCGGCGGCACATATGTTCGCGCACCAAGGTCTTTGGAGATGGTCTACATTGACTTTGCCGATTTGGAGTCTTGTCACCTTATCTCTTGTCATATGAACATTCACGTCCGATACGTAGAGAAGTTGCCGCGAGTTGTCTGCCAATCCCATCATTAATCGCGATAATGGCTGTGTTGGCGTAATTGGACTCTAGTGTGGTGCGATAAATCGTAGAACTCGACCCCCTACCCTGGAGCCAAACGACTTCGGAATCAGGGTGTTGAAGGTCATGAAGCAGGTCAGACCGAATTTGGGTTGCATTGCAGCTGTAAAACCTCCGGTCCTCGTCTAGGCATTACACGGACCCATGCGTTTCACAAAGATCGATATACGGCGAGCTGTATGTGGTTATACATTCCAGGCAGGACAGGAAATAATTCTACAAGGCGCAGGCGACATGGGTCATTTTTCGGGCATCTTTCGGGCCGCGATCGTAGCATGGCGACAATGCATCAGAATGCCCGAGAGCCGAGACTGGCACTCGGGCAGGTTCCGAAAAACGTGAGACACCAAAAAAGCCCCGTCCAGGCTTTGATTGTAAGCAAAGAATGCTGTGTTCTCTCTCTGATGGATGACGAGAACAGATGACAAGCTGGTGTATCCTGCACGACCCCGTCTTGTACTGACACTACATAGATGTCGATGACTTGGTGTAGAAAGAGCAATGCCACTATCTTGATACCAGGAACCCGTCGGTATAATCTGTACAATGTTGATGGGATCGATAACCGGACGGGATGCATGAAGTCGCCATTGGCCAAAGCGTTGGTGCGACGCTGGAAGGCAAGAAAGCTTCTAGAACTCGGGCGTAGAGAAGTGGATCGATAGAGCCCTAGTCAGCGCGGACCAACGACAAGGGTGATGAGAGTGACGCCATGGCTCGCAGGTTGTGGGCTGTTGCTGTACGCTGGAAGCAATGGACATGTCCTTGCAAGCACGCAAAGCAGGACTTCTCCTTTCTTTACCTCTCCATTCCCCCCCCCCCCCCCGTTTAGAGTAGAATACCACGTCTGAATGGCACCAGTACCTGGCTACACTGGGGGTGGAACTGGAGAGACAGGATAGCATGATACGGATCCTTAAGCCCAATCCAGGAGTTAAGACGCAATGACGCTGTCCCTGAGAATGGGCCACAAGGGTACTTTGGTGGACCCGCGGAAGTGCGCAATTCAGATTCTCTGTTCATCACCCGACGTTATTCGTGGTCACTATTGGTGCGAGCGAGTCGGCTGCTTCGGCGTGCGGCTGAAGAGTTTTCACCAGGCGGTCGCGATGATTGGATAGTAGCGTCCCCAGTGTGTGCTCAATAGAGCGGTGCGACACATGCTGAGCATACTTTAGGTGTCCGGTGAAGAATCAGCATGAGAGCAGCCCCTATGGTTCGTACCTTTTGCATTTAAATTGATCTACCCCGGCCGAAGCTGCAAAGTAAGGTAGTCGCCATGCACAAAATGTACAAAATGTGGAGGTATTACCTAACATCCGTTCTCATGGAAAAAGAAAAGTAGAGACGGCTGAGGATGGCTCGGGGAGAGCTGCGTGGATGTTAGCGATCGCCTTGTTTTGTTCTTTTTTTTTTAATCCCTCCTTCACTCAACAAGCCTAATTCACGACAAGTGCAGATTCATCGTGGGCCCACGAGGTATTAATTACACGGGCGACACTCATAATATTCTCAGGGCAGTAGCGAGTGGCATGCTGCGTTGATTGAGTGGGGGTAGGCACGGGTGTGTATTGCTCTGGAAGTGATTAGGGTGTGCCCCCAGTGAGGCTTGCCCCAATTGGGGCAAGCGTGACAGAGCTCTCTGGCAAGTCGAGAAAGGGCGCAGTGCCAAAGCTTCAGACCGGTGATACGAGTTAATGACTGTGGAGAGGCCCAGCATGAACAATTAAAAGGTATTGGCAGCCGGAGTTTCGAGTTGACGACTACCTAGGCTCGCCCGTTAACTCTTGCACGCACGAAAGAGACACGACCGACTCGTCCACCCACAGGCAGCCTTCGAGCGAGGGTAGCGGGAGAGGAGACCACCACGCCGCGCGAGAGGGGTGTCTCCAAGATTTTAGGTCAGGTGCTGCGCCGTGACTGGCCCAAGAGAGCCGACCCCTCATTGCAAATTCTTATTACATAAAAGAAGAAGGGCGAGTCCTCATTCACTCAGTCCAACTCTGTTATCTTCCCCAAACAGCCTGCGCCCGCACGAGCACATCAGTCCAAGCAATTTAAAACCTTTGACAAACAGAATTGCAGGCTTATCTCGCACACACGCGCGGGTGCTGTTTCCCTTACGTTTCCCCCCTGCGCCTCTGCATCCCTGATAGGTCCAACAGGCGCGCCCTGGGTAAATTGTGTTGCACCCCGTCATCTTCTGCGCCCGCAACTCATCTTCAACGGGCGCACCAAGACCTCTCTCGACCGTTCAATTCGCAGCACCGACGCCAGTACGTTCCACAGTGACGACGTCACATACGCCTGGACGGAACACCCTGAATTGATTCAATCGATCCTGACATTCCCGGAGCCCAGCACCCCGGCCGCCGCCGCCGCCGCCGCCCTGGTTGGTCCCGCTTGCCGGAGGGATGGCCGACAAGATGTCTATCGACAAGACT
Source organism: Clonostachys chloroleuca (assembly GCA_037952775.1). NCBI lineage: Eukaryota > Fungi > Ascomycota > Sordariomycetes > Hypocreales > Bionectriaceae > Clonostachys > Clonostachys chloroleuca. Next base: position 31,308,382 of record JBANAY010000003.1, read on the forward strand.
CAGCACGCTCCGAACGACCACCGTCACCTGCAGCACCAGCAGCTTCACGAGGATAGCGATGATTCCCTAGGTTCCTCCCCAGACGGCGGGCAGGCTACCCCTGCCGCATCAGTGAGCAATGTTGCTGTATCGCTCGCTCCTCAAGATGGTCAACAACCCAAACGCAAGGGTGGCCGCAAGCCGGTGAGTACCTACAACTTCTCTACCTGGTCCTCTCGACTTGCAAATCCGACCTTTTTTTTGTCTGCAAACCCTACAATGTGATCTTTAAACCCGCCGAGATATTCAAACGGGATTTACTTGGGTTCAAACAAGCACTCGGGTCCCTGCACCGCCTTCATTGTTTATGCATATGTTTCTGTTAATACACTCGTGCTGATATCTACTCCCTAGATCTATGCGACATCTGAAGAACGCAAACAACGCAACAGGCAGGCTCAAGCTGCCTTCCGAGAGCGCCGAACTGAATACATCAAGCAGCTTGAGGAGACTATTCGAGTCCACGAGACGAACTTACACAGTCTCCAGACTGCACACCGCACTGCTGCCGATGAATGTCTTATGCTGAGATACAAGAACTCTCTATTGGAGCGTATTCTCCTCGAGAAGGGTGAGTCTTTGCTTCCTCATCGTCTTCATTCTTGTCCTGGGCCATAACTGATACATCTCTCTGCTAGGCATCGATGTCCAGGCTGAACTCCGCGCGAAAACTGGTAGCCCTAACCTGGGGCCTACCCATATGCCTCAGAACCTTGTGCAACCACCCCCTATCCAACGGGCGATTATGAACCGCCACCACCAGTCACGTCGGTCGAATGCAAGCATAGCCCCCAAGGCTGAACCTCCAGTGAGCCTGCCAACGCCTCACAGGACAACAGCCTCTCCAAAGAGCCGCCCAACGCCTCCTTCTCACAGTAGTTCACCCAAGAACCATACCACATCTGGTTTCTCACCTGCTGCATCTGACACAATGTCGATGAGGGGAGGTGTGCATGGCATGTCGCGCCAGCCTATTCACGCGATGCCGCCAACATCGCAACAATCCAGGCACCCTCCTCCGCCACAGGCTCAAGGCGGCCGTCACGGCCCAGCCAACTCTGGAGCATCATTTTACCCCACCCCGGCATTCCAAAACCACATTGAGCAACTTGGTATGTTGATATACTGGCTCACGCTTTGCTGCAACGATTTAACTAATACTGTGTCTAGAGCAAGAATATGATGCGCAAGCTGATATGGTTGACGATTCTGAGATGGATACACCAGGTGGACCTGGCCCATACCCTTCAAGCTTCCATCACGAGGCACCCCATGTGCTCTCACCAGCCTCCAATGGGCCAGGGCATCATCACGGATTGCCTCAGCAGCACCACGAACCCCAACATCATGGACAGACGACGCAGGGGCAATATCCTTCCATGACCCAACTTCTGGATCAGAACCTCGATTGGGACCCATTCGGGCTGAGCGCCAGCATGGCATTTCCCTCTCAGTCATATACCGTTGACCAGGCCAACATGAGGTGAACGCGCTTGATGAATGTCACCGTCAACACGAATATCTCTGCGTCCAACGAGAGAATCGGCTAGGGTTCACTCTAGCTACCCTTCTTCGACTATGCTAAAACACAAATACGTGTGTCTTTAAACGCCGCGCCTAGTTTCGGCTAAAATATGACATCGAGGCACTCCCTTGGTGCGTCGAGAGCCTCCGATGGACGCGAGAAAACCTTGCTACAGGCGCTCATCGTGGTATTGGGCCGCTGAGACATATCCAGGCCATAAATACCTATGGTGCTGGGGCCAGAGCGTCAGCTAGCCCCCTGGGCCCGCGCTACTATCGCGACAAATTGAAAAGAACAAAGATTTCCCGTCTTACTCGAAAACAAACCTCATGCTTGCTTCATACCCCTTATGAAAATATCAATACACTATGCCTGCCTCTCTTACAATTGATGCAAGCAGGGCACGCCATTGCCCATCGAAAACATTAAAATTTTGACCTTTATATACTTTCCATGAAGACGACTTGTTGTATGGGAAACCTTCTGCAGATCTCATCTGCGATGAGCCATGAATGTGAGCAATGAAACGGAGTCGGTTTGAAGATAGCACGGAGTCTGTTGGTTGGAATGGGTCAATGGTTACGAGCGATTTGTCTTCTTATACACTATATATATGGGAGGAAAAGTTTATCTTTTTTACGGGTAATAACGAAGCGACTATGACCAGTGAGATGAGGTGAAAAAGCCGATGATGATGCAGGGTTTCGTGTCATGCTATACTTGCCCACCTATTCATAAGTCTAGTGAAGACTAGTTTCCGGTCCCCGTGCAATAGTACTATGCAGGGTTGTAAGTGCAGTGCTGCCCCTGGCGGAATCGACACGGCCTCTGATCATCCGTGCGATGGGCGAGCTTAGACGTTATGGATGATATCATTGTGGTCTCTCTGCTACTGTATGCGATGATCTTTGGCCATGTGGGAGACACAATGCTAAAGCTTGCTGGACATCCCCGGTAACAAGCACCGTGTATTCAAATTCAGCGACAGGCACCTTTGACGCAGAGAGCATACAGTGTCCGCACTGTAGCGTGACTTGACCGTCTGTCGGGTCTGCGCTTTCCGCTGTGGGTCTCGCGGGAGCTTGGGCCACCCGAAAAGTAAACAAACAACACCCCCGCCAGTCTCAACGCGAAATCGTCCTTCCATTTCTTTTGACATCATAACCAGCATTCCTGGACCTTACCATCCCTTTCCAACTCCATCCCAGCTTAAGATTACTGCCGGGATATTCCAATTTGCCAGGTCAAGCGCATCGCACAAGATGTCGCCGCCACGACGCCGTTCCTCTCGGCTTGCCGCTGCTACTCCTAAGGTATGTTTGCTCTGTCGTGATCTCACCTGACCGCCTCGAGTCTTGGACGGGCTTTCGTTATCTGACCGTGGTCCATTAGGCCAGTAAAGCGAAACCAGAGTTGTCGTCTGTAAGCGAACACCATGAACCCGTCCAGACGCCCCGAAGATCCTCGAAGAGATCGCAGCAGCTCGAGCAGAGCACGCCTCAGGCTGCCCCGACCACGCCAGCTTCATCCGCGCTGAAGCCTCCCCACGATGAGATGCACCCCAGCAAGTGCCAGGCATCAATGGCAGCACCGTCCTCGGCCTTGAGGCTTGGCTTTTCCGACATTAAGGCCTCGAGACATGAACAATCCGGTCTCCCTGGCTGTGCCCAGGGCACACCTACCAAGATTGGCCGGCCTCCATCGTCTGCTTTCACCTTTCGCTTTGTGCGCGGCGCCGCGGATATGAAGCTCAGTGAGAATGCTCAGCGTCTCATGGATGAGCTTCGGGAGCAGGCAAACAAGATCAAGGCGGATCTTGTGTCTCAGAGGGAGGCTGGTGGTGGAATCGATTTCCCAGCCATTCAGCCTGCCAGTGAGAAGAAGAAGCAGGGACGCTTTAGTGCCGCCCACGAGGCCGAGTTCAAGAAGATGGACTCGATTGAGAATCACGCGTCTGCCTGGAGAGCTACGCGAACCACACCCGTCAAGCCAAGCTTGAAGCGCTCATCATCCAAGGCTGAGCTGGATGCCGCTACTCCCACGTCCGCCAGGTCCAACTTGAAGCGGTCTCAAGCCAAGCCTGAAGCAGTCTCCACCCCCAACACGCGCCCCAAGTCGACTTTGAAGCGCACGGCGTCTCGTGCCGACCTGGACGGCGATGATGCCCAATCGAAGAATGATGCGGCATCCTCGGCTGCCAAGCCTCGCGGCACACCTCGCAATGAGCCTGTTTCTTCCTACGCTAAGCGAATCAAGAAGCACGTGGAGGATGACGCGTCGGCTGCTCGTCCCGTTTCTCGGGATAATAGCTCTATTCCTCGCCCCAAGTCGAGCGGGCAGGGTTCCACCGTGTCGACCCAGTCTCAATCCAGCCTTTCGAGATTGATGAGCCCTACCAAGTCCTCTCGAGCTCACTTCGGTGATCAGGAGAAGCCTACCATTTCACTTGTTAAGTCGCCTTCGTTTTCCAATCTGAAGGGCACACCTCAACCTGCCACGGCTGCTGGCACCGCCTCGCCCTCCCGGTTTGCAGATGTTCGTCGCCGAATTATTAGCCCCGGACGCTTCCAGAAGGTCAAGTCAATTCTGCGTAAGAAGAGCTCAGAGCATAGCGAAGGCAAGAGTGCTATCCCGGGCCCTGCGATGCTGATGTCACAAACCCCAGCGGCTCCCCAGGTTGAGAAAGACCTTCCCGCAGTCCCACTTACGACACCCCGACGCAAGCTGGCCAAGCAGGTGGCCTTTACACCAGAGACGAAGCGAGCTGCCGAGTGTCAAGACTCTCCATCCCCGCAGAAGCCACTTACATTCCAGGCTCGATTGGCCAAGAAGAAGGCAGAGCTGCAACAAGATTTCTCGTCTATTGATGAGATACTGGTAGACTCGACTGCAAGCGAAACTTCTGATGTGGCGTATCCCGACCTATCCGCATTCAAGACGCTTACGGAGTCCGCCGACGAAAAGAAGGCACCGAAGCTCCCCGAGTCTGTTCCTGGAACATTTACATTCCGATCAGACCACACTATTAGTTTCGGAGCCGCTTCATCAACTGGGTTCGGTGCATCTCCTGGCCAGTCTAGCGTGCGCCAGGTCAGAAGCTCTATTGCCCCGAAGGCGACAAGCATGCCTGGCAGCTTTCCAGCTTTGCCTTCCCCCAGCACACATCCCAATAAGGAGAATAGGGCCCCGCCCCCATCAAATATTATTCTTGGAGTTCCCCATGGGATGTCAAACAAGAAGCGCCACAGGGCAACGTGGGACGAGGAGGATGCAGAGAAGGAGGCTGCTGAGCGGGCAGCTAAGAAGGCGAAGAATGAGCATGTTCCTGAAGGCCAAGCTTTGCTTGCCCCTCGCCTGGTTGGAGCCACCCCAGGCAGCGTTAAAAAGACTCAGGTGGGACGTTCGGTGAACAAAACTCCTGGCTCGGCAACTCCTAGCAAGAAGCGTGCTGGCTTGAGTATGAGCCGCCTTAACATGCTTGCTCGACCTAAACACCGGGCCTAGATGGGCTCGTCCCCTGGGTAGTAGTCACTATGTCGTCTGACGCAGCTATGACTTGATGACAAGCGGTGTTTAGGGCGAACATGGAGTTAGCTTTGCGTTACATATTTTGTTGGGTGGTTGCTCACCGTCTGCTCGTCGTGCATATTGAGCCAACTTCAAAAGCTGCGTATCGTGCGCAGCAGATTGATTCATTTTTCGGAGTTATGTGTAAATTATTGTATGATTTCGGGTTTCTTTGCATTAGTTCAAAAGGTCACAGAACATGGAGTTTTAAAGGAAAAGGAAACGGTTTCGCGGATTACAGGCGGTACAAAGATTGGAAGTTTGAACAAACAAGAAAGACTAATTACTTTGCGCTTCCATATTCCTTCTCTACGTGATGATGGTTCCCCTCGTTCCTGCCTAGGCGAAAGGCAAACAGACACATGATTGCATGATTGCCAAGTACCTTCACCCAGCCGTGACATATTCAAACTTGTCCCCTTAAGCATCTATTTTCAATGGCTCTGGCTTCACTGTGCTACTTTAAACTTAGCCTTCCTTCGTTTGTGCTCTCCCTTTCGGCTTTTACACTCCTTCGTCATTCATCGCTGCGGTCATGACCTCCACCACGTCTGCTAACCTTTTCACATGTACATTCTGCTTCCGCCTGTCTTCTGGCCCGCCGCAAATCCTGGGCCGCTCTGCCCGTCTCGCCTGCAAGGCCTGTTGCACGACCCTGCTGGACCTCTCCATTTACTGGGTGTGTGGGGAGCTCATCTTCCGCGGGGAAGACTGCGTCAGCTTCGGTTGGTGTTTCTGGCACAAGGCCTGCTACGGCTGCCTGCTCTGCGGCAACAGGCTCGTCCACCGCGGTGTCAAGATACCTGCGCTCTTTGCGGGAGAGCCTAAGCAGAAGAATGGGCGAGGGAAAGAGTTGACAGAGGCGCCCATATGTGCGCCTTGCATGGTCGACTCTGAGGTGGATGGGGTAAACGAGGAGGTCTTGGTCAAAAGAGGGCTGAGGCGTGTGGAGAGGTACGATGCCGGGGTGACGAGGAAGAGATGGGAGGAGCGGGAGGGAGAGGCAGGGAGAGACGGCAGTAAAGGGAAAGCAAGAGCCGCAAATCTGGAGACGGGGAAGCTGTCACGAGGTTTCGGGATAGATGGGACTGGTGAAGGCGCATCACAGGACTCGATTATATGGGTGAATCTTTTCGACCCGATCAATGGGCCGTCTTTCAAACCGAGTCCGCTGAAACCTGTTCCTTGGTTCCAGCCAAGAGCTCTATCTACAAGTGCGTGGGATCAGGAACTTCGGTTATCTTCCAAAGCGAACAGTGAAACACGAAGCTCTCTACACTCTGACAGCACTCGATCTGGCACTCCTACGATACGGTTCACACGTTCACCTAGTCTGGATGGCAGAGATGCAATTCTACCAGCGTCGCGGGAAATCCCACCGACAACAACAGCAAGCGAGACCCCCTTTTGGTCTGTGGATTCAAGTGCTGTGAGCTTCAAACGACAGCCCACTGTTGTAAGAGAAGAGCCGCTCCAACGCCCTTCATCACGACTGAAGCCACGGACACGCGGGTCCGAGACGCTTTGTTCTGCGTATTTGACGCCGCCAGAATTTCCAGATTACCCCAGCACATCAGAGCTCACGGCTGAGGCGGTGACTTCCTCGGCCTCGACGGCGACAGCTAAGATCATTACACGATTGACCCAACTGCAGCGTGAGTATGATGCGCACTCATCAGAATACGTGGAGGAATACCATCCTATAACCTCCATAGACCAGAAGAGATATGAATCTTCCCCGCCGCCACTGGAGCTCGCAAGGAGAAATACCGTCCTGGATTCAGTAACGGCGCGTACAACCACACCGCCGAGCACTGCTGCTAGCCCTCCCCCTCCGAGTAGATCGTCGGAGGGCACAAGGTCATCGGAGAGAAGCAGGACTGGGTCAAGAGCTCGAAGCACGCGAGAAAGTGGAAAATTACGAAGCGTAGGAGCCGAGCTGAGGAAGTTCTTAACTGGACGATGACGATGCTTCGGTAACATGGAGTTGTAGGAGCATTGGAATTGGCATTGACTTTGAACTTCAGCACCCCTAATAGCACGTTTAAGATTATACTTTACTTCAGCAGCATTAGGTCGAATGAGATTCGTCAACTAGTTGTCGTCAACTCACTAGAGCAGACTCGTCCGCCCTTGGTTAAGCTGAGCTATCCCTTTGCATGTTGTAAAGTACGGATCCAGTATAGCACCTATGATATGCTCCGAAATACGGACGAAGCTATGCGGGGGATGCACAGAGACGGCAGTGCCGATCCCGGATAATGAGCGGGAAAAGGACCTACTGCTGAGACCTTGGTTGGTTAATTACGTACTCGAGCAGCTTTGGCAGCAAGAATAGCCCTAACCGTGCTGTTGGTCGACCACAAAAAAAACCCAGCGAATATGACGAAATTAGGCGAGCATCCGGCTGCACGAAAATTTTGCTCTCCCACGGGCTCACTAGCGGGCGCTGGTTTCGAGACAGGTAATTTCAGGAGGCTGCATTGGTAAGAGAATACTACCCAGGCCGGCAGAGACGTGCGAATGCATGTGAAGCCTGTGCGCCTCGACGGAGAGTGAGGCAGAGGGCGATACGATGGTGGCAGGCAGGGAGTCGAGGCCACACTGTGTGACACACTGTATTCTGGCCATCGGCCATGGTTTAGTAATTAAACCCTGAACGAAGCTTGCACAGTACCCGTTGCGAGGCTTCCTTGGAGTTTGGACCAGCCGGTGTGGCGAGGTTAATTTAATAGGAGGCGCTTCCCTGGCCAGCTAGTGAGGAGTGAGAAATGACACAAAGCGGCGATGATCGCGGCATGTGCAGTTGTTCAACACGAAGAAGTCATGGTGACGCCCTCACCCATGCAAAGGGCAAGGTGCCACGGTGCGGACACAGTGCCGCATGCAAGATCCGGCCCTGCTGCTGGGGGGTCAACCCCTCTAAAACGCTGGAAATCAGGCATCCGATGTGCAAAACAGGCCCCATAAGCCAGTGCACGCAGGTGCTCTGAGCCCTTGGTGCCGCAGGCATTCCGGCACTGGCTCCAGCGCCGTCTGCCACCATCCCCACTCCCCCAGCCTGCTGCCCCCCCCCAGTAGGTGCGACTCTTTACCCTCGAAACTGCATCACAGCTTTCTGCTTCCCCCGGTGGTCCAAACCCTCTTTCCCTCATCCACGGGTCATGCGACGTTGACGCTACGTCTTTCTTCCTCTCCACCTCCCGAAGCTGCTGCAAGCGCTCTTCTTCACTGTCGCCAATTCATCCTTTTCGCCTTGAAAGAAGGCGATAAGCCAGGCGACCAAGATGTCGGTCGCCTCTAAGGTGCGTTTGTTCTTGCTCTAGTATTTTTTTTTTGTGTGTGCCCTCCATATCATCACCTCAGCACCTTTTTGTGGCCCGTTGCCTCGAGGTGCCGTGCCACGAATTCGACCATGCAATTGCGACCGCCAACGGGCGCTCCGAATTTGCTGCTTTCCTTCTTCCCTTATGAAATATTTCCTCTCCCATCGGGGTATTTTACAACTTATGGAGGGGAACCCTGGCTGACTTGTGCTCGCAGAACCTGTTTGCCTACCTCGGTACGATTCTTTTCTCATGATCCTTCCGCCCTCCCCCCTTTGCGAAGCGGTTACCTCTGATGGCCACCTTGAGCGATGAATATCGAGGGTTTGATTGCACCCTCGTTGCTTGTCGTGTCACCGGAGGACCGTTATGTGATGGGTTAGATGCGGGGGAGGGGGTTGCGGATGGATATGATGGCGTATACTTGGGCAACAACGCTAACAAACATACCTCTGGGCGTTTAGGCAACGACGACGATGGCGAGGAGAAGATCCCCGTCCCCGTGAAGACCGTCGATAAGCAGAACCCTCGCACTGCTAAGCGCAACGTTGAGCCCCAGCCTCCCACTCGCGGTCCTGGTGGCAACCGCCGTGGAGGTCCTGGCGGTAACGAAGGTGGTGAGTTGATATATATCCCTCTTACCCCTCCTAGGGGCGGCTTGGCCTTGGTCGTGCTCCCAGGTCCAATTGAACCTCTGGCTAACATGTCCCTCTCATGGTTTCAGCCTTCCGTGATCGTGGTGCTGGCTCTGAACGCAACCACGGCCGCTCCACAGAGGAGCAGTCTGGTCCCCGAGGACCCCGAGGCGGTGCCGGTGCCCGTGTCCGTGGTGGTAAGTTCCAATGTTACTATCAAAGTACATGTGATGTGCGCCCGCACATCATTCATTGTTGGCGTAAGCACCCCTTGAAGCCAAAATGTCTAACATGACTGTTTCATAGGCCGTGGCTCCCGTCGCCCCCGTGACAGTGATGACCGTCACACCAAGTCCGCTACCCAGGGGTAATTATTCCTTCCATTCCAGATATTGACCTTGTTTCGTCGAGCTAACTGTGCATCATAGTGGCTCCGATAAGCAGGCCGCCGCCTCTTGGGGCGCTACTGAGGGCGACGCCGAGCTGAAGGACGAGCAAGCCGGTGATGCCATCGCTAAGAGCGAGCAGAAGGATGCCGCTGCTGAGGACGCTGCCGAAGAGCCCGCCGAGCCTGAGGACAAGTCCGTCTCCTACGCCGAGTACCTCGCTCAACAAGCCGAGAAGAAGCTCAGCCTCGAGGACTCCCTTAACATTCGTGAGGCCAACGAGGGTAGCAAGCTCGACAAGAAGTGGCAGAACGCCAAGCCTCTCGAGAACCACGAGGAGGAGTACCACGCTGGTGGCCACGGTAAGAAGCAGCGTGAGCGTGAGCGCAAGGTCAAGCAGACCGTTGACTTCGACCCCCGCTTTGTCGAGCCCGAGCGCACTGGCCGTGGTGGCGCCCGTGGTGGCCGTGGTGGTGGCCGTGGCCGTGGCGACCGTGGCGAGGGACGTGGTGGACGTGGAGGCAACTTCCGTGGCGGCCGCGGCGGCCGTGATGCTCCTGCTGCCTCCATCAACACTAAGGATGAGTCTGCCTTCCCCAGCCTCGGCAAATAAATGCCGCCCGGTATATCTCACACGTCGGATGTGAGTGCAACCCCTTTACGATCTCGCCGTCATCTGGGTGCGTCTAGGAATAGGATAGGGGGTTTGCCTAGGACATCTAAACCATAAATTCCCTCTGGTTTAAGATTGTTCGATGAATGTCAAAAAAAGAATTTACTGTTTGGAACTCGCAAAGATTGAAGAAAAGTGAAAAAAAGGGACTAAAAAATATAACTGAACGTAACGAAATACGCTGACCATAGGGTTTGTCTTTGTTGGTTCATTGGGCTGTGCTTGGGCGGTTATCTGGGAGGGGGAGCCTTAGGAACAATTTATTATATCTGTTTTCCCTTATTACTCCACTTGCTGATGCTCGCTCCCCTTGCCTGCCCAGGTCTTCTATAGGTATATGAAAAGAACTTTTTTCTATTTTACCTCTTTTTCTGGCTACCGTGTAGAGATGCTACTCAAGTGACTCGTCCCGTCGTGATACATGATGTTGTTAGTGTGTTAGATCTCGAGATCTGGGGGTACTCTCACTCTCGAGCTGTCTTCGTGTTTGGGCATCTTGGATGTTTGCTCTTATGCTTGGAAGCTCGACGGGTGATAAATTGTTACTTGAGGTATGGACTATGCTATCAGAGCACACATCGGCCACACCGCAGTGGAACTTACACATGTCCATGCCCATGCCGAGGGAAATGCGAATGACTTTTTCATATTTTCAAGAGGCTTTGGTCTCACCTTTTATTTTAAACTTGTATATCCGGACGTTATTTAGTTTACTTTCACTTTCACCTTCACTTTAACTTTTTTGCTTTTACGCCTTGAGGATGCTCATCAGCTACTTGACGATCTCGTCACCGACCTGTGGTCTGGGCCTCCTCGGTCTTTCATCAAGGGGTATGAATGCAACAAGTGATGTCGAGAAGAAGACTTCCTGTGGATAGGCTCGTAGAGAGTACCGTTACTCTTACTCTTCCCCGTTGGGGATGACGCTGGCCCTGTCGATGATGTCGCCGAAGAGGTTGCTTGTGACGACGACGCTGTTGAGTTTCCTGACCATGATCATGGCAGCGCTGTGGATGAGTTGGTTGCTCGACATTGAGGTTCTGGGGGGGGACACGGCGCTTAAAACGTCTCGGCCGCGACCTTGCTAGGGACCAGGGCGTCTGCCTCGTCGAGGGACTAGACTTTGGTCTCGCCGAGGTGGATGCTGCTAGTGAGCTCGCGGACGATGACGAAGTCGGGTGCCCCAGCAGGCGCTGGGCTTGAGGGGGGAGTGGTCGACGAGGGCGTCGGGGGACAAAGGAGAACGGAGGGGCAATGGCTTCAAGGATTTAGTCGGTGAGGGGAGAGTCGGCTGCGTCGATGGATGACTGGATATAAGTGTTGAAAAGGGGTTTGATTGCTCGAGGTAGGGAGTATACACTTACACCTCCCATCAGGTGCTCCTAGAGATTGAACTTGCCCGCGCTGAGCTTGCTAGACCCCAATTGTCTTGAGAATCTGCATCGGCCCTTGGCAGAATTGGGAGACGTCTCTAGGATCAATGACTCATAGCTTGATACCCTCGGCAATGACCTGGGATCTGGGAGTCAAAGCGAATTGCATTGATTGTGAGGGAGCGGAATGCCGCCCACCGCAGGAACCATTGTGGTCTCCTGCGAGTACGACAATTTTGTGTTCTACCATCATGTCTCCCTACAATTGAGGAGCTATTTTCTAATTACTCGACGGACTTGAATGGAAATCAAACAGGATTTTCCAAAACAAACAAGTTTGCTCGGAGAGGTAGCTGGCGAGGAGGCGGGAGAGTGTGTACTGGGGGCAGCTTCCATCGACATCGGCGGCGGTGTATCGCTTCTCTGCCCCGCACATCATCTTTCAACATGGCTATAGCACCCCTCACCGACATCGGCTCAACTGCAGCACAGCACCCTCTCTAGTACTCGTTGCCTTTGTATTGCATTCTATAGCTAGGTATACCCAAATAATCCCTTAACCTACTGATACATCGATCAACATTATGTAGTCTGCTCGTGCCCTTGAAGAGTGACGGAGGCAAAGGCGAGAGGCGGTAAGGGAGGAGAGGGGGCCCGTCCTGGGGAGAATGAAGGGGAGCTTCAGGCCGTTTCCTCCAGCTTCGATGGCTTGCAGCAGCGTCAGGGGTCAGGTATAGCCCCTCCTGCCTCTGTTCCAAGGCGAGGAATGACCTGGCCGGGCGCTGGGCACACATGCGTACACACCAAGGAAATTTTCACTGGCATGTGCATCCTCATTGCCTATCTGAGAGATACCTACAGATATCTCCTGCATGGCCAGCTTTGACTGTGGGGAAACAAGGCCGTTCAGGCACCTCTTGACTGGCAACACATCACCCAGGTGCTGCATTGATACCCGGTTCACACCAGCCAGCAAATAATCGTAAGACCCACGATAGCACACCAAAATCAGTGGCCATTGGGCCTTCGGTGCAAACATATAAGTCTTAGACCACCAGCGGGCAAGTCATTACTACCTAGGGTATTTGTCATATGCGTTTGCGTAGCTTTTCTTCCATATATCGTCATCATAGCAGGCAGGGAGCCCGTCTACTCTATACCACTACATTGAAACCGAAACAGAGGCAACGCCAAACAATCGCTACCCAGACATGCCAGAATGCAACAAAGGGACAAAGGGACTACACAGTTCCAACCATTACAAACTCATCTCAACATCTTGAACGACTTGTTCGCCAAGGGTGACATCGCTCCCCCGTTCCCCACATTCCCACTGCTTCTCATCCGCCCGCCCCGGACGTGGGGTGTTTGAACACAAAACACACAAATGTAAACTCTCGGTAACGTTCGCTGGGTGATTTTGATACAATGACCATGAAGCCACATCTCGCAGGAATCACTTTTCGTCAGATGTTAGAACTGGTTTCAAGCTTTGTTGGGGGGTCAGCACCTACCACCGGACCATATAGCCGTCATTCTCATCAGTGCCGTTCCGGTGACACACACATCGAATTTCCATTATGTCATTCAGACTGGCCGGCGACCGGCTGTTGCTACGCCTACTGATGTGGTTTGCTGATAATCGGTTGGCTCCAGCGCCTACCAGATGTCCTGAACGGTTTCTCCGGTTCTCGACCAACTTGAGCAGCTCACTCGCAGCATCTCCCTCCTGATCATGGGGGTCGTTCATCAGTGTCTCGGCCTCACTTTCGACATCATGCGCGATGAGGATATTCGGTGTATCCGGAGCGTTGACCGTACTCGTGCTTCTATCGCTAATACTGCGCCTCGATGAATGGAATATAGAGCCTACAGGCTTCAAGGGATCTGGGAGGGCAAACGAGGTGTTAAAGGAGGAAGTGCGGCTAGGAATGATGATTGGTTCATCGTCGGAAGATGATTCGTCGCCCGAGCCGTTCCAAGACTGCGAGCCATCCGACGAACGGCTCCTGATGGAATTCGCCCTGTTTTCATATATCGAATGCGCCGCTTCAGCCCGAGCACGTCCGTTGGAATCGATGGTGAACCGAATCGAAGCACTTGATATGCCCCGAGATGCAGATTCCGGAATAGAAGTCAGCCCTGAGAGTCGATGCCGTTTCAGTGGGGAAACCCTGCCCGAAGCTCTAGTACTAGGCCTCCCCGTTTCGATACCCGAGCCCGATCTTGTCTGTGAAGGAGGCCTGGCAACCGCAGTTTGATTCACGACCGGCCCTCGTCCAATTGACCTCCGTCCACGATTCTCGCTTTGACTTCTACCCAGGTTAGGGCGAGTAGGCACAGGTTTGACAGGTGACCTTGTTAATCGCCTGTCCGGCACATTGCCTTCGGTCATACTTTTGAAGCTCGCAGTTCGGCGAATACCATCGGCGGAAGGTACCCTAGCAGGGACCGAACGAACCGTGTTTCCTTGAAGTCCAAGGTTGGCAGATGGATGGAAATCGGCGTCATCTAGTGATGTCTGAGGACGACTGAGCAGCATTCCTGGATCAACTGCCCCGGTATGGTTCAGAATTCCAAATGGATTTTCCGAAGCTGCGTCGAAGGAGGTGATTGTTGGATGGGTAGTTGTCGTGGCAGGCAACTGTTCAGGGGCTCGGGGCTTGGGAGCCAAGGCTCTTTCACGTCGAGGAGGCTGACGGATCGTCTCTTGGCTTGACGTCGGGGCTGTTTCTTGGGGGGTCTGAAAGAGAGGGGCCTCATTATTCCAATCGAATGATCCAGACGGACGGTGGTATGAGGTTCCAGGTTGGGGGAAGAGATTCTGAGCGGCGGCGCTAAAGTCCATGTCCATTGGGAGGTTCAATGTTGACGGATCCCAGAAGTTTTCTGGCGCTGTGACTGGAGCTGACATTGGGTAGCCAAAAAAGTCGCCCGTATGGCCCAGGAAGGCTTGCATCTCCGCCACTTGTGAAGGATCCATCAAGTCCGGCTGCCCAAAGCTCTGATCTTCTTGCATCTTGAGCCTGGGGGCAAGCTTACGCCTGCCCTTGTGTGTGGTAGGCGGGGGCGTGACAGTTTGAAGCGGATTGTCCCTCTTTGTTGCTACTCGCTTGGCTGGCGTTTCACTCGCTTGTTTCGGGGGCCGCGGATTCGATTGGGAGTAAGGCTTCGGTGCTTGCTCGTTGCGGAGATCGGCCAAGTTAGTTGTGGGCAATTCCGAATTTATAGACTCGGCATACGGCAATTGTAGGTTGGTGTCGGGAGAAAGAAGTCCGTTGTAGGATGAAATTTCTGTCGCAGAACTCTCAGTAGACAGTAGTGCTTTGTTTCCAAGAGAATGGCCCGTATGCGTTATCGACACAGCGTCAAGAAAGGGGCCCTGGGTTGCTCGTAGGTTACCCGGGGTTGAGTTGAAGACGGAATAGTCCTCGGCAAATCGTGGCGTCCAGGAGGCACCGTCGTTAAACTGGCCTACTTGCTGCTTAGGGGTGCTGAGGACAGGACTGGGGAATGTGGCAGAGGTCGGGGTTTGTCTAGGGGTAGATGAGTGGGCGTTTGGATCCCCGAAGCTGTTGGAATAATGTCTGTCAGCTGAGACATTACATTACATATATGAGAGGTGATCTAGTAACGAGCTACCTGGAAGACAGTTGATCCCCACTCATAGTAGCTCTACAGGTTCTCACTGGCAAGGGCTACCATACCAGTTACAATTATAATCGACCGAATGTTTCGTAGGCAACGGGATAACGTTGGATGTTCGGATCAAATTAGGTTTTGTTTGTTGTCTTGCCAGGGGTTGGTTGAATTAGATAGACGTTCGTAGGCCAAGGGTCGTGAAAGCGAAACAAAATGATTGATATCGGATATGCAGGAAGAAGAAAAGTATGCAATGCAAGTCTAGGGTCGTAAAAGCTTCGGCTTATTATCCAAGAGTCATCAAAGGTCGTAAACAAAAGGCAAACAAGGTCTCTATTGTGGATGGTGGTTAGTGCATGTCCCCTCTGCAGCCCTACCAACCGAGATAGCAAAGGGAGAAGGAGTACGTACTTGCGGAAAGGAAGGAATCCGGTACACTTTGAACTGGCCGGCCGGTGCACAGAGTAGCCGGAAAGCAAAGCGCAGCACGACTCCTTTCGGGGGGAACAAGACTGAGTTAGCGCACAGCTCCCAGCTCAGGCTGTCCTGTCGAATTGTCGCAATCAACGAGGCTGTCGTCTCGACCTCGGGAAGCTTGGTGAGAGGGGGAAGAGCTGCACAGGTCGCAAAATTGAGAGCTGGCGTGACCGACCAATGTTCCCTCGATTGGTGGTCGAGTGCTAGGCAGATACCTGTAAGACTTGGTGCTAAGCCTAAAGTGGCGCCAACTTCGATGGTGGGCGGGCTACTATCTCCCTTTCCAGTACACCTTAGACTGCCGCAATCTCGATCGCCGCATAGAGTTAAAAAGCCCAGAGACGGCGTAGAGACGGGACGAGGAGGCAGAAGTGTGTTTACTGAGAGTCTCCGGGCTCTAGAGTATCTCGGCTGTTGAAAGGGGGACTCTCTCTCAGGCAGACAGACGTACCTACCTTACCTAGCTGACATGGAAGGAAGCAGCCCTGGCTGTTGGCTGCGATGGGAGCTTGTGAATGGCTGGTGGATGGGCGGGAGAGGAGGAGACGGCAGCTCCAGGAACCCAAGGATTGGCTGCGATTGGCGCTTTCGTCACACTCAACTGCAAGTCGCTGCTGCTTACAGAAGCTCTAGCGGGGGCTGACTGAGCAAGAACACGCAGGAACCATCCACCATGGGAAACTACGCACCTTGTTCTGCATTGGCGGCTGCACCTAGATGGAACAGGAACGCTATCTTCTGCTGTAGTTGTCAACATCGTCCTCTCTCCATCATTTACATCATTGTTTGCGTCGATAGGGAGATCTTCCATGTTATTCATCCGGTACCATGAAGAGGAGCAACTGGTGGTGCAGGCGCTAAGAACACCCGTGGGTGCGTCTTTGGTGTAGCACGCAGAGACACCAGGCCGGCTACGATAGCTTGGAGGCAATCAGATGCCCTCATCCCCGAGTACCAAGCTTGGTCTTCCCTGCGAACATCGATTTTCCCTAAGAACAGCCGCCTGTAATGCAAAGGCGCATGCGAATTCTATGGAGCAACCCTTCTATCTGCTTGTCTCACGGTCACTCACCCCAGAAAAAAGACGGTAGAGTTGGATAATCCGAGACGGGCTATGTCGTTGTTGTGAGAAAGGAGAACCGCCTTGTCACCTGGCTTGTGTGATGCAACGAGCCGCTATTTGTCTCATACTGGAATAAAGGTCCATTAAATGCTCGGTTGGCTCCAACAAGAGGCGCCATTGTTGTTGATAGAGCTGTCAGAGCAGAGCTCTCATTTCGCCACCGCAAACTCAATGGCGAAGCTCTCGTCCGGCCGTTACCAAACGTCAAAAGGCTAGAGATAACACCCCTTTCGGATGAATTAAACGGCCAAGCCACTCCGAGCGTCCGGGTACCAATGGCTGCTTGGTCATCACACCTGGGGCATTCCCCCGAAATTCTCAACCAAGTTAACAGAAGCAAAATAAGACAGACGAGATTGAGAGCTGCGTAGCCACAAATCTAGATCAACTTGCTGCGGGAATTCCCATGGCGAGATGGAAGCCAATCAGTCTTGTTGCCCCTGAGCTAACAAACCTACGAAGTAAGCCCGGTCGCATCGCGAATACTCTATCATCGAATCATTCTAGCCTCCCGACTCAAGTGGCTTAGCTGGGTAGGTAGAAGTCGTGACTGCATATGGCGGTGCATGTGGCTATTCTCCAACTTTGCCGGGGAGCCAATCGTTCCGGCCTTAGCCAAACATACTCAAACACGGTGGCAACCACCAGACAAGTCGTCTAAACGGAGGAGTTTTATCCGCCCTCTTATCTATTCTGCCTAAGTTCCAGGCAAATACCAAATTTCTAACACTTATGATAGGATAGCCGATGGTGAGCCGAGGAGAGGCTACGATGGGGTTTGGTGCATTGGAGGAACGTCGATCCCCCATGACAGTCTCCCCCCGGCCGTCTGGCATTCTCATCCATCTAGCGTCTTTTATACTTCATCTCAAATGGCAGATGGTTCCTGACTATCAAGGAATTAAGTTCTCTTCGGACGAACTATTCGAACCAGGCAGCCCGGCCCGAAACGATGGCCAGGCTGGTCGGAACCTTGATGAGTCACACATCAAAATGGGCCTTGATCCTGAGACTTGAGACGTCCTTGTCTCACTAAAATGTGCACATGTTCGTGACAAAGCCATGATCCTCACCATGGCATTGTCAAGCTGCCCCACCAAAATGTCAGTAGATCTCATTCCATTTGCCAAAGAGCGACCAAATTGGCTCGATCAATTGATGAATGCGGCCTGGTAGATTTCTGAGACAGTCTTAGCCCCTGGCAGGTTCGTCCCTACTTATTGCTGCTGATATTAGGAGTCAGTGGTCCGACACTGGGTCCTAATTAGGACATTCATCACGCACCCATGAACGTCAAGCCAGCAAATACCAGAAGGTGGTTGTTGCAATCCTTGCAATCGGCTCCCCCTTCTCGAACAGAAATCTCCCGTTTGCGACATGATGATTGTTCTTTTATGGCGGTCGCCATGGACGAGAGCCCACCCCCTCCCCAGATTTACGTTGCATACGCTTCCTCTTCCAGACATCCGGCCTGATTTGGACAGCATCAAGTCCCTACCTGCAATCACCGAGGGTTCCATCCCCGGCTCGTCGTCGCATCATAGCAACCCCAATATAGCTTGTATGTACATCCAAACCTGATGAATGTGGCCGTGGATGCCAGGGCCCAGTCTCCGAGCCAGTAATAGCTTCACGGTAAGTCATTGCTACGTAGGTATGCATTCTGGACGTCGATCAGACAGCCGGTGAAGTGCATCGCCTCCAGAGGGGCATCTTACCCCGGGCCGGTGGTGCGACGCAGCGGAAGGGGCGGACAAGATGAGGATTCCCTCATCCGTCGGGACATGTCGGACGCGCAGCAAAAGTTTCTCTGTGCCCTCCATCGTGCCTGTCGACGTGTCTGACGATACAGAGTATAACACACCGACACCCCTCCCGAAGCAGCCTAGTCGGCAGGCTTGGCCAAGCTGACTTGGGCTCATCCTTTTGTTATCATGGAGGAGGTTGACGCTCATCGGCGCCTTGGGGGGTCAGCCTGGGCCTGGGGTCGGCGACGGCCACATCCACATCGCCGGTGGCTCTTTGCGAATTTACGGGACCAGGACGGTGCGGCTGGCTCTCAACGCCAACGAAGTGCAGACCCGTTTGGTGCGATCCGGACAGGCAACATGCTGGATCAAACGCGCTGCGGGCTACCTAAGCCGCGATTCCAGCAAGTCTTGATGGTACACGTGTAATCGCGGTGAGTGGCTGACCCTCAGCCACTAACGACGCAAGCGAAAAGCTCAAGACCTGCTCCTTGTTCCGGGTGCTAACTCCACAAGACACCCTACCCTCTTTGCTGGTGCTCCATGTCGAGGCCAGGTCAGGGACATGGGCAGTTGAGCAACTGCCTGCAGGCCCTGCTGGCTCTGGGCCAAACGGCATTTCTCCTGTTCCGATCCATCTCCCTTCGACCGTGTGTGGGGGTAAGACGATGTACATGCAAGACGAAATCCCAGATGCACGCCCATTGTTCGCAAGCAGACCCGGTCGCGGTGCCTGGCGTCCCGTCACAATGTATATGCCATGTCGGTACAAGCCCGGGCTGCATGCTGTCAGCCAAAAGGGTCAAGCTTTCCAAGGTCTTCTCAAATGGGCAGTGAATGGTGGTGTGCCTCCTCCGCACCTTTCCTGAGCAAGGTAAGTGGTCAGGTAAAGTTTGCTGGCCCCCATGTTTCAAGATTTCTGGATTCACATCACATCCGCCCCTCCTCATCGGCCAACAGAATACGAACGATCTCGCCCCTTGCATGTTTAATTCTCGAACTAGGGGAACCCTGTTCGTCGACACTCTCCCTCCCCCTGGACCCGTGGGCCGTCCGCCTTGCACATGCGATAAACTAGCCAACGATTGCGACAGCGGCAGCAGGCTGTCTAGCTGTATCGACTAGTATCACAAGAAGCAAGTATGACGGCACTAATGTGATACGACCATCCTGGGACCTGGTCCTTCAACTCTTGGACGCTCTCTCTTCCCTCTCTCCAAGAATTACTAGCACCACCCTGTCAGAGAACCTCGTAGGGCTCTCTTCCCCGAGGAGCCCACACCCAGGATTTTCCTGCCCAAAGCAACATGTCATCGATCGAATTAGTCCGAAAGCCCCGAACCCCTCCTTGAGCCCCAAGAGTGTGCATATTCGTTATACTTGCCCTTTTGGGGACGAGAAGGATTCGAGGACGTACAGGTGTGAGCCGCGCACCGAGGCGACACTAAGTGAAAGGTATGCCTATCAGTCGAGGCGGCCATCATGGGATCGCCCAGCCCAATCAACGGTGCCCGTCACATTTTCTCTGGGTCGGTGTGCAAACCGAACCCGCACGCGCAGCTCGCCAGTGCATTCAACCATCCCAAGATGCAGCAAGGGTCATTACCTGCCGCTCTCCTCCAGAGTCAGGAGTCCGAGTATACCCGACCTGCATGACTTCGTGCATCTTCGTGGATGCTGCCCTTTCAGCGCAAGAAAAAAAAAATTCGTTGTCGTTCAGGTGACGGAGCACCTGTGCGTGCTAGAGCACAGGGCGGCAGGGACACTAACCACAGCGCCTTGTGGGCTTCTGATGGGCACATCAGTGGGCGGCTACCGACGTCTGGCCCCAGTCCCTGTTGCTGCTGCGACTGATTAGGGGAGGTCGGTAGGCAGTCCGGGATCATGATTGGAGTACCTGCCAACACCCTCACGGCTGGAACCTCTATGAGTGGTACCCCAATGGGCACAGGCCGACATTACGGGACGTCCAGCCTAGTAGAAATCGAGAAACAGGATGCCCTTTCGAGCACACGAAGAGACACCAGACACCAGACGTTTGGGTTTGAGTAATCCTGGGGCATGAGAAAGGGAAATCATGACGAGGAACCTGTAAGTTGCTTGACAGGAGTCATCTTTCAGTGCAATTTTTTTTTAATCTAGATACTACTATACTAAGATTTTGGCTGGCCAGCAGACCCGTAGATTGATTTTCCTTAATAGCCATTTCGTAACATCCAAACATGATAATAGTCGAGTCGAGAAAAAGAAAAACAGGAAAACAACATACCAAAAGACAACAAACGATGTAGAATCCTTTCCAAGTCTACCTAATATCTACCTACTAGTGCCCTTTTTTCTCTAATGAAAACTCCGCGGCAAAAAAAAAAAAAAAAAAAAAAAAGGACTCGATCCAAGGGACAGGACCCCTTGGGTCCCACAACCAAGTAGAGAGGGTGTGAGAAGGGGAAACCCCAGGCTTCCGGTTTCATCACACCTGTAAATAGTAGTTGTGAGAAGAGGGGTCAGTGAGTGAGAGAGTGAGAGAGAGGTATTGTTGAAAACGTCGAGGCCAATGCAAAAGCCATCCCATGCCCATTTCCGTATCAGTCGTTCCTTCATGCGCCCATCGCCAGGATGTACTGGGTTTTTGTACCGAGCCCCAGGCCCAGTTTGGTACCCATATTATCGATGGTCAACACTCGATGGATTAAATCATATTGGGGTAGGGGTCGTTTGCGAGCAGAGCCTGCGGCATCTGGGTCGGCATGAGAGCGTGGTGGTGATGGTGGTGGTGAGGATGGCAGGAAACATGGGGCACGGTGGTGGCCGGCATCTGCGTGGTTGTGATGGGCGACGAGGTCGGGTGCGGTGTCACAGCCTGGTCGCCCCTGCTCATCTTATGGATAGCCGGAGCAGGGAGTCCTCGGTTGTTGCTGCTACCACGTCGTCTCTTGGCCGAGTCTTTGGCTTTGGCGTGGGAGTGACACTGCGAGCCTCAGGTTAGCGATACGTAATTCAACTTTTTTTTCTCTTTTATTTGCTTTTTTGAGGGAATGTGCGATGCCTGTACATACCTTGTAAGCGTGTCTGAACCAAGTGGTCCCCTTCTTCTTGCTGCTCACGAGAGCAATCCACTCGTTACAGCTGCCGCACAGACCCTCCCAGACGTCCGGGTTTCCATCCATGCGCCGCGTCTCGAGAGGCTGCTGGAAGGAGCTGCCAGTCGCGGCGCTGATACCGTGGGAGAAAGACTTGTCGTACCAGTAGGCCGAGTTCTTGAGGACCAGCCATCGTCCGGGCTTGCAGATACCGCACCAGCCCTCGCGCTTGTTGCCATGTCCACGGACCCACCGAGGGGTATACAGGTCGCCCTCGAATCTCAGGTCCTGCTCTCGGGGCATCATGTCGGGGTCGGAGGGGTTCATGTCTTCCTCGGGAGGGGCTTCCTGCTCCTCGTTGAGAGCACCGAACAAGTCCGGGGGCTCGGACAGCTCAGCGAAGCGGCGGTGGAGGGAATGAGCGTCAGCGTTGCTCTGGAGCATTCTGAAGAGACCGTGTGACATTAGAGGAGCAGGGGCGTCGTATGGTCGGGCGTCACTCTGAAGAGTCTGCGAGGGTAGTTGAGTAGGTAGGAGCATGCTGTTCCTCTGGCTCTGAACTGTAGGTCCGCAACTCATGAGGAATGGGGGCTGTGCGTGTGCTATGTCAAGACCATGTGTCAGTGGGAGGTAGTTCCCGGGGGGATGAGAGGGGAGGGAAAGATCGCGCAAGGACATACGCTGTTGGTGCACACCGTGGGCTTCTTGTCCGGGGTGGTACACAAAGGGCGATTGGCGGCGGTTTGACATGGTGCCATAGGATCCTGTAGACCATCGCTTCGCGTTTCTTGGGGTCTCAATGCTGTAGGGCGCGGATCGAATGCTGGGTCGCGGCGAAGGGGATGCTCGTCCACGGCTCTGAGTCCGGGCAATATCAGGACGGCAGCCCTGTGCTGTCATGCGTGGAGAAGCCACGGGAGAGAGATGGGTGGAAGACATCCAAGAAGTGCGGTTGGATGGTGGGGGGTAGTCTGAGCAGAAAGAAGGCGCGTCGGAGAGAGCTGTTGAAAAGTCGTCGTAAGACTGCATATCTGACAAGGCACCAGAAGTAGACATGGTGAAGGACGAGCCAGATATTCTACGAGAGTGGGCGACGTCGTCAAAGTTCATCTGGTATGAATTTTGGTACCCCTCCTGGTGCTCCAGGTCGAGAATAGGAATGGCTTCTTCGGTATGAAAGTCCTGGCACATTCGCATGTCTTGTCCAGCTCCAGCTCCGTGGAAGTGTTGGAACTGTCCGTCATATGATTTTTGGGCCCAAAAGTCTAGCGATGGCATGTTAGTGGGGGGGTTTTCATGAGCAAGAGATGATTCTGGTGCGCTACTTACTCTCCTCCCCCGTCGCCGGAGGCTGAATTTCCTTGTGTGCAGACATTGGTCGCGAAGGTGTTTCGCTGGGAGTTTGGTGTACTGATGATGAATCCAGAGAAGGCTGTGAGATTTGGTCCATGGGCATGCAGAAGTTGAAGCCCCCAGCCATGGTAGTGGGTGTAAGTCCTTGTTGAGATGCTGGCGTTGACCATGCCTCCTGAGGCGTTGGTACTTCAACCTTACATGAGACGTCGTCTTCTGACATTGTGATACAAGGAGGTGTCTGAGGTGCTTCTTGGGTATAGAGGGTAGGGTCAGGATTGGATGTGAAGAAGGCTCGTTGGAACTTGGAGCGTCTTCAGATGGGGTAATGGTCAGTTAATAGTCGTGATGGGTCATAAGAGGAGGACATGTAAAAAACAGAAGAGAACATACAACTTCAGATGAGCCGAATCCATGACGGAAGAACTGGGCAAGGTATACTACTTTAATGAGAGGCTGTAGGACTGGGGATTGCAAGGTCAGCGAGTGGCCCCCACAGGAGAAGTACAGGCGGACAGCTCATGTCAACACCACATCATCTAGCGCGGGTCTAGGCATGCATAACTTACTCGATTATGGGGTATCGTGCCTTAATCAGGCTTGCTTCTGATGTACTGAGGTCGAGACAAGGAAGCGTGGAGCTGGAAGAGCGAGCCGAGTACCTGACCCGGCAAGAAAAAGACTCGTAAGGGAGGGGCGAATTTCCAATTAAGGCAATGAAGAGGTAAAAAGAAAAACCGTGACGAGAGAGTGATTGACGCGAGGTGCTGGGTGGTTTAATGAGAGAGAACGGGTTGGCTCTCTCGAGGGAGTGAGTAGGTAATGTACCTATATGATGATTTGTATTATAGACGGTAGGATTTAGCTGAGCGAGCGAATAAGATCCGGGGCAGAGTAGAAAGAAAATAATGTCGAGAATACGTATAACGAAAACGGGACAAAAGGAATATAGAGGGGAGGGTGTAGCCGGGTGCTCGAGGAGGTATAAGACGAGATGTTGTACAGCTGTCGACGCCAGTAGAGGCATCATCCTTGCGCCCACAGCCTGCTTGGGATGTTCCAGGCAAGGAGAGGCGGGGGCGTGACATCTCCTCCTAATCTGCAAGACCGGGATGAGCGACGTTGGCCGGGACCCGCACCTACAAGCCCAGGCGGTCTTGGTGTGTTACATGTTTGTTGTCGATGAGGAGAGAGTGAGATGCGCTCTGGAGCCAGGGTCAAGGGGGTTGCGACGGCTCAGGGTCCAAGGTCCAAGGGGGGGTGGGCGTGGAAGAAAGCTGGGTCTGCAAGAAGAAGCACAACACATCGGTCCGGGTACCCTGGGATTCGCACCAGGAGCGGCTTTCCCAGCGATGCTAAAGAGTGCCGCGAATCGTGCATGCAACCGGGCCAGGTGAAGTGAGTTCCCACTCATGACAATGGGCTGGGCCATGCACTGCAACACCGGCCAAGATGCACTCTGGGGTGGAGAGTTGAGTGCTCCCCAGCCCGCGCACGGCAGTTTCGTGCGCTGGCCGGCCATTGGCTCATGGCCTGGAGCGATGCGCTAGCGTCCTCGTCTGGCCATCCGAGCCCTGTACGCGAGCAGGACGGTGTCTGGACATGGATGGAAAGACGGGGTAAGGGAAGGCAGCGCAAGAGAGAGAAGAGCTGTCAAGACACCCAACGAGGGGTCATGTGCGCGAGGTAGCTGTCAATCTGCCCGGCCAGGTTGATGCCTCCCGGCTGAGATGATGGACGGCGATCCGGGCCTCCGTCTGTATGCACAGTCGCAGCTTAGGGAGCTGTCTAGCAGCAGGCTGGCTCCAGAGGGCGATCCACACTGGAACCGCACTTTCCCTACAGGCTATTACGGCAGCGTACAAATCCTCCGACTCACCCCACTGGCGGCAAGTGCGACTGACTGACTGCCTCTAGCACTCGCTGATGGTGGCCGCTATCAAACGTTCCTGGATTGCAGGGTGAGTTAATCTAAGAATAACCGGCACTGGCCATCAAGGCGAAGACCCTCCAGATCGCCGACAACAGAGCCGGGCTACGTAATTTGACAGCGAATCTTGTAACAGATCCTTGTTTGGTCAGCCGCGAATTAAACTCGGCGTTCTCGACTCAGAAACCTGGAGTTTGGGCACCATTTGGTGCTCGTATTGGCTTTCTTTTTCTGCTTGCATTTCTGCACGTTGCTTTTTCGCACGAGCTGTCAGTTCAAACAAGCCAGTCACAGAAACCCGATCCTGCCTCACTCACATCACCATGAGGGCTGCCGATAGGCAGAGTAAATAGGGTCCGGCCGGGAACTGGCACCAAAGGGCCAAAAGGGCGGGGCCTAACGAAGTGTGTGGAGTGTGCAAAATACGAGCTCATTGGAGATTTGTGTCGATGGGAAGCCATGGCTTTCCTTGCCACACTCGGCCTAAGCAGGAGAGCGTCGCACACACGGCTGCTGGTAGACCACAAGGAGCAGAGGTTGGCCCGTCATGGCGACGCATGCCAACTGCCGACAAAGGTTAGCAGGATCATGTGTGAATGTAATGTCGCGCCATAGCGTGAGCATCACGCCCACTGAGCACGAGCATCGGCCGTATATCGAAGTGAAAACCAACCAATGGTGCCGGCGAGGACGGACGCGAGCAACACGCACGTCGGCGTTAGAGTGCGAGGCGGCAGGACTGAGTTGGTACCTACAGTACCTCCGTTCCGACGTGCTGCCTACAACCTACCGAACCTAGAGCAGACTGCTACCTTGGAGGCTGGGCACGCACAAGTACAGTATGTGACACGCACATCTCTCCGCCATGCCATACCATCCCATCGCCTCCTCCTGACGTACACGTTGGCACAGGTACCGCGAGTATAAGTGCCTATACGCCGTCGATTTCTAGGTGGCTAGTGCGGTTGAGGAGGGCATCCATCCATCCACAACTGCCCAGCAGTAGTCATAGCACCACTACTACCGGCGCAGAGGTCATCGGTCGGTCTTGTTTTTCCTCGTTGACAGCCTCTGGGCGGAGGAGGGGCACAACAGAAGCGTGCGTCATGATTTGACGCCTGCCTCAGCCCAATGCCAGGGCCGGTTCAGTAAATCTAGCCCCCTCTGGGTAAAGCTTGCGCATCGGTGCCCTCCCATTGGCTGGCAGACGGCACTCAACGACGTTGGGCTTGTCTCAGATCTGTCGCAACCCTCGTAGTAGCCTATCACCCCGGACTAAATGGCCTGATTTCCATCGATGCGACCTGCCAGGCCAGCTCAGCCCTCCACAACCGGGACAACAGCAGCAAGGCTGAAAATTTGCAGGCATGTGGGCAGTCATTCTCGTGGTGTCTCGCACTCTAACTCGCACCACGCCGCCCTCTCACTGGTCCGCTCAACCACACTCTGTTACTGATGCCCCCTCTGTTCCATATACCCACCACCACCACCACCCTCTGAGCTACGCCACACTTTCGCGAAATGGAAGGGTCAACGGGGCTGAGGCTGTGGTAAAATGACACACGCCAGCATGAAACAGCCTTCGGCCATGGAAGGGAAAAGGAAGAAACGAACATCTTGGACGTCTGGATCGGCCTTCCCCATCGGCACTTGGCCCTCCTTCTCATTGTCTCTTTTCAGAAGCCGTGCCCTAGACGCTGTTCTCGGGGCGCGACCTATTCATACTAGCAGCCGCAAGTTGCGCACGTCAACAACGGTGAGGCCCTCTTAGCGTATCTCCGCCGCACTCCAAGCTCGAGTGGCCCACGTCCGCCTTTTCCGTGCGCCGTACTCCGTACAAAGTGTAAATATAGATCCGGCCCCCACCCTCCCTCACCAGCCAACCAGAAATCCCCCCGGTGATCTAGATGATTTGGGTATCTTAGCAGTATAGAGTAGTTGTTGCGTTGCCGTTGTCCACTCTCTCTCATCGGGAGATAACTCGGTGGTCCTACGAGCGAGATGTTGCCCACCCACGTCGTCGGCCCTGGTCCATGTCGGGCCCAGCCAGACGCCAGTTGGTGCCTCCCTTGCCTGCGTCGGTGGATGTTTGATCTATCTGAGCAATGGGGGCCCTTCGATGTATGTAGGTAGGGTATTACTACAACTGGCCGACAGGGTACACTCTATTCACTCGGCTCCTCCCACACACAGGTCGCGGACCAATCTAGATTAGCCGGGCAGTTCAGGAGCAGTAGCCTTCATCTTGCAGCACAAGCAACACTTGGACTGCAACGTACGTGCACGCCAGCCATGGACCGCACATAATATCGAGTACTTCTGGGCTGCTGGCTGTACCACAACCCAGTGGCTGTCTGTAAACTAAACTGGCGGCGACTGGGGTGCTGGATGGCCCCTCATCCTGACATGGCCGCACCCAGCAAGCCACCAGACAAGCACAAGCAAAGCAGCGGGACCAAGATGCAGCAAGGAAAGGTAATTCATTCCCGCTTCACATCATGGCCCCGCCCCACAGCGCCAACTCGCGCCTCCCGCCTCACTAGCAGGACCTAACTCTGCGTGGCCGACCAAGGCGGGCGCCATCTTCAGGGCCGTCCAAGTGAATATCTGTGCTCGATGATGGAGTGATCATCCAGCTAAGCCCACTAGGAGCTTCACTTGTTCTTGTGACGTGACAAGACAGGATCTCCCATCCTCTCAGCAAGGAAAAAAAAGCAAGGACCAAAAAAGTTCCGATTGATTGGTCCTTTTCTGGAAGTCCTTTTAAAATTTGGGCGGCCAGCCGGCTATCAGAGATTACAGCCGGATGACCTGCGAATTACCTGCAGAAACCAGATGCAAGTGTATCGCTCCAGCCGCGAATCCATCGGCCATTTCCGCTCTGCCAGGCCAGCCAAGCTTCAGTCACCACCCCCTCCCCTCCCCTCTCTCCACTCGATTCGCTGTCTCTTTCGCCCCTCCTCCACCAGTCCTCACTAATACCACAGAGTTCTATGATCTTTCGATCTTTTGTTCCACGTCCCCCCTGACTGCGATATCCGCTTCCCGCGCCCGAGGATCGGGACACCACCCTGCCTGCGCGGTGCAATCAATCGTCGTCCAATGTACGTACTCGCGCCTTGTCGAATACCTTCCTCTCATCACTGGCTTCCCCGAAGATCACAGGGGAGGGGGTGGGTTGTTCAGGTTGAAGCAGTGTCACACTCATGCACCGCCAGTTGCCAGCTGGTTGTGATTTGCCTCGATCAATGCGCCAAAGCAATAAAGTGCACCGGAGGCGCACTTTCCAAGAGTCGAGATCCAATCTCTCGCTCCATCTGCCTGCATGCCCGACTTTATTACCACCCACCCGCATGCTCCCCTCGTGCAATAGTAAGTAATTATAGGAACATGGGCTCTCGTTCCTCGCTGTGGATCGGTTCTTGGGGGTCAGACTTGCAGAATCGAACTTATTTTTCCTCCTCGAATCAGCGAACTTATGGAAATTGATCATGTTTGACATGTGCTGGAAAATGCGACCAGACCCCGTTATTGGACAGCGTCTGACACACGCAATAATTAAACATGCTGCCCATTCAGAGCGCAGTATACGCCGCTGGTGCCGAAATAGAACCCATGGGTAAGTGAGAATTGCAAAACGTAGTCCAGTAACAAGAGCGAGAAAAGAATCAATTAATAGATTCTCAAACACATGCGTCTGTCGCATTTGTGTCTCACCCTACAGTTCCCGGGCTCTCCTCCTCCACACACAGAGGGCGGGGTTCTGAATA
Source organism: Clonostachys chloroleuca (assembly GCA_037952775.1). NCBI lineage: Eukaryota > Fungi > Ascomycota > Sordariomycetes > Hypocreales > Bionectriaceae > Clonostachys > Clonostachys chloroleuca. The sequence continues at coordinate 31,337,029 of JBANAY010000003.1, forward strand.
AAACCTGATGATCCTTGTAGTCTTGTTTGAGATTTTCTCCTCGTGTTGGCAGACCACCTATCCGACTTGAAGTTGTGCTGTGCTGCCTCAGCCGGCCGGCTGAGTTGTGTTTAATTCGTACATTACATAGTACATACCTGGGTACACACACCCAACCACCACCCCTGTCCTAATGTGCCCTGCCCTACCCAACCAATGCTTCCAGTCTCCCTAACCCTTATTGATCCTTTTCCAAACTTCGTTTTCCGCCTGTGCTAGGCTGTTACCGGCAGCTGTTGCCCACTTCCTCGCAGCTCCCCATAGCCCTTCCTCATCCTGGTCGTCGTCAAAGCGCTGCTGCTGCGACGTGTAGATGCCCTGATCTTCCTGGCGGCTGCTCAAACCTGGGCCGAGCGCGTTCTGGTGGTAGCCGGGTGGATGGGAGAACCTGTCACTGTCGCCGTCTCCAGGCCCGAGCTCACCCAGAGGAGTGGGCACAGGTCCTGATGCCGATCTCGCCACCTGTGCGGTTATCGTCGACGATCCTGCTCGGGGCGGGTATGTTGGGTTGGGAGCAGGGTAGGACATCTGGGGGGGCAGCATCGTCTGCGAGGGCACGGCGGTAGGAGGAAGCTGCGCGGCCTGCAAAGACTCGCCCGCCCTCGGAGGCGGGGGGATCTTGCTTCTCGTCCCGAGGGCTACAGGCACAGCGCCTGGCTGTGGAGCCGGAGGGCTCCCATCGCGAACCAGTTGATGAGTTGGCGTGGGCTCGAGGCCGGCAGCGGCAGCAGCAGAGCTTTGCGGTGCTGCTGCTGCTCCTGTCTGGACGGCGGCGGCGGGCAAGGTTGGCTGCGCGCCCGGCTGCGCGACAGGATACCCTTGCGGCCTGGCTGCTGACGTGGTGGTTTCTGGAGCCTCTGCGGAGTGGTGGTCGCCGCCAGCTGTCCGCGGCGTTATCCCCGAGGCCTTTGCTGCCGCATTGATGGGGCTTGAGCTGTAGACTGGTATCGGGGCCATCTTTTTTACGGTGGTCGTGGTGGCTGCTGCTGCCAGGTGGTGGTTGCAAAACGGCGGTCTTGGGGTCAGGGTGTCGCAGGAGGATCGTTCTAGTGGGCGCGCCGGTCGCCCTCAGATGATATGAGCAAGGGGCTTTGGAAGGGGTCGAATCTGGGGATGCCGAGATGTTTCAATTGTTATAGGTGAGCTAGGCAGTGAATCATGAGAGAGCGAGAGAGAGAGAGCTTTGTTTCCAATTAGCCACGCACAGGCAGCAGCTACCTACAAACCCCAAGTACTAGTATCAATGATTGGCATGTGGCCTCCAACGACGTCATTGCTTCCGCGTCAGGTGATCGGCCCCCAAAGTTCAACAGCAACAAAGTGTCTAGAATTTCGTTATTCCGCAAACGACCTTGGCGACGGAAAGCTTACAGCCGGCCTCATTACAAAACTGCACACATTCCCGATCTACTAGCCGCACATGGGGATGCCTGGGTAATTGTGGCCAACGCAGGTTGACGTGGTTTTTTTCTCGACCACCACCTTGCATGAGGCCGGCAGAAAGCCCCTGTTAAGCGAGCCAGCCTCCTCCGCGGCTTTGGAGGAGGTGCGGGTGTTGTAATCAAAAGTGAGAAAAACAATTCCAATACTTGTTGCGGGGAGGCGGATCAGGACACGGCCGGTCCGATGAAAGGGCGTGTCGAGACGTGCGACTTGGTCGCGAGATCTGCCGCCGTCTTGGACAGTTCGTCGATCCCCTTACCCATCTTGCTTCGAGGGCCGATGTCTTCGTATAGGAACCCTTCTGGCTTCCACTCCGCACTCTTCGAGGGGATCAGTCCTCCCGTCACCCAAGTAATTAAAGCCTCCGGGTTCCACCGAGTCCAGAAGGTAGGGGGGTTGTACCATGGCTCTCTCATGTAACGATAGTGGTGAATGCGCCCTGTCTTGGGATCAGGGTCTGAGAGTGCCTCCGAGGTGAAGAACCTGGGAAGGCAGAGGTGTCGGAGCGAAAACGCACGCAGCAGGAGCAAGGAATAGGTCAAGCATGTTATGCCGAGACTCGGCTCTGGGAACCTAGCGAGTGTTAATCATCGTCAGTATGAGGACGGTGTGAGCTGGGCGACCTACCGAAATGCGTGACGCATCCTGTCTCCCAGAATAACCAGTACGCCCTGATACGCCAGAGGACGTGCGAACTTGGGATGTGATACCAGGAGCAGATCCATGGTGACGTTACCGACCTGCTGAACATGATCGTTCGGTTGCATGAATTCATCCTCATAAGCTCTGGCCCATACGCGGACGTCATCCATGAAATCAATGCCGTCCGTCCACTGGTCCTTGCCAAGCTCAGCCTTGAAGTCAATACCCATCAGATCACCTACGTGTTTCCAGAGTGTACCCAGGCCTGCAACCTCCATGTCTGTGAGTGGCCTCCACTCAAACATCCGAAGAAACTGCACCGGCTCGCCCATAGATGCGAATAGAACATACAACAAGTCCTTGTTCAGAATTTTCCCAGCTTTTACATAGGGCGCATGCAGGTAGTTTATTCTAGCAACTGCCTTTAGAAAAGCCTCCGTGTCAGGCTGGTATCTTGCAAAGCTAATGGTGTCAATTGTTGGCGGCTCACTCATGTTCAAAAGGAGTCTTACCATGTATACAGGATGGAGGTATCCTCATATCTGTTTGCACTAGTGTCAGCATATGTGCTCACTTGAACATCTCCATCCAGGTCTATTACCGTTTACCAGCCACATCCAACCTTGACAGGTCACTGCTTGTAGCTAGGACTCGGGCGACATTGGTTACAGAATATGTCTAACAAAAGGTTAACTTAAGCCACGGTGAGGACACTGCCTTTGGGTAATCGACCTTGAATAGAGCGAAACGTAAGGACAAGTCATAGAAGAGAGGGAACTCCTGGTAGTAAAGGAAGTTGATTATCTTCTGAGCATCGTGTACCGTCATCCGGGATAAAGATGCTCGGTCAGGATAGTTGAGCTGTGCTTGCAGGGCCTTAATATGCCGAAATCGAAGGGCCTGACAGAGTGTAAGATAGCCCAGGACACCAACAACGGCCACTGACACCCACGAGCCTCCTTGCCTCTCCAGATTGAACATTGTAATTCTTGCTGTAGATGGAAGTGTTGGGTTTAGTTCCGTCCTCCGAGAGAAAATCACATAGCCGTGAGGGGAAATGATAGAAAAAAAATTCCAGTTGGCCTAGCCGTTGATCTAGCCAGTTAGGTCTCTGAGATATCTGGAATGTGTCGCGACATGCCTCGCGACCCCTGCTCGATTGATTGGTAGATCTCTACTGGACAATTCTGTTCTCTATCCCTTGGGAGGCCTAGGAAGGTGAAATGAAGCGAACCATGTCTGATATGATGAGGAGCTAAGCCGCCTCTCAGGCGGGTGGATTTGCTTTTCCTACATATCACATTACCCAGTTGCGCGGCAGGTAAAAGGTACTTTGGTCACCATAGCCTAAGCGTGATCCCTCAGTTTCCAAGCACGTGAATGAACCACGATAAAGAAAAGAAGAATACCATAGACACATGAAAGGCGTGTAATTCCATGTACAACATGAGATACCGTTTCTGACAAGACTCCATAATCTTATTGGGGCAAGGGCGGAGTCTGGGGTACACAATCCGGGATTGAGCAGGGCCTGTAGGGTAGGTGCGCGGATAATCGTAAGCCCGGCGTGTCTGATGCTGCGGTAGCTCAATGGCCAGGATGTGGAATTTCGAGATGAGGTATCGTTCCTGTTCAACCACCATACAACTGGTCTTTAGGTGGTTGTCCAACTCCCAAATTTTCAATTCACCATGGTCGGCAAGGTTAGCGAGAGGGTTCTCCTCCGCGAAGGTACATTCGTCCTTTTTACCCTCCATCTCCATCCCTCGAGTCGATGGTCAAGCTCCAGTGCTAACGCGTGTTGTCAATATATAGGGCTCGAGAGAACCGACAATGGCATGAAGTTGACGACCTGGCCGGATGTAACGCCCATCAACCAGAAGAATTACTATACGTATGGGCTGCCTTCCGCCTTAACGAAGACCATACACTAATCTGAACTGCAGGGACTATATGAAACGCGATGACCAGGTTCTCGCCCTCAGATTACAGACGGATGCGTCGCGAGATCGCATGGTCCAGAACGCCCGTGATCGTGATCGCGCCCTATCAAAGCCTGGAAATGGAGAGCTTCCTCTACCCGTTACCGACCTACCAGAGGAGGATGCCGCTGCGACCCCGATCGGCGGGACTGATCCCTCCAAGATTATTGTGATACACCCCGGCAGCCAGAACTTGCGCATTGGATTTGCTAGCGATGCCCTTCCAAGGACGATACCCATGACCTTGGCGACCAAGTTTCCACAGACAGAATCCGAGATGTATGAAGCTCTACCGCGACGGCAGTTCGAGGCCAAGACGACGGACCAGCAGTACGGCGAGGAATGGGCCAAGAAGTACCAAAAACAGTCCAGCGAGCTCAAAATCGAGATGCGAGCGAACAAGCGCAAGGTTTTGCCCAACTCCAAGGAGCTTGTTCAGACCTTCAACCGCCGAACGGATGCCGAGGTCATTCAGACGCACAATGATCCCCTCGAGATTGAGTGGACGGATCCGAAATCACTCGAGGACCCAAATTCGCTCGCGTCTTGCTTCATAGGGAATCAAGCTCTGCGTGTACCTGATGACTCCGATCCGAAATTCAAGTTATGGTGGCCCATACAGCAGGGTTGGTGGAATGAGGATGACTACACCAGCGAGGAGCACCTCTACGACGATTTCGAGACGCTACTTGACAAATCACTACGGCAGGAGCTTGGACTATCGAAAAATAGTGAATGGCAGCAGTATAGCTGTGTTTTTGTCATTCCTGACTTGTACGACAAGCGATATGTGGAGCAAATCCTCCGTTCCTGCATGAACTGGTTCGAATTCAATAGAGTTTGCTTTATTCAAGAAAGCATGGCGGCAACATTTGGTGCTGGGTATACGCAGGCCTGCGTTGTGGATGTCGGAGCACAGAAGACTTCCGTTACGTGTGTTGAGGACGGCCTCTGCATGGAGGAGTCCAGGGTCAACTTGAAATTTGGTGGCTACGACATCACAGACACATTTATCAAAATGCTGCTTTACGACAATTTCCCCTACCAGGATATTAATCTCCGGAGGCGGTACGACTTTCTCCTGGCCGAGGAGCTCAAAATCAAGCATTGCACAATGTCACAGGCTGATATATCAGTCCAACTCTTCCAATTCCACGTGCGAGCACCCAACCAACCTACCCACAAATACCAATTCAAGACGTACGACGAAGTCATTCTAGCCCCCATGGGCGTATTCGAACCCTCCATCTTTGACAACAGTACGAAGCTTCGGGGACGCCGCAAGCTGGTCGAGCGCTCATACAACGCTTATGATGTCGAAACACCCGATGACCCCTCACCGATGGCCCAGGAGGCCATACTGGCTCTTGTCAAGCCTTCTCTTGCTAACGCCCCGGCGCTCCCTCCTCTGGTGAACCTCCCCGAAGTGTCCACTCCCAGCAAAGAAAAGTCACAATTCAACTTCCTCGCCAAGGGCGATGGCGTCAATGGAACCCCCATGGGATCGCACGCTGGGTCTCCCGCACCCGAGGGAGCGAGCACTCCGGTGCCGCCCCCTTTCATATTTGGCAAGGACATCACCAACGGAAGCCCTGCACCGACTGGGTCACGGGCGGCAGGAACCCCGGTCCCCGGACAAGGTGGACAGTCTTCGCTGCCAGCACCATTCCTGGACTCGGCAGCTCGCAGGGCCAATGCGCTTGCCATCGAGAGAGACACCGTTCTTCCGTTGGCGCCTTTGGATATTGCGATATTGACAAGCATCCAGAACGCTGCAAAGGGTGACGAAAAGAAGCTTCGTGACCTATTGGGCAGTATCATGGTTATCGGCGGTGGTGCCAAGATCCCCCATTTCACTGTGGTTCTGGAAGAGAAGTTGAAGGCCCGAAGACCTGACTTGCAGGACAGGATACTCGTCAGCAGGAGTGCAAGGGACATGGACGAGCAGGTCGTGGTGTGGAAGGGAGCCAGCGTCTTTGCCAAGCTCTCTACGAATGACTCTTGGATCACTCCATTCGAGTACGAGAGGTTGGGCTCGAGAACACTTCACCACAAGGTGCTCTGGGCTTGGTGATGAGAGAGAGATGACTTGAGCATAAAGTATGGAATTCATTTGGGGAGTTTCATTGTTGATTATTGGTTTTGGGCAGGGAGTCTGGGATTTTATCACGGGTGAAAGAAAACACATGGAGAGACGTAATCTTTTCCATGTCAGTTAGGTACCAGTTTTGGTTGCTACGAGTCTGCCGTCGGCAGAAAGGTTCAATCTGGCCAGGCGATGAATAATATACTCGCAATAGATATTGTCATTTGAGATCTCAAGGGTGAACGATGCGTTAACTCGTTGATATCATTTCAGAGGTCTATCCTCATGGCTCTATTGTCTTCTATTTGAAAATGCAATTTGATGTATATACACAACACCCAACTTGACTTTCGAGAGAGTATTTGAAAGCTTCATCTCGTGCTCATATAATTCGAATGGTATCCACCTCTCTACCCTCAAAGAGTGGGCAATCAAAACCAGACGTATTTTGGCACCCAATCCCAACCCTCTCGAACGATTCTGGTTGGGATTCTGAGCGCTTGAGAACTAACCACCAAGTCTGGCGGTGGCGGCCACGCGGGCGGTTCCCATCGACGTCTTTGTCTGGGACATTGTCCAGCGTGCCGATCTGCAGGCAGAAGAACCCGGACGGACCTGCTGCCTCTGTGCCGCAGGCGCAGTGTTCCAGGCCGAGCTGGCATCTTCCATTCAGCCAGCATGCCTCATTGGCTGGGTTGCAGCTCATTCTGTCGTCTAATAATTCATCGCACAGTACCTCGTAGGACGCCGTCGTGGCATGTGGTAGCTTTGAGCGAGTAAGATCACGTACCATGCACGTTTGGGCGGTGTGAACCCGGCTGGGTCCTGCTCGATGGCTGTTGTACTCGTTTCCAGGAGAGGCTTCAAAACTCTGGTGAGACCAGGCCAGGTCGACGGGAACTAGAGTTGATTTGATAACAATATTACCGCTGGCAATTCTACCGAATGGATCGGAGGTGGTCGGGGATGTTTGGCAGTCAATGATCTCGGCGGCGGGGAAAAATTTCCACGATGGCCGAGATGAAAAAGGAGGGTATCCAACGCCCCCGGTGATCGATAACCAGGACCAAGTAGGGCCGCAGTATGCAGAAGGGCGCGTATGAGGTCCCCGGCCAGCGGGGAACCAGAGCAGTCCACGGATGAGATCTACCCTCCAGAGGCCGGCCACAAAGTCTCTGGCCGGCAGGTTCCACATGGAAGCCAGGTGTGATGAGATCGCCGTCATAGCGGGTAGTTTGTCTTGATCATTTGTGAGTTTCCGATTTGAGTAGCATGCAACGAGGCCTTGCCAGACCTCTCTTTCTCGAGTTGAGAATCCTGCCCTGGGTTGCAGTAGCTCTCGGCCAACGAGAAGACCCTTTTTCAGAGAGTGAGCGCACCCGCACTGGAAACGTTCTCCGCACTCCCAAATCATCTCGTTTCCGCAAAATGCAGAATTCTAGTTGCCAGAAGCGTCTCTTGCAGAGTCCACCCCCGGCTGGAAAGCGGCGTGTTGGCTTGTAGGTAGTTCGGAAGTTCATGTAGGCCCAACCTTCTCTTCCGAACACCTTTCTTTGTAACTGCACCAGACTCATCTCGGGTCAAGAACTCCTGAGAGGAACGGGGGACCTCTTCCCGCTCTAGAAACCCATCGGCACAATCTGCAGCATCGTGGACGGCGATGACGAGGGTGGCCTGGGAGTATATGTCGGCCATCTGGCTGCATTGCTCGGACCAGTCGCGGTTTCCATCGTCGTCTTGGATGATACATAAGGCATCGACCCAGAGATATTCAATGCCGAGTCTTTCGCACGCAATAACGGCGTGCAATACTGTCTGCGAAATTATTAGCTCTCTCTGCAATGGAGATAGTTCATTGGAGGAGGAGTCTCACCTTTGGCAGTTCATGGCGGCTGATCCCTCTTTTGTGTTTTTCTAACGTGCTGAGAGTAGTCAGGAGATTGTGGGAAGATTTACCCCAGCAGTAGCTCAGAGCGCAGTAACTGGTGTTTCTGGGGGGTTCTCGACGAGAACCAAGCGTTCGCTCCCCGGTAATAATCTGACAAGTCGTCGTGGCGGCTTGCCGTTCGTTCCCTCATCAATCGGCCGACAGTTGCAGTCTTGCAACAGCCTTGAAGCCCAGCCCCAGGCATCGTCCTCAAAGAAATCAGGAACACTGGCAGGTTCTTGATCCCCGTCGATGACTTCCAGTAGAAACTCCTCCTCTGCCATCCATAACCCATCATGCGAATTATCCCGGATAGCCAGTACCAACGGATTGCCCTGAGACGGTTGCTGGCGGATAGTGACCTTCTTCTTCTCTGTTTCCAGCTCTGTGAATTCCGGGAAGAAGGCCTCAAGAGCATCCAGCACATTCTGGCAGGTGAAGCACCCTGCCTTGGCCGACTTCTGCAATTCCTGCACGGTGCTTGTGCGATCAAGGGCATCGTGCCACGACATCTTGGGGATCCTCTGGAAATTCTCGCAGATGAAGCACCGCTTGGGCGACGACGACCACTCCCGCACGGCGACCCAGAGCTCGGACGGGTCCCTGACCGGAGGGACCTGGCGAGAGTAGAAGAGCTCCAGCGCCATGTGTTCGACCAGGATGGACAGGATGATATCGCCGTGGCCCTCCCCGAGCAGCAAGGTGCCATCACGTGCCTCCTCGACGCCCCATGATCTGAACCTGCTCCTCATATGCTCAGCCCAGATTCTGTACTCGGCCTTTGTTTCCAAAATGGCCGGGTGGACCGCAGATTCCACCGCGGCGGAGGGCTGGCCTGTCTCCTCCTCCTCCTCCCGCTGTGGAATCGAGGACCTCAGCAAGGACTTCAATCCCGCATACAGCGAGTTGAGCGTCATGGCAGCTTGGGTCCCAGAGCCGCGGTTTACATGTTGATGTTGTTTATGGTGTCGTGCCTTGCATATATGGACGAGGCATTACATTACATTGCGGGCGTTGTTGGTTGGGCGCGCTGCAGGGTTGCTGCATACTTGAAACGCCCGCCAATCGAATTGCTTCTTCCCTCCGCTTCGTTTTTAGTAAGTCAGTCATGAGGGCTACTGTGCCGCATCGCGGCCCCTGCTGTTCAGCCCATATTTGAAGTCACCTTCCTTCGACATCGAGCCCCAGTGGTGATACGACATACCTGCTTTTGGGATTCAGCGCCTGGCAAGCAGGGCGAGCTAGCAGTATATGGACAGCGAGCTGCGAGGCAGAGGCAGATTCGGTATAGCGCGAATCGGATATAAATGGTGGCTCTGAATCCCTGCCGAGCTGCTTATCTCGATATGTGTCTAAGTCTATAGTGCCTCTACTACGGCCCGGAGAACCGCACTATCCTCCATATTGATACATGGATCTTACTGGGAAAGGAATCCATGGCACATCTGAGAGGCAGCATTTCTGAAATATGGATGACCTTGTTCGCACTGAACTTCTCACAAATCTCAACCAACTTTGTCAGTCGAACATTGCGACTGTGTGTTCATAACTGCCAGTACAATGTCATATTCTTACGCGGTTGACGCGAGTTTCGGGATATATTTGTAATGTGAGAAGGTCCCCAGTCATCGTTGACGAGATTAAGGCTAGGGTGGAAGGCTCATCGTTTACTGAAACTGTCGGATCAGCTGCCATCAATATACCCATGACTTCCCGAACTGTCTTAACTACTCAGTCCACATACTAGCCTCAGAGGCGGGCAACTACCCTGCCCAACTCTGTGTCGCGAGGGGACATTTGCCCGTTAAGATCATGTAGCAGGTGAGAGCCATAACCGTAGATGTTCGAACAAACAGCTGGACTCTCCTTGAAGAATAGGGGTTTCAACCTCCAAATGAGGGTTTTTTTCCTGCTGGCGATTTGACAAGAGTAAACTAGTTGATGATATTATGAGTGCATTGTCTGAGCTAAGTATTACGTAGAGCATTCTGGGTGACAGAAGAAATAAGACATCCATTGAAGGGCTGCCATGAGCAGAGCCCGGTATTTAACTTGATACAGTGGTGTAAAACAAGATCAAATGCTAATTTTCAGATAATTGGCTTATGAATTTGTATCATTGGCGCTCAATAATATCATAATAGCAGTCACAGCTTCGATAATAAGCAGGATGAGGCTTGAGTGTAGCAGCTTTAATGTCACCCTGCTGGATTACCTAATATATTACGACCAGTGGCGAGACAATCAGTTATCAGATCGTCCGTTTTGGAGCTTCCGGAAGCTGTTCGGCGGTCCGCGGCCAGGAACCGAGGAGTAAAACAACACGCCAGAAATCTGTCCCGCTCCCACACTCCTCTTCTTCATCTCGCGGCACATCGGGGATACGATGTAACCTCATTTTGACTCGTTCACCAACTCTCGAACAGACGCCGGACCAAAAATCAACCACAATGCAGCCAATATCGCGATACCTACCGTTCTCTTCCTCGATCACATCCCTGCAGGCGCTCACCTACCTCCTCGGCGTCTCGCTCTTCTCCATCTCCTTCCTCGTCTTCCTCAACAGCTCCGTCTCTTTCGTTGTCACCGACCTGATTGGCCAGAAACATGGCGTCGGAAACGTCGTCGGCACGCTCGGCTTCGCTGACGAGCTCGTTGCGCTCGTCGCCTGCCCTGCCTGGGGCCTGGTCTCCGATCGGCTGGGTGTGCGATGGGTCGCCACGATCGGGTACACGCTGATCGGTCTCGCGCTGGCCATCTTCGTCCAGGCGAGGAACGTGTACCCCCAGCTCCTCCTCGCTCGCATCTTCTTCGCCGTCGGCGCGTCGGCATCGTAAGTTCATAGATGTGGCGGCAGCCGTGTGGTGATGGCGGCTGGGTACGCGCAGAGCAGAAAGTTAATAAGTCATAGGGCGACCATGGTGACAGCCATCTTACCCGTTCTGACCGACGAAGCCGACGACCGGAATGGGTTCGCCACGAGGCGCAAGCCCGACGCACATCTCCCGGCACAGCACCGCCTTCTCCGTCGAATCGGAGTTGACAATTACGCCCGAGCGGTACACCGACAGTGCCCCAAGGGACGAAGACGAAGACGGGGATAGCAAGGCATCCAAAGCGCCGGCGCTGGCTGGGTTCGTTGGTCTCTTCACTGGATGCGGAGCTCTAGTGGCACTGTCCTTGTTCCTCCCATTGCCGACCAGATTTGGCGCAATTGACAAGGTGACACCGGGTGAAGCTGTCACATATAGCTTCTACGTTGTGGCAGTTGTGGCATTGCTCGTCTCAGTCTTTGTATTTCTGGGACTGCGGGGTTTGAAGGGTGAAGAGGGGAAGGGATGGAGAATGCTCCTGGGCCGTAGGCCAAGGTTTGTGCAATTCGATGCCCTTGACGAGGAGGATGTAGATTTGTCGAGGAAAAGAAAGGTACGTTGGCATACTAATGCTAGAAGACTGAGCATCTCGCCTAATGTCGCGCAAACAGGAGATGGTCCCATATCTGCGGTTACTCAAGGAGTCCTTCCTCCTCGGGTTTACTGACCGCAAGATCTGCCTCGGCTATGTTGGCGGATTTGTGGCTCGGGCGTCATCTGTCGCCATCTCGCTCTTCATCCCCGTGTTTGTCAACACTTTCTTCATTGATAGGGGATTCTGCCACGGTTCGCCAAATGACCCTTCGCAAGAGTTAAAGGAGGAATGCAAGTCAGCCTATGTTCTGTCGTCGATCCTGACTGGCGTTTCGCAGCTCGTCGCCCTCCTTTGCGCGCCAGCATTTGGGTTCCTGTCTCGTCGGACTGGTAGGGTCAACTGGCCTATCGTTGTCGCTACTGTGTTTGGCATGATTGGGTACATCGTTTTCCCACATCTGCCCAGCCCAGAGATCAAGAACGTGGATGGTCGAGGTGGCAGTCCGTTCATCTTCCTCGTGGTTGCCCTCATTGGCGTGAGTCAGATCGGTGCCATCGTATGCAGCCTGGGGATCTTGGGACAGGGCATTAACCAGGTAGACGCGCCCAAGACTGACCGACGGGAGCCGCTCATTGCTCCCGGTCCCCGCGAGGATGGAAATGAGGACGAGGACGACTCGGCCGAGGCGGATCCCCTGATGAGCACCTCTACGGAGAATGAACCTGTAGCGCGAATGAAGCTAAAAGGCTCCATCTCAGGGGTATACTCTCTTTTTGGCGGTGCCGCTATTCTCCTGCTCACCAAGCTCGGCGGGTATCTGTTCGATAAGCTCTCTACTGGTGCGCCTTTCTATATGATGGCAATTTTTAACGCAGTTCTACTTGGCGTCAGCTTGTGCCTGGATGCTTCTCAAACTTATTCTAGAACGAAGCTTAGCTAGTTGTTATCCAGAATTGAATCATGGGTACGATTTGGCTGAATAGTATAAATTGCTACCTGCTCGTTTAATAGATGTATATATTCCACTCGAACTCGGGTTTCAAGCAAGCCCAACAGACCTTCTGTGGGCAAACTGTAATCCGCTTGATATTTGTTGGTGTTTTCTTCGAGCACTCTACAAGGTAAGCAGTTGCAGCCAGTCGGGCAACCCAATTTCCATGGGCCTTCACAACCACGAGTTGTTCCGGACAGTCCTTCAACTCATCCCAACATTCGACGGCCGTCATCGGAACAGCCGGTGGCTCATTGGGCGGGTGGGCGCAAGGCTCTTGTGGTCTCATTAGGAACACAATCGGGCTCTGTAGAGCACTTGCGGGATCGATGTCTCCAACCCACCTACCGTGCTCCCGGATACTGACAATTGACTCCATGACCAGACCGTGCACATCCTTGCCACTTATCGTCGTTGTTGAACCCAGGGGGCGGGACCAATCTGTGAAGGATAAATGCAGTGATGTGGAGTTGAGCATGTCCTCGCCCTTCCCGTTGAATGGATTCATGTTGCACATTTTCCAGTCCATTGTATCGAGTGGAGCAAGAATTGGCTCCTCTGGAGAGGACAACAATATAAATCCCGGCCGGCCTATATTTCCTAGGATTCTCGTAAATGGAGTTGTCTCCTCCACATCGCTAGGATCTTTTAGAAGCTGCAAACACATTAATCGTAACCCAATATAAAATCATTTTGAGGTCCCTCACCCTTGATGGAACTATGAGGGAATCTCCAGTGGAAATGCCAGTAATCCGGGGAGGAATCGCGTCCTTCGGCATGTTAATACCAGCCACCAAGCTTGCAATGACTTGGACCCAACGTTCATCGGATTGATCGATGCGCTGAGGGTCCCAAAAATGACGCGAGTGCCAGGGTTCGTATTCCATGTCCGCCTTTTTACTGAAGCATGTCGCGTCAACCGTCCAGTGTTGTTGTAATAACGGCTTCTCCAGGCTCCGTATGTCAACTTTGACTGTTCGCAACTTATTGAAGCAATGTGCAGCAAATTGAATCTGAGCAATCACACGAAGGACGGAATCATCATCGCGCAGAACTTTTACTAGATCGGATCCCGATAGCGTATCATGCTTTAGACACCAATGGAGGTCTGTTGAGGTGATGCTCGGTGGTACTGGGCAGGGTTGTAACCGGTGGGCGTGCTGGAAAATAGCGGCGGTGGTGATATCCCCAAACCAAAAGTCAAAGGTCGTTTTGATCCCATTGCTTGTATGTTTTAGCTGGGAACCTTTCAACTCCCAACCGTCATAACGGTTGGTGGTTTGGGATCTTTTCCGCTTTCTTGCTGATCTTTTGTTGGCGGACTTTTCGCCGAACAGACCTGCATGGGATGTTATTGCATATGTCGACGAGTTTGCAACATCGTAGATCACGACGTCCGTGTTCTTAAATTCAACTCTGGCTGCCAGGTGCCTGAGAAGCTCAACTTGGTCATTAGGATCCGAAATACATGCCAACAAGGTCTGAATATTAGTCAGACCAAAGTAGGGTGCAAGAGAACTGGTTCCATCTAGCTTCTCATCATAGAGGAACTGAGATTTCCGTCGTCCATAGTTGAAAAACACCTGAGTAGTAGCATCAACTAGGCACTCGTGCGCGGCTGTTCTAGTTGAATTGATTGAATCTGCAGCGCCAGGCAGGTTCTCGGATAGGAGGGAGCAGAGGCCGATAAAGACTTGAAGACCCGTGGAGACCTCTTCAGTCGATATCTTCCATATGCTTAGTATTGCCCCAACAACCGCATGATGAAAATTCTGAAATGGGACTAGGTTGCACTTTTCTTGCAAGCTTTGCTCCCTTTGTACCGACCGGCCGTAGAACTTGAAGTGGTTGAGACAGAGGGACCAATGTACTCCAGGGCGTGAATTTGATGGGGAGCAACCGAGTGATAGGATCCCGCCGCGTTGTACCAGAGGGTCGTTCATTTGAACCTCCAAATTCTTTGTCCCAAATATGTGGATATCTGGGTATATGTGCCAGGCCGATATACCCAGTATCGCTGCTCCGATGCGAACTTCTTGTGGTATCCCGGATACAAGCTTCTCCATAGTTTCCAACGAGAGCCTCCACGCCTCAGTCACTCCACTGAATACAGTTGTCTTTTCATGGACAAGAGTGTCTATGTTCTTCAAGATGAGGTTGAGCTGCGTGTACTTGACACGCATCGCCGCCCTCGCTGTCTGGATCCACGCCCGGGCGCTTGCATCCCAAGCAGCCAGGTCTTGACGCGAGATGTCCTGCTGGGCTGCGGCAGCTGCTAGACCAAAGTGCATGGGCTCCCCCTGTTCCAGGCGAGCTGTGATGTCTCTTCTTCTTTCTGCGACAAGCTCATCCCAGATTGAGACGGCCTCGGGAGGATCCCAAAATTCTGCCAGCATGCAAGCCAGCATGTGAACATGGATTGCAGTCTTTGACGACGTGGCTGCGGCCCAAATCGAGGTCCCATCAACGCCCGCATACGCTGAAAATATTGTATCTCGATACTCCCTGGGTTCGTTATCCATCGCTTGCTTCGAGACTTCTGCAACTCGTGTTCCATACGCCTTTATGAGGTTCGGAGTTTCTGGGCAAACGTCGCCGAACAAGGCCCCGAGGCGTCGTGCGGTGATGTGAGATCTTCCGTTCTCGGCTTCATCCTTTCGTTTAGATGCCAAGAGCTCCCCCAGAGGTTTGAACTCCTTTGGAGCCTCGTACTTGACGAGTGTGAAGTCGAAATTGATGTTGGCGGCAGCGACAGTAACCTCATTTGTCGCTGCAGCAAGGGCAGCTTGAAGTCGCCCCAACGAAGTTGACATGTTATTTTAAGCAGGGTTTATCGATGGGCAAACTTAGGTACAAAGAAGAGACTGGAAACTCCTATGCTAAATGGTGAAGAAGTAACGAAGAATTGAATCACATCTTTTTGTTTGTGGGACCAGACCTGAGGCTGATTGCATGAAAGTGCAACTTTGGGCTGACTTGCATTCCGCCTGGACGAAATACAACAGCAGCAAGAGCCGTATCTTGATAGGCCATGTAAAAGCCACGATACGGTGTTCATTAGAGCCGAGTATTGCTCCGCCACGATCGTGCATCTACCTATACAGAGGTTGATCTTGTGTCTCATCTCAACCTGCAGAAGCGTGACTGCTAAGTGCTTCGGGGTCGGTAGTCGTCAGAAGAGGAGTCGACTCGGAGGCAGAAGTTGCGGTGCTATTCTTAACGGCGTTGTTTCTGCGATGGGTCGCGGAACACGCTTCTCCTCCGACGATGGTTATCGTGGCTATGGCCTAAGTGGGTGACAGGAGAAATGAGACACCTAAAGCAGGAGTAGTTATAGATAGTTGAGACTACTTTCTGTGCTGAATAGAGAAATTCGGCAGTATAAAAAGAAATAAAGTAACAGTATATACTATACTATCTTCGAAAACTACATTATTAGCACTCAGCAATCTGATAATACCGCTCGCAGGCTTGAAAATAAGTAGGTTAGTGTTTGAGTGTCTCAATTTTAATGTCACCTACTTGCTGTTGTAGCTGCCCAAGGAATTTACATGGGTTGACGCCTCTACCATTGCTGATGAGCTATTAGCTATGTTTTAAAACCCATCCTCATCCTCGCTGCTATCTGAGATCTCTCCATCGCCCATCCAATCCCCCAAGATATACTGCAGAGAGTTTTGCCCATCATAATCGGGTGCTTCGTATCCTTCGATTCCATCCAGGACGAAAAAGTCGGGCTCCATCTCATACATGCTGAGATCTTCTCCCTCGCCAAATTCTTCAGTTCTAGCCCATGAGCCCGCTGGCGAGGACTCTATTCCAGGCGGCGGCGTAATCTCTACCGAGGGAACAAGTATGACCTGCAAAGGACTCTCCTCGCAAATTATCCCCAGGGTGCGATGTCTGATGGGAGAGTTTCTGTGGTGGAATGCAAGTGTGGCTTCGGACGATATCGCAAACTTCCACCCCCTTAAGCAATCTGGCAAACGACGGCGGATGCCTCGTCTGCTACTCCACAAATCATTCTCCATCATGCTTGTGTTATCAGTCTCCTGGAAATCTGTGGATTCTTTTGGCGGCTCCTGCCATATCCAAAATGAGAAATCGCCAGGGAGACGCTCCTCGCCTCCTGTTAGGGTCGACTTGAAGCCGTTCTTTGCTTCTTCTTCAAGCCAAGTGCGAATATCTTTGGGCTTGTCCAAAAGAAATTCTATGTTTTCTGTGCGTATCTCAGACAACTCCCTGTTGATTTTCCTCAGGATTGCTCTTTTGGCAATCTCTCTTGGTATGCTGTTGGCTGCTCTTGGAAGAGCTATGACTGCTGACCTATTGATATTTGTCGTTTCGCACTGTGAGTGAAACTTGTCTATTGGGACACTCATGGAAGAATCGCACCGAGTCCAAGGGAGGAGCTACAAAGAGCTAGAGACGGCTTCCAAAGAGTGGGAGATCAGAGAGAACAAGAATCAGCACCGTAAAAAGATCTCACATGTTATCTCAAGACTTAGAGACCCGTTCAAGTGGCTATCCTATGAGACTTATACATTTATCTCCCCCAAAAGAAACGAAAGTAGTCTGTTGGCGAAAAAGCTGTCCACTAATTAAGAAGTTCATAGTAGTTGGTACTTAGTCTGTCCAAGTTTTCAACAAAGGACAGAAGACAGATGAGAGAAAAGAAGCCACAATAGGAAAATCTGACTTTGTTTTCTACCTAGACGCAAACTTTTGTCACAGAAAAGGAATGATGTTATTGAATATGAAAGTGACGAAGGTTATAAAATTTCCTTCCCTACGCCTACGGCCCAGCCTTGGATGTTAAACTATGTTACGTCAATTCTGCCTGGCTGATAGTGGTGATTTTGTCTTTCGTATGAACATGTTTAGGCGCGACGGCATCACAAGTGGCTACGATGTGCAGATTTAACAACTACTTCAGACTCTTAGATAGAGGCACTTTTACGCCGTTAACACTTATAGCTGGTAATTCTATGATTGGTTCGTAGGGTAGTCTTAAAATTGACGACAATCATATAGCTCGGACACGATGGTTGATAAGCATGTGCGAGGTGATTGCATCTATGTAGTGTTTACCTATACAATCCATCCTTACGCTCTGAAGGACTTGGCACCCTTGCGGCCCCTACCGCCCTTGCATCCACTGCCATTGTCATTGTTATCACCATTGTCACCAGAGTTATCAGGGCTGCTAGTGCTGGTAGCGCTGGGAGAGCTGGCAGTGCTTGTAGCGACAGCCGTGTTGGGAGCGCTGGCAACGCTGGTAGATCTCGAAACGCTGATAGAGCTCACAGTGCTTGTAGAGATAGTAGTGCTGGGAACAGTGGTAGAGCTGGCAATGCTGGTCGAGCTGGGAGCGTTACCAACATTGCCAGTGTTTCCAGAATCAGCAGCAGAGTACACAGCAGGGCCGGGAATGGGCCAGGTGGTCTCCTTCCCCACGTTGTAGACATCGAAACCAAAGACGTTGTCGGTGGTCTTGTACAGCTGGGTGGCGATGACGCCCTTTCCGGAGAGGTCGTCAGTGCCGCTGCCGGTAACCTCGATGTTGGCGCACTGGGCGTAGAACTCGGGCTCGTTGATGTGGGCGCGGTGGAGGGCAATGATCTCGTTGCGGATGACGTACTTTCCGGGGGCGATGCTGCTGGGGATGGTGGCCGAGTTGATGCCGCCGTTCTCACGCATCTTATCGCTGGCCCAGACTCCGTTGGTGTTGGCGGTTCCGGAGATGAGGCCCTCCTCGTAGATCTTGGTCCACTTGAGGGTGGCCTTGTCGACGGTGGTGCAGTCGCCGTTGCAAGGGGCAATGTAAGTCATGATGGGACCGCGGTGGCTCTCGGCCCAGCCGTTGGGATTGATGACCTTGTCCTCAGAGGTCCAGAAGAAGTCGGCTTTGCCGCCAGCGGCGATTAGGCCATAGTTCTTGGCCGGTGCCGAATCCTGTCGGCAGCTCAGGTCGGGGTTAGAGATGTCAAGGATAGGTCCCTCATCGGGAGTTGTGAAGCTCCAGCCAATGGCCTTTGGGTCGGGGTTGGTGTTCCAACGCCAGAAACCTTCATAGTCGACTCCATCGAGAATGAAGGTTTTGACGAAGCCATGTGCAGCAACCTCCACGGCAAGGAGCGAAGAGAGTAGAAGAGAACGATGCATGATGAAGGTTGTTGGAAAGAGTGAGTGTAAAGTGATTTGTCAGAAAAGAACGAATGAAAGAATGAATCAAAGACCGAGCTTTGCTGAACCAGATGCTTGGAACTGTGGTTTGGAGAGCACACGAGGTTTTATATAAAACTAGGTGGGAATAGTTTAGGCATGATTAGGAAGCTGAAAACCCTTGTCGCCATGCCACTACCGTGATACTCTACCGATGAGCGGATCATGGATCATGGATGTATGCCAACAGGGACGAGAATTTCTAGACTATTTTGCTTCCAATAAGCCCCTGGCCTCCTTCTAGCTGCATGTGGCCACACTTTGGGGCCGAATCTGAGACTCCAAATGCCTTTAGTCCAGGAACAGATTTTCTGCCTAGTTTGGATGAGTCTATAAATAGGGAGCGAATGTGTCCCGACAAGCAATTTGGTTCTCGAGTCCTGAAATGCTTTTCGCTCAGAGTGCGGACAAAGAACAAAGAGTTGAGGAATGGGACGAGGCGCATCAACATGCTCTCAATGGTTTGAATCCTTGTTTGTTACCTCAGTCAACTCATTTCTTCTCAAAAGACAGACGAGAGAAGACCAACTAGAGTACAAATTAGGCTCATTGAACTAGCACAGTCCAGGAAGCTGAATTTCTAAACTACCAGAACAGGAGGAGGCACGGCACTTGGGCAGTTTCATCTTAAGCACGGTGGGACCCGCGCGGGTGATCCGGATGCCTTGCGTAGATGAAATCCAATAGGTCGGAGCTTTTTAGGCCATGTTGACTGCTTAAATTTGTTCTGCGGGGTCTGGCCAAGGCGCGTATGTTTCATGCTCTCATACAAATTCGCGGTAGCTAATTCTTGGCGTTTTGAATCCTTTGCCTCTGAAGGCTGAGCGATGCGCGCGCGACGGGGTAACAAAGCGAACCAAAACCCGAGCGCTGGGGAACCTGCAAGGACCGTCGTTAGTTCTCAAATGGCGTAAGTCTACACCAAGGGTCTTAAATACTCAACCTCTTGGCTTTTCTTGGGTGTTCAACGTCGTCCGAACTACGGGTTTCGCCAAGACGAATGACTGGCTATAGATGGCATTTATGTGTGCCTTGTGGCAAGAAGAGAGAGACCTTTTAGCGCTGATAATTGCTCTTTCTGACTTGCTGCTATGAGTGTCTTGCCCTGTTGGAAGAGCGACGCTGGCAAGCTGGGTATGTGAAAGGGTGCATGTTTCCACCACCACTCAGCCATACAGGATCAGGCTTCGCAATTAGGAAAGAATCTATGAAATGAACGTGGCCTCCCAGCAGTTTAGGCGCTGTGCCTACTCAGAAATTAGTCATGGCCTAGCCTAAGTTTCCACATGACCCAAGCTGACTGGCGACTTTTGGAGATACCACCTATCCCCTTTTCCTTGATGAAGAGTTTGATCGACGTGATGGCGAAACTTGGACATTTTAGCATAGAAAGAAGGGCCATTTACATACACTTTCAATGAACTGCGCGGTAGATAGACATTGGCGCGGTCAACCTGGGACAGTATCTACAAGAATAAACAAGGAAAGATTTAGAGCCTCCAAGGCTCTGGACTGCTGGGATTGGTGAGTTTAGCCACGGCGCCAAGATCAGATAATGGGCGATTTTGCCCCGAATATGGGGCGTTCACGGTTGCTTAGGCGAGTTCCTGGAGAGGATAAGCATACGGTTGCTTTTACTCTCATGAATTTGGGGGGAAACATCTTATATGACCAAGAGTGAGATGATTACCATTGTAGATTTTACCTAGCCGATGCTAAAGTGGGATCCTGAGACACGGCCGGAGGCGAGTAAGATGCCTAAGTCTAAGTGATTCATGGAGTTTCAGTAGGGTCTGGTTTCTGGTTGCTAGTTGAGCTTCCTGTGACCTTTGTGTCTAATAAATTACAAGATAATGTCTAACAACAGTCTGGTCAAACTTGAATCGCATACCGGAGCCGATATAGTCTTCCAACGGTTAATACAAGCGATACAAGCTTGTAGGTGATGCTAAGGCAGTCGGCTCTCTTGAGACTATTAGCTTACAACAGCTGCCGCATAACTGTATAGCTCTCCCACTTACTACTGGAGCCGGTATAGTTCTTTTCTGAAGCAAGAGACGATCCGGCACAACAGTTCTTCTGCTTAGAGAGCTATCCGCGAGCCTCAACCACAACCACTCAATGCATTTGGCTATTTGTCACACCAATGCAGATTCTATCTAGCATGAACGATTACTGCGGTATAAGACATTAAGAAAACCAAACGTCCTCGAGAGGTCATGTCGCAATGCCAAGCCCACCCGGGCCCGCATATATGATTGGCACGGGTATTTTCTCAATACAACATTCAGGCATCTCGGGTGTTCATCAACTGCATGGGAAATGCGTTGCAGATTTGGCTTAGACCTTTCCTTAATATCTTTCAGCCGGTTCTCGAATGTGCCGGGAAACAAACCCGACGGGCCATTTCATGTCCAAAATCCCGCCAATCGACCATCGGTTGATGCGGAGAATCTGGGGTTCAGCCATCTCAATTGAGCAGGTGCCGGGTCGTTCCTGGAACTATCCAGATTTCTATTAGTATGGGAGGATTCAATATATGGACAAGAGGGGCAAAAATCGATTTCTTGCCTCGCCTTACCACTTATCGGTGAGGTGCGGTATAACGGGTCGAGGGCCGCCCGAAAGTTATTTTACTGTCAATCAGGGACCTCTGTTAAGTAAGGGACTTCGCTGTCTCAATGGTGCCTCGAGCTTGAGCAGAAAGATAGAGAGGAGCGACACGTTCGAGCGCGGACGACAGCCTACAGCAGGTAGAACGCAGAATCATGGCTATAATGGCGCTCCAGCTTCTGGTAGCCTTCTCTGGCATCGGCATTGCGTCTGGAAGGTCTTTGTGGTCTTCAAAGCCCGCGACACATGCTTACAGAGCCAGCCCCGATTATCTTCTAAAGACCGCCTACCCAGTTGGAAACGGAAGACTAGGAGGTTCGCTTTCATCTGCAAATCAAAGAGGCTAGACTCAGAACTGATGTGGGAAAACAGCTTTACCACACGGACCTCCAGGGTCTGAGAAAGCAATACTCAGCTTGGACTCCCTTTGGACGGGCGGGCCCTTTCAAGTATCCGTAAGTACAAGGAAATTAGAGAATAGCCTGTTCATCGTGTTCACGCCAGGGTAGGACTACCGAGGCGGCAACCCAACCAGCGAGAAGTACTCGGCACTGCCAGAGATTCGTGCCGAAATATTCCAGAACGGAACAGGAAGTAAGCCCGCCCATTGACCCAAAGTCCACCTTATGGTCGACCCTTGAGACTAAATTGAGACTTCACCAATGCTAGATGTTGACGCTCTTTTGGGTGGAGATGCTGGTTATGGCGCATATCAGACTCTTGGGAACTTGACCGTTGCTATTCAAGGCCTCGATGCGGACTATACTGACTACACAAGATCTCTCGACTTGACTACGGGTATTCACACAACCAAGTATACGGTGAAGGATATCGAGTATACAACTTCGGTGTTTTGCTCATATCCTCAGCAAGTTTGCGTTTACCACGTCGAGGCCACCGGGACGCTACCTGAGCTGACTGTTGCGTTTGAGAACACACTGAGAGATAGCAGTCTTATCGAGCAAACCTGTGATGCCACAAAGCGCTCCGTTCGTGTGAGGGGACTTACCCAAGCGGGACCACCAGAAGGTTTGAGATATGAGGCTGTGGCAAAAATCTCGAGCTGTTCTGGGGTTGCCACTGAATGCTCGAGTGATGGAGGAGCCCTGAAAGTCACAGCTCCTCAAGGACAGAAATCCGTCACTATTGTGATAGCGGCAGGCACCAACTTTGATCAATCAAAGGGCAACGCGGAAAACAATTACTCGTTTAAAGGCGAGGACCCCGAGAAATCTGTGTCTCAAACCATCTCGGCCGCTTCATCCAAGAGTTTCAAGCAACTCTCCAAGGATCACATCGCCGACTATCAGTCGCTGCAATCGGCCTTTTCGTTGGATCTCCCGGATATCCACGACTCGGTCAAGAAAGAAACTGCAGATCTCATTGCTCAATATTCAGTGGATGGGCCTGGAGATCCCTTCCTAGAGGCCCTGCTGTTTGATTTCTCTCGCCACCTGTTGATCACAGCCTCCCGGCCGGGTTCATTGCCTGCTAACCTCCAAGGAAGATGGACAGAGGAGCTCTGGCCAGCATGGAACGCAGACTACCACGCCAATATCAACATACAGATGAACTACTGGGTGGCAGATCAAACCGGTCTCAAGGAAACACAGGATGGACTTTGGGATTATATGGAACAGAATTGGGTTCCGCGTGGAACTGAGACTGCTCAGCTATTGTATGGTGCCAAAGGTTGGGTTGTCCACAATGAGATGAATGTGTTTGGTTTCACGGCGATGAAGATGGATGCAGTCTGGGCATTCTGTAAGTCTCACCAAAGCCCCAAACCAGAAGTAGCACCAGCACTCTAAACGATACACAGATCCTGCGGCCCCGGCCTGGATGATGCAGCATGTATGGGATAATTTCGAGTATACTCAGGATGTTGAGTGGTTCAAGAAACAAGGATACCCTCTGATCAAAGGTGTGGCCGAGTTCTGGCTCTCACAGCTGCAAGACGACGCATTTTCTGAGGATGGAACACTCGTTGTCAATCCATGCAATAGCCCCGAGCATGGTCCTACAACTTTCGGTTGTGCGCATTACCAGCAGGAGATTCATAGGACATTTGACACAGTTCTTGCCGGTGCCTCATATGCAGAGGAGCAGGACCAAGAGTTCCTTGACCAGATCAGCCAGGCTTTGGCCAAGCTGGACAAAGGTTTCCACGTTAGCGAATGGGGCGGCGTCAAGGAGTGGAAGCTCCCTGATTCGTATGGATATGACGTCCAGAGCGACCATCGCCATCTGAGTCACCTCACTGGCTGGCATCCCGGCTACTCCGTGTCGTCATACTTGGGGGTTACACCAACGAGACGATCCAGTCTGCCGTCGAGAAAACTCTCATAGCGCGGGGAGACGGGAACGCCGGTGATGCAAACGCGGGATGGGGCAAGGTCTGGCGATCAGCAGCATGGGCACGTCTAAACAATACCGAGCAGGCATACTGGCATATGCGCTACGCCATTGACGAGAACTTTGTCGGCAATGGGTTCAGCATGTATAGCGGGCTCAACGAACCCTTCCAGATCGACGCCAACTATGGATTTGGAGGTGCTGTCCTGAGTATGTTGACCGTGGATCTTCCACTGCCACATGACGCCCCCAAAGACCAAGTGCGAACAGTGATCCTGGGGCCGGCCATTCCAAAGACGTGGGCCGGAGGCAGCGTCAAGGGTCTTCGTATCCGTGGTGGAGGATCTGTGGACTTTAGTTGGAACGAGGATGGAATAGTCACTAAGGCCACCCTCAAGGACTCGAAAACCAATGTTCAATTAGTGAACGTGAAGGGTGAATTTCTAGGTTAGATAGCTATTGGTCCCAAAGCGATTAAGTTGTTGGTACGCTTGTTACCTAGTCTGGCCCAAAGAGTGTGAGAGGGTACATAAAATACAAGAAGAGTATATATAGATAAAAATTAATGATATCAATTGTGAATGCTAATGTTGGAGTTTGCGAGTTCCAATCATATGTAGAGAGGAACAATGAGGCAGTCTAGGTTAGGTGGGCAGCTTAGCGGTGCAAGCGCCACACTGTGGCTCGCGCTATCTCTTGCGACAATCATTGCCCACCTCTAGATCTCATGCATGCACTTCATCCCGCCTTCGCGAACCATAACCTTCCCTTCTTCACCCCTCCGAGCCCGTTAAACGCTATCTTCCAGTTGCAACCATGGCGCCACTCGGTCAAGTCGACCATGACAACATCGAGCGTACATCACCCAATCCCTCCTTCTGTATCCACGCGCGCCTGCTAACGATGCCCTCCCAGGCAAGCTCAAGGACGTAGTCCAGGAGCTCTACCAAATCATGGTCCAAGTCTCCACATACGACGCGATGGGCCGTTCAAGCAGAGACGTCCTCACGAATGAAATGTAACCACCTCCTTCCCTCCCATCGAACAATTCCTTTGTTAACCCTCCCAACCAGCAAAAACCTATCCCAAGCCCTCCAGGCCCTCCACACCGCAGCCTCGCCCCCCAACCAGCTCCCCTCGGTCCCCCACGAGCTCATCGAGTACGTCGAGAACGGCCGCAACCCGGACATCTACACCCGCGAGTTCGTCGAGACCGTTCGCCGCGGCAACCAGCTCCTCAAGGGCAAGCTCCACGCCTTCGGCTCCTTCCGCGACGTCCTCGCCGCCGAGATGGCCGTCGCCATGCCCGAGCTGCGCCAGGACGTCGACAGGGTGTGTGAGGCCACGGGAGGGAAGCCCCCGTGGTCGAGGGCGAGGGCGAGGGCGGCGCCGCGGAGGCGGGGGCGTCTGGCGTCGCGCCGCCCAGGCCGCAGGATGCGACTGCTGCCGCGACCGCCCCGGGCCCTTCTGCGCCTACGCCTACGCCTACACCGGCGCCTTCGTCGGGAGCGTGAAATGGGGTTGTGTGGTTGGGATTTACAAGCAAGACTTATAGAGCAAGTGAAGCGAAAAAGAGGAAGAGGAAGAGACCAAAATTGGATTGGCTTTATTTTATATGGTTTACGGCCGGGGAAACTAGGAATTCATCATAGCATACAGGAAGGGAGTTCGGTGTAGGTTCATTATTGTTGAGGATACGATACCCAAATTGACGATTACTCGCAACTATTATCTGGCTATGAACTCATATTTTAATAATAGCTTTTTTTGCTGCTCGTCTGGACGAGCCTCTAATATTTAGCGAGGAGTAAAGATCTTTTGTTGTACGTGCGTAACCGACATTCTTTATTGCTTTGAGCCCCAAGAACCTTGCAGGCATCTGCTCCTCCCCATGTCATAACTACAATGCAAAAAAAAAGTGTGCCACTTTCGAGCCTGTGGCATCTAAATCTATCCCAAAACGCCATGGCTAAAGGACGACATGTCACATCTATCCCATTGCGTCCTCAACCCGTAGTAGTGAACATCCCCCGATGGCTAGCTCGCCAGACATATTTCACCAACAAGTATACAATTAATGACAACACAGCCCCAATGCCAACCAGCTGAAGTGGAAGGAGCATGAGGGTAGCCAGGAGAACCATACCGTAGGTTCGTGTCTTCTCAATCCACAGGTTCTGGGCATTCCGGCGTTCGTCCGCTTCGCTCCGCCATTTACTGCCCAAATCTCCATGGTCTCCGAGGAATTCTTGCTCGTCATCTTCGTTGAGGCCGTCATCGTACTCATCAGCAACTTCCGTGTCGTCGTCATCTTCCTCATCATCACTGTCGGCTGGTCAGGAGTAGTTGAAACCGCCGCCCTGGTAGTTCGATCTTTGGCCACCGCCAAAGTTGAACTGTTGGCCTCCGCCAGGAAATCCGCCGCCACCGGAAGAGAATCGAGCACCGCCAGGGAACCCGCCGCCGCCGCCGCGGAAACCTCCACCGCCGAATCCACCCTGGCCGCCCATCATGCTGAAGAGGATCTCAGGGTCGATGCCGCCCATGCCGCCACCCATGCCACCGAAATCGGATGGATCCATGAGATCGTCGCCATTATCATAGGCAGCGCGTTTCCTATTCATCCGGTTAGTCCTTGCTTGCCATCTAGGTTTGGATATGGTCAGCGTGCCACTTACTGAGGATCGCTGAGCGTCTCGTACGCCTCCTGCAAGTCCTTGAACATGGCCTCGGCCTTTTCATCCCCAGGGTTCTTGTCAGGGTGGTATTTGACAGCCAGCTTACGGTAGGCCTTCTTGATTTCGTTGTCTCCAGCATCCTTCTCAAGCCCCATAATCTTGTAGTAGTCTTTCCTCTGGCTCTTCTTGAGTTCAAGCTCGGCCTTGCGAATCTCCTTCATGACCTCACGGTCTTCAGGCTCAAGCTCGGCAATGGACTTCCACTCCTTGATAGAGTCCTCCCATCTGCCTGCCTGCCCCAAAGCGGTGGCCTTGGTCTTACGAGCTTTGGTGTAGGTAGGATCCAAGAAGGCTGCTCTGTCCGCATCGGCAATTGCGTCATCGTATTCCTTTAGCTTAAGGTGGCATCGGGCACGGTTCTGCAGGAGCTTTGCGTTCATGCTTTTGTTGGTTGCGTCGACATCGAGAGCTAGTGAGTACTTGTCAATGGCAGCCTGGAATCGGCCAGCCTTGAACTCTGCATTGCCTTCCTCCTTCATGCGGTCTAGCTTTTGTACGATTCTAAGCCACTTGACTGCGTCCCGGAAGTCAGGGTCACAGCTAATGGCCATTCGGAATGCCTTGATTGCCTGCTCATTCTCGCCTAGGGCGTAGAGGACTCGGCCTCGAAGCACCAGAGCCTCTGGGTCTTGGCTATTGCTTCGGAGGAGTGCCATGGCGATGTTCTGGGCCTCAGCGAGGGAAGTTTCCCGCCCCATTTTCAGGTGTGCCTCTGCACGCATCAGCTGCCACTTTCGAGGCCTGCCGACACCGGGTCCAAGCCCTCGCTCGGCCTGCTCCAACGCATGCAGGACCATTGACATGGCGGATCCTCGCTCTAGGGTTGCCCTGGCAGACGAGATGTGATTCAGCATCTCCTTTGTTGGGGCCACATCCTTCAGGGATGGGTATGGGCTGATGCGGCCGAAGGTGGTCATTGCCTCCTCTGGTCGCCCCAAACCTGTGTAGATACGGGCCAAGCGTAGCAGTATTTTGGGGTTGTGCGGGTCCAGATCAGCTGCACGGCTGCAGTCCTCCAAGGCAGCCTCGTAGGAGCCGCTGGACATGTAAGCAGCGGCACGATTGCTCAGGTATGTCGGGGAATCGGGGAACAGATCCACGGCTGCAGATCACGGAAAATGTCAGATTCTTGCCATCTAAAAGAAAACCACTGTGGAAAGTTGGGGAAAGAGCAAAACATTAGTGCGCACCTTTGCTGTACTGCTCGATAGCCTTGCTATAGTTCTTCTCCTTGAAGTGCCTATTACCGGCCGCCTTGTATGACTCGGCATCGTCCTCAGCCGTGGGTACGGGGCTCCCAGGGTTGGATCTGTGTGGAGGAGGAGCTGGTGCCTCCTCGTGGCTGGTTCCATTTGGGATGGGCACAGAAAAATTTGCCTGGGCGGAGGGTTGAGGAGTGCTCGGGGTGGCACCGTTGACGGGCTCACGATCCACGTCCATCGAGTTGCCGTTGCTGCTGTTGTTACCACTCATGGCTGACTGAGCAAGTATGGACAAGCGCTTGCGCTCCTCTGGTGGTAAATTTAAGGGATGGGCGTCGACGTCGATTTTGTGTCGTCGCGAAGACGAAGAAGTCCGGAACGGACGAGACGACTTGCTGCTGGTACTGGTCGTCGCCTCGGGAACTGTGGAATGGCGGGAAGAGGACGAGGAGGAGGACTTTTTGGACGGCCGGGGCTGCGGCTTTGTTGGCGACGAAGGCTCCGAGCGGTTCTGCTGGGGGGCTTGGAGGTCGTCAACAAAGTGGTTGGACTTTTTTGTTGGTGACTGTTTCTTGCTGCCGCTACCGAAGAACTTCATTGGAGCCGGGCACTTGCACCACTGCAAACTGTAATGGCAAAGCGAGGAGTTCTGTCCCGAAACAAGGTTATGCCGGATACTGGCTGAGTCAATGCCCTAAACGGGTTCCAGGCTTGGGAGCAGTCACCCAAGTCTAAAAAGCAGCACGGCTAAGGGACACAAAATTTTGGTGGGAGGGGTGTGGATGAGGGGGGGCGGACCACCTCCTCGCTCGGGCTTGAAGGGGCTACTAGATTCAGTAGCGCTGCGAGAGTGGGCAAATCTGCTGGTCTTTTTCGCGTCGAGTAGGTAAGCAGGTTCGGGTATATGGCTTGGAGGGTGGTAGTGAATTATGTTGCGACAACGGGGATGCGATGCAGACGGGCTACATTAAAAGGGATTAAGGAGTCGGCGATACAACAGACGGAATCGGCCAATTGTGCATCGCACCTCGGAGCAAATCGATAAATCGGCGAGAGACAGAAGCAAGGTAATGTAGCAGGAATGGCAGAGAAGGTGGGAGAGGAGGAAAGGAAAGAGAGAGAGAGAGGGCGCAAGCGGACCAGGTCAGCACAGCCCGTGATATTTCAGTTCAGCTGCACAACTTGGCCAGGCTAGCTGGCTGCCTGGCTGGCAATTAATTACTGGGCTGGCTGGGCGGCTCGATCAGATCAGCTACGTATCCATGATGTACATCTGTACAGCGCAGCGTGTCAGAAAATTATGAACAGGACTGCACGGATGTGCTATTGGATCCATGGAAGTTCAGTCTCGCGAGCCCAGGATTGGATCTCCCGTGCCCAAGTATCCGCTACTCCGGGAGCGGCCCGCCAACTAATACCACCTAGAGCCACCAGTCTACGGGCACAGCACGGGCGTCTGGCAGGTCATGAGCGCTGGAAAATCCCCCACTCGGGAGCCCAGCCTTCGCGTTGCAGGGCCACGCATAACGAACCAATGGGGAAATTGGACCCTGAGTTCCGGGCGGCTGCCACTGGCCCAGCCTGCCCAATTTCCCTGCCCAGCACATTGCGCTGGCGACTCAATGGCCAGGAGACTGTGATGGGCCTCGCCGTGGCCACTGAGACGTGCAGGCCGACACGCCATGTGCATGTAAAGGAGGTTGGCACACCCAGATGGCCCGCTGGCTGTCCCGCCAAGCCCTTTGGTGTCTTCGGCCCTCGCCTTAGTGCAAACCGTTCTAACGAGGGTTTGCACGCAGCGAATTTAGATTCTAGAAGGTTCAGTGGGGCGCTGGGAAAGTGCCTGCAGGAGTCAGGGATTGGGCGTCAGAGTTCAGACTTCTCCACGCGAATCAGCCTCGCTAGTACCTGTGCCAAAACATGACGCTTCCATTTTGATCCTAGCACTCCTGCCGCCCTTCTCAGCCATCTCCGGCCATGTCAGCAAACAAAACGGACCTACCTCACTCCCACCGTCAAGATCCTCCTCTCCGTTTTTCGCATTGCAATTAAGACTGTCCGTTTAATACAAAAATGGGCCAAACCGTAGGATTCAATGAATAGTGCTGGTGTCTTCTTATTCATATTTAGGTTTCTTATAAATCTCTATGCGCCCAAATAGTGGTTGGAAGTCCTAATGTGCTTTAAAGGTGCATGGAGACTGACTTGCCTTCCCTCCTAGTTTTAAAAGTGCGGATTGAATGTAGATATCTAGAGGGAATTAACTTGAATAATTTCAAGACTAGAGAATGTCTTAAGGGAACAGAAGCCCGCATGTACTTCGACAACTGTTCTTCACGATTCCATCATGCCACCTAGGCCAAGACCTTCTTACACCCCCAAAGATGACCTTGCTTGGGAAGGAAGCGATGAAGCTGCCGATGCGTGGGAAATCTCTCTTCACAAAAGCGAAATTTATCGGGCGATTGCTGAATTGATCTTGAAATACCGCCCAGGCGAGGGGGCAGAGCTACACCGGCCAATTCGAGGAGGTTACAACATTGTCTATCGCCTCGAATGCAAAGATGGATCCTCGGCTGTGATGAGACTTCCCATTAAAGGTACGAATTAAAATTCTATTGGGCTCACATATTTCAGATTTATATTCCCACAAGCGGTGGAAATAAAACTATATAGGTCTAGTGAGGTTTCTGGAGGAAAAAGTCAAGTATGAGGTGGCCACGATGCAATTCATTGCAACCAATGCGACCATCCCCGTCCCAAAGATCTATTTTGCAGGGACAGCTGGTGAAAACCCGACTGGTTTGGAGCCGTTCATAATCATGGAGTAAGTTGAACACAAATGCACCATGTCTGAAGCTCTGAAAGATCCATCATTGGGACCATATGAGCCCCATGAAATCGACCCCAATATTCGAGATCACACGCTCAAATTTCTCTATCGTCCCGTCAAATGGCCGATATTCTACACCAGCTGTCACGATTCAAATTTGACCAAATCGGTTCGCTAGTTCGAGATGAACAAGGCAATTTCTCTGCTTCTGGACGACCCCTCATCCAGAATATGAACTCCATCATCGATTTCACGGATGCTCACCCAGAATTACTTCCCTCAAATCCGTACACCAACTCTGAAGACTGGTGCAAAGCCCTTGTAGACATGCATTTCCTGCAATACACCTTTCAACATGATGATGCGGTGAAGAAAAACAATGGTGAACAGAGCGTCTATGACGCATATGTTGGGAGACAACTTTTGCGAAACCTTGCTGCAGACAGACGGCTGGCCACCGGCCTCGGAACTCAAATGGGGAAGACTGAAGATAGTCAGTACGATTTTAGACTGTATTCGGAAGATCTACGCCCTTCAAACGTCCTCATTGACGCGAACCTCAATGTCGTCGCAGACTTGGATGATCAAATACGCGCTAGGAACAGTTGGAACATCGAATTTCCCTTCTGGCGGTTCCTGGACCCCGAATCCTTTGGTCCTGGAAACGAGGCTGCCGATTATCACGCGAGACTTTCACTTCTGAGCAAGCCACAACGCCGCATGATGCGGGAATTTGTGGCGAAGAAATTGGAAGAATCAAATGTGCGCGAGTTGATTGATTGGGATACACATGACGCGGAAACACATCTCAAGAGGTTTTTGATCTAGCTGAGAGTTGGCCATGAAGCGTTAATTAACCCAATATGCCTTTGTCTGAGCGGTAACTAGTCTAACTTGCTAAACCAGCTGTTGATTCTCCTATCTGTAGGCTAGAATCAGATATACTTTGATATATTTATGCAAATATTAGATAATTTTTTTTTAGCATGACATATTGGAGGAAGAGTACGACTTCCTAGGAAGTTTGGAGGTTGCCTAAAAACCGACCACCGTATTTTACGGTAAACGTTTGAAGGCTTGCACATCATTATTGCATAATCTTGCGTAGACGAGCTACGTACTCAGTCCCAGCCGGCAGCAGGGTTGGAGCCGAGCTCAGCTTAAAAGCGGCGTTGCTCAGGGAGCCTCCCCACAACGGCTGTGATGTGCTAGAATTATTCACTTAGTTCTTGCTGGCGGGTCATCTTTTCCTGTATTATTACCAAGCTTACCGGAACGAAGGAACTCGAGGAAGCCGATATTTCGCTAGCACACGGACACTCAAGATATTGATCCATCCGCGTCCGCAGTCCTTCGACCAGCCACCGCGAGAAACAGGATATTTCCTCAGGGATCCGAAGCCGGAAGGACGAAACGCGGCACGTGGGGATTACTTTTTCTGGTGGCCAACGTTCACGTCATTTGTTTCCAAGTGGAGCATATGTTAAAACGACCAAATCTCCGGGACCGCGTCTTCTAAATTTCAAATTTATCCCCTGTCAGAGGATAAGACTCGCAGTCACCATTATGGAACGACCAAATTTAGAACCCATGGAGGAGGTGGTTGGAAAGCCAACCCATCAGTAATTCATTTTCTTCTCATATGAGGAATCTTAGTTTAATATGCAAGTAACCGTAACTTGCTCTCAAAGCTATCAATAGATAGCGTTTAATAAGAACCGAGATAGGCAACCGAAACTGTTTCATGATTAGAGAGATAGAGAGTTTCATGTCTCCATGGACAGTTGGTCATTCCATATCGCATCAGACAGTCCTATCTTTACTGAACATATAGAGTGCTGCGAACGGTGTTAGGCGATCGGTTGGGGTGTTTGGCTTAACACGAGGAATGGCCCAGGATTGGTTCCTGCAATAATGATCATATACGCCCATGTGGACCCTGAAGCCATATGCACAAGTTTAATGGATATTATAATAGCCCTGCCCGCAGCTTTCTAACTCGAGATCTAGCCTTCCGAGTTCTCCTGCGAAGATCCGCCCGAGCCTCCGTTCGATCCCATGATTGAATTGACGAATTCTTGATATCTAAACACATCACCCCGTTTCGCGCCAAGCTGGGCGTTCATGTTCTTGTTGAACGCTCGCCTCCCCGTGAAGCCGTTTATCACCTTGTCCAACTCCGCTGCCGTCAGAGGACGCTCTCCTGGCTCGGGTGCTGTGTTTAGCAGAGCGTCTCTCAAATCAGCCAGATCAACCTGTCCACTGTCGTCCTCGTCAAACGCAGAGAAGGCAGACATTAGCTCGCTGCTTGCGGACAGTGCTGCCAATTTGTCCGCCAACGAGTTCAGGAACGCCGCCAACGCGATAGTCTGTGGTTGTGACGGCGGGAAAAAGTGTGATACGTCTGAGGGGTTCGAGGGTAGTCCTGCAGTTGTCTGGTTAGCAAGGTGGCACGTATTGTTGACCATATTCTGTCCCGTACCTAACTGATGCAGCATATCTGCCACGTCTTCGCGGTTCACAATGCCGTCACAATCGCGATCGAGGATCTGAAAGCTGTCTCGCAACATCGTCACCTGTGCTGGCTGAAGCTGGGATAACGAATTTCCGTGTCCAAGAGGCTGGCTTGGAGGTGTGTGCGCCACTGGGGCACGCTGGAAGGGTGATCCCATCTCTCGAACTGGTGTGGTAGGCCCTCTAGGTGTCCAGTTATTCTCGCGGTTGCTACTTGTGGGTGTCGTAGGTATCGCAAATCGTGAGGTCCCGTTCAGCGGGCCAGCTGCGCCTTTCGTTGGTGACGTGGTTGGCGTGGTTTGACGGAGAGGAGAGGGTGATGCTGGTGACTCTGCTCGTCGGAAAGGAGAACTTCGAGTTGGAGGAGAGCCATAGCCCAGAGCTGAAGGTTTAAACGCCGATGGCATTGACTATAGTCACCGTCGACGGCGTCAGCGCATCGACCATATCTCGCAGGGTTCCAGCGTCTTCAATCCTGTACGTACCATTGTTGCTAGGGCGCTGGGGCTGGAGGAAGCACAAGTCTTAGGAGCAAGATGGGTGGCTTTTCCTTATTCTTGGTCGATCTGGTGTATATTAATGATTCACCTAAGAGCTGGCTTGTGAGAAAGCTGCGTTTTGCTTGATTGATTACCAGTTTCGCAAGGTCGTTATCGATTGCAGGTGGGCATACGTCGTGCATGCATGGATGTCATTAGGGATCTTGGAAGTAAACAATCAAACTCGCAACCACGACAACATTAGCCTTGCATGGCAGCTAAGTGGGGCGCGTGGCTGAAGCGGCGGCCCTGTATGGAGGTGCGGCTTACTAAGGATGTCTGCACATCAGATTGTGATGCTAACCTTTGTTTAATGTACGTCATGGAAGCAGTATTTTTGGCTGACAACCATTAATTGGAATGTATTCACTGTTAACTCTGTGTATCATCTTGATGCTTTTCCCATTTTTTGCTATTTGTTTTCATACTTCTCTGCACACAGAATACAATGCCGGTGGCTTCCACTTGCTAGTCAGCACATGGCCAATCGGAGGTCAACTCTTACTAGAAAGGAGTCGAGCTATTACCCCTGGCCTAATTGTGGTCCTCTTCTGGAAGGGTGTGTGGATACAATTCAGGACAATTCAGGGACTACCGTCCCAAGCGGTCGAATGCCTTCCCATAAAGGGGCGGAGAAGTATGGGGATGTGTTTCAGCACCATTTTCTAGGTGATCGGAACTTGGGTTTCCATATCACCTGCCCCCAAGAGCGGTTGAGGCATAGATTTCTTGATTCACCGCTCTCCAGCCAGCCCGATGATACCGACATGGAACCATATGGGTTGGGCTGGTGAATAATAGGTGCCGGATCAGAGGATGGTTGGCTGCATATCAATGCCTACCTAGTGCTTAGCTATATCGCCTGCATGAAAGCTGTGTGGTGCTACACAAATGCTATTGGATCGAGGGCCATAATCCAGCCAAAGCACCGGGGCATACGTAGTAATACCTGCGATTTGTAACCTTCTACCTACCGAATGCGGCCATTGTGTATGCGCACTGGTCTGCTGGCTGGCGAGTGAAGTGGCGTCGCTGGCTGGCTGTAGGCATTAGCCACAGTGATATTGGCGGATCGAGCTGCTTGAGACGGGGCCACCCCCCGCTCCCACCAGAGACATACATTGAGACAAGACATACCGATACATTACACTACATACACACTCCCAACGCATGCAAGGAGTGCGCAGCTCAGTCCTCGGCTAAGCACATATTCTGCAGCTTCGCGGCCAGAGCGTCCGTGGCTCAATGAGGAGTCATTATGGCGACCCTCCTGCCGCACATTGCACGAACCCAGAGCAACACCAGTCAGCTCAGCGGCTCCAATGGTTCAGGAGCCCCCCTTCGAACACCCGACGAACCTCGCTGTCCTCATTCCCGCCCTCACGGTCGCCCTCACAGATGTCGCGCCCGCCAAAGTCCCCGCAGCCGCCCATCCATGAGTCGGACTTCGCATCGGAGCTCAGCCAGAAGCTCAATTCTTCCTCCCCAGCGAACCCATCCTCCCAGCACTCGTCGCTCTCGGCGCCATTGCGGTCGGATGCAGGCACCTCTCGAAAGCTGCGCTCACAATACCCCGCGGGGCCACCGAGAACCATGTGGAATATATTTTGGTTGCGTCCTTTGACATTGACCGCGGGCCGGTCATGGAGCATCAGTACCCCGTCGCAATCACCGGCGACGAGAACATGCTTGCGGAGCTGATGCTGCCTGACCAGGCCCATGCGCGCAATCAGGACTGGACCATTTTTTTCCTGCACAAGGAAAGTAACGAAGAGGAGGAAGAGAAAGAGAGACAAGCCAAGGAAGAGCGCAGGCGGAGGCGGAGGAGAAGGCGCAACAAATTGGCGGGGATCATTGACGAGGAGGACGAGGACGACCTGGACGGAGACAAAGACGACGACGTTGACGAGGACCTCGATGACAATGACGACGAGTCCACCGACAGTGAGCCCGAGGGAGGGGAAGGCCCCCGCTGATTTATGTTCTGAACTTGGTCAACACAAAGCATGACAAGACGGTGAAACGAGGCGCCATTGTAAAATCCATGGCCATCTGTACCCGGCATCCCTTTCTACACATATACAAGGTATGTGATACTGTGGTCCCCTGCACTTCTGGTGTAAGCTTGCATACAAGAAGCTAATCTGTGTAGCCATTGCTGCTTTTGGCCTTGGAGGAATACCTTAAGGCCCCTGTCCCCGAAACATTGTCGGCGCTGTACGATTCTGTCAACGCCATGGACCTGTCCTTGATGCCTAGGCTTAGTCTTCTGGAAAGGCACTTGCTGCAAGCCAGTGACAATCGGGATCTGTTTGTTGAGAAGTTCGAGCAGATGATTCAGATGCGCATGGCCGAGGATGAAAACGAGACGGCCCCGGCATCAGCCGTGGAAGGAAGCTTCAGTCCCACGAAACGCGCAGGTATCTCTAGAACCGGAACCAGAGCTCAAGTGGAAGGCGGGCAGACCGTGTATTCCGTACCCCGGGATACTCACGAGTTTGAGACCAAGATTGTCTATAAGGGTATTCCAGTACCTGTAAAAGTGCCGACTGCTGTCATGCCTGAGACTGTGGGTGACTTTTCACTCATCAAGTTGATACAAAATTTCTCCGATACGCATACGAAGAATCCTCTGCCATTCCCGTTGCATGCGCACCTGACGACGAACGGCACTCACACTCACCCTATTATTGTACTGGTGAACGGCTTGTTAACGCAGAAGAGAATTATTTTTCTTGGGTACAATATGCCTTCAGGAGACGTGGCTGAGGCTGTGCTCGCAGCCTGTGCTCTGGCATCTGGTGGTCTCTTACGGGGCTTCACACGCCACGCATTCCCCTACACCGATTTGACCAAGATTGACGACCTCCTCAATGTTCCTGGTTTCATTGCTGGTGTCACCAATCCGGCCTTCGAACATCACTCTGAATGGTGGGATATTCTTTGTGATCTACCAAGCGGGCGTGTGAAGATCAGCCCCAAGATCGAGGCGGCTCCTGCAACCGAGGGATTGGTCTATTTCCAGCAACAGAACCCTTCGCTGGCCACTCTCGCCAGTGGCACTTCGAACAACAGCCAGGACCTCACAGGCGATTCCGCATTTTTAAATGACATCCTCCGCAGCATAGCAGCTCGGCACGGAGAGCGTGTCATCCGTGCAAAGTGGCGCCAGTGGATTCTGAAGCTGACGAGGATCGCCGCTCAGTTCGAGGAGAGCGTCTATGGAGCAAGTGCTCTATATATTGGCAGCGAGGACCGGGAGTTGACACTACCTGGTGCGAGTGGGCATGGATACGTCTGGCCTGACGATGCAGCAAAGCATAAGGAGCTAGCTGGCAACGTGACAAGGATTGAGGGTTGGCGTAACACCCGTAGCTACTACAGCTATATCCAGGTAAAGATGATGAATGCCCCCTATTCGGGAATGATT
This sequence comes from Clonostachys chloroleuca, assembly GCA_037952775.1. Lineage (NCBI taxonomy): Eukaryota > Fungi > Ascomycota > Sordariomycetes > Hypocreales > Bionectriaceae > Clonostachys > Clonostachys chloroleuca. The sequence goes on from JBANAY010000003.1 coordinate 31,373,996, forward strand.
TGTGGTTAATGGCTGACATTCTTTGGAAATACAGGATCTGGCCCAGCTCTACACCGTCCGCCCCCTCAAGGGACTTGATGTTGCGCACATGCACGACCGTCTGCGTCTGCAGCGTCTCTCGCCGACGCAAAGTCGCGACATCTATCTGACACTGTCTAAACACATTCATTCTTACGACGAGATCTGTCTTCTTCTCAGCGTCGCCCCCGAAAACCACGCCGGGCTCTTCTACATCGCCCTCGGCCTGTTCCACAAGGACCCTGAAGTCCGGATGAAGACTGTTGAGCTTCTGGAGCGCATCAGCGAGCACGAGGCGGGCCAGCACTGGTGGAGAGGCCTCAGCCGCTTCGAGAAGCTCGCCTCGCAACGCATCCGCCGCGAGAGCGATGCAGCAGAGGCACGCGAAAAGCTGGCAAAGGAAGGCATGTCGCCCCAGCCAGATGTCGAGACTAGGCTTTCCTAGAACGGAAGAATTCACACAGCCATTTAATTTAGAACTGCACCCCCCCCCCCCCCCCCCCCGATACACACGGCCAACGAAGAAAACGAGAAGAGTGACGAAGACTGCAAGCGTATCATACATAATGGTTTATTTTTACGAGAGGAAGACTACTACATCAATAACCATCTGGGCGGCGTTTTATATATCCTGTTTCACCTTCCCTTTCCGCTGCTCCTCTTTCTCTCCCCATCTTCATCACGCGAGCACCGCCGACTGGGTTCGTTTTGAGGATCAGCCTGGGTTCTCCGGTGACTATATCTTCTGTATATTGATGGATATTTTATAACTTTGGTAGGCGAGAAAGCGTATTTGTCAATGGGAGGGAGACTTTGTCATCATTTTGAATTCTCATTCCTTTTGGCCGCGACTCGGAGTCGCTTATACAAGTTAGTTTTATTTAGAGCAAGGAAGAGGCAACCACCCCCGAATTTCTCAGTCATTATGTTTTCATTTCTATCCCCCGGCGCTCATTGATATCCTTGGGTAATTTCCTTACAGAAGAAACTTGGCGTGATGCTTCAGATGGTCGGCTCCGAAGGTGGAGATGAAGAAGTAGGAGTGATCGTAGCCCTATTGAGGTAGAACCGGTTAGTCTTCCTAGTTCCACGGACAGGGAGAAGAGGAAAAGGGAAGTCGGAGGAGGAAGATGGATGAGATTTGGGGCGGACTAACATCCTGATAGCGGACCTCGAGGCCACCGACGCCAGCGTCTTTGGCAGCCTTCTCAAGGTTCTCGGGCAGCAGCTGAGACTGCTTGTAGAAGTTATCACCGGTACCCTGCACAGTGAAGAAGTCACCACATGTTAGCTCAAAATCCGGCCAATTCTATGATGCGGGGCGCAACGTACCACGTCCACGAGCGCATTCAGCGGACCCTTCCAGCCCTTGACCAGTTCAGAGGCATCGTGCTTCTTCCACTCCTCCTTGTCCTCGCCCAGGTATCCGCTGAAGGCCTTTTGTCCCCACGGCGCGTTGATAGGGTTCGAGATGGGCGCCCAAGCGCTCACGCTCTTGTACGCGCCGGGGTTCTTGAGGTACAGTGTCAGGGCGCCGTGACCGCCCATGGAGTGTCCGGAGATGGAGACGCGGCTCGAGTCGACCTCCTTGAACTCATTGAAGACGACGCTGGGGAGCTCCTTGGAGACGTACGACTCCATCTTGTAGTTCTTGCTCCACGGCTCCTTGGTGGCGTCAATGTAGAAGCCGGCACCGCTGCCGAAGTCGTAGGCGTCGTGCTCGCCGGGCAGGTCGGTGCCGCGCGGGGAGGTGTCCGGGTAGAGGAGGGCGATGCCCAGGGGACCCGCGTGGGCGGTCAGGAAGCCCTTCTCGGTGACGTTCTCCGGGGTGCAGGTCAGGCCGGAGAGGTAGATGAGGAGGGGCGCGGGCTTGGAGGAAGAGGCCCCGGGGGGGATGAAGAGGTTGAAGTTCATGGGGGTGCCGGTGGTGGCGGACTGGTGGGTGAGCTTGAGGAGGCGGCCCCCGAAGGTGGTGATGGTGGCGTTGGTGGTGACGGCAGCCATGTTGGATTGCTCTTTGGGTCCTCTTCCTTCCTTCAATCTGTTTGGTATATGGCTGGGATAGGATTGGAGTTATGCGCCAGGGGATGTTTTAAAGGTTATAAGTTTCTACGGGAGAGGGGAGAGGGTTACGTTATGTAGGGGCAGCATATCGAGCACCAGGTTAGTCCAGGCACTATGCAATGATGAGGTAGCTATCCATTAAACAAGCTGCGAATCGAGTCTCCGAGGTGGAGATGCAATGAGGGGAAATGCTACCCCGCAATCCCGGGCCATCTCCGAGATACCACCGCATCACCTTCAACTGGGCGAACACAACCGAGTATAAGTGCCCTTCTCAGCAGCTCTGGCCATGCAATTTGCTTATTTTCTGTGTTTAGCTGAGTTTATATGCATCCTTGCGAAGTCTCTGCATTTGATTATTACAAGACGCGGCTGCAAGAGTCTTATCTGCAAGTCCAATACACGAGTGGCGCATGTAGCCGACTGCGGAGGCGCTTACGCTAACCTTTTAGTTTCTGTCCCTCTCCAGGGACCAGCAGGAAATGTGCACGCACTCCGTTTCCGAGACTCCAAAAGGAAACCGTTTGAGGCGTGGAAATAGCGTGCCATCAAACCCCGTTCTCGACCATCTTTAGAGTGCAGACGGCTGCAATAAATATAAATAGGCACTTGATGAGATCAAGAAACGGGAGAATATCTTCTCATAGGAAGGTTACTAGAAACCTGCCCACGGAGCCATTCCTCGATTGAAGTAGAATCAGTTGCGGTTCAATTTATAGAATGATTTGGGGATAAGAGCAAGGAGATCTCCAAGAGGATAATCATTAGATTTACTTTTTTAGACATTAGATTAAGAGTAACCTCTTAAACTTTAGCCTTTTTGCCCGGCTACGAGGCTTGTGCACGGCCGTACGTAGGTAAGGTTCAACACCAACAAGGCTGTGCCCAGCTACTCCTTTCATGAACCTTAAGATGCTGCTTTCTATCTATCTAAAGGCCGCCATCTCTGGCCTGAATGAACCGCACAGCTCAAGTCCATCTGCACTTGCAAAAGTATCGACAATCCTTTTTATTTGCAAATCGCTGCCTTCGTCATCACAGACAAGTCAAGTGCTTATCAAAGCTATATCGACAGTCAAATCAGTCGACTCCTTGCCAGAGCCACACATCGCTACCTTCGCCGTCAGTCGGATCAATCACTCGCACATCGCTGCCTTCATCGACACACTCAAGTCCTTGCCAAAATCAAACATCCCACCGAGCTCTCGCCCGATCGGCGCTGCGGTATGAAGGCAACGCAGCTGGTGGCTTCCCCAAATATGTCGACCTGGGATTATTTACCGCCGGAGATCCGTGCCATGATCCTGGCAGAACTAGAACGGCATCCTCAAAAGGGTGCTTATGCAGCTGTTTCTAAAGAATGGCAAGCCGTGATCGAGAAAAGGACATTTCGTCGGCTAAAGCTCAAGGAAATTTGCCTTGACAAATTCGATCGGTTAATCCAGCATCGACGGGGATTAGTTCATGTTTGCTTGGATATCGAGCTAAAGAAATATACTTGCCGATGCTGTGAGCGGTGGGAACGAGAAACATGGGCGCGTCATAACTATAAACTCGCTACGCTCACCCTCTACAAGCTGTTCTCCATTCTCAGTACCGACTCGGGAAGGGCTCACATTGGAACTGAACGCATATTCGCCGAGCGACAAAGAGCATTGGTTCAAGACATTTTACCATGGAACCCTAGAAGAGGACAAACTTCTCGATTCAGGTCTACCGGTGGACACCAACGAGATTGATGATCCGAAATATGGCTGGGTAAAGGGCAGGCAGGTCTCCTCGCCTCCAAATGATGCGATACGACGGATTTTCGCACTTCTTGAAATCAATTTCCATGACCAACTTCCACAAGTAGCGGTTGTCACCAAATTTCTTCTTCGTCGACAGTGCCGCCGTCAGTGGACGCCGCCCACGTTACAGCGAATATGGGAAAAACTCCCACGGCTGGAAGAAATTATATATGAGCCGTGACAGCTTTGCAATAAGGCCATGCAAGCTGCAGTAGACAATGAGTACCACAAGCTGGTGACTTCACATCTGCCGATGAACCTCAAGAAAGTATCCGTATTTGAAGACTTCAACGAAACATTATTATCCATATTTGAGAACTCAGTCAATCCATCGATTGCTGTATTTGCACACTTCAACGAAATAATATTATCCGAAATTGAGGACCCAACCGATCCATTGCCTGATCTCTTCCACCTGAGGACTTCCTTTTCGACGAAATGAACCCAGATCGTGTGAGGGTGACATCTCGACAGGTGGCCGAGGGCTTTGCAGCAAGGAGTCTCGGCCTCGAGCAACTGTCCGTCGCATTTATGGTCGAGGCGCAGTATTTCATGGATGCAGCCAAGAAAAACTGGACATGGCATGAGCTGCGATCGCTCTCTCTTATGTCCCGGCTGATGAGCCGCGAGTCCAGTTCTCAGGTAATCTCGCGCCTGCTGCGCGATGCCGGAGCGGTCGCGCTTCGCATGCCGAAACTGGAGACGATGAACATCTGGAACGGTGCGCAGGGGGAAGCTTGTGCGTTCATGTATCGTCAGAAAGACTCCTCGATAACTTGGCGGGGAACCTGGGAGCTCAGGCTCTCACATGATGTACTTCAAAGTTGGAAGAAGGTGGTGGCTCGCTTTGCTAGAGATGAGTTGCGGGTCAGGCATTCAACTGCTTGGGTGCGAGATTTTGTCTCACGGGGACGCGATTCATCATTTGGATTTGGCCTTTGTGATTGACCCTGTGTCCTTGATGCAGATACGGAGGGAGAACGGGAAATCCTGATATAAAACAGGATGAGTATGCTTCAGTTGGCGGACTTTCCATATCAAATGCCGGGAATTCGAATGTCTAGAGCCCCAAAGTTTCTTTTACTTTTCATATTAAGCTCTCCTCGAAGAGACATAAGAGAAATTGGATGGCGAGAGCCAGCCTGAGGGCTTGGCAATAACCTCTGAGAGCGCATTACATGCGTTTCGCCCTCTCTTCGTTTACTTGAACGGTGTGCTATACCATCGGTGTCACAGTTCCCCTTTACTTACAGTTATAATGAAATTGGTTCAGCAATAATTAGAATGGCTATTTCTTTTAGGTGACAAACTGGATTCTATACTGGCAATGTGGTAGTTCAATTCTACGCCAGCGCAAGCAAGACTCATCGTGCTCTTCTTTCAATTGCCTCATGAAGGACATATTTCAATCAATGTAGATAATTTTAGGTTGCTGAAAAGTCTACTAAAGCGTCATCATCGTTATCTAACCCCCAGTATGTACCTAAATCATCATTTAGTCTTGCTATTCCTAGTACGCTGATATATAAGAACTGTTAGAGCGCCTTAACCTGACTCGCCACTCCACCATTTCTGACACAACTCCTCCGTTACATATGGATACATTTCACTCGTCTTCCACTCTTCGTAGCCGTTTATACCCTCTCCATTCGTCGGCGGTTGCACGTTCTTCAGCACAGGCGGGACGTCGCTCGCGGAAATACCTCTCGTCCTCTTCGGCGGCACATGTTTGGAAGGCGCAGCTCCGACGGAGCCACTCTTGCGTGATGATCCCAGGCGGGATACAGCGCTGGGGTCGAATTTCTCCGCGAACACTCTGATGGCTTCCATGGCGCTGTCTGAGACCGTGGGCCCGCATCTCTCCAGGGCCTCCTCGAAATGGGCATGCTTCAAGACTCTCTTGGTTTGCTCCCCTCCATGTTTCCTCTGCTCGGCTTGACCGATCAGAGCTGCCTGCACGCACACCGTGTGCAGGTCGGAGCCGGTGAAGCCCGTCGTCCTGGCCGCGATGTCGCGCAGCCGCAGCTCCGAGTCGAGCTCCTCCTCGCGCAGGAAGATGTTCAGCATGCTCTCCCGCGCCGAGGCGGACGGCAGGCCGATGTACAGCCTCGACGGCACCCGGCGCAGGATGGCCTCGTCGAGGTCGCCCGGGTGGTTGGTGGCGATGAGCAGGAAGGGCTGGCGCCGGTTCTTGATGAGCCCGTCCGTCTGCGCCAGCAGCGTGTTGAGCCGGCTGCGCGTCCAGTCGTAGTCGTCGGGCTGCCGCTTGCGGAAGAGCGAGTCGGCCTCGTCGATGAAGATGATGCTGGGGTAGACCATGGCGCCGAGGTTGAAGAGGCCCTTGATGGCCTTCTCCGTCTCGCCGACGTACTTGTTCTCGAGCTCGGCGGCCGAGACGTGGATCATGACGGCGCCGTACTCGTGTGCCAGCACGCGGGCGAGGTGCGTCTTGCCAGTTCCTGGCGGGCCGTAGAGGAGGACGCCGTTGATTCGGGAGTGGCGGAGGATGCCGGCTTGTTGGTCGGGGTTGGAACTGGCCAGGTCGAGCATCTGGGTTATGGCCTGCTTCAAATCTTCCTCTATCTCAATGGCGGACCATCCCTGATTGACATCGTCTGCTCAAAGTTAGCTGATCTTCTAGTCTGGTATTTGCTTGCTGTCACTCGCATGCAGTTTCACTGACCTGGGCTAACTAGCTGATCTAAGAGAACACTCTCCCATTGGTATTTGCCCAGATCCTGGTTTATCTCCGCGATAGCTTTCTGAGCCTCTGGATGAAGTTGTGAATACTTGGACTTCTCTTCCTCTTGTATAGGCTTGATTTGATCCCGGAGTGACCCCAACCCCTGGAACACTTTGAGGATGTGATCAATAGTCACGTTTGTCGAAATTGCAGCTGCTGCAAGCTCAATAGTCGAGGGCTTCAGTTCGGAATGGCTCAGGATCTTGAAGCACTGGCTTTCTTCTGGAAGATCCCAAGAGCTGTACGGTTCCAAGAGTTTTTCATCCCCACAACTGCTGGCACGACTGCGAATCTTCTGCTGGAGTGCACGAATGTTGTGTGCTCGTCGCTTATTGGCGCCATGTTTTGCAAACAGTGAACGCTGCGCCTTGGTGTGTGCCGGAAGCAAGGGAAGAACTGGCCGAAGAGGATTGGAACCTAACATCGACAGCAACGACTCGTCAGGAGTTGTTCCGTATGGGGCATAATAGCCAAATTGAGTCGGGGCATCGTCAAGGAGACATTCCATAGAATCACGATACACGTCGCTGCGGACCGCAATCTCCCAGCTGTCAAGTCCGACAACAAGGACCCTCAACCGGGGAGAATTGGCCGTCTTGACGGCCTCCTGCAAATTGGTTAGAGTCTCCTTGAAACGGTCCATGGCACAAATTCCCTGGAGATCTGGTAGTTCCACGATTAGGGGACGCATTTGTCGTTCCGATCCGCAAGATGCTGTGTCCGTCTCTGGTGTTCGTGCCTCGATCGCAGTGAGGAGCTTTGAAAATAGAAGCTTGTCGGCTGTTTCAAAAAAGCTTGAATCAGGGGTGCTGCCTGTGGTACTGCTGCTGTCGCCGTCTTTACCCTCGCCTTCGTCATCTTTGCTCTCCTGCCGTCTCGAGCGGTCCGTTTCCATCTGGGCCCGCTCAAGGAAGAACATGTCATACAGTTCGCTCATGTCTTGCTGGCGCAGTGTGAGAATGTCGGCTCCATGGTCCTTGGCGAATTGCCGAAGGACGGCCGCCAGGAATTCCTCCCCAGAGTGGTTATGTGCGTGAACGGCCACTCTGAGAATTGTGGCATCGTGAGCGAAGGTAGAGCTTCCTACTTCAGGTGCCTCTCCGATCGCCAATGCTGACGCTTTTGCATCTATTAGACTGCCGAGGCTCCCATAGAGCACCGAGTCGATCTGGTATCTGCCAGGTGCCGCTTGGCTCAGGTCATCACAGCCTTCAGCATCTCCAATGACCAGGGGGATAGTCGATGCACAGATCTGCTCGTAGCTCTGGATACAGTGATCTAGAAACCAAGCTGGGAGGTCACCTTGCAAAATTTCTGCTAGCTCCTCCTCCAGGTTGGTGGTCTGAGACGCGGCATCAGAATGCGATTCTGGCTCAACATCTGGCTCAACATCCTGCTGACTCCCAGCGTCCTCGTCAGCAGTCGGTGCGGTGGAGATGGATTTGGGCTTTACCCATTCCCAAGGGAGCCAAGGCATCTGTGATTACGGACTCTCTAGGTGGTATTGGTGCTGTATTGGGCCCTTTATCGGAGCAATTTGCTCATTCTGTCATGATCTGCCAATTTCGGAGCATTTCTGCGGAACTTCAGCTTGAAACTTGTGTGTGTGGTGAGGAGATAGACGGTGGAGGATTGGGAGCTGCACATCATTTGGGGGTTGGATGGGGCCAGGCGACTGACAGAAAACATGGCACACCCAGAACATCCAGCGTTGAACTTCAACACAATATCAATACAATATGAAAACAATTGACCAGTAATAAATACAATAGCAGCTAAATACTATAGAATGATGCCTAATTATTGATTTTGTTATCATGCGTTTAGCATTGTGGTTAAGGAAGGTCCCTGACTTGTGTGAACAGTGCTTTGGTGTGCCTTGTTTTATGTCACTCGCTTGAGGGCATCAGCTGGAAAACTGGGCGCATCAGCTTGCAGGGGCCTTGCCAACACACCATGACTTCATGTTCTAGCCTCTGTATGAGTGAGACGCAAGCCTAGGTCGGGTCCTCGGTCTGGTAGTTGCTCTCAGTCTGTTGATTTTATCTTCTTGACCTTCGAGCGCCCATTCGAATTTGTCGCTCTCTAGCCAAGCAGTTGCTAGGCTTATCCAAGGCGACAGGATGGATCTTACCGTTGATGACCTCGTTACAAAATTCCGATATCCGGGTGTGAGAAGAGCCGCAGAACGGTTCGGGTTTGAGATGCCAGAAACCCCGGACGAAGAACGCTTCGCGGTCCCAATATCTAGCTTGCCCAAAGATGCCGACCAAGAGCCACTCTGCAACAGCTGCCAGGACATGACTATGGATTCTCTACAAGGAGATATGGGATATCAGCACTCGGCCGACCTGGAAGACCTGATCCGTTCAGCTCGGAGCTGCCCTCTCTGTAGCCTAATGGAAACACAGATCTGCACCGCCGTGACTTTTCACGCTGAGCGTCAGGTTCGCTTCACGGATGCCAGAGAGGCCATGGATGCTTTTGCTCGTATAACGGCCCTCGAAGAACTCTTTGTGGCAAAACCGACACGTATCCTTCTGAAAGTCGAAGACCGTAGGCCGACCGATGGCTTTAACACCCTGGTGATCGGAACAGTGCTTTATTCGCTGGTTCCTGGAGTCAAGGCTTTTGCATCCCACCTGGGTAGACTCATACTTCACAATGACACTCTTGACAGCCCCCAGCCACTGAGGCCGAGAGGTAGCGATGAGGATATCATGAACCGCTTGGGGGCTTGGTTAAATAAGCACGAGCCACGGGAGCCGCACGGAGATAAAGGGCCAAAGAGCTCACCGTTGCCAACTAGGGTGCTTGATCTGGGAGAACCAAGAGGGGAATATTTGGAATTCTTGGAGTCAGACCTTTTCCTAGTGGAAAAGGCAGGACGGCATGGGAGATATGCTACTCTGAGCTACAGCTGGGGCGGATATAGAGATACCCGCACTTTGAAAGGCAACTACAACGAGAGACTGGATGGTATCCAGTTCAAACTTCTACCAGTAGTTTTCTCGCAGGCAATCAAAATCACCAGGGCTATGGGTATTCGTTATCTCTGGATCGATGCGCTGTGTATCATCCAGGACGATACTGAAGACTGGAGGGTCGAGGCCGGGCGAATGTCTGACGTCTACTGGAACTGTGTGTGCCGTCTGGCCATAACAGATAGTAAAGATCCGACGGAAGGCTTTTTCCCTCCACGGGAGTATCCGTCCGTACGAGTGCCGCACCTGAAAGCGCCGAAATCGCTATCGGGCATTGAGGGCTTGCTAGGAGACAATTATATGACGAAAACGGAAGAGGGCCGGCTGGTTCTGAAAGAAAAGATGAAAGAGTTTCTGTCTTTAGGGCGCCAAGGGCACTTTGGGATACAACTAGAATCTGGAGAACATCTTGGAAACCGTACCGCGCTCGCCATGCCGCCAAATGACGTACCAGACGACCACACCTCGAATGAGACTACACTGGGCAACATACGCCGTGATGGAAACACTCTTAGAAAGTTACCAAGCTCTTCAAATCATGACTCAACAAGTGACAAGCCTTCAGACGAACAGCTTGGTGGGAGCCAGCATCACCAAACTTGCGATACCCCAGACAAAGAGGCCGCTATATCTAACATAATTGACGAAGTCATGACAACAGCTTGGGACTCTCTAGAGGACGATATTCAATCATCAATGCAGGAAGCACTGGATGAGGCGACACCCCAGGCCTATCTCACAATTCCGAGGTCCTATGCGGTGGACGTCGACAGAGGGCACTTGAATACCCGAGGTTGGGTCTTGCAAGAACGGCTGCTGGCCCCTCGAACTATTCACTTTACCAGGCATCACATATACTGCGAGGATACTCATGATATATGTGGCGAAGACTGGGTCTGTCGGTACTTCACCTGGATGAGCTGCATATATAAAACAACCAGACACTCACAAGTCGATCTATTCCCTGAGAGAAGCTCCTTCGAAGCTGATGGAGGGCTCGACGGCGAAATATGGCGGCAGGTGTTCAACAATAATAAACCAGACGAGCAGCATGACGATTCACCATGGCTCACTATTGCAGCAAATTTCAGTAAATGCCAACTGACATTTGATTCAGACAGGCTCGCTGCCATTGCCGGGCTTGTGAACAAGAAGCAGATGCATCCACAGAGCCCCCAGCTCAATGGGCGCAACTTCTGCGGGCTCTGGGAGCAAACTTTGCACATGGACCTTGCGTGGATCTCTCGGAGAGGGGAGAGCCTGGAGTATCTGCACAAGCTCAACCTTCCTTCTTGGGCTTGGATCTCTTACAAAGGGCCGGTATCCTTCGTCAGAGAACCGAGGGCCGCACGCAAAGCAGGGACCCCTCGACGCCTTCCAGAGCCAGAATTCCATCTTGTTGAGGCAGATGTGCCCAGCTTGACAGCCCCTGTGCCGTTTGCAAGGTCCGCCTCTCTAACGTTGGACGTCACTCTTCGCAAGATGCAGAGTATATCAACTGCCACATCGAGCTACGGGACCGAACAACGATCCAGGAATGAATTAGCAAAGGCATCCCCCTTTGACTTTGACCCGAGAACGAAGACGATACCGACCCCTCTCGCGGCTATAACAGACTGCCAGGAGGTGTACAATGAGAGCAAGAAACTCATCGGGTTTGTGTCGTTTGATGACGGTACTCACCTGGTTGGGGATTTATTCTGCGCCCACCTCTCGACGCTCAAAGATGAAGCCATGGCTGCGGCGAGACAGGAGCTTAGCAGACCTGGGGTGGATGCAGTAGACTTGGGGGATTACCAGAGGCCGATATTGGCGTATGCCCTGGTTCTCACCAGGGTGGACAAGGACATATATCGGAGAGTAGGACTTGCAGAAGTCAATTACCATTGGATGACGAGTGGAGATAGGAGTAAGATGAGACTCTTATAATATACATCATAATGAGAAGGCGTGTGTACATCAAATATTTCACCTGAGCCTTCTCCAATGGCAAGTTTCTAATACATTTATATTGCCCCTATGCATGCTGAGATACTAGTAAGGATAGTCAGTCTGAATGTAAGCAACATACCACAAGTTGATCCTCAAACTTCACATGAATTGTTTTTTAGGAGAGATTCAGGCTTCCATTGTAATTTAGACGTTTGTCCTGACTTGCTTAGGAGGGGTCAGCGTCGCCTGAGGGCAGACCAGCCATCCAACATGACGGATACGTAGCTGGAATCCACACAACGGTCATTCAGTTATCGAAGGACTTGTTGTCAGCGTCGTGGCTCCCTATGATGCTGAAGACTGGAGGTAAGGTACGTCGAAATAATATGCACATATCCAGATGATAGTTTGATTGGGGATGGATGGATGTTGCACCAATACAGCTTGCAACAATGTGTTGACGAAGCTCGGGTTACCAATAGGGCCAACATGAGCAGTCACAGATGCCTAGAGCCAAAAAGAAAAAAAAAAAGAAGAGGGAAAAAATAACACACCTACCTGGAATCGAACCAAGGGTCTCTCTATGCCTGCGTTCTCATGATGTACTCACACTGAAGAAATCCCAACCACGGGCAAGATCTCCCCCCTCCAAGGTACACCTTGGCTGGGGGGGTCCCTATGTGCTCAGTAGGTCTTCAGTGTGAGTACATTATGAGAAGGCAGCATGGAGCGCGCTGACCACTGCACCACAGGGGCTTTTGTTGAATGACATGCACGGAGAGGTAATATATTAGGTGTCGGGCTTCACGACCTCACTGTGGTGATTAGTTGGATCGCTTTAGTGATCGATCTCTACATTAAATCCCACTACATACATACGCTGGCCGCCAATTTGTACAAAGTTTCAAACGAATTCAATTTAGGTGAGATGAACTGATAGTTGGCGGGATAAGTTTGCTTGAGTTTCCTAACTAATGCTATCTATTGGGGGGGGGCTTCTTCTTCTTTCCATTTGGCGACTGGGGGAGGGGTGGTGGTGTTCTTGTTGTTGTTATTGCTGCTGCTGTGCTTTTTTCGGGAGGGTTTTTTTTTTTTTTTTTTTTTTTTTTTGTTTCTGTCTCCTTTCCCTCCCTTTTTCTTCTTTTCTTTTCTTTTCTTTCCTTCATTTCCTCCATTTCTACCATGGCAGAGGGCCCATCCTTGGAAAGAGTGTTGGAGATGGAGCTCTTCGTCGTAGGGCCCATTTGCGTCAGTTAAAACGATTTCCCATCTGTTGTAACGGCAGAAGGGAGTATTGCCAGTGTTTTCCCTTTGGGAGTTGTCAAAATTGAAATAGTGTATTCACGTAACATATACACTAAACGCCAAATAGCTTCAGAGCTTCTTTATTTTTTCGACAACATCATCCATATTGCGGATAAGAACATCAAATTTGGAGTCTAGACTCTCAAACTCAGACTTCATGTGAACACGTAGGGCCTCCACTTTGGCGCCAAGGGCATCGAAACCGGCGCCAAGGTCATCACATTTGGCCTCAAGGGCTTCAAATTTGGCGTTAAGGGCTTTGAAGTCAGGGTTCTCACCCTTGGGCAAGCCATGGGAATGGGGCGAGCCAGACGCGAATAGAGACCCAGGCTTGGGCACAAAATTGCTCTTCGGCGACCAATGGGGGTTCGCAAAAGCGTCAGGCTTGTACATACCGCCGAGACAGCCAGGCTTGTGACATATAGGGCAAAGCGGAGGGCCGACAGTGGTAGTAGCATTGGGGCAGAATAGGTCGAAACACTTAGTGCAAACTGTGACTTTCTTCTCAGTTATTGGAATGAATCCGGTGCATGGAGGAGCCTCAGATCCGGCAGCAGGGGCATCCGATTGAGAGTCGGGCTTTTTGTCCTTAGGACACAAGCAGAAAGACTTATTGCACGTCTTGCAGCGAGCACCAATTAGGGAAGTAGAGGCATTGGCACTGGATTCAGGCTTGTCGTTCTTAGGATGAGAGCAAGAAGACAAGTAGCACGTATCGCAGCATGCCGACCGCTGAGTTGGAGGATTGCTTGGAGAAGCACCAAAAAGGGGAGCAGAGGCATCCAATTTGGAGTCAGGCCTGTCACTCTTACGCTGGCCAAAGAGACCAGACGTGGCATTGGAGTTGGAGTCAGGCAAGTTACGCATTTCTACGCACAGAGTGCAGAGCATGCTAGTGCAGTAGGACCCATTGCCCTGTCCCTGTAGACATGGAGTTGGAGGAGTGCGTGGAGATGCATCACCATTCACGGAGGAACTCTCAGAGGAGGGGTCAACCTGGAACTTAGCCATAGTGTGTTTCCTCAAGCCAACGATGGGAGGTGTTAGCAGGGTAGATGATGATGGTATGGGCTACTGCGAAGATGCGTTTGAGCCAAGGATGATGGGTAATAGCAGAGTAGGTGGTGGCTTTGGGTTGCTACCAAGGTGTGTGATACAGGATGAGATTTGAACTGAGAAATGGAGGGACAGGCGTAGCTTTTATACCTGATATGTGGTAGCAAGAGCTAGGCATCACTCGCCTTCTACTTTGCTTTCCGTTGCTTTGCCACCAACCTAAACCAGTAGAAAGATGACGCCAAACTTCAGCTCGTAAAAGTAAATACCTACCTCAAGAATGATCGACTCGACTAGTCAAAGAAGCCTGGCACGGGATAAGCCATTTCCATTATACTCTGCATTAGTTTAAAAGTCTTTCTCAATGAGATAACCAATACGAAGCATGTCACATGCAAGCCTGGACTAGCACATGACACATCAAATCACGGGGCTCGTTTTTTAAAAAAAAAACATGATAACGCCATTCTGTGGAAATTCAAGACGGGAAAGGGGAAAATGGAGTTGCTTTCCGCCGCTCGAGGTGCCAACTAGAAGGCTTGGCTCACATCTACGCCTCGCGCAGTGATGAGATGGACGGACGTAAGATAGTATTTCTATAGATTTCCAGCAGGAATTTTATTTTTTTGAGTAGAGATCATTTGGATATACTAATGGGCGGTCGCCGGTTTGGACTCCAGGACCAGAGCAGTCGGATTAATCACGACTGCTCTGGAACCAGGTATGTAACTGGTCAATACCTATAGCTAGGATAAAGAGTGAACATCAATCTTACAAGTGAACATCAATCTTACAAGTGAACACAATCTTACAACCTCTTTGGACACACTTTAAAAAACATAATCAACCATACGCTTTTCAAAAGATCAATCAAATTGTTTTGCCTCGCTCCCACTTCTCCTCCGGGACTCCTACTATCTCAAAGTCGCCAGTTTCTAGGAAATCCCTAAGAGAGAGCTCATCAAGTTTCTCTCGGACCTGCTTTGAAGATAGGCCCTCGTCTGCTTCGGCCATTCAGCCGGCAATAATTCCTGCGACGTGTGGGAGCAAACGATGCACGTGGCAGGAATTATTGCCGGCTGAATGGCCGAAGCAGACGAGGGCCTATCTTCAAAGTAGGAGAAACTTGGTCCCAAGAAAGGAAAAAGAATCTGCTTTGGGCGTCGTTCTCAAGGAGTCGATGTCTTCCTTTGAACCAAAGCATCTTTGGGCCAAGGTCTACGTCCCTCTCTGTCGAGAACTTTTTCCCTTCAATTCCCAAGTCTGCCTTTACCACCTTCCTGACTCTCGGATAGGTCCAGCCCATTTTCCCCAGTTTCATGGAATTTTATCACTGAGACGTTCCCGCAACACCCAGACAGTGTTTCCACATGCGCTGCAACGGAGTTGCTAATGGCAGTAATGGCAGTCACGGAGTACACTAAGATAAAAGAAATATTAGCGAAGAAGAGTGACGGAATAATAATTATTATTCAACTTACAATCCATTGAATGCAGATCCCTCATTAATTCAGGAAGTCCCGGATTTCCTCGCCGGAGAGAAGGTTGACCAAGGGACAGAGTGTTGCGTCTATGTTGGTACGGAATGAAAGGGAGTTGAGCATTATCTGGAATGCAATGGACGCCTCCTCAAAACCCCCAAAAACGCTGTAACTGGGCCACCCCACTGGAATCCCCTCGCTTTAGAGAATTTCGTCACGCAGGCGCTCTCGCAAAACCCAAACCGTGTTTTCGCGGACGTTACATCGGAGCTGCCCAAATATAGCAATCACGCTTTGCGCTAAAAGAAAAGAATTATTAGCAAAGAAGAGTGAGGGAATGTTAATCATCATTCAACTTACAGTCCAGTGAATGTAGATCCCGCATTGTTCTTGGGAATCCACGGATTTCCTTACCAGAGAGAAGGTTGAGCAATGGACAGAGTGTTGCATCTCCGTCGGTACTACGGATTGAAAGGGAGTTGAGCATTCGGCGACGTTTGTTTTCGTCACTTCTTTGTTTAGCTGAGAACTCAAGTGGTCAAATGAAAGATAAATTACTTACCGAGCATCAAAGTATGAGCTGAGTCTTCCTTGGAGTTTAGTGACCTCAGTGCCTAGATTGTTCTCCAAGGATGTGAGTCCGTTGTTCAGATTTGTCACTTCTTGTTTGATGGAGGTGGCATCGGGTGGCCAAGCTTGCGATGTTTTGCGTGATGGAAGTGAGGGCATTTTCAGTGCTGCTTTTCAACGTGGCCCCCTGAGAGGAAATGCCAGCGGAGTCGTTACATCGGACATTTCCATCTTTCGTAGTGTGATTGCCAACGAAGACAGTAAAGTAATCGATGATACAGCAACGGAAAATCGAGGATCAAGAAATAGAAAGTGATAATGAATGGAATGATAAGTGATGGTAAGAAAGGGCGAAGACACTTTTGAGTAGTGTAACAACTAATGGATACAGTGAAAGGAATCAACGATATAGTAATAAAAAATAAAGGACTGAAAAATATCAAGTGGTAACGCTTGGAATGATAAGTGATGGTGAGAAAGGAGGAAGAAAACAAAGGAGCTTTTGGAAGATGGCAGGGGTTTTATCTCTCTTCTGAGCACGAGGTGATTCTTCGGGTACGTATGATTGCTGCCTAAGAGTTGAATTTTTTAACTTGTCCCACAGGTTAAGTTTTATTCACAGGGCACAGCCTGCTTATATTCAAGGTTTTCTACGCCACGAGGTAGATAGACTTTTGAAACCCCCTCCGCGTGGAAGAGTTATCTACCTGGAAAATGTTAGCTTCCTGCCTCGGTATCCCAACCTGTATGCTATTTGATCGACATCCCTCCTCACCAGTGTCAGGGAAACGAGAAGTTCGGAACCGCGTTTTTCTGAAGTGCCTCCCTTGCCGCTGCCATCAGAAACAACAAAAGGCTGCCGTGGTAACTTTGAGAGGGAGGACACTCGACGTTGTGCTCAGCCGTCCCAAGTCCGACCAAGGGTCGATGTGTTGCAGGCTCGTTATTTTACTTCGGCTTTAGAATTCGGGCGAAAAGGAAAAATCAGGCACTTTTGAATAACTCCTGCGGCTTGCGATGGTGCCGGGGAGTGAAACTCTCATAAATTAGCCGTGTGACCGTTATAGTATATTAAAGGTACTTTTGTCCCTTAATATAACTGCGTGTTTATGTTATACCTCAAACCCTGCTACCACTCTGTTCAAAAACCCCCTCACCCGGGTAGGTAAGGTAGTATATCCACAGCTTGACGATTACAGCCACATCTTGAGATCGTGCACCTTTGCCCAACCAGGGAGCTCATTTCGCTCCACGTGAAGCAGCGGCAGCTCTGGTAAGAGCTGCCAACAGAAGAAGAGCTGTAATAATTACAGCTACAGCTTGAAATCACCTCTCGCCCAACCAGGGAGCTCATTTCGCTCCACGTGAAGCAGCAGCAGCTCGCTCGGAGCGGGCTCGAAAGTTGGCAGCTCTTGCCAGAGCCGCCAACGGAAGAAGAGCTGAAGGGATAAGAACGAGGAGATCTCAGAGAGAACGAGGAGATCTCCGAGAGGACGATATAGTTGCTAACGGAAGAAGAGCTGATGGCCCCAAGTAGGTGACAGGAGAAATGAGATACCCAATGGAAGAGTGGTTCTACTTTCGAAAATAAACTAAAAATTCAGTAGTATCAACTGAAACAAAGTGATAATATTTGTATATTATCTTTCAAGCATATATTATTAATACTTAATAATTTGATAATACCGGTTACAGACTCGATAATAAGCAGCTTAATATTTGAGTGTCTCAATTTCAATGTCACCCACCTGGGCCCCTTGTCTTGAGCCTATTTCACACCAATTGGTCCGGACTCATTTAACATCTACCTAGCATATTTACCTATGCACAGTGACTTTCGCATTTGAGTTGGATCTCTAGTCTCATCTTCGCCATTGCCATCCAATGGCCTCTTTTTTGCTGTCGTGCCGATGCCGAACTCTCATAATGGGTATAAGAGCGGAGACGACGACGCCCAGCAAGCTAACGTGACGTTTTGCCACGGAATCGTGATCCCCCCAATCTCAAAGGTAGATGATGTTGGATCTTCTATGGATAACGCCAATGCTCAAAGATGCGCCTGAGACCAGATGTCAGACTAGCCCAGGCATTATTTCTTAACTCAAGGTTGCTGTTGCAGGGTGGCTAAGCATACGTCGCATTGGACAGATGAATAACCACGCTAGCTTAGAGCAGTTGAAGGCATATCTGAAGGACGATGAAAGAATGGATTGTTGCGAGTTTCGAGTGTGATGTTGCAGTGATGTCCCGAGGATCGAAAGTTAGCCAAGGAATTGCTTCAGAATCCATCGCGCAATAGTTGAGATGATCCTACTTCCCCTGTATCTCTCACGAGAATCTCTTTCTAACCTTATTCCAGCTTTTCGTTTGGTAGACTAGCCCGTGGCTGAGGAAATTGAACTTGAATTTGGCATAGACTGAAAGGTTCATTAGTTGTCAGCTGGCCCTCAGTGGCGAGCTGGGACTTTGGAGCTGGCAATACCTCTGATGCTTAACTGCTATTCAGGAGAAAGTAAAGGCAGCTTCCTTAAGAAACTTCCAAGTGGGTTACGCCCGTAGTTCATGAGGTGGCGATTCTACGTTCTACGCCGCCGCTCGAGCTGAGCACCATCTACAGACTACAACATACTGGGGTAGCTCAAGTTATAGGGCCAGAGCGACAGCGGTTAGCTTAGAAGGGTTGCTCACTTAGGTACGTAACAAGAAATCTTTCACCCCAGATTCCAAGGACGATAAATTGATTTAAATGGGTCGAGCAGAGGTGAAGAGCGTCTTGAATTTTAGCAACATAAACCTGGCTGGGCAATGTGTTCTTCGTTTTCCATTTTGAATCTTATTTTTTTCAAGATACCTCGTAGAACTTGGTAGCCTTCAGCATAATAAGGTTCCGTACCAAAAACTTCGATGCTAAGTGAGATACTGTGGAAAGAAAGCCCGTCTTCAACCCCAAATAGTGAGAATAGGAAACGCCCCTAAGAATCACATCTAAGCTGGGGGCCTGCATCTCTTGTATTTAGAGTTTATCTAGCTTCGCTCGACATAGAGTTCCAATTTAGCTAGCCGTGGTCAACGAACAAAGGTCGTATTCGCCAGCATGACGGTCCCTCAAGTGACTGACATACAACACGGGAACCTCTAGTGTTAATCCTTAATGCAATATTTAATTTAGTAATAACCACAATGTTTAGCTAAATATTGTAGAACAATTTATCATTTTCTTATTCTGATTAGTGTGTTTAGTGTTATGAATAAGAAAATAAGGCCCCCCTTGATGAACTCGAATGCTGCCCGACCCCAATGCCATGCGCAAGCCTTCCATCTTCCAAGTACAAAGGCGTGCCCAGTGCTTGTTCATTCGCACGAGGGAATTCTTCAAAGCCGTAGGCAGCCTTCGAAGGGTAATTACGCTTGTCACTAACATTCTAAGCGCTCACTCTCCCAACCACTCGGTTATCATAAGAAACATTGATGATGACGACAAACCCTTTTTACATGCTACCTCATCCTTGCAATTAATTCCCTCCCAAAGTAAAGCCCACGGACATCTCAATCTCTCTTAGCCAATGAAAACACTGCTCGCAGAAAGTCACACCGTCCTCGATCCCTAAACAACACGGCATTCATCGCCCAAAAGAACACAAATTGACACAGAATAGATCAGCTTGGCACCCTAGTAATTACTGGCTTCTTGTACCGGCAGTCAAAACTGGCCATGAGCGTATCCCAGCCAATCGCACTCAGGTCCCATTTGTTCTTGTACCAGAAGTCGACAGCCCCAAACGTGCACCCCGTGGGACTCTTGCATACCACCCCGCAGTCCATCAGGCGCGGGAAACACTCGAACCCGTTATCGTCCGGGGCGAAGGTCGTGACGTTGTGATAGTAGGGCTCCTTGAGCTGGTTGCAAGCCCCCATTGTATATGTATCCCACGTGCAAATGCCGGTCCCGTGTGCTTCGGTACAAATCAGAACCTTTTCAGCCCACCTGTTAGCATGTCCCATTGAAAGATTGACAGGAGGATGGGGGTGGAAAACGATGTAGATGGTGTTCACTTACACCGCCAACGTCGTTTGGTGCAGAGCTGTCGCCTGCAGCGATCGGCAAGAGGGGTATAGCAATGGTAAGTATGGGGAGTCTCATTCTGTCTGGGGGTGTGCGTGATTAAACCCGATTGAAATATTGAGTATTGAAATCAAAGATAGCTGGGAAATGTTGGGGCAAGCAGCACTTGTATGATGATTTATCTTGGTGTGGGAAGGCATTACTAGGTATCTTTTATATCTGATGGTGACACTGAGCTGAGCAGGGATACAGGAGCCACGGGAGAGACTTGACGTAACTCGGCAGGTAACTGACTACGTAGGCATTGATAGTAGTTTCACATACCCCTTAGCCAATGACTGTTGCTGCTCAGACCGGATTGTCTTGGCCATATAGGTCTATGTGCTCGTCTGTCGTTACTCGAGCGTTCCCCGTGTCTGCGATCCCATGTGGCAACCCTGACCACGTGCTTCGCAGCCGCTCATCATCCGACAATTGCACCCATCTAGTGCTATCAAGCATCCGACTCCCATTCCGGCTTGTAATCTTGTAATCCGTATCCTCAGTCTTCAGTTGGTGCGAGGACAAGGGGGAAATGCGACAAGAGAGGCGGCACGCAACGGAGACCATCGAGGGAGCTCTTGAAAACCCAATTATCCGTCTGTTGATTTCTTTGTCTTCCACTCCTACTATCATAGGTAGATAAGTCAAGTATAAACGCCACGCTCATGCAAAGTCAGTGATAATCTCCCTCCTGATATATGCGAGCCTGCCCAGGCCGGTGCATGATGCCAGAGCCCAGAAATGCCACTTCTCCTATAGCCCATGAGAAGAGAATCGTAGGATCGCACCACCATCGCTGCCTTTGGGGACCCAGGCCGGCAGCAACTGTCCTGTACCATAATCATTGGAGGAGTTCTTCGCAGGTCCAATCCTCGTAGCTACTCATGGTTAGCCCATCCGTATATATGCTTGCAGCACTCGCGCGCCAAGAGATTGCACTCACTATCCATCAGGGAGATACCGTCGCACGATCAGAGGGATCTTCTTCTCTCGGAGTTCCTTGATCGCGATCTGCAGAGGGTCGGTTTCGCCCTCCAAGTCGACCAACACCGGTGCGTTCATACTAACAGCCAACGTTTGTTAGAAAAACTTTCCCCCCTCGTATGGCATCCCAGAGTGCTCTAAGTTACTAACCTAATCTGTAGAGCACGTGTGCCCAGGATACGCGCACGCTCATACTTGGTCATGTATGGAGTGGTGTTGCGCTCGGCCTCGGGGATCTTCTTGTCCTTGACTGACTTTTCTCCGTTCTTCACAGCGTTGGCAACGGCAGAAGGGTCTCCCGAGAGCACAACGTTATCCTGGTCGTCGCCGTTCTCGCCGCCCTGGTTTACCTCCTCGTCTCCATTCTGGACCTCCGGCTCGAAGTAGTCGTTCATCTCATCCTCCTCGTACATGGTGTCGTCGCTGCGCAAAGACAAATGACGGGTTAGTTGGACGGCGCGCAAAATGACCAAGTGCCCAGCATCGAGGGATGCATGATCAACTTACACGCCAGCGCCACCATCATCATCTCCAAAGTCAGACATGATTGCGATTATGTCAATTCCGTGGGGCGCAAGGTTCTATCGGGGAAGGATGTCGCGTGGTTGAGATATGATGCGAGTGGAAGTGTTGCGCGCGCGAAGCTAAGCATCCAAGGAGGAAAAAAAAAGATCGAACAAAGGCCTTCGGTGAGCCGCCTAAGAGTGGGTCCTCGACATCCTACCGAAGCTCACCGATAAAGTCGTCACCCACCCCGGTAAAAAATTATAGATCCATGCAGCTGCGAGAACTCACCGCTTAAAAGATTCTGGATTCTGCCGAATGCTAGCACCCTTCGACTAACCATCGACCCACAATGGTGTATCGAGAATTCATATTCTCAATGCTAGCAAAATGTCGAAAAGAATTGCGAGCAGTTCTGCTCTCCAAGAGCCTCCATTAAAAAAGCTGCATCTTGACGTGGACATCCCCTCCGCTTACCCTGATCCCTCGACCGCACAATTCACCAATCTCGAGATCCACGATGACGACAGGACGACGGCCCAGACGCCCAGCTCCATGAACGATGCCGAATCGCCAGTCACAGCTGCCACCACCCCCCGCGCCAAATTCCCCTCCGACTACAAGACACTAGCATGCACCTGGCCCGGATGCCCCAAGACCTTCAATCGTCCTGCCCGGCTCCGGGACCACCTGAACTCCCACACGAATTCCCGTCCGTTCAAGTGCCCCTACGACGACTGTGACAAGGACTACACCGTCGACAAACACCTGAAGCAGCACATTAAGGCAGTCCACACCCAGGAGCGGAAACACGTCTGCCCCCGCGAGGGCTGCGGCAAGAGCTTCGTCACCGGAACTCGATTAAAACGTCACCAAGCCGTCCATGAGGGTGAAGAACGGTTCAGGTGTCAAGATTGCGGACAGAGTTTCCGGAAGAGGGAAACGCTGAACAAGCATGTCCGGAAAGAGCATCAGAATCTCGCCGCCTATCCCTGCACGGAGCCCGACTGCACAGTGGCGTTCGATACCAAGTCGTCATTGAAGCGCCACCAGCAGCGTGAGCACGGGGAGGCCAATTTCTGGTGTCACGAGTGCGGGGTGAAGGAGAATGAAGACGGAACCGAGTCCAGGGTCGGCTTCACGACAGAGGTGTTACTCCAAGCCCACCTAAAGCGCGAGCACCAGAACTGCATGTTCTGCGACTTCAAGTCCACCACGCAGGGAGAGCTGGAGAGGCACGTCGAGTTCTACCACTCAGGCAAGACCGTGGAGGATCGCAAGAACAAGGTCTGCCCCTACCCCGACTGCGGGAAGAAATTCACCACCCAGTCCAATTGCAACAGTCACATCCGCGCCGCCCACGAAGGCCAGCGCTTCGTCTGCGGCGAGGTTGAGCTCACCAGCTCGGGGCTCGAGGCGTGGACAAACGACCAGGGATGCGGCGACAAGTTCTCTACCAAAGCACGGCTTGAGGACCACGTACGCTACGTCCATCTCTTGCAGGAACGGCCGAAACTCTCCGCCCCAGTCCGCGACAAGCCCCCGCCGTCGCCGGATGCCGTCTTTGACGACATCGCCGGCATCGCCAATATTGCCAAGGCGAACATCACCTGCCCCCACTGCCGCGAGGCCTTCATCCGATACGGGGATCTAGATTCCCATACTGAGAAGTACCACGCCAGGCGCGGCACCAGCACCGACGCCAACGACATACTCGGCGGCGACGGCCGGAAACTCTCGGATCCGTCAATCTTTGAGCAGGAATTCCCATCCAACTGGCCAGAGGAGATGGACCAAGAGGAGATATTCGCAGCAGAGATGGACTACGGCCCACCGCAAGATGACTGGGCCGAAGACGAAGCTAACATTCTTCTTTTGGCTCGGGATACTCCAGATCTAGATTCAAGAATCGACCCTGCCCTGGAGGCCATCTAAGCATTCACATCTAGACTAAAGCCCATATGTTTCGGGAGAATCCTTGGGACATTTTTACAATTCAATTTCACACCAACTGGGGCATGCATAATGCCCATGTACGACTAGAAAAGGTCTTTAACGATTATAATGACAGGACAAAAGCGAAAAGTTGATTTATAGGGGGAAGTCGAGACTAAAATATTCAATTGTCATGATCATGATATTCTTTGAAGTTGTTCTCCATCCAGTAGTAGTCTCTAGCAAGACGAGAAGAATAAACAAAAGCGAAAGCAGGTTTAAAAAGAAGATGGATGCCGTCCGACGCCTAATAATGCCCTTTGCAGAAACCCCACGAACAAAGCTCAAATCCAACACGTGAGTGTCGTACCATGACTCCCAAAAAATAATAGTTGTAAAAGTCCTGCGATCCTGCTTTGAAACCCCATTTAATGTCCCCCAAACAATGCATTGCTGAGACCTAGGATCGCCATTCCGATGAATCCAAAGAAGATACACAGATTCCGATTGTGGTTAAGGCTCAGGCTCTCGACAAACAGCTGGAGTGCCACGCTGACCATTATGCCAGCGGTAATGGCAAACAAGCATGCATAAACTACTGGGCTGGGCTTGACGTTGTTGTGGCTGGCAAGGCCGAACCACAAAGCGGCCAAGCCTGCGCCCATGGGTTGCGATAGACCACCCAAGAGAGAGGACCAAATCATAGCCTTCCACCGCGAGCCAAGAGCCATATATAAAGGCAATGCCATGGCAAAACCCTCGGATATATTGTGCACGAAAAGTGCCATGAACACATTGAAGCCCAAAGCAGGGCTTGCATGGTTCGTTGCATAGGTAATGAAACCCTCGGGAAATTTGTGAAGAGCGATAGCTATGGAAGTCTGCAGACCGATAGAGAGAAAGGCATTTGTAGGCACGTGGTGGTGGTGTTCATCGGCCACATCAACATCCTCTGTCGATGAAGATACATCCCCCTGGCCGTCAATGGTATCATCCTCGTCCAGACTCAGTGGCTCGCGCGAAGTGGCCCGGCTCGTTCGAAAGTGAGGGCCAGCGTCTTCTTCACCGAGCTCTTCGTCGGGCTGAGGTCGTCCCCCTTGGAAAATGGAACCTGTGTGGGGATAAAAAGGACCCGTTGTGGTTTGTAGCACGGATGCTCGGCTGGACCCTTGAGTCGGATGAATGGTCAAATGTTTGAAACATTCCTGGCCGCATGGGTCAGTGTAGCCATAGCAGGAGCCTGATTCGTCGCAACCACACTTTGTGTCCTTGACAAAAGACATGACTCGCTTTTGTACTTGGAAGATGGAAGGCTTGCGCATGGCATTGGGGTCATCGGTCCTTGCACGGCCTCGTACGTTTAGCGGGGTAGGAGGTCGCTCTTCCATCTCATCTCCCCTCGCGGATGTGTGCCTTCTAATCGCTTCTGGATCGCTAGTCGTCAGAAGAGGGGTTGACTCGGAGGCAGAAATTGCGGTGCCAATTTTAATGGTCTTGTGTTCGTGCGCATGGGAAGATCGGTTGCGGAATAGGCTTCTCCGGCTATGACGATGATCGTGGCTATCGCCATGACCATGGCTATGGCTATGGCTACGGGAACGTTTCTGACTAGCCGAAGCACCCGCGTGGGTATGATCGCACCCAACGACGTGAGAAGGGATATATTGATGCAGCAACCTCGAGATTATTTGGATACCAAAAAAGCCGCCGACAAAACACGCCATCATTATAAGGCCAGCAGTACGGTCAGCCCAGCCATCGTTGATAAGGTATCGCTTCGACTCGGGTAACATGCTGTATAACGACGAAAAGAGCTTCGGTGTATGGTTAGCAACCTTGCGGCAGAGCGGCAGTTGAATGAGGTCTCACCATGACGCCAAAGCTAAGACTCAGAGAGCAAGCCAGGAAGACGTTGCTCTCCTCGATGCGGAAATTCCGCTTGCCGGGGAAAAGTCTGACAATAGCATCGACACAGATGATAGACGCGCCAAAGAGGCAGGCTGGATTTCTTTGTGTCAGTGACGCCATCGGCCATCTCGCCTGGGTTTTGAGTGACGGGAGGGAGGAAGGCGGATATAAAGCTTGACGCACCTATCCCGCTGATGATACAGAGAATCCACCCACGGGTGTCATTGCCCACAGTCCCCATAGTGAGAGCGTAGATTCCGTCCGTCCAGAGAGCCCCGCGATTAAGCTCAGAGCAGCAGCATGCGAATGTTAGGTGCTGGACGGAGATGAAGAAATGTCTAGCCTAGCAATATGCTTCTTCGTAGGTGGGGTCGGAGCGAGTAAGTCTGCTAGTGGTTCTGACGTCTGCCGCGATTGGGCAGGGGTCTCACGATTTCCAGCGAATCGCAGATATGACGTTTGGCATCCAGGTGAGGAGGGAGGAACAGTCTGCATGAACTGCCGCCGAAATAGAAATACGATATAGATCACAAAGTAGTCAATAGCACGCGATAGCATATATTCTAGGTAGGATGGCAGGTTCACGAGTGAGGCAAAACGACGAGCTGGGGAGCGCAATGCACGTGCGGTGGTTTCCTTGTTCCTTCCCTTTCTTACCGCTGCTGATGGCCATCAAGGTTCTCACCACGATCCATCCATCGCACGCCCCATAATAGCACTTGCCACCACCAGGCCAGATCGAACCAATCGACGCAGCCAAGCGGGTAACAGGAGAAATGAGACACCCAATGTACGAGTGGTTCAACTTTCGAAGATAAATAAAAACATTCAGTAGTATAAAACGACAGTAATAATAATTACATACTATCTTTCAAGTATATATTATTAATACTCAATAATTTGATAATACCGGTTGCAGACTCGACAATAAACAGCTTAATGTCTGAGTGACTCAATTTCAATGTCACCCATTTTGCAGCCAAAGAGAGGCACGACATCGTCTGCGTGACAGATTGCGATAGTCTACTTTCGCTCATTATTCTATCTTTCTTCAGCCTGTAAGCGAATATATAAAGACTTTAGGGGAAGCCGAGGAGCAAGGGCAAGTATGTATGTGGAAAATTGCATGTTAAGTAACACGGAATGCGTAGCTATCCGAAAGATGGCTTCCAAATGTCTTCTCGGAGATGAAACTCATTATGCGCATTCGCCTATATCTCTTCGTGCATCATCGGCGCAGCATTGCTGTAGTAGCTCCTGCCTTGAGCCCGATGTGCAGTTCAGAGACCTCGAACAAGTCTCCATGCTATTCGCAGCATCAAGATTCCAGGTGGGGAGGTACCATCTGCTGCATAAACTGTAGGCAAGGGCAGAAATGGAAATCCGATATGGACCACCAAATAGTCAATAGCGATAGCGATAGTATATGGGCTAGGATGGCAGGTTCACGGGCGAGGCAAAACGACGAGCAGGGAGCGCGATCCACGTGCACCTCTGCCGGGCGGCGTGCCGCATTCGACATATAGTATATTGCCCAAAGAATTAGGACAGATCAATGGATGCCTAGCGAACAGAGATTGAGACATCAAGATGAGTTTCTTCTATCTCCCCCGATCAACAGATATCAGAGGAAGTCATATTTATTCACTATGTTTTCTCGTCTTGACCTCTTCGCAAAACACTACTAAGACTTTTGTATGAAATAACCCTTAGAAATTCCGGTCTTCAGATCGTACAACTAGATATGCCCTTTTTAAGTGATTCCAGAACTTTAGCCGCTTGTCCATTGAGAGAGTCTATTCGAATGAGGTGGTCAGCTGTCACAGCCTTATCATACAACCTTACGAGGCAAAGATAAACTAACATTCTTGGAAGAGGGTTCCAAAGCAATTGAGTGACTGAAAATCTCAGTCTAATGAGTGCCACAATGAACGGCAACCTTGTTATCACCACAGTACTGTGACTCAGATTGATGCAGATGGCATGGAGACATGGGCCAGTAGTCGTCGGTGCAGCACCACATACAGAGCACCGACGGGCCTTGACCTCCCCAAAATTCGCAGTCACCCATAGGAAAGACACACGGCGAGGACTCCTGTGCGCTCATCCCATCCTGGGGGGTAAAAAGCCCCATGGCATTTGCGACGAGACAGATGCTCGCAACGATGTATGTTGCGCGAGCCATGTTGAACCTTTAAAGGTTTGACTCGACTGCTCAACAAGAACGAAAAGTTAAGTTGATATAATTATGGTCCAGTCTCGGAATCCGAGGAAGACGGGGGCTGATGAGAGTGAGTACGTGCGTTGATGCAGAGCACAACTGCAACGAAGAGCTCACCAGGTTATTTGTACGTGGTGCATGGGGTGTAAACATCAGAAGCATTGTGTACATGACTCTTGCTCTTCTTAATTCTCATAAACATAATGTCGATATATCTAATGCCGCCTTGGCCGATACCAGAGCGAGCTCTCACGCTGAGCTCGGCGCGATGGGTGGGCCTGCGGTTATTCGCAGTTGTTCAGACGCTTCTCAGCTCAAGTTCAGATGGAACGTTTCTCCTCAATCATAATTCCAATCCATAAAGGTTCGCATTGAATTTCTCGTGCCACCCTCTTCCACGGTCTGTAGCACACTGGGAACTTTTCTGCTCTCACAAACCTCCAACAATCCTCCAAACCTGCCCGTTGACCGAAGTGGAAAGCAACACCCGTGTTGATTATCCAGCCGCGTTTCACTCAACTGATCATTTTCGCAAATTTATCTCAACTTGTCAAGATGAAGGGTCTCAGCTTGATTGCTTTGGCATCCGCCGTCATGGTCGCAGTCGGAACAACCAAGACTACCCTCAGCTCGGTTGAATCTACCACCTCGACTGGATCCGCCTGCTCGTACGCCGGATAGCTTCACTATTGTCATTGCACCTGAATTTTCAAATTACTGACAATTATCTCGGTAGGCTCGTCACTTCAACTGCGTATGCAATCAACACGAAGCTCGAAAACCCAACCAAGTGGCTGGCGTCAATCAACCGCAAGTACTATCGAGGCCAGCACTCTTGGTCAGACTCGATCCCCATCTTCACGGCTACTGTTGAACACGCCGGCTCAATGGTGCCTGCGATCGGATATGTCGCCTCGGGAATCTTGGAGATCGAGGGATACAAAATCACCTCGTCCGTCGTCACGGCGACAGCTTGTGGCACCACCCAGCCTTCCTCAGACCCGGACAGCATCTGCCACCTGTCCAACAACGACGGTTTGTGATACCCAAGAATAGGAATTCTACGCGAATCCGGATAATTAAAGCCACAGGTTGCAGGAAACTGCGAGGGAGACGGAGTCAATCCGGGTAGATACGAGTGTGTTGCCCACAATGATCACTGTACGTTGCATATCCCCATCCGTGTTGGTTGCACTGCTCAACAAAATTCTAATGACTGTCGCCAGGGCACTGTCCCGTGGGAATTGATCCACCATCCGACCATCCTGGTCGTCCAGGTCGCTTCACTTCCCAGAACGACGGGAACACGTCCTGCTTCGCCACGGTGATCGCAAGCGTCTTTTTTGGTATCGCCGTAGTGGCCGTGATGTGTATGTAAGAGGCATTGAAGGCCACCTCTGTCATATCACGGTTATATGCTGCCGCAAGCGTCAGCTATAGTTTATAGAAGAGTCAGAAGGCCCAGACCCAATGACGGGCGATGGGCGACGACTTATAACGTGGCAGGATGGATGGTAATCGAGGCCCTAGCATGTACAGTTATCACATGAAGGTCCCGTTAATGTATGTACGCATGGCTGCCTAGATGGTAATTAATTTGAGACCCGGGAATCTGTTTAGATGAGAGGGATAACATGCATGCAGTTGTGTCATCTCCTCCAAGGTCCCGAGATCACATGAGAGTTTGATGACTGAGACGTTAGCCAGGTGTTCCCGCCATGAGTTTTCTGGCTGTTGGCTCGGCTGCTACAACTTCCAATAGAGGCTAAGCACTTATATTGCCATATCTATTTGGGAATTCCAAGCCTGGAAAAAAAAGTCCTGCTGTCTTCCTTGGACTTCATTAGCAAATCCCTATTCAGCCCTTCCAACGCAAACGGCAGTAAATATCGTCTTTTGTACGCATTGTGAAGTAGAGGTGCGCTAGCTACAGAAAGCTCGGTTAGCTTAAGCTTTTCTTTTTTAGTATTTTTAAATCAAAAATCCATGTAGCGATAAGAGGAAAGGTGTTATGTTCAGCATCAGACTGAGCCTATGTTGACCAAACGATCTTTGTCTCTTTGATGAGCCTTATCACTTTGACAAGCTAACCATTTATCTCGAACCCCATGGCGATCAACCCACCGTCTTGAATTACCATGCTGTGTAGACGTGGAGCGCGACCCTAGATAAGTATGGTGGTGGTTTCCGCTTGGTTGGGAGCTTCTGAGGTAACGAGCGAGGTAATAAGTCGGGATGTTCATATTGTTACCGATCTTTACCATTTATTACTTGGTCCCTTTTGTACAAGATTGGGACATTGATTATTCTATTGTCTGTGTGATGTATACTTGAGTGTTTTCAAGATTTAGGAACCCGTTCTAGTTAATTTAAGCAACGAGAGCCCTAGATTATCTGCTTCAGTATCTGTATTCTGTAGTCTCCAGTTTTCTCCTTGTTTTCTCTTTTCTTTCTGCAACTCGATGACTCTCTCTACTAGCCCATTTTCCTCGCGAAAGGCTTGGACTAACAGCCTTTCTCATGTTGTTAGTATCTGCCCATCCACAGCGACTATAAATTGACCTCTTTGGTTCTGACTTTTTTCTGACTTTTGAAGTTTATAAGAGCCATATCTGCGAATCTTGCCTCTGTAGATCCAGGTGAGAAGCTAAAGAAATGCCGGGCTAATTTCATTCTTGAATCGATAACAGGTAGGAGCCGTCCACTCGTTGAGATTGTTGCAGCAAACGGATCTCGACTTTAGATGGTACGGTAGCCCTTCCCTTATATAAATACGCGGGCAATTTGACCACATTGTTGACGGAGTATTAGTTTCCGTTGATTCGCAGCCATGAGAGTATTAAACAATGCACATGTCGCTCTGATAGACATAATCATTCCGCTCCCATATTAAAACCAAGTAGTAGAAGCTTTGGCTTATTTTGAAATTTCGGGATAAACTCAAGAACACAATGCTCTAAGTTTTCAAGCTCGACTCGTTGCTCTTGGCCAAACTGGTGTAAGCCCCGAGCTTTTATACCTCCTTGACAATACTAGACATTACGTTCTGTTTCTTTCTTTATCTAGATATAAAGAGTTAAGTCTTGAATTCGATCATCCATGAGAAATTTCAGAAGATATGACCAGTTAGCAGGATCCGCTGAAGCTAGATATTCCTATCTGAAAGTTGGAAGATATGCAAGATAAACTTGATGAGGTATACGGTCCAGTCTTCTTCGCTTACAATGTCAGAATGATCTAATATCAGGAGTAAGAAAGGCCGAATTGTCAAGAGCATCCCATCCCAAGATCTCAAGAGCCTTTAGTTGTTGGCCTCGCGCAGTTTCTTGACTTTATATACATTTAACCCGGTAAAGGCATCATGTTTTCTAACACCAAGATCTAAAGCAAATATCCTACTAATTCTACTAGTATTACCACTTCTAATTGTTTCTTTTTTCAATAAGGAATTGTGTTGTTCTAGATATCCATACATCTTTCAACATCCAAGTCTTGACCAACGACCCAAGGTTGGAATCGTTACACAGAAGACCAGTTGACCGAACACCGATGACGCTTCGAGTCTTTCTCTAGAACATTCAAAGGACCAAATGATAAATCATCCTGCTTAAAGAATAAACGTGTCAGAACCCCTGCACGTGGGAATCCCTTGTGAGACCCAGCGTCGGGGCTCGGGACCAGTTAAACAGTTCAGTTCGGACACGAAGCTCCGTTTCTTCGCGTACAGAAATGAGAAGCAACGTAGGCACAACAGCGAGAGAAGAAATGCACTATGATAATTAAAACAATGAATTTCCAACATCGCTCAATCATCAGTAGGCTCTTGCTTTTCTTTCCAAATTTTTGATCGACCATGATGCAATGGTCGATGGTCGCTGGTTTATGGTGCTGGAGGTGGCCGATAAGATAAGAAAAAGTTGAACTAAGCTCGCACATGCAAGATGCGAGACATGCATCACAACACCACATCAGCTTCCCCCCCCTTACCACGAGGTTCTCGCATATTACTCTTACATGTTTCCCATGAGAGCATGCTCCATTAATCACTAATACCCCTCGGCTGACCGTCTTCGGAACCTCTCGCTCTCTACACCAACAAACCGACCCTTTAAAACCAACGGCCTCGAAGCCCACCAGTCTCTCGAAATGTCCAAATCAGTTGCTATGGTCGCTGTCCTCGGTGCAGGAGGAGGCGCCGCACTTACCGCCGCCGTCATGTCTCTACGAGGAAACAGCAAGAAGCCTGAAATCCAGGCTGCAAGCACCGCTACTCCAACCGCACCCGTCATCGCTGGCCCTCCCGTTCCAGTTGCAATCCCACCATCCCAGATATTCTCACCGCCAGGCGCAGCTCCCGCTGCCCCTGGCGGCCTCGTCGACCCGGCCGGCCTCTTCCAGTATGGCTTCCCCGGCCCCGTTGCCGACGTTGCAAACCGCCACGCCCTCGTCTCGAGCTACGATCGCCGCACACGCAACCCTCACTGGGTCGTCGAGCACATCACTCCCCAGTCCCTCGCCACCCGCGACGGAGACCGCAAGAACAGCACCTTCGTCGAGGACCCCGACGTACCCCAGAAGTTCCGCGGCCTCCTCAAGGACTACTTCCGCAGCGGCTACGACCGCGGCCACCAGGTCCCCGCCGCCGACTGCAAGTGGTCCCAGCAGGCCATGGACGAGACCTTCTACCTCACCAACATGTGCCCCCAGGTCGGCGAGGGCTTCAACCGCGACTACTGGGCGCACTTTGAGGACTTTTGCCGCCGCCTGACCGTCCGGTACCCGTCCGTCCGCATCGTCACCGGCCCTCTCTACCTGCCCCGCAAGGACCCCGTTGACAACAAGTGGTACGTCAAGTACGAGATGATTGGCAGCCCGCCCTCCATCGCCGTCCCCACGCACTTCTACAAGGTCATCTTCGCCGAGGACGGCCGCGTGGGCGGCAACGTCGCCCTGGGCGCCTTCGTCCTCCCCAACGCGCCCATCTCCAACGACAAGCCCATCACTGACTTCGAGGTCCCTGTCGAGGCCGTGGAGCGCGCGAGCGCCCTCGAGTTCGCGTCCAAGCTGCCCGTGCAGAGGAGGAGGAGGCTGTGCACCGACACCACCTGCGCCCTCATCATCAAGGACTACGCCGAGCGGCAAAAGTCCGTGGTCAAGGGAGACAGACGAGCGCTTCCCCCGCCCAGCTCATAAAGCAGTCGTGTACCAATAGACTTGCTTGATACGAATGAGTGGCTAGGTTGATGAATTATGGTTTTCTTTCCGTCCTTTTATTTGCTTTCCGTCACTCACCTAGTTTTCAAGTTTGGTTTTGTTTTTCACTTTTCCCTTTATTTCTCAGATAGACTGGACATGGTTTACAAGAGAAGAGATTTCAGATTGCATCACTGCATAGACACGGGACATGAGCGAGGGATATCAGCATGATGGGGCCATTTGCTCAAACACTTATGTATAGTATGATGAAATGACATTATTAGATAGACTTCTTTTTTAAAGCCCCGTATTTACATGCCTATTTATGACTCTCCTGACGATCCTGTAGTCCTTCCAGGCCCAACAATACATTTTCCACCTCCATCGCTCCGGAATACAAGCAAATACCTACTTCCAGAGGACAGCCCAAGGGTATCTTTTCAGAGAGCCCCCCTCCAGATAAATAAGTGGGTAAGATGGATGACTTAGAATGGAAGGGAAACAAGGCTTGGAAAACTCTCTACCTAGCTCGAGTATACCTTCCCTGTCTCTGTTCAGAACGCAGACTGTCCTCCTGGCTGGGCAGTGGTGCCCTCCGCCCAGCGTCCCCAGCCGCACCGGGAGGGGGTGGCGGCGGTGGTGGGAAGGGGAAGTTGCCGGGTGGGGGAACTCCCCCCGGGGGCGGTTTGAAATCGGGCGGGATAGAAATGCCGGCATCTCTCATCATCTCGAAAATCTTGGCCGCATCAGGCGGGTTGTTCGGGTCGAAGCCTGGGAGTGGTGGTAGAAGAGGTGCACCATTGAGGGGGAAGGGAGGTGGTGGGATGGGGGGAGCGCCCGGGTTGGCAACCATCCCGGGTAGAGGAGGGGGAGGCACGCCATTCGCACCTCCGAGGCCAGGAACACCACCCAGGCCGGGCAGCAGGCCGGGGATGTTGGAGAGGCCTGGGGGAGCGCCGGGGCGAGCATCTTGGTCGACGAGGGCGTCCGCCTCGTCTTCCAGTTCTTGCTGTTCCTCCTCCTGTCTCTGCTTGCGATTTCCACGGCGATCCCAGGTTCCCTGTGCCTCTGCGGCAGCCTCGCCGATGTGATACCTATCCTGGGAGACCTCTGTGTCTCCAGGACGAGCGCGGGTCCAGAATCGGGTTATGCGGTCATTGGAACCTGAGGCGAGAATATGGCCCATGGGATGCCAGTCTAGAGACCACACCGCATAGTCGTGGGCATATGGCACTTTGTGCATTGGCCACACGGATTGGGCTGGGGTGGAGGTAGGGTCTGGGCTATCCCAGGGAGAGACGGTAAGAGGGTGGCCAGCGGGAGGGTTGGGCGTATCCAAGAGGTAGTGGAAGATGGAGCCATCCATGCCGCCAGTCGTCAGGAGGTTAGCATGCACAGGATGCCAAGTTAGAGTAGAAATGTCCTTTTCATGCCCCTTGAGCAAGCAAATATCTCGCATGATTCTAAGGTCGAAAATTCTAGCAGTCTGGTCTCTGGCCGAAGTGGCCAAGCAGTGGCCTTGGACCTTCTCAAAGAGAACCTTGGTGACGGTACTCTTGTGCCCATGCAGAGTTGTAAGACAGTTCTTGGACCGCGGGTCCCACAACTTCACCAAGTGATCCTTGGATCCGGACACGATGAGGCCCAGACGGTTGTGCCAGTCCACACTCTTGGCATCCCAGCCGTGGCCTTCTAGCTTTGATTCCATTACACCTCCCGTGAAGTCAAAAATCTTCAGAGTCGAGTCGTCTGACGCGGTGACAAACTTGTTATCCTGCGGACTGAAAGCCAAGTCCCGGATCGGGTCAGAATGGGCGTTGATGTTTTCAACGTTGTTGAAATTCGGTAACCAGTACTTGATGACGCCATCGTGGTCTCCTGAAATGAGCCATTCGTCGCTATGTGAGTACTCCAACGCCCGGATGGCCGAGTCATGAGCCTGCATGATAGTCTCGAAGTTGAATCCAGTGCCGTTCCACAGCGTGAACTCGCCGCTGGTGGAAGCGGTTAGCAACCTGCGGCCTTGGGGCGTCCATCGAACCACATTGATAGGATGCTTGATTTTGTTTAGTGAGGAATGAAGATGCTTAGTAGGGATACTATCAACAGATCGTGTTGGTCGGCCAATTGGCGGAACCATCTAACCGTTCGCATTAGCGGGCAAGTCATATCATATTAGGAAGTTGTTCAATGGCTTAAGATGAACTCACATCAACGATGTAGCTTGCGCTGGGCCGCTCAGACTCGCCTGTATACGGCCCTTTGTAATTGGGGGCTCTATTTCGTAGCCAGTGAGTAACAGTAGCACTGTAGTCGGTGACGGGTCCTAGAGAAGGAAATCGTAAGCTTCCATAGGCCGGTATGTCATCCTGAAGCGGAAATGGATGGTGGATGTAAGGGGCGCGAGTGCTTCTCTTGTGTAGAGATGGTAGAATAGAGGAAGACTTCATCTATTGCATGACGTAGAGCACCCTCTCCTCTAACTTGGCATGGGATGTGGCAAGCCTCCGCTCGGAGAAGGTAGATGCCCAACAACAGATAGAGTAAGAAGCACATGATGATCACAGATGGTTTCACTACTCTATCAGGCAGGGCAGCAGTTCAAGAGAAAAGATATGACCTTTGAGCTTTGATTTCGTGCACTAAAGGCCGGGTGTAGAAGGGACGGTGAAGCAACTGTTCGTGTCAAGCGACTGCACTTACGGCGACCTCTAGGAGCTCTAACAAACGCGCCATCCTGCCCTCCAGCCCGATCCCCCTGGGGCTCTCCCCTAGGCTCGTAGGCCATTATGGTAATTTATCTGCCCCGGATACTTGAACCATTCGCAAACCGCGTGCCACTGCTGGGTGTAGTGATAAGAGCTTATGTCTAAACCCAGGTTGGTGTGGCTGAAGAGCGACGCGTTGAATGAGGTGCAATTGAAAGTGATGGGGCTGGCTTCTGCTTGCTGAGTATCACCCTAATGTGCTGAATAAATATGGTTCAGGAGAGGAGGTCGTATGTATGCGTGCGTTCTGTTATGGTGCGGCAACTTGATCTCTCTTTGCTGGCTGAATTCACCATTGAAACATCTTTGTGATGGCCACTGGGAAGAGAGCTTTCGCCAGCCTGAACTACGGTCACGTGAGTGTTTGCTGGAGCGGGTCTTATTAGTCAGCGGTCCGAGCGATATCCACCACCGCTCCAGACGGTCCCTGGTGATCACAGCTTGTGGGTTGGGGGAAGTATGACCACTCCGTCATGCCCTGCGGCTCAATGCTGGCAAGAGATCATGCACTTGGAATTGACAGCAGAGACGAGTCACAGAATGATGTTGTTGTGGCGCATGTCGAAAATGAATGGTGGGCCGACACCTTGGCAAATGTCTAACCAAAGCATATGGCCGAGCCTGGAACTTATGCCTTTATACAAGCACAACAAAGGGGATGTCACGTCACGCTTCTGCGCTGCATGCAACCCCGCTTGGCATTCAGCACGCCTTTGCCTACCTATCATTATCGTTATCTTACCACCGTGGTGGTGTTGGCCGTTGGAGAGAATAGGAGAAGGCGGCGGCTGGCATGTAAAACATACCCAAGCTTCTCGACCAGCAACGCCACATGAAACAAGGGTTCTCTACCCACTTTCTATTCGAATTTATCAGTCTACCTATTTTTACTAAACAAGTGAACGCAGTCAAGCGCATGGCCCAAGACTTTCACATGCTTATTTCTCTAATGTACTTAACAAACTGGCAATAGCGCTGGTACCCGCTAAAATGGCTCGCCGCCGGGGTCCCGTTGCTGCTCGGGCCGTATTGAGAACGAGCGGCATCCATCCAGCAAACGAGGATCCCTCGCTGTCGGTCTCGGGTTTCAGTCCTGTTTTTTTTCTCCTTCCCTTGCCCTTCAGAACCCTTTATCTTCGTCGGAGTATTTATATGGTCTTTCCTGCATCAAATTGTCTCACCCATCCGATTACCTAACTCTGAGGGGTCTGCATATCGTAGCCTTCGCTCAACCCTCCGTTTCAAACTAAGGACCGTTATCAGCGAGTCCAGCATTCCCCACCTCGCCTCAGCAGCCTCGCTTCCTCCCTCCAATTCATCCTGCAAGTCGCCTGCCTGGGGAGCTTGTGGCATTATACGTGCATGTCGATTGTCGAATGGAAATACGGCTCTCCCTGTCATTCCAGGAATAGCGCATCGGCTAGCAGACGCGGTGCCATCTGTTGGAGGGTGCCCCGCCCTTGTCCCTGGGTGTCTCGAAACTCAAAAACGTAATCTATCATCAGCTCATTCCGTCCGTCCATTGTCAACACGTATTATATGCATACTACATTCTCCTTATCTTGCATACACACACACATATATATATATATCATATATGAGTCCGCCCGTACAGAGCACGAGGCTTCCAGCACCGACAATTCCAGGGATCTAATCTGTTTAACCAAACCCCCCATCCATTGCAGCCAGGCAATTGCAAGCAAACATGAAGGCGGCTGTGACGGCCACCTCGACTGGCGTTGAGCACGTCAATGGCAACGCCAATGTTACCTCGCGGCGCAACGGGCAAGTGGAAACGAGCTCGCCCGAGGTAACGTCAAAGAATCATCCAGCCCGGAAGTATCGACATGTTGCTGCTGTGCACTCCAAGACGAGGCCCTCCTGCTTGAGCCATGACGCCGAGGCCGCCCCAAGCTTTATCGGCTTCCGAAACCTTATGGTGATTGTTCTCGGTATGTGTTGACTAAAACCTCACACTCTTCCTGCGAGGAATGCGAGCATATACAATGCATGCAATTGTGCTGGCAGCCGACTAACAACTGTTGGGTTAAAGTGGTTGGTAACCTACGGCTAATGATTGAGAACCTTCAAAAGGTATGGATCAATCAAATCCTCACCATTGTCATCAATTCCATAAGACTAACCAATTTGCTATTGATAGTATGGAGTCTTAATCTGCCTGAGCTGCCATGACTACAGCCGAAAGGATGTCGTCACTGGGCTGTTGCTCTACTTCCTCGTCCCCTGCCATCTCTTTGCCGCCTATCTCATTGAGCTGGCAGCCGCTCAACAGGCCCTTGGGTCCAGGAAGCGCATCAAAGATGGCGCAACCGGGCCATCCGAGGAAGACAGGAGGCGCTTTCACTCAACCTGGGTCATCGTGGCCTGGGCTCATGCTGTGAACATCACCCTCGGTCTCGCCATCACGACATATGTCGTCTACTTCCACATCTACCACCCACTCATCGGCACTCTTACCGAGATGCACGCCGTCATTGTATGGCTCAAGACAGCCTCGTACGCATTCACGAACAGAGATCTCCGTCATGCATACCTCCATCCCGTCAAGGGAGAGCTCGTCCCCGAGCTGTATACATCATGCCCCTACCCCCAGAACATCACTATGTCCAACCTCGTCTACTTCTGGTGGGCACCCACCCTCGTGTACCAGCCCGTCTACCCCCGCACCGACAAGATCAGATGGATCTTCGTAGCGAAGCGGCTCGCCGAGGTCTTCTGCCTCAGCGTCTTCATCTGGGTCGCGACCGCGCAGTACGCCACGCCCGTCCTGGTCAACTCCCTGGACAAGATCGCCTCCCTAGACATCCCCTCCATCCTGGAGCGCCTCCTCAAGCTGTCGACCATCTCCCTCGTCATCTGGCTCGCCGGCTTCTTCGCCCTGTTCCAGTCCTTCCTCAACGCCCTCGCCGAGGTGCTCCGCTTCGGCGACCGGTCCTTCTACGACGACTGGTGGAACAGCGAGAGCCTGGGCGCCTACTGGCGCACGTGGAACAAGCCCGTGTACACGTACTTTAAGAGGCACATCTACATGCCCATGGTCGGCCGCGGGTGGAGCCCCATGGCGTCCAGCCTCGCCGTCTTCACCCTCTCTGCTGCCCTGCACGAGATTCTGGTCGGAGTGCCAACCCACAACATCATTGGTAAGTCTTGATTTTCGTTTTTTTCTCCCTGTCCCAAACAAACCAGATCGCGCCGAATGGTTTTCAGTTTCTAATGGAGCATGGATAGGCGTTGCGTTCTTGGGAATGTTCCTGCAGCTGCCCCTCATTGCCATCACCGCCCCCCTGGAGAAGATGAAGCTTGGCAAGGGCGGGAAGCTAGTCGGCAACATCATCTTCTGGGTCTCCTTCACGATATTCGGCCAGCCGTTTGCGGCTCTCATGTACTTTTACGCGTGGCAGGCCAAATATGGCAGTGTCAGTAAGAGAGCAATGGCTCCAAAGTAAGAGTGGGCATTTGGTTCTTCTACGTCAAGGGTAATCATCAATATCATGTACATACACGACTAAGAGTGCTTTCTTCAGGAGCGTCCACTGTATAGTAATACAAATTGAGGAGGGCATATTGAGTTCATGAGTACATTTGTCTTGCGATACACGTATGCTGATCAATCGTTGATTAAAACATATTCGGGATAAAAGGTCTGGTCTCTAGAGCTGCCATGCAAGCAGGAAAAATTAGGTTCGAGAACCTCCATAGAGCAAAATAATACTCTTCCTTCAAGGAACGAACGGGATCATGGTCCCGACGCGCTTCCGGTACTCCTTGTAGTCATCGCCGAAGAACACAATCAAGTTGGCCTCCTCGGTGATGGTCCGATCACGGAAGAACTTCCACAGCACGAGCGCATAAGCCACGAAGCAGAAGGTATTTCCCAGGACGAGCTGCGTGCCCAGCCCCCAGTAGAAGAAGCCGAAGTAGCTCGGGTGCCGGAGGACGGAGTAGAGGCCCGTCGTGACGAGCACGTGGGACTCGGCCTTCCTGGTCTGGACCAGGTGGTTGAAGCTGGCGCCGGCCTGCAGCATGGCGAGGGATCTGATCACCTGCCCACCGATGGTCATGACGAGGCCCGCGGCCAGGAGGACCGGTCCCAGGCCAAGGGGCGTCCAGGAGCGGTTGGGGAAGAAGATGCTGACGAAGAGACACTCCAGCGTGGCGGTTGCGTGGGCGATGGCGTATGACGGCCAGTTGGCGGTGAGGAGGAAGCTGTCGATCTTGGCGTTGAGCGTGTTCCGCTCGGCAGTGGTCCAGAACTCGAGGAAGTGGAAGAGAGCGAGGGAGAAGAGGAAGAAGGGGGCACGCCAGATGGGGTGGTCGGTGAAGATGAGGATGGCGGCCATGGTGATGAAGCTGGCAGCAAGGGCGATGCCCAGGCAGAAAGCACGCAGGGCGATGCCGGAGAGGGATCTGGACTCCCCGGGGAAGAGCGGCTTGAGCCTTTGGGCCATGACGGCCGGAGGAGCATCTTCAAACTCGGACTCGGATTCAGAGTAGTTTCGACGGCGCGCCGGTGGCCGGACCGGCGCATTGCCGTTTTGTGCACGAGGAGTTGACGACATATTGAAATTCTCAGTCTTCTTCTATGTGGCTAGCGAAGTCCGGATATTTAGGTGCCAGAATGAAGCCTCCCAAGGAGATAACCTCGATTGGCCCGATGAGATGGTGATGAAAACAGTGAAGTAAAAGTTGAGCTTGCGAATGTGTTCAGAACGAGCGATGTGAACCTTAATGAAGGTCGGGCTTACAGTTGACGCTCAGATATCCACGCTAGAAGCACCAGAATGAGAAAGGAAACTAGAAGAGAGGGTCAAAACCAGCATGGCGACCTCTTGGTGATGATTGTGCGAGGCAGAACAATACGAACGTCGAGTGTCGTTGGTGGTGGGTCGGAGGGATGAGACTACAATAGGACAAGTTACTATTCCCACCAAAATAGGCGCATTTACCACCTGCGGGTGATGCTCCTGACCCTCCGTGGGTTGGCGGCAAAGTGCCTACATTAGTGCGCCCATTCTCTTACTGCATCAGTTGGACTTTGTCAACTGGTTAGATAAATGTTCAAACTGAAACCCCTTCTAACCCATTGTCCGGGCAGGTGTTCAGTTCTTTAGTATCTACTAATGCAAGGGTGTACTCAGATGCCATTCTGGCCGGTCCCTTGCATGGCAATTTCATTCATTAGTATTGGTTGGCAGTGATTATTATCTAGTAGGTACTATCATATATACATTCAGCGTGATATCGCTGTCATCCATCAATTAGTGAGCCTCCAGTCCGACCCTGCCGGCAGATGCATCGTGTCAACATATAGCAGTTTCGCCTTTCACCAAGATAGCACCCTCCAATTCTCTAATTGGAGGCTTTATCATCAAAAATATCTTCTGATAGTCCACCTGTGGGCAGTAAACTCCATAACTCGGCATCCGATCACTCCACACTATAATCCACCTTGAATAGAGAAGGACGATATAATGAGAATGAGGACGCATATAAACCCCCACGTGCAAGGAATCCACGTATTCATCTCGTAGTACCCGGCACCATACACCGCACCAAGTCTAGGCCAGTGTGTTAGCAACTCTACTGTTTGTAAAACCAGGAGGCTGGACCATACACTAAACCGACGAGACTACCTGACAAAACGGCCTCGATGGCCGCCACAGTCAAGTAGACGAAAGGGACAGCCCATAGGTACTTCCATGACGAGATCTTGCGGCCGTGGGTGAAGATGGCAATGACCACGGCAGCCAAGTGGAAGAGGGCGAAGAAGACGAGTGTCCAGACGACGGTGAATCGCCAGATATCGCCAATATAGTAGAGTGTGAATCTTCTGTCGGGGGTCCTGTCGTAGATGGTCTCGACGTTGAGGGATGGGAACGGCGGGGTGTGGTAGGTCTCAGGAGGCTGAGGAGCTGAACGCTGCATCTTGTCGTCGCTTAGGGATGTTCAGTCGTCGCGATACCATTCCGGGGCGAGCACACATGCTGCGCAATCGGTACAGACACTTTGCGAGATCCCTCGAGGATATCGCGAAGCAGGCGCTGGGGCCGAGAATCAGAGCGTGGGCGCGAGAATCATCAATCAATTATCTGGTGTTGAAGTAGATTAGTCGCCTGCACTCTCTGGTGTTTACTTACGGCATCTCCATATCACCCAAGTCATTAATTAGTGGCGGCCCAGAGCCCGCATTTCGGGGGCGGGTCCCCTGAGCTGCCATGCAGAGGCTCTAATTACCCTCTGGGGCACTGTCGACAGCGCCTCCAATCACCAAACAGTCCCTCAGGCTCGGTACGCGGCACGTCACAAGATCCCTGGACTTTGAGCCTCGGCATTCGACCGATAGTGCTCAACGGCTACCACTCGATTCTTCAACATCCTCCGTCGCGCACTCACACCCACAGCGCATCCCCGAGGAGCCAATCCTCTCGATACCCCAAGGCAAAATGGCCGACCGGCTACTCAACACCGTCTTGCAGTACTACCAAGACGTTCACGATGCTGCGAGAACGGAGCAGATCATCGGATCGACCGCGCACCTCCTCGCCCAGCTCTCCAACCCTCTCAACCTGGGTATCCTGACCTCCCAGCTTCTCACGGCCCGAGCCATCTGGCATAACCCCGACGGGCTCCGCACGTCCATTCGCATCGTCAGCATCTACAACACCGC
This sequence comes from Clonostachys chloroleuca, assembly GCA_037952775.1. Classification (NCBI taxonomy): domain Eukaryota; kingdom Fungi; phylum Ascomycota; class Sordariomycetes; order Hypocreales; family Bionectriaceae; genus Clonostachys; species Clonostachys chloroleuca. The sequence goes on from JBANAY010000003.1 coordinate 31,416,248, forward strand.
TGCGTCCCGCGTCCGCGAGCAAGAGAAAGAGAAAAATGCAGGAATCGGTCTCCGTGGCGGCGGTGGGCTCCATTGCGAGGACTGGGTTCGCGCAGTCGTCAAGGGAGCTGATGATCGGTCGCGCCGGTGGCAGCATCTGCTTGTCCTCACCGGTGTGTTGATGGGGATGGAAAACGACGACCGGCGATCCCTCACTGCAGCTATGCGAAATACCCTCGAGAACGCGATTGTAACGGCTGCGAACCTGGCTCTGGAGACACATGTGCAGGATGGCCATCTTGCCGCTGCCTCCATAGTGATGGCGCTCAACTTTGCGTTCCCCCTGCTGTCTGAGTTCAACAGATCCCAGGTCAATTGTAATGCGCTTTTGCCCATCATTGTCCGTACCATCACCACCGAGGAAGGGTTCCGCGACGGTCAGTTCCTCGAGGCCATTGTGCGCGACGTCTCCGGTACGCTAGACACAGTTCTCAACTGGCCCGCAAATTCACTTTCGTTCCAGGCTCTTCAGGCCATGGATCAGCGACCGTTGATGGGAAACATGGGTCCATTGTCTAAGCTTGCTGGGTTCGCTGTCTCTCAGGCCCAGGACACAAATGCTGTGCTCTCGGCCCAACAGCAATTACTCAACTTCACAGGAACCCTGCTGGATCTTTGGAGGAGACTCCCCTTCAGCGATGTAGATCCTGCTCTGGAAGCAACCAAGCTGAGCTCCGAGACCGCCCAGACCACTTGGCCAGCTCTCTGGCAGCTCCTGCGAAAGCTACTCTTCGGAGTCGTGGCAATCCTACAGGCCATCGTCTCCCGCAGTCTTCTAGACCCTTTGATGATCAACGAAAGGGCTGCTCCCGCCATCTCTTCCAAGTCTCTCCATATTCTAAGGAACCTTTCTTTTATTTCTTCCCACGGCGGGAATAACGCCTTCCAGGTCTACACATTCACATACATGGCTTCCATCGATGTCATCTCGCGTCACCCACCTGCCTGCGAAATGTATCTGGCGGAAACACGGCCGCAAGCTCCGGTTATGCTACCAAGCCAACACTGCCAGAGGACCTTGGACCTCTTTTTCCTCAATCTCGCAGAGCATCTTCCCCTGTCGCTGTCCACGAATGCGTGCGAGAATCTCGTGCTTGAGCCAGCTCTTGCATACATCTCCCACGATGGACCAATGACCCGCACCATTGTCGAGCTGTTCGAAGCTGCCCACAGTGCCGTCCTATCCGTCCTGTCATGTCCACAGCACAGTCCTCTCACCGTCCGCATGGCCCCCTTCTACATCCTGAAGCTCTTTGAATCATTCCCAAGACACATTTCTCCCCGTCAATTCAGACTAGCTTTCAAGACCGTCATGCAGATTGTATCACCGCCCTTCCCTGTTGCCGCCATAAACCCAGACCTGTCGGAGACTCTTCTCGAGCTCCTCCGGCATTACATGGCCAATGCGTCCACCGAACCCCTTCCGGCCACTCTGGATGCCGAGAATGGCCAGGCGGGGACCCAGCAAGCTGAGGACCTTCTGTCCTACCAAAGCTCGCTTGCTCTGGCCCTCGTCGACTCCTTGCCGTTCTTACCGTTGCCAATCGTGGAGGATTGGCTCGCCACGGCTGCTCAGGCGCTGAATGAGATTGAAGATCCCGGCCTGAGGGAGCCCGTCAAGAGGAGGTTTCTGGATATCCTCGTCAGTGGAGAGATGGATGTCGAGCGGGCAGCCATCGGCGTGAACTGGTGGGGCACAAGGGGCGGTCGAGAATCTGTTCTCTTAGGCCGGACCTCCGAGTCTCTCATGATGAGCGGTGCCATTGGGCCCGAGCGGTCAAGCCATCTATGAAGACCCTGTGCCTAGATCAACCCGTGCTCATCGAGGCTGAATACAACACTTCGTCTGGACAAGTATCCGCTCCGGCTCCATCATGAGCCATGTATCTTGTCCTGCTCTGACGGGGTAAACCCAAGATTCCAATACGGCTTCATATATTGTCAAGGTTTCCTCTTGTGGGTGTTAGAAGCACGCCCATGATACATTAGGAGCCCAATGCTCTGTCCTAGTCCGGATGGCATCTCTCAATGCCAATCGAAAATGCCATCAGGCAGCTGGGCCAACCTGTTCTCCATGAAATAAATCCGGACGGGACGCCCGGATATCGTGAATGCGGACACTAGTCATCAGACATCACAGACATCACTTTACCTCCTAAAAGTTGCGAGATAGAGTGATTTAGCAGGGCGAAACACTCCAATAGCTGTTGCCAGCTTTGGCAGATCCTAAAATACTGCAATCCCGCTGCAAATGTCTTCCTAAGGCTCGGGGCCTGAGATAGTCTTCTCCAACTCCAGCGGACGACATTTATTCCCAAGCCTCAAATACATAGGCAGCACTCTCTTAGCTTCGACAGCTTTGCTCAGCTTCTTATTACTATGTTGGTGTTCATTGAGTTTAGCGTAGCATTTAGTTAACTCTTTCGGCGTGCTATTTATATAAGACATCTAGCTTCACCAACGTCCAACTAGTTCATTCCTGTCCGCATGCTCTACCCTCCCTCCGCGTGCCGCATACCTACCAAATCCTCTCTTCCCCGCATCCGTTTGTGTAGCTCTATGCAGACCACCACCTGATAAAGTTCATCTCAGACCCGGATAAGCATAGCATGACGTCCTTCCTCGAACAAGCGTAGATCATGTCGTCAGTGAGGTGAGCTTACCCCGCCAATGCTCCCTCGTCATCCAACACATCCCCCAATCCCGCGACATGGATAGCTCCAGAGCTCCTACCCATCACGTAGAAAATGTGTAGCACTTGACCCGCCAATGGCGCTCGCCCTCAGGCTCAATTCTGGATAACGTCATGGTGGGAGGATAGACCCCAGCCTATTGAATTCAAAACACAGGGTCCGTAGCACCTTCCCAAGCTCTCCGAAGAGAAGGAAGGAATGGAGGGATCGCCAGTCACACGAGAGGGTGAAGTAGCTGTCCCCCAAGTATAAGAGGGCAAGCTCCGGTCCAGCTACTTTAATTTAACCATTACACCTTTCTCCCACGAGCTCCAAGACTGCATCATACCAACTCACACCATAACAAAATCCTCATAACAAGATCCATCTGATACTACTTCCATCATGTCTCAACAAAGAGATCCCTACGGTGTATGTTCCCTTTCATAACATTCCTAAATCCATTTTCTAACAAGAGTTGCAGATTCCCATCAATCCGCACCGATCCTATGAGCAGTACGGCGCCAACGCTGTCAGTACCTCCGTATTCTTTTCTTCTTCATTCACATGTATCCTAACTGAGAAGCATTCCAGATGAACGAAGGCGGCGGTTTTCTCGAAACTCGCGGCCAGGGCTACGCTGAGAACATGACCACAGAAGGTGCCCCTCGCCGGCAGCAACAGATGAAGACGGAGAACATCGCCGACCAGCGCTCAGACACCCAGAGATACGGCTCTGACAGCCGCGACGACGACATGTACGGGATCGGGCTCGGCGGCGGCGACCGTCATCATATTCCCGGTGATCTTGAGACGAGCCCGACCGATAAGCCGTCACGTCGCCAGGATGAGGATCTGTACGACCGAGACTCAGGTCTCCAGCAGCAGCAAGGGCGCCAGCAGGGCTTCCAGCAGCAGTCGACCGAGCAGAATCAAAAGGGGGACAGCATGCTCGGCAAGATGATGGAAAAGACCGGTGGGGTTCTCGGAAGCAAGCGGCTGGAAGAGCAGGGCCGTGAGAAACGAAACGACCCAAGGAACTATGACTGAGGGAGAGATCGTGAACCATTCTGGAACTCAAGGTGACGATTAAGTTGCCGTCCTTGTATTATTAACACTTCCTTGCGTCTCTTGCTCCTTGTATGAATATCCTAAAAAATATCATTCTGCTTTTCCCTCCATCCATGACTCTGTATGATCAGAGAGATTATGTGTAAAAAGAATGGATGCCAATACGCTCAACTCCATACCCAAGCAAGGGAACCATCAGGTGTCCATTGCAATTCTAATTAAATGCATGAGCTGGCCAGCTCCAGCCACAAATTGTAAACGCTCCTCTGGTTTACTCCAACTTCTTTTCGACTTTGACCAACACTGCTCCATCTGACAGCTTGTCATTCGCATCGAAGAGATGAATAAATCTGTATCCAACTCCCAATCTGTCCAGCTTGACACACGCCCACGCTGCGAGATCATCCTTGCCAATCTCGTCATCCCTGATGGTGAAGCGCACGAACGTCAGTCCATCGACTACACCTGGGATATCTTTGAGCTCGACTTTCTCGTTCCCCATGTCGATATGGCAACCCTTATACGACCGTGTCTTGACCTTGTATTCGTCCTCACGCTCGAGTTCCTTGTTCTGGATATGCCCTCCCCGGATTTCCTCAGAAGAATCCGAGTACACTGCCACCTTGACGTACGGCCGGAAGCTCCTGTCGTGGGTATCACCCAATGGGAGGGGGATATTCTGGGCCGCAAGGAAGGTAATCGTCAAGCTAAGCTTCCGTGTGATAACATCCTTGACAGTAGAGCGTCCCTCTAATTCTGGGTGGTACCCTATTCCAATGATTTTGTCAGTCAATCACATACTCTTTGCATCGTGCTTGTGAACAATCAGAGAATGGCTCGCAGACGTACCTGGGGGTTTGAGAACATAGCCTCCTGTGCCAGCAAACATGGCTTCGTTTAACATCATTGACCTACTGTTCTTCTTTTGCCAGTTGAGCGCGACGATCTGACAACCCGCACCCCAAAAGGGGGAGGGATCCAAGTTTTGGGACCCGGCCCGGAAACCCGACGGGTAGGTACGCATCATATAGCGCTTATTGTGTTCCCAGATGGCCCATTCGTTTCGTGAATAAGCTCCCATATAAAATGTCGATTCCGCAAGGGAGAAAATATGGGTTGTCATCGTGGCTTCTGGCTGAGTAAAGCTTTTGAAGGACACGCCTTTGGTGTAGACACCCATACGGCTCAGCTCCTGGATAGTCTTAGGAGCCTTGGCTACTTTAGCCTCTTTAGTCTCTTTCACTTCCTTCACCTCCTTTGATTCATTTAACACCTTGGTCTCTGTGGTTTCCTTGATCTCCTTGGATCCGTCAGGCAAGGTGGTTTCCTTTGTCTTTGTAACTTCCTTCGTCTCTTTTGGCCCATCAGAGACGTCGGTTTCTTTGGTCATTGTGACCTCCTTGGTCTCCTCAGACACCTTAGACTCAACAGTTATCTTGGTTTCCTCGGTCTCTGTAGGGGCCTTCGTCTCGATAGGGCCCTTGGACTCCTCGGGCACCTTAGTTTCCTTGGTCAGTTGAATTTCTGTGGGTTTCTCAGTCTCGTTGAGACCCTTGGGCTCGCCAGGGGACGTGGTTTCCTGAGCTGTCGGGACTGCTTTGGTCTCCTTGGACTCTGTGGACTCCTTGACTCCCTCTACGGTTTCAGCTGCAGGCTGAATATCTTCGTTACTCGGCTTCTTCTCTGGAGGTGAATACTTGACCTTGATCAAGATTTTATTTTTCAATTCACCGGGGCTGGGCAAAAGAGCTGGCTCTGAATCACGCTCAGCCACCAAGTATTCACCCCAAATCTCCTTCATGATTTTCACCATGGAGAGCTGCTGTGCAGGGTTGCAGTGAACCTCTAAGCTGATGATCAATGGAGCGTCGGATGTGACAAAGGCACTCTCCTTGATAGCCACGCAGACCTCCCGGAAAGTGATCTTGGTCGTCCTAGTATGGCCATGGGTCACTACGGGTTCAACCTCGATAGCTCCGGGTTCATCGACGATAATGCTGGAGACGGCATCTGTGCTCAGTGTAGCCTGATCGGAGTCTTTGGCGGGCGGACTGTCCGTGCCTTTCGGTTTTTCAGACCTCTTTTCTGGCCGCTTCAAGCGCGTAGACAGGGAACGAGAAATTTTGCTCTTTAATGCGCCAAAGGTACTCCTTCGCTTCGGCTTGCCAAACACCTGGTCACTAGCACTGTCGCTGTCCTTTGCAGCAGGCTTGGCTGCGGCTTCGACTTCCTTTTTGGCTTTGAGATCAGCTTTCTGGGCCTTCGCTTTAGAGTTCTCCTCGTCACTAGAACTGCTGCTGCTGCTGCTGCTACTGCTACTGTCATCCTCGCCATTCCAAACATCAATCTCAACACAACGACAACCTCTTAGCAGAACATCGGTGTACGTTTCCGTGGTGCTCTCCCCAAATACTTGCTTTCCTGCAAGGTAAGTATTGTGACTGGAGCTGATGAAGTAGCTGGAGAGGGGCCATGACAGATCTGTTGGCTTGGGAGGAGTGGTGAGGGCGGCAGAAGAGGAGGTCATGTAGCCCAGAAACTTGTGGAAATCAAGCTCATCGTAGGTAAGAAGCTTGGAGGCGTTTGAGTCTTCCGAGTCTTGGTGTTGAATGTCCCGTAGAAAGGCCGCTATTTGCTCCTTGGTCCAATTCTTATCTGAGCCAGCGTGGGTCTCAAAGATCTTCTGGAGGTGAGGAAGAACCTTGTCTTGGACAACTTTGATTGAACGGTTTCTTTCACCAAGACCTCCGCCTGCCAGCTCTGTGTGGGATGATGGAGACGAGGTCGCCAGAACTGCATTGGCGGACGCTGCCATTGCTGCGAAGGCCATGGTGTGAGAGAGAGAGAAGGTAGCACCTCAGTCGAGTGGACGCTTACGAGGGATATGATAAGAAGCGGACCGGAAAGACTCCAGCCGGCGAGGACAACTAAAAAGGGCGAGGAGCTAGTTGGGGCCGCTTGAAAAGGAGAAAATAAGCCTGCGGTGCTTCAATAACGCCTCAATGGGTGCTGGATGAAGGTGAGAGGAGCAGAGAGGATATGAGCCACGAACAGCAAGACACAAAGAATCAGAGCCGTGGCTCAGCCCAGGCACAGGACAGTAAATGAAATATGGAACGACCTGAGCTATGGAAACGCCTACGTAGCACACACTTGGCTTTCTTTCAGCTTGCCAGGCCACTCCGCTGTTGGTTACCCTTGCTGCAGCGGTGCTTGGGAAGGCTCCACTCAGCGCCAGATCAACCAGCGGAACTGCCCACGCTCTAGACCACGCGGGCAGCCACGACCAGCGCGCACCTGCTGATGTGCCTCACTCTCAATACTTGGCGCCCCAAAGTCCCTGGCTCCCTATTTGGTGGCCCACGGATCGTCCAGGGGTAGTGGGTAAGCCTACCAGCTAGGTACCTTAATCCGAGCTGCATGCTTAGTAGAAGGGTTGCTGTCTTGCAATTATACGCGGCTGCCGGGTTGCCTGGTCCATTGCAGCACAGATCCAATACGTCTGAGAATGCAGATAAGATATTACACAAAAACACACCACCCATGGAAACACCCATGACGTCTCACGGGAGCTGGCCAGCGAGTTGCTCTGGCTACCACACAAGCACCGCCCTCCTCGCCAGGCCCCCTGCATCAATATGCCATGCTCCCAGGTTGCCAACCAAAATACGCAGTGCCTCAGTAACACAGTCTGTGCGGATATCGCTGCATGCTCCTTGTCACGAATCGTACTCTTTTGCAAACATGCACAGCTGAAATGCCGCGCGTCAGTGGGCAATCAGTCCCATCCGTTGCAATCTAACCCAGCAACTCTTGGGTGATGTACTACCCTACAGCATGTCGATCCTAGAAATCGAGTTGGAGCCACGGTGCTACCCTACAGCCTCACTGCTTCTCTTTGACAAACTCGACTGCAGCCTGGGGGAGTATTGATGTGAGGTCATCAAGGTCGTTGTCGATTGGCTGTAATTGCGGCTTTATATATTTGGTTAATCTTTCTTGTTCTAATCGACCATTACTAACGTAATGAGCGGCAAGCAGACGAGGTCTCGTATTTCCCATGAGACGGTCGTATGTGACAATATAGTGTCTGATTCAAGTTTTTCCACAAAACCATTGCATGCCACGGTAAAAAGATTAGAGGTACTCTTTCTCGACCAGATTACGGAGAGCCTCCCACCGAGGCGCTTCGAGGCCGACATTTCATGCACCCATGTCAGGATGTTCTAGCTGCCTGTGTCCTCCAGCTTTCACTCCTTTACAAGCGCCAAGCTCAAACACTCCTCGCTTTTAGAAATTTGAGGTGGTATGGATTGAGTAAGAGTATATTCTAGTATATTTATGGTAAAATCAGAGTGTTGGTTGTGCTAAGGAGGAGGAAGAGGGCGTTGAGTGCCAATACGGGGACGGGCATAAAGAAGACCTGCAGTATCGGCTGCCGAGTTGGCAACTTTGTGAATGGCCGACTTTGGAATTTTGAGCGCCGCCGAGCTTTGGCTTCAGGGACGCATCTTGTTACTCACAGTTAAAGCTTTTCTGTAGAGTCTGGATACGAGTCGAATGAAAACTCTGTTTGCTCTGTCACGCGGTATCAGCCCTTAAATCCACACACGCAGGATGTTCTATATATAAGGCCACAACATCGCTCGCTTTTTGTTTTTTCTTTCTCTCCCTCCATAGTATCTTAGAGATATGATGCATCAAGCCAGCAGCCGCATCAGAGCAATGATGAAGTTGATAGTCCTGTTATACAGGGCAATATACTGAGCTCCGAGACCCCAACGTCTCACCCTTCGCAACAAGAACGATGAAGTCGATTGTTCCGCTAGGCGGACAAACGCACCGAGTTCTTTTTCCACGGATAGCCGGTATGATCTTTTTTAACAGCTTGTTCCAAAAGCATTGGCGAGAGTCTTCAGTTCGAAACAGCGGGACAGGACTACTTTTCAAGCCTCTGGCGTGTTGGTTTTTGTCTGCTCTAGGAGCCTAGAGAGGCCGCGGTGGTGAGACATGGCCCCTAATTATTCCTCCAGGCTGAGAGGGACAGAAGAAGATTGAATGGCTATAACGATCCGAATGCAACAGAGATGAATGCGTTATTTGCATTGTCGAGTGGCACGCAGAAAGGCAGGGGATGTGGAAGTATTTCACTTGCTGGGCTGGTGGTTCCTGAGGCAAGAGACAATAATGAGGTCTTCGGCATAAAGAAGCATTTGGCATCATTCTTCAAGAAGCATAGGATAGGACTGGCCCGGTCTTTGCTAGAGGGGCCTTTTGTAGAGGGAAGCACTGAAAATACAATCACCTTTCAATATGCAGGCTAATTAGTGGGCGAACGGTTAATACATGTTGTCTATTTACATATCAAGCAACTGCCCTTTTCGACTCTCGTCGTTTCTCTCTGTCCTTCCTGTCCTTCCTCCCCATATTCTCTTCCCCGCGTTCCCGCTCTTCATCCTTTCTCCTTTCCAGAAAACCCTCTAGATCGACGTGGATCCTCAGACCTTTGGTTGCCATCGTATCAAACACCGACTTTAACTCATTTGACTCCATGGCGTGGACCAACGTCCCAAATGCCTCCATCATCACCGACTTGGACCATGGACAATGGCGCAGGCCGCGATAGAACACGTCCTTGGCCTTTTCCCGTAGTTCTCTGTTCACATAGCAATGCCGAATATAACCAATCCAAATTTGTGGGTTGTTCTTGCACTCGTCACTCATCACCGCGTGCTCGAACGCTGCCTTGGCTGTATTCACGTTTCCACGAGCCATCTCGTGTTCGATAGCAAATATCCGACTGCCGATACAGTCTTGTCGCCCCACAAGAACTTTGTCGTATAACAAACTTCGAGTTTCGTCTACAACTCGCAGGCTTGAGTCTGACCATTCCAGCAAAGACAAAAAGATTGTGTTGCGCGGGAACTGCTCGATGAAGTTGGTGAGCCAGTGCTGTGTGTATTCCCTCCGGGACGGTCTGTCCAAAGACTGTTAGCAACAAGTAAATATATATAAATCCAGTTACTATGCGTAACACTTACCCGTTCATGGCGTTGAAATATAGGAGGCGGGCGGCAAACTGCAGCAAACGTTCATGGGCAGCCTGAATCTTGCCAACGCCGGGAGACGCTTGCAACTCAATGCTGACCATCTCAATGCTTTGCATAGCAGCCACAATATTTCCCTGAGATGGAGATCTTGGCTCCGTGCACCCCTCCGATGTAAGGTAGGAGAGCAGAGCAAGACATTCTCCCTGGTTTTCAGCACCATCCACATCGCCCGTAGATGCCAAATACCCGACATTGGAAGTGAAGTAACGGCGCGCTTTCAGAACATGTGTAGGCGATACATCGTACTCGTCATCGGTGTTCTTTGCCAACACCATATCTGCAGCGGAACATAACCTTCTCGCTGCTTGGTTTTGGTTGCCAGCATTGAGCTCAATCCAGGACCATGTTCGCCACAGCTCAGCTGCCTCAGATTGAGACAAGTCTAGAAAAAGTTGTGTTGCGGATGAAAGAACCTTCTTCGCAACATCGACCTTGCCCTCTGCATACTCAGCCAAAGCATAAGCATTGTATAGACGAGGACTGGTAGGATATCGTTTCAGAAACCCTTTTGCAAGGCTCTTGACACTCTCCTGTCCCCCAAAGGAGCATAGAGCTAGTGAATACATAGCGAGCTCCGGTGTAGGATCCCGTTTGGAGAGCTGCTTTGCCACATTGAGTATCCAATCCTGTTCGAGACGTTTGGGATTCGCTTTTGAGCCAAGGTAGTGATACCAGTCGTGGTCTGGGAAGAGCAAATCGGTGCTACATGAGGCATACAGCACAGACCCGCTTCTCGGTGACGGCTTTCGAACTCCTAGAGGATCCAAACTTTCCCTCGGAAGGTCATTGACCTTCCGACCTTCCTCATTTATGAAGTTCAAACTTAGAAACTGATCTTGGACTGCCGCCTCGAACCACTTGGTTGCCGTTGAGAGTGGAGGTAGGCCGCAGAAGATGAAAAACGCATTCATCAACTGGTCCTTGGCATCAACTAGAGCATGTTCGGGGATATAGAGGAGAAATGGCTGGATATCGGAGTACATCACAACTCGGAATGGATCATCCTCTGTGCCCTCGTCCATCGTACGGGCAGGTTTTCTCGCCTGATTAGCCATGTGTCGTTCAGATATCGCCCACGACTTGTACACGTCGCGCGACGTCTCTGCAGCCCTCGGCTCTGCTTGGAGTGGCTCGGGGGCATCCCCGTCATTACCCGAATTTACGAAGCTTTCCCACCCGGCAGCAGGCGTCTCGCCAATGCGGGGAACCTCGCTCTCCCAGAACTCACTGAAAGACGAAAACGCAGCCTGGGCGTCTGGCAAACTTTTGGGTCTAAAAAACGTGGCTTCCAAGGTACTTTGCCATGCAGCAACCGCCAATTCCTTGAACCCAGCATCGTATACGAAGACTGTAAGTCGTAGAAATACATAGACTGCTTGCGTCAAAGTATCATGTGAAGGCTTAGCAGCGAGGGATGAAGATAGCTCTTTTAGCCGGTCAAGGAGAGTTTGCTTAATCTCTCCATATTGGAATGACGATATGTTGGACATGGCAAAGTCCAAATGAGTTTTCCATAATTCGAAATCCTCATTTGTCTCTCCCTGGAGCTCAGCCCATCTCTTCATCGCAGTCTTACCAGTCCAGACCTTGATACCCTCGCGCATCAGGCGGTTCAAAACCGTGCTACGGTCTGACGGACCTTTGGCATGGGCCAAGGCCGATTCAAGCATAGATACCTTGATCTCTGTAAAGCTCTTTGCCTCGTTTTCGAGAGTCTCATGATCAAGGCTCTCTCCGGCTTTGAGCAGAGCATCTTGATGGTCTACCAACTCTAGCCAGGCTGCAATGTCTTCTGGGTGATCCTTTACTTGACGGTTCAGCTGTATCGAGCGCCATTTCAGAGGGTTAGTCTGCTCCAATGGAGGGGCTTCGTCCTCTGAGTTTGATTCATCGGACGACTCGCTATCAGTTATAGCCTTCACCTTAGCTTTCCCTTCAATGGATCGGTACGAGAGCTTTTGGTCGTCTTCGGAGTCTTCTGAATCCGTATCAGTTGGAACATGCTTCCGATTTCTCGGCTTAACAACAGCAATATAGCCATCATCTGCTTCGTCGTCAGGGTTGGCATGTTTGGAAGGTCTAAGTACAATCGGTTGTCTTTTCAGCCGAGATACTTTTGACCGAAGGCCATCTCTCTCACGATACCGAGCGGAACCTTCTCCAGGCATGCGAAGACTGAATGTGTCACCGGCGAGCTCGCGGTGGATAAATAAACGCCCAGAAGTACCCAGTACTTTCCCTGCCCCGTAGCGATAGTACCTCGGGATTTGATAGCGGTCCAGCCGGCCATATCTGTAAATCAAGGGGTCCCCTTTCGTGTCAAAGAAGAAAACATCGGACTTGATCTGCTGCGGTTGGGAGGGTTGGGGTGCCGCCCTCTTCGTCAGCTCCGCGCGGTCCCCAGAATCTCCTCTTTCCCTTCGATCCCTAGGGCTTTTGGATCTGCGATGCTTCTCCTTTTCGCGTGAAGACCTCTCCCTGTGGTGATCCCTGTCTCTGTCTCCATGGTGAGAATCCTTTGCATGGCGAACGCGTTTGGAGTCTCGGTTAGCATCTGTGTCGTCGCCCCTTTCCCTGCGACTATGGTGACGATGCCGTTTCCGCCTATGCTCATCTTGATCCTTCGAAACCTCTGGTAATTTGGATTTGAAGGATGAGAACTTCGGTACAGAAAGGTTGATGTCACCCTCTGGGCTCGCCATGGCATCAGCTCCCGAAAGGGATCACCATATACTCCGTGGCCAAAGGCGTAGTGTGTGCCTTGCGATTTATGAAAATAGATTCATCATTTAATTTGATGAAATTCACCCCTCGAATGGTTTGATCGAGCTTCGGGCTCTATTAAGTTGGTTGTACGAGCGACTGGCATGTAGGTAGGTAGGTATCCACAGTGTAACAGTGATTGATCTAGTCCCAGCTGCATCGCTCGGAAATGCGGCACCTGTCTCTTATCGATAAGAGCTTCTCCTGAGCTGTGCCTCGACTTCAGGCATAATAAAGTAGAGTGGTAATTTAAGACCGAAAGCACTGGCTGTTGGCAAGGGCCAACATGGCTGACTCTCCTAACTTTCTGATCTGGGCTTCGCTGACGACCTTCGCACTCGTTGTCATCGTATCCATCATGGGGCTGTTTGGAGGCAACCAGATGCCTGTTGAAGGCAAGGTGTGTAACTCCCAATTTTTGAAACAAGGTTCCTCGCGATGTGACTGCTGCTAATAATTGGCATATAAGACCATCCTCATCACCGGGGGGTCAGAGGGCATGGGCCTCGCTGCCGCCCGCCAGCTATCAGCCAAGGGCGCAAATATCGTCATCGCCGCACGCAGCGTCGACAAGCTCGAGAGCGCCATCAAAGAAATCCAGGTTCGTCGGACCCCTCCAACCAACTTACTTGACTTGGAGCCCTAGCTGACAATCAATGCGTCCCCCATAGGCTGCTGCGAAGAACCCGGCCAGTCAGCGATTCCATTACATCTCCGTCGACGTCGCGAAGCCCGCGTACGCTGGGCCACTCATCGCCGAAGCCACACAATGGAACAATGGCCGGTCCCTTGACATTGTGTGGTGCATCGCTGGCATCGCGACACCGCAGCTCTTCCTGGACATGGAGATGGATTCAATGCGCAGACACATGGACGTCAACTACTTTGGCACGGCGGAGATGTCCCACGCCATCTTGAAGGAATGGCTGGCTGTGGACGCGCCCATCGAGAAGGAAGCACGGCACCTGATCCTCACCTGCACTACGGCCATCTTCCTCGACGTGCCCGGATACCTGCCATACGTGACTTCGAAGTGGGCGATCCGTGGTCTCGCTGATACTTTGAAGTTGGAGCTCGAACTCTACCCACAAAACGTGCAGATACATCTGGTATGCCCTGGAACCATCCTGTCAGCTGCCTTTGAGCGAGAGCAAAAGGTCAAGCCAGGAATCACCAAGAAGATTGAGGAGATGGACCCCGAACAGACACCCGAAGAGGTTGCTGAGCGAGCAATCAAGAAGCTAGAGGCTGGACAGTACATGATCACTGTTAACTGGTTTGGTGCCCTCATGAGGTGGGGAGCCCTGGGCAGCTCTAGAGATAGTATCCTTGATACTATTATGGCAGCTTTACTAGCTTTATTCATGCCCATTGTTCTTTTTGTCATGGGCAGTGATGTCAAGACCTGGAAGAAGAAATATGGGCATCCGGAAACATGGAAGAAGGAATAAGTTTATTTGCTCCTCGATGAGTAAAGTATATATAATAATGCAAATAATGATGGATGGGAAAATTCTTGACGCTATATCTATGCACATTAAACTCCGCTCCATTTTCCAAACCTGCTGTACCTCTTGAACATCTCCCTTAGTATAGCCCTGCCACTGCTATCCATTGCATCATTAAGTATCTTTCTCCCCTCTGGTGGTGTTATATCAAATATGGAGTTCATTGCTGGTTCAAGGACGTCTCTCAAGGTTCGTGGTACGTCTGCCTCGAGCTGGAGCTTCACGTATTGCATGAGAACCAGGTACATGTGGCGTCCCGCAGATCGTTTTGCTGCATCTGTTGCCGAATCTAGAGCACTGTGCTGCTGCGATCGAGATGCCGCACCGGCTGTGGGTTCGCAGACCAGGGTAACGAGACGGCAGTAAGCATGAGCGTTGGGCTCCTGGGCGTCTCCATCCTTGCCGTTTGACTGTTCTTGTTCGAAGACCAGCTCTTGGATAAGTGACTGCAATACATTGAGAAGAACATGGTAATGGCCTTCAAGTCGAAGTCTATGCTTCTTGATGATGATCTCAACCAACTTGCAGCGCCAGAGGAAGGGAGCAGCTGACTGCGAACCCTGAGAGCTAAGGACTGCAATGGTGCTCAGCAGTGTTTCCACGTTCCATTGACCAACAGCCTGCGGCTTCTTTTCAAGGATCGTGTAGAGAATGCGGCAGATTGCGGCGGCGTTTGCCTTGCTGGTGGTGACATGCAAGCACTGAGTCAATTCGCTATGTGCAGATGACAATCGAACACTCCTGAACTTGGGGCCTCTTGGGTTTCTAGTGAAGGTTAGACTAGTCAAGAATAAAAGAATTTAAGTCGCTTACTTATGAGTTGCTCCGCGATGCAATTGATGGCAACTAGCTGCCCACTCGTGTTGGTCCCTTGGACGAATGCTCCAATGAGGCTTTCCAAGTATTGCATCTTGGTATCCAAGTCCATACTCAGAGAGATTGCTTGAACATAGGCAGTCGAGAGGCTGACAAGAAGTTTAGTGGGGGATTCTTCTAAGTCAGGAAAGACGGTTGGATGGTCAGCTTCCATCTGACTAGCCATATTTCGCCATATGAATGTCTGAAGCTGGAGGCCCCTGATGTCGCCGGCTTCCAAAGCTTCCAAGCTCCTCTTGCTTAGCTTTTTCCAGGAAGATGCTTTGAAGCTTGCCAAGCCCGAGAAGTCTGAGACAGCTTCAGCGCTATCGAGAGAAGCAAGCAGCAACAAGTCTGCCTCCGTGCTTGACTTTTTGAACAATTTCTTGTCTATCAACCAATTCGACACGACAGTGCTAATGCTGTCGCTTAATGTTCGTTTAGCGGATTCAACTACCGCCACAAGCTCAGAAGTGTTGCTAAAGCTCGGCGATAGAGATAGCTCGCTGGCTAGAGCTCTTAGCAAGATTAATCGCAAGGGTTGAGAGTTCTCTGACGACTCCTCAGGTCCATTCACGAGAACCGTGAGACCCAAGCTTTCTGAGAAATACTTGAGGCTGCGATCCTCAATGTGATCGGCCATTTGTCTGATTGTTACACCTGCCATCCAGAAGTATCGTTCGATAAATTCAACCAGCACTTCCTGGCTGACTGGCGTGTGAACAAGTACCTCCGACAACGCGTCTGCGATGCTTGTCAAATGCTGAAAGCACATTCCTTCATAGAACGTCGGCCGTCTCATCAGCTTCGCCAATAGACCTAGTACCAATTTCCAGTTCTCGAGAGAGGAAGATTGTGACAAGCTCTTGCGGGATTTCTCTTCCATCAAAAGTCCCATCACAGCCTCACGCTGGGGTCGAGATATAGCATCTAGAGGGATTCTGGACAGTCTTTGCAGTAAGACCACCCCTTTGTCGTCTGGCCAGGAGCTTTCCTCGTTTATCGAAGCTCGCAGAGACTCGATGATCTGATTAACGATCTGCTCCACTAATTTCGACCGATTTAAGTTATGCTCGTTGAGCAGTAGAGTTTTCCATACTGACTCGACCACTATAGGGTTTGCCTTCGGTTGGGAAACCAGGTTGAAGATGAACTCGGGAACCTTGCCGGTCTTTTGAAAATAAAGATCAACAAACCTGCTGAATCCCTTTAGATACCACGCTAGGTACTGCTCCATATCTGCTGCATCCTGGAATCCTGCATCTGTCTGGCCTACCAGATAGGCCGACAGGTTCTTCAACTTCTTGCTCTTCAGCGAAGAAGCAGCAGCAGAGAATCGGCTGGTGAAAGCATCGGCGATTTCCATCACCTCGGGAAGCCCTGTACCATCTGGGAGAAGCGATACCCAGACTTGGCAACAAGACTTGGATGCCTGTAGGGTTTCAGGGCTCAGGAGATCACCTTTCTTGAGGATTTTGGTGAGGCTCCGTCTTATTTCTTGCCAACGGTCCATCCTTTCGGCTAATGGCAGCCAGCCAAAGACCTGGGAGATGACGCTCCATTTTAACGCTGTGATCGCAGATGAGGAGTCCTGCACTCGGAGAGCCAATTCCCAGACCAGTTTTCCAACGGCATCTTGAAACTCCACGCTCTGGACACCCTTAATAATAGTATCCAGCCAAATACATAGTGTTTCAGGACCTGCCTGCTGTTTCTCAGCCCATGCAAGAACTTCGAACAATTGCCTGGAAGATAATTCTTTCTGGACAAGTGAAGCGTCAAATGATGGAAGCTTGCCAACTTGGCCAATATGGGACCAAGGAGAAGTCTGCATTTCTTTCTGGTTGACTTGAATGAGCTGTTCAAGCCAGAGTCGTAAGAAGGCCGAGAAATTTCTCGTAGTTCGGAAGCCTCGAACAATAGCATCAATTACCTCCAGGATAGATTCCTGGTCTGCTTCGGTGACACAGTGATCAAGGGTTCGTTGTTGGACATCCTTCAGGAGCTTTTCGCCCACGTCAGACAACTGGAATACGTCTGGGTCGCATTGTGCAATATGAGCAACCAGCTCCCAGTCCGTGGTCTCTTCGGCGAGCGCAAATGTGCGACAGACATTCAACACATCATCTGTATTGACTGGCATAGAAGCCTTTCTTGCCTGGTTGAGTATATTTTTATAGATACTCTTCGCACTTGCACCTTGGTGTTGAAGTGCACTACTGATGGAGTTGAATAATTGTTTCATCCACTCAGCATTGCCCTTCAGGGTGCCGCTTTCAGTAAGGATTCGAGTGGCACCGGAAGCCAGAAAGTAGATTGCTGGTGCTGACACGTCGATGCTCTGTTTTGTTACTTCAAGCGTCCTGGTTACTGGTTCGAGATCTTGCCTGTTGAGATATGACGACCGAGCTGGCAGGATAAAGTTGTGGTGAAGGAAGCCTTGTAGATCTGAACTCCAACGAGCCCTCAGCTCTTCGGGAATTGAGCTTTTCTCAGCACCCAAAGAATCCTCGAGTTTACTCAATACCAATGTGCCGGAACCAAGGATATGGGTTGCCACTTCTAGTGTGTCGTCACTTCCTTGTAGATGTAGGGCCCAAATAGATGCTATCGTGGAAATCCAGTCATCCCGTCCCTCGATCCCTTCAAAGAGGCGGCCCTCCAAAAGAGAGTTGCATATGGCTAGCGCCGGGGACGCTATCGCCGTGGCTTCTGTGGCTGAAGTACAGAAGAGGGATCTGAGATGTTCGGAACCAATCCTGTCATGAGATGAGCTGGTCTTGCCCTCCAGTCGCTGAAGCAAAACCCCCAAGGCTTGGAATACTGTCGATGCGCAATCTATGCAGGCTTCTGGAGACTTCAAGCCGTCAAGTTTGAAAGTCTTTGGTGGTGATCGTTTCCTCTTTGACGACTTTTGTGACCCTTCGGCAACCTCCGGCCTCGAGAGCTCCTTCAAGGACTGCTGTAGTATGGATATGAACTTCCTGTCAGCCAAAGATTTGGCCAATGAAAACAGGGGGACTCTCTGGAACACACGACCAAGAATGGTCCAAGTCAGAGGAAATCGACGGAGAGTCTCTGCAACAGGTGAAGGTCCGCTCATCGACTTCAGTAACCATCGAAGACTGCTCTCCTCGGCTGCATGGAACTGGCCATCGGCTCCTGCTGCCAGTGATTGCCATAAATCGTCGAGGTTTTCCCCATTGTCTCCCGGCCCAGACTGATCAAGACCTCTGACGGTCTTGATGAGATCCGCCTTGCCCTGTTGAGGTGGTCAGTATTTCGAAACAAGAATGGAGAGCATGATATTCTTTCTTACCATAGCTCCAAAGCTAAATATCCCACGCCTATATCATAAACTCATCAGATGAACCTCGGATTGCTGTCTAAAAAGGCTGGTTTTTTTAGGTTATTTTTCAAGTTGATCTCCATGTGCTTTCAATGCGCCGATGCAAGACACTTTACCCAGTCGTCCGCCAAAATTTCCAAAATTCTGCCGCGCCTCTATACCGCATCCAGCCAAACGGCACCCAAATCCTCACCGCCTTCGGGAAAGGCTAGCGCTTGGCCGAGTGATTCTCGTGAGACTTGCCATCACATTGAAATCGCCCTTGAAGCTCAATCGCAAGCTCGACACACCATTCTATCCCTTTCCCCGAGCTTGAAAGGTAGGTCAATTCGAATTGGCACACAACCTGCGATCCCACGGTACTGACAATCGCTCCTCCAGTCCGCACATCATGGCCGAAGCCCCCGTCACCCGCCAGCCCAGCGCCATTTCCCGGCCCGTGAGCGAAGGACTGCTCAACGAGAAGGTAGAGACCCCTCCAACAAGGCGCACCAGTCCCATGATCCCGGAGCCCTCTAATTGACACGTGTTCCTAGTGGGATCGCTGCCTTTCCAACCTCATTGTCAAGTCCGGCCTCGGTCTTGGATTCGGCGTCGTCTTCTCCGTCCTATTATTCAAGCGAAGGGCATGGCCCGCAGTCATCGGCGTCGGCTTCGGTGCCGGCCGCGCATACGAGGAGTGCAACTTCAGCCTGAAGCAAGCCGCCAGGGATCTTAAGAAGGGGTCGGAATAAGAGTCTGGGAGAGGCCGCGAAAATAAATAATTCCCTGTCTTAAACCTGCAGCATTTGGTGTACATATCCCCCGGCATTGAGGACTTGGTGAAGGGAGCGTTAAGCGACGGCCAAGTGTATATCTTGGGCCGCCAAAAAGGAATTTATTAGAGGACACCTCGACGTTTAGGCAGGATTCCCTTTTCACATCATCTTGTACAAGAGCGTCACAATTCCCTATGTCTAATTGAATCATTGACCTTACGGATTGATACTTGGCACATCTCCTCCCCAGCTTCCGAACCATGGTCATGCGAGTTAATAGTTGTAAGACTCAAGTTTCTCGCAGAGGAAATGGCCAGTGTTATACAAAATGGAAATTAAATTGACAGATGCTCCCTCATCTTGTTCGTGACATAAGGCAAAATACCTTGTCCAGATAGTGCTTCAACTGCGAGTGTCTACGGGTATTGAAAGAAGATTCATCTACGATCCTAAGCCATATCACCCTCAAGGACACGTGGAAACGCGTAGGGGTTAGAGCGTTACGATCACTACGATATGTCCAAACAAAGGACTTGATATGTGACAGCATGTAGGAAGCTCCGCCCAGGATCGCTGAAACTCGTGAGGAGTTCCAACAACCGCAAAAGTTGAGCAGATATTTCCGTCCCTCTAGCACATAAATTTGACCGTCAACAAGTTAAACTATCGCTCACGGTTGATTATTCGTGCGAAAAAAGTGTAAAGAGGAAAAGGAAAAGAAAAAGGCTGGCAGGGCAGTGGAGCTATTTCCCTGTAGAGCCGCCCCATTATGATCACGTGATAGTTCACCAGCTACATCAAATTGCTCTTCCCTCTGAAATTTTCTCCTGCTCTTCTTCTCAACATCAACCTTAGGTTTCCCGCAAGTCGGCATTACCAACATTGAGCTTTCCATTTCCATGATATAATCCACGGTGATGCATTCCGAGTACTGAGTATTGATTCACATGCGTCACCTAAGAAACGGTGCGCAGCACCAGGAAAATATCTTAGGTGACAGACGGTAGGTCCTAGCCAATTCTGCTGCGGCCAAAGATGCCAATGCCTTCATCCACAAACCAGCTGAAAAAGCAACCCACAATTTGCCTACACCTTGCGACTCTTCAATGCGCAGGCGTGTAACTATTCATATTCGTTCGATGTGGGAGAAGAACCAACAGGTCTAGACAACCCGTCCGCTCCACCCTGGTTCCATTGATTTCTTCAGTGTGGGCACCAGGACTAAAATCGGACAAACATGCACCAAAGAGTACTTTATTTTGTTGACTGTAAAGTACCTAAGCCTCGGCTCTTCGCATTGATGCCAGCTCATTTCCCATGTAAACACGACACAGACACGCCTTGTGACGATGTGGCAGATACCATCACAGCCAACGATCGTCTCCCTCCTCTATAGACCCGGCAGTGAGGCTGCTCTTTCAGCCCATTTCAGCATCCGGATGTATATGTGTAAGTGATACAAGTACATAATCGAACAGTAGCGACTCGTGTCATTCATCTATCATATGTATCCTCCAATGGCGCTTGTGGCGAAATCGCTCCCAGCAAATTCGAAACCCGTTCATTATTGCCTTCCCTGAAGGTGAAGTTGGGGGTTCGTTTCTGTAGTTCTTTGACTACAGACAGGCTGGAACGGCCACCGATTTGAACACCAACTCTCCGCTGAAAATGGATGAACCGACTCGCTAAGAATTTGAAAATCATACGTTTGATACAATAAAAAGGCAAAAAGAAAATTAAACAAGAACATAACCGCATACATAACCTCCACGAGTGCTCTCTCTACCATGAGAATATTCCGCAGCGATCGTGTGTTGACATGGAGCTGCTTTGCCCGCTCGAAAAATCCTCAAGGTATCACAAACCCAATATAATCAAAGCCAAACTGGAAACAGAATTATAGAAAAGAGTAGGGAAATCGCAATTTCAATCTCGGTAAATATATGGTAAAAGCAAACAAGGTGCGAACCGAGGAGAAGGAAAATATCATCATCATTTCTCATTAAGAGGTCTGGAGATCCAAAACCACTAAGTAATCTGTTTCTCTGTGTAGCATCGCTCACGCGACGAGGAGGATGGCGAGCATCCAAAAACGTGGGTTTGTCTCTTGATTAGGAGACGTGGGTGAAGAGCAAGATTAGTGTCGGAAGCGAGACGCGGTCCGCTCCCGAATCTGCTTTTCGGTGGAAACGTATAATTGGTCAAGGTAATCCATGGCCGAGGCATCCTTCAGGATCTTGGCGACTTGAATGCCAGCCGAAATGAGCTGAAGGATGTTGCGGTCATCCTTGAGAGGACGACTCTGGTGTTTGGCAGCGTGCCTCATCTCCAGAGAGTTCTCGAGGATAGTCACAAACTGCTTGATCTGCCCATTGTACAGGACTCGTGCGGGGATTCGTCGCTTGGTGGCAAGACGCTTGAGGAGATAAACCCATTCGGTCCATTCTCGGTCTTGTGGCCGCTCGACGGGGCGCATGTCCTGGGTCAAGGGAATGGGAAACTGATACTTGGCGACGAAATCGAAAGCACACTGAGACAATCTATCGTTGACTTGGCTGAGGACGTTGTCTTGCTCCTGGATGTGAAGATTGGTCGGCAAGTGAGGTAACTCTCGTTCCTGCATGGCGATCACGCCAGGCGGTGGACGTTGCAAGAACTGGTGTGGGCCGTCAAACTCATCCCGATTCGAGGGTCGTCGTTGGGGCCTATTCTTGCCATTGGCCTTCGATTTGCCGCTGTGGCTGGCCGGCTTCATGCCGTTCTCGATGGAGTAATCTGATAGGTTTGGGGATGCAATAATATCGTCGACGGAATCGGTGGGCGAGTAACGCCCCGGCATGTCCCAAGGCTGGGAAGATGCTGTGCCATTGTATGATCCCATTGCTGCACCAGTGAAGGCGGCTGATTGTGGGCGGCTATTGAAGGATCCGCCAGATGGGAAGGCAGAATCGGGTCGTGAAATGCTCCCTCGGTGGCTCACAGGACCACCATGACCAGGAGTATACCCATTGCCTATGTAGTTTGCGCTTTAAGAATACACGTGTTACTAAATGTCCAAGTCGGGAGGTGGGATACATCGCTGGCTCTTACCTTGAAACGGAGTAGAAGCCATTTTCGTAGCTACCTTTGAAAGGTTCAATGAAGGAACTACAAATCGTCAGTATGAATGTTGAGCGTTTTGGCAGGACGGTTTGTCCATACCTCCGGTTTGAGCCCCAGGGGCCGCCCGAGACAGCGGGAGCTCTGCATACAAAGTCGGATTGCGACATGTCCACGGTCCACTAACAGGGGGCGACTATAGAACCAAAAACAAGAAGAAATGGAAGCGAAATAGAAAGCTATCTCGTAAATAAAACTAGGGGGCAAGGGGGGTACAAAGGACCGAAGGCCAGAGTGGATTAAGAGAGTTGTTGTTGACAAGTGTCCAGGTGAGATTCCAAAATTAATCAATCCGATGGACGCCCTGACATATATCCGGGGGAAGTATTTTTATCCAAGGTTGTCGAATGCGAGATACAAGATCTAGAAAAACTCCAAACGGTAACCGGGATTTCCTGGGCAGTTGATATTCCAAGGAGCTCGGAAGAAAAGGTAAGGACAAGGCGGTGAGATCCGGTGACTGGCTGACCCGTCCCCAGCAGCATACAACGACTGCGTTATAAACACTTCATGCAAGTGGGATGTAGAGGCAGGCACAAGGGATAGTGCGCAAATGCTCAATGCATTGGAGACAAGCCAGCCTAGGGGATTTAGGTGGGTTGATGAGCGAAGGGGAAAGTAGAGGGATCGTCAGCTCCGGAATCAAGAGCTCTATTATGTCTTTTTCGAAGGGAGCTAAAGACAACAGGACCACCACCTTGGCGGCAAGCCTGAGAACGGGAGCGACAATGCCCCGTTTGTGCTAAGACTGTTGCGCGATACAGGGACCAGCCAGGAAGCGGGAAGGCGATTCGCGGCAAGATTTGCAGTCCAATGGATGGTGTTCAGTGCTGTTTCCACATAATCGAGGCAGTGGGGAATGGGCACAATGCGCGACAATATGTAAATGTGAGCGATTGATGAGATGGCAATGGTCATTCAGCCCCGTGCCCTGGTGCCTGCTGCGACTAGCTCTGTCAACAAGGAGACTGGGCAGGGCGATCTTGCGGCCTGGGTGGATGAAGGGCGGGCGAGAGTGGCGAACACAGGGCTCAAGGACAAGTGAGCATTGGGAAGGCTGATGCTGGCAAGATTAACAGGAATCGGTTGGCAGATGATGTTGCACATCGTGAGCTGGGGCTACCCCAGATGGACATCCTGGGAGGGACTCGAGGATGGTTGAACAGGGCGAGCTACGGGAGTTTGATTGGCCACGAGGCATTGTTGCCCAAAGATAGATGATGGAATTAGGTAGAGATGGGGCGACGAGAATAACAAGGAAGAACCCTGAACAACGGGGAGCGGTCAACCGTAGCATTGGGGAGGAGGTCGGGCACCAAGGAAATTGAGTCAGGCGCCAGGCAGCAGAGCCTAAGCCCAGCGCTGTGTCATTCAGCTCACGCCTCGCCTTGCATGACAAAGCCGCTCACGGACATAGACATGGACTCCCCAAAGGCGTGTGCTGGATGCTGCTGTGACCCGACCGAAACGGAAAGCAGGCGAATGGCTCGCGAGCCCAGCCCACCCCGAATGTCGTGTCGGGTCCAGTGGTTTGGTTTGCTTTTGGTTTTGCTTTTGGCTCGGCTTCGTTTTGGGACGAGACGAGCCCCATCCGTCCCCATTCCATCTCCCTCCCACCTGTCATCAGCATCATCGTCAGGAGCAAAATTTCTAGGGTGAGGGGACCAGAACCCAGACTTGGCCCGATGGTGCGTCGAATCGGGCAGCTGGTGCCCATTCATTCGTGCTCTGGTCACGCTTTTCGCTCAACAAGCACCCGAAGCCAGCTGGCAGACGCCACCAGGGATGGGATGGCAGAGGGAAAAGGCTTCCAAACGGGCCCCCCTGGTCGTGTCTGTGCGATGTCGAGGAACCTTCGCGAGCGCCCTACGATAGGTGCGTGACGATGTAGTACGTTGTAGAGCCGCACGTGTCGCCGCTCCTGTGGATCATGAGAGGGAGCACTTGCATGTCTGTCTTGACTCCTGACATGTTGCCAACGCCAGGCAGCGTCCTCGCTCGGGGTCGTGTCTTTCCCAACGCCTGTACGTATCATGCTACGTGCATACGCATGGAAGGACAGGTAGCCAGGTATGTGTTGTGCAAGTAATTACCCAGCAGGCAGTCAGTCTGGGTGCTTACTGGGCGCGGAGGATGCCCCCCATCACCACCCGCACCTTCTCCAACACCGACACCAAAAACGAAATGAGTGACACGCAACGGGCGTACAACCGAGCGCAGGGCATGGCATGGACCTCCTATTTTTGCTTTTTAACGTTTCATCACATCTCACCCGATTTACCCACGCCTGATGCCATGTACAAAGGGTCTTTCGCAAGGACAGCCACGGCATGGCAATAGCCGGCAGTCTATAGGTGACAAGTCCGTCTGCACACCAGACGATCCACCCGATGTAAACCGGTAGTGAACGATAATAGGCCAATTGCTAGTGTCTGCCTTATTCGCGCGGGCGGATATGTAACTTGATGCCGCTTCGCTACCTAGCTTGCTGGATTCGTCCGTGCATTCTGTGAAACGGACTCCATCGAGACCCGATGAAGCGCCATCTCTTTAATGAGAATGACGTATTACGAGGCGGGATGCCCGACCCATGAAAAACTACATGGGGGGTGAGTATGGAAAGTCACTGATCCATCTCCAGCCCTGAGGCAAGCCAACCAGATAAGAATTGCCAGTTTAAACCCATGTCTGTGACAACGAACAGCGCTAGCACTTTCTAGTAGGAGCAGAAGACGCCGAAGGAGAGAAATTAAAAGGCATTAATATTGGCTTAGTTTCGGCCGTCGTCACAAAAACATCCAATAATCAACATTGGAGGCAAGAGGAAAGGAAAGGGGTAGTGCCCAGAGCATCAGGTACATGACCTGTCAGTACCTCATTGCTCTCAAACATAACTGCGACAAACTCGCTGAATCTACTGAACCTAGTTAGAAGGTACCCACACGACATGCCTACCTCGGGATCTGAAGCTAAGAGAACCTATCAACGCTCGGACACCCACCCCAAAAACAGCTTTTGGCTCAAGGGGTGTTCGACCACGTTGCATGGGTACGTTGCAAGGCCTAGATCTTTCAGATACCCTACACT
The DNA here is from genome assembly GCA_037952775.1 of Clonostachys chloroleuca. NCBI lineage: Eukaryota > Fungi > Ascomycota > Sordariomycetes > Hypocreales > Bionectriaceae > Clonostachys > Clonostachys chloroleuca. Next base: position 31,441,619 of record JBANAY010000003.1, read on the forward strand.
CTCGAATTCATCGCCCTGTGCTTGAGCTACCAGGATGAATGTATTGGACCTAAGCGTATGGGCTTAGAATATTTGAAGAAATGAGCATGTGTTGCTGACTTCAACCTAGGTAATCAAGCATCATTCAAGGCCCATTGGAAAGGATGATAAATCAATGCCAGGAGCACGTTATTCTTCCTGCGCATCGGTACCAGCCAAGAGCATCCCAACTGGAAAATCATAGTGAAAATCACGGTAAACTCCTGAGTGACACTCAACTTACACGACAGGCTTACTGAGTCTTCATCAAATAAGAGTGAGGTGAAGCGATGACTGCAATCGTGGATGCCTTGATCCCAACTGGTTGGTTACCCACGAACCCAGGCCACCTCTCGTTCAAAACAGGTATGCCGTACTTAAGCCAAAGAGAGATACAATACCTCCCGATGAAGTCTTATCTCGGCGTACCTATGTTTACGTATCCACCTTCGATGCATAATAGACATGTTACCCAAGAATGTTTGCATCCTCGCCAATATGCAGAGCCGAGCTGTACCCGAATCAAGCTGGACATGCTCCCCAGTGCTCATGAAAATAATGGACAGAGAAATTATACAACAACTGGTTCGTGAGGGGTTCTCCAAGAGCTGAGTTGTTCAGGTCGTGGGAGCACTGTTGCCCTTGATTGAACACTCAAGCCACAACGCTACCCCGCAACAAGCACCCTTGCAGCTTCAGAGTAGGAATGACAGCTTCTAGGTTCCTAATCCCAAGGACAATTTCCAGATATCTAAGATCCTTGAGACATGTTAGATACTCCCTGGACGATCCAAAATATCATGTCTGCCTGCAATTCCTCCAGACCAGAAATAGGACGCACTGCCGGTCGGTATTTCCCTGGACAAAACTGTGGCTTGTGCACTTGGCTCATTTGGGACAACGCCACAAGCCATGTCGAACTAAGGGGAAGGTACAACGCGGAGATTCTTCCGGTCTTTCCCCTGATTGGCTGCTTGATATGCACGATTCGTATAGCAAATCCCACCGGTTGGTCGATGCGCCTGTCATTGATCAGGAGGAGCCTCTTAGTAGCCAAGCAACCCAAGATCTTCTTTTCCTTCCTCCATCATTCCAGTGTCTTCCTCCTTCCAGCCAAAGCCGCAGCTGCTGGAAACCGATCGCGGGTCTTTAAGAGCGGTGAAGAGCATGGGGTTTTCTGAACAGGGAACGGCCGATGGCTCCCCCAAAAGATCGAAAGAGAAAGTTCCATCGCCGGAGCAAGAACGGATGTCAAACATGCAAAAAAAGACACGTTCGGTGCGATGAGCGCAAGCCACTGTGGTATATATGCACCATTCTTTCAGATTAGACATATGATGATGAACCTTGCATTCCCCCATCATGCGTCATTATGTCTGGTTATACTATGGGCAATGTTCTAACCTGCAACCAGCACAAGTTGTCTCCACTCGGGTAGTGACTGTATCTACCCATCCAAAGAGTTGACTCCCTATGCAAACGAAGAGGTGGTTAAGTATGAAGTGGATGATGGGTATGATATTGGCAGTTTGGTGTCGAACCGGCCGTTCAATAGCTACGTGGGAGGCTCTTTTGATGTGTTACCTGAAGCGTCCAAAGCATTGTTGCGTCACTGTACGTGGACCGGTCGTCATGTACCACTCTCAAATACCGCCTTTGACTGACCTGAACTGAACCCAGATGCCGTATTCTCTGTCAGAGGACAGCGCCCTGTAGTCAGGGAAAACGAACTGAGTGTGTGAGTAGGAAGACTAATGCGAATAGCTGCTCAATACGAGGCGCAGATGCGCTGACAAACGCATAGGATCAACAAGGCTTTTGAAAACCCGGGTTACATGCACATGTGTCTCGTTCTGGCTGCTTGCCAATGGGCTTGGGTGAGGGGCAGTCTGGATGAAGTCACATTGCCCTTCCTTCATCACAAATCGGCAACGTATCGTTTTGTGAGAGAACAACTCCTGAGTGCAGACACGGCCAGGACAAGAGAGACGAACTTGGCGATATCAACTCTCGCTTTAACAGAGGTATGGAAGCCTTCGCATAAGACGTCAAACCCTGGATCGAAGACAGACGCTAACCTTGCTTGAAACACAAGGCAGCCATCGGTGATTTGGAAACTTCATCCAAGCACCTAATGGGCTTTAGAACCGCGATGCAGAGCAGACCATCTGGCGAGTCGCTCCCACAAAAAATGCTAAGGACGCAAGTGCACTTGATAGCGGAGAAGAAAAGCATCAGATGGAGCTAACTGGTAGAGCAGGATGAGCGAGAGTCTTCGACAGATGGCCTCTGTCCCCAACGTAGTCTCTGTATCAGAGTATCAGCCAACATTTCTTGCACTTATCTTCACATCGATATGGGATATCACCGCCCTCCCACCAACTGAAGCACCGAAGTACGGTTGGTGGGAGGCTGCCTCCGTATGGCAAAACCATACGAAGCACTTGAACCTTAACTATGAGTTGTCGCGAGGCTTCAACCCAGACACATACAAGCCAAGAATACTGAATGGAGATCCGCAAAGTAGTCGCACTTGCTTCATCGCAACAATCTTCTATCTTGTCTCCGAGGTCGGGGCCGGACAGATGGATACTGCGCTGGTAGACTGGCTTCTGGAACAGCTCATTGACGACATCACAACGTGTGAGCAGCGGATAGGGGCGAGCCAAATCACCGGCCCATTGTGGCTATGGTATGTCCTGTTTGGCGCAGCGGTCGCTGATTCAAGCAGAGCTTCGGACGTGGTCGAGGCTTTGCAGCTTGCCAAGTGGAAGAGAGTATTCGAGGACAAGTTATCCATTGCAAATGAAGCATTGGGCATCAGTGACTGGGTGACAGTCAAGCCGATGCTCGCAGGTATCACCAGGGGACTGGATCACGAGGGAGCCGAAGATCTCAGGGGAATATGGGAGGGAAGCACATTCCGGGATTCTAGCATCGCAGCGATAGACCAACCATCCTGACCACTCCTCCGAACGGTGCCAGAGTGAGTCATCGGGCATCATTGTACGATTATTTTCAGCTGTATTATTCAGAGATGCGTTGTTCATCGTATCATTAGTAATGGGAGAAAGATGGCTTCTTCAGCTCAGGTGCAGGCGTCTCGTACGAGTTGGATCGCAACGCAGGTGTCCTTGATACCTACCAGTCTGCCTGCCAGCGCTAAAATGCACCATCGCTGCGATGAGATGCGTCTGGACTAAGCAATGCAACCCAAGAAGAGAAATCTTAGATGGACTAGTTGCTCACACGACAATGGGTGAGACAACTTAGTCAGGGTTGGTGCGGAGGCGTAATCGTGGGCTTGCGCTCGTGTTGGTGACGGGAATCATGATTTGGATGGAATGCGAGGCGAATCGGAATCGCACGTGCGACAGTGTGCGACAAAATTTCCAAGTTGTTCTTTTTTCTTGCTACGGTCCCCGCTCACACCTCACCCGCATTGGAGAGAGCCATCTCACTTGGCTGGCAGGCCAAACTGTCACAGTGCATGAGGAGAGAGGGAACAACAGCTTGATTCGACAGAAACTGCAGTTCAGCATCCGCGCAAACCACCCGCCCAGCCCTCCGCCCAGGTTTGGTGCAATCAGAGGCTGTCTGGGGAGGAGGGGATGGGCTCGACCGTCGAGTCGGTGAGCACTTGCGAGGATGGGGCACAGGCTGAAGCAGCCACCACACAGCCAATAGCTTGTGATGCATGCCAGCGAAGAGGCCGAGTGGCCGCAGCGCCGAGGGCCTCCTGCGACCGGTGGGATGATAACGTTCCTGAACGAGCAGCTTGCAGCAGCGTCGGTCTGCCATCGTGATGCGCTGGACGGGAGGATTGGCCAGCAGGCGTCCATCACGACGCTGGCCGGTGCGAAACCGGCCTGTCGGCTGGGCAGGTCGGTCGCAATATCATGTCGACCTGGGTCGCCTGCTGCAGCGTCTGGCGCCAAGCATGCATTGTGTGTTGTCACGGCGCCAGATGCTCCTCGTTGACCGACAGCTCGTCGCCATAGGGCAGGATGGCCTGCACCATCTCCACCCGGCCATCTGCAAGACCATCTCCACGGGCCAGTCGCAATCTCAGACGGCGATATCCCTGCCCATCCCACCCTATCAAGCCCCTGCTACTACATGCACCAGACGCCAGCGCATTGCTGCGTCTGGGGGCCCCCTGGCTATCACACAACTAGGAGGCCGAAATGCCGTCACTCTTGGGATCTTCTTGCGCGAAAAATGGGCTCCTCAGCTCCTGGCTCGAGGGGAAAGGTGTAGGATAAAACCCGCCTGCCCCGTCGTTGCCCAACTTGATCCTCTTTCTTCCTTATTCATTGCCCAACGTTCCTGCCCAACTCTTCTACTCAAGCCTTCTCTTTGAACACACAAAGACTTGTTTTTGCCCTCCCTGAACACAAAATCTATTCCGCCTTCCCACCAGCGTCAGCCAAGAGGAGCCACAAGGATCATCCCCCTTTGCTTCTTGTTCCATCATCGACACCACTTTGATACTGGTGCTTGCAGTTAATTTGCTCAAGCCTAGTTGATCTACCGGATTACAGAGCATTGCCGCTCTACCCAGGATATCATGACAGTTTCTCTTGTTATGTCTCAATCGGCCAATATGCCAAGTGCCAAGCCAACAGAAATCGACGAGGTTCACTCGCTCTCTAGGTACTGTTTTCCTTGCTTTCATGTTTCGTTTCTGCTCTTCCTTCCAAGACATCCTCTCGACAATCACTTCCCATGGACACCTGGACCTCAGATTCTCTACCCTCCCCAAGGACTTCATTCTCTCTACTGGACCATGGACCTGCCTATTCTCGGACCGTTCTCTCTCATTTTGGATCTTTGGAGCATGTCCTAGCCGGGCAATGCGCAATACAATAATCATTGCACACAATAAAAAAGCGGGCATGTCAACCCGTGGTATGTATCACCCAAACTACAGATTTCAAAAAAGAAACAGTCTTTAGAATCTCATAGGACCTCAATACATCCAAGGATTTGATTCAGGAACAACCCCAGATGCCAATGGATCCCATTTGTCTGGATTTCTTCATGGAACGAGGAGGCCCCCCTTTGAGAGGAACCGCGCTGCCAGACTACACAATCCAGGATATGGTTTTGGATCCTCCATTTGCAACATGTCTTAGACAGCCATCGACCACCACTGCCACTTGATCAACAACTCCAACAATACTGGAACCCAGATTTAGGAAACGTAGCACGACACTGGACTGATCACCGACATGAGCCTTGACCACTTGGAGAACGCCACACACCTGTTGCCATTGACCACTGCCGCCACTTCCTGAATTCGACAATCCAGGGAACTTGAATCGTCACCTGGCCCTAGATAGAGACGACATTGGTTCCCTACCCTATAGAGCTTCACCTTGTATGCTTCGACAACTCCCAATGCCATGGATAACAACAACTCTTCTTGCCATACTACTGGAGTCCCACCTGGATCATCTCGCCAACCTACACGTTACACATGTTGATTAATTTGTCAACAATGGAGCCACACCAATTGCCATCTCATAGGACCAACAACACCAGTCACTGGCCCAAGTGGAAGTAGATGCCATGGATACTCTGGACTTCGTTTTGTTTTGTTTTGTCTTGCTTGAGTTTCTTTTTGCTTTGCAACTCTTGCATTTCATATGGCTGGTTTGTGATAGATACCTCAACCCCCTCCCAGTAGATGCAGGAAGACTAACCACGAGCCCAGATCAAAGTTGATGCACGCCTTGTTCTTTTGTCTTGTCACAATATCATATGAACAGTGGAGAACAGTACACTAACCCAACACAGCGATTACAGCTACACACAGAACATGATGCCTCAATCAGGGCTATATTCTTTCCAAACAGAACCCTCAGCAGACCTGCTGCCCGGGTCAACGTGGGGCACATCAGAAGGTGCACAGAACTTTCAAGATCTACCAGACTCTGAGTCTTGCCATTCAGGAGAAGCCGAGGAGTACATTGTCACATCAGGCCAGGCCACGCCCCGAGGAACCAGACTGGAGCGCTCTCATGCCAATGAGAACGCATGGGCTTCTGGCCTTACTCCCGTGATCCCTGGGGGACATGCCATGTCCCGGATCCCTTCAAATATGTCAAACGGATCCTCGCTGTCACATTCGTCAAGATTGTCCAGCTTGGATGTCAGAGGTAACGTTTCCACTTTCAGGAACGGATCACAACTCCCTGGCCCCTTGGTTGGAGTCGACACATCCTGCCTGTTCTTGGACACAGATGCCAGCCTCATGCCCCCTTCGGCATACTGGCCCACCTATGACCTGACCACTGGTTTGGAATCACAGTTCTCCCTTAGCACCAGTCCCACCATGCATGTTGTTCCTTCCCAGATGCAGTTTGGCCCTGACGCCAGTCTTCCTGATAACTCTTCCCCCGGATCTTGGAACAGCTTTTCCAGCTCCATCTCAAGGACATCTTCACCTGCCACTATTGATGAGGCTTGGCTGCAGTCGGCTCACCGTCCCCTGAGCCCTCATTCATCACCTGAGCTTCCTTGCCAGTCCCCAAGGTATGTTGTGATATGTTCGGTTTGTTCTGTGATATTTCCCTTAATCGATGACTAACTTCTAGTAGCATTGGCATTAAGAATGAGATGCCTGAAGATTTGGTAGCTGCCATTCCCTCTCTTGGTGAGAACCTCGGCCTGCCTGCCGCTTTTGGACCCCGCCGGGATGGCGAGACTGCCCGGAACCATGAATTGTATAAGAACGCCACCCCCAAGGAGGATGGTCTCTACCACTGCCCCTGGGAAGGTGAGACTTGCTGCAACCACCGCCCTGAGAAGCTCAAGTGCAACTATGAGTATGTCGACCCATACAATTTCCTCCTACTCCTCCTCCCGACTAATAGAGTTCTTGCTAACTGAATCAGCAAATTCGTGGACTCCCACCTGAAGCCCTACCGCTGCAAGGCCGAGGCCTGCGAGGGTGCCCGGTTCTCTTCCACCGCTTGCTTGCTTCGCCACGAGCGTGAGGCTCATGGTCTCCATGGCCATGGTGACAAGCCCTTCCTGTGCCAGTATGAAGGTTGCGAGCGCGGTGTTCCTGGAAACGGCTTCCCCCGCCAGTGGAACCTCAAGGACCACATGAAGCGTGTGCACAACGACCACGGCAGTGCTGGTGGATCTCCCCTTCCACTGCTGCACCGCAATCCACCAAGGGCCGCAAGAGAAAGACCGACAGCTCAGAGCCCCAGGGAGTCAGCCGCAAGGCCTCCCAGAAGAGCATCCCCCCCAAGGAAAAGGTCCCTGCCGCCAAGCCACTGATTGAGGAGTGGCTCGAACATCGAAAGGCTGTCGAGGACCTCCTTCGAACCCTGGAGAAGCCCGAGGATGCCAACAACCTTAGCCAGATCGGAGAGATCCAGAAGCGACTGAACACCATGGGCCAGATGGCCTCCAAGGCCAGTGGAATCCCCACACAGGACATCATCCCTGTCGCCCATGTCCAATTCACCTCCACCAGCGGTTGAAAGGTCCAGCCGGACGAGGGATGGGATTATACAGAGTACAGGCCTTGAGGCCTGACCAGGGTCACCGCGCGGACCACGCCGCCCCGTGGCGAAAGCATGTGTTGGATGCTAGTGTATCCAGCATACGACGCCAGGAGTCGGGGCAGAGAGGCATTCACGGTCACCCACACTTGTAGCTCGGCACGGTACTTCTTGAAGCATGCCAGCTTTGGCGAAATTTGCTCGAATACCAAGCTGGGGTACCTGGGAGACTTGGGGAGCAGCTGAGCACATGTCATAGCTTCGCTGCTTGCGCCACACTCCCAGTACGGAATGAGATTAAGTCTGGAGTCATCAGATTCCCTTCGCCATTCCACCGGAGGTTCAACAGTTCTAGCATCCCGCAGAGGGTTAGCTGAACAATTAGCATGATACGATTTTCTTTGTAGATGGATTATTTAAACCCCAGTTGGGTTGATAACGGATTACAATAACAGACAAAAGGACTCTCGTTAGTCACTTGAACAGAAACACAGTATTCTCTTTGTTGGATAGTCTTATTTAGTTAGTCAATTGCATTTTTGCTCTTTGCCTAAAAACATACGTTCCTATCGGTGAAAGTAGATGACCTAGATCTTTCTTGGTAAGAGGACGACTCAATGTTTCAGAGTAACGAGCCATCTTCCTCCACCGCCCCTCGTGCATGCATTGATACCACTGCGGGGGCTGTTACCGTGCATGGCATCTACACTCTGTTGCATCGATGCTCTGTCGTTGACCGCTCCAATCCGCTTCATGGTAGCCCTGGCAAAGTGACTCTACAATATAGGAAACTAGTCTAGGCTCGGCTATGCCAACTCACTAACCTCGGACGGGAGGGCTGCACGATGGGAAGATCCGGGTGTGGTGTTGAATCGGTCGAGTGGCTGAAACCAGAGCTGGCACACCAAAACTCTTGTCGTGTAAGCCATGGAGCTGGGGTGCTTTGGATGGGATTAAAAAAATACTGATAAAAAAAAAGGGGTGATCTTATGATAACGGCCTGGATACCCTGCATGTCATTCGGTCAATTGTTTGATATTAGGTCGAGATCCAATCTCGGTGGCACGTTTTCTGTCGCCCTCTTGTCGGCCCATGGCGCCAGTCTCAATGTGGGGGCCCAGGACCAGTAATTGCCATCACCTGTTTTTACCCCTCCATGGCCAGGTCCCCTCCATAGCTCTTCGCGTCAATAAAGAACACCAACTCCTGGCTCCATCCGTTCTAGCATCCTATTCCCTTCAAACCACATCACCACTGCAAATACCATCACAATGGCTCGCAAATTCTTCGTCGGCGGCAACTTCAAGATGTAAGTTGGCTGTATTTCAGCCGCCCGCAGCCGTTGAAGCTGCCGGTTGCTGGACCCCTCAAAACGGCGCATCCACAGTAGCATGAAGCTCGCCATCAACGGTCCAGCACTGACATCTGTCTAATTCTAGGAACGGGACTCTCTCGTCCATCAAGGAGATTGTCGAGAACCTGAACAAGTCCGAGCTTGACTCCAATGTCGGTTAGTCGAGCCTTCTCCCGCCCAATCCCACCTCCCCGAACCATCTGCTCCAGAGCTAACCAGCGCGACATTATAGAGGTTGTCATCTCCCCCCATCCCTGTACCTGCTCCCCACCCGCGAGCACCTCAGGAAGGAGATTGAGGTTGCCGCCCAGAACGTCTTCGACAAGCCCAACGGTGCCTTCACCGGCGAGATCTCCGTCTCCCAGCTCAAGGACAGCAACATCACTTGGACCATCCTCGGCCACTCTGAGCGCCGCACCATCCTTGGCGAGTCGGACGAGGTTGTCTCCACCAAGACCAAGTACGCCACCGACAACGGCCTCGGCGTGATCTGGTGCTGCGGCGAGAGCCTCGAGGAGCGCGAGGCTGGCAACACCATCAGCGTCATCACCAAGCAGCTCGACTCCCTCAAGTCCAAGAACCCCGACTGGAGCAAGATCGTCATCGCCTACGAGCCCATCTGGGCCATCGGCACCGGCAAGGTCGCCACCACCCAGCAGGCCCAGGACGTGCACAAGGCCATCCGCGACTGGCTTAAGGGCGTCAGCGACAAGGTCTCCGACGAGACCCGCATCCTCTACGGCGGCAGCGTCAACGAGAGCAACTGCGGCGAGCTGAGCAAGCAGCCCGATATCGATGGCTTCCTCGTTGGTGGTGCCTCTCTTAAGCCTGCCTGTAAGAATTTCCCCTTTGGTCTTGTAGATACGTTTGAACGTTGTGATACGGAAGCTAACCATAACTGCAGTCGTCAAAATCATCAACTGCCACCAGTAAATGGATACTGCCCTGTACCGGGCCATAGAAGGATAACAAAGAAAAAGGGTAAATGCCATGCCCAAGCCTAATACACATGGTGATGAAGTGAAATATAAAATAAAAAAATTACCATCTCCACCTAAGAGGCTCCAGTATCATTGCTTGACATGTGCTCCTAATAGTAGGCTCGATACCTTCCTATTGCTGTTCTCTCGTTCCCGTTGAAAGTGACATGATGGATAAATATTGTTCCATTTTGAATATCGTGATATATCATTGTTGTTACAAGTAACAGTTCAAGCCGCTCATTTGGTAATATACATAAAATGCTCCCATCTACACAATCATGCCCTTGCCGTGATATGGAGACCAGATGCCTCTGACACTGGGCTTAGTGCTCGTCACCGCCTTATTGGTACGCTTCAGCTTCTCTCCGCTCGCGTCTCGTAATAACTCCAGCTTCTCGAGGATTTCATATGGTGATAAGTTTCGTACGCAGATTGGTTTCGTTCGGCCGTTGATGTAGTGGCCGGTAATGACGGGGTGCTTGCCGGGTCGAGGAGAGATGGAAAACTCGACCTGGGGGTTCGCGGCGGCGAATTTCGGGAGGAGAGACTTGATGAAGCCGCTGAGAACTGGTTAGATAAATGGATATCGAGAAAGATCTTTAGTAGACCTACTTCATGCCCTTGGAGCTGCCGGCCCAGTCGCAGTAGTGAAATTCTAATTTCTTGCACTGAAGGATGAATGCGCCGAGGCCATTCTATGGGCAATTGAGTAATTAGTATGAAGAGATTGGCTGTGGGAGGGATATATGAGATACATACCTTGCCACCACTAGGGATGGCTCTGAGAGCCTTCACTGTCATTGTGAATAAATCGATGGCAATTAATATCCTGGAGCTTCCTTAAGTTCGTAGTCGGGAGGATGAGGCACCGGAAAAAAGCGTGTTGGGAAGTGCGGCAAAACCCCGGCAAACTGTCACGCACGCATCCAGTTCGCGGCGCAGGAAACCTTCGAGTCGAAACTAGCTGTTCTCACCCTTTACTCAACCCATCTCTCTGCACCAGCACAAAACCCCCATTTCGATCACAGCCATCGCCGGGATCCCACAAACAACTTCGGCGCGATGACAGACAAGCTCCCGCCTAACTTGCTGGCGCTTTTCGCACCACGTCCGCCGCTGCGCTGGCTCGAGCATCCCGACCACGCGCCTGAGCGTCGCAGGACAGCTCCCATTGACGGCGTCGCAGCTTTCCTCCCCGAGCTGCAGCACTACAAGGAGACCGATAAGTACGAGCCGACGGAGAGTTGGCTGCAGGCGCGCGACCGCAAAAAGCGCGAGAAGAACGAAGCTGTCCAGGAGCTGATCAGGGAGGGTCCTAAGAATTGTGCGATTTCCCCATACCCCCCAGCTGAACTTGTGCAGGAACGCATCTAACATGTTTCTCTTGCCATCTACAGATAAACCTAATGAGGACCCCAATATCCGCGGCGACGCCTTTAAAACTATGATTGTGGCCCGCTTGAGCTACGAGGCCGATGAGCGAGACTTGGAACGCGAATTCGGGCGGTTCGGTCCCATCGAGCGCGTATGAGTTAAAAATCGATCCTTCATTGGCAGCCTTTTACTAACATTCAATAGATTCGTATTGTGAAAGACAGCCACACCCACGAAAAGCCAAATAAGAAGAAGAAGCCGCACCGAGGATACGTTTGTTGTTTTCGAAAGAGAAAAGGATATGAGAGGTAATTCCCCCCGCAACCAACCTTTGATTTTGTTTTGTCGCGTCTTTTCTGCCTGTTGGTGAAAAGAAAATCAAGTACAAAGCGTACACGATTTTTGGAGCTGTGGCCCTCAAGCTTGCCCTCTCCTGGATTTTGTACGGTTGCGAGACACAATAGGGCCCTCAAGCTTGCCCGTCTCCGTTGTAGATGATTCCTCTTCACTTATCTCCCAAGCCAAAATGTACCGGGTTTCATCATGGTAAGATTTACTGACACGCGCCTACTTGGCGCAACCGTGGATAGCTGCCATCGATTCTTGCGATGGTATTCGAATCAAAGACCGACACATCAAGGTCGATGTAGAGCGAGGGCGAACTGTGCGTGGCTGGAAGCCTCGCCGACTCGGTGGAGGCCTTGGAGGCCGTGGCTACACCAAGGCTATGCCATCTCGCCTCATGGGACCTGGTGGGTTTGGCGGTGGGTATCGTGGCGGTTACAAGGGCTTCGATGGTGGCCGCAGTCGCGGTGGTTTCCGAGGTGGCTTTGGAGGACGTGGAGGTGGATTCAGAGGCGGCGACTCCGGGCCCCGTGGCGATCGAAATGGTTTCGGTGCTCCCAGCGGCGCTCCCTCAGGACCTGGTGGATTTGATAGAAGAAATGGCGGCGACCGCAATTTCTCTGGTGGGTTTGAATCCCGAGGTGGACGCTCATATGACGACAGACCCAGAGATGGTGGACGAGACGGCGGCCGAGATGGTCGTGATGGAGGCCGAGATGGAGGCCGCGACGGACGAGACGGAGGTCGACATCGGGATCGTGACGGCGGCCGTAGGACCGGCAGCAACATGGAACCTATCGGCCGACGAGAGGGTGGGTATCGCGACCGGGACTACGACCGACCCCGTGAAGAGGATAACCGAAAGCGCGGATACGATGGAGGTGGCTATGAGGACCCTCGCAAATTGCGGAGGTACTAAGAATCATCATCAGAATATCCGGTGGGTTCTTGGGTCTCCAGTACCCCTTCTTTTATCGTCCAGTGTCCCTTCTTCCCCCCAACAAAAGGGTAATCAAAAGGTCGTGCAAGCTACGACTACCAATGGATCAGAAGTCGACCTATTCTGGAAGACTGCACCCCGACTCAAGCACACCAGGTTGAAAAGCGATTATCCGAGCTGCATTTTCGGCAGCATCTCGATTCCTTCCTTCTCTCTTCCAATCAAACCGCAAGCGGTTTGATAGATGGTTTGCCACTACTTCTTCTGTTTGACGCTCATGCTACAGACGAGATCTACATTAACAACACATCTGTAATGGAACCGGAATGGAAGGTAATTTCCTAGTCTTTGTGTATATTACTACGATTTGGACCGAGGGACCAACAACGTCTTTGGTTCTTCAAGTTCCGCAGCCCTTATGGTAAGCTAAGGGCGCGAAAGTTGCGGTTTGTTCGACTGTTTTACTTGCTAGGTATCTCTCCCGCAGCCCCAGCCATGGAAATGAACCGTGACGACACGGGCTGCCCTTCGGAGGTCAATGGAATTTCTTTCTCCTTATGTGCATTCGTAAGACTTTTATGGTTGTATGTAGTTTGGTGAGGGAGACGCAGTGCCATTTCAAGCCTCTAGATCTACTGTGTGATGAATTGTCTTGTGCGTCCCAAGTACTTTTGTTCCCCGTCAACGCCATTCCCGATTTTCGCGCTGGTATAAGTCATGAAAAATAGTGTACCCTTAAACTGCAAAACATGTCTTGGTCCTTTATTCCTCCATTGCGCTGGGGTTGACTTCAGTCACGTCCCCAGTAGCCGAACTCCAGTATCTAAGCAACACCAATGTCAGTATACCGCAGCAGAATGGCAGGCGAGAGATTGCCTTCACTTACGCTAGCACGTTCACCTTGAATTCGCTCAAGCAGACGCTAAACAGCTTGAGCAGCCTGGTCTGCCGCGAGTCGAGGATGTCGCCCTCCTTGCAGACGCTGTACGCCTCGCCCTCGCCGCTCTCATCGCCCAGCACGATCTTGCCCTTGACCATCTTTGTGGGGACGCCGAGCCTCCGCAGCTCGGGCTCGATGGAGTGCTCCATAGGCACGTCGTGCTCCGCGGGGACCTCGCCGGCGGTGCTGTAGACGACGCCCGCGGGGATGGAAAAGTCCCTGGAGGCGGGGACGCCCGCGCGGGCGAAGTCGATGGGGGCGTACGTGGAGAAGTAGTCGAGGATCTCCTGGGCCGGGCGGTTCGTGAGGATGAGGCCGACGGTGCCGGACAGGTACTTGGACAGGTCTTCGGTGCCGGGGGCGAGGGCGTCGGCTGCGTCGTGGCCGAGGGCCTTGGCCATGAGTTTTGTCTTGCCGAAGAAGATTCTGGGTGTATATGTGTTAGCCAATTGAGTTCCCTTTGCCTTGGTAGCTTCTGGGAGGTGGGGGTTTCCGCGCACCTGCAGTCGGAAAGTTCACGTCGCACGTCCTTGAGGTGGCTGTTGCGCATGTTGTCGACGCTGAAGACGAAGACGTGCTGGTACTCGGGGACGGCGTCGCGGATGTTCTGGAAGAGCTGCTCCTTCTGGTCGCGGTTCTTCTTGGAGACCTGGGTCATGTGCACGACCTTGGAGCGCTTTGACTTGGGCATCTTGGCGACTGGTGGGCGTCTTGTTTAGGGTTTACACTATGTTATAGATTCGATTCGATATGGGTGAAAAACCGGGATGGGTATCTTGGTGTTGATTTTTTGGTCTGTAGGGACAGATAAGAGACCGATAAGATTGGAAAATTTCGAGTATTTTTTTGGGCGGGCGGTGTCTTTCAGCCCCACCTTCCTGGTAGGCCGCTCACCGAGCCCAGCTCAGTGGGGTAGAATTTTGGCATCGATGTGGGATGGCATTCATTGGTAACCATGTGGCTTCGGGTCTTATGGTTGCCTACCTCAATCCCGCTCCGAACCAATGTCTCATATTCATTCTAATGGACTTGCTTTTTTCTGTTCTAGTTTTCTTTTTGCTCATGCGACATATATCGTATCGGAGATATACGTGCAATTAATCACACTTGAGCCATTATGTGTCTCCCTGTAGTATGTACCAGAGCAGGCAATGCCAATGTTCTCGTGGGGGTTGAGGGGAAGTGAGTTTAGGGCAAACGAGACCCTTCCATATGTGTGTGCCATGGTTGGTTGCCGGAATCAGACAACTGACGCCGGGGATACAGGCCGTAGATCCCTCTAGAACCTGAGCCAGAGGCTCCCTGCATCATCGCCACCAGGGGTCAATTCCATAGTAGCTGGATGTGCGTGTACGTTGGCATGTGTGGACAGAGACCAAAGCCCAGCTCCTTGTTCTTACGGTGTTCATCGCAGCGTGTGCATGGCATGTGTGTTTGCCCAAACATCTTTGTCCCTGTTTGGGGTTGACGTCGCGGGACGCACGGACCACCCTCTCAGCCAGAGTGTGAGGCCTGACCGGTTAGGCTTAATAAAGGACGTAATTTTTTCCTCCTCCCGAAAACCTCCAATCTCCACGACGTGACTCCTCAAGGACACTTAACATCCCCTCCTCTGCTCCAACCCGAATCTCCTCGTGATTCCCCTCCGACTTCCTCTTTCAAACTCCCCCTCGCGACGCAGACGCTCCCCCGTACCGCGTCATTCCGTTTCTTTCCTTCCCTTCGAACCTCTCCGAATCATTTGCGTTGGCTATACCACCTCCGGTGCTATATCGTCATTCTCCTCCCCACGGCGACTCTGGGAATACGGCACAGTCCTCGACCTTTCCGACCCTCCCTTAAAGCGGACGCTTCTTGATTGCATCTCGCATTCTTTTCTTTGTTGGCATAATTCGCACCTACGTTTTCGATTCCAGGCACTAGCAGGTCCGACGCGCCCAAGCAACAGCCTGCTGTAATTTCATCCCCACACCTTTTTCCGCACACGAATCCACTTCGCACATAACACCGCCGCCATGGCTACGAACGGAAGCTTCACACACCAGGAGCAGTACAAGGCTCCGGCCGACCAGAGCAGCGCTCCTTCTGACGTTGTGTCCACTGCTGGCTCGAACAACAACCTGTCCAAGGACCAGATCGGATGGATCTTCATCGAGCAGTACTACACCACTCTCAGCAAGACGCCTGAGAGGCTCCACGTGAGTTTATATGCTGCGAGAGATTATTTCGGGACGCTTGGAGTGCTTCCAGACTAACGTGTTCCCTGTAGCTCTTCTATCACAAGCGCTCCCAGTTCGTCGCTGGAGTCGAGGCCCAGCTCGCCGATGTCTCGGTGGGACGCCAGGTAAGTTGTCCAAGAGCCTTCATTCAATAGCTGTCCCCGAAACAGTGATGGCTAACAACGCACCCGCAGGCTATCCAGGAGCGCATCAAGAAGCTCGACTTCCAGGACACCAAGGTCCGCGTTTCCAATGTCGACTCACAAGCATCTTTCGACGGCATTGTTATTCAGGTGATCGGTGAGGTTTCCAACAAGGCGGGCGAGCCCAAGAAATTCGTCCAGACCTTCGTTCTCGCTCAGCAACCTACCGGATACTTCGTTCTTAACGACATTCTTCGATACATCGATGACGAGGACCAGGTGCCTCAGGAGACTGCCCAGGCCAACACTACGGAGGCCCAGGAGGCTGCAGTTGAGGCCGAGCCTGCCGCCGAGCCTGAGAAGCCCGTGGAGGCTGCTTCAGAGGATCCCAGCCCCGCTCTTGACGTTAAGGCCGTCGAGCAGAAGCTTGAGGAGGCCTCATCTGAGGAAGCAGCTCAGGTTGCCGAGGAGAAGGTCGAGGCGGAGAAGCCGGCTACCAAGGCCGAGGCCGCCAAGCCTGATCCCGAGACCACCGCCAAGGACCTCGCTGAGGAGGATGCTAAGGCTGCCGAGAAGCCTCAAGATCCCGCCCCTTCCCCAGCCGCCAAGGAGATTGCTCAGCCTGAGGCTGCCGCTCCTGAGCCCACTGGTCCCCCTAAGCCCATGACCTGGGCCAGCCGTGCCGCTGCCGCTGCCGGACCTCGACCTGTGGTTCCTCTCCCCAAGACCGCCACTCCTCCTGCCCAGAGCCAGAGCCGTGCTCCTGCTCCCGCCGCTGCGCCCGCTGCCGCCGCCGCTCAGCCTGCTGCTCCTGCTGAAAAGGCTGCTGCTCCTGCTGCTGCTGCCCCTGCTGCCGAGGCTCAGTCAAAGGATGCCTCCGGCTGGCAGACAGCTGGCGCCGACTCCAAGCGCCAGAACCGACCTCAATCCATCTCTGCCGCTCCTGTTGATAAGGAGGGCACCCTTGGCTATGTCAAGTACGTGACCGACAAGGTCCAGGACGGTGAGCTTAAGAAGGCTCTCGAAGCCTACGGCGAGCTCGCCTACTTTGACATCAACCGCCAGAAGGTATGTTGAAACAAGTGTCATACTTCACCGTCCGGAAATACTAACAAGCTTACAGAACTGCGCCTTTGTCGAGTACAAGACCGCTGAGGGTCTCCAGGCCGCTCTCGGCGCCAGCCCCCACAGTGTCAACGGAGAGCAGATCATCGTTGAGCAGCGCCGCCCTAAGGCCAACACCTACGGTAACAACTTCAGCGGCGGACGCGGCGGCTCTCAGCGCGGCCGTGGTGGTTTCGACGGCAACCGCAACGGCGGCCAGGGCGGCAACAGGGGCAACTTCTCTGGACAGAACAGAGGACGCGGAGCCCCACGCGGCCGCGGTGGTGCCCAGGCTCAGAACGCCTAAACAAATGAACAGACATAACAGCCATGGTATACCGTGGCTCTGGGGCGAGGTGAAGATGCCCCGATAGCCCTCAGACATATTTACCGTCTAGGGTGGGACAGCGAGCTTTAAAAAATCTGCTGAGCACTACATAACTCCAGAGTGCCCAGCATTGCTGACATATTTTGCAACAATCATGAGCAACTATCAGCCAGGAGACAGGAAACATCAAATACCTACTTTGCTTGGGTATCGGTTAATTTAGCAGGAAAAAGGAACTTGGCAGGTGTTGAACCTGCAGTATCTGTATGTATGGGAAGGTTGGGCGGATGGGAACAGGTGCCAGGGATATATGGAGTTTGGCAGGGAGCGTGTGGCGCATTGCCTTAAATTTCTTCGCTTCATGTATTTTCTCTTCTTCTTTTTATCATTGCATCTGGCGCTATTCATTGGCATTTATTTCCCCCTTGGTTTCGGCGGAAAACGATCTTTTTTTTTTTTTTGAGCCGGCCGTTTTTGGTTTTTTCTTTTGGCGCGCGGCCGAAGGGAAAGAAAGAAAAAAAAACCACTCGGATATGGTGGTTGTGAGGGCCAATTTTTCGCAACTGAAAGCATTACTACTTGACTTGCCTGGCAATTGAGCCTCACCTGGGATGAAGAAAAGGATGCCGATTGCATAGGGCGGGGAGGAATAATCAAAAGTGTGTCTTTTGTTCGCAGGAGGTCTTGGGGGAAAACGGCATTGGGAAATGGGAGGAGTGTTGGGGGGAAGGGGAGGGAATATCAGGGAAAGGGAAGGGGAAGGCGAGAGGACTCGGTGACGAGTCTGAACCAAACGAGGGTTTGGCGATTGTCAGCGAGGAGGGCCAGACTAGAAAGAAGCTTTGTTTGTATCTGTAATATGAGTTCGTTGACACAAGTTCTGACCTTGCCTTGCCTGTGACTCTGATGATCATCGCGACCCGCCCATCTTCACGGCGGTTTTAGCAACGTGAGATCTTACTGTTACTGTTACTGCTGCTGCTACTCTTACTCTTACGTCTGCCAGCCTACGTGTTTCTACAACTATACTGCGTTCGTTGGAAACGTTCGGAAACCATCAACTGCGTTCCGAAGCAATCTCCATTCGTCCATCCGGCTTATAATCTGCCTGATAGCAACTTGCTCCTCCATTGGCCACAGCAAAGCGTCACCGTCCAGGTTCAGGGAAAAAAGACGGGGAAATCAGAATGCTACGGCGGCCCAGGCTAGTCATCTCTTCACATAATCAAGGTAGCTTTCTGCATCTTAACAAGCTGGGACATAAGACCAAGGTGCCATTATATCAAAGGGTAGGGCGGCAACGCCGAAAGCTGGGAAGTCGGCACTCCGCGCGTCACCCAGGTGGAGTTTGTCGTCCAGGTTGGCCGAAGGTGTCGATTTCCCCGACGGGGTACGCGTGTGATTGCGTTGCTTTTGGGATTTCTGTATGTATCAGCGGGAGGGGGGGGGGGGGGGGACGGAGATAGATAGATGATCGCGTGCTTCGGGGGGCGGCAGTTGGGTGGGACGAAAGGGAGAGCCCACCACCTTGGTTAAGAGTGGTTTTTATTTCCGCGCTCGGAGAGGCAATGATCGGGGGAGGTGTGATTGGTAACATTGGTATGCCCTTTCGTTGGCTCCTCTCGGTTGGACTTACCGGGTGGTGGTTGAGGTTTAAGGATAAGACAGGCGAAGGGGTCCGGAGTCGGCGACAAGGGGATGGATGGTGATGATGATATTGGGAGGGGAGGGGCTTGAATGGGAATGCCGTGCTTGCAAGGGAAGGCACGCAAGGTGCGGCCCTGGCTAGCAGATAGATTGGCCGGTCTGGAACTCTCAGGAAAGGGACGGGGCGGGTTGTAGGAGTGTCTGTCTGGACGTGAAGAAAGAGGATGCTGGTGGCGCGCTTGGATTATACGCGCGAAACAGAACGAAATGAGATGAGACGGGCGAGTATGTCATGTCGGTGTGGGAGGAACAATGCGCATGAGTAGAGCAGCGAGTAAGTCGGTCGGATGAAGCGAGCGAGCGAGTGAGAAGTGAGAGTTGTCTCCAAGGTGAAAAAAAAGTGGCTGGTTACCACCTTCCGTTCTGATGGAAGGGCAGCAAAAGTAAGTAGCATTGAATGTCGAAGGACACGAAAGGGAAACCCCCAGCGAAAACACCGCAATTGGGAGCACACACACGCATCATAGGCAGCGTAGCTACCTGCATACGGACGCCATCAGGCCACCCCGGACGGCGGTCTTTGGGAAGTCTAAATATTGAATGACGGGGTTGGCGAACTGGCGGACACAAGATCCTCTGCAACAAGCTTTTGGCGCACGGCAGGGAAAGGGGAGGCGTGTGTAAGTGTAGAGAGAGGGTGGGGTGTGTGTGTATGTGTGCCGTGCTGAGACTTGTCCATCTGATAAATTGCTCCAAGGGTGGCTAAACCATGCCGCTATGCGATATCGAGTAGAAGAGAGACGATTTGGGTGCCGATTGATCCGCGAAGCCTGGGGCTGGCGTATGGGCAAATCAGACTAGATGCTCTTCTTTTGCTTCTTCTGGTTTCTTTCGCGCCCAGCTAGAAGCTTTAGCTGGGCGTCTCTTTGTGTCTGACTTTTGCGCCGGCAGGGGGAGGAGGAGTGAGGCCAGGAAAGAAGGGAAAGGAGGATCGCCCTTCCGGGCTGCTTGTTTGGACTTTTGTCTTTTTGCTAGGGGAGGGATTGAAGGGATCGGCACGGCATTTGATTTGCGATTAGACGGCGGGGGGAAGAGGTTGACAGGGAAGAAGGGCAAGCAAGGAGTATCCGTAGATAGGTACTCATCGTCAATTTAGGTAAGCATCAAGGCAGGTTTAAGGATTTGCACATATTACGTAGTATCTCGGAGCCATCTATATCGCAGTCCAGCCGGCCCTTGTGGTGGTTATGCGGTCTGGCCTGGCCTTGGCTTGGCTTACTTGGGTTGCCCTACCTTGTTTTGCCTTGCATTGCATGGGAGAAAAGCCTAGCAGAAGTGCGGCAGCCCCGTTTCATGCAGAGAGTTGACAGCCGGACGGGGAGACGGGTAGCAAAACTCGCAGTGAACTTTGATTCGGTTTGAGTTGCATTAATTTGGTGAATGGGATCTCTGAGGGATCCAACTACTAGTCAGATTTGTTTTTGCCAAGAAAATAGGAACATCTCTTAGGGTTTCTCAGCCATAAGTCCCTTGCCTACATTGGCAAGAGTTGGAATCCGCTCCCTGGGTCAGCATGAAATGGTCCATCAAGGCTCTGCTTTTTGATTTTCTAACAAGGGAAAATGAAAACCTTTACTATGTACGTCCCTCCACAGCCCTTAGGCAACAGGCAAGCATCTTCTATACCCAAGTTTCTCTATAGGTATACAATTGGGAAGGTATCAATGGCCGTCAGACGTTGGTGAATCGTGCCAAGACGGGACAGTCTGGTCTGCCCGCAGTGAAGCCGCGTGAGAGTCGCTGACCTGGAGCTCACCATGTTACTCGCTCGGGTAGGGAGCGACGAAGCAGGTACTTTTGAAAGATCGATGAACCAGTTCGTGTCGGCGAGCAAAAGGTCAGTGGACGAGGCCGCACTTTTGCTCGGTCAAAAGAACCATCACCATCATTACCATCATGGAACTCGCCGAAACCCCCATGAAGATCTACGGATTTAGAGGTACGATTGCAGATGGCTCTCTGTCTTTCCATCTCTATTTTTATAAATGTACACTTGTACATATCTGGTCTGCTTCGGCCTCATATCGTAAACCGAGAAACTAGTCACATGCATGGCATTGGAAGCTGGATGAGGAAAGAAAGCCAAGATTTAAACATACGCCGGCCAGTTCTAGACCACATAGCGATCTATGGTTACGAGGAAAAGTGAAATCGTTGCTCAGACAGATCAGCGTAGATACATGTGATCGTCTTATGGCATCGTAGCTGAGTCAACGCCTGATGGGGAGGAGCGTCGTCCGGTTGTAGTTTGCTCATCTCTTCTTTTGACGTGAGGCACTGCCAGAAGGTAAAGCGCTGTTCACATTCACAGAGTACTCAGTTTCATAGACGCCATATTCATCCAGCCCGCCCCTACGAGCGAGGTCGGTGGAATTCAAGCAGATCAAGGTTATCTCAATGGTTATTTTTGCCTCATCCAGTCGCACCGACTTGCTGTCCCATGTGATGAAGGATTTTTGCGGAGTCCACGCATCTCTCTGGGAATGGAGAAGCGCATAATGCCGTCCTATCCCGTCACCGCTATGGTTCCATGGCTTGGTGGATAGAGCCATCCAGGTGCAGAATCACAGGACGGCCTCGCAGGACACCTGCCAACCGCTGTTCTTCGTCGCCAAAATCTGAAACTCGAAGGAACCTCGTGTCATCTCTAAGCTGGAAATCACCTCAATTCGCGAGAATACCGATGTACTGACGGGCGGGCTCAATCATCAGTCATATCATGCGGTGGTGTCTGCACCCAAGACCATATCTACACCGGGCGATATGAAGAACCCGGTCGCTATCGAAGGCAACAAGGTGTGAGAGAGGCGCTGCGTTGTCCTGCAGCAGGGGTTTTGTGACTTCTCGTAAGTAGGCCGGTTGTATTGGTTTACAGGGTATTATCTGGACCGACCAGTAGAGGGAGGTGGTTCTGGCCGCGATCCATTGATGCTGGTTTACACCCGATTTAGGGGGCTGCCCAGAAGTAGATGCTGGCATACCTGCCTACTCGGTTGGTCGTACATTTCGGAGACTTCTGCGGTGAGCCCTGAACAGAGGACATCAGGAAGGGTCAGCGTGGCAGAACCCTTCTTTTATCAAAGTACCAGCTAGCCAGAGAGGGTGTTCAGGCCAGCCTAATAGGTATAGCACCGTCATTGGAAATCTAGCATCGCCGCGAAAAGGGTGCCCGACAACAAGATAGGGTTCCGAGATGTATGACCGTGGTGATTTTACCACCTTGGGCGACTCGGATGCATCAACCGGTGTCAGAGTTGTCGTTGGGAACAACGAACCCCAGAGACGCCTGGAAGGTCACTCCGAAGGACGGGGACGAGACAAGACATGGCCACCCGGCTTGGGCGCCTGTAGGCCAATGAATGCAGGCATGCATGCGTCCATCGCCATGGCGATATTCTCCTAGTGCCATGTTATAATGACAATGGCATCTTGACATTTTGAACCCATGTGAGCCAAGCCACAGGCTGAGAGGCCACGAGCAAGTTTAGTGTAGGAGAGCTCCAAAAGGCCATGAGCATCTTTCCCCATTTGGCGACGAAATATGGAAGGAACTTTTCCTGATTGGGGTCCCGCAACTTTAAATATTACTAATCTCTGGCTGGTGTCTGGGTTCAGCCTCATTCACGGCCCTTCCCCAGGAACTTTTGGGGGATCAATGGCTGATGGAGATCGTGCAGTCAGTAGCGGGCAATAGAACCACCATGCTACGTTCCATAGTTGCTACGCATGGGAATCTCAATTTCGTGGTGGTTTTGTTTCGGCCTTTCTATTATTCGCCGTCCTCAGGGGTAAACATGGCTCATCGACGATTGCGCTCGCGTCCCTACGTATCACTTGTTCACGAATAATACGCCGAGCAGGTCAAGTATGATGCAGGAGATCAGCCACGAGTCGGCTGCGGCGTGATGTTGAATAATAAGAATCAGCATAGGCACTAGTTAAAAACAAAGTGTAATGACAAAACATGCCATCAGCACAAATACATCATAATTGTACAAGGTACCTGGCGCTGGACTCTTTCTCTCCGAATGTTACCATCTTGGCTGGCACTTCTGCCGGGCATCCTTTTTTTAGGGGGTCCTCCTTTCTGGTCGACGGATCTTATTAATAATAGTCCATGGTTTCGGACTGGGGGATTGTGGGAAGAGGAAAAAAAGTTCTCCTACACGATGATTCATCCACTCAACCAACAATTCAGACTAAAAATCCCACGCAGGACAAGGGACTGAAAATTCCAAGTCTCGCTTTGCGGCGGCACATGTACAGTAAGTACCCGGATGATCCTCGCATTCAAGAAAGAGACAGCAAAAAAAAAAAAGTTCCGTGACGGATGTATCAGCAGGGGTGTCGTCCAGGGTTCACACGTGAAATAAATCCACGAGCAGACCTATCAACTAAAGCAACACCAAGCTGTGCTCCGGAGTCCGTAGGTAATCCATGCCAGCTCTACATGGCCAATACTTTGTTTGTACATGCGGACTGCGGAAGGGCGGACAGGCGAGTCCGGGAACCCCTACCATTTCTATATACTGGGTAACCCATAAGGTGAGGTTTTGACAGAAACTACATAGTAGGCAGCTCGTCTATGCTGGAGCCGGCGCCGTTCTTTGCTCTTGTAATAGAATCCACGCAAAGGGCGTGCGGTCGGTCTGGGAGCGACGGGCCACTAATCGCGGCCGAGCTCCATGGAGATCTGGCTACCCGTCGGGGGCGCTCATTGCAGAGACGAGGCCCGACAGTAGGCCGCAAACGAGCAGCTAGTGCTCTGACTAGGGCCCTTTATTCCCTGCCTGCGCTGCACCTCAAAGGTGCCAAGTTCCACGTCAAAAGTTCCGAGCGCTTGGGGCTGACACACACCAAACACGGGCCTCCCTACTCGCTTGGCCACTCACACGCACATGCCACGCCTGTACCTACATTGTACATCCCGCGAATGCCTGCAGCCTGGGAATCAGTTACAAATAGATTCAGTATAGGGCATCTCAGTGCGCGCACGCTTCGGCGCAATGTCCAAGGCCAAGACCATGGATCGTTAGTATCAATATCCAGTCTCGCCACGGCTTACCTGCACATGGAGTCATGTCATGTAATACATCTGTTCAGAGGAGCAGGTCCTTTTGCAACGTCATCCCAGCTGTGCTGAGGCCATACATGGAATGGAGCATAAAGATGGAGATGAAGCAGAAAAGAATCTAGCAGCGACCACTTGTCAGACCTGGCTCGAAAGGGGAAATGCTCTGCACAATGGCATTTCCTAGCCGGTACTGCGACTTGGATCTGTCTCGACTGCCACCCCCTTTCTGCGCGTGCCTGGGCCGAGCACGACGATGGCGATCGAAGCAAGGAGACTCGTGCTGGCGCACATGGACCATCAGACAGACGCGAGAGAGAGGCCGATCGTGATGATGAACGGTGCTCAGAACGGGCTAGCAGGGAGGATGAAGCCCTGCCGTAACATTGGACCGACGCACTGTCTGCCTGCCTGCCAATTACGTAGCGTGCCTGACTACATACTATGGCGCCTGCCGGCTCTGTGTATCACAATATCACCACAACACCCTCATCTTGCCATGAACCCTTGTGGCCAGCGCCAGAGCCAAGAGCATCGCACAAAGGGCCGGCAGCGATAACGGGCGATTACCTCTATCCAGCGCTGCTCTGCCTTCAGCTCTGGGCACCCCGAAGGTTCTGATAGGCCGTGGAGCGACACGGCTGGCTGGCTAACGACTTATGTTGTACATGCATCAGCCGATTCACAGCTGTGGGCAGGTCCCAGCATGGCTCCCCGTACTTCGCCCGAGCTTGGCCCAAGGCGTGATGGCGTGCCACCGACGCACCTACCGCATGGGGCATGGCGCGATATGCGAGTCCATGTCCTGGGGACCTTTTGAGCGGCTCTTGCACATTATTTTGGGGTCCTGCTCAGTTTTACCAGTGTCGAGCAAGTGGCAGCTCCGCATTTCGTGTGCTCTTTCCCACGCATTGGGCGCACCCTCGCGCGCCTCTTTAGTTAGGTGTGTCTCCGGGAAGGAGCGACTGCTCTGTACGGTATCCAGAGGCGCCCAGGTACTGTACCCAGGGCTGCTGCCGGCCCCACCTGCACCTGCACTTGGGCTAGCGTCCAGGCCGTTGGTCTCTGGCAAACGGCCCTTTGCTTCTAGATTGAGATTGAGTCTGCGCCGCTGGGCCTATCGAGCATGGCCTGTCGCCGGCTCCGACGCGCCATTCCACAGTCCTGACTCTCACGTCAATCGATTCCACACTCATTCTGCTGTATGTCGTCCAGCTGGCTTCTTCCATGTCTCGTGACGCCAGGCGAGGCCGGCCGCACCAGCGCAGCGCAGCATCAGCACAGCGACGCACTCACGCTCCGCCGCTGCTATCCATTTCACATCCATCTCCTCTCCCACCGGCATCTCCAGCGGCCCCGACCCCGGTCAATTGCTGATTTGCGCATGCTCATGCTCCTCACTCCGGGCTCCTTGTTGTATGACGCCCCTCATCCATCCGTCGCACGCTCACTGGAATTTCACGCGGCTTCCTAACTCGTCTTGGCCGTGCCCTTTTGAGACTCCTTGCCAACCGGCGGCTCTTGTGTGCCGATCGTATAACACCAGCCAAACACGACGCCCTACACAAGGCACGCAAGCACACCTGCTCATCCCCTTTCTGCACGGCAGCTCCTGTGTCCTCTGCGCTGCTTTTTTCCTCTGTCCACACCCACCTCGTCCTGCGCTTCTCACCTCTCTCCACCCGTCCCCATTATTAGCTGCCGTAACATCTTGACAAACGGTCCCTGCTCCCAGAGCGACTGAAACATTACTGTTCATACACTCCCCCATACCCCCCCGCCACTGCACCTCGCCTCGGATCTCATCGGGACTGCCCACATTACAGCGAAGCAACCACCCCATCGTGCGCCTGTAGTGGCCTTAAGGCACTTTGCGCCCACTGCCGGGGCCCGTCCCCATCCCATCCATCAGATTGATCTTTAAACCTGGGCCTTCCTCTCCCGACTCCAGAATCCCATCCTCCACCTCTCGTTTTCCCCTTTCGCCCTGGAACGATGCCGTTGAGCCAGTCGCTATGAGTATCACCTTCAGCCTGACTCCAACGGCGGAGACTAAAGTGTGCGAGGCTTCGTCGCGTATCGTGTGTCAATGCTAACACCATCATTCCTCGCCTCCGCGACCTGGACGTCCTCTTCTACCGCCGCGCCCATACCTTTGTCCTTGTTAGATCATCTACCACCTTCTGGACGCCTCAAACTTAACTTGCATATACCGGTGCACCCGGAGGCCAAGAGCTGCCCACCACCACCCTCATTTCATCTGTCTGGACGTTTGCATGAGTAGGAGAGCATATCAATTAGGGTCTCCCTCATGGACCCTCGCGCCGATCGGGACGTCCTTCCTCATGGACCACCAACGCTTCCCAGATCGCCCCCGGCGACTCTTCGCCGTCGCTTGTCTATCGATGAGGACTACTTCTACCAGCGTATTATGACAACGGACCCCACACGGCCTTCACGACCACCGCCTTATGAAGCGTCAACGTCAGCTCAAGCAGCACCGCTTGCAACTGTTGACCCAAGCAATGAAGTTGGAGGGTCTCGCCGGGGTGGTAGTCCTGCCGGGATTAGCGATGATGGGCATGGGGAAGAGAGACTGCCGAGCTATTCAAGCTCCATCGAGCTTGAAGGAATTTTTATGAAGAAGCATGAAATCGAAGGCACCAACAAGAGGGCCGAAGACCGTCGCTGGCATACGTCTTATGTTACTCTTACTGGAACAGCCCTCAACATTTACAAAGCCAAGAAATCTCGAACCTGGGGAAAGACTCGAGACGGGCCTCAAATCAGCCCCGACAACCCCCCTGGATGACAAAATCAAAACTTGAAAAGACCTATAGCTTGCTATACGCCGACGCCGGTATTGCTGCAGACTACAAGAAGTGAGTCGACTCTAAATCCTCGCCAGGGAGTTCATATCAATGCGGATGGCGTTTGCCGGGAAACATGTACTAACCGGAATATTCACTACAGACGAAGATATGTGATTCGTATTCGAGCAGAGACTGACCAGTTCTTGCTCTCATGCATCGAACTGAGCACATTTAATAGGTGGATGGAAGGCTTGTTCGCCGCCATTGACGTTGCTCTTCCAATCGATGATCGAGACTTCCCTCGGGACATGTCGGTTCCCAGAATTCAACGAGTCCGCTGGTTTCGTGGTGAATCGCCTGATGGCCCTGGGATTGCAGTTCAGGATGCACCTCATGACCCAGAGCAAAATTCGGGTGAGGTGTCGGCTCCTAGTGTTCGAAGGAGCTCCTCGACCCCAGATTTAGCTGTGAACCTCCATCAAATGGACGCCCAAGCCCAGTCATCAAGCAGGCCTACCGAGGAAGAGGAGGAGAACGAAGAGCTCTCAAGGTCGATACCCGTATTTGATGATTCCAGCGATAGTGAAGACGGAGAGGGAGGCACATGTCACCCACCACGATTAGATCCTACTCACCGGTTGAGTACAACGTCATATGATAACGCTGGTATTGACCCTCACTCCGGCAAGTGGGTACCAGATCATCAGTGGACAAGTGCGCATGATATGCTCTACGCCAAACTCTGTTACAGCAATCTCCTTTTTAGAAGCCCTCGAAAGTCCAATTACATCATCCACAAAGGAAAGAAATGGTTCGTCGACTGGTCGACTGGTCGGATGGTGCGGGTTCTACCACCGGCATACGGAGAGGTGGATTATTTCGGCCCTTGGCAAGTCATTCATACGGAAAATATTCGCATCTGATACCGTTGTTCTGGTTGTGGGGAGTCGGTCGATCGCTCGGTCTTGGCTCTCGTCACTTTCAGGGGATGGAACCTTGGCTACGGGGAAATCATTTGCCAGTACGCAAGTCTGGCTACGACGGAAGGAACACTTCGTTCAACTGTACCATCTACTAGAGATTACCCACATATTCGAGTTTCTCAACTCAACATCCTAGTTTGAGCCCACATCAGGGCTCTGGGGGGTAAAGTCTTGGCCTAGATGGCCACGCAAGGTCTTTCGGCATTTACGGCGCATGTTTTGGGTAAGGGGGATTCAGCATAAACTGGGGGGCGGCTTTGGAGTAGCCTATCATTTGTCATTGGGCGGAGTTACATGGTTTTACACACGCATATACATCTCGCCTACCGATATCATCGCAGGTTGAGGGAATCCTGTAATGGGCATTTGGGAAATGTTCATTCAGGTTTACGAATATAGCACCCTTAGAGGGGATGAGTTTAGGATACTGGGCCTCAAGCAATGAAATAAGCAAAAGCACAAACATGAGTAAACTTGGTTTTTTTTTACGGCCCCAAATCTCATATAAAGAATTAAGAAAACAAGATGGTATCAATATATTTAGCAACTCCAGACACCCCTTAACCTGAACAAAGCCTCGCACATGTGTAATTCCTTAATCATGACATAAATCGCACTAATTGGGTCTCGAAGTCCTGTTCCCATGCCAGTGGGGCCTTTTTCAACGCCAGTACAGCTAAGGATATGTCGTCCCTCTCTGGGCCAGTGCAAGCCCCATGCATGCAAACAATCCCGACAGGCTGCAAAAATGGGTTTTTATTCGTCCAACGGAGGCTGAATCAGCTCTCAGCAGCAGCAGCAGCGTTCTTGGTCCCAGAGATGGCCGCCTCGGCCTCACGGGACTCGGCGGCGAGCATGTCGGCCACCTCGGCGAGGGCGCCGTTGGCACCCTTGACGTCGGCGACGAGGGCGTCGAGCTGCGCCATGAGCTCCTCCACCTCGCCCTGCTGCCGGAGGATCTCCTCGTGCAGCAGGGCGTTCTGGGACTGGGTCGTCTGCAGGCGGGCGTTGAGCTGGGACTGGTGGGCGATGAGGGCGGGGGTGAGGTGGGCGGAGAGGATGCGGTCGGGTGGGAGGAGGTGTGGTCTGCAAGTGTGTCAGTCTCTGAAATCAACGAGTAAGGATGTGAGGTAAAGGCTCCAATTGGGCATCACGGACGGTGTGGGATCAGGGACGGAATCGTCCGATTCGGCGCGCCGCTTCGAGGCGTCGGCGATGAGGGACTCGAGCTCGTTGAGCTTCGGGACGACTTGTCTGGATACTATGATGTTGTCGAACTCTTTCTATAAAAGCATACCATTGTCAGCTCCTAGTTCGAATTTCCCAGTTCAAACGGGGTGAAGTAGGTGGGTGAGGTTAACCTGGCACTTCTCCCCCAGCTTCCCGACCATCTGGCCCTGCACCTGGCGCAGCACCCCCTGGGACCGGCTCGAGATGGTCGGGTAGCAGGCGGCGAAGTTCTCCCACACCAGCTTGCCGAGGGTGTGCTGCAGGGCCTGGCCGTAGAGGGCGCGGAGGCGCGTCGCGCGCGGGCCTGGGACGACGTTCTCGTTGACGTCTGCTGGCGCGGGTGTGGGCGTCGCCTCGTCGTCGCGGCTGGGCTCCGTCTCCGGGGGCGGGGGCGCCGGGGCCATTTCTGTGTCTGGTTGCTCGGCGCTCATGGCGGGAGCGGCGGCATCTGGTATTGAGGAGGGGAGGGAGTTGCTGTGCTGAAGCCCTGCGATGTCCAACCGTGACGTTGAGAGAGAGATTAGTCGGAAGACGCGTGGTGGGGTTCCGCGGTTGCACGTGACGCGGGGTGCATCTTCATCTTCTGGAAGGGGGAGTGAGGGGAGGGCGTGAAGGGTTGGCCTTGGCTCGGCTTGGCTAATGGGTGTGCAAGGCTACTTGCATGGGGCAGAGAGAACGTGGTTTGCGGGGTGTGGGTGATGAGGTGACCGGAAGCACAGGATCTGGAGATGAATATCCTTTTTATTACTTTTCTCTTGCTTATTCTTCCACCGGAGGCTTTGGTGTTGGGCATGCAATGTCAGTGTAGGGTAACAATGTGCCTTCCAACATCTGCAGTACTATCTAGATGGGAATTGAGTTAGTTGGATTTACCACTGAATATGATCGAAGACGCGATCCCCAGAAAGAAAGGAGAGAGGTACATCATGTATGATAAAACCGATTCAGTAGCCGTTTTCCTAAGTCGTCTGTTAGAAAAATGAAATCTATAGTCCAAGTCTATGTATGCATTGTAACATATGAAAAATTGTTTCGAGGGTATCAAATCCCATGTCGTGTCATGCCATCCGCTTCTCGCATGTTTCCTTCATGCCCTACTTATCATCATCACACCGTCCATCTCGCGGGATGACTAGTTCGCAGATAGTATCGCAGCTGCATCTGCGGCCGGACTGCTGTCCGTCAGGCCGCGATCCCTGCGATCCTTTTCCTCCTTCTTGCGGCGTTGTTTCTCCTTCTGCGTCTCGCTGTGCAAATAAGTAGCGTAGCGGATCGAAAGCAGTGTTAGCATCGCCATGAAGAAGATTCCTGTTGCTGAGCGGCGAATGAGGATCCACCGCACCCCCTCGATCTCCGACTTCATGTCACTGACCAGGCTTGTGCTGATCTTGTAGTTTATTTGTTGGATCTGATGTGTCTTGTTAGTAAACGTGATAATTAGAGGTAGAGCATCAAGGTTAAAAAGCACATACCGCGCCTTCTGCGGTCGTCTGTTCTGCCCGCACTGCCATCTTCCGGTCATTGAACATGCCGCGGATATTGTCATTGAGCGTCGACACTTCTTGGTTGAGCGACTGCTGCAGAATGTCTACTTCGTGCTGGAGGTGCGTCCTCTGTTGTCGGACCTGTTCATCTTGCAGTCTCCGGTTATTCTTGATCTCCTGTCCCAGCTCAGAACATGCCGCATTGAAGAGATACGATTCCTACCGCATAAAATCCATTAGTTATATTCTCAACCGCGCTTCACGAGCTGCCACCTGAAAACGGAGGGATGATGACCGAGGAAACATAGCCAGACTCACATTCTCCACATCACTCTTGCTCACAAGACTCTCCTGCGCCACGCTCAAGTTTTGCGCCAGCAACTTCCTGATCCCCTTCATGGACTCGATGGCCTGAGGCTGCGTGTAACCCCCTCGTGGAGCTGCTTGACGAGCGAGAAAGTGTCGAAGTGGTGCACATACCGCGGCGGCGACATGGCCGGGGGCTGCTTCGCCGTCTTCTCCAACTCCTCAAACTTCAGCACCGCCTCCAGCGGGCCCCTACTCATCCTCTCGCTCCCACCCGCGCCCGTCTGCTCGCCGCCGCCGCTCGATGTCTGCCCGTCCCCTGAACCACCCGCCGACGACGACACGTGCACCTCCTCCTCCCCGCTGGCCCCCTCACCAATCTCAGCCTCACCCTCACCGGACGTGGCCCCTTGCCCCAGGCCCTCCATCTTCACTATGCTCTTGCTCTGCACCGCCTGCTGCTCCCCCATCGTCGTCGGGAGCAGCGCCTCCGCCGCCGCCTCGCCCCCTGCCCCCGGCTCAATCGCCTTGCCGTGCCGCGGCGCGAACGAGCTCTTCCACCTAAGGCCCTGGTCCCCCGAGTTGTAGACCGTCACGGCCGTCACCAGCCCCCGCCTCGAGCTCGAGCTCGCGGCAGCGGCCCGTTGCCGCAGGCGGGAGGCACATTCGAATCGGGGTCGTCGCACGCAGGGGGAGGGGGAGGAAGAGACGCAGCCCAGGAGGGAGCTCGCCCTCCGACTTGCCAGCGCCATCGTCGTCTCGCGCTCTTGGTTTTCCCCGTGTTCTGAGGGGTCGGGGTAAGTTTTCGGTCGGAGGGGAGGAAGTGTCGAGAGGGCTGGCAGCGCCGAACCTAGCAGAGGGACCCTGACATAGATGTAGTCGGTCTACCTTTCCTTTCCCGCCTTCCTTCTTTCTTCTGTTGCTGTGATGTATCAATGGGGTCGTGGGAAAAGGTCGCGCCGTGTATGTATGTTGGAATGCGTAGTTATGTGTAGACATAGGTGTGTGCGAGGTTAGACGTCCAGAACCATTTTAGCTGTGGCTTCAGCCTTTCGGTTGGTCCGTTCCCCACCACGTGGCGTCATATCGATCGCCGGGAGTTGCGATAAGATTCGCACCAGGAACAGGCAGTCGACAAGCACATCTCTGTCGCCAAAGTAACCGTTTCACCAGACCTCAAGACTACCCTGAAGTTCATTTTTTGGGCATAGAGGTAAAAACGATTACGCTGGATAACATGTTACACCCGCTGTGTTTACGATTGGCCCCAAGCTGGGCCATTTAGTCCAAGTCACAAATCGACGAGCCCGTATTCCGAAGCAATGCCTCATTATCGCTTTTAAAATAATAATACTCTATGGACGATTCCGACTCCCAGCCGTTCCATACCGGTATACCTTGCATGTCCTATGGCCAGATGCCTATCATCCATTCGTTGTAGTACTGTGTTTTCCGATCCGTTCCCTGTAACCAGCCAGCCAGGATCCATTGCCCTGTTCGAAAGTGAAATAAAATAAGCTCATCATGCCAAAAAAAACTAAAACCGTAAACTCGCCAGGTGCCACTGTATAAATTATATTAGCCACAGCTACTGCATTACTGTGCAATAAATGGGCAAGCTGGTCGGGCGCGGCTCGGTGCTGTAGAAGCTTGAACACCCCCGACTTGCTTTCTTTTGTTTATGTCGTGGTAGAATAATTCAACCCTGCACGTGGCAGGGGGAGAAAGAGTTTGCGACCTCACGTTTACCGCCATGTCGCCCTTGTTTGATAACCTATGTCCGTATCTGGAATGTAATCCATGTCGAGAAAAAGTAAGATGATAACAGAAGAAATAAAGTTCGTTTATCCATGGTGAGGAAGTGGTAAGACTGCCTGTCCTTGGTTGTTCACTGAGTCGAGTATATTATGAGAGTGTGTGCAATAAAGTACCAAAAAATAGCCAGGTGAAGTCTGCCGATTGGTGGTCGGCAATGTGTTCTCGAGTGTCGCTCGATAAGTCATGCGTGCGGTCAAAACCGCCGTCGATTCATATAGAAATAGCAAGGGTTGTCCATTTTAGGACTCGTTCTTTGTGTCTTGCGCGGCCGACGACGCGTTAACGTTGTCGTCCTGCTTTTGGTCCACTGTAACCGGGGCTGAAGCATCGGCCGTGCTAACACTGGTGAGGGGGCTGTCGCTGTTGACACTGTTGGCCTCGTTGGTTGATGCAGGGGTTGGCACGGCAGATGATGCATCGTCGGAGTGGGCTGGTCGGTCGCCCTTCACCGCGTTCAAAGCATACTCGTCAAGTAGCTTTTCCAGAGCTGTCAGCTGGCGAGAATTGCCGTTCTTCTTCTGGAGATAGAAAAGGGGCTTGATCTCGTCTGCAAATGAATCCAGCTCGGGGCCCTTCAATGTCGCAAACAGCTTTTCTGCACACATTAGTTAGCATTGAGAACGAATCGAGGTGGACAGGTAACCCTAGGCGACTTACGAATCACATAATTCCCGTAGTTGTCTCGCATCAATTGCGGGAGCGGGCTGGTGCCGTCCTCGCCTGGTGTGACAAATCTCTCTCGGATTTCGGTGACTAGAGCAGGGGAGCCTGCCTCAATGCAGGTCTCGACAACGTTGGAAGCAAACTTGTGCTTGCATAGCTCGATGAGTTGACCCATGACAAGTCGGATCATCTTTTCACGATCCTCTGGTTTCCCCTTGCGAATAACATGCTGCGCCACATAGTTTCCGAACTGGTCTGTGAGAAGGATGTGGGCCGAGGGGTGTAGTTCTCTCACGATGGCGGCCTTGTCGGCCTCAGTGCCGTATTCCATCATCCTCTGAACAACGCGGCAGCCATATTGATGCGTAGACAGGGTTGTAACTTGGCCACGGAGAGCGTTCATGATGAAATCCAGGTATTGTCGTGGGACCAGTTCAATGACCTTCTGGATGACGTGATTTCCATTCTGGTCAGTAATGACCTTGTAGACATCAGCCGCAAGTTCCTTAGTCAACTCGGCTTGCTGCTCCACCAGGACATGTTCCAATGCCTAGAAACGAGTAGTAAATTAGTATCCGAACAAATACTTGTCCATTGCGAGTGGCAGGGCTGCTAAAAGACTTACCTTCTGAACAACGCGGCATGCGTAGACCTGGACCGAGAGATCGACCATCTTACCCCTCATCTTCTCGGCAAGAATCCTCTTCTGCACTTGATTGCCGTGTTCGAAGAACTTTTGAACAACATAGTTCCCAAAGACATCTTTCATGAGTTGGATAGCGTTGGGCTCAATCTCCCGGAAGACCTGGTCCTTCTCGTCACTGTTGGCCGTCTCCAACTTCTGCTGAATGAACCGCGAGCCGTGTTGGTCGCCACTGAACTCGACTACATAGTTGTAGAGATCCTTGAGCTCGTACTTCTTGCTCGTCTTGCTGTTTGAGCGAAACTCTTCGAGAACTGCGCTTCGCATTCCTCTGACGGGATCGTGGTTCACAACAGGTCGAATGTTGGGCAGAGTGCCACTGATGGGGTAGCCTGGAGACAGCGGGGGGACGGCGTAACCTGAAACCATGGGATGGCGGAGGTTATGGCCGTACGGGTCGAGGTAGCTTGGAGGGAATTGTGGGTAGGCGAATTGTCCCGGGAAGAATGGGCCAGCGAAGGCTTGGGGCACCTGTTGAGAAGGCGTGCGGCGATCCGCATCGGTGGTTCTTGGGTCTCGAGAGGATGGTCGCGTGTTCCAGAGATCCGGCGACTGCGCATAGCCTCGGGGGCTGTTGCTCACTTCGAGTCGATAGGAGGGTGCGGGGGAGACCCTTCCTACAGAGGGGCGCTTCAAGGCCGCGAACTGATTGATCATAGGATCCAGCTGGGGATCTGAGCCGGTACTGAACCTTGCCGCATTGGCATCACCAAAGGCTTGCGAACCATGGTTGGACTGGAAAGGCTGCGAAGAAGGGTCGAATGTCGGCGTGCCGGAAGCCGAGTGGTCTCCAGGCACACGACGATTGTATCCGATCGACATGTCCTCCTCGACCTGCTTGTTCATGTTATAGGCTCGGTTATTGACCGTCTGGTGAGGCAGCGAGATGCTACCGCCAGGTCCTTGACGTTGGGATGGGATGGAGTTGCTGTGCGCATGACCGTGAGCACCACTAAGACGCCCGCCATTAAGGAACTCTTGGATTTGGGGAGAGCCCTGCTCCGGGCGGGTGGGAGGTGCACTGCCATCTCTGGACGGCGGGAAGGCGCCCACGGAGTCGAAAAACGACGGTTCGTGGGGAGAGCGCTTCTGCATACTGAAGGAAGGACCGCCGTATAGACCGCCCCCGTTCACACCGTTGAAGCCATTGATTAGGTTGACTGGGGTATGCGCATCGGTGCCGGCACCAAAGCCCGCAGTCTTGGGGATTCCATTGTCTCGTGTTCGGTTGGGCGAGGTACTGCTCGGTCGTGATGGGACTTCGTTGTTCCAAGGACTCGTGCCCCAGACGTTCTGGGATTCAGAATTTGCATGGAAGGCGTTGGCGCCGGAAGCGTTGTCGGCAGGGTCTGGAAAGTTTGGGAGTCGTCAGCACTGCGCACCTAAAAGAGGCGACGTATCGCAAAAATAGTCAACGTACCTTTTGAGCCCAGAGAAGGCCCGCGAGCGTGGGTGTTGGGAAAAGATGTCGTGGTATTCCAGATACTCTTAGTTGGGTAGAGATTGTTGGAGCTAGCGAAGCCAGAGCTCTTTGGCTGCGGCTTGTCGTTGGATGAGCCGGGCGGCATTGTGTAGGACCAATGCGGCGCCTGAGGCAAAGGAAGAAAACAGAAATCGTTAGTGACAGTCGATATGCAAGGAAGAAATCATGCAAAAGGAAAAGAAAATTATCATGTGAAGGAAATAAGGATGGGAAGAATGTTGATGATGACGAGGATGATCCCGACGCTGGTTGGTGATGGTGAACTAAGAAGGAATGCGATCCAGGGAGCCAGCCAGGGCAATCTAGTGGCTAGGCAGAGTTGGGTAGGCCGGGCCACAGTTGAAAAAAGAAGCAAGGCAAGGATTCGACATGGGATCTTCTGGAGACGGGAGAGACACTTGGCCTGGCTCTCGGCCTGTGGCAGACCTAAACGAGGCGGGCCCAACCAAGGATGCCAGAAGCAGGCGGGCAAAACTGTTGGGTGGGGGGAGGTGTCAAGTGCACCGGGCACGCTGTACCGGCGCTGTGCCGGCGCTGGGCCAGCCCTGGAGCAGCAGAGTTGCAGCGAAGGAGGTGAGGAGCAGGACCCCGCCCCCAGGCGAATCAGCACCTCAAGCCGGTCTCCGCGCGTTACACTAGTTAGGGCTGGTAGGCTGCCGACTGTCCCCTTGTTGGGTACCAGTCTGGCGACACCCTAAAAAAAAGTCCGAGTGAGGGCAACGAAAGGGAGGGGACAGGGCGTCGCGATGATTCACTGAACCACCACCGACTGCCCTTGGGTGTTCGGCACCAGCAATGTCAACGAGCGGTCACTCTGTTCTCACTTGCGATTGACCTTGCATTGCGGCGAGCCGGGGGTTCTCAGCTTGAGAGACGAGCGGCTGAAAAGGCAGAAAAGGCAGAAACGCGGGATTCGAGTGTCGGACCAAACCAAAGTGCAGTAATGATTAAGGCATGGTGGAATGGAAAGGGAAAGGCGCATTCGCTAATAAGAAAAAAACAGGGTTAGGTGGAGGATGGGTAGTGAAGTTAGCGGCATGAACAAGCTCTCCTCCAATAAAGAGGGCTTCGGAAGAAGAAAGGAAAATGACATATGAGAATGATATGCGGGCGACTGCAGAACAAGACCGGAGAAAAAGAAACGAAAATGAGACTGGACTCACCGCCGTCGTCATGACTAGACAGATGCAAATGTGATGAGAGCGGGGTGGCTGTGGTCAGATAGATCCCCAGAGCCGACTAGATTGGATTGCTGGTGGCAGGAATGCTGAGCGTTGTGCTGATGTTAGTTCGCGCCCCGGCTCTCTGGTTGGAGGGAGGCAGAAGGTCGATCAACGGGTTGGCCGAAAAGAAAAATCCCCTTGAGGAATAAGGCCGAATGCAAGCTGAACTTTTGAGTGTATGCACCTGTGGTAAGTGGGTGCACTGCGCATATGCGAGAGGTCGGCACCAAAGTGAGTGATGTGTGAGGGTGGTGCTGGCGTGTGCGTGTGCTCTCTGCAGAGATTTATCTGATGCCTTCAAATGGGAAGGCAAACAATGAACCGGGCAGCCAAATCGAGGACAGGTGAAGAAATGTGACGGAGATCTGAGCAGTTGGCGAGTGAATATATAGGTAGATGAGTCGCTGGTGAATCAGTCACTCAGCTCGACAGATCCTCGGGCGTCGAAGCCGCAAAGTTTCAAGCAGTAGACTGCTTGATGGCGTTGTGTAAGTTGTAGTCGTAAGGTATTAACCAACCTAAAATGCTTAGGGCTAAGCGGGCGGCCTGTCGATGCTGCGTGCTGGGGTTAAGTGGTTTATTTCGGGCAGATTTGGTTCGCCTTGCATTGAGTCTAAAATGAAGGTCGCAAGACAATCAAATGTTAGTCAAATTTGGATATTCAGTAACGGCCGTGAGCGCCACCTGATAAGCTGAGATGGATGAATGAAATTGGGGGAAAACTGCGTCCACACAACGCTGAGGACTTGCGGTTGCGGGAGCAGGAGGAGGAGCAGAAGCAGGATTGGAAACGAACTTACCAGGCAGATGCAGCGGGGCCTTGGTCGGTCCTGGATGAGGTCGTGACAATGCGAAGAATTTAAAACGTCCGTGAATCACACACTCATTTGAATGAACGAGATCCACGACTAGTCTCGATCTTACCCGCCAATGGGACCCTCTCGAGATCGCTTAGGCCGGACGGAAATGGATCGTTGGATCTTTGGTCGATGAATGATAAATCGAGTGTACTGAATGGATATACTATGCCGATGTTGTCCAAAGGAAAAGTAGTATGTATAGGCTTATCTGGCCAAGAAGTAGGTAGGTAGGAAGGTAAGAATTACGAAATGGAAGATGCCAAGAATGAAATTAAAACACTGCAGAGAGAAAAGACGTAGTCGGGGCAAAATCTGCAGTCGAGGTCGTTCAAGGTCGCCTGGAAACTGAGCCCAGTCTGACAGAAAAGCGAGGACAAAGTGAAAGACAGGCAAGATGGACAGGTGGAGGGGAAGACGGAGCAGATGTAGGAGTCTGGATCTGGAATTACTGGTAGATGTATGTAAAATAGGCGGTGCTTGCTACTGCTAGGCCGGAGCAGACAGGCGGGAAATGGAGAACTAAGCCAGGGCAAGCATGCACGGAATGCTAGCCGTGTGCTCCCCTTCCACAACTCGCTTCCCTCGGACCCTAGGGAGACGCCCGGTGCAAGTATTATTTGCAAGGAATGGCGGGCAAGACAAAAGAACCAGCGGAGGTCTGGGGCGAGGGATGCAGTATGGCAGAGCAGCAGGTGAGAGGACGAGTTGTAAAGTGAGAACGATCGGAGCAGTAAGCGAGTTAATCGACTGGGGCTCTGCGGTCTCGTCAACTGCCGAGATAAGGCCCAGGGAGCAAGTGGTTATTGCAGGCCTGGTTCTGCCGATTGTGAGGGAAGGGTTGGGTATTGGGCAGAGGCCGGCACCCGCATCAAGAGGCGGCCAACATAGTGAATGGCCTGATCTACGAGTACGATGGCTGCTAGGTTAGGAAGCAGGCTAACAGAAATATGGCACTCTGGAGTCATCAACGCACTCTCGTGGCACATCCTGACCGACCAAACTCTAGGGCATGGTTTGGTGTATGCATGCACATCTCATACACAGTTTGCCCATCTGTCTGCCCGGCTGTGCGTCTCTCTGTGCGACGGACTGGAAACAATCAACGTGACCGCGGCAAGAGATTGATTGGGCAGCCCTCGCGATGTCCAGAGAGGGAGAGGGCGCAAGTGCGAGGCCACACCGAGGGGAGGGTCATGGGGTCAGGAAGCAATCAGTTGTCACATCCATCACCAAGTGTACAATCAGGGACCGTCAAATGTGCGCCTGTAATAAAATCAACGGCCCGCCTGTTGGGCTTTGTCAACCCTCGGACGGGGCGATACAAGGGCGGTAGATGACAACAACTACTGTAGCAGCTACTGAGAGTAGCTCTAGTCTGTCTCCTCTTGCAAGAGGGCAAAACCGCACGATTCCTCCGCCCCTCTCTCTGCTGCCGCAGTGAAGAGGTGGGACGAGTCAAGTCAATTGCCTATCAAAATAGAAGAAGGAGGGAGGGGCTTCCTGCTGCCAAGAGATCGGAAGCCGGGAGCAACAACAAGGGATGTCACCCCACAGCGACACACTAATACTACCGGTACTTGCCTTCGGGTACTGCCCAGCGCTCTGCACGTCATTGCGGAAGAGGCCCAGTTGCTGGTTTCAAGTCGAGCAGGAAATGGAAATTGTGGCCATTCCGCTCGCCTGTCCAAGGGCTCTGGGCGTCCAAGACACAGGCTTGGTTCTCGGGCTCTTTAGCTTCAATCATGCTCTCCCATCCCGGCCGAGTGACCCGTGGTTCTGCATTTTACTATCCCATCTTCCCCCTTGCTCTTCCCTTTTCCATGTCAGCATAACCCAAAGCTGCAGCCCTTGTATCATGCCCTCGCAATTCCCTCTCGCCTTGGCGCGACTGGCCTGTCTTGGGGAATCCTGTCTAGTATCACCTACGATATCAAGGTGATTCAGATGGCATTTGTCAGTGCCAAAGTTGCTTGGGTTACCTTACGTTTAGTCGACAGCGCTAATTGCAAGTTCCGTGCCCTTAGTAGAAGCCAAGCCCCTGGTGGTGTGGGCCAGGGGCATCGTGTAAAACCAGCTCGGGGCGGTTTAGCGCCAAGTTTGACAGGACAGGCTCCGCCCGCAGGCACGAGAAGGTTAGGTTGGCCTTTGGCACAACGGTTCCTGAGAGCGAGAGCTAGCCAATTCCAGTTACGGAAAGCCTACCTATTTGGTTAGCAAGAGCAGATTGCACGCTGATCAGAGTAGCATGTTGCGGGTGCAGACACCAAACCGAGTCCTACA
The DNA here is from genome assembly GCA_037952775.1 of Clonostachys chloroleuca. Taxonomy (NCBI): domain Eukaryota; kingdom Fungi; phylum Ascomycota; class Sordariomycetes; order Hypocreales; family Bionectriaceae; genus Clonostachys; species Clonostachys chloroleuca. The sequence goes on from JBANAY010000003.1 coordinate 31,481,514, forward strand.
CGGCTGCCTTGATCAACTGTCACGCGACCAGTGTCCGGCCGGCCGGCGGAGGGCGATTGATGGCTTCTTGTACCGGGTTGGCTCCCATGACGGCCGTCCGCTCAGCCAGTAAATAACAGCAATTCAACTTGCCCTGCTACACTCTTGTGAGTGTGTAGCATACTCCACATGTCCTGCAATGGCTTTCGGCCATCTAAGTGGAGGAGGAGCCGAGTTGCCTATGCTATGGGCGGGTTCAGTCAAATATACCAAAGACGTGGCGAATCGCATGGCAAGATCCGGTGTTATTAATAGGATCACTTGGACAGAAATACCACTTCTTCATTTGCCAAGAAATCGTGACTTATGGTTATAAGAAAAGACAAAGGTGATAGTGACCATTATACTATCAAGAAAACTCAGCGGACACGGTCATTTGCAGCGGGCCGATGGGCTAGATATTCGATCTCGAGCAGTGGCGTGAGATCTACAGTATTCGTATTTGCGCTTTCCGTGTATGCCGATGTCGGCTCATGGATGGGCAGGACTCTGTATTGAGGAAGCTTGCGCAGACGATTAATATCGATGTATCTGAACAGTCTATGTAGCTAGTACCACAGAGCCCCGAGGCTGTTTGCTTGTAGTTATGACGGCGGCCGCCCCAATCCTTCCGGCCGGAGCAGGCCATGCTCAGAGACACCATCCCAGGTCTGCTTCGACCTTTTGACATCTTGTCCTCTGTATAAGCGTCAACGATATGGACGGCGCCTTGGCAAGCCTGACGATCGGTCAGCGAGGGGACAAATGGCCCCGAATCCCATGCCTCTTCGGTAGAAGGCCAATGGACCGCTGACCACCTTCTTCTCGTTTACCACTGCTGCCTTGCGTTGTCTTAGCCGTAGAGCCCAACATATGTCTCGTTCAACAGCCTTGCCTACAAATGAGGAGCCTCCCCCGCAGGGCTCGGAAACGATCTGCTCAAGGAAACCCTGGGAAGGCCTGGGCCTGGGCCTGATCTGGCCAAGTCTAACAACATCTTGCTGATGGGTGGTTGGGTAGGCCGATCTACCAAGCCTGTCCGTCATTATTGGCCAAGCTTCCATGCTCGCGTCTTGCGTTGCAAAGCCGCCCGGGGGGTAAACTCAGGAATGTGACTTTTCACTAGTTGACAACCTACCTCTTGGAAGCGAACGGACGTTCATCTCCGCGAGGTGGGTGATGATGAACCTTGACGCACGGAAAGGCACTATTGGGCTAATGCTATTGCCGCATATGATGCTCGGTAATGCATTACTCGGTATGTTTCAAGAGAATGCATTTCAAGCCTACCGTCGACCCGTGCATCACTTACTGCTGGTCGTTGAATGGGTCTGCCTCTCACAGCCAGTGTGTCCAATTGGTGGTGCCAAGCTCTGTATCACGGACATGGCCGCATATGTTACGGCTACCCGTCTCGTGTGAGGCTGTACCACTGCCACCGAGTTTCCATTCAGATGCGACCCGGCTGGTTTAGGCCCCCCTTGCGTGGGATCGATTCTAACCATACGTCGACATTGGCTGAGGCTCGACGCGGGAGAAATGAGTTACGACTCGCTTCGATGATCTGTCTCAACAGTGTCCTCGAAAATCACGAGGGATATAGCAGCAGAACCAAGCAAAACGCGATATTCTATAGCATTGAATATGCTTTTTGATTGACCTGAGGGATCGGCACGTCCTTCTGTATCCAATCCATTACGCGTGAATACAAGAAGGCGGAGGCTGTCACGACGTCGGCGCCAGCCTCTCCCAGAAATCAGAGCCAAGCCCCTACGGAGGTGCGCGTGCTTTGCCATGTCGTGTAGCGTCCATGCTCACACATTTTTTGATACAGGATGATCAACATGTGATGTATGGGACTACTGCATATGTTTGAGCTTGCGGGTTGTCTCTGGTCGCACGACATTCGCCCAGACACACCACACGGGGCGACATGGAGTGTTTGCGTACGACTTCAGACAGGCACGTCAAGCGGTATGTATTACCTGAAGGCCTAGTGAAGCGCAGCACATGGGGGCTGAAATCACTCTGATGGATTAATTATTTCCCTGGTCAGGTGTGCTCCATCCCCAATGCTAAACGGACTGAGCCGCGTGTATCTCCCCGCTCTCCTCTCAGTCGAAGCATGAATGAGTAAGAGCCGAAGTAATAAACGAAAGCGTATCAAGTTAATACAATGAACGATACAATGTACGAAGCAGAAATAAATAGCAGTAGCTTCTAGGTTTAGAAGTGAGATGTATGCAAGAATTACTCACTTCCGATCCAGAAAGGCGATGAACCAGTGAATTGCTACCCGTCGATGTAGATAATTGATCCTTACCTGCCAAAAATACTACAACCGTTAGGTGATGGGACTGGCCGTACCTTGCATATTACTACAGAACATCCACTCGCCCACTTTTCAACGACTGTTGCATTCCCTGTCCACAAGCAGGCGAGGCTATGCCACACGCGGCCTGCCACACGGTCCATATCACAGAAGAGGAGGCATACTACACATGCATACGTGATACAACCCATCATCACGTTAGTTTGGAATAGGAAAGAGGGAGAGCCGGGGGAAGAGGGGAGGCCATCTCCAGGGGAGGAGGCCAGGCTGGATAGGAGAACGGCTGAACCAAGCAGTCGGGGGACGAACAGGCGCCAGCAAGCAGGCCTCTGTGATGATAATTGGATCTGCAGGAACGGCGCCTATCATGGCCATAGTCACAGAAAAATCGATTCACACTGTCGCCGCAATGACGGCGGTTTGTCCAAGCCCCTGGCGAGATGGAAATGAGGTCGAGAGACTTTGACTGTCGGCAGCTCCACCACAGCAGAAAGGATCGCAGGACTTGGCAGGGGCATGGCCAGGGGTCGTCACCGTCGAGGCCAATCATGATCCTTCGACCCCCCGTCCGAGGTCTTTTAGTGCAGACACGGTCGTTTGGAGACGGGCGACGTGCACGAGCAGCGAGCTCGCCCATTGGGTCCGTACCTGCAGCTCGGCCAATGGCAGGCGGCCATGATCCAAGCGCTCATGTGCCTCATTTCAAATCCCAACCCTGGGCCGTCCACCGCGCCCACTTCTGCCACCCAAGCCGCTGTCTGCAGCGTGCGTCACAGTGCGCACCCGCCCTAAGCAGTAAGGCCCGTCCTGCTCCCCAGAAGCCAACAGGCCCCCCAACAGGGCCAACAGTGCTGTCGCCTGATGCCCTGGTGGCCGTAAGCGTGCTCCATGCGACCTTGGTGGTAGTAGGGGTGGGGTGGTGCTCCGGCCGGGTCTGGCGTCTGGCTGTGCCGATTCTCTAGTCAGGCCCATTCTAATATGGCCGTGGACCTGTTTCCATTCCAGTTCTCTCCATCCTCTCTCCTCATCCACCTCCGACTCCCATAGGCATCCTGTCAACAGAGACGCTCTTGCGTTTCAGGCCTCATCTACTTCTTCATCCCGCTCTTTACGACTCCCCAGGATCACCAGCTTCATTCTTTCAGCGGTGGCTCCGTCCAGTCCTTCCCTCACCTCCCCTACCACTCTCCCTTGCAACACCGACCATTGTTCCTGCCCTCGGAAACAAACGAAACACCAATAATCCGTCGATTCATTCTCAACACTCCTTTTAACGATCTTCATTGCTAATACGCCCCCGGCTTCTCTTGCGGTGACTCGTACCAACAGTGTTAAAAAGACACTCTTATGATTTATTGACGTTTCTGTTTCTCACCATGTATGTCAATCTGCCGTCTCATTACTTGGTTTCCCATACTATTGCCTTACCCCATCCCCATTGAACTGTTGATTTGTTATCGCTTTTCTGGAATGAATTCCTGGGGCTATTTCTGGCCACCTTCACCTCGCAGTGGCATGGAATTGTCTCGGGACTGAGTTGGGCGTCAATGGGCTCGACCAACGACGCCGACCCCATGGAGGAATGCGATGGCATCACTCAGCGAGCGCAATTGAAACGGCGAGGCTGAACTCTTCCCTGCACCATTGAATATCGCATTCGACACCCATTGCATACCCAACTACGCGTGAGATCATGGAGCGCTGACCATGGATATTAGAAGATCACCATACCCTCATTTATACTACCCGTGAACCAACATAATCGCTCGTCATGGCGCCCTCTCCCTACGTCTCGAGCCCCTTGGAGGCTGGCTCCCACATTCAGAACCTGGCTCGAGCCATCATGACCCGGGACTCTGAGAGTGAACCCGACCACAAGACTACCATCCTCCTCATTGTTCTTGGCCTTTGCGCTCTCTTCCTCGGCTCCGTCACCGCATTCATTACCTACCGCCGTCGTCAAAGGAACCTGCACCGCATGCGTGAGGATGCCCTCAACGACTACCAAGAGGCCAAGCTTGGCATGTATGAGAGCACCACAAACCTGAACGGTCTCACCATCGAGACAAAGCACAACGGCCGTGCCAGCACCATTCTCATTCGGCGCGACAGCAACCCAATGCTCGCCAACCCCAACTCCCCACCCAACTCTCCTGATAACGTCCCGGAGATCCACATCACCGTTCCCGATGAGGTTGATGAGAAGGGCCAGCTTAGGGGCCCTCGTGTTCTCGTCGTCCGTGTTGGTGAGAATGCCACCGTCGGCCTTGAGCCTATGACCGAGGAGCAGCTGCCTCCTTACCAGAAGGATGACAAGAACGGCTTCTACTCTGTGGATATGGATCAAATTGGCGGCCTCAAGGAGAAGGACCGTACCCAATTCCAATAATATGATGAACGTCTAATCGACATTCTTCGTTTCTTCGACATACCCTTTATTCTTCTTCTCCCGGATCCCCACAGGCTCAACCGTTGGCGAAAACCCGCCTGTGGCGTATTCCTCTTTTCTCCAGAGGACTGGATCTTCAATTCTTTTATGGCATAGAATTTTTATTGGCTTGTGTAGGGTTTCTCAACCTTTTCCTACAAAGCCGCTTTATCAGCGCTGGGGTTTATTATCATTCTTCCATTTGGATCTTCTCATGACACGGACAACTAGCGTGGTTTATCACTTTACTACTCGCCATCTGATCATCGGATAGCTAGATCTTGTCTCGTCCCGACCCTCCCTCGACTGTCGGTCGCTCTGTCAAGGCTCATCTGCCCGGATCGGGGGAGCGAGGATATTATTAGCTCCCGTTTGGCGGGAGCAATTGGGGGCGGCTGGATCAAAAAGGTATATTGGCATCTTTGTTACTCGTCCCTAACCGGACGACGCCCTAAGTGACATTGCTGTATATTTTATAGTGTATAATTTATTAGTGCACTCTTTATGATTTTTATGACTACAATCTTCGTACTCGCGTTCAAAGTCTGTGTCCATGCCTCATTTGGCTTGCCAGAGAATATCTCTCCTCGTGGCAAATCCTCCACAACCCCTGTTCATTGTTCTTGGCCATAGCGCATGGCAGGGCAGGCATGTCTTTGACACGTTATTTTGTTTTTCACTTGTCAGTGCCAGAACAAAGGAACACTAATCAAGGGTGCCGGTGTTGATTCTAGACCGTGGCAAATTACCCTTATGGGACTGGGGATTTGAATGTGCATACTAGTATACGCATACACGCGCGTCTGTGCTCTTGAAATGAGGAGTGACTTTTCCTCGGTCAATGTAAGTCTTGATCCGTACAAATAACTGTACATCAATGTATGGTTTAATCCTTGTAATTGATGCACACTGTAGACTGGTCAAGTTTGAAAGCAACACCACCCAGCTGAAATAAAAAGGGATGGCGTTGGCCGACTGGGAATGAGGGCCAAACCCCTTTACTAATGCTGTTCCTCAGGGAGATTGGCTAAGCCTGTTCCCCTGGGGTCGGTCCAAGACCACGCAATCACTTTAAAAGGCAGGGGTATGGGCTTGAATAGTGCAATCCATGTGGAAGATGGCGTGGATGCGGAACTTTCTTCAAAAGGGTGTCCTGTCTGGTGACGTTTCACAAAGCACGACCAGCTGATTGCCTACGCTCTGTGATTCCTGCTCCTCGTACTCACCCAACCCATCAGTCATTTCGAATTGCGACTGGATTGCGACTGGAGTATCATCTGGAAACCACCTGAACCGGCTATCTAGTGTTGAATGCCGCGAAACGCATAACCCCTGTAGCAATCAAGGAAATTGCCGAGGAGACCCTATTTGATCGTTGTGGAGTAGGAGGCGGCATGCATGAACGAGACCAGAGAAGAATATATTCCATCATTTGGCATTCAATTACACAACTGGAAGTCATGGATGTATTCAGGAATATATATCTGCTAATTCAATATTCTCATGATGAGCAAAAGGATATCGGTTATCCAATCCGATGCAAGATATCATAATTGGTGCGATTTTGCAATCAGTCGTATCTACGAGCCTCTGTTACGAGGTCAATGCATTTTTGATAAAGGTTGAGTAAATTAAAAAAGAATTATAATAAATCGCTGCCTCCGTATGAAATTCGTTAGTTAAAGTCAGGTTGTCGCATGTACGAAGCGGAGTGAAGATTGTCATATGACGGTGCGGCCCAGGTGTCCACATATATACCAGCTTGGCTAGGGACGAATGGTGTCGTAGTTGAATGAGGCAGGGTTGATGGCGGGGGAGGGGGAGGCTGCGGTGGCGGAAACATCATATTTGGATCGGTTGAGCCTATCTGCATGAATGGGACTCCAGCGTGGGTTGCAACATAAGCCATTTGGCCGCTGTCAGGTGCAATGATCCCACCATTGAGCCAGACCTTGTCTTGCAGGAGGGCTGTGGCCTCCCGGTCACCGTCATACAAGAAGTTGACATTGTTGTCACTTCGTCCCGAATCCGGATTTCTGGCAACAGCAAGCATCATGGGGATACCTGGGGGCCCATATTCCATGTCAAAGTCAAGATCGGGTGGTGGATATGCTATTGGCTCTGCCTGTTGTTTTGGTTCGTTAAACCAGCGTTTGGCGACTGCTGCTTCGGAAGCTCGGGCACGTTGGTCTTGCTCGGCGACACCGTGATTGGCATTCTCGAGAATATAATGTGGCCCTGGGAGGCGTGCCGAGCTGTCGGTAGCTTTGAGCTTATTGCGGTAGGCATCCTTTGCGTCAGTAAATCTCCTGGTTCTCTCGAACTCTTCGAACATGGCTTTGTTACTGGCATGCTGTAAACAGGTTAGCTGACATACGAAGAAGAAACAAATCGTATCTAATACGTACAGACTGTTGACAGGCTACCAGAACTGGGCACCATGGTTCAGACACACGGAAGAGGCCATTGGTGATGAGTGATCGAATATACGCCTCATCTGGCTGTTGAAAGCGCCACAATGGCGCTGTTGTGCCTTCTGTTAAATCGTCATAGATTTCATGTTGCATGGCGACTAGGAAGACACGAAGGGACTGTGTTGCCATGTGAGCAATGGTAGCATCACCAGCAAAACCAGTAATGCCAGACTTTGCTAGTCGATCCATTTCGTCCTGTATAGCGACACAGAAACGACCGGTGCACAGAGCGTGAGCAACGACCTGCTTTCTGGCCCTCTGAACGAAATCTGGAGGTAGACGGCGGAGAATATCGTTCTTCGTTGAATCTAGGATGCCTGGAAGGGCAAAACGATACAAGTCAATGTGGCCAACTGATAAATGCGTATGGAAATAAACATAACCAACTCGCTCAGAAGACGCCATGAACTTTGAGAGGCTTTGATCACTTAATCTGACGTCGTTGGGGATAGAGGCATGGAACCATGTAAGCTCATTCTGGAAGTTGTTGATATCCTCCATTACCTTGGAAGGCTCGAGAGAAACCCGCTGCGTGAGCCTTTTTGACCACCTGGTAAAGTTAGCATGCTATCATCCCGGCTTAGCACGAAGGGAAGTGGCAAAGCGCCGATAACTTACGATTGGATCCTATGGTTGATGTCGGCAAGGCGGACATTCAATCCATGGAGGCCGATCCCTTTGCAACTTGCCGGTTTCTCATGGAGTCTCTCGGCGGTTATGGGCTTGTTCTCCCAGAACGCCTCTTCCTGGCATGGAAGGCGGATCTTCATTATCTCAGCCCGGCATGAAATATACTCCTCGTAGCCGCCAGCCAGCAAGCGATCCAAGACGAAAAACTGCCAGGCGACCCGCCGCAATCGCTCTTGGTCTTGAAAGGACCGATGCTGCATGGCGTAGTCCCAATTCAGCTGCATGCCAGTGACCAAACGAATGGCAATACCAAGCGTTTGCCAGACTTTGGCAAACGAGCCGTTGAGGAAATTAAACGATATAATGAGAGAGTATGGGATGAGTACAGCCTCGGAAAATTTATGAATGTTCCGGAAGAAGAAGAATTCCACCTCATCCAGGCACTTCAGGCTGAACTCCTTGGCCCCGTCGCCGGGGTTGACGAAGAAGCTTGAAATGGCACACACAGCTGCTGCGGTGGGTGCGTCAAATGTGCCCTCCTTTGTCATGGTTAGATATCCAAATCTGTGAGGCTTAAGCCCACTATCGGGAATGTAACTCACATGAACTTGCCGGCGGGCGGTTTCGGGATGAAAGTAGCCCATGCATGGCAGCCAGTAGATATGCTCGAAGTACGCCTCCAGATGGCGGAGGATGATATGCTTTCGTGTGAGTAGCTCCCTGAGCAAGCTGTTAGCAGAGAAGACAAAGGGGAGCAAGGCAAAGGATCAACCATACTGGGAGCTTAGATGCGAGGTGTCGATCATCAGCGGAAAGCATTCGCTAGGCTTGCCGTCCTTCCCTCGTGGGCTCAAAAAGGGACTTCTTTCCTTCTTGGGAGCTAGGGAAGGGCTGGGGGGACTTGCTGCAACGGTCGTTGGCGTTGGCGTTGGCGGCTCCTCGCTCTTCGATTCTGACTGAAGGCGGACATTTGCAAATCGCCGCTTGGCGGGAGTGTATTCACACTTGAGATCGCCAGCTTCACATCGCTTACACCTAGGCAGATCGCCAGAGCACTTGGTCTTTTGGGAATGGCATTGGCTGCAGGCCCTCTGAGCCCTCTTCCGAAGAGTGCCCGCCTCAGTATGGCTGTGTGAAGGCTTTATCCTCGAAATCTTGTCCTCTAGGTAAATATTAGCATCGACATTCACCTGGATACAAGGTGTGGTCGAGTTGGGAGAGATGGAGTATAGCGCTTGTATTCACTCCAACGCTCAGCATGGGTCTGGATTGGCTTCCACCTACCTGCCGGAGTCTGGATGGTCTCTGGCTGCTTCTCGGCGAAAGGGCATGCCAATTCAAGTCTTCCGCAATTGCTACACGGATCTCCAGTGCCTGGGTTGCCGCTGCATTTCACCTAAAGGGATGTTGAGTAAGTCATGTGTTCGTATCAGACGGGAGACAGATGTTTGGGATATAAGGTCAAGAGTAATAGTCCCGCTGTGGCTGGTATCGCCAGTGGGACGAGCGTCCATGTGTCTCACGCGGTATGACGGGGTAGGTAGTCTCAAATGTGTTGCTAGGAAGACAAACAAAAAGTCTTCATAAGAAGGCCTTACCTTGCGTAGCCTGCAAGTACGGCAGCAGCGAGAAGACGTTTGGGATGCTGTCCGTCTACGCTTGGGCAGTGGATGAGGAGAATCAAGGGCTGATGGACCTGTTGCTAGCGAATGCGTGGTGGGATGGTGCGGGACGGAAGAGAGCTGCTGGCGGCCTGAACCTGAGCCCGAACCCGACGCCGATGCCGATGCCAACTCAGGTGCCGGAGGCGAATGGTGGTGGTGATCCATGGAGAGACAGGCCGGGTGGTCGACATCAGTCAGTTCTGTGTAACGGACCCTCGTCTCGGGTTGCGTCAATCACGACTGTGGGACACCGGCGACCCGCTCAGCCGCTGTGAGATGTCGCAGACGGCAGCACGGTCTCGTCGAAACGTCTGCAACATCTATCACCTGCCTGCTGATGTTGTGCTGGTGCTGGGTTGACGTTAGGGGGTCTCACTCACGCAGCCGCATGTTGGTCGGCAGTCGCTGGGGACAGGTGAGAGGGACGAGATCCGTGTTTGGCGGATGATTCGCGTCGTGGGGGAGAAGGTCACTGAAAAGAACGCCCGAGGCCTCTGCTCCCTAACGGACTTGGCGCACTTCCCGGGGCTGCCCACCACCAGCCCACCTATTTCCCACTATTAAGTCAGCCATCCTCAGCGCCTCCTAGCGCATGCCTTGGGATGGTAATTACTCGGCGTGACGGTGGTCGCAAGCTTTCACGCCAACGGCTTAGTTGTAACAGACAGGTACTACGCATCCCATTCTGGATCTTGCCTGCGCGTAGCCCCAGACTGAGGTGCTAACACGAATATCTTGACAACTTAGACTCCCGTTGCCAAAAAGCGAGCTTATGTACCCGACAGCCGTAATTCCCCATCGCGGATATCCGGAATTAGCCCATTCACATAGAGGTGGGAGTTGGGCGACTGCAACGCAGCCCTATTATCATTCCTCCACGCGTGATTACGCACACCTGAGTCATGGATGATTACAAATTTCTAGCAGCTACAGATGGATTTGGAGACCGGCCGGGTCTAGTGAGTTTAATTCCTGATCTGGTATCAGCTCCCGGATCTACAACATACCACTCTTCAAAATATTATTCCATGAGCAGGGGTCAGTCATCCACCCATCGGGCACGGGTTGGTGGAAGACCCCGTCATATATCCTTAAACGTATGTATGGCACATGGGCTCTGTTCAAGCTGTAAATAGGAGACGAATGTACAAATCCGGCAGATATAATATCAACGATTATCCTGACGCTTCCATCTTGAACTTCTTCTACCACACACCCTCGCCCAGGAAGTGTTTATGCCATCGTTGAGCTTAATAAATCTTGACTGAGTGAATTGATGTTGGTTTCTGTATTATTGCTCCCCACTACGAGTCTCATAGATGGTTGTTACCTGCCATCGGATCTCATGATCGTGCTTTGAGCTGAGTATACATCAGCATCTTCTCTCACAAATAACATTATACATGTTTTCTCTTTGACCAACACCATCTATTCCCCTATGATTCCTTTCTGAATATTTTGGAGGCGAGTCCTTTCACTTCACGCTGAAGCTTGAATGCCTGCATTGTGCAAATGTGTAATGCTCTCTGTGGAGAACTCCAATCCTCTTCCTCCCGAGTATGATTTATCCGATAGAACGCTGCAAGTAATGGGGAAAACAGAACTGTCATAACAGCAACCTTTATTTTCTCGTCCTATTCATCAGTGGGGAGTAGGAATAGGGGTTGCTGTAGGAGACGTAGTTGATCCTGGCCAAATGGTTGGACTCTCGGGGGGCACACGACCATGGCGCACATGCATCCATCCTTCTCAGGTCGGAGCCTGCATGATATTGCGGGAATGGAGATGTCGCAGCAGCAGCACGGTTTCTGGTCATCAGCTGGCGTGAGCTCCGGTTTGGATTTTTCAACGTGCCAGGTCGCGAGAGTAGGTTCCGGACACTTGACGCCAGTGTAAGAGTCGTCATTCATGCCAAGTCCTCGGCAACAGAGATCCATGAGCTCGGTGGGTTGTTGATCGTGGGCTGCTGGGAGTGCTTGTACGAAGCTCATGGCACCCGCAAGAATAGACGCCGTTAATGAAGCGAACTTCATGATGGGCGTTAAAAACGAGTTGTACGCAACTGGCTAGAAACGCGTAGCAAGTGAGTGAATGGTGGTAGCTTTCCCCTTCAATTTGGGATGTCGATGTAGCTTAGGATGGGAACGAGAATGAATTCGAGGAACACACTGGGGTAATTTCGACTGCGCTCTTGGCAGATTTAGAATTGATGAATGGGCAGAAAAGTTGAATTTCCACCTTCTCACTTCTTTGTCCTTGGGTTGAGGTGTGGGCCACCTATTCAAAGCCACCTACTTACTGGCAAGTGCAACTGCTACCTCATGCCCGTCGTGCCCTCGCAGGTAATCGTGGGCAAGGCAGGTGCCCCGTCATAGCCGCGTGACGCACTTGCTCTCAACATCCTCGGGCCAGGTATATAGGAAGGAGCTGTGCCGAAGCTCCTTCCCATTCATCCATTCATAGCTGTAAATTCGGAATGTAGAACCTGCTTCGATATCTCACGATGACGGCGGTTACGACCAATGGCGAGGTTTGAAAAGGCGAGCAGAGGGGCCTATCAGTAACACAGTGATCAACTTTAAGCGAGCAATTGACCGTCAATGAGTCAGATGAGACACCGCGGCGGACACAGCAAGATCCAGTAGCCTAATAGCTTAACCCGGTCCGTCAGTTTGCCTATCACACACCACTTCTAGTGAAGAGAGCGGATGCAGTCACTCAATCAGGCATGGTATTGAACGACGCGGCCCTTCCAGAAGAGCTCTACGACAGGTAATACATGCAATTTTTATAGAGCCCGGATAGCAGAGCTCTTGATACCAAAATCTAGAGAATTGACTTCTTCCGAGGAACATCTTCAATGAGGCTCTCATATTGTTGTGGTCTGACTCGTATGGAACTCTTGGAGGTATCTGATTACGTTGAGGTTACCTACTAATAAGAAGGGTTCCTTCTTGTGACACTTTAATTGTCCTGACCAATACAGGGCTCAAAGATCGCTAAGCACTTCCTCCATTCTTTTTTGATAAGAATCTATCTTTATCTCAAGGCCAGAGCTTCCCAGCGACATTGTGTGGTCCTACAGTTGCGTGTGGCTGGGTATGTAGCGAAAACGTTCAGATAAGGAAGCCCAATGCTGGCCCCCAAATGAAGAGGCTAGACGCGTCCTTTGATCCCAGTTAAAGACATACCACCAAAACATCATGTTCAAACCTGGGTTTGGATTGGTCGGGGCAATTGTTTTGACCAATGGGGCCACGTGAAAAATGCAAGAAATCAAAGCGTCGCCTAATTGGTGCCCTACCTGAGTTGCTGACAGAGTAAGGCTTTCTCACACTCGTAGGCAGATCCCTCCAAGCCAGAACAGTTTCTCGTCGCATTTCATTATTCTCCCATCTTTGAACGATCAAGTCCAGCTTGCGGCCCCAAGAGCCCATTCTCAGACCATTGTATATGTCTTCTCTATGAATAATATGTATATTACTCCTGAGGCACGCTGCAAGAGGCCCAGAGAAAGGGACGACGACGCGGGGTTTAGACATGGGTGGAATAACTCCAGATACCGGACTGATGATGTTCCCAACGCCATCGGAGCCAGCAGCACCAGTTGGCGCAAGAGGAAGCTCGAGTATAAAGATTACACTGTAGCTTGGATCTGCGCTCTGCCCAAAGAACGTGCAGCCGCCACGGCGATGCTCGACCGCAGACACAATGGCCTTCCGCGGCTCCCTGGTGATACAAACTCCTACAGCTTTGGAAATATTGGACATCACAATGTTGTTATCACTTGTTTACCCTCGGGTCACTACGGTACTGTTAACGCAGCAGTGGTAGCAAGCAATCTGGCCAGGAGTTTCCCGCAGATTATATTCAGACTCATGGTCGGGATCGGAGGTGGCGTCCCAAACATTCCCATTATTGATATACGTCTTGGCGATATAGTTGTTGGCCATAACGTTCTGCAGTATGATCTAGGGAAGACAACCCAGGGAGGCGAGTTCCACTGCACAAGTAGAAGTAGTCCAGTCAAACCTCCCCCAGAGATGCTGACAGCCGTCTCTGACTTGCGAGCAAGCCACGAATATGGACAATCGCAAATCCCTGCCATTCTTTTAGACGTATACAACCGCGTCCCAGGAATGAAACAATATCAAAATCCCGTTCATTGTCCAGATCGTCTGTTTCACAGCACTTATGAACATGTGCCAAACAGAGAAAACTGTGATCAATGCGATCAGTCAAGACTTATCCAGCGTCTCCCCCGAGAAAGTGCAGAGCCACAAATACACTATGGAACAATTGCCTCCGGAAATAGGGTTATTAAACATGCCGAATCAAGAGATACTTGGGCAAAAAAGGGTTGTTTATGCTTTGAGATGGAGGCCGCGGGCTTGATTGACAACTTCCCATGCCTTGTTATCCGAGGAATCTGTGACTACTGTGACTCGCACAAAAGCAAAGAGTGGCAAGAATATGCGGCGACTACTGCAGCAGCATATGCCAAGGAACTTCTCTTAGCTATACAGCCTACTTCATATCCGGGCCTAGAGGATGGTACCTCTACACGTGCTGGTGAGTAACCCCCCCCAAACATTGAACCCAATCTGACTTTTGCGAAGAACTGGATAGAAAAAACAAAGAAGATGCAGAGAATGAGTTAAGACAAAAGTTGGATAAGTTGCACGATTCGTTGAAATTTGGTCAAATGGATGATCGACGCCAAGATATAAAAAGAGCGCATCTTAAGACCTGCAGTTGGCTACCGGGCACTAATGAATATTCTAATTGGATGGAACCAGGAAAGATCCGGCAACACGGAGGCTTTTTATGGTTAAAGGGGAAACCTGGGTCTGGAAAGTCGACAATGATGAAGTTCATTTTTGAACTTAGTCGGAAGGAGAACCAAGATAAAGCAATTCTTGGTTTCTTCTTCCACGCACGGGGTCATGAACTGGAAAAATCAACGACCGGTCTCTATCGATCGATCCTATTCCAGATTCTCAAACATGATCCCAGACTTAAACTCATCCTTGATCGGGATCTTCGGCATTCTAGTCATGAGTCCCAGCCAGAATGGTCAAATGAGTTGCTAAAAGAGCTCATTGAGGAAGCAATTGAGCGTCTTACCTCATCTGCAGTATGCTTTATCGATGCTCTTGATGAATGCAAAGACGATGAGGTCCGAGATATGGTAGCCTTCTTTGAACGCTTAGGAGAGCTTGCTATCGCAAATGGTGTTGGGCTTCTCGTATGCTTTTCCAGCCGTCATTATCCTCATATCACATTAAGAGAAGGAATCGGGCTGCAAATCAACCTTGACGAACAAGCGGACCATGACGCCGATATCGCGGAATACATTAATTGTGAACTAAAGATTGGACAAAGCAAGCTTGCTCAGGACATCAAGAACGAGGTCCGAGAGAAAGCTTCTGGAGTGTTTATGTGGACCGTTCTTGTCGTTAGCATATTGAACCGAGAGCGTGGCCGTATGCATTCTCTGCGCCAGATGCTTCAAGAGATACCCCAAAGCTTGAACGATCTTTTCTTCGATATTTTGTCCCGGGGCAGCGGGGATGAAGATGAGACACTTCTTTGCTTCCAGCTCATACTTTTTGCGCGGCAGCCTCTGACACCTCTGGAGCTCCATTTTGCCATCCTTTCACAAGCAAAGGATAATATTCTAGAACCTGGAGACCTGAGTGAGGAAGACTCGCGGATATTTCTCATAGAATGCTCTAAGGGACTAAGCGAAATAACAGAGTCATCCAGGCGTACGGTTCAATTCATTCACGAGTCTGTCAAAGACTTTCTTCTCCTAGACGGCAGGTTATACAACCTGTGGCCCAAACTGGGGAGCAACCCAATCGGCAACTGCCACTTACGGCTTAGAGATGTCTGCTTTGAGTATCTGTCTTCGAATACAGTCGAAGATGTTATCTCTCAAGCGATAGAAAACTACGAAGAAGCCAGCTCGATTCCCTCTTTTCAAGAACATGTGGCAAATAATGGTCTGTTTCCTGCAGAAAATTTGATTTCCCCTTTTCTGAGTTATGCGGCAGAAAATATCTTGTTCCATGCAGAAAGAGCAGCAAGTTTTGGAATTCAACAGCCAGAGTTTGTTTCCATCTTTCCTAACCAGCAATGGATTCATTTCCATAAGGAAAAAAACCGAAAGCCTTATCCAGATGATACGCGAGGCCTATATACTCTGTTTGAAAGAGATACTCCAAATCTTCTCGTATCTTACCCTTCTATTGTGGACTGCTTTGAAATACGGTCAGAGCCCTGGGGGTGCCCATTACTTGCAGCTATCATACATAAAAGTTGCAACATTCTTCAGGTTGTCCGAAATAAACTTAATGCAACAATTCCATCTGAGTGCTTTCCAGGAATAGATTTTGGCGACTTCAAGCAATCTGGTCTTAGAGGGGGCTGGGATCTGCTTCTGATTTTTCGTCTTCGGAAAGGTCACTCATATCATATCTTGCAGAATATGGAGATCCTGTGTTTTTGGTTGCCGCCATTCAACAAGACAGCGGAGGTTTGGTTTCCCACCAAGATTTCAGCTCAGACGATGTCATCCACAGAGCCGTCTCTCTAGGTCATGAGAATGCGCTTAGAGTTCTTCTTCATTATGGGAAAGGGGATGTCAACTTCTTGAATTTAACAGGACAAAATCCCCTTTCTCAGGCCGCTAAAGATGGCAAAACGAATATTGTGAAGCTTCTTCTAGCAACAGGCCAAGCTGGCCCTGATTTAGGAGATAAATATGGCCAAACAGCGCTTTCTTGGGCAGTTATAGAGGGGCAAACTGAGATCATCAAGCTTCTTTTAGCATCAGGCCAGGTAGATCCTGATTGGAGAAATAACGATGGCCAAACACCGCTTTCTTTGGCTGCGAGATGGCGTCAAATTGAGGCCATCAAGATTCTGTTAGCAACAGGTCAAGTAGCCCCCGACTCAAGAGACAACCGTGGCCGGACACCGCTTTCTTGGGCTGCCTTACGGGGCCAAACTGAGGCCATTGAATTTCTGTTAGCAACAGGACAAGTAGCCCCTGACTCGAGAGATAACAGTGGTCAAACACCGCTTTCTTGGGCTGCCTCCTGGGGCCAAACTGAGGCCATCAAGCTTCTATTAGCAACAGGTCAAGTAGTCCCCGACTCGAGAGATAACGATGGTCGGACACCACTTTCTTTCGCTGCTGAAGGGGGCCATAACGAAGCTATCGAGCTTCTTTTGGCAACTGGCCAAGTCAATCTTGATTCAAGAGATGATTTTGGCCTAACCCCGCTTTCTTGGGCCGTGAGAAGTAGCCATGTTGAAGCTACAAAGCTTCTTCGAGCAACAGACTGAATATACCTTGACGATAGTGTGTCGTCAATATATGCGGATTATTAGATTGCCCTAATCTTCTTGCTTACCTTTTTGCTACTGTCCCTGGCTAGAGAGAATTGGGAAAGCAGCCGAATGTTCGAATGATGAAATAACAAAAGCAGAACGCAAAATGTAACGGCAGATAAAAAAAACACCATCCACCAATGGTGGCATTTCCTTTCTCCTTCCTCCTTCATTTGAGAGTGGCGATGACTGAGATGTTTCCCTGAGATCGTTCCGGAATTAAACTTACTCCGACCTCACAACACCAATTAGCCAGGAAACCTCGTTCGGCGGCGGCAGTGCCTATCACAAAACCAGATCTAGGCTCTGAGCTCAAGAATCTTGATGTCTGTCAAAGTTCTGGGCCATCGTCTCGCTCCTTTGCTGTTTCCTTGTCCGAACCTGGAATTATCGGTAGCAAGCCGAATTGATGCACCAGACAGGATTATCCATTTTGATCACAATGAACCGTTTTGAATGTAAAGCCATCCACGCCGTTCAATTCTTCCCAACTGGGAAGCATCGATAGATGCTACCAACAGGACCACAGCAGGCAACAGCGCGCACTGACGGAACCAACAAGCCCAAAGTGGCGCATTAGTGACAAATGGCACGCCTGGTCCTTTTCAAGCCATAAATACCTATATAAATCGAATGTTTCCACCAAGTCGGCCACATATCTACCTATCTACTGCCCAACTTCCGAAATGGATTCCACACAGCACCAGAGTTCTTCCAGCGATACTAATCAGGTTTCACCCGAGAATGGTATGTCTCTCAGCCACGAGTGCGCAATCAATGCTCATCACCTAACAGACATCCCAGGTCCATCCCAACCCCATCGCCAGCCACAGCGAACATTCAAGCTCTACGAATTCCACCATGCCTTCGGCTGTGACGCGCATCACTTCATCTTCATACAGCACGAACCAAACTCGGAAGCCCTCGCCACTTTCGAGGAGAACCTCGTTGCAGAAATCGGCGAAGGCCGCGGGTTCATTCAACCCTTCTCACGCGTCTTTACCGAAACAGACCTCAAGAACATCCAAGCATCATGCCTGGAGATCCTTGCGGGCTTTGCGTTTACCTGCGACCATGTGACCTATAAAGTCATCCTGGGGCCGATCGAGGTCAGATCATGCGGTGACACGGACGGGTATATATGGTTTGACGAAACCTTCACTGACAAGTATCCTCATTGGGACACGGGGTTCAACATTGACAGCAGCCAGATAATTGACCTGGAGAAAGACATGTTTGTATAGTACGAGAGAGGGTTGATTGAGCGGCGAGGGTCGGTAATGTTGCGAGAAAGCAGAATAAGACTGGGAATCAAGCACGATGCCCACGTATAATATTGACCCCTCCGTCAAATCACATCATTCGTAGATGCTCTATGCTCATTAGAGTCACATGTAAATTGTTCGCATTTGTCCAGTGTAATAACTGACATTTCCATATTTCCAAGACCTTTTGCTTTCACAAATCAAGATAATTGTTCAAAGTTCCCTTCAAAGCTCCTCCATCAAACTTTGTGGTACTAATTCCTATGTCCAGCTTGCAATAAAACATCACATCACCATATACGTAAAAAGAAAATGAAAAAGAAACGATCATGGGCCACTTCATCACATGGACCCTCAACATTTTGTCCATGAACCCCAGCTTGATTTTTATACATGGTAAAAAATTCATCAAATCACAATACCGCCTCCTTATGCACCTGGCATACGAAGGATGGGGTAGAGCGAAGATCCCTCCTTGGGGTGGCTGGGCTCTCGGGCAGATGTCTTGGGGCTTCTGACGTCAACATCCATGGCGTCGTCATCTCGTGACCGGGTCTCATCTTCCTCGACATACTCCTTTCGTGCAAGACGACCCTTGACATATTCACGCAGGCTCTCGATGACGCGCATGTTCTCGAGCCAGCGGTCGTACTGCTCCTCCCTCTCGCGGGTAGCCTCACTGCCCTCCGATTCCGACGACGGAGATCCGACGGAAACAGCAGGCTCGCTAGCCTTGGGAGTGGTCGCACCATTGTTGTCATCAGTGGATCGGGGAGGGGGGCCACGAGCGCGCTGAAGCATACCACCAGAGTAGCGGCGGCGCTCGTTGCTCTCGAAGCTGGGCCCAAGAGTTGTGGTGGTTGACTGGCCAAAGCCCTGGCTTACGGCGGGCAAGCTCGTTGGGAGAGTTGGGTACATGACCGAGGACGTAGAGCTATGGCGAGATTGGGGGGACAGATCAGAGGCTGAGGGGCTAGGTGAGTGCCCGGAGGTGTAAGACATTGAGCTCGAGGGAGGCGTGACGGCGGGCGTTCCGGTGGAAGAGATGGCGGTTAGCGGAGAAGCCATGCTTGCCGCCGAGACAGGATGGTAGGCCTCGGCGCCGACATGCATGCCGGCGGCCGTGGGGCTTCGCTGCATCGTGGGAGGCGAAGGGCTATGGCGGAAACCACCGAAATGCTCGCTGCCGTGGTGAATGTGGACACCAGCAGTAGCGTGACTAGCATTTTCATAAATAGTGTTCTGCATCTGTCCAAGAAGATTGTCGATCTGGACCAGATCCTTCTGGGTTCGGGCGTTGGGCGTAATGGGAAGATAGTACTGCTGAGCCAAAGGGTTCTGGGACGGTGAAGGACCAGCTTGCGCCATGGCTGGACCGGCTGGCTGGGGCAAATAGCTCTCAGGAGCAGCAGCCATTGGGCCGCTGGGAATAGAAAGACTGTTGTGAAGAGGGAGGAGAGAGCGACCAATCTGGCTGTAGGAAGAGGTGTCGATCTCGCGACGCTTAGCGCTGTTGAAAAAGTCATCCACCATATCGTAGGCGCGCTTGCGGTCAAACGCAGGAGGTTGACCGGCAGCGGTATATCCAAGATGCTCGGCACGCTGGTTGTTCATTGTGGGCTGGTTGAAGTACAGTCCATAATTGGTAGAAGGCTGGGGAGCATAGTAGCTGTTTGGATGCGGCTGGTGCTGGTAATTAGGTCGCATCTGGCCATTGTGATCATAGTAGCCGGGAGCTGTAAAGGGGGATGTCAGTATTTACGTTTCATGTATCTCAAACGTCGTGACGTACGCTTGTTCATATGGGGCCGGTAGTTGATACCACCCTGCTGAGGCTGTGGAGCGTCCTGGGCGGAACGGACCAAAACAGAGTCGTCGGCATGAGTCTGCGGGTTCTTGCATCAGTAACTTTATCCAAAACATGCGCCCAGCCGCGCGATATGCAGGGTGAACCTACCTTGACATGCTTCTTCAGGTCCTGGGGGCGCTTGAACGACTTGCCACAGAACTCGCACTTGTGAGGCTTGAGGGGAACATGAACTCGGATATGCGAAGTAATATGGTCGCGCTTCACAGTAGTGGTGCGACACGAGTTCCAGTGGCATGTGAGATTCAAATTGTTTGTGCTCTTACGACCAACATGGCGCTCACAGATGTGGTCCTATAAAGCGGATCTTGTTAGTCGGCATAGCTCCGAGTGTGACCAGGGCAGCTCGGTACGTCATTACAACTTAAAACAAGAGCAGCCGGCGAATAACGTGCTCAAAATTAAGGTGCAGATGTAACCAGCGATAAGAGAGAGGGCGGCTTACATAGAGGTTCTCTGGCGTTGGGAACTTCTGGCCGCAGGCATTCCAGCGACAGATCAAGCTGTCGTCGGCCGAGGTCGAAGGAGGGGCAGAAGTAGTAGAAGCAGTACTTGATGGCGGCGGAGTGGCCGACTTGGAGTCATTGCTGTTGTTGCTGGATCCCGACGACGTTTGAGGTTGGACCTCTGGAAGGGGAGGAGTCATGATGCGCGAAAGTCTGGCCGGAGCCTAACGGTTTGTTGCAGATACGGCTTGGTGAGTATTGGGCGAGTGCGCGATTCGGCACAGAAAGCTGGTGGCCCAGGCGAGTGCAAATGACACCGAGGGCGCTGTGAGATGGCGGATCACGGATCACAAAATACCGCGAAATACCCTGAAACTGGGAAATCGTTGAGTTCGCCGGATGAGAGAAATGGCAACGGGAACGAAGAAGAAACAACGTCGACGGAGGCCTGGGGGTACCTTCTTCGCCCTTTACATTTACACGAACAGCTTGGGCAAGAGCGAAAGGGTGAGCGGAACTCTTGGAAGTCTTGGCGGGCCTTGGCGGGCCTTGGCAGCTCTTGGCGCTGAGAAATAGGTTCTACGCCATAAAAGAGACTTTGGCTTCGGGGCGGCCGGTCATACATGACGGAGGTATTGCACTAACAGAGACACACCACCCCGTCAGGCAAATATGAGCCTGCCAAGATATGCCAAGCCTTGGCGGGCTTGGCATTCCCGCTCGTCGCAAGGCTGCCATTGGCCTCGCCGTACGCTGGGCGGCCACCCGAGTACTGTGCACCACCTATCGGCTCCTCCTTTGCACTTTTCAGCATTGGCACACACACGCACGCTCGTCTCTCGTTCGCCCGCTCTGCTCCAGCCGCTGCTAAGCTTTTCGGGTCAGCAGGTACCTTAACGTAGTCCGTACAGTATCGCGGACCCTGGACCAGATATCCACGACACTGTCCGCGGGCTCCTTCCATCATGGCTGTGCCACGCCGCTGTGTGATATGCTGTGTGGTTAGGTTCGTCGATAGGCTGGTTCATCACAATCCAATCCAACCGCACCCACAACTATGGTTCACATTACGTTTTCTCTTCTCTCCTTCTCCAGCAGGAGAGAACATTCAAGAACCCCGCGCTGAATGACGACAGCCGGTCACGCCAATCACCGACGTGCTGCCGGGGCCTATTTCCGCCATGCATGGTATTGTTTTCTTTTCTTTTGTGTCTCCTCTTCGTCCCGTCTGGACGAATGAATAAGACGCAAAGGGCGGGCCGGGGCCTCCGCGAATCCCCAGCCTGAATAGACCTGACACGAAAAAGGTATTTGGGTCTGAATAGGTAGGTAGGACTAGGACAGTGGTTCCAACACCCTTCGAGGGACCGCGTTCCTGCCAATCCAGACCACGCGAAGCGAAGCCGGCGCGATCAATAATAGGCAAATAGCCTGAATCGGGATGGCCAGACGCCAGAGGTCAGTATTGACTCAAGGCCACCCTCCATCCCGCGAGTTGGTGGTCCCTTGTGACCCATCCAGAAGCGTGCTCGCAAGCCAAAAAGGCGTCCCCACCCTCGATCCAAGCAAACGCCAAGCGCCAAGAAGATAATCAAGCTTTCCGCTCGCCAAGCCCTTCTTCCTCCCCACAAGGAACAAGTCCCCAGATAAGGGGCGAGGAATGCCAAGATCGCATCGCCTCTTCTAAGGTTATTGGCAACGCGTGGCAACAGTGACGTGACGTTATACCACCCCTCGAATAAGCACTTACCAGAGATGAAATCTCCCAATGTCGATTAGCCTGATTGGCCGATGCCTGTCAGTCGGCCGCCTCGGAGGTTGCCATCGCCTGACGCTAATACATAGGTTCAGTATCATATAACATCTCGTGCGAACCTGACAGGTGGTAGAGAACAATGCGCGTCTTTTGGCAATTATCAAATGCCGCGCCTTTATCAACAGTATCAGGCCGCCAAGTGGGTGACAATGAAGTTCAGATACTCAAATATTGAGCTGCTTATCTTCGAGCCCGAGAACAGCATTGTCAGATTATTAAGTGCTAATAATACATACTTCAGAGATAATACGGTATATATTGTCCTTTATTTCGTTTTTTTTACTGCTAATTTTCTCTTTTCATCGTAAAAGACAGTCTGTTTATAACCACTCTTTCATTAGGTGTCTCATTTCTCCTCTTACCCACTTGGAAGCCCTCTTTGTTTCTTTCAATCACTAGAAATGGCCAGGCTCTAACTAGCAGTAAACACGAATCAATCTATCAATCACTAGAAATGCAATATCGCAGAATAGTATCGTGCCAACCTCTGCTATAAGGCTTCTGTTTCACTTGATTAAAGCTGCAAGAATGCCCTTCAGACTGTGCAACCTACTTGTCAACATGACACTAACACTCATAATGTTCGTCAAAACATTTGGGTGTAACTAACAAGAACCTCATCTTCGGTCAAGGACTGCAACGCCTGGAGCACGTTACATCCCGATGCCCTCAACCACACTCGACCCTTCACGTCATGCTACACTCATTCGCATTCGCCACAAGCACATCATACAAGCAAAGCACATCACGAACACACTCGGTGGTACATTAAACGATCAATTGCTAACGCTGCGGGAGGGCTACTAACGGTCCTCCATTGGTAGTTGATGAAAGCTTGACGCATGTAACAAATCGTTTGCCATCCGACACCCTCACGAGGCAGATGACCCGCCGATGCGAGCAGCGGGTGCGTCCTTGTCTTGTCTACCTTGTTTACGTCTCATTGGCAGACCGTTATCCTCGGCTCCAGAAGACAGACATCCTCTGGGCCGTTCACTAGGGATCTGAATCCCTCTTTATTCCAAGTCTTTGTGTGCCTCCCACAACAGAAGGTGTCATTTTGCGACACATCCACTGAAAGCAGGGGAACTGCTGGGGTAGTTTATAAAGTATGTTTTTCTTATTGTTTCGCGTTCTCCTCTACCGCAATTGATGTTGAAGAGATGTTCGTAATCGCAGATTAGAGGGTGCGAATGACCATGATAAATGGTATAAAAAGTAATTATCTTCCAAAACGCCGACATGCAGCAAGAATGCTAAAAATTTTTTCCGTGGAGGTAAAGAAGAGACCAGTCTTCTTGGTCTCAAGGAGATACGGCTCGTTAGGTAGCCGGTGAGCGCAGCTCAAGATGTCGTGATGTGTGCCCAACAAATCGTTCCCAGAACGATGGCCAAATATTCCCAACACAGAGGGCCTGGCATTGTCAAGCAAGGGAGCACCAAAAAGAGAGGATAAGCTCGTAGCAAATCTCCCAAAAGAAGGCAAATCCTCCCCACCGCCATGAAAATCCTCTTTGTGCGCGATTCTTCAAGTATTAAGCCATAGCAAAGTGATCCAGGCAGGTGGTATCTCGAGGGTCCAAAAAGAAAGTCAGCCGAAAGCGGGGACTGATTCTCCAAACAAGAATAGTTGAGAGTTGAAGAGTAATAGAGTGGTAAGAATGTAAAGGTGAGGAAAGATGCTCCGGAGGTCGCCGCCTCAAGACTTGGCCGTCGATATGCATTTTATGGGCCAGCCAATTCAACAAATCGCTCCCCAATAATAAGAATTAAATTCGCCGTAAACGCCACGCATGCATGAAAGGTATTATACAGAACCGAGGCGGAGAAGAGCCTCAACAGCTTCGCGCTCCTGCGCATCGGAAGCGCCAGCGAAAGCTGCAATGTTGAGATTTGTCGGTTGTGGAGCACGAGCCATACCATTAGCGACAGAGAAGGGTCGCAACCCGCCAGGAGGGAACACAGCAGGGTTGCCGTCCATCTGAGCTGCAGCCATATTGGGGTAGGACTCGGCACGAAGAGCGGCCGCGCCCATCGTGGCCCAGTCTTCGTCATCAGTAACATCCTCAGGGTCGTCATTCATCATGATATCATCATCATCTGGAGCCTCGGAGCATGAAGCGGACGCGGATCCGTCCATAGACATCTTGTCAGCTTCGTCCTCGAAGTGGGTAGCGTCGTGAGAGAACCGAAATGAATCAGGTTCGCTCGACATGTTGGCCTTAAGTCTGCCGTCTCCCCTACCAGCTCCGGTCGAGGCGATAGGGATGCCTTCGGGGAAAGCCGACTCAGTGGGCGAAAACAACTGGCGGTCGCGAGACATGGTACCTCGACGGCGCGCGTCCCACCGACCCCATCCAACTTTTTCAAATTCGACCTCTCCCTCCACACCGCCCCCATCACCGCCTCGGCCCTCGAGCGCGCCGACAACCAGCCTTCTTGCTTTCGCCGGAGCGATACCAGAAAATCCAGGAACGGATGTTGTGAGGTATCCCATTATGTGGCGAATGGCCAGTGGCCCGTGGTTCAGCAAAATGTCTGGGAGGTGATATTTCGCGAGCAAGCCACAGGTGATGGCGCCCGAGGCCTCGAGCGCTGGCGATACCGATCTCTGATGGTCGCTTGACGACTCGCGCAGGTCTAGATCAGAGTCGATGGGCTCGAGCTTGGCCTTCTGGAGTTGCGCCTTGAGGCCATGGGCCGGCAGGGCTGGGGATATGGAGTTGGGGGGGTAGGGAGGTCTAAAGGTCGTGCCACAGTCCCGTAGGTGCTCCGATCCGCTACAACAGCTAAGTTGTCTCGGGTCAAGGAGGCCTGGGGGATATCGCGAGCAGCTGATGCCAAGGTAGCCATGGTTACCGGTTGATGTAGATTCTCGGAACGTATCTGGACCCGCAAGTCGACGTCAGTATATATGCAAGATGCTGGAGAATGGCGTAGATCAACCAGAGATGAAGGAAATGCATCGACAACGCGCAGATCCGCTGTATTTAAAGCGTCTCCGGCACGCACATCGAGCGAGCGATCCGACACCGCCAAAGAGTCACGTCGAAAAAGCATCCTGGTCAGGAGTTGATAAACACAGGGTACGTACCAAACAGTTCGGGAGTCAGAGATGGAGCCGGGGTGGATAGGCAAGACTAAGCAATCTAGGTGCAGTCTGGCAGAGCTGACGCGATGATCGTGACTGTGACGAGTAGTTCTTCACTACGTATCGTGCGGTTTGGGTTTCTTTGTTGCTGGTATTGTTGATGAGAAGAGAAGGGGAGGGAAGGGAGTTTGCGAAGGCCGGACCGTGGTGCTGTAATAACAGTCATCCATCAGCCCAGCGCAGACCAACGCAGAGGCCGCTGCCGGATTAGGGAAGGAGTGTGAGATACGAGTAAGTCAGAGGTACGGCTGGGTACCTCCGCCGGGCAGCCACTAAGTGCCCCAAACTGGCAACCGGGAGTGGGTACCAGCTACCTCCTGTCCCAGCTGTGTGTATTGGCCTGCTGCTACGACCACCCCCTCCTCACACACTCATCCATCTGCTCGCCTCCTGACCATGTGCCCAGACACATTTTGCATTCACATGCTCCAAGCCCCCCGCTGGTCCGGAAAGGGAGAGGTGAGGAGGGTATGGTTATCATGACGCAGGCCGCCTCGTAAACAGTTGAGGATCTCTGCCTTTCATCCACACACTGGAGTAGGGCATCGCGCAAACTGGAAGCTAAGGTATGGACGAAGGAGGCCCGCAGCAGTGTACAGAGTACGGTCCCCCCTTTCTTTCTATTTTGACGGGACGGTGTACACACATGTACCGACATCCCGGGCACTGACCTAATGTATCTCCAGTGTCTCGTGGCGTGCAAGTGTGGCAGTGGTAGGCGCGGTTGGCCAGGTAGTAGTGCGTGCTCTTATCAGTACTATGAGGAACAAAGGAATCCCATCACCTGTCAGATATAAGCCCTGGTGGTGCAAGGCACGGAACGCACTGGAATGCTCGCCAGCGTCCAGATCGGCAGGCGTTGGTGGTACAGACAGATCTCCGAACTACAGCCGCCTTTTTCATTACCCAGCTAGTGAGCCCAGCGTGTGCCAACGTTCGACGAGCGCTGATCCTGGTTTGTTGGTTTCCAACCAAGCCAAGATAAGGCGCCAGAGGATGATAGCCCGCCCTCCATTCATCCTTGCGCGCACGCCTCTGGGGAAGGCATTCACTAAAGCGCAGCGGCTAACAGTGGCACTCTACTCCCTACCTCCTGGATTTCATAGCGGCCGACTAGAGGAGTCATAGGTGCCATGTACGTGTTGCACTGGTGCAGTTCCCCATATCCGACTTTCGCCGACGACGCGGGGGCTGATGGATCGCACCTTGATGAGTCCATCCAGGTCATCTCCATGCGCCTGCTTCTTGCCCGGCGCCGGAGAACCATCATCATCATCAGACCTGCCTTGAATTCCACTAGGTACGTCACGGTACTTCGCATCCCTAAATGAATTGCATCCGAGTTTTTGGCCTTCTTGCGCGCTAGTAAATAGACTTAGGGCAGGGCAAAATTTACTCTGCCCCTATCCTATTGATTTGCCCCGTCCGTTAATTAATATTCATTGATGAACGTGCGCCGAACCACGAATCCACGATCGCCCCCGGCCCGGCAGGCCCATCTGCCAGGGCGCCACTGCCACCAGCTGATCGGGAACGTGGCCTTGGGAATGCCTTCCTACCGCTCGCTGCCAGCGTCTTAAGTGCCTGCCTCCAGCGCGTCTGGGGACAGTGGATCTTGCCCAGCACCCACATCCACGAGATATTTTAATGCACTCGTGGGATCTCTAGCTCAATGACCTCATCCGATTTGACACGAGAGAGTGGTGATCGCAGGTCTGGGCCAAACGTGAGGGCCAGCTGAAGCCACAGACAGATTTACCCTCCTTAGTGCTATACACCTCAATTTCAATTCAATTGCAATTACAGAGTTTTTCCAATCGTGTCCACATAAATAGAATTAGGAGGGGATGGTAATTTACATGTGTGAAAATAGATTGGCGCATGGACGTTCAGCTGTCGATGCGTCAGATTTGTCGAAGTTTGTGGCTACGATTTACCACAACAATAACACTCGCTTACACACCCATTTAATTCGCTGTGTGTGCGTGTGTGTCTTTGCCCTAGGTGGGTATCAATGGCGCAGACTTCATACACTTTTCTTCTTGTCATCTATCTCGACCCATCGTGGTATCTTGGTTGTAAGTGCGTATGACCCGCGCGTATCAGTACGGATGGTTTAGTCCCTCAGTCTCCGCGTGGGGGTCCATCTATCACCAGCTTCAATTGTCGGTACGCACCTATACATTCAAACTCAGAGAGCCCGATGCTCCTCCGCTGCTACCTTTTTTGCATGAGATATGTATAAGTGTAGCAGTGATAGTGCCGAGTAGTGCGATGACACTCCGCATAAACGCTCCACAGGTCATGCCCAATGCCTCAATGAGGATGATGAAAAGGCGCATGTGCTGTAAATATGTAATGGACCAGCATCCCATCGCCGCAGCTAAGAGAGAGTCCTTGACCCGCTGCGGGGTTGACGCGTCTCCATAAGACTGATTCCACTGCCATCATCATCATCATCACTGCATCAAGAGCGAGCTTTGGGTAGCCAAGAGCCGTGCCTTGCTGACGATGATGCAGAGTGAACCATGTTGGGCATGCAGGAGAGGGGCTAGCGGGGGGTTATCCCCTTCTTGACTACTCGGTCGCCTTGAGAAAGCCGGAGGCGCGGGTGTTCTGAGTTTTGGATGTGTCAATTCGCGCAAGTCTGCTCATAGTAACAGTGTCGCATCAAGTCTTGAAGGGCGAATTCTTGTGTACAACCATCACTCACGTTGGCTGGGGAGTCGTCTGATTGGGCCTATGCTTTGGGTCAAGGTTGGTTTTGGTGGCTGGTGGCTGGTCCACACTTTGTAGTCCAACCCCCTCCTCAAACTGGAAATTGTCGTCAGGTATTCTAAAAGTCCGGAATCCAGGCCAGGACCTACGCCACACCTAGCTTTCCAACCTTGGCCGGGAATTGAAGCCAGTCATGTGGCCTTGCCGTCATCCTTTTACCATGGCTAGAATCCCGCGTTCGGGGAAGCATCCTGTTGAGAAGCCCAAACAAACCCGATGAGGAATTTCATCTGCCCCAACAAAGTTTCTTCGAGTGTACTGCCATCAATAAACTGCCCGTCACAAGCTTGAGGAGAAGTAGAGGGACGTCTGTTTGAGATCTCCCCCAGGCTCGCTTGCCACCTGCTGAGGGTTACATCCATGCAGATGGCCCAATGCGTAGCCGAACCAGGGGCCGTCTTGGTGCCTAGACAGTCTGTTGGGTGGGCAACACTCGCCGGCCGGCCGGTATACAATGGTGTACATGATATGCGTAGAGCCACCACGGGACTGGAAGAAGCTGCCATACTGCGGCTATGCAAGGTCATGGCCCCATAGATGCGAGACCATCCAGCAGAAAATACCCTCACTGGAGGGCGGAAGCCGCACACTCAACTTCCCGGTTGGCCAAATACGAACTCTCTACATGCCTACCCTCCATTGTCAGTGGTTGTTGCTATGGGTGGTGCCGCTCATCGCAGGGCGCTAAACTCACTGATTTCAAGACATGCAGCTTCTGCTGCGACTCCATGTATACGTGGCGATACTGCGCAATGCTTTCGCGAAGCACAACATCCTTTGTGGTGTGACCATCGCATATGGCCTTCATCTTCAATTCCATTTCTTTTCGCAGAAATGGCTTGCCAAGACTTGTCTCAAAGTTCATCCGATCAAATCCCAGGATTAGGGCGACGCCCAGCTGAGTAGGCACAAACAGCTTTATCCCTCTGCGTCCTGTTGTCGTGCCAGAACCTCCGCGACCTCGCCCACCCCCACGGCCCCCTCTTCCGCGACCTCGGCCTCTAGAAGCCGGTGCCGGCTCATCATTCTGCTCGGGATCGCCAGCTGGCTGACCACCTCGATCTACGGTAGCCACGTACTCTCGATCTTGGATCTTTTGAATATGTTCCGCCATTGTAGCATCTGTTCCAATACCGTTCGCGTCCATCAAGGCTATCAGGTCGGCCTCGGTGAGATAGCTGGGTGGTGACGTCTTGCCATCCGTCATCATAGCCTCGGTCGGCTCGAATTGCTCACCCACTGTAAATTTGGGCATTTCGATCGTGTTGTCCCATTTCTCGTAGATGAACACCTCAAGATAATTCCTTTCCGAAACAATGACGCCATGTGCACTAAATAGCTCGTCCCCGTATTGAAGCTCAACGTCGCTGGCTTCGCCTTTGGCATCATCGGAGCAGCATGCAAGAAATCGGCGCACCACATATTCATATATCCGGCCTTCATCGTGACTCAAAACAGTCGGGGCGGCATATGTAATGGGGTGAATTGGGGGATGAGCTTTATCATCATGTTTGCCCTCCCGAGGTTGTTGGAAGCCACCATCGCACAATCCACGAGCATAATTACCCCATCTGGCGTCAGGCGTCTGCTTCTCGGCGAGGGCTTTCAGGTTCATTCCACGATCGAACCGATCAGTCTCGGTTCGGGGGTAGCTGATGAACCCCTTGTTGTACAGGCCCTCCGCCAGAGTCATTGCTTGTTGACCACTCATTCGGAGTAACGCCGTCGCTGCTTTCTGAAGCTCTACCGTTGTCAAAGGCAGCGGCTTGTACTTCTTGGTTGGTTTTTTCTGAACCTTGGTCACCTTGGCCTTTTTCGCTGCCAGACATTTCTCGTACAAGATGACAACGGCCATACGATCGAAAAGCCGATGTCTGGCCCAGTTGAAGTTGATTGTTTTGCCTTCTCTCAAATGTGTTAACTTGATGCCCCAGAAGGTTTCAGGCACGAAGTTTTTGACACGAAAATACCGGTCTACAACGAATCCCAGCGTTGGGAATTGGCATGAACCTGGACAATAGATTGGTCAGTTGTGGGAAAGTCCATCGTCGTCTGTTCTTGGGAAATTACCATAGCTGATAACCAAGTTCTCCATGGGCCCACGAAGAGGTCTGAGGTTGTTGGTGATGAATCGTGTAAAGGCGTATCCAATGCGTAGATCCAGCTCAATACGGGCAGCCACGGCGCTCACCTGCTTCTCGTCCAGGTCAACGAGACGTTTCGCCGCAGATATCACATGACTATATCACAGACCACCCGTCAGTCTTTACTCATTCCACAAGAAGGTGCGGGAGGATTCGCTCATACGCGCGTTCAATGTTGCTGAACTTGGCCCGTTTCACGCGAATATTGGCATTCCCCTTGTATGCAGCTTCGACAATCTCATTCCCAATATGCTCGCCTTCACGATCACAATCCGTCCATATCACAAGAAGTTGCGACCATCTCGCCTGGTCTGCAATGTTTTGTGCTATCGCTTTCTTGTCCTGCCCTTGCGTTAGCTGGCTGCATGGCGAAGATGCCACAATTGGCCGTGGTGCTTCAAGGGGGACGAACATCCACGACGTTTGTGACTATCGGCGCATCAAATAGTGCTTCTGGAGGTGGGAAACTCCAGTTTCGGAACTCATTGGTAAACTCGGCTTGTGTCAAATGCCCAGTCACACATGTCATGTTGACATCACACTGACCCCAAGACTGCCCAAAATCAAAGCTAAATGTGTAGTTTTTGATGTATTGATTTCGAGTATTTCGCTATACCCATCTATTAGAATCTCCAGCCTCATGCAACAGTTGCGCTTATACGATGCTTGGGAATGGTAGGGAAATCTGTGGTAGATAGGTAAGGAACTTACGGTCTGAAAGCCACCGCCTGAGAGATGGCCGGCTACAGCCTTGGAGATGGAGGGCTTCTCAGCCACGCAAAGAACCTTCATGGCTTTGCAACACTGTGTGTCCAGACGATTTCTCAAGTGTTTCCAATATGAATCGCAGGGATGGCTCGATGGTCGTGCTCATTAGGAAGAAATCACCTTGAGAAGGCAACAGACTTTTGTATCGGTAGGGGACTACGTTCTAAAATGGCTTTCATGATCGCGATAAGGATTGGATCATTGCAGTGCAGAGCCACCAGATGCTCTTGGAAGTGTGTGTATATGGCAGAGAATGTCCCATTCCATTCCTACCAGCCCATTGTAGTCAAAGCTTGCCGCACCTGAGGAAACGGCAAGTGTGCTATTGAATTTGCAGTCGCGGCTTTCTCTTCTGTGAATGATCCCCACCAGACGCGTTCTAACGAAGCCCCATCTGGGAAGGCGGTCAGACCAACTAAGAGTGGTAACACGCCGATTTATACTGAACATCAACGATAACGTAGTGGGTCTGTCATTGCATCAGCGCCCTGCCTCGGGTAAAATTAACGACCCGCTAGCCGCTAAGTGCCTAAATCTATGACGCCTGTTCCCCATCGCAAACACCTTCAGGTAACTTTGAGGGATAACATAAAGGCTGGATTACTCGGTTTTCTCTGCTTCTCAACAGCTCTCTCGAACATTTCAAAAACATATAGAATACTGCAAACTAAAGATGGCTCTACCTACTCTCCAGACAATCAGCGAGTGCGGGGATTATGCGAAAACCGTCGAGCCGTTCATTCCGCAGCTCATAGGACTTCCGTCCAACTTACTGAACAATTCCGACGGCCTCGCTCAACTCTATGTTGAAACAAATCCCCTTGTTTCAGCATTTGCGGCCTCAGTTGCTTTTAGCGTCATCTTTTTTATCGTCTCCGAGATCAATAGAAACTACTCCCAGGTTGATCGGCTGTGGAGTATCCTACCCAACCTCTACGTTGTCCACCTCGCCTTGTGGGCACGGCTAGCTGGCCTCCCCCACTCTCGCATTGACCTTGTAGCCGTGTTCACGTCACTTTGGAGCGTAAGGACACTCCGGGGATGTTATCTTCAGCTAAGATGGTCACTGTACTAACAAAAAGCTTCCATAGGCGCGCTTGACCTTCAACTACTGGCGCAAGGGAGGTTACACCGTTGGCTCAGAGGACTATCGATGGTAGGCTGTCTCCCAACGAAACCGAATGGAACTCACCCAGCTAAGTTGTATACAACAGGGCCATTGTTCAGAAATATCTCCCTCGACCCGTATGGATCATTTTCAACATCACCTTCATTTCTTTCATTCAGAGTGTCCTTCTGTTCTCTTTCTCATGCATACCTGCGTATGCCATTCTGCTTTCCACCCAGTTCGAACCATCTATCACAACACCAGATGTATTGTACTTCGCTGCAGAGGTCTTGCTCGTCGTCAGTGAATTCGTCAGTGACGGCCAGATGTGGAGTATGTTCCCCGAACAATTCAATTCGTTCATCCCTCCTTACCCAGTCGAGGTCGCTAACGGACTCCTTAATCAAGCGTATCAAACCGCCAAGCACAAGTACCTAAAGGATGCCAAGGTACCCCAAGGGTTCAGTCGAGCTGACCTTGATCGTGGTTTTCTCACATCGGGCTTGTTCGCATACAGCAGGCACCCCAACTTCTTTGCCGAGCAGAGCATCTGGCTGGTTCTCTACCAGTGGAGCTGTTACGCAACCAACAACGTCTACAGCTGGACTGGAATTGGGGCTGGCGCTCTGGTGTTGCTTTTCCAAGGGTCAACTTGGCTCACGGAGGCCATCACAACTGGAAAGTATCCAGAATATAAAGAGTACCAGAAGCAGGTTGGCATGTTCATTCCCACTTCGCTTAGCGGCTACAAACCCCCCAAGAATGTGGCCAAAATCGCTCAAAAGGAAACCCAGAAACAAAAATAACTGTCCCTCGTTGTATCTAGACGCAAGTCAGTCTTCAAAGTAAAGCAAACGCACCGCAGAATTGATAATCTGGCAAAGGTATCATTGTCGATTTCTGCAGAGACACCGCAGAGTTGTCTATCAAACCCCACTCTACTCAACCTCAGTTGGGAAGAGCGGCTCTATC
Source organism: Clonostachys chloroleuca (assembly GCA_037952775.1). Classification (NCBI taxonomy): domain Eukaryota; kingdom Fungi; phylum Ascomycota; class Sordariomycetes; order Hypocreales; family Bionectriaceae; genus Clonostachys; species Clonostachys chloroleuca. The sequence goes on from JBANAY010000003.1 coordinate 31,514,776, forward strand.
TCTCTATCAAGGGTCTATTTGTTTCTTCTAGAAAATAGATATGCATAATCAAGTTCACTCCTTAGCAAGGAGCAAATCGCTCAGCTTCTCAACGTAAAATCGAGGGACGGCAATGGCGTCCTCCTTTTCCCAGGCCTCTTTCTTATCAACGCCAGTTTGGACATGAAGAGTGCCGCCCAGCTTCCCGTCAACTCCAAACTTGATGTCGGTATTCAATCTGTCTCCAATCATGCACGTCCTAGACCGGTCCAGCTGGAACTTGCCCTCGACAGCATCGAGCATGGCTTGGCTGGGCTTTCCGAGCGCGAGAGGAGGCTGCCCCCAGGCAGACACCAAAGGTGCCATTGACGCCCCAGCACCCAGGAAAAAGTCATGATGCATTGGTAGCGTAGAGTCAATATTGGTAGCCAAGAACTTGGCACCACGCTTCAAATAATGAAAGCCATGGGCCATCTTGAGGTAGTTGAAGTGGAAATCCAAACCGGCCAGCACAACACCAACCTCCGGGTCCAGCAGGGAGCCATTGGCCAGGCCCTCAAAGTCGGCAGGGGTGATGTCTCTTCTAAGCTCGGGATCCGTTCCGCCAATGTGCGGCACGTTCTCACTGTCCAGCTCCTTCTCGATACCAAGCTCTCCGATGACGAAGACCTTGCTCTTTCCAGGAGGCAGCTTGAGGATGCGGGAGATGTAAATGGACGCCGAGTACGCTGAGCCGAAGATATCCTCAACCGTGCTTGGGATGTTGAGTTTGGTGAGCTTCTTGAGATACTCTTCTCGTGATTTGGTAGAGTTATTCGTCACGAAGACGGTTCTTTTTCCTGTGATCCAGCCAATGTTACTTTCTGCGAATTGGCCCTCAATCGGCGGGCTAGCTGAATACCTTTTGACTGGAGGAGCTTGATAGTCTCGGGGATGCCCTCAAAGACATGATCACCAGACCACAATACGCCTAATTTCAATGAGCTTCTTTTCAATGCAGCACACATGACTAGTGTGTCTCACCGTCGCAATCTAGCAAAAAAACCTAAAAAGGGGGTGAGTGTCAAATGAAAACATCGCCGTTCAGTCACAACAAATCGCTCACATCAAATTCGTCAATGAATTCATTAATGGCGGCAATATTGCCGGTAAGGTATTGGGGCTTGGCTGCCATCTTTTAACTCAAATTGAGAAATATTCACAAATGAGTCTTAGATTTGGAAAGCGAGGATAAAAACTGCTGACAATGGTGAGATTTCAAGCAGTTCGATGTTCATGTGATGCAACCGATTCATGACCATCGCGATTAGTCAGTCACGTCCCGCCCAACTCTCACACTAACCACAACAACGCAACGTTGGTTACTGATTCATTAGCAACCCCCTTGTTATTCCATTTGATCATGGAATATGTATTTTTCTCTCTTTTATAAACCGTGTGAGTTAACGAAACAAAAAGCTCCAGGAATAGAGTTTGACGATGACGGTTGTTGGCATTCCTTGGCCATGACTGTAGGGTAGGGATTTATGCCGACCAGTAACTGATGTTCAGCACCGCTACTTGAACGAACGTGTTTGCTACCATTGGAGCAAGTTATGGTCGGGTCATTGGGTTGGAATGGGCCTATTATTCAAGTTCCATTAAATCAACTGCTTTTCACTATGTTCGACGAACATTCTTCTGTAGCATACTAGCGGCTGAGAGAAGGAGCAGCCCGGTCTCCTGAGAAGAGAAGAGAACAAGGGAAGAGAGAATCTACAATAGTAAAGAATGATATTTCACACCAATCTCCTACAAATGAGATAACGAAAAATCTTATCATCCGAAACAGGAGACCAGATTGTGAATGTGTGTTGAGCTTCGTAGCGTTCCCTACGTAGGTAGAAGCCAGTGAGAGGGGACGCAGTGAAAGGCAGCGAGTGCTCTAAAAACTGAGAACGAGTTGCCCTCGCCTTTTGTTTTTTTCAACGCGACAACTTCTCCAGAAACTTCAACTCAACAGTGCCCAACCTTCAATCACAACAAAATCATCCCTCCCGAGAAGAAACAATAAGACAAAAGAAACCAAGACACAATGAGTGACAACCAAAGCTTCTTTTCACCCACTCCTACCTCTACCCCAAGCGCATCCTCAAGCTCATCCTCCCCCTCCACTCCCGACCTCGAGGAAGTTAAGATCAACACGGATGATCTGAAGAAAGACCCCAACCAGCACCTGCCTGCCCTCATGCGCGACTTCCCAAAGCCCGAGGGCGATCTTGACATCGGCGAAGCTCTCGGACGCCAACCTGGTCGATGGACCATTTCCGGACAGATGGAAGCCAATCGAGCAAGAAGCCAGCAGCAGAGAGCTCGACAGATCAACCTCAACCTAGCCAACTCGGCGAAACAAGACCTCGATGCCATCAAGGCTAAGCTCCTTGCATCGCATCAGAAGATGCAGAGCCGCTGATTTCGAGGAGAGCATACCCCGAACACTCGTCACCTTTTCCCACTCCACGTTAATCGACTGCCATTTGCTGGCGAGAGCACCGTTTGCCCCCATCACCCACAAGTCGGTTGGAAGGCCACACGCGAGAGGGACCTCGTTGCCGACCAACTTAGCGTTTCCTCCTTGCTTCGTTTTCTCCTTCCCTGCATTGCGAGGTTATTTGCACACGCATCGTTTGTTATGTTCAATGTTCATTGGTTCATGGTTTTTTTTTTGTTTTTTTTTTTTTCATTTCTCACTCAAACGAAGGGAGGCAGGGAGGTGATCATGGTTGGCATTGAGAGTATGGAGATTGAGTTGTAACGAGATTCAAACAGACAATCCAAACGTTTTAATCATATCTTACATGACTCATTCAGCCAGGGGCTGGATGCGAGATCCCAGAGTAAAGCCGTAGACCAGCGCGGACAAGAAAGTTGTGAGGTTAAGAAGAGAGGAGATCCCATGAAGCATGCCAAACTTCTTGGTGAGAGCTCGCATCTCCTCAGAGTGAGGACCTTCGGCGTACCATTCCTTCCCATCACGCTTGGCTATTGAATCCAGTTAGTTTGTTGGTCCTGTGCTAGCATAAAGATCAATGTGGAAGGTAGTATACCTTGGCCTTGACGTTGCTTCATAACTTTGTTCACTGTAGGGAGCAAGACAACAAAGTTGACAAAACCTGAGAGGAAGGCAGTAGTAATGGGGAGCAACGATCCAAGGCGGTGAGATTCATGCAGAAGGCCCGAGACTCCAGTTGAAATGCCTAGAAGGGTGTTTCCAGGAAAAGACAAAGCCAGCACAACAGGGATTGCAGTCTGTAGACCAAAGTAGGTTGGGAAGAGTCCGCTCTGGACAGCCGAGAACACAGGCCGCTCAACGGTCTTGAACATAACTGGCCCGACAATGAAGGACTACCACTTGGTAAGCATGTATATCGACACCAAGATCAGATTTAATTAGACTTACATGCCAGAAGGATGTGCCTAGTAGGGTGCCATATCTGCCGAGGCTGCATTAGCAATTGGGTTGCTCTGACTGGCTTTGCGGTCAGCAGTGCTTACGCTATTATGTGGTACGGCGCCGCCGAGAAGAGGATAGAGCCTGCCATTGTGACGGTTCTCAAATTGATAATTTGATCAGTAGTGTTTGAATGGAGGAATTGAGGAGTGAAGTCGGGGGAGCCGGTATCCCCAATTGACATCATTGATGATCAGGCGGTTTCCACGATCCTGTCACGTGATGTCGCGTTATAATCGTGTCGGGATGTGACCCTGCAAGGCACCTGGTTGTGGGTTCAACTTCTGCCTAAACGTCAGCTGCAAGCGCGCCATCGGATGTGAGCATGCGCCAGGACCTCCCTTTATAACCCCATTACAATCCTTTTCAGTGGCTCTCTCCTCTTCACAATTTATCACCGTCTCGTGATTGCTTTTTCAATTGATCATTGCCAGCTACAATGGCTGAAAAAGAGGCCAGCATCTTCATCATTGACCTGGGCTCGTCCATGGCACAGAGCAATCATGGACGCTCAGAATCAGACCTAGACTGGAGTATGCGATACGTGTGGGACAAAATCACAGACACGGTTTCCGCAAATCGCAAGACGCTGTGTGTTGGTGTCGTGGGGCTGCGCACGGATGAGACCAATAACAAGTTGCAGGAGGATGAAGGTTACGAGAATATCTCCGTGCTGCAGGAACTTGGCCCGATGGGCATGACTGCTCTGCGAGATCTGCAGTCTTCCATTGGGCCAAGCACCACCTCGACGGGCGATGCAATTTCTGCTATTGTTGTCGCTGTCGACATGATGGCAACATTTACCAAGAAGCTTAAATGGACCCGGAAGATATACCTGGTCACAGATGGACAGGGGGCAATGGATGCCGATGACGTTGAGGATATCGCCAAAAAGATTAACGACTCCAACATCCAACTAACAATTTTGTGAGTCAAATGCGCCTTTGACCATAGCTACCCCTGCTAACATTGCTCCTGCTAGGGGTGTGGACTTTGACGATGAAGAGTACGGTGTTAAAGAGGAAGACAAGCCTCCCCAAAAGGTGTTGTTAAAAGCCCAAGCAATCATGCCAACGTAGTCTAACAAGATTCCTATTAGGCTGAAAACGAGCAAACATTGAAAACGTTGGCCAATGCTTGTACTGATGGCATCTTTGCTTCCATCGGCGAGGCCATTGACCAGCTCGACACACCCAGAGTCAAATCTGTTAAGCCGTATAAGACCTATGACGGCTCTCTTACTCTCGGAGATCCAGAAAAATTCCCAGCAGCCATGAACATCAATGTCGAGAGATACTTCAAGACGCACCTGGCTCGCCCTTTGGCGGCCAGCACAGTTGTGGTCAAGCCAGAACTGGGCGGGTCACAGTCCACCGAAACTGTCGATGGCGGTGATATGGAAGGTATTGAATTTTCTGCCGTCAAGCAGAACCGATCATATAAAGTGAATGATGCGGATGCGCCGGGCGGAAAGCGAGATGTAGAGTTCGAATCCCTCGCCAAGGGCTTCGAGTATGGCAGAACAGCAGTCCACATCAGCGAATCCGAACACAATATCACGAAGCTCGAGTCTGTGAAGAGCTTCACAATCATTGGCTTCATCCCGTGGAATAAGGTAAATCTCGCATAATCTTCATCCTGAGGGTTTCCTGGCAGCTGACCACCCTACTCCCAGTATGAATTGTTCCTCAATATGGGTGAGGTATGCGTTACCCACGCCCGTAAGTTTGATGAGAAGTCCGAATTAGCGCTTTCTTCCCTCGTATGGGCACTCAACGAAGTTGAGTCATATGCCGTCGCACGTCTTGTTACCAAGGATGGTAAGGACCCTCAGTTGGTTCTATTGGCACCACACGTTGAGCCAGGTCTAGAGTGTCTCTATGACGTACCGTTACCTTTCGCCGAAGACATCCGCAGCTATCAATTTCCACCATTAGACCGGGTTGTTACTATTACTGGACAGACGCTAAAAAGCGAACATCGGTTCCTGCCTTCGGACGACCTCAACTTGGCCATGAGCGATTATGTTGATGCGATGGACATCTCGACCTATGGGGTTGACGATGACGGGTGAGACTAGCCAATTACGAGTCACTTCCCAATGACCCATAATGCTAACAACCGGTCTAGGGAACCGTCCGAGTATGCCCCAATCGAGGAGTCTTACAACCCATCGATCCATCGTATTAATCATGCCGTGAAGAACAGGGCGATACATCCAGACGGCTCTGTGCCGACCATTCCACCAATCTTACTACAATTCTCGTCTCCCCCTGAAGACCTCCTAGCGAAGAATAAAGACGCGATTGAGGCTTTAATTGAGGCTTCTGACGTGAAGAAAGGCAAGCTGGAAACGACTCCAATAGGCTCACACATTCATTGCTAACAATTCTGTCTAGTACCACCCAAGGCGAAGGGCAAGCGACGAAGAGACGCAGTCAAGCCAATTTCTGGCTTAGATGTGGATGCTCTCTTGGGCGATGACAAGGGCACAATCAGCCCCGAAAATCCAATCCCAGACTTCAAGAATGCAATCGGTACAACTGAATCGGAGAGCGAAATCGAAGATGCCGCGAAGCAAATGGGAGACATTATCCGCTCTCTTGTGACAGAAAGCTTTGGAGACAGCAAGTATGACCAAGCAATGGAATGCATTGGCGTAATGCGAGAAGAGTTGATCAACATCGAGGAGCCGAAACTCTTCAACTCGTTTATCCGCAATTTAAAGAAGGCATTGCTCTCGGGAACTCTGGGTGGTGACAGAAGAGATTTCTGGTTCAAGATTCGCTACGGAAAACTCGGGTTGATTGACAAGACCCAAGCAGATACATCTGATGTCACTTTGGATGATGCAGACCAGGTAAGCCGAAAGCAGCCACCCGCCCCCTTGCGTCGAGAAAAAGGTTTGCTAACCGCGCTGTAGTTCTACAAACAAAGATAGCACGAACGGGAATATGCAGGCACCCTACAAACAAGCAAGACAAGTATCTTCGCCCACTTTTATGATTGGAATGAGATAATGCCGAATGATCTCGGGTGTTGGCATCGTATATTTCCCGTTGGAACTGGGAGGCAAACACTATGCATGTAAAAAGTATATTGAGATTGTACCTTGGAAAATGCGATCAGCTAGTTCGTTGACCACTGAAGAAGAAATACTCTTCCGAATGCAACATCCCGGCGTTTAATAGATACTTGAAATTAAAGAACGCCTGATCGTATTAATTTCGGGAGCGGACAGGGCCCAGGCCTTGTGTTGGTTTTGTACCTGCCTGCTGTTGGCGTACAAGAGCAACGGAACGCGCACACCTGCTCTTCCTCACGCATCAAACCCACGCTATTCTCTCTCCCTCTTGCACCTTTGTTCTTGCGCTGAATTCTCAGTACTTTAGGCAGAAAAAGGAACCGTGCCCGCCTTTCTCTACTCACCTTTAGCTCGCTGGGCTACTTTCTTCTCGTCACTCACTCGTTTCACCTACGGCGCTCTCCTCAATCATCACCCAAGAAGAAGCCAAGTGCCCGCCCACGATGGAGGCAATGGATATTTCTAGAAGACTCGAGGTTTTGTCGAAGCTCTTTGGAAAATCTTTCACACTTCGAGAGCCAGAGCCCGAGTCCCATTTAGAGGAGAAGGATCTCAATGAGCCTCCTTCAAATGACCTTGCGCAGCCTGCTGCTGAAATCCCCAAACCCAAAGGTAGCGCTCCTCGTTTATTCATCAACAATGACGTTGGACCACGTGCGAGCACTGCTGGAGCATTCGACTGCCAAAACTACCAACCTGGCGAGCCCTTGGATGCGGATTTCCCGTTTGTTCCCTGGAAAGTGATCACCACTTACGGGGAGCTCTTCATCGGCAAAACTAACCGTCCACATGTAAGTTCAAAATGAATCACGGAGGGCATTTGATGAGCGAGCAATAGTAACAGTATCCCAGGCAGCTCCATTTTGGGAGAAGATAACTGAAGGAAGAGTGTGGGATTTGTAAGTCTACTCACCGGCTCTATCTTGGTGCCTTCTCTTCTTCTAGGTTCGTCTCTAACCATAATAGTTTCTATATCCACAACCCTACAAAGCCTAAGAGCGAGCCGAGCCTGCTCGTGCCAACGGCGCAATTCCAAGATTTCCTTGACATGGTCAACCAGGAGCTGGGCATCTCATTGGCTATTCCGGGAGGCATTAGCACGGACAAGTTCTTCATCACGTTCCGAAATGAGACGCCCAGACCACGCTACTTCCAACGATCCCGAGACCAAAAAGTTCTCTCTCTCGAGGAACTACCCGCCATCAGCGATGATGATGCCCAACTCTTCGAATCGGCCATGCCTATTGCGCAGAAGCTGTTTCTGGAGACTGTGAGCTTGGTGGAGCGCGTCCCGAAGAAAGATGGCCGTGGCAAGAATAATCAAAAGTCGCAGCGGAAGAAACTTGAACGAAAACAGATGGTTGCAGATGCCCAGAAACTGCTGGGGGTTGCTTCTCCCGGCGGTGTTGCTGAAGACTTCGTTCTCGTGTGCTTTGATGTTGAGGCCATTGAGAGGCCACCGAACCCCATCTCCGAGATTGGCATCGCAATCCTGGATACAAGGGACATCGCGAATACCGTGCCTGGGCCTGCTGGCCAGGAATGGTGGCCCTTGATCAAGGCCCATCATCTCCGAGTCAGGGAGTTGTCGGCGCTGGTCAACCGTGACTACGTCCAAGGGTGTCCTGATGCTTTCAACTTTGGGTAAGTGTACTCCCCACCAAGGGGTTTTTGTCATGGTAAAACATATGGCGTCCTATACTAACCACACTGCAGAGAGAGCACGTTCCCAACCAAGTCAGAGACAAAGGAGGCGATTCTCTCGATCCTCAATCCCTACATTGAAGGCGGCCGCAGCATTGCCCTGGTGGGACATGATGTCCATCAAGACATACGATACCTCTTCAGTCTTGGCATCGATCTAGCCAGCATTGGCTCCATCAAACAGACGATCGACAGTCAGGTCCTTCACCAGGTCTTGCGAGAGCTCGACTGCGGCCGAGGTCTCAGCGCAGTTCTATCGGACCTTGGCATTTCAAGCAAGAACCTGCACAATGCTGGCAACGACGCAGTGTTCACCCTGCGTGCTTCGGTTGGACTCGCCATCGAGAATACACGCAAGCAAGCTGCTAAGGAGAAGGGAGAGGAATATCTGCCGGAGATGTTCGCCCGGGAACCAGAGAGTCCCGCAGAGGAAATTGCGGAGGTCGCTACAGAGGGCGAGGTCCCAATGGTAGTAATGTAGTGGCGCATAGATAGCAGACAGAGACTTGAGGAGAGAATGGGCTCCATATGTGAGCCTGCCTAGTTTTTTTTTTTTCCTTTCAACTTCTAGATTAGCCCATTGGCGTGTATTCGAAGAGCCGGTCTTCGCCTCAGATAGCTCTCGCACCAACCAGATCAACGCCATCGCTATGAAACTCATTATTGTTTGTACATGTACAGTATCCCACCGCCCACTATTCCGGAATCCCCATTGGTTTGTTGGTGAAGCAGCGTTTATATGTATACAAGTTCTCGTAAGCGGTGTGGATAATATGTCTTTTTACTCCCGCCAAGCCCGTATCAGTGCTGTTTGTCCAACAGTTCTTTTGCTTCGTTGACCTTGGTGGCCAGGTAGGGGCTGCCGCCTCGATCGGGGTGGTTCAGAAGCATGATTGTTCGGTGGGCCTTGCGGACCTTGTCCTTTGTGATGCTGCGCTCGCTGGATCAAACGTATCAGTAAAATGCCGTGGGGAAGATGATGCAGCCGGGGGGGGGGGGCGGGGCGGGCAAACATACTTGAGAGACAGGATCAATGACGCCTCCTTCTTGGTCATCTTGGGTTCGAACCCGCCCTTATAGAAGGCCTTGCCCATTGCGCCGACACCTCCGCGCGAGCGTCGCCAGGCGACAAGACCAGCGCGTCCCTAAAAAAGGATTGAATGTTAATCATGGAGTCCCTTGTTCGTCTACCCAGGTGGGCTTACCAGGAAGGCAGCAACGGCAGCGCCGGCGCCCCAAGCCATAACTGAAGCCATGATTATCAGATATAAAGGTGCGATCGGGGGGGATGGAGTGGTATAGGCTGTGCTCGTCGGTTGAGTGCAATAATTGATTGCCTGCAGCCCGCAACACTATCACCGGCGAAGGCAAAAGAAGTTTTGCGATGTCGGCTAAGCCCGGGAAGGCCGACTAGCCGGTATTTTTCTGGTGTGCCCCATTTTGTGCATATTTCTGCCTAGTGGCATATTATCTAATGGCTCCTTGTGTGAACGGCCCAGCTACGTCACCTTTCAAGGCTGAAGGGAATAAATGCTTGGTGAATAGACGTGCCTGTAAATTGAACGATCCCAGGGCGAACATGTTCGTTGTCACTGATGTCCCCAATCATCATAATGTTATATTTTGAATGGGTTTGTTCTTGCTACAATGAATCCGGGAATTTAAACTTTGACAGCATCGTGAGCCAGGAATACCTTTCTAAAATTATAAGCAGTAGGTAGGTCAGATGAAGCTTGATCCATGCCACGACTCCTACGAAATCCGGAGTCCTACACGTAAGTGCAATGCGAACCCATGTTCAACCCCGACAACCTGGATCGGGTGGCCATGGGCCAAATGGCCTTATATGGGTGATTTTTCCGCCCAGCTTGAAGATTCTTGCCTTGGCCTTTTCTTGCGCCTCCACACTGAAGAAGTAGCATCACAACTTTGAGAGCTGGTCTCTGTTTCCTTACCGTTTTTCTTTTGTTCTTACATTTCGCTTCATTACCAATACGCTGCCGGCCAGCATTTAATCGACATCTATTCATTCAAAATGGTCGCTTTCCGGCATCTCTCTCTTTCCGCAGCCCTGGTGGTTTTGGCGGTGGCCGGACGGGCTCTCGCGGCCCCGACCAATCTACGCGAACTCGAATCGAGGGCCGTTGAAGTCAGCGACAGCATCCCCGCGGCCCGCGACGTCGACATGCTATACGAAAACCTCATCCAGCGACGAGATCTGGAGACCCGCAGCCGTCGCAGGGGCGACGAGAAGCTGATGGACAACATGAAGTTTGGCTTCAAGGACTTCATCGCTCTGATGGGACGAGACCTCGATGACCGCGACATTGACGACGTTCTCGACGCCCTTGTCCAGGTTTCTCGCCGAGACCGAGATATTTAGGCTGGTCATTGCCGTGGTTCTCAATGAGGTTGGAGGTGGCAGTATAGGCACGGGGCACGACTCTAAGGATCGACGGAATGTTGTACGGAGGAGGTGGCTTTGAACTCGGATAATGATCAGGCACCGGTATGGTTGTGCTGGCAATTTGGGAGGGTCCTATTTGCTGTGGATCAAACGAGTGATGTTTTCTTTTTCAAGCCGGTGGTAATTACATGGTCGTCATGCCAGTGTTTCGAAAACGGCGCATGTTGGATCCCTGGCGGGCAGAAGCGGCTGTTTTTAGAGGATAGATACCTGATTCTTTTTTTATTAATGCTAACGACCTTCTTCACATGGTTTCCCTCCCAAGTGGGTGACATTGAAAGTGAGACACTCAAACAATATGCTTATTCTCGAGTCTGCGACCGGTAGCATCAGCTTATTGAGGCTAATAGTACATACTCGAGAAATAATACAGTATATATTGTCACTTTGTTTTATTTTCTCCTACTGGGTTTCTTAATTCATCCTAGAGAATTGGCCTGTTTATAACCACCCTTCCATTCGGTGTCTTATTTCTCCTGTCGCCCACTTGCCTCCCTATTAGCCATGATGGATAATGGACTGCCGATCATTCAGACAGCGCATCACCCGCCAGACCTGACTCGGCCACAGGTGGGGGACTAGCTGCTGCAGGCGGCGGGACGCTTATCTCGTGGTCACCTCAGCGCACCTAAATGCCTGCCGCTAAGCCGAATGTGTGCTACTCCCGCCCTCGAGCCCTCTCCCCGGCTTATCGGAGCCCCGGACCTGACTTGCCAAATGTCTCTCACTCACTCAGACTCGTCGCACTTGGGACTTTCTCCCAGTGAGGAGGGTGGTGCATGCAAGGCGCCCATTCAGGGGTCGCCTATTTGACTATGTGGTCGTGGAGCCAGTCCAAGGTCCCTTTTGCTCTGTTCGCGTGATTCCTAGCTTGTCTGGTTGGAGGGGATGGGGACTGCATGATGCAGCTTTCCCCGGCTCCTTCTTGGCTTTCTCTGTTGTGTGCTTCTTCCCTTATCTATTTCACTCCTTTGACTCTTCGGCCTCGTACATGTAATGGCTCATTGTCTCAACTGATTTGAAATCCGTATTGTCAGTCTTGTGCGCTTTTCCCTCAGGTGTTTGGCCAACCAAGCCCAGCGGCAGTCGTGTGAGCGGCTATCTATATCGCGATGGACGAGAAGGGCCGGCATATCAGTGAAATACAGCCCTTGCCGCCCAGATCCCATATACAACGGTTCGCTTTGTCGCTGCTAACAGTGGTTGGGCTCTTATATACGGCTCGCTTATTGCAACCACTGGCCGGACCAAGCCTCAGCATTACAGCTTCTTCATACTACCATGATGTTTGGGATAAGACCCCAAAGGAGTGGAACTGGCGCGATGTACTTCCACTCTATCCTCCTGGATCTTGTAGAAACGTTTTGTCTCCTCTTCTAGCTACTAATATTGAGGCATATAGGTAATACCAAAGAACAGCCTCGACTGGGAACGTTGCTACAATGGCCAATTTGAGTGTGCCCGTTTAGATGTAATCCCTTCAGGACTCTATACAGTATTCCAACCCTAACTGTCAATGTAGGTACCGATGGACTGGCAAAACCCAATGGACATGAAACGAGTTGTGCTGGGTGTTATCAAGCTGGCTGCCATAACGAAGGACAATCCCGTCCCCCCGCTCTTTATAAATCCCGGGGTAGGGTTGCGGTTATACCGCCTCTAAGAGGACTTCTCCTTTCTACTTCCACCCAATGGGACTGACCTAGAACGGTATATATGTTAGGGTCCTGGAGGTTCAGGCATCGAAGCCGTTCTTCGGACTGGTCAAGCGATTCAGATGGTTGCCGGAGATAATCATGTAAGTTCCAAAGCCGGGCAGTTCAATCAGCAATTCTAAGACTTTTCATTCAGGATATCATCAGCTGGGATCCACGAGGGGGTGAGTGCTTCCTACAGCAGAGCCAGAGTCAGAGACGTTGCTAACCAAATTCCCTGCTCTGGATTTCAGTTGGTGTCTCGACACCAAGAGTGGACTGTTGGAAGAACAACCAGAAGAGATTGATATGGAATGTTCAAGATGCAGGTGTTGTTGACGAGAGACCGGGGCTCGTTTACGATGCTTATGCGCATTCGATGGCCTTTTCGGGAGCTTGCGAGAGCGGGGCCAACGAGACAAGCATCTTTGAGCATCTGAGCACCGTTTATCATGCTCGGGATATGCTCGAGATCATGAATAGAAGTGGGCACGAGAAGCTTAGGTACTGGGGTATGAGCTATGGCTCCATCCTTGGCGGTGTGTTTGCATCCATGTACCCAGACCAGATCGAGAGGATGGTGAGCGATGGTAAGCAGCTGCCTATATTCGGTAGAGGCAGACACGGACGGTCCAACTGACTTGTTGGATATTGTAGGAAATGTGGATTACACAAATTGGTTCCAGGGGGACTCGTCCCAGTTCTTCCAAGATGCCGACTCGATTCTGCTCGCCTTCGACAAGGCATGTCATGGTGCCGGCGCCGAGGTATGCTCTCTCTGGGCGGGGAGCCCTGAAGCAGTGGGAGAGCGGCGTGATGCCATTCTTGCCAAGTTAAAGAAGAGCCCTGTCATCATTCCTGCTGGGGTGAGGGAGTCGGGGCCTGAGATGCCTCAAGTTATCACATATTCGATCCTCCAGGTCATCACCCGTACGATCCTATACTCTCCTCTGAAGCGTGCCCAGCTCCTCGCACAGCTTTATTCGACCATTGAAAGCGGGGACTCTGCGGCGTTTTACGATGCCTCGGTCGGGTACAGAAGAAAGCTGGTAGGACAGGCCTGCGCCATAGCGGATATCCCCGCGACCGAGCCCCAGGAGACCTCGATGGAGATGGATGCCTTCCCGGCTATTACGTGCTCCGATGCGAAGCCAGAGGAGGACTCCCCTGAGCAGTTTGTCGAGTTCCTGGAGAAGCTGCACCGGGTAAGCAAGTGGGCTGGCGCCTCCAACATGTATTTCAAAATGTCCTGCGTCGGCAGGACAATACGGCCTAAATGGCACTTTGCTCCTGACGGTACGATTATAGCCAATGCTCCAACCAACGTTCTGGGCGATAATGCTAACTGAACCAGAGAACACGAGGACCAAGACGAGCCATCCTATCCTTTTTGTCAACAACGTGTACGACAGCATCACACCCCTGGAGTCCGCCTACAACAACTCTGCTCACTTCCCTGGGTCGATCGTGCTGACCCAGAATGCATACGGAGTAAGTTGCACCAAAGCGGGCTTCGTGGTGTTGCCTGGAAGTTAATGCATTAGCTAACATACCGATTCCCTTCCACCAGCATTGCTCATCCTCCGCTCCCTCGAGCTGCACAACCAGGTATCTCCGCGCATACTTCCAGAACGGGACGCTCCCGGAGCCGGGAACCGTCTGTGAGCCGGAATACCATTTCTTTGAGTCTCCGGGCGCGATGGCACAGGATGAGCTTTCGGATGCCGCGTGGGAGATGTTTGAGAAGGCAGATGTAGTACGAATGGGCAACGATATGGGCATGATTTATGGCGTGTAGATATAGACGGTTGGGTAGCGGGCTCAGAGTCGAACGAGAGGAAAGCATTATATCACAGCATGGGGTCTATCTGGTGGTGAGCGTTTTCTGTTTCAAGTCTAGAATCTTGGGTATCAAATGTAGTGAATAAAAAGGAAGTTACACAGATGCGACCAACGCAAGGAGAGACGGAGCCTGCCGTCGGAAGAGATCCGCATCACAAGCAAAAACGAGACACACACCCCAGCCAACCAAACAGCAGCTTTCCCCCATTACCCTCAACTCATTTGGTGGTGAGCGGTGCGTGGTGCGCCTTCTCGGGCATCTTGAGCTCCACGTTGACCGCCTCGATGGCCTTCCTCTCCATCTCCAGGCCTATGCGCTGCTCCTCGTCCAGCTTCCGCGCCGTCGACTCGTCCGTCTTCCAGTTCCCAGCCCCGCCGCGACCGCCCAGGAGGGCCCCGCGAGGGTGCGCCGCCGCGCTGGCCGCAACGGCATTCACAGTCTCCCCGGCCAGCTCCTGCTCCTTCTTGAAAGAGGCGTTGCTATCGGCGTAGTTGCCTGCGCCGCCGCGGCCTGCGCGGGCGAGGGACGAGGGAGGGGGCGGGCTCGGCGGGGTGATCTGCTGCGGTTTGGCTGCCTCGAGGTCCTGTTGCAGATGAGATGGTCAGAGATTGATCCCCAGTTCCCAGCAATCAAAGTACATAGGTTTCGTGGTCAGATGGACCCGAGGATTAGACGCCTCCTCCGAACTTCGGTGGTGAAGGACGGACAAGGGGAACGTACTTTGTTTGCATCCTTGCTGGGGTTTGGCTTGGAGGAATGGAAGTTGCCTGCGCCGCCTCGGCCAACTCTGACGTAGACGTCCTGATTTTGCGGCATGATGTTCTATAGAGCAGACGACGAATGGAAATAGAAAAAAAAGTTCTTTACAGGTCTGATAGGAAACGGGAATGAAAATTAAAGTTGACGGGAAGCAGAAAGGCGCCGATTGATTTGCAAAAAGCAAAGAAGGGGGTGCCGTAATGCGCTTGACGATCAGCTGTCTCAGCACCGCACGAGACTCCTTGCTTTTTCCGTCATGCGATAGATAACAAGCAAGGGATGGGCGCGATTAGCGGGTTACGGGGACCAGCTTGGCTATCAGCTAGCACTGGCTAGATCGTCCTTCTTCCCGGATGCTTCTTCAGGTTCCATCAGTTGATAGTCCTTTTCTTTTGGTAAGGAATACGCTTTTGGTTACCTCATCGATTTAGCGTGGGAGTACTAAAATGCAAGGGCGGCTCAAGGTTTGTTGGGATAGAAGCATTTCGAAATGCTGAATCAATTTCTCTTCAGGTATGGGAGGCATATCTGGAGTGGCCCAACTTGAGGGATTATCCAGAATTGAAGCGCTGAAAGTTGGTAGGTCGCCCTACGACTTCGTACAACCTTCTCGATTCCTCAAGTGCTACCGTAATCGCATCCAATACCGTCGGCTGATATGCGAGTCATGCCGTGGCCCCGACAATAACATCACTTATAAATCTTATTGTCAGGACTTACTCGATAAGATTCAGTTTATTCAAGTAAGCGCTCGCTTATTCTCCTCTTATGAGGCCCGTCAGTTCTGCAGTTTAGCGAGGCCACCGCCGAAGGTTTCTTCTCAAAGGGCCGTAGCTGGTTCAGCGTAGTTCGGCATATCTTGCTGGCTCTTGGAACCCTGGTCTGCAAACTCGAGACCTGAATATCGTTGGAATGCTCCGAATATAACATTGATCTAATGGGAGATTTGAGAGGACTAGGAGCGCAGTACGTATTGGAATGGTGCATTCTATATGTTTTCACCGCTTTTTATTAGGATTACCAGCAGGCGAACGCTGCTGCAACGGACTTGGGCTGCTGGTCGATGCATCTCCAGTAAGGCACTTCACCGTATATGTCACCGTAAAATACCAAAAACCGGGAAGTGATGTTTGAGCCGTTGAACCCCCGGCGAGTATGCAGGGTTTGATCACTGATCTCCCGGGAGAAGCCGCAATGTTTGGATGGACTAATTTCAGATCAGTTTCAGCCAGGGACATGATATTCATACTCCGACGATAGCTGCTCCGGGAAGACATCCATTCATGCCACTATCCATCAATGGCATGAACACAAGAGGCAGCTGATGAAACATTGGCTGCGAATGGCTTTGGTTCGGGCTCGCTTGCCGTTTCCTGCAAGTTACCGGCCAGAATCGTGATAGCGCAAGCTTCGGAACCATCACGTTCTGACCTACCCTAGGCACGTCGGATGATTTCCAGAATGCGGGGAGAGCCACGATCAAACGACATAACACCTGCTGTTTACACAATGGAATTGATACCTGCATTTGCTCCCTGCATGGAGGGGCCAGCAATAGACGG
Organism: Clonostachys chloroleuca; assembly: GCA_037952775.1. NCBI lineage: Eukaryota > Fungi > Ascomycota > Sordariomycetes > Hypocreales > Bionectriaceae > Clonostachys > Clonostachys chloroleuca. Next base: position 31,531,359 of record JBANAY010000003.1, read on the forward strand.
CATAGCGTCAAGATACACCGCAAAGCGTCTCCATTCATTTGGCAAGTACTGCATATGTAGGTGTATACACCAATGTAGGGATAAGGAGCTAAAACGATGGACCAGGCAGTGAACAACGGCATTGGATGATGTCCCGCACTGACCGTCTCGATGACTTGTCAACGACCCCCATCCCACACAATTAAATATGTTTCAATATCAACATATCATGAGGAAATCACGCGAGGATTATCGACCCTGGCACCAACTTATCAGATCCACGAGTTCATGCTGTGGCACCCAAAGAGCTGAATTTAGCTCGATACAGTCCCTAATAATCACAGCCTAATAAAATAGGAGGCCAGCTAGGCTGTTTTAGTGCTGTCTCGCCCAAAAGGTGCCTGTCCAGTCATCGCCAGCTCAGAAAAATTGTCCGACATCGGCGCGATGGCTCATAGGCTGCCCTCTGGATGTTTGGCAAGGGACAGACGGATTGATTTATTGCATCCGCGCCAGAGTTCCCAAAGTACCCAGGTACTGCCTACTTCAGCCCTCCAGCCGCTGCCCACGCGCACACCCCCTTGTGGAGGCGCCCAGGTCACACTCCATCCCCGGTCAAGGTACTTGCCTACCTCCAACAATCGCAATCCGACGCTTGGCCACATGATGCCGCCAATACGCAGGTGAGGTAGGTACCTGGCAATATTACTGAAGCGTGTTCCGTTCGTTCCTGTGCCCGCGGCGCACGCGGGTGCTTCCAGGTCACTTGCGTATCATCGCCAATGCTGCGTATCGAAGAAAGTTGGGGAGTGGCCGTTGCCTCACAAGACCACCTTCTGGACCCTCCCCGGGTTTTCATGTGCAGATCGCCTTTTTCCATTTCCCTTTTGTGAAGGCCGGCTGGAGGTCTCTCGCGCTGTGGGTTGCTCATGCCCCAAAAATAATGAGGGGGAACGACAGGCTTGGCGGGCGATTGACTACATGCTAATAAGGCGTGGGCGAAATGGGTTGATGCTGGAGCAGAATGGCCCCAGAAGCGCGCTCTGGCTCTCTCTCCCGTTTCCCTGCCGCTGGCCCGCCTAGCCTGGCTACGTAGGTTCCTCCTCATGGGATGAAGCGGTGTCGAGGGCAAGGTGTGCTCACCGAACAAACTGGCGCCGGGCAATTGCACTATCTCCCGTAGAAGCCCATGGAAGAAAGGAGACAGCGCTGTAATTAGACAGCAGGTAGCCTGATAAGTGCTCTAACCTTACCAACCTTGGGGATGTCTTGCAGAACGGGCTCGCTAAGCATGTACCTTGCCAAAGCCGGCTGAGGAGGGGGAAACCCAGCGACCAGGGGGAGGGGCGTGCACAGGCGTGTTGTCAGTCGGAGTAGTGGGACCTACTTCGATGGGCCAACGCTGGAGGAATAAGATACCTTTCTTCCATACCCAGAAATAAAAGTGGTGCTTCCACTTTCAAGATACGAATGATGCTGTGACGCGAATATCACGAAACAGAGAGTAGCATGTCCATTGGCAATGGATGTTCAAAGCCCCTCTTTTGCCAGGTCAACGACTGCGTATACTGGTGTGTGGAGAGGAATTGGAGTATTAGCATGGAAGAGAAATGGAAGAGGAATATCTTCTTGACTGAAGTTCTGCCCATGTTCATCAGCACATGTTATCTGTGGTACCTACCTTAGCACTGCGGCTTATGCATCCACCCACTGCCCTGGTGCCTGGGTACTTGGGCGCCAGCAGTAAAGCAGGCGGGCACTCAGGTACCTGATCCTGGGCAACCATGGGCCATTTACTTCACACGGGCTGCATTCTGGCATCCGCCCTGCGAGGGTGGCGCTCCAAGTCGCAGTTTGGCGAGCCAGCGTCTCATCGCAGCGAGGGAACGCCGTGGGTAAGGTCTCAGCTGAGCAAGCCACAATGGATTTCGGGGGCCATCATCCGGCCGAGGCAGGACGTAATACGTTCATTTATTACCACTTGCTCAACCTGGACAATGAGGAATGAATAGGTAATATAATACTCTGTTATCTGCCATAGTAATACTTCATCAGCGTGGATGGATCTCGGGTAAACGCAGCACCTGCTTAGAATGGAATTGTGCATGACATGGGATCGATTGACTATTTGCTGCATGCCCTGGACTAAGGCACAATAGTTATGAACAATAGCGAACTGCTAACCATATATTGCTGGAGTATATGGACTCTGGTACTTATTATGATTCTGATTATATAGAGGAAAACTTTAAGAGATTGAAGATGAAGCGGCAAGTCTTGTTCATGCGCATAGAGTCCTGGAGCAACAGCGTGTCTAGCGAGCATCCACATCTCATCGTCGATTGTAGCCATCTTTGCCCCTCTTTCGCTTGTTATGGCATTTACATTTGCTTTGACGTATGTTGCGTTTAGCTCTCTGCCCCAGTGTTACCGAATTGAGTGGGCACTGCGATGTGGCCATTCATTCAGTCCCGCTGGGAGATTTATTACATCCCAGTTCTCGTTTCAACAGGTGGGCACCGGGGCTTTGCATCCGTACTGACAACGCCGTCATGTTTCATCTAATAAAAACCATAAGATTCCCAGCCACCACTCCTGATGCCGGCGAGACAAATCACTCGAATGGATAATGGGGACAAGATATTGAAGCGGGGAGAACAATTGCGCGGATGTGTAGCTGAATCGGTCGAAGCCTGGAAGTCGTTTCCCCAGGATCTGCCCGTACTAGTACATAATACATCCCGTAGCCGAGGATTGTGTCGACCCCAGGCCGCGAGAACCAATTGGATGCAGCTTAGCCGGACTCGCAAACTAGGGGTGATCGGCGGCCAGCAACTGCGTTTATGCCACGTACGGAGAACAGCCGAAGGCAGCGAGCCTGCTGCGACCGCCGGGGGACCTGTTGAACACGCCGTGATATTCAGGCACGCTCGGGCCCTTCCGTCGAGTATAACTGTTCCCTGGGTCGGTTTCCTAACCTGCGTGCAGTTGGACAAATCGTCAATGACTCGGTGCCCTGGCCCTCCGCCTGGCCACTTTCACAGTCTCGAACATAATTCAATAATGTTGTGTGGCACTAACTCCAGTTCCAACGCGCAGTTGAATCGCCGTGCCCTCCCTCCATTTGTTCGTGTGTAGGGTCTAGTACCGGCCGTATGCAACCCTCTCGTCGGTCCATCTGTCGCAAATCCTGGCCTATAAGCTCACGGTGGCAATTTGGGCCCTCATCCAACATGGCTACCTGCGCGACCAATCGAAGTGGCCATCGCAACACGAGCTACCTGGGTTAAAATTTTTTTATTTCCCAAACAATTGATGAACAGACAAACCAAGTCAATGGATCGTGAAAATTTTCCTGCTGACGATACAAGGGAGGACTGGCCTTGCATAACAGGCCCCCTTCAACTGTCGTTTCATTTGGATTCGTGTACATCTACTTAGCCTTTCATCTGACAGAATGTTAGTGCCTCCCAGCGGCCAATCCCTAAGGCCTTGTTAGCGAGTGAGCCAGCGCCGTCTGACATCTACTGTACTTTATTACATGTAATTGGGCACGTGCCTTGCATGACTGACTGTCTTGACTTCCGGTGACTTGAACAACGCATGAACGGTCTCGGGAAGCCAGGTATGTAAGCGCACAGATATCATATGAGATGAGGCTAGATCGTGATCGTGGCTTTGAAATTTTTTTCTTCACTCCCCCTTCCTTCATTAAGACCTTCAGCTATTCCCCCGATATTGGATGGTTGAAAAGTCCACAGGATCACAGATGAGTAGGGTGATACGCTCACACCATCACCGGCTGGAACACGTTATCCGGCACTCTGATTGGCTTGTTACCGCTCTCCCCTGCCACAACCTCGCAACCCATCCGGCGCTTGGTGAAGATCATGGTAACGTTTCCGTCCTTCACGGAATGGTCGAACCTAGATAATAAAGACAATATCGGAAGGGTTGGGGAAGAAAATTTGCCAACTCAATTTACTGGGCGGCGAATGGGAGCTGTGGGTTAACGCCCCCTTCTCAGTCAGCCCTGTCTCTTGTCTCCCCGATGCAGCGCTCCTGTTTTGGCTGCATGAGGATTCAGACGGAATACATTTTGGGGGGTGTATGCTCCCAGTGCGGCATGAAATTTTTGGGAACGCTATGGGCATTGGATCTCATTTCAGCGTGGCTGGATCACTTAGATGACGCAGGCAGCGGAAAGGACTTGGGACTGGCCCACTGGGCTTGGAATACTCATAACGCATCGTAATAATAGAAACAGGCGTCTTCAATGTCTACTACCATAAGCCTGGCCGCAGCACATGCTATGTACATATATGGCAGACGCGGAAGTCGGAGGTTGTGGAGACCTCTTGGATCTCGGGCGCCATCCTTGGAATTCTGTCATTCGGAAGGAACATGTCATCATACATTGCTCATAACAACGCAGCGGGTAGTAAGCACGGCTGGTAATACGGCTACGATATCCAAACGGGCTATGAGGGCTTAGGGCTTCCGTGTTGTACGCGGCTGCTAAAGGTTGAGTGAGGGTTTCGCGTTAGGGTTGGGGTTTAGGGCAACCGGCCCAACAACGCGGGCGATTGGTTGCCCTGTTTCCAGCCATCGATGATGTGAAGGGAGATCGCTCAGGAACAAGATTCCGGGGGGATGGATCAGGTCGGCCGTAATCTTGGCCTGCCCGAAGATAGGCGCTTCGGCGGGCAGTTTGGCGGCTGCGTCGTCTCTGGGTCCGGCAATGATTAGGAAGGGGGCATAGAGCGCACCAGGGCGTCTCAATTTCACCACCAGGTCCAACACGGGCGTCTCATTCGCCGCTGGCCGCCTCGAGCTAGCCCTCCTGCTTGGAGATGAGACGAGCGGGCGGCCCAGCACTCAGAGCTGCCCTATTGCTAGTAATGGCTATCCCAGCGGCCGACTACTACTCCTTTGGGGCATGCGTGCAGCAGCAACATCAGATATGGATGCCCCCCGTGGGAGGCTATTTACTTGGCCCCATTTCGCCCTGGTTTGGCTTGGGCGCTCCCCCGCTGGGAGAAGTGGACAGGGGCCTAGCGATTGCAAGGTTAGGGCCAGAAAGGAGACGTACCGGATCCTTGTGATCGATCAGCAGTGGTTCTTCTCGATGTAGGCGCATCTCGATGAGCCTTTTGGGTAGAGGAATTTTGTTCACCCATCAACCATCACCGATATTTTTTTTCCGCAATGCCCTTTTCCATGACTCTCACTAACCTTGCACGAGCTAACGTAGCCCTAAAACACGGAAAGATGAGGGCCTCGTGCCCGACCGAAGTACCGCTGTAATTCAACTCTGGGCATATGAGCTGTCTAATTCTGGAAGCTTCGGTTGATGATGTGTATCTTCGGATGCTGCTCCCAACCAATTGGTAGGACGAAATTCTTAGTTGTGTCTGGCATACAGCGATCCGTACAATTAGGGAGATAGAATTGGTGGCATTATAGCTGGCAAGACAAGTAACACGCTGCATCGCGATGTGTTCCTGTGCTGGCCTACCACCTACCACCTACCACCCACCTATCACCACCATCACTGACGCTACGACTACATGCAATTGCTGGGCTCCTGCTATCGTGAGACCACTTACAGGCAAACACAGCATTGAATCACCCAACAATTTCTTCAAGACTGACAGATGCCGTCACTAAACAGCCCATAAAAAAGCAAAATAACGTCACCCGCGGCCCGGCAGACGGCGCTCATCACTCAGATCATAAATGGGCACAGGGCCCAACACGCTGCCTTGGAAGCACGGTAAATTAGCGGTTTTACTCAGCCCCAACAGCCCCCATTAGGGAACAGCGCACTCTGGGTACGTCCATTCCCGTCATTGTCAGGTCAGGCCAGCCCCAGGTGAGGTCAGGCCAGAGTCTCAGTAAACTTTTGGGGCCACGCCCCCCCCAGTCCCCATGCTGTTCAGTGGCTGCGCTGAAGCCCACTGGGAGGGAGGGAGGTAGGCCAGGTACTTTGTTCCTTGCTGGCTTTGGCCCAGCGAGGCCTGTACTTAACTCAGCAGATTGAAGGGGGAGGGGAGAGAGGGCCTAAAGAGGTACCAGATACCGCAGGCCTCCGCGTCCACTTTACCCATCTTCAGTCTGATGATCAGCCAGGATCACCCGACCTGCTAATGATTCCACACCCTCTCCACCTCAGTAAAGTGGTTTCTTTGCCCAAACAGTACCTCTGTATTTATGGCCAGGTGAGAGCCATGGCTCCCAGGTCTGGCCAATTCGACGGCGACAGGTCGGGATGGCATGAAACAAAGGGGAAGAGACGCCTAGAATCTCTTTCCCTGGCAGTCTAGACGTGGCGGCCGGAATTGCCGTCGTCCTGTTCTGCCCTGTGGCTATTCTAGGACACAGGCTGTAATACTCCGTTGCGAGAGGCACCTTACAGAGGAATGAATACCTCTAATGGGCTCATCTCGAATCCACCACCCACAGGCTCAACTCCACACAGCCACTCAGGACAGACACCCCATCGCCGACGACTGTGGCTACAAACGCTGGGGCTAGGGATATGTCGCCTGGCTCGCTGAGGCGCACGCGCAGGCGAGACACATCAGTCTGGGATTAGTCAGTGAGGGGAGTGGGTAAGTCTATACACCTCACCTACTAAGACTCTCCCAGGTGACAGCGTGTAGGAGGAGACGAGCCAGGCGATATACAGGCGCGCTCACCTGGGCCACACCTCCAGACAGAGGTATCTCGAGACTTGGGAAGGGGGGCCCACCAGCCCCAGTCCAAGCAAGGTACCTGCTACTCAGTGTTGGCTCACCCTTCTGCGCTAAGTCATCTCCTCCCCAGGCTCCATCACTACTGCCTACCACCGCTGTAAGTCTCCCCATCAGTGTATACGTACGCCCCCCTCCCCCCCGCAATGCCACACACACACACTCCCTTCCAGTGGCTCCGAACGCTCCTCCTCCTCCTCCTCCTCCACCAAAATTATTATTTCTCCTTCTCTATTATTTTGCTCGACAAGAATTTCTTCCTTGACTGTTTACGCCTAGCTGTTCACCCGTCCCTAACCTGCTTGCTTGGCTCCGTGCTTCAAAGCCCCCCTACGCTGCTGAATCTACGGAAACGCTACGGTCCAGACAGGTGTCTGTCCTCGAGCACATCCTCCCTCAACCGCAATGGCATCTTCTCGGGTATGACCTGTCTCTACATCATTCGTTGACTGAGGAGCGAGGAGGAGCCTGAGACGCCTGGCTAGGGCAGATTGTAATGCCATTAGCCCGGCGTGTCCCAGGCTCCTCCAAGAGCTGGTTCCAGCTGTTCCAGATGCGAGTGAGCGAGCAATGTGCTGACTGTCTTTCTTTCCCAATGGACAGGAAATGCAGCCTTCCGTGAGGCCATTGTCGCATCGACCCTCGGTTTCGAGCCCTCCGTCCAACGGCCCTCCCGCGCGCCAGACCCATGCCCGCAACAATTCCCACTCCCTCTTAACAAGCTCCCTCAACCCCAATCACCGTGTGACTCGCCGAAAGTCGGTTACGAACCCTGGTGCCAACGTTGCCGCCCTCACGGCTGCCCTTCGAGATGCCAATGTCTCCGCCGCCGTGCCGATTGCGAACCCCTCGTCTCGACGAAATACAATGTCCAAGGGAGCACGTATCGTCTCTGGGCAGAACAGCCTTCCGTCTCCGCCGGCCAGTCTCCCAAACAAGGGTATGGCCGATGTGAAGCGTGATATGACTGGTAGTGCCATTGATGATACCAACGACAGCTCGGCCGACGAGGATGGATCGAACTCTCAGAAGTCCCGGATCCGACGTGCTAGTGACGGCCAGCCCCTGACCAAGGACGGTAAGAAGAGCAACCGGGCCGAGCTTCGATGCGAGAAGTGTGGTAAGGGGTACAAGCACAGCAGCTGCCTGACGAAGCACTTGTTAGTCTCCCTTTTGGCATCTCCCTGTGTGGTCCCATCCCCACTTCGTATTGTGCATGTCCAGCATTTGTCCAGAGTGGGATGAAGACAATGTGACATTTGTTGACTTCTCTGGCTAGGTGGGAGCATACTCCTGAATGGTCGTATACCTCTAAGCTGCTCATATCCAAGCATCAGCAAGTTCAGCTGCTTGAGGCCGCTTCGGTCTTGGTGGCCATGAATGACACTGAGCAGGAAAGGTCACCCACACCTCCTCACTCAGCTAAAGATTTCCCCAGCGACCGAGAGTCATCGTCCCCTGCTGCGTCTGGGTACTCTGAGCTGGTAGATCGCCAAAGCTCTGCGGACACTACTCCGCCACCGATGTCCGAAGGTCTTAACTTTACCACGCCATCGTATCGTAGTAAGCGTCACAGCAGCATTGCCGGGCTTTCGAGGAGCTACCAATCAGCCCCTCTCTCCGCTCACCTCACATCAGGGAGCGTACCACATGGACATGGGTTCGGCCACTCTCGTCAGCTCAGCACCGACCGACCAACATCGTCAGGTATCAACACTACCAATCAAGACGATCGGGACCTTGCTGCCGCTGTGGAATTGCTGAGCTGCAGTTTTGGGAGCAACAATGGCTCCCGGGGCACGGTGACACTCCCCGCAGATGCCCCTCCCGTGCCTCCTGTCCCTATGCAGTACCTTGAGCAGGCTACTTCATTCAGCAGCGCGGGCTTTATCAATAGCTTTCCGAGCCGGCAGCCAGAAAGCTTCACCCGTGGAGAGTTCCGACGGGGAAGTCAAGATGTGAAGATGGATGACAAGGCCGACTCAGTCATGGATGATGACGAATTTGATATGCGATCCCGTGCTCGGAGTGATGAGGACGATGACGGTGTATTTGGTCGCATGGAGGAGTAATCATTGCTTTTGTTTACCCATTAGTATAAGGTGGCATATCTCGGAGTCGGGCACACATTTATGACTCGGGAGTTGGATTTGATAGGCATTAGCCGGGAGGATTCGGTCTTTTTTGTTATTACTTTTCTCATTTTTTTCCATTTTTTGTATCAGGATAGCCCCGACTTGTATGAGGTGGTTCGCTCCGCCGCCAATCCTTAGCACCGAAGAGTGGAGGGCCCGTCCGGGTTGATGGGAACATCGATATGGACGCGATAGCATCGCCACGAGGTTAAAGTGAGGATTAGGAAGGGCGTCGAGCGAACACCCACCAAATATATGAAATAAAGAACTCGAAAACTCACCGACAATGAGGAGGGGCAGTATGGGGTGATATATATCGTCGACTTGCACCGGATCTCCGCTGCGTGACGTAAACGAGAGAGCAGGTGCTGGGATCAAGGAAGGCCAAAAAGGCAGGAGATCGTGGAAAAAGGGTTGTCGGCTCGTTGGAACCAGATCTCTTCCCGGTACGGGCATAGAGACGGGCATAAGAGATGAGAAGGGGTTCAAATGGTCGATCGCTCGGCGGACCTTTGCCTGGAAGCACGCCTGTTGGTTGGGATATAAGCGAGGAGAAAGTGATCGGCCGCCCTCCTGAAGGAATCGCGGCTGCCTTCCCGAAACATGGTGAGGTGTGTCAGATTTGGCTGATGAAAGGAAGAGCTTGATGAGAAGAAGACGGGAATGAAGAGATAACGAACGAAAGAGGGAGCCCAAAGATAGGGAAGGGGTGGTTTGGCCAACTCGCTTGAACGTATTAGTCTAACGAGCGGGGAGGATGATATTAGCTTTCCCAGTTGACGAGTACGTCAGATCGTAGATCTTGAGGAGTGAGGAGGAGAAGAGGGAGATGGGGAGGAAAAGCAAAGAAGAAAAAGACCAGTAAGCCTAAACGCGTCGATTTCGACGACTCTAATTAGTAGATGAGAGCACCTGCACTCATCGCCAAATGCTTCTTTCCCCTTCTCTCCCTGATCGCAAGCAGCGTGGGATCGGCCATCGAGATAATGGCCGTGATAGGCGACCAAGTGGGGGCCACAGTGTGGTGCTGGAGGAAGAAGGAGGTTTCCCCAGTGATGCCTGTGGGAGGGGAGCCCCACCAAGTGACGATGATGCGGGACCACATCATCAACAAGCAGCGGTCCATGACAGCCTTATCGTCACACTTCTGCGCAGACCCGTTTGCTTCCCGCCAACACCACCAGAGGACACATGCCTCTCTGGCTACGACCGCCTGGCTCTTGTCCGGAAACTAATATTTATCAAGCCGTAATTGTTTCCCTCCTCGGCCAGGTCTGCCTGTCCCACAGAACCTACTACGCAGCAGGTAGCTAGCGGCTCGTGCCACACTCTCTCTGTCTTTCCTGCCTTCCGTCTTCTTTGACCAACAGCCCTTCCTGAGACACCACCCGGATGACTGTATGTTATAGACATACAAACCCATAATTCACCGACTTTACGAAACGAAAATGGCACCCTCCAGACGAAGCGCCAAGGCCGCAGCTGAGCCTCACGCCAGCCCGGCCGTCGACAGCAACGAGCTCACCGTCGTCGAAAAGATCACAAAAACGGCGGAACTCGCAGTCCCGAAAGAAATCACCGCTGTAGCCAAAGGTCATGCGGCCCGCCCGACACTACCTACCCAAGCCCAGTTCCCTCTGGCGGTGGCTCTGAGCTTCGTAACCGCCGGCATTGGCTATCGTGTGCTGGGAGAGCTCACGAACAACGAGCTTGCGGCCGTGACCCAGGCCCAGGATACGTGGGGAGAGGTGGCAGTTTTAGCCGGATGGAAAGTGTAAGTTGGTTTCTCCTCTCGGTCTCTCTCCAGAGGCGCACGGCGCCAACGAGCATTCTTGACCCTGCCGTGCGTCAGATGTCAAAGACATGGCGTTGTAGTAGCTTTGAACTGGAGGCTTGCTGACATTCTGCGACAGGTTCGAGTTGGCTGTCGGCTGGTTCGGCAATTTAGACAGCCTTGATGTTGCGACCATGAACCTCTTGTCGCATGGACCGGTTGTAGGTCCTCCCCCAGAACCCGGCCTGGACCTAATGGCTTGCTGATCGCTTCTCCCCAATAGTTCTATCTCCTGAGCACCTTCTACAACCTGAGCCCTTCGACGGCCATATCCGCTCTGCTCGTTGACATTGCCTCTGTGGCCCTGCCCTTCTACGGCCTGCGCCCTCTCTCGGCAGTCCACACCCCCTCAGCCAAGGTCCCCAACCGCGAGCTTACGGATATCGGCCTTCAGATCTACACGGCTGCTCTTGCGACTGGAATCTACACCGTCGTCATCGTGCTGTCCCTGCAGTTCCTGCTCCCCCGAGTCCTGATCCTCTACTTCTCCCACCTCCCGACCCTCGTCCCCGCCTATACGGCATCGTACGCGACCCTTCTCCCCGTGACGGTCGCGTTCGGCGCCTCGGCCAGCAACTTCATCTTCGCCCCCTTTGCGACAACGGGCAAGGCAAGGGAGGACGAGCGCATCGGCCAGTTTGACCCTGCGAGCGCCAGCCTGGGTGAGACCGTCTGGTGGAATGTGTGGGGGTACACCGCAAAGACCAAGGTCGTCATCCGTCGCACGGCAATAACCGCCCTCGTAACGGGCATCAGCACCTACCTGTCCTGCAGGATGTCAATCTACGGCGTCGAGCCGACAGGTGCCGCGGTCTACGCAGCCGTCTGGGTGTTTGCAGCCCTGTTCTCAGGTGTCGGCCTGGGCTTAGTGGGTGGAGATTAATATCAAATCGCTAGCTGAGCGGCCTGGATCATAGCTCTGCTCAGCCCTACCGGACGGAAGCATCCGCCAAGGCATATTTTCCCCCCTTATGTAGCGGTATTTTGAGGTATTGCACTTGTCTGCCGCCCCTACTAGCATCGTGGGTGCATGGTAATATCAGTAGCGTGTATGTGGTGCGACAAAATCCGGGGGCTTGGGCTGGATCACTATGAGTCTTTACTTGAGGATCAGCAGTGGATATGAGGAGGCTGCTTGGAGAGCTCTGTTCTGCTGGGCTGGCTGCCGTAATACACCATTTACTTGTATATTTTTAGTCTTATGGCTGAGCCTTCAGTCAAATACTCTGGAGTTAAAGATAGAATGATCACCACTGTTGCGGTCTAACGTAGCACCGGCTAATATGAAATGATACCTACATGCAGGAGGGCTGTGGCTGGCTGCATGTTGGGGATGCTGGAGCGACGCCTGGAAGCTTTCCAACGGCCTCCACTGCATTGACCGCCCGCGAATAGCATGGCGGCGGGTGGGTAAGGCACTGTATCTAAATAGAACTCCCGCCATGCGGGTCATCAGCTTGTATTTGGCGTCCCAAGTCTCGTGTTCTGTACGAAGCTAAATGCCCACGCAGATCCGGGTCAGGCTACGCGTTTGAGGAATTCCTGCTCTTGGCGCCGTAATTGACCTGTCGTAGCATCTTCCGCGGTATCCTGGCCAAAATTGGTTGGACATTATCGCGGGGCAGCACAGCGCCTCCCTCCGTCCTCAACAAGCCCAGTGGGAAATCCTAAAACCAATTTTAGAGCTGTCCTTATCCTTCTTCTGTCCAAGTCACCCCTCGTTCCGGCCGCAAACCCAACACCTTCAACGGCCCCCCTTTCCCCCACCTCCATTTAAAAAGTCCCGTGCCAACTACAATCGCTCGTTTGCCATAAGTGGTGGGCTAGTCGAATAGCTTCCGACCGTGTTGTCGGCTGTCAGAACTGCAGGGCCCACTTCGGTCGCCTTACCAGCAAGTGAGTTCACTGGCCCCTGTCACTCACCCTTTCAAAAACTTGAAGAGGGGCGTTGGAGCATGATTTGTTAAAGCTCTCACAGTTTTGCCTGCAGCAACGGGCTCGAGCACGCCAATTGTCGAACCGACTAGCCGCACCCATTCCCTGCAGTCTCGAGACGCCTTGGTCCGTCTCCATCTACTGCCAGCGACGGAGGGAACCATCAAAGAGGGTAGACGACACCTTACTTACTGAACGGAGGGGAAGTACTGTGGTGGCATGTGATGACGGCAACGCCCAATGTTGTATTCACCCAAGCCCTTCTCGCTGCAATATCTATAATGCCTTTGTATGCTGTTAGCCTCTGGTGATAATTGCGACCACTATTCCACTGTTTCGTCGTGGTAGGAAGTCTGGCTCAAGCTATAAGATGAGTTTCTTCTCCGCGTCGTCTCACAGCGCGGAGAACACGCCATCGACGACGGCAGCTAGCGCTCCAACCACGAGCAGCCCGGATTTTGACCCCGAGGCACACCCTAGTGAGACTACCTCACCAGAAACTACCCAGGCAGGCCAAACGGCGTCTGGAATGGCGTTTTCCCATAACCCCTCCCCACCATATGTGGGATTAGAGACGAGCCCAGTACAATCCACATATCGGAGCTCGCGAAGCATCCAGAGTGATAACGAGCTTGATCTATACGGACCCCTTGATATTAGGGGTTCCGTGAGGTCCGGCGGTAGCATAAACTTCGACGGTGATTTCATCGTGCAAGATACGATTGATGCATACGGCGGTATCAACATTAAAGGCAACGTTCGCAGCGAGTAGGTCGGCACCCGAGCCTAGTTTTCCCGTCTTCCAAATATTCTAACAATATGCTAGGGGCAGAATAAAGGCGTATGGTAACATTGATCTCAATGGTTGCCTCCAAGCGAAGTGAGTATGATGTTGTCCTCGGTGGAGATGGAACTGGCCTTGCTGACCCGGATCGATAGGGATAAAGTCAAAGGATATGGGAAACTGAGAGTGGTGGGAACCCTTGAGGGCAAAGAGCTTGAGATCTATGGCAATCTCAGCGTCAACGGGCACCTGTAGGTGCACCCTTTTTCGTTCCTTTGATGTCGCTTGGAGACAAATACTGACAAGGTCTTGATCCGCAAAGGCATTGTAAACGTTTGGTTCTGTATGGATCGTTGACACTTATTGGGCCCGATTCAAGTTATCATGTTGAAAACTCGGAAGAGGTGGCGGGGGCTATTCTGAAACGTGATCAAGAGGCTGATTGGGATTGGTGACGGCCGCTTTTGGGCTTCGTTATCTCTTCCAATTCCCCTCGGAGGACGGGCAGGCCTTGAATCAACTTCATCTTTTCGGCCTTGAACGCATGGTGCTCCTGTTCTCGAGACGATGTGCGGGGAATGACAAAGACTGCCTCGTCTCGTTTGGAAAGAGACCAAGAATCTTGCTCGGATCAACCTTTGTGTTATTATTGATGAACCTTCTTCCATCATCACTGCTGGATAGAAGTCATACGAAAGTGTCACTTCATTGTAGGGGAGCTTGGGTTTCTTCCTTACCTGTTAAGGTTACTGGCCGGACCAGTGGGAACCCGCAAATAGTCGAGGGTTCACAGCTGAGAGCGACCTTTTTTTTTCTGAGGGGCGGTGGAGAGGAACAAGAGACAGGGTCGATAGCTGAAACGAATATTGGGAATCAAAACCAACTTGCAACAACGTTGAAGTATTCGGGGCTAGAGGAAAAGTGACGGTATCGATCAGACGTAACAGCTAGAAGAGAGAAGGAAGGAAGAAAGGAGGAAAGTACGGGTTCAAATCTGGGTCATCAGCTGAACGGAGGCGTGTGCTGCTGCCGTCGACATACATGGTTGTACTCGCACTGGTACCTGTAGGTGGCTCGCCCCAGCTTCAGGCGAGCGTGGGAAGGGTGCACGGACCCGCCGGCACCCGCTGGTGCTGGCCACAGGGGACATCTATGGGGGGCCTAGAGGATTCCAGCCTATGAGCGCCGCCTGTGAGAAGAGCTGGGCTTGGCTGCGCGACCCACTCTAGACGACCTGATTGTCTGCTTTGGGCTTGCACCGCGAACCCATCATTGTGCTGCAAGGCTGGCCAACCCAACTACCCTACACCTGGCTTGGTGTCTCAGAACGCAGCGCAGTTCTGGCGCTAGCAGCCTGTGCGCGCGCGCCAGCAAGTTCCAGCGCTGATTGACACGCGCCACCCAGAGAGAACGAGCGAATCTGTTTGATGGCAACAACCGAAGCAGCCACAACAGGAGCTTGCGCATTGCTCACTCAACCGCGCACGGGAGCCGTCTCGCGTGCCACTCGCCCCCTTTAGCATTTCTACATTTGAAAGCCACTGCAATGGCTGCCGAGCCCACAGCTGATAACGCGGGCGACACGCTAATGGCCGACCTTTCTCCAAGACAACAGGCTACCCATCGCTTTGACGACGCAAGCCCGAGGCAAATCAGGAAGACGATGGCCACATTTGAGGAACATCGATCGGACCCTGATGCGCAGACCACGGTTACCGATTTCCTCGACTTTACCGAGTACCTACCATCGGATATCATACGCTCCCTTACTCTCATCGAGAAGCACGACCACCAATATGTTGATTCGTCCACCCGGGTCTACGAGCTCACTAAAACATGGGGCCAGCTTCCTACAATGCAGGCGAACGAACGGCCGTCGCCGGTCCAGCTGCGCGCAGACATCTCAGAGCACTTGAACCAGGCGGTTAGCTCCCGCATCTTTGCTCATGCCGAGTCGCTGCGCATGTCTGAAAACGTGAACCGCCACTACAACAAGGCTAAGCTGCTGCTGTCAAAGCTGCAGGCGATGCTGGACAACTATCCCACCGAGAAGCAGCAAGCGTTGAGCCCTGTTATGTCGCGGTCTCCGCAACTTTCCAGGGCTAAGTTAGCTGGACGTTCTGGGGAAGATGGCGAGCCAAAGGTGCGACAGAAGCGGATGCCGAAAATTATGGTTCCTGGCGAGGTCCTCGCGCCGTATGATATCGAATACGACACCTTTACCGATGGGAGCGATGTCAGTACAGATAATGATGATGATGATGTGCCAGCAACTGTCCGGAAAAACATATCTGCAACGCCCCGTATCAAATTGGTATCCAGCACCCCGAGACCTCCCAAGTCCTCCCATCGCTCTACCCGTCCCGCTTCGCACACAACTCCTGCGAGCGCGGAGGCTGTGGCGGCACAAGCGGCAGCCCTGCTTAACCCCCACCAGAGAATGCCCCCATTGGCAGCTCCCATGCGCCTTGGCTTCAACTCACCGAGTATGAGTTGGCAAAGCTGCGAAAGCGGATGAAGAAGAATGCTACGTGGACACCAAGCGAAACGATGGTGGCAAGGGAACTGAGAGCCCTTGGTCGTGGCCCTGAGGACTTCAAAGAAGCCAAGAAGAAGGCCGAGAACGAGGGCAAAACCTTTGAGTTTTCGATCCCAGCTGCGCTGGTCGATGATGGGTCGGGGACACAGCAGCTTCCGGCGGGTGCCATCAGTGTTGACTCTGCGGCTATAGATGAGTTGCCAATGAGCAACAGGGGGATGAAGCTGAACGAGGCAAAGAAGTTAAAGAGGGAGGCTCTTGCTAAGCAAGCCGCTGAAGAAGCCGAGGAATCAGCTAGGAAGATGGCCGAGGCAGCGAAGCTATTGTTGGGTAGCAATGGGACGCCTTCGGGTGGACCATCAGAGAGTCCGAAGGAATCTGGCGGTAAATCAGTCAAGACGACACGCGCAAACTCAAGGTCGAATGCGAAGCGCAAGCGGGACGCTGAGTTATTGAAGGTAGAGAGTGAGACACCAGAAGGTTCAGACTCACCCTCGCGCCCGGTCTTGAAAAGGACAAAGACAGAAACGCCAGTACCCCCTCCGATTCCCGCAACTCCTCGTCAGGCCAGCGTAAACGCAAGCGAGGGACCGACTTCAGAGACGCAATCCCACACGCAGTCTCAATTCAGGCAGCCTACCCCTGGAGTCCAAGGAGGGATACATGTTGAGACCCCAGTGCCGATTCCGATGCCACCTCAGGCGTCTTCAAATTCAAGCACGCCAGCTCCTACTAAACCCCCTTCAAGCCCACCCGCAGCAGATGGTGCCAACCAGGCGGAGAGCTCTTCAGTGTCTCTCAAGCCGCCGGTAGTAGAGACTTCTGCCCCTATGACTCGGTCCGGAAGGCGCAAGTCCAACACGCCAGTTCCACCGCCATTACGGGAACTGCCTTCACGTGAAGTTTCCAGGCGTGAGACTCGCGGAGGTGCTGCCAAACGTTTGCAACAACAGCCACAAACCCCCACAGAGCCTCCAATCCCACCCCATGAGATCCAGCTGCCGACAATAGAGCAGAGGAGTCGGAGATCAGCCTCACGAGCGACTACGCCGGGAAAGGGCTCCGAGGGGAATCAGGGCCGCAGACCGGTATCGCGAGGTAAATCAGTTGGCCAAGAGTCTCTAGCTGCTGACCGACCACGTCGTGCTAGCACTGCCCGAAACACCCCGGCACCCGAGTCTCGCCCCCGAAGCGCACCAAGCGGCCTGCCCCCGGTGTCGTGAGCATTACTAGAAGCGGCGGTAACAGCGCCGTTGGTAAGCGAAAGGCAGCACCAAGAAAGAAACCCCGCACCAGAAGGGAAAAGGATCAGGATGGAGAGATGGAGGATGTGGATGATGAGGGCAACCCCATTGACCCAAACGAGCCGCGTTACTGTAATTGTAATCGCGTGAGTTTTGGCACGATGATTCAGTGCGATAATGTTGATGTAAGTTCTCCTTAGTCTTAGAGTCGATACTCCTCTCTTTCTTTGATTTTGATGGATTGATTTGCTGATGTTTGCGTAGGGTTGTAAAGGGGAGTGGTTCCATCTGGAATGTGTTGGATTAGAGGAGATTCCAGCTCGGACAACAAAATGGTACTGCCCGGACTGTCGCCGGGTTTTGAACATTGGGGAGAGGGGTGAAGTTAGTGCGAGAGGAGTCAGGAAATGAAGACCGGATCACGAAGTTTAGGCGTTGGGGAGTAAGTTGCTAAAATGGCAGCGTGGAGTTGAATTTGTTGAGGATTTCAAAGCGAACCGTGAGGTATGAGACTGAAGGAATGAGACTAAGGTAGCGCGTGTACATGTTACAATACCTTTATACTGAGTTTTCGAAGTTCGCACCGAAAAGCCATTAAGCGATTGAAGATTCTTAGAAATGATTGCTGGAGTATTCTGTGTGGTTTTCTACCGAGATAGCCAACCTGATCATGGGATTCGCTGTGAAGGAAACAACACGCTTCGCTGGTAGCGCTTTCTACCACCTTACTCGTTAAAGAAGTAATTTTGGTGACCTTGATCATAGCATTCAGCTCCATGGCAAGGGAGATGCATGAGGTTGCGACAGCATGCTGCTTGGCCTTGATAGCGGCCTTGACGAAGGCAGTGATAGGGAACGAGAATCTGTAGCTCATTCCTGACTTTTGAAAGGATTACCGAGCGGCTGATTTACGCTAAGTTGTCAAACTAGACTGGCATCGCTGCCGCAACCTCTACCGAGACTTTGTCCACAAACGAGGATCAGACCACCCAAGTGGTTTTCTGCCCTGATAGGTATCTCGTCAATGATGTAAGTGAAAGGTCACTGGCTAAGTGACAATACTCTTCCCCCCCCCCCCCCGAAAAAAAATCTTCTTTGCAGCTTGGCAGAGAGAGACTCGCAATACGCCTCGTAATTCCAACGTTTGATCACAGTAGGTAGTTTGCAATAGTACAGGGCCAAACGAGAAGGAACTCTGGCTGACCTCTAGGCTACTCTTATAGAAAAGGTCTTACGGAAAAGATAGTCTGCGAAGAGGGAGAGGTCGTAGTGCATATTAAGAATCCCGTGACAGTGGCTGTCTTATATTTTCAATAATACCTTGGTTGATGCTATATGCTACTATATCCTCCTCCTTCTCTTGTGATAAGCACAGATTTTAGAGCACAGCGGCGCCTGGAAGCGCACCAAAGGGGTCATTAAGTCCGGGGAGAAATTACAGTCCACGGGTAGCTCATCAATTCAACGGCACTGGTAATCAACCTTGCCGCCTCGTGGAAGTCGCGCCTCATGACGGCGGCCGTGTTGGCCCGGGCGAACCTGCGGGAAGGAGCTTCATGTACGACGGCGACGGTGCCGGTCATTCCGGGTCCGGCTTTGTCGCCGGACCCGAGCAGGACGGCAGGCTGAGGGATTTATAAAGAGGATGGATGAGTGCAAGGTGAAGCGTGAACTACCATGTTGTTGTTTACCTATTTTGTGGTTGCACTGCAGTAGCACCGTAGCGTTCGCCATGGTTCCTTGAACGGAAGAGCAAACATGGCGGGGTCTCATCACTTCCATCGCGATGGCGGGGTACAAGATGCGATACGCTACGGTCATGGAGGGGCTCCGATAAGCGGCGCTGCTGGCCACCATTGCTGCCGCCAAACACTTTATCCGCGTTTAGCTACGAGCACAAGGTGGCGTTGTTATCCTTAGGCAGGCAGATGAAAGGGTCGTGTTGCGCGAATACCGCACACCATCCGCCTGGCAAGTACCGGTCTCTTTGCCAGTCAGTCGGCTCTCTCCAGCCTTATTTGCCCGAGGGTGGTGGGGAAGAAGGTTGTATATGTACTGCATGACGACCAGGACGAGGGAAGGGCTTTCCACGCGGAGACGACACTCCTGACAATTATGATGACACGAATGTACTGGGAGTCCCCTCATTGGGCTCTCAGATGGCCACGGAGCCATCATGGAAGAACAAGGGTGGGAATTGACGGGAAGGTTGGGCGGGGCATCGCAGATGGTATCGTCATCAGTATCACTCGCTTTGCTGCCATGCTCATGTGACACTTGGCGAAGATTCACGAATCAATTGGTCATCTCTGGATGGGTGCAGTGGCCAAATGCATGATCTGCCTCATCTGAGGCTCTCTCTCGCGTTGGGATGTGAGACGTCCCTTTTTCTGGAAACATGATGGATCAAGATAGTGCTGCCCGGGTCACAATTGAGGCTGAACGGGAACAACGGAAATTCGCCCACTTGGACCCAGCTTGGCTTCAGGGGGCCGGTGCTCATGCTTCTGTTGACAGTCAACACACCGCCGTCTATCTCTGTAGGAGTAACACTAGGTACTAGTACCTGATACTTGTCTAATATTAGAGGCCTCTGGCAGCCATGCTGAGCTAATATGATGACACGCCCTCTAGCCAACCCGTTCCAGCCTCGCGTCAATGATGTCGGCGTTCGCTCTAAACCAACCGAGGACCTATGATACAAGCGAAATTACGTAGAAGAGGCTGGAAGGCTGAGTGTTTTGATAGATAGGCGCCAGTACACGTCCAGCGACGCGACGCCCTAGATCCAGCCACGCGGTAGCGGCGAAGCCACTTTCGCATGACCAGGCTGCTCACCTGACACATCTCTAGCTCCTTTGCCAGAAGAAGCCAGAGTTATCAGCTGCAGATGTGGTGTCGAGCTTTCGAAACGGCCATCGCGGCGTGATTGGGATGCGCTGGGCCCCGCCCTCCATCCCACGTTTTGCCATCCCAATAGGATACTGGCGGGGTGTCTGATGAGGGCGAGGGATGGGACGTATGCACTTCCCGAGTAGGTCAGCAGTACTGCGACGGTCCCACACATGCGCGGGAGGTATGCAGCAGGCCTGCGCGTTGAGGAACAAATGGATGCAACCGGAGGCCCAGATGCCTCGTCCTGGTCCTGATCTCACATGCATGGATAGGTTCGCCATGTGCAGATAGAGGTGAGGCGATCAAAGCAAGGCACCGCGCGTTCCTGGCAGGAACACAATACAACAACAACCCCGAGATACGATTCCACGCGGAAGGGGAGGGGTGGGAGGGCCACCAGGCAGTGCCGTCATCTACTTTACTGGGCGATTAGACAAAGATTCCAGCGTTTTGTTCCCATGGCCGTTCTTGTCCTGTCACTTATCAGCCAGTCTGGCCTAAGGCCAATCAAGGGGTTTATTGTTTGCCAAGTAGCTGGACCCCCGTCCCCTCGGAACAGGTACATCCATATGTTGCTCCAGGTACCTTGATGCCATCGACTAATGTAAGACACAATACTACCTGCCTCGCTTGCCGGGCTGAGACTGGGAGTTGGTATGGCGGACAGCGGGATAAGCAACACTCACCATGATATGATGGAACACGTAGAAGAGGAACCGCTGCGGGACAATGAGCATGCGTGTGCTGTGCTACAAGCATCTGAAGACGCCAGGAGAGATGCCCCCCGCATTGCTGGCGGCTGGCCGGTACTTCCAGGGGTCCATGTTGTAGGTCTGGTGTCACTCCCGTCTGAACAACCTCACTGGGCTGGTGCTCCTGGAGGCAGCTGGGGGGCTAGTCCAGGCTGAGGAGGGGCGTGTGCCTGCCTCTTGTCCACTGTACCCGGCGTGACTGATACCTAAAGCCTCGCCCCGCCTTTGGCCTCCAGGCCGCAAGGTCCCTATTATTCAAGCTTGACCATCTCCCTTGCTCCGTCTCCGTCGTTTCTGTCTCCTCCTTATACCAAACCAGACAAACCAAACAAGCTCGCAGCAAAACCCAGCATTTAGGAAGCGTCTCTCTCTCATATCTCTTCTGTATATTTCCATTTGTATCTTTTTGCATCCATCATAGAATTTCTGTCACCGTCTCCGTGGCTGCGCCGCGGTCTGAAGCATATATCTTATACCCCGACCGAATCCATACTACCAGCCTGACACTGGACCACCGGCCTCCCTTATCTTAATTAAGCTCCGCCCTCGCCAAGTAGAGAGCCCCTCCAAGCCGTATCGTCAACCCCCCGACACCGCGCCTTGAACAGAACAGAACACAGAAAACACTCGTTCCAAGTAACCAAGACTGGTATCGCTGCACGTCGCTTGTGGCAGTACTGGATCTTGGGAGCAGGTAACTGCTCCGACTTGGAGTGAATCACTCGCTTGAATGCCTAGTACGTGCAACTCCCCCTCCGCCGTCGCCTAATACAGCGGCTCGCGATAAGAGCCATGAATGGGTGACGCGACTGCTCCTTCTTCACGGGAGTCGTTGCACTTGTATTTTCCGACTAACAAGGTTGTGCACTAGAGAAGGACAAGAAGCATGCCAAAAACCATAGCGGCATCGCTGCGGCGGTGACAGAGCAGACTGCTGGCAAGTTCGCGTGAGTACCGCACCTCCCCCAAGCCGAGTGACTCTTGTCTCTTGGTCTCTTGGTCATCTCGCCTGCCCCGTGACTCCCTGACCTTGGATGGCTGACCGGAGATGCTAACGTCCACAACTATAGCTTGTCCAACGGAAACCAGAGCTACGGAAGTAGTGACAACTCTTCAACCAACCCGAGCCTGCCCACTTCCACCGAGTCGACCCCTCCCATTAACACCCCTGACGTGTTGAGGCCAACTTCCGTCACTGACAATGCGATACAATCACCATCGCCTTTGCTGGATGCTATATCCAACGCTTCGATATCTGCAAGCACTGTCCCAAGCATGAATAATGACTGGGCCAGGGCCGGCGGTATGGCTGGCTCCCCAGGCAACCTCATCTCCATCATGGGTGACTCGCCCCCGACACAACCTTCTTCGTATGAGGACTCGTCTCTTCGCGCTCCCAGTGGCTGGTCTGCTCAGAGAGCACTTGCGACTCCATCCCCTGCGTCTTTGTCTCCCCCAAACAATATACGACGCCCCTTGAGTTTCCAACTGGAGGCCCATTACCAGCATCCCGAGCCGCTGCCTCAAATGTCGTCAGCTGCCCATAGAAGGAGCTCTCTGCACTCTCAGCTCTCGCATGCCCGCAACAGCTCGCATCCTCCACTCCCGCATCAGCCGCAACCGCACTATTACGGAGCTCCGGATCTTGACTTGACACTTAGACCACGGTCTGGCATCACTCCTGGAGACCGGGGCTATTTCTTCGGGTTTGATAGCCTACCTGTAATTGGTGGCGTGCAGGGTGCGGCAGATAACGTCGTGATCGCGGGCTTTGAAGGTGGCCTAGACATCTATGCGGTTTCGAAGAAGGGCATCGAGCCTGTTGCCGGGCTTAAGGGGCTTCGGGGCGGCGTTGTACATGCCAAGATTCTACCATGGACCGTCACTGGCGAGCAAAGGGGCATCTTCCCCCTCATCGCAGTAGTTCTTCACGGCCCGGTGATCCCCTCGGGTTCGTCCGAAGCTGCTCCCGACCTGAGCAACAATCCAAGCCCGCGACTCGATGGCGCTGCTAGTCCTCGCTCTGCATTTGGCCCGCCCGAGGGTCTTCTAGGCCAGCAATCATCCACATCCATCAAGGCGTACCAAACTTCTGTCCAGATTTATTCTTTGAAAACGAATAAGTTGGTGGACACTTTGCTGCAATCACCACAGATACCCATCAGCACAGCCGTTTCCCTGACAAGTCCCATCTTTCATCCTCCCCCACCCAGCGGCTCCTTGACAATCAAGGCTGATGCAGGGACAGTCATTGTTTGTTCGGGCGTGACTGGCGAGTGCTGGGTGTACTTGCAGCTCCTCGAGCCCCAGAATGAGTCGGTATTTGCCTGCGTCGGGAAACTCTGGACATGTACCCAGCAAAGGCGTCGGACAGAGACTCCAGAGGGCTCCGATAAGACACACGCCTCTGGCCTTCCTTCGAGATCTGCCGATCCAACCCCCATCATTGCACTCAACGGTCGCTGGATCGCCTATTGCCCTGCGGCGCCATCTTCACAACTATCGCTCAAGGCCCACGTTCCGGTTCCTCTGCTTGGAAGATCAAACACCGCTTTGAGTCTCACACCACCCCAGCTGCCCCTTGCAACGGCCTCCGTGGATCTGATTTCAGATAGTATCGTGAACAAGATCATGCGCGAAACAACGCAAGAGCTCATTTCTGGTGCAAAATGGGTTGGTCAGCAGGGGCTACAGGCGTGGAATGCCTATTGGAACAAATCCCCTAGCCCACAACCGCAGTCGCAGGCAGCACGACCGCCGCCAGCAGCTCAGTTCCCGCCAACCCACGGTACTCCAGGACAGTCTGCGCCTAAGGAGCCAGGAATTGTATCCATTGTGGATGCCGAGTCTCTGGCTGTGTCGTCGACAGTGCACCCAATAACAAGCTTTGTGCCGCCGCAGGGGTGCAGCTTCTTGTCTTTTGCCCCGACCTCCCTCGCGCTGTTCACGGCTAGCAGCAAAGGCGATGTACAGAATGTGTGGGATCTTCTCCGCATCCAATACACCAAATCATCGCCGATCCAGGCCAGCGTTTCACCTGGCGAGAGCGCTGGACCTCAGGTTCGCCAGATCGCACACTTCTCTCGAATGACGGTTGCGCGGATAGTGGATGTTGTTTGGGCCGAGCCTCACGGAGAGTCCCTCGCTGTACTCACGGAAAGGGGCACTGTGCATTTGCTTGAAATGCCTTTCAGTGCTTCCATGTGGCCGCCTCCAAGGCGACGCAAGGCTGTCCCGGAGGCCAATTCAGAGACGGCCGAAACGTCGTCAAATTCTGCGGTATCAATCGCTGCAGGTGCTTTTGGCGCTGCTTATCAGGCTGCTCGCCCATTTGTCGCGCGGTCGAGACGAAAGAGTGCGAGTCCTTCAACAGGAAATGCAAATACATTCAAGGATTCTGCAGCGCATGGTGGAAGAGTCATTGCGGCCAGCATTAGTAGTTCGCTGGGTAAAACTGGAACTGCCATAAGCCAACTCCGCAACACAGCTGAGAATCGCGTGTCGCTGCCGTCGAGTCCTTCACCACCAGGGCCATCATGTGTTAGATGGGTTAGGGGACGAAAGTCGCACAGCCTTTATATTCTAGGTGGCGGTGTTATTCGCATCTTCCCAAGCAAGGTGCCGCGTTCGTCGAGCCAGCCAACCCGACGAGCGTCTCGCTATAAAGATATTGACCTACCATCGCTGCCCGATGATGTGATCGCGCCGGCTATCCGCCAGATCTTGGACCTGGGGATGCCTGATGATGTTTTCAACCTGTCAGACAGGGACCTGGAGGCTGAAAATACCGTAACCCTCCCTCGTCCTCGAATGAGAGTTGACGACCATAGCTTTGAGGCAGCTATTCCCCAGGCAGAGATCGAATCCAGCGCGCCGTATCAGCCGTTCCATACAGATAGGCGTGTTGCTCTCTGCGAATACACTCGTCAAGGTGACTCGGGTGGCATGGACTCATTGGTGGCAGACCTTGAAAACGTCGAGATTACAGAGAATTCTCCCCCAAAAAAGAAAAAGGGGAAGCTACAATCTGCACCCCCCAACAATCAAATCAAGAAGGCAGGTATTGCGTCTGCATGGGCCTTTGGGCAGGATATTCCAGTCGTGAAGCTTGACTTGGGCATCCTGCCAATAACAGGCGACGATGGATTCGAAGGGCTAGACGACCAGGCTCTCCCTCCATCGGCGATGGAGCGTGTTATGGAGTATGGAGATCAGGAGCAAATTGTAGTCACGACAAGGAAGCGACGGACTGCTCGGCAAGGAGATGCAGAGGGGGACGGCTTCTTTGAAGATGATTGCGAGGTTCTCGATTTTGCTGACCAAAGAGTCTAAGGGCTGAACAGGCAGAGTTAACCCCGTCTATATTTAGCTGGCGTATCGTCCTACTTCGGGATCTTGTGTTTTACTGGCACTGTTATCGTGGTTCCTTTTCTGGGTCTCGGCTATTGGAAGGCGTTGTGCGAGTAATTTATACATGGATCGATGGCTAGCATCGAGATGAACACCCCTTACCCCACGACTTGGGAAAGTGTTACATAGCTTATTCTTCTTGGGTTGGTTTGTGATCTTTTGGATTGAAGACTCAGTAGGTAACTAAGTGGCAATACGCTCCTCTATCTATCCACCTATGTTTCCCCTGTGTGATTGTTTGGTCCTTGGATATGATACAAATCACAGTGAAATATATCATCTAGAGATGCCAGATGTGGGATAATGGCTTAATTTTATGAATTAATTCGAAAGACATGGTGATGAATGAGTTTCACATGCCATGGCCAGCTTTGATATGTCGTTATCAGCCAAGGGCGGAAAAGGGCCTCAACTTGATGGCGGTGGTGCGATTCGTCCGCGATTCCCACCGGGAGCTCTTCTCATCCACCCCATTTACGCCTTCTTCTTCGCGGCCGCCTTGGCCTTTGCTGCCTTCTTCCTGTTGCTGCGGATCATGACGACGCCGAGGAAGGAGCCCACGACAGCGGAACCGACGAGGAGGAGGATGACGGGGATGCGGATGGCCCAGACGCGGGGGAGGAAGAAGTTCTGGAGGATGTGGTCGTCATCGACGAACGGCTGCGGAAAAGGCTCGAGTTAGCTGGTCCCATCTTTGGTTTGTTCTCGCTGCACACGAAAAGCCAGTGTCGAGGCGGTGGAGGTGTGGGTGTAAACGAACCATCAGAAGCGTCCAGACGGTGTAGTAGAGAAAGATGACGGAGGCAGCCACGAGCATGGCGAGGCCGACGAGTCTGTCCAACTAATCGAGGGGGTGGGTGGTTTGTTAGCCATGGAGGGGCTTCGTCAACGGGGAGTGTGGGAGTGCCTGGTGTTCACAGGCGAAGGGCGGTAAGGGGAAATACCATTGTTGAGAGAGATGAAGAGCTGTAGAGACAGAGGGGAGGCGAATTGATGCGGGAGGAGAGGCGCGGTTTGCCCTGGGGTGGATTGCTGGGCAGAACTGGCAACGTAGTTTGAATGATGGTGATGCGATTCTCAGGGCCGGCCAGGGGTCAGCTCTACTTCATTAGCTGGCCAAAATTCGCGAGCAGCCGAACGCGACTCAGGGGACACAGACAGTGCAGGACAGGTGCGGGTCGTGTGTGGCGCGTGCTGTGGTGGGCCGCAATGTGGCTGGTAACAAGGCTTGCAAGGCATCTGTCACTTGGCCCGTGCTTTAACTTTTTTTCGTGGTTCTACGCAACGCAACACCGTCTGGTGATGCGCCTCCTCTTCGCGACCAGCATCCCCTGTATCCAAGCCATCTATCACCCTTTTCGATCGGAGTGTCTTCCTTCACGGCGCCGCGATAGAACGTTTAGAGGATCGAGTCCTTAGCATTTCGAAAGCAGATTCGAGGATTCAGCGACGATGGCGTCGGCTGAGGTCGACATGCCCAGTCGCGGGCGGCGCGATGGCGGCGACTCGTACAGGCCGTCGGCCCCTCGAGCCCGAACACCCCCTCCGGTACGGACCGAAGAGGAGAAGCAAGCCGCGGCCAAGGCAGAGTACGAGAAGCTGCTGAACATGCGCTCCGGAGGCACCTACATCCCCCCGGCGCGACTGAGGGCGCTCCAGGCCCAGATCACGGACAAGACCAGCAAGGAGTACCAGCGCATGGCGTGGGAGGCGCTCAAGAAGAGCATCAACGGTCTCATCAACAAGGTCAACACGGCAAACATCAAGTTCATCGTGCCGGAGCTCTTTGGCGAGAACCTCATCCGCGGCCGGGGGCTGTTCTGCCGGTCCATTATGAAGGCGCAGGCGGCCAGTTTGCCCTTCACCCCCATCTACGCGGCCATGGCGGCCATTGTCAACACGAAGCTGCCCACGGTGGGCGAGCTTCTCATCAAGCGCCTGATCATGCAGTTCCGGAAGGGCTACAAGCGAAACGACAAGGCCGTGTGCTTGTCGTCGACGACCTTCTTGGCGCACTTGATCAATCAACAGGTCCAACACGAGATTCTGGCTGGCCAGATCCTTCTAACGCTCCTGAACAAACCGTCTGATGACAGTGTCGAGATTGCGGTTGGCTTTTGCCGCGAGGTCGGGCAGTACCTGGAGGAGATGCAAGCTTCGATCTCGATGGTCGTGTTTGATCAGTTCCGAAATATCCTACACGAGGCCGATATCGACAAGCGAACGCAGTACATGATCGAGGTTCTTTTCCAGGTTCGCAAGGACAAGTTCAAGGACAACCCGGCTATCAAGGAGGAGCTTGATCTGGTTGAGGAGGAAGACCAGATAACACACAACGTCGAACTTGATGGGCAAATCGATGTCCAGGACGGCCTTAATGTGTTCAAATTCGATCCCGATTGGGAGGAGCACGAGGAGGAGTATAAGAAGCTTAAGGCTGAGATCCTCGGCGAGGGTAGCGATGACGAAGACGACGAGGACGACGAGGATGAAAGCTCTGAGGAAGAGGAGGAGGAGGAAGAGACTAAGGCTATGGAGATCAAGGACCAGACAAACGCCGACTTGGTGAACCTGAGGAGAACAATCTACCTCACCATTATGTCCAGCGCCGACCCCGAAGAAGCCGTCCACAAGTTGATGAAGATCAACTTGCCTGCCGGCCAGGAGCCCGAGCTGCCCTCGATGATTGTCGAATGTTGTTCTCAGGAGAAGACGTACACCAAGTTCTTCGGTTTGATTGGGGAGCGTTTCGCCAAGATCAACCGCCTCTGGTGTGATCTATTTGAGAAGGCATTTGCTACTTACTACGAGACTATCCATCGGTACGAGAACAACAAGCTGAGGAACATTGCTATGCTCTTTGGCCACATGTTTGCCGTGGATGCCCTTGGTTGGCACGCGCTGTCTGTTATTCACCTGAACGAGGATGAAACGACGTCCAGCAGCCGTATTTTCATCAAAATCCTCTTTCAGCACATTGCAGAGGAGACGGGCATGCCTAAGTTGAAAGCTAAGCTGACTGACGACATGGTACGACCTAATTTGGAGGGACTATTCCCCAGGGACAACCCGCGCAATATCCGGTTCTCCATCAACTACTTCACCAGTATCGGCATGGGTCTTCTGACCGAAGAGTCCCGAGAGTACCTCCAGAACATGCCCAAGCCTGCCTTACCAGCACCTGCGGCGAGGGATGACTCGGACTCTGATTCGGTATCAAGTTATTCATCGTACACAGGATCGTCTCGGTCGTCTCGCTCGCGCAGCCCTCGCAGAACTGGTGATCGTGGACGCTCGCTATCCCGCTCAACGCGAGGAGACAGACGATCCCGGTCCTACTCGGATTCTCGTTCTCGTTCTCGCTCGCGTTCAAGGTCATACTCAAGGTCCGCGACTCCTCCTCGGAGACGGGGCCGAAGCCCTTCGTACTCTGCCAGCCCAGCCAGAAACCCGAAGCGCGCTGCCAGCGAGAGTGTGTCTCGGTCGCCCCCACCTCGTCGGGCTCGGAGCGCCTCATATAGCTCTTACAGCCGATCCCGATCCCCTCCTCCCAAAAGACGAAGAAACTCGTCTTCTGCTAGCCCGGTTAGGCGTGGGCGAGACCCCAGCGTTGACTCTCGTCGGGGTAGAAGGAACAGCTCTTCAGTGAGCAAGGCCCCACGAAACGGCGCGAGACCTGGAAGCCGGTCCCCGTCATACGACTCCCGATCACCTCCACCGCGCCGGGCCAGACGGAACAGCTCCTCTCCTCCTCCAGCCCGGAATGCCAGGAGGGATTCCCACTCCAGATCTCCCACCCCTCCTCGACGAGGTGAGCGGGACAGATCAGCGTCTGTCGACTCGAGGGCGCCGAGGAAGCGATCAGTCAGTCCGATACAAGGGAAGAGGAGGCGATACAGTAACAGCGTGTCGAGGTCGCCGCCGCCCATGAAGAAGGGCCGCAGGGGAAACTAGAATGAGTTATCATAGCGGGAGAGGGTTCTTTTTTTAAAGTATAATTTGTTTAGAAGCTGGGATGTACATCAATAACTACCGACTGTAGCCAAGTTGCTGGATGCTATTCATGAATATCTAATCCTGTCTATACTGGCATTTGTGATTTGTTCGTTTGGGAGATTTTGCTCTATTTAGTATTCCTTCGCATGGCAAATGCCCCCTTGGACTAACCTCTCAAAGGCTTCACTCGATACTAAGGGAAGGCCCCGGAGCTCCGATGTACGTATATCTGAGCTCCTTCGCTGCGATCTTCCCGCTGACTTCCACCGTCTCCGCTTCACCAGGCATCAGGTCAAACCCATTGTTACTCAGCCTCAAACCTTCCGTCTCCTCGAAGACGAATCCTTTGACGGGGCGTGAGGCCCTGACAGTGAGCTGCTTCCCGGTGGAGGAGACTTCAACTTTGAGGCCTCGATCGGGGAAGTCGAGGTATTTCAGGGGTTCGGGCCAAGCCGAGTCAGTGGCGATGACTTGGCCATTGGCTGATATCGACACGTGGATGACGTAGGGGTCATATTGGGACAGGTCAAAGGCTCGGGTCAGATCTTCAGGATCGGGGATGGAGGCCGGACAGGGTGCAGAGTCGACGATGGTAGTTGTGGCGTTGGGGGAGGCAGTTACCGTCTGTGTTATCTGGCCGTGGACCTCGGCCCCCGAGCGGACGGAGATGAAGCTAACCATCACGGAGAGCTCGACGGGCTCGGTGCGGCTGCTCGCGATCCAGACGTCAAATGTTCCCTTTCTCGCTGCGAGGGTGTGATCGACCTGGCCGGTCTTCAGATCAGACTTCTCATCCACGAAATCATGCGTCGAAGTCCAGTCGTGTACCGTCCGCATCACGCCCACGTCGAGGGAACGCAGGGCCCGAGAGATGGCGTAGAACCCGGGCTTAGGGACGAGGTAGTAGTCGACGACGGCCCAGGACACGGTCGGCCAGCAGTCGTTGAGCTGCCACACGAGCACGCCGCCGCACTTGCGGCTGCCCGGCTTCCCCCAGTCGCGGCGCCAGGACTTGTAGACGTAGCGCATCGTCTCCGCCTGGACGATCTGGGTGAGGTGGGCGTAGGTGGCGATGTCGAGGCTGGTGGGGCGGAAGTTCTCGACCACGTAGGTCATCATACGGCGCTCGTGGTTGATGGCCTTGTTGTGGGCGTCCATGGGCATGGAGCCCGGATATCGCTGTGAAGGGTCCGAGATGACGCGGTTGAGGGTGCTGAGATGGGGGTATGCCTCCATGCCGAACTCGCTGACGAAGCGGCCGCCCATGGACTTGGCGTCTTGGTACTTTCTCATGAGGCCGTGCCAGACTGTGACAAAGACAGATCAATACCGGTTATCGCGGACGTGGGTGAAGCTTGGGGGAGGACTTACTGTTCCATTGGTGAATGTCACCAACGGTTGGGTCGTCCAAGGGCTTGCCGTCGCCCCAGGGGCTGCTTGGATGATAAATCATGTACGGATCCTCTTCTTGGACGAGTTTGGGGAGAAGATGTTCGTATATGTACCGCGCTGGGAAAGTTGACCGGCGCCAGGACTCCGGGTCTTTGTCTTCGTAGTTATACTCCAGCTTGTACTTCTCCTGAACTTGGTAGTCCTCGTTGTTGCCTGCCCAAATCACTACAGATGGGTGTGTTCGAAGACGACGAATCTGCTGTCTTGCTTCCAGCTCAAAGTTATTTAGATAGGAATCATATATCGGGTAGTTTCCACACGCAAACTGAAAGTCGTGCCAGATCATCACGCCGAGCTCATCACAGGCATCCAAGAGGGCGTCGTGCTCGTAAACGCCACCGCCCCATATCCGCAGCATTGTCTGATTGCTGTCGGACAAGAGCTTGACCCAGTCTCGGAATCTCTGGTCCGAGATGTTCGCCTGGTAGGTATCTGCGGGTATCCAGCACGATCCGCCACTGAAGATGTCTACATTGTTGATGCGGAAGTAGAACGACTTGCCGTGCTCGTCGGATTCCTGGACGAGTTCCGTGCGTCGGAAGCCTATTTTCTTAGATAACGAAGTTATGACTTTGCCTTTCTCATCAACCAACCTCGCCTCGAGTTTGTAGAGGGATTGTTTCCCGTATGTTAGAGGATACCAAAGATCCGGGTTTTTAATTGTGAAGGGGGCTCGCGCATGGCCCTTGCCATCATCATGAGCTTCCACCTCCAGAACTGTTCCACCGTCTGCTGAGATAGTGACGATGGTCTTATGTCCCTGGCGGATGTCGCCGTCCAATTTAACCAAGATGCTGCCGGAAGCTTCAGCCAGATCAGCACTGACTTCATGTTGCGTCCAGACATCGTCTATCCTGGCTGTGTATTGCTCAATGTAAACTGGCTTCCAAGGACCAGCCGTCATGAGAATCGGGCCCCAGTCCCATCCCCAATTACACTGGCACTTTCTGATTGGCAGACGTCCGGCTTCTGTCTGACGAACGAGAAAGTTGTGTTCAGAGGCATGCTCCTTGACAAGGTCACGCCCTCGGAGCAGAGCTGAATCGAAGACAATCTCCAATTCATTCTGTTTGCTAGCTGAGATGATGTTTGTAACGTCAGCCCGATAAGAGACGAACATGTTATCTGTGCTGAGGATCTTGGTCCCATTCAGAGTGACGGTTGCGAAGGTGTCCAGGCCATCAAAGACCAGATCTGTTCTCACTCCTGTGCCTGCTGCCTGCTCGGGGGAGCTTTCAAATGGGAGTCTGAATGATAGCCGGTAAACCCAAGATTTCTCTCCTACCCACTGGACAGAGCGCTCGTTCAGGTCTACAAAGGGGTCGGGTATCCTTTTGATTCCCTGATATTAGCCAACCTCCTCATCTAGATAACAACCGAAGGAAACAGGAAGAGACGCACTTCTTATTGTTGAGAAGATCCATATGAATCTGTGTGGGGACGCGAGAAACGGGCAGCCATGGATCCGATGAAGCATCATCTTCTTGCTTGAATACCCAGCCTCCCTCTAGCTGGATCTTGGAGTGTGTGGCCATTTTTCAACCTCTCCTGTGAGACCAATCGAATGTTCCGATAGGATTGAGGGGGATGTTAGTATTGGAGACAACAAGCGGTACGATTACAATATATAAGTGGAATACTATAGCACAGTCTACATATATCAGACCATATAATGCCGTTGATTGACGATGGAAACATCGTGGGTTCGGGATTATACGCCATGCGGAGTCCCGGCGGCTGATCTTTTCCTTTTACCATGAAAGGAAATAAATCAACACGATGCAGCTTCATTCCCGGACTAGTTGTAAACTACCCACAGAAACTTGGGCCACAACGCACACTCGCGGGTTTATATATGTCCGGGAGGAGATAAGTAGCATCGAAGGTGGGATTCGGCCAACAACCGCTACCGGGAGCCAGGATGAGGAGTCTACAGGTCGAAATATTCCATATAATGTAATAAACCCTCAGGATTTCCCTAATCCCGTTTCGGTTGTCGTTCTCGTCCGACAGAAGCGATTGGGGTTGTCTCTTAGATCGAAGTACAGAATCTAGCACCGATCTCTAAGCAGAATTAATCCTCTCAAGTTTTGACTTCGGATACAGGTTTCTCTGAAAGGTCCGAGTCTAGAAAAACATGAGACCAAATGCGAAATCACTCTTTCATCATTTAGTAAATCAGGTGGTGCTCGACGAATGGGGTCTCAGTGCGTGGCATCCTCCTGGGAGAGATGCTCAGGCCCATTAGGTTATACACAGTTTTGATGCGGGTGATGCTCTACCAACGGGGAGCTTGATCCCAAATCAGTAAAATATCTGAACGGTAAGTGTTCAGAGGTGTTACGTGAGTGTAGGATATGTTGCGAGACGTCCGGGATCCTTTAGAGAGAGGCCACCGTGCAGGCGCGATATCTCACCCGATCGAGCTTGTAGAAAGAGAGTGCATATATCATTGCAGAGTTGTCTCCGTTTCAACTCTCGTTACCTGCCAAGCGAGGGAGCACGAACAATGACAGCTCTGCCATATGTTGTCCCGCGTGGCTTAGGAGGGCTTGAGAGAGACTGGATAATGACATAAGGGTCGGTTCGTGGGACATACATCGTCCAAAGGTCGCTCGTGCAGCTCCAATCCCACAGATAGTAGCCCTTCTTTCCCGGACTGAGAGTGGACTGATGTGAGATGAGAAGTCATGTCTTTCCGAAGAATACACTGCTAAGTTGCAATTTCCACAGCTCCATTAGCACTGATGAATTGCATCTCGTGATGCATCCACTCATTCTTCGTTCCGTCCAATTTATCCCCGTTTAGAAAAAAGGGCTCAGTACAGGTGTATGGTCGTAGATTTCTAAAGACATGGTGCCTAGGACCAAGTCAGCTATTTAGCTTGTCGATGTGTGCCAAACGTCGCTTACTTCCAAGTGTTCCTGTCTTCTCTCATAGGCGCTAACTCTAGTTGTAGGCGACAGTAAGGTCACTCGCAGGTATCGTTATCGTTGGATTCTTCTAGCACATCAGGTGCCCTAGCCGACTGGCTCTCGCCCACCACTGTTTTGGCGTATAATGTGCGCGAGCTGATTCATCTTCCCACTGCCGTGACTCTGCCGAGCGTCGTGACGATCCAGAAATGCTAGACACTGCTAGAGCATTTCTTAAAGATATCGACGTGTTCATAGATTTAGCAGATTTGGTATCTTACACGTAATCATTTTTTGTCGAATGGCCAGGTTGTAGTTCAGGAGTGAGTCCCAGGGCCCCGATACATGAGCTGCTCTCGGCATCTCGAGTTCGCCCTCGCAAGATTTTTAACGGGCACTCCAGCGAGGTCTTCCTTAAGGGCCTGGACTGTTCTCCTCTAAATCTTCTTCAATGTTACTGCTTTTTCATCATCCGAATGAGTGCCAGCATGGCCAGGCTCTCTCCATCGACGAAGAGCCCCCCAGATATGCGAAAGATCTTCTTGTGTGATAGAGGAGCGAGATTGATGTGTGGTTGAGCCCGAATTGAGGTATTTCCGGTTGAATATTGGGCGTTTGAGGACAGTTCCAAGATAGTAGAGCGATCAAATAAGCTCAAGAATCGTAGTCATGGGTCTAGACACCAAGGATAGTTTCGTGCGCTCCTCTGCAAAGTTATCGCTTTCAAAAACTATTGTACTGCATGGGACAAATGGAGAAGTCTATGAATAAGCTTCTTAACAAGCTCGACGTCGGCTCACGAAGGAAGGCGAGTTCTAGGTCAAGCTCACAGCAACAGATCTCGACACTCCTGATCATCAAGGCAGTCTGCTGCTCCCATGGCAGAATGAAACCTACTTCTTGCGACCCGTTAACCCTGTCTCTGTTGTCACACATTGGGCCATTGGTGTCGCTCACTGTTCAAATTAAAGACGGTCCAGAAACTGTCTCTCCGGTGACATTGTCTGTCACCTTCTCCGATCAATAAGGGTGGAAGGTGGTGACCCGCCTCGAACACAACATGTTGCCCCGTCACGCCTGTACCAGCTTCTCAGAGCTACAGGTCTCTAGATGACTTTCTTCGTCCAAGAGTGTCTCGGAGACAGTACGCCAACAATGCCGCTGATAACTTGCAGAAAGGACAGGTTTGGCATTCTGCATCCGCGCTGTATACTTGTGGGACGCCATGGCTCGAGGAACACTAAGTAGGAATGAGGGCTATTTCAGTCCTAGCCTCTCTCCCAAAGATGCATTCTATCGTCTCCTGCGGCCTCAAGCTTCAGATCCAGCCAGTGTCCGACGGCTCTTCTGCTGTGTGGCAAGATCCGGAAGTAAGCCCTTTTCGCACTCGGCGTGCTTCCGTCAAGACGTTTTCTTATCATCGATTGTTCTGGCTATCTATGGACGATCAGATGGTTGCAGCAGGGAAATGTTGGCCAGCTCTAGGTCATCTATACTCTATGAGAGAAAGAAGGGCAGAAACCAACTGAAGACTTGGTGGGCCATTCAGGCACTTGAAAAGGAAGTGGCCACCGGTCCATTTTGGGGAATTTCCGGGACCTCCCCGCTGAAGAACCCGCTGAAGAAGGTGCACCCCAGGCCCCGGAAAAGCGTCAGCCAATGGCACTTCGGGCCGTCACTGTGGAGTCTCCGATGAACGTGCTGCTACCTCCAGTGCACGAACTGAACTGATGCAGAATGGCATTGCCAGATGGCTTCCAGAGTTGTGCGTAGTATACAACACAACAACTAATCTACTATGCTCTCTCGAAAAAGAAAAACCAGTATTCATTTCCTAAGTAGGTACCTAGTATTCTGCATCGTGCCAGGAGTGCCGCGGAAACCAGCCTGGCCGAAACCTGAGCCCTGGGGTGGGTCCCTTCTCCTTCCAGGCGTCTCCCCCGGATTCCTCGTGATTTGCAGGTCCTCCTTCTCCACATCCATCATACCATGTGGTGTCGTGCGCTACTCACATCACATCACATCACAAACCATGCCCAACCTCGCTCTGGTGGCGACCGACACAAGTATTCCTTGACAACCAATATCGCTCTGATGCAGCCGTGGGAATGACCGTCATTGCGTGCGGTGGCTCCCAGAACCATCCCACCACCCAGCAGCCATGCCCTCTCAGCCCCCCGATACCCCTCACGGGAGCTCCTTAGCATCATCTCAAGACCCCGAATTGTCCACCCGGAGGGTCAACCGTTCTTGTTTGGAGTGCACTAGACGCAAGGTCAAGTGTGATGGCCGCCTTCCCTGTGCCAGCTGTGTCTACTACAGGTCACCAGATGCTTGCGCCTACCGTCAACGCTTGAAGAGAAATGCTGTAAGCAGGAGGTAAGCCGTCCTCCCCCTGCCTACGCGAGAAGAGCTTTGCCCTCATGTTGAATTCCATCTTGGATCTAACACGGAAAGTATAGCACTTTCGACAAAGCCTCTGAACAGATACGGACTCAATCAGAAATCCTTGATACCCTGTTCCCCGGCATTCCCTTGTCGGATCTCAAAGGCAAAGGGGCTCTTGAACTTTTGAATCTCCTTCCCAGCACTACTAATCCCAATTCTCTTGCATTTATTCATTCATCTCGCAGAGATAGTCTGCGAATATCATTAAATCAAGGAGGAGCAGGGCCAGAAGATACGGCGCCACATCAAACAGATGCGGATGACTCTGCTGCTGTGTCTGAAAATGGCGAGCCACCTGTGGTAAGACGATGGGACGAGACGCATCAGGAGCCATGCAGCGTGGCCAGCGATGATGTCAACGCCTTTGGTCTCACAACGGATAGCCAAATTCGTTCCTATCTGGGAATGACTTCGATGAGCGCCATCATCAGGGGCATCTTTCGTCTATGCCCCGCTGCCAAGGAACATACAGTGAGATGTTCCAAAGCTTGGGCGGCAATCCCGTCACAACCCCTGCCGCCAGTTTCCTATCTGGAGAGGGATAAGCTTAAGGAGCAACGCTGTATTGACTTCTTCTTCGATAGTGTCCATTCCATTACCCCTCTCCTTGATGAAGAAGATTTTCGCCGAGATTATCTTTCTGGGGCTCGACAGGATGCATCATGGAAAGGCCTCCTCAACATGGTCTTTGTCATGGGCTCCATCGCATCGAAGTGACAGTCTTCACGAGTACTATTACCACCAAGCTCGGTCTTTCGTCAATCTCGACAGCTTAGGGGCAGGTAACCTTGACAGTCTGCATGCTCTATGCCTGCTGGGTGGCTATTACCTACACTATCGCAACTCGCCCAACATGGCTTACAGTGTCCTGGGTGCTGCTCACCGCATAGCCATAGCCCTTGGTTTGCATCGTGAGCCTCGTCAGAAGTCGACGGGCGACGATCCAGAAACAGAAGCAATCCACCAAAAACACATTCAGACTCGGAGAAGAACTTGGTGGAGCCTCTTCTGTCTGGACACTTGGGGAGCTATGACTCACGGCAGACCAACCTGCGGACGCTGGGACAATACCACAATGGACACTCAGTTTCCCACAGCCTCCTCCCCGCAAGACCACGCCATTATTTCACTCCAGGCCAGTTCCAGCTTCTGTCTTATCTGCGACAGGATGCAGCAAAGATTCGCCCGATCCGGCAGACTCTCACTGGAAGAGGTCATCTCCTTCGATCAGGAACTCGTGCAGTGGTATGAGAGCTTGCCGCCCTGCATCACTGAGCCGTCTTCAGCACGTCAAGGCTTTCAAATTGCTCGAGAGTTCATGCGAACGAGATATCTCAACGCCCGAATGCTACTCACACGATCGTCCTTCCTCTATGTGGCCCACGGTCACCGAAAGAATATCACAGAACTACCCCCGGAACCACAGAAGCTATTGGACTCATGTTGCTCGGTGGCAAGCGAGACCATTGATGCAATCGCGCTCTACTGGACTCCAAACAGGGTTCATGTCTGGAACGCTGCGTGGTATCTTTTCCAAGCCTGCATGACTCCCCTATTGGCGATCGCCGTGGATAAGAACATGGAAACCTCCGCTGTCGATCGGGTTGCCATGTGCAGGGCGGGTTTGGCCAAGGCCCTTGAGAGTTTCGCTGAGATGAGGCCTTGGATGAGGGCGTCTGACCGTTCCCCAGATATTGTGTCCGCCCTTTACGATGCCTTAACTGCCGAGTATGACCAAGCACTCTCCACGCCATCTGTCACGTCCCGAAGCCTGGACATGTTCGGATGGTACGATGATCCATTCAATGAATTGGATTGGGGCACTTTTCTTGGGGGCGAGAACATGTCCTTCCAAACCGTATTTCCAACCCCATAAATCTCAAATCATTTGATACATATTAGGGATCTTGTTGTCTGCATTTACTCAATTCAATACCCTTTGATTTTTTTTCTTTCTGTCTACAATCATAGCATCGGAGTTTGGGTGATTGATTCAAATCTAGGAGTCAATTGTCAAAATATATACACGTCTTCTGCTTCGAATCTAAACCATCGTTTTCTCATTGCCGTGAAACACATCCGTAGCCCAGTCTCAACACCGGTTCTTCATCCATAGGCCTAACCTCTAAGGTATTTCCGTATTATATTTTTATTCCGCCTCGACGGCATATCTTATAGTCTATATCATCTAGGACACGTCTCTATTTTTCTCATAAACGAATTTGGCGATTATTCCCCCCATTAG
This sequence comes from Clonostachys chloroleuca, assembly GCA_037952775.1. Classification (NCBI taxonomy): domain Eukaryota; kingdom Fungi; phylum Ascomycota; class Sordariomycetes; order Hypocreales; family Bionectriaceae; genus Clonostachys; species Clonostachys chloroleuca. Next base: position 31,569,678 of record JBANAY010000003.1, read on the forward strand.
CCCGAGACCAGCTCATCCCGCGAGGCAATCTCTTTCGCCTGCTCAGTGAGCTGGACCTCAGCCACTGCCGGGTGCGGTGTGGTCTCGCCCTTTGCGCCGTCCCCATTCGCCTGGCTGCCCTCCTTCGCCTCCTTCTGGTTCTGCTGCTGCTGCTGCCCGTTCTCCCCGGCCTTGAGATCCTTCTTGCTGGGCCTGATGGCCCCCTTGGCCATGGCCTCGGAGGGCAGCGGCCGGATGATGGGCTGGACCACCCACCAGGGCCTCTTGCACCGCTTCTGCGTGGGCACCGAGCTCTCGCCCTCCGGGCCGTCCTCCCTCTCGTAGAGCTCGCGCACCTCGTCCTCGTAGCTCTTCCCGCCCGTGCGCTCGTACTCGATCAGGCCCTCGGCGACTTTCCGCTCCACGGCGGCGAGGACGCGCTCGTAGCCCTCCATGCCCTCGCGGGGGCTCCGGGCGAGGATGTCGCGCACGTCGGTGTGCCGGGAGACGAAGTGGCGGAGCAGGTGGAAGAGGTGCGGCTGGACGGCGGAGAGGTTGGGCGACGTCTCGAGGCGCTTGGTCGGCTTGCGCTTCTTCCGGGGGGGTCCGTCTTCGTCGTCGGTTTCCTTGTTGGCCGCCTCGGTCAGCCACGTGGTGTCGTCCCCGGGCACGAAGAGGGGCCGTCTCTGGGGGGAGCCGACGGCTCCTCGAGGGCGTACTTGTGCAGCAGGTCCAGGTAGCGTCTCGTGACGGCGTCCACTCTCCAGCCGCCCTTGCCGTCCTTGCCCCTCCAGTACTCTCTGCCTTCCTCACCGGTGGGAGGAGGGATGCCGAAGATGGAGGGGTCGCTCAGGTTGCCCTCGGCGCTCATGACGCCGTCCGCGCCCGTCGCCTCCAGGCACTTCTCGACGTCGCCCCCTTGCAGGATGTTCCCGTTGGCGAACATGACCGTCTCGGGGGGCAGGTTGTCCCTCAGGAACCGCAGCATCTTCCAGTCGGCCGTGCCCGTCAGGTGGCCCTTTTGCTCCCTCCGGCGCCCGTGCACCGTCAGGATGGACGCTCCCGCCGCGAGCACGTTCCTGGCATAGGCGAGGGTCTTCTCCTCCGTCTCGAGGATGCGGATCTTGGCCGTCACGGGGATAGGCAGCTCCCTGTGCAGCGTATTGATCAGCCGGAAGATGAGGTCCTGGTCCTCCTGCAGGAAGGCACCATAGCGGCCCTTGCGCGCGATGCCCTGCGGGCACCCGAGGTTCAGGTCCACGGCGTCGCAGTACGGCGCCACCTTCTTCGCGGCCTCGAGGAGGTATTCGGGGTCGTTGGCGCAGAACTGCACGAAGAGCGGTCGGTCGATGGACGGGTTCCCGTCGAGCCAGGGCTCCTTGGACTCGGACGCCGGCCTGACGGCCTGGAAGTGTGCGGCTCGGTACTTCTCGTCCTGGGCGAAGAGTCGCGCGTGGAACATGGGCGTGTACGCAAGCAGGCTCGACTGCTCCGAGGCGGGGATGAAGGATCGCGTGAGCATTCGCCAGGCCTAGAACAGCGTCGTCTTAGAAACAGGTGATGATTGGGGGGCACCAAAGAATTCAAGTCATGGCGCAAAACCGAACGAGGGCGATAAGTATCGCTTTTTTTCGCAAGGGGACTCACAAACTCAGATTGATCTACCATAGGTGCTACAATAAACTTGGGCTTTCCAATGCTCTCATAGAACTCCCGCCCATGCAGCTTGGAACTCCCAGTGCTGGGGGTCGATGTCGGCTTCGCAGCCCCATTTTCTTGGGTTGCCGCCATCGTCGCGAAACTCCTCCGTAGTGCGGAACGGATCAAAGATCCAAGGTACAAACGATTTGCGGGTCGAGGAGCCAGCCACATAGAAAAGTCCCTGAGAAGACCTGGCTTGGCCGCCTTCGTTCTTTATCAGCCTGAGAATTTCAAACACAGGCGTGGGGTTTGAGATTCCGCTCTACTTGCATGTGGAGGCGAGCCACCGGGGAAGAAAAAAAAGAAGTGAAGGTATGACAACACTGTGGCTGGTGGACCCAGTTGTGGCTGAAACAAGCTACCGAGGCGCCAAGGAGCCGGGGACAACAGTCTCCATATTTGCCCGAACCCACAAGCAATTCCCTTGATGCTCAGATCTAGAAAGCTTGCTTGGCACCTCCCAGGCAAACCCCGAACGGAGTCACTTGAAACAGCCGGATCTAGTTTTATCACGCCCCATTCAAAATTCCAGGATGACGATAATCATATTTGTAGAGAGGAAATATCTCTATAACGTCTCACTTATTTCGTTGACTGATCCAGCTATAAATAATAAGACCATTCTACCATGACATCCCAAATTAATGAGGAAAGAAGCCTTCCTCCATGCAAGGTCAACCTGCCTACCAAATCGGTGTCGCCATATTCAATGTCTTGTTTCCATTCCGTGGTCAGCATTTTTGTCCTTTCAGACATAACCCCATGTTCATCCTGTACATAAGAATATGTGCTTTGCCAACGTTGTCGCTTCGAACAATAAGAGAAAAGAGTAAATGAAATGAAAGAGAGAAGAAAAGGAATGGGTGACCTTGTAATAGCAGAGCAATGAAAAGAGAGTCTGCCCTGTACCTGGCGATTCATCTCCAACCACTTTATAAAATGCGTGAGCATATCCCTGTCCACTGCACCAAAATTGCCTCGAGATTAACTTGATATACGACCCGGTGGTCTAAATTCCACAAATGGGAGGGAAAAAAAAACAAAATGACGAAACGCCATTGACACCTTACAATGCTGTCCCTGAACGCCTACGGATGGTTCCTTTGGTTGTGAGTACATAATGTTGCGCGCCGGTGATTTCTTTGGACCAAAATTTGGTCACAGTCGGCAAATTTGACTGAGCGAGGCGTCAATTAGAAGAAGTGAGTGTAGATCTTCGAGGTCTCATGGACTTCCATCTCCTAAACTCGAGGTCAGTATTGGCAAACAAATGGTGATGGAGCTACAGAGGGGAAACATACCATTTTGAAGGTATTGAGTTCTTCCTTGATCTGCTGAGCTAGCATAGGCGTGAGACGATTGCAAGTAGCAATCTCACCTCGTCTATCATACTCTTGTGGTGGCCAGGTATCATGAAAGATGAGGCGAGGAGAGAATGTGGCATTGCGCTTCGCGTGAGGAGTTGGAGGTGCGGTCTTAGTGTCCTGGCGAAGGCGAAGAGCAGTCATGAAGTAATCCTCATTTCCTAAAGCGATCGAGCCGGTTCTGCGATGGCCTTGGCCGTCATCGTTTGGTGTGCTGGGAGCACTTGAATTTGGCGAATCAGACACAGCTGGGACATTGGGGAGTTCAAGTCCAGACTCAGCACCACGGTTGTTTGGGCTTCCAGATCCTATCGGCAATGTTAGTCAAAATGACAAGCGAGGGGACCAAATGCAAAACACATACGCTTCAAGATACCCTTACGCACAGCAGCAAGTGCCTCAGCTCGCTCCTTGTCACCTCCTCCACAATACTCTTTCGGGGATTCGAGTTGTCGGTTCCCGAGCTGCCCAGTCTCTCATTCACCATGTCAGGGATCTGAGAAGCGTCTAACGAGTTCCGCTCAAGATGGGGGAAGTTATCTGAAGTCTTGGGCTCAGCAGATACGTTGACGCGTTGCGTCTCGGCTTCAACGGTGACCATTGAGACAGCTGTCTGACTCGTCTCGGGGGCCAGGGGTTCGGGAGGTGGTACACCAATGACAGACTTAGGGCGAAAGAGGCCGGCAAGTGAACGGGTGCCCTTCTTCATCCCTCTTCCCATCTTACGGATCATGATGGAAGCCGAAGAAGCTGTGGAGGATATCGAGAGATTATCTGTGGATCCAAAGAAACGACCGCCGTAGATGCTGTTTCCAATGCCGCCCGCCTCCTGGGCTTCTGCGATCCGGGCCTGCTCAGACTCGTATGCTTCCTCGGGGGTCTGTTTTATCTGCAATTTGCTCGCTGCTTCCTTCTTCTCATTGTTCTCCTCCTCAACCCTTCGTAGTTCGGAGGCACTACCAAAGGAAAATGCTCGCCGCAACCTAGAGGTTTTGCTCTTGCCCTTTGCACCCTTCTGGTTAATTGCTGCCAGTTGTTTCGCTGCGGGGCTGTCCAAGTTGCTAGTGGGAGTAGCTGGCTTCTCGGTAGCTTCGCCAGCCATGGTGACGGGTCGTGATAAAGGTGATGGGTTGTGACCACGCTTGAGAGCATCAGAGTAGCTTCCTCGAGTAGGAGCAGTTGCTAACTTGGGCTGTTCTTGCTTCGATGTCTCTTCGGTTGGTGTCGAAGAGGTGTTGCTTGCATGGTTGGCGGATCCTCGACTTGCAGACTAACGATTGACCATTTGTTAGCGGAAGGCATACTATGAAATGGAGGTTGGCGGTTTTGGCAAGACTTACAGAAGGACGAGAGTGGGTGCTACGGCTAGAACCAACGCTCTCTGAGCTTCCGCTACGAGAGTGAACTGAAGGATTTGGCAAGGAAGGACGACGAGTCTTTGCATCCTTATCAACCTTCACCGGCTCCGATGACGGTGGCTTGAACGCAGTCAGCGACTCCAGACTCTGGATACTTCGTCGGCGCATCGTTTTCGCATCTTGGGATGGCTGATGGAGATGCATGTCATCCATTGAACCCCCGGGAATGGTTGCGTAGAAACTTGCAGGACGATTGGGCAACGCGGTCTTCGAGTTGTTCGATACTCCGTAGAATTGGGAAGTATTGGGGAGGTTCGCTGTCGATGGCAACGTGGCGCTTTGGGATCGACCGTGATTATTGTTACTTGCCTGGGTGTTATTTCTCCTGTACCGCTCCGGGGCAGCTTTGCCTGTCGATCCAGCAGATATACTGGATGAAGGAGAACGTGGAGCAGGCGAGGCCTGTGGTGCCGGAGATGTGCTCCCTTTCTGCCCTTGCCACTGGTTGCTCTGATTTAAGCTCGGGGTGCTCGTGAAGGCATATTGTTGAATCGGAGTTGAGCCACGGTAGCCAGGTGTGGCACCAAACTGGGTCGCTGTTCTCGGGGATTGTGCCATGGATCCTGAGTACTGGTGAGTCTGCTGGCCAGATGGCATACGGCCTGTGGCAGAAGTAGGTCGAGTCTGAAACATCGTGATTGGTGCCGTCTCTTTTGTATATGTTTGAACCAACGCGGCCATAATTTGTCTTCAGGTTGTGTCTATGAAAGATGAAGAGCCCGCGGTAAGCTGCAATCTATGTACCTTGGGACAATGATGCTCGCAATGGTCTTTGGCAACACCAAACTCAATCAAGATTCGCAAATGTACCAAACGACCTCTTGTGGGGAACGTTTGGGGATGTTTGGTTTCGTTGTTGTTTTGGTCTTGGCTTGTTTTCTTTTTCTTCTTTTTTTGGGGGGGGCAATTCGTCTAATTGGTTTGGACGTCGACAGAAAGACAGCGAGTATGCAAAGTGTTGGCTGAGAGAGCTAGAGGACGCCAGCGGCCAAGGGGATTAAGGCAAATATTTGGGTGGATGGATAAGAGAACTCGCTGCTACCACGAGTTACTCTGCAATCAAGACCAAGTTTCGGAATCGCCAATCAAAATACCGCGTAAATTGCTCGTCGGAGGTTCAGATGGTATAGTATCGAACGGCTAGGGTTTTGGGATCGTCGGTTACGGGTCGAGCAGGCAAAAAGACCTGTCGATAAAAACGCGTCAAGCAAACGACGACATAGGCCAGATCGAGCAAACAATGGGGGCTATGGAGACAACGGCTGCGTCTACAACGTAACCCAGTACAATCTTCTGGCCGGTGTGAGAGGCCGAGGATGATCGGGTCGGAGAGTTCGTTTGTAAAACGTCGACTGGAAAGGGGGGTCGAGTTACAAAGGAGACCGTGGCCTGGCTCAGGGGCGTGAGTGAGGCAGATGGGCGACGCAGGGGCGGCCAAGGGAGTATGGCGAGTGGGAATATAAAAGGGGGGCACTCGAAAGGAAAAGAAAGAACCAGAAAAAAGAACGAAAATGCAGAAAGGAGAAGATGCAACGATGATGTAGTAGAATGAGAAGAGAAGAGGCGGCGATGGAGGTTGGAAGGCAAGGAGGCAACGAGAGAAGCAATTGGAGAAGGACAGGAGAAGGGCTGCCAGGGACTGAAACTCGAGCGAGGTGAGCGAGTGCTCACCCGCTAGTGAGGTTGCCTGTCGCTCAGTAATACGAGAGCGCAGTCCCAAAGTGGCTATGGCACTGGACGTCGAGAGCTTGGCGCTCAGGACAGGGCGGGACGGGCTCCTCACCTGCTGGCTGTCCACTGTGAAAGGTGCGCTGCTGGTAAGGGACGTGCTTGTACCGAGTACCTAGGGACCTCCCTGGGCTGGCCTAGCATGTCGCTCCCGTCCTTGCTCCTTCCCTGGCCACACCACCCAGCTGCCTCCCAGGACACCTCCGATAATTTACACGGCAACAGAGCAGCGTCCTAGCGGGCAATGGTGAGTGGAGCTGACCCCCTAAACATCATGCCTGTGGGGCCGTTGCTCTTCTCCGTTTAGACGGCTCGGATGCATTTTGGGATTAATATTATCAATTTGCATTGGGAATGGTATGAATGTGCGTCATTGCTTACAAGGGTTCTACAAGAGAGCGAGAAAAATCCAGAAGGGCATAGATGGCATTGCTTCACGGGAAATGCTCTGTTTCTCTTTCGGGTCGGTCTGCCAGGCACAGCGAGCCCTTAGGTCTGCTGCCAGTCATTCGCTCGTCAGGCACGACCTCACCGTGTCGGACCTGAGCTTCAGCGAGCTCCTGCCCGGACTCGGGTGCCCCCGTGCCAGCCCAGGCTCTTGATCCCACGGGGGCAATGATCTCAGCCAGCTTCTTTTCCCTTCTGCAGCACCAGGCCCCATCTCACCTGCGTCTTCAAGACCAACCAGCTTCGTTCGTCGTGGATGCAACGACGACTGTCTGGTTGCGCCCGTGGTGCAGGGGTTGCAGGATCGCAAGCGCATTTCATTGGGTTGCCGCCTCACCCTGGCATCACCTTGCCTGCGCTAAAACAACAACCCATGGCCATGGCCACTCTCGCCGTAATGTGGAGGAGACACCGTAACCGATAAGCATGGTCCCCTATTATTTATCAGGAGACCCTGGGGAAGAGGACGACGAGAAGCACGGCAAGATAGGCAGATGCGCCCTGGGTTCTGCGTAACAATGCCACCATAAGGTGGGCAGTAGCGCCTCCATGTCATGTAAGTGCCATCGCCCAAGACGATCACTCTCTCGTACATGAGCGCGATATTGATTTTGTTGCCTGTTTGTTTTGTTTTGGAGGGCTGTTTTTGTTTTGATTTCATCTGCCCATGTCGGTTGGCGGCGGCGTCGGCAGGTGCTCTTCGCTCTCTGCAGGAAATGCAGCACGGACTAATATCTCCTTTCTCAACTAGCGCAGCTCCAAGCAGAGGAAAACGGAGCCAAACGGCACATCACCGTCACTTGTCAAGGACCAACCCTGATGGGGCCTTTTACACGGCATTGTCTATAGGCGTAGGACAAGCTGTCGTCCCTAACCTGCTCAGAGCGTGAATACGACGCTGCCGTCGCGATGATCCTGGGCCCTACCCAGTGGTGCATCAACGACTAGCGGAGGGCCCCCATGAACACCGACAATGCTCTCATCCTTCCTTGGAGGGGATACAGGCCGTCATCCAGGCAAATGAGCCTCCCTATATGTACGTGCATCCATATCCGCAGGTTTCCCTCGCAGGGCATGACATGGACTGTGCCAGGCCAATCGACCGTCCATGTAATTAACTACTGATGGCCTCACCTGGCCTGGTCGCTCGAGCGTGTACCGTGTACTTACTCCGTACTTTCGGCCGACTAATAAGGCAGTGGTCGACTAATCCAGCACCACCCTTGCTCATCCCCCCTCCATCGTGCCAACCCTCATCTCAGGCACAGCGCTACGCGCGCAGGTGATTTTATTATTCGCAGCGATGGAAACCACCTAGGCCCCGATGCATATGTACGTAAACTCAGGTCTGACCAGCAGATACACGTACATCTGCTGCAGGACCTTGAAAAATCACAGATCTCCCTTGCATAAATCAACACTATCGTGCTGACGCGTGCCTGTCAAGACATGAACCAGTTCTTGCCCTGACTAAAATTGCCCTATGTCTCTCATCGCCCATCACCATCTAGCTGCTTTGACCCAAGTCTCGCCGTCCAATGCCGCCCCCCCCAAAACGCCACGCCACGCCCCTCCCATTTGCATCCATCCCTCCATCCTTTGCCGCCACCACCACCCGCCGTAGCCTTTTGGCGATCGATATGGATTGGATTGTGCATATGAGGCTGTTGCAATCCGACGACTAGCGTCCATACATGCTGCCTCGACGCAACCTTTGGATTCACTCAGCGGCTTTCGATGGAACATATGAACACCCGAGCCGCAAAGCGCCCATGTCAACTGCTCGATAAACTCTTCTAGGCCTATGTTCATCGACACTAACCACCATGTACATAGCACTAGGGCTATCGGGCGCTCTTATTCTGTTTCCCATCCTGGGGACACCCACCCCCAATGCAATGCCGCACAGTCATTCCAGGGTGCTAATCACGCAAAGGCAGGAGCCGCAAGGATGCATGAACTACCACCACCAGCACGCCACCCTCAGGTCGTCGCCACAAGTCATTCGCAGTGGTCTGTCCCGCGCTGTTGCTGACTCTGCATCAGTTGGGGGTTTTTTTTTCTGATCGTCAGCACCTCTCAGGTGAGAAGCACTAGCATTATCCTGGTCACCGCTCTTACTCCTTCCCCGAGCATAGACCCTTTGGATCTACCAGCACGACATACCGTGGTAGCACTAGGTATGGAATATGGAGTAATAGCCCGTGCCCCATGAAAGATAACCCTCTCAGTAGCGCCAATATCTATCAATCCCTAAGCCGGAGCTCCTAGCGTCGAATGATCGTGCGATGGCACTACCAGTATGCTAGTCTCTCTACCTCTCCGGTTATGACCAGCTTGGCCTCTGGGGATGGCCCGTCACAGATGCACGTCAAATGAAACAATTACCGACTGTAAAATTACCATGATTTTAGCCCAGCGAGATTCTGCACAGCAATGCTCGGCACGTTCTGCATCGTCCACGGTGTTGGTCCAAGCAGGACAGGAGCCCTTGCCTGCCTCCCCCTCTTTGCATCTACCAGCAAACTCAATTCGGAAATGGGTCGAGAGGATCGTGTCTCGGATCCCGGTGTGGTTGACGCAGCCAATCGCCCCGACTTTTGCTGACTACTACCTACCTACCTCGAATATTTAGCGCCAGTGACCTACCTAAAGAATCGACGAAGCGGACAAGCGCATCGAGTCGATCAATCTGCTCAGACAGACAAGCACATACGCAAGTCCCTTACGAATCCCCAACGTATTTGATAGTGCCAACTGAAAACGGCTGTGCCTCTGTTAAGCTACGATAGGCCGGAGCTAAGTCTGTAGCAGGACCAGACTAGCATACGGTAACCCATTTCGAGAAAGATGTCCCTAGACTGTATCCGGATTCCAGAAAGCCTTCGCTTCAAAATTTCTCTTAGTTGAAACCACGAGGAGAATTAGCATCAGTCGGGGCCTGAGAGCACCCAACTCGAACGTCTGAACCTTACGCTGCCAATCCCAGCAAAGGGGCTTTCTCTAGAGCCAGCACCGAGATGCACGTTTGCGTCCGTCTCGTGGCCAAGCATTTGTCCTACCCTAGACTCAGTTTCACAGGCCTATCCAGTCCTACTTGCTGGGACCTGGAACATCAAATTCACTTCTACAGTCAATAACTTGGCCTTTGTCTCGAGCTTGCGGGCTCGGTTATGTCATTGAGCGATCGGATCGACCCGACGTAGTACATCAAATGTATGGGTTATGACTCGCGTTTGGGCCCTCAATCTGGTTCTCATTTGCTTGGCATCGTGGATGTCTGAGGCGCACGGCCTGGCGTGCTTACCAGTGATTGTTTTATCTCTCGAACATTCTAACTGCTCACGTATCGGGGTGACGAAGTCTGTCTAGATCTATGTCTCCTCCCCCCACGCGCGCTTAGGTTCTCCGCTTTTTGGAGAGGATATCAGGACCAATGCGTCGGCAGCCGAGGTGGTATTTACCACCCTAGAATCTCGCCCGTGTCCTTGTATGGCATAGCCCCGAAACGAAAAGAATCGTGAGACCTGCCATATTGATTGCAATACATGCAGTTCGCTTACCCTCCACCGCCAAATCAAAATCGAAGCATCGGGCCTCGGCCTCTTTCCTGTTTGTCATTCTGCCGTTCGCATGATTGGACGGGATGGTTTACAACCATCCTGCAGCACGAGTTTTCTGACAGCAGCCACCCCCACTTTCCAAGCCGCCAGGGCGAATCGGTTTATGCCATGGTCGGGTCCAGATAACTCTCCCTTACACAAGGGAAAGAAAATCCACCGGTATTATTATAGGGTTCCGGATATACCGTGGTGACAGATTCATGCTTGGATCAAGGGAAAATCCTGCTTTTGGTAAGATAGGGGGGATCCAAACTCGTACGATGGTGGGGTTCTTCTCTGTTGGGCGAGAAAGGGCAGTTCCCTTCTAGCAGGGAAGAAAAGAGAAAAAAAAAACCATGACGAGATTTTCACTCGCGCCTCCCGAATTCCTGGCAAATGCCCATCCCTTGCCCCCCTCCCTCGATTAAGCGTAAGCCTTCTGCTGCAACCCAACCTTCGATCCCTCATGGCCCGTTGCGGTCTGCGAGACACACCTTAGTTCAACTTGGCGCGCTTGGTGCGATTTGTTAGGCCTAGATCTGTTAGTCAGCAGGAATCGAGATTCAATGTTTTCTTTCCAAATCTGGCAATCAACATTGAGGTGGAGCCGAGGTTCTGGTGGATTGGTGCTGTGACGTCATTGGGACCCAAATATCGCGAGAGGCTTCATCCAGTTCTCGAGTTGGACGGGGTTTCCATTTCGATCCACCAAATTCTTCAGAGCTATCGGACGCCTAGGGTTTTTTCTTTGGGGCGGTGAATGGATGGGATCATCAACAATCATGTCCCAGCCGCTGAGGTTTAGGTTGTCACTCCCTCTTAGTAGACACGGTATAGACCTATACCCAGACCTGAAGCCTAGATAGCTCTTAAGTTCCCACGGACATACTGCTACCCACTCTTTAGGCTGGAGATGTCAGTGAAAACTCTTCCTGGCTACTTCCTGTCGAGGTAATCAGACTAAGCCTGGCTTGCCATCCGGGCTTAGGGTAAGATATTTTCTTAGGCAGCGGGTGCGCTTTTCAGAAGACACACAGCATGTAATCAATGTATCGACGACTTATACTAAAGATGGCATTCAATTAAACTTCCATCCGACGTAGTTATCTTCAGGGGCTGAAAACAGAACGAGTTGAAAGCTTAACCCTGGACTAAGTCGAACTGAGGTTGGTATGAGGGTGGTCACTAGTCAGGGGCAAATCAAGAATTCGTCGCAACCGGCGGATCTACGAAACTTTACAATTACTTTATTTAAACGATATAAATACACGGCCCTCCCCATGTAATCAGCGCGTCAAGGAAGAGATTCTCAAGGCATCATCTAAGCGCTGAAACAGCAGACCAACGCTGGCATTGTGTTTCAAGCCATAAGGGATCAAGGTAGATAGCTTGCGAGCGTTAAACCGTCGTAATAATTTCTGAGTAATGTGGATGGATTGGTGAAGTATCCGAATGGTGGTCTTCATGTTGCATCTGGTTTGGTTTGCGGGGAGTAGCACCATTTGTCTACATACAGGCCACCCAATTGAGGTTCCAGTAACTCTTCTGTGCCTCGACACCAGTTACCTGGAGTATATCGTACTTTCGGCCGAGTTTCACGCATCTTGACCCAAGACTCAGCGGAGAGCAGTCATAGAATTCCACCATACTAGAGCGACCTAACTTTTGTACCACGAAGCTTGAGGGTTCATTTTGTGAATCTGATAATTCGATGGGAAGGGGTTTACCCCGTGAACGCGAGGAATCACAAGATACAACAAGTCACTTTCAAGTAGATAGAGAATTCAAATGCTACGGGACCATCAATTTGTTCCTATCTATGTTCAGAAGATGTCGCACCCAGCCTGGTTGTTGGATTGGATTTGATTTCACACACCGAGGAATCTTAGCTGTACCCCAAGTTATTATTTTAAGGTAGATATGTGTCTTATTCTGTCGAGTCGGCCTACGCTGATCCAACTGGTCTTTGCATTCTCCCTAAGCTCTGGTTTTTTTTGCGGGAAGTTATCCTGGGTTGAGTTTAACCATGCCTGTTCTCGATGACTAGAGTAGCTAATCTAATGGAAGTTAATCTGATTGAAATATGACAAATCTCAGACTATTGGGTGGATTATGGATGCTGGAAATGAGATTCACTCTCATCGTCAGCGATGGAATCTCCACGAGTGCCAACTTAGTTTCGGTATAATGTTCTTTTACGAAATAAACAAGGGAAAAGAGCAAAGGTTTATTGTAATTATAATAACAAAAACCTTGTAAGGGTTAGGACTGAAATGATTTCGTGCCTTCCTACAAAGTTGATAAAGGAGTAATATAAAAGGTGTTGTTGTCACCACCACTCCCTCGATGGAGACACTGGCCCCAGTCTATGACGGCGTAACCGGGGGCTATGGATTTAAAACATGATGGATATCATGTGTAGTTGCGTGCTTTTTCGAGGGAGAGAAGAGAAAATGACATGGTGAGTCGTTGCTGGGAGTGTCACAAGCCTAGATGTTAGATATTTTGCTGCCCGCGGATGACGGCTGATGCTACTATGAAGAATGAACAGCTAGCATCATCTCCCAGGCGAAAGAAGGTAAAATATGGCATGTAATCAGGCTCGGGATGCTTATACGACGCCAGCCACACTTTCATTGGCGAATTTGGGACAAGAGTTGGGTCAAGACATGTGCCGCATTTCATGAGAACTATGCTCGATGTTTGGTCATTGATCATTTGAGGCAGCTAGCCCGCAGTCACAATATATTCTGATCCGGAGCACCTTCGAACTGTTTGACTCTGCTTACCGGCTGGACAAAGCCAGTTAGCCTAACTCCAATGTGCATGGATGGGATACGCGGATCCTGGATACCTACGCGCAGCACCGCCTGTCGGCTACGGTGGTCCGTTGATAAAAGGAGGGAGTAGAACGCGACTTCTGGCTGTGCGCCTGGATATTGGATTACACTGGGCTTGGTGGGATGTCAATGGTGCACCATGAATTCGCATGTTTTCTGGACAAATCAGTACAGAAAACCACATTCTTCCCATTCAATACTGATATCTGACAGCGACCGCTAGCTGTACTCCGGATTCGTAACCGTTCAGATATCCTATAGCCTCTAACGATGTAGCGCCGTTGGATAGATGATATGCCTCTTGTAAATATACAAAAGATGTTGAATGGACGAATTGAGGGTAAGTTTGACTAGGAATCGTGGTTTGTCTCCCTAGTTAGATTCTCAATCTTACTCCCAAGCACATATCTCAATGGGTATTTATACTGGCCCGCCGACATGAGTAAACAATAAACTGGTAGGTTTCGCGCCTGGGGCATGAAATAAAATATTCCCCAAGGAAATAGAACCGAGCTGCCGACATTGTCGATGAGCGAAAGGCTGTGGGAAAATAAACCAACCTACTCCTGCTTATTGACGGTCAGTAAGTCCAGAGAAAGAACTCAAGAAAGGCTTGGGAAGGAGAAGTGTTCAGAATGAGAGTAGGTCATTCGTGTAGGTACCGCTGCATAGTATGGTGAGACTATTTGGATTCGATAGCTGATGATTCATCCCTAGATATTTCAAACACTGCTGTGTGGGATGAAAGCGCTCAGCCTCACTGCATACAATAGCTTTATCCAAGAGCCAAGAGGGAATGTGACAACATGCCATTTGCCATTTAACGCATTGCCGCTTCGTCATTACAAGAACGGGCTGGATATTCTATTTTCTCGTTCTGGAGTAAGCTGGCTCTCAAACCAGCCCAGTGCGTTGACATGGCGCGGGTTTGTTGAAGCTACCAGACAAACTGGAACTTTCAACAAACTCCCAGATGAATTACGAATGAAGTAGAGAACTTCTTAAATGCCAACTCTTTAAAGTCCTTTTCTTGAGGTTCATAGCGATCGTCCCGTCCAATCGCAGATAGCTTCGTATGGGATACCTGTGCCTAGCAGCCACAAATGAAGTCCTCGCTTGTAGCGATATGTTTTCGACGAAGAACAGTGGAGAGTAACTAGTGAAAGCACCGAGTTGATGTACTGTGATGTGCCTTAGTACTTGAAGAGACAGTCATACGCCTGGCTGGCGTTTGCACATTCAAAGAGAAAGGTTTCAACAGAATGCTACGCTTGTTACCACAAGTACCATTGTGGATGACGGGAAGGCAATATCTTCGAGGAATGCCTTAAAATAAGTCTTTTCCATGGAATAATGCGGTAGCGGACGCCATAGCCACCTCTAGATAGTCATGAATTGATGCTGATCTATATCTGTTCAGCCCCTGTTTATGGCGGTTGCAGCGTCCGCTATGCTGCGCTCTAGTAGTAAGCGAGGTAGATGGGGAGCCTAGTTTTACAATTCTTCTTAAACAAGACAAATCATAGTAATTATTCTACCAACTTAGAGAGGAGGGAGAGCCTTTGGTTCATCCCCAGCGAGTTTTGTTCTGTCCGTTGTTTCTATGGCAAGCATGGTATAGTGTTCAACTAATTATTGCGGGGCACCGAACTGACACATGCCTCACTGGCGCAATGGTTAGCGTACGAGCCTTCTATCAGTAAGCTCGGGGTTGCGGGTTCGAGTCCCGCGTGAGGTTCTTTTTGCTGGAGGATGCTATTTTAGACTCTGATTTGCTTCATTAGGATAGATGCGAGTCCAATTTTTGTCTTGGGCCAAGTCGAAGCAAAAATAGGGATAAACACGTCCCCAACAGAGGATTGCGTCGGTAGGCAGAACTGTAGTCGGGCGGTTTTGGTCGCTCCTGCGACGTTTCTTGGCGAATCCGAGAGGAGAAGAGGGTCGAGGACATGAAGCGCGAGTGTCTCGGTTACGGATTTCTCTATCTCGTTTCTCAGTAGGAAAAGAATGCACCTCGGACTAATTTCTCCCTTCATTCTTCTCTTCTGATTGAGTTTATACTTATGTTTCCCTCCCCAGCCGTTCCGCGGCAGACATGGCACCAGGCCGGAATCATTTGGATGGCCTCTGAGGATTCATTGCTCGTTGAATGATTGAAGTATGTCAAGAGAGAATCCATAATCGCCTACGCTGTCGATGCGGTGCGATGCGGAGGTGTGATGTTAACGTGAAGCTAATGTAACACCAAAAACCCGAGTGCAAGTGATAAGTAGTCAGGTGAGATGGTGGCTACAGAGAAAAGAAAACATATCAAGTTACGAAAGACAGGAAAATATGTGACAAGTCCAGTTTGCATTCGCGCCAGAAGCCCCAACAGTTTGTGAGTTACTGTAGAATAGTTCAGGCGGGAATCCAACATCACAATGCTGAATCCTGGTTTCAGCATCTCGGAAGAGAGCGAAAGTTGTATAATAAATGTGCGGCTTACAGATGCAGAAGACTGAAGAAAAATACCACTGGAAGAAACGGCGGCCTTGTTTATATACATTTTTGAAAGAATTTTATGGTCACTGGGATGGCTTGTTGCGTGCAAGTACAGGACTCGGATCCTTGATTGGGGTATACCTATAATTATTGAAGTTCTGTCTTCTAATCTATCAGGCTCTCCTTTGCTGCGTGTGGGCTTTCGAGGTTCTCATGTATCAAAATGTATCCCCTCTATGATATGGCGCAAGCCAGCCTGGACTGCACCCTGGGGCACTAGGACACATAACCGATCACAGGACACAATAGCCACCGGGCGCATTTCAAGTCAGGAAGGATGTATAGATTTACAAGGAGAGCTTTGGCTGGATGCTAGAAGACAATCTAGTTCCCAGTGGGAAAGGAAGAGTCGACTGGCTGCTGAGTATCTACTGATTTTTGACAGGCTGGAAGTCTCTCAGCAACTCAAGAATCAAGAAGCTGGGGCTCACCCTCGAGTCGGAATTTTTTTTATTTTTTTTTATTTTTTTTGGAGTTCCTGTCCCAAAGTCGAAGTAAGCATCCGGGAGCCAACGTATAATCAGCGGAAGGAGGTTAGTGTCTCATCAAGTAATGGTAGAGATGAACACTATTGCTGATTATTCTACAAAGTTTGACTAATAGAGTCGCCGAAGAGACCATGTGTCTTCGAATGGAAACTTGACGACTGCACTGTTGGGCCCGGTGATCTTCAAATGTCCCCCGGTGACTTTCAAACGCTACAGTTTTGATCAGGAAAATGTGTGATAGTGGCGCTGCAAGACAAGCCGCTATCACGAGCCTCGATTCAAATAGACTCCAACAACCACAGGCAAGCCAGACGTTTGGCGAAATGTAACATGCAACATTTCTCTTCGTGGTTGGAACAGATCACCTATGGAAAAGAGCAGGAAGGTGGAGATTGATGATGACGCTAATGTAAGGTCTTTGCCTTCGACATGGGATTCAAGCTTGAGGTGGCGTGCTCGTCATCCCCTGTATAAGAGAAAAGCCGTGCTTCTTAGTTAGCGCTTACCAGCTCGAATCTCTATCTAGTTTTAGCAGGTTAAGAAGCTTCTAAGCTTTTAGAAATTGTGGCCGGATACAACGGGATGTTAGGCTTTAACAGCCGCATCCTTCGGATTCGGTCTGAGGCATACCGTTTGGCGGAAGGCTTATTGAGGACCACCTTAGTGAAGAAGGGGCGGGAAGTACAAGTGTGAAGATACACTCGGCATGTAAGTATTTCCCTGCTTAGAATAAGCTAGTAAGATTTAATGGTACTTCGTAAGCTATGATGAAGATGGAACTTTTGATATACCTCTGACTGCTTCAGAGTTCTGCCTGTTCTGAAGGGTGTGCTACGAAGAAGATACAGCCATCTTCACTGCCTGGCACACCATTAGCTTTTAGATCCCGACTAACCTGCCGGTAGATGGAATTTTGAGAGATATCCGCTGTTAAGCAGCTAAGCAGCTAAGAGGCTAAAAAGATGACCTGAGTCGGCCAATTGGCGGTATTAGTGAGGCCTCGTGTCTGCATCCTTCCCGAGCATCCGTGTACTTAGCGTGCCCTGCATCCATCGAGCGGATTCAGATTAAGTTTGATGATGAAGCATATACGACAAGTTACAGATGTTGGTAAGCGTGAAAATGTCACTCTCGTCTCGGAGAAATCTTGTCACATTACGAATCCGAAGTGTTCGGGCCTTCTACGGGACGAGGAGTATTTCTCAGCTGGAGAGCGAGAGCCGGCTAAATCTGCATCTAAGAACTAGCAATCTGCATGTTGCTCACCCCTGCGCTCATGTCCAAAAAAAAAAAAAAAAAGATGGGATATCCCAGAATGAAGATGGCCTTGATTTTGCAAAGAGACGGACGAAACAGATACAACACGCCGACCTCTAATACTGTCTAGGACTTGATCAATTAAGGACAAGAGCTCTGTAAGTATTACTCGAAAGGCAGCTCCGCTAAGAACATAGAAGAATCGTATCCTTGCCAAGACGAGTCCCTAGATTCTCGCAGATCCTCTTGCTTGGAGTCTGCCTAGTCCAGATACACACGCTCAAAAACCTCGTACTTTGCCAAGCTCACGCAATATTGAACCCGGACATCCCGTCCTTCCCGTGTAATTAATGACAGGTGTGCCTAGCCCCGAGCTGTACGCAGTGGCGCTAAAGAAGGACCGTCAGACGACACGACGATCGCAGTCGAGTTTAGGCAACTAGATAAGGCTGAAGATATGTATCTGTACCCCGGTATTGACGCACGAACTCGATGGTCGAAACGCTTCTGGCAACCCTTGATGTAAGACTCCCGGTACGCGCGAGAGAGCCGTTTGGATAGCTCGAGGCAATCGCAAGGGGCCCTGTCAGCCTGACCTGGGCCAATCTGGCGGGACCTCTTAGTCCTGTGGAGTCTCTAATTCAGCTGCCGCCTCTTTGTGTATCTGAAATACTCACGCAAGTGGCGAGTAAGCAAACATTTGGAAGCATGCCGTAAAGAGGTCTGCTGGTCCTCACTAATGGGGGCCAGACTTGCATGAAGAAGACAAGCAGCATCTTTTAGCCGACATAGATGGACTACTCCATGAATGGGCCAATGTGCCGAATAATGATCCCAGTTGTGGCACAATCATTTCCATGTGGACTTTCGGTACTCGAGGCACTTTATTCGAGGCGTATCGTGCAAACACTCGCAGCGATTCGTGGGAAGTCGTACAGGGTTCGGAAGTCCCTCTCCACAATCAGGGGAACCAGCCAATGAACGGCGAATATGGGCAGGATGTGCCGAGCTTTTGGGTCTTTGATTGTGCAAGGTCGAGGCTCAAGCTGCCAAGGCGGAAGGTCGGCATGTAGCGAGGAACCATGTGGAACAGAGTGAGAACCGCAAACGACACACAAGTTGCTGCCGAAGCGTTGCTGCCACTCGCCCAGCAAACCACAGCTGCGTGAGGTGAGGTGATGAGCCTAAGCTAAATGTCGGCTAAGGCTGGTGGGGGATTTAGAAACGTCGTTCTTTTGTCACTAGTCGCCTCGGTTTCGCATCTTCTCGTTGCGGGGAGAAAGGTCATCAGATGATTGCCTCTCGTGGGAACGGCCAATGGAGAGCAGCGCTGCACACTTGCGTCTTGACTTTCCTCACTAGGCTGCTTAGTTCGGATCGCGGCAGTGGATTGGAGCAAACGCGAGGGCTACCTCTCAGCTTGGCTTCCCCCTAAGATACACATGAGGGTAGGGGAAGTCGAAAAGTGCGAACAGAGAAGACCCTCTCGGATGCTCTTTGGGAGCGACTAGAATTAGATACAATCAATTTCATGCCCCCTTTTCCGTCGGGCCATGAAATGAAGAGTCGCAAGAGCACCAACCGACGGATCTGTCCCTGAATGAAGCTCAAGTGCCACACGCTTACGCGAAAGTACTATATGGTCATATTATTAGTATGATGGGTCGCGGTCGAGTTGACTTTTTAGAATCCTGGGAAAGCGGCTGACGATGTGTCACTCACAGCATCCTTAGGGTTATTTTTATTCTTTGGTCTAATATACAAGAACTGAAGTTCGATCAAATGAGAAAACTAATAACCGGATTCAAGCCTGGAGAACAGGACGCAATACAGCACTGGTATACATCAAACTTGTGCCTGTCCGGTGGAGGGACTTTGGAAAGTGAATCTAGGACCCTTAACCCTTACTCTCTGCAATATATCCACACGCGTGATGATTTTGATTTTTTTTGGCAACAATCCATCGCTGGGCTGGAATTATACGAATATAGGCAGCATGCTCTAAACCGGCTGGTGAATGTATACTCTTGCGAGCCAAGTACCTTAGTGTGAAGCCAAATGTCCAGCAAAAGGTTGAGTGAAAGTCTTCTTGCTATCATTGGCGGTTGAGCAATCGTGGTCAGAAATCTACCAATATTCCCAATTCAAACTTTCTACTTTGCTGGCTAGATCGCCCGCCCCAACTCTGATAAGAGAGTACAGCATCTGGGAAGTCTCCTCTACGAAATAGACCCGTGTGCACGGGGAGAAGAAATCGTGAAGAGAGTGCTCCAGGCAGGCCGTATGTCGCCATCCCGGCCCTGATACAGCCATTACACCAGATAGAGCTGTACGCAAGCCTCAACCTCCAAAATACCATTCAATCCCATAACTCGGCGGACAGTCAATGCATGCAGAGCAGGATGAGATGAGAGGGTGAGGCGAGGCTGTTGGGCAGATTACTATACAAAGGCAGCCGCCTAAATTTGGCAATTCGTGCAGCTCTCACGGCAATTACCCATGAGCGATTGCGCGTGACTTTCCTCCCTCCTTTCTCGATTTACACAAGTTCCTCGCTGGTCTTTGTCCTGTTGGCTGAAGAGCGGTGTACGTGGAAGGACGGACGCAACATTTGAAGGTAGCTCACCAAGGAACGGAACGCGGTCTTGCTTATTTGCCTCTCTTTCTCCAGAGTACGGGCCTCTCAATTGCTGCAATTACAAAGGAAACAAGTAGTATCAGGGCCATGCTAACCGAGGAGAAGACGACCGCCTACGACGACTGACCAGGGCTCGAGTGTGCGTGTGGGACTTCTGTCGGCGTCATTTTATTCGTTCGGACCCTGCAATCATTTACCAACCAGGACCACGCCAGTTGCTTATATGCCGCGGTCTACCGACAAGGGGGTCCCCCGGTTCTTCCAGAGGCGAACAGGCCATGCTTGGCAAGTTGCAATGGGAAAGACTATGATGGAGGCACCAGGACTTTGAAGTCGGGGACCACACAGCTGCCGATACGGAGCGCCGACTTGCCTCGAGCATCTTAGCCTCTACATGCCATACTTGGCGCTCCATGCGGGGACCACCTTCTTTATTCCTTCCGTTTCATGGCTATTAGGTCTGAGAATTCTTCCTGGTTATCCGAGCCTTTGCGGTAGGGCGTCAATGTCGTTGGGCTTATAAACCGGTTGATGCCTCCCTTCAAGAGGTAGAATTCTACCAGCATCAGACACCAAATAATTATCCAACAATCCAGACCTTATACAAGCTCTTCACCTACCCATTTTTCCTCTTGACCGGTTTCTCCTTACAATACGCTACTATTCCAGCTCCTTCCCTGAGCATACACCAACTCTATTCACAATGAAGTCGTTCACTTTCCTCCTCCCCTTTGCCTCAGTGGCCACTGCTATCTGCCATTACGGCACATCTCTGGGACCTCGTAACCTTGGACTCGCTGAGCGAGCTGAGGGAAGCTTCGGGTACCATGAGCTTGAGGGTGCCATCAACTGGCACGCTCTTGACAGCAAGAACAAGCTCTGTGCTACTGGAAAGGCCCAGTCGCCCATCAATGTCGTTCGCTCCGAGCGAACCATCGTCCCCGGCCGATCCTATGACCTCAACATCCCCTCTTACCCTTACGGTGCTCCCATTCAGAACCTCGGCACCACCGTCCAAACCACCGTCAACGGATCTGCGACTATCCTAAACGATCCTTCCTACGTCCTGAGGCAGTTCCACTTCCACACCCCGAGCGAGCACCACCTCGACGGCGAGCACTTCGCCGGGGAGGTACATTTCGTCTTCGAGAACGGCAACAAGAAGCTGGCCGTGATCGGCTTCTTCATCGAGATCGCCGGCGGCAGCGACCAGCCCACGCAGGTCATCAGCAACGCCCTCGACGGCCTGGGCGCCATTCCTGAGGCGGGCCAGCAGGGCGTCACCAACTCGCTCGACTTTGCGGGCCTCCGCGAGCACCTGAGGCACTCCGACGTCTACCAGTACGGCGGGTCCCTGACCACCCCTCCCTGCTCCGAGGAGGTCACATTCAACGTCGCCGCCAAGCCGATCTACGTCTCCGCGGACAAGTACCGAGCGCTCAAGCGCATCGTCAAGTTCAACTCTCGCTTCACCCAGAACAAGCCCGGGGAGGAGAACATCCTCCAGGTCGTCAGCAGGACCGTCAGCAGGCTTGCACAGAACGCCCGTAGGCGAGCCTTCAACGCCTAAGGAGAAAAAAAAAAGTTCCCCTTAAAAAGAGCTTCTGACATCTGACACGGCATTGTGGGGCAGGGCGATGTTTGTTTCATCATTTACAGCTCCCTTTTGCTTCTTCATCTTCACTGCCCGTTCCACTGGGTCTGTCATTTTTCTCGGCTTTTGACCGAGCGACCTGTAGGGCATTTGTAATTCTATCTCTTTCATCTTGTTTTGGGTTTGGTCCGTTCGGGCCGAGGGATTCGGGCGATAGGAGTTTTGTATTTCTCTTGGACGAACAGTTGATGAGCAGCTTTTTCTTACTTTTCCTTGTTGTCATTTAGAGTCTTGTATATTGAGTTTGGGACGTTGCATCTAATGAACCTCAGAGTATTGGTTTCAGGGATTCATTCATGCACAACAGCTAAGAAGAGAAGGACGGAGTAACAACAGGATAAATTCACTCACATACTTACATCACAATCATTCGTCTTCCCCACTGTACTTGTCATCGGATGCACCACCCTTCATCCCCAGGCGGAGTAGACCACCTTGGCCCACCTCGGGATAGCCAATGTGCTGACACTCAGGGTGGCATGGAGGACAGGCTGAGATGTGCCTGGCACGCTAGTCGTGTCAAGAGAAGAAAGACTTTCGGAGGTAGCACAAGCACTACGGAGATTGTGGTTCTGCGCATGACGGAGGCAACCTTAATTCATGGCGTGCACGCCATCGATGCCAATCACTGGGATCGCCATGCTACCAGCTCCCTTAAGTGTGACATATAATCGTTGCAAGCCTTGGGCCAAGAAAGATGGAAGCGAAGGGCATTGGGCACTCCAAGGAGCGGGAGATTGCGCGAGCGAAAAGGAGACGAGACGTTCGTCAAGCTGATAAGCGGGGGAGGGAAGGGGTCGTACGGTATCTGTGGGTTTTCCTGGGGTCTCTAGCGACCGTTGAGAATTGAGATCTTCCATCAGCCCTGCCTGCCAGGGGACACCGGTGTGGGTTGCCGGTGGAGTAGCAATGGTCGATGTTGGGGGAGACCTGCTAGCTGCGCATTGACGGCTCAACAGTGGCGTTGCATCGGCCAAGGAGTCCAGACTCGCCTGGACGAACAAGCAGAAGGGCGAAACGGGTGCGGCTGCAGTGTTGGGTTCTCTTGGCGCGTGTCACTGGCTCTGTTGGCTCGCTGTCGCATGTCTGTGGCTGTTACAGAAACTCAACCAGAAATTTTAACTGCGGATTAGAGAAAGCTTGGCTTTCTTGGTCATGCCCTAGCCGTTGGACCCTTCGAGTCTCCAACGGTGTGGGACCAGAGCTAGTGGATGACAGAGGTACATATCAGGTAGCTTGGCAGGGCACTTGCGTGTAGATTAGCAAACCTTCTGCATGATCAGTACTTCCCAGGACTTTGGGTTTGTTTTGACAGGTACACTCCATTCTGCCCTCATGCTCCTTCCCCACATCCTCTAGCACAAAGCTCAGGCACGTGCTGGCTATCCCCAATTGATCTGGGAAGGATGAAGGCCAAGCGGTGGCTGTGTCTCTGAAGACGCCATCGTCAACGCCAAGTTCATGCAACACGAGCGAGTGCGACAGGTCACTCGATCCATTCATCATACTTTTCACGGTGAGAGCTGAGCTTCGCGTTTTCCATAGCGACCAGAGGTTCTGTGGAGCAATACCAAGCGTCTTAAGTATTGCTGTCGTTTCTGCTTTTCGTTTCGGGCTTCCAGCCATTGCCTCATGAGGACATCCAGATCATGGTCTTGGAGGCCTCTGACGTGTGCACGCTGAAGATTAATCAATGAAACAGCGCATTACCCCAGAGAGAGCATAAGTCGAAATCCTTGCACCCTAGGTGGTCAGTAAGGGGATATAGGCAAGGCCTAGGGGGAGAGGAAAACATACAGAAACCATAGCCGTGGTTCTTCGAGGCACACTTCCGAGTCATTGGTCCCCTATCCTGCGTCGTACACGCTACTGCATACCACGCAGCAGGTGTATCTACCATCAGTCTAGCTGTGTTTAATTCGCTGTCTGGCAAATACCGAATAGAGTCTGTGGTCTAGACCGACTCAAAGATCCTATGCCGTGGGGCTCTCGTTCTTGGCGAAGACAAGATCAAATGCATGCCTCTACCGTGTTTCATGGTCCCTCGGTTGGGACCGAGGAACCCGCTGTAAATCTCTCCCTCCATGCAGAAGGGAAACCTTGTGGTCTTAGGCGGCGCATTTTGCTTTTCTCATTTGTAAAAGTATTCGCAGGGTCGATGTGACTGCAAAGAGAACTTATTGGGAATATGAGAGCCAGCCGGCTTAGGCCAGCCGTCTCGGTTTACCAGATCTCACTCTTCTCGTAGCTCTCCAAGACCCAGTCTCGACAATCGCGACAGGCGCTTAGGAAACCAAAACGCGCGGTTGCATCCAAGTCTACGGATCTCTTACCCCTGGTGCTAATAACTTAATCTGTAGAATCCGGGACGGAGGATGGATCTCAAGGTAAAGGCAGGTGGCCATAAGCTCAAGGATCAGGGGTGACAAGGGGAAATACGAGGGATGTCAGCGCTGCAAGCGAATGCCAGTTCTAGATCAGACTTGGCTGTGTGATTGCCTCCGAAAAAATTGTGTGTTCCGATAATGGAAAATCACACTTCACCAACGATTTTTCTTTCTGGAACACCCAGCCAAATCACGGGACAGCCGAACTTGCCATGACGAGAGAACCACCTTCCTATCTGACTTCATGTAGATGATTCCCCATTGTAAGAGCTCTAAGGCCACCAGGACAAGGGTCTTTCAAACGAGGCGAATAGCCTAAACTCGCTTAATGACCTCAACTGGCTTTGAGAGGAGGCGAAAGACCACGTGAAGGCCCTGATTTGAACCAGGACCGAAAATCATATTCAAAAAATTCGGTATTCGACACGAAATTGAACAGTCCTTGAGCCTTTAAAATCGCCACTGGTCACTTGGCAGACGTGTACTCATATATATGCGGTAGTAATACGCCTTATCCACAGTCTGTATTCGAGAGAGCACTCTCGCTTTCGTATTAACTTTGTTGTTTACTTTGACACAGGATGCCTGCCTTTCGGGTCACAGAACCCCAATCGTCAAGGTAAAACATGAATCTCCCTTCCTCTAGTGTTTCTTGGCTCCCTCCAAAATACCACTTTGAAGTACCTAGTGAGGAATAGATCTCATGTGCTCAGCCTCACGACCCTCATCCGAAAGATGGCTGGAATGACTAAAATACTCTACGTAATCGTAAGCCCTAAGCACAGGGGAAACTGTACACTTTTGCGCAAAACATAATGTTCACAACTCAGTACGTTGACATTCTTCAGCTTCGCCTGAAAAATTGTCAAACGTTGTGCAGCCTGTCTATGTCGAGAGGCAAGGCCCAAAATTAACTTGAATATACCTAGATTTATGACGTGCTCTCACAGTGGTACACGCCGTCCAGGTTTATTACAGATTTCCAACGCCAAGCGAGGTGATTAATTATAATTCAAGTTCAAAGCTTATTATATTCACTAAGCCAGCCGCTCTGCAGGCATTACCGTCCGATCTTGTGTAGTTTCTGCCATAGAGTGCAACGGCCCCGTTTTTAAATACAGCATTTCGGCGGTAGTTTGTGCACAGCCAAGATCTGTCATTTATCTCTCTATATCTCTTCTTTGTTGTTGTTGTTGTTGTTTATGTAAAAAAGTATACGGGACATCGTTTCTTGTTGTTCAGTTGTCGACATACATCATTGGTGCCTCGATGAGCCCTCTTCGTCAGAGCTGCGACCCATGACTAGACGCAAACTAAGCGAGTAAAAAAGGAAGGGTAAAATATGAATAATGATATTCTACCACGTATTTTTACATTTCTTTCGTGAATACGATAGCGTTAGCTCCCAAATAGTGAGTGAGGCTGCAGAGAGGCTGTGCTACGGGAACCGGGCCGCCTCCGGTCGCCCAAAGGCAGCCAACAGTAAGGTAGACAGATCGTAATAGAAGTACGCCTTGTAGCCTAGCCATTTGCCGCCAAAAGAGTGTTGGGATGAAAAAGAAACAAAGGTCGGTGCAGTTGGTTGATATTAATAAAGTTACGACTGATGGTTGATATCTGATCACCGTTTTCTCAAGAAGCACTGTGGTGTTTGCTTTCATGTTCGGAATTCAAACCGGTACTGAAGGCTCTTGAATATGTGTTCAGTATCATTTGTACTTGCGTCACCAGTTAGGATCAAATTTCCAGGTGCCTACCTTGAAGTTGTTGGCTCACCAGCAGAGCACATAACGACAAGGCTGGGAATCCTTCCCTGCCCTTGTGACCACATATGGAACACTGCCGCAGATGACCTCCTAGTCTAAGAAAATAACTTTTCTGTGCCTAGGGATTCTAATATCAAGGACCTTCTTGCCCGGGCGCATTGCTTATGATTGGTGTATAAGGATTCGTTCTCTCTCGCTTATCAAGAGCCCGGATCTCTTCAGCTTCAATACCACGCTGGATATTTTCTACATTAAATAATTTTCTTTTTAAAAGCACCTTTACCGTGAGAGAGCCTTACTGCAGGTTGCAGATTCATACCCAGCTTGCGGTGCAAACTCATTTCCTGGGGAGCCATGATTAGCGATGTTTGGAATTGCCCTGGTTGCGGAACGATCATTTCCGTGTCCCAAGCACCGGATGACTGCTTGACATGTATTGCGTGGGTTTTCTCTATCTCTTTGACTCGGTCTGGGCTTCAGTGGGTTGGGGTTTTGACACATTTCAATTGTAGCAAGAAGCAGGATTTCTCGTGAACCATAGCGAGGAGGGAAATTGTAAGAGAAGGAGTAATCAGAGTGGGTGGGAGAAGTCATCTTGAGCGCGATGGATTTTTATATATCTTTTTGATTTTATCCTTTTTAGTATCACCAAGGAAAGAAACTCTTCTGATTCTAGCAATCCAACCCATGCGTGGAGAAGGAATTGCCGACTGGTTCAGATAAAGCATCCGCGGGTGTATGGATATAGGGTAGCCCGCGATGTACAAACGCAATTTCGCTCCCTCGCTGGTCAAGGTCAAAAGACATGGATAGACGTTTCAATAGGAGAATGTGGCCTCATGCTATCGGCAACTCGATACAGGGCTTCCGAAAATTAATCAAAAAGTGTTCCTGGGGAGGACAACTAGAACGTGGTGGGTACCCTCTGGACGAAAATCTGGCGAACGGCACAGCGTATTTCAGCTGTGAAAGAGCGTTTTTAGGAAAATCATCTAATTTTAAGGCTAAAGGTAATGAACGATAGGAATACTAAGGTATCGCGCTAGCTGTGTTGGAGTGGTAGGCCTGAGCGAAGTTATATGGGCTCATGGGCCAGGCCAAGTTGAACCCGCGGTCAATCCAATCACGTCTTACGAGGCCGGTACTACCACCGTCGACAGTTAAATTCACCGCCGCGACCCACGGCACCTAAAAAAATCCAGCACACCCCAGCAGAATCTTTGTGCCACCCCCTTATTAGTGCCAGATCGCATACCTAAGATCGTGGGGTCGGATCGATTTGGATAGCTTCCTCATAGACTATTTGCATTTTCATCATTTTGACAAATCTACCCTCTGGCAGGAAGAAGTGATTGTGATGAAATGGCAAATCATTTAGTGCTTTGGATGTTATTGTCATAGGCAGTTCCCATTGACTGGGTTTTCTATGATTGGAACGAAGATTTCTCATTCGGGAGAGAAAAAAATCTTTATTCATGGACACATGAAGACGCATGTGAATGCCAATGACGATGATGCAATTGCCCAATGTGAAGCTCTTAAGACAATGAAGCTTGGGATTGTGAGCTTGCTGAGAGGCAGAAAAAGTGGAACCGAAGCAACACGATTGGCTGATCGTGCCAAATTTCCAGGTGTTGCTGACTCACCACTCTGCATGCACGTGAGATGCGCCTGAATCCCCCCGTTGGAAGACAGTGGACAGTCGCGATCACGACGCGCGCTTCGCTGATGGCCGACTCGTCTCTGCCCATTGCACCGCCAAGCATTTAATTATCGCGACCTCCAGACGATTATCCTGCCGGCTAATGGCACTCAAATCCATATTGTTCGCCTTGTGATTATTGTTGTGCACTCATTTGACCTTCTTGTCGGCCTGGGCTGATTCTCATGTCGGCTCGAAAACCCGTTCACATCTTCTGGTAGGTACTCCTGTGGTAGATCACCACCAGGTTTTTAACTACATCCCCCAAAATACAGCAAGACCCAACGTACCCATCAACAAATCCAGCATCCTCCCCTGACTTCAAACCATTTCTCTAGCATTCCGAACTGGCGCAGCGTTGACAATTCTTAATCACATTAGATCTTAGAGGGGGGCTAAGCTTGCGTTATTCCTCTTCACGCTTCTGCATCCATCTCTCGGAGCCCCCGCGCCATCAGCACCACGTCGCATCTTGCCCACGCCCGTCGCCAACATGTCCAGCAAGCGAAAGAGAGACCTTCTCGAGACTTTCGACCCGAACAAGTCTGATTCCGAGGATGAGAATTTCGATCCCACCGAAGCTCGTCCTCGCAAAACCTCACGAAAAGCTCGATCTTCAAAGAGGGGGAAGCCTTCGCGGAAGAAGTCTAGCCGTCGCTATCGAGGATCCGATATCGATGACGACGACGACGAACTATCTGACAGCCAGGAAGATTCCTTCGATGACGAAGAGTCTGAGGAGTCTGAGGACGAGGACGCCCCGAAGAATGCTGCTGGCCGTCGAGCTCGAAAAGTCACAACCCAACAACACAACTATAAAGAAAGCTCTGAGGATGAAGAAGTAGGAGAAGATAGCCCAGATGATGCCGAGGGCGATGATGCCGCTGAAGAGCAGGAACCCCCTCAGAGAGAAACACGAGCTCGGCGTCTAGTCAAGCTCAAAGTACCTACCCCAGCAAAGCCTCTGGCGACACGACGTATGACACGCGCCACTACAGAGGATGCTGAGGAGCTTGTTGAGCTTTCCAACTCTGGCAACCATGCAATCCCTACGCGCGCCTCACGAAGCAAGAGCCCCGAAGCTCTTCGCCGTGCTCGGTCGTCTCGCTCCACTAAGACTGTTGTTAAGCCCGAGGCTACTATAGAGGAGGCGACCCAAGAGAACAGCTCGAAAGAGATTCCCGATGCTGATGAACCTGACGAACTCTCCCAAGAGTACGCCGACCAGGAAGCAAAGAAGGAAGCAGAGGCACTGGAGCCTGTCTCAGGAGATATCCCCATCGGCGATGATCAAGAGGCTGATGCTGCGGCAGAACCTGCCGCTGAGGATGAGGACGAGGATGATGACGTCCCAATCACCCGGCGGACTCGAGGCTCTCGCGCCAACATTGAGGAAGAACCAGCCGAGCCTGAAGATGCTGAGGGCGAAGCTGTCGACACCGAACAAACCGGCCAGCCCCGTCGGCTTACTCGCAGATCGGTTCTGAAGAAGAAATCAGCAGCGGAACCCAGTAGTGATTTCGATCCCGGCGAGGAGTCGGACGACGATGCCGCTCTCTCCGAAAAGGGGGGAAACGAAGACAATGAGCCGGATAGCCCCACCCCCGGGGACGCGCAGGGAGGAGAGCCCGCCCGTCGCGCGGCGGTGGCGGGGCTGACTCTGCCGAAGAGGAGCCCGATTTCGATATGGACGAACTGAACGAAGAAGCCCGCGAGTTGAGAGCTGGTTCGCGACCTCGCCGCCGACGACAGCGCGAGGAATCTCCCATCATATTTGAGGAGAAAAACAGACGTTCCAGGAATAAGGTCAATTACTACATGCCTCCGCTCACTGCTGCCATTGTCGAGGAGGAGGAGGACCCTGCACCCACGCCAGGGAGGTCTCGCCGTGGTCGTGGGGCTGCTGCCACTAATTGGGAGCGCAACCTCAACACCACATTCGGCCCCTTTGGAGGAGGCGGAGGAGGAGGCTCGCTTCTCACTGGGCCCTGGGGAACCGGAGCAACTGGTGGCGTGGATTCAGATAGCAGTGATGATGAGATGGTGCATCGCTCCAACGTTGCTGGCAACATTGGAATGACCCCGACATCCGCAGCTCCCGCTGGTGGTCTCTTACCCGGTGGCCAGGGGTTGGCTGCTGAGACTCCTAATGTCGGGAAAATCAAGGACCGCAAGGCACTGGCTGATGCTGATCCCCTTGGGGTTGACATGAACGTCGATTTCAGCAAAGTCGGTGGTCTCCAGGGCCATATTGATCAACTGAAGGAAATGGTGCAGCTCCCACTTCTGTACCCAGAACTCTTCGCCAAGTTTCATGTTACACCCCCTCGAGGAGTTCTGTTCCATGGACCGCCCGGTACCGGTAAGACTCTTCTTGCACGAGCCCTTGCCAACTCTGTTGGCTCAGGTGGCAAAAAGATCTCCTTCTACATGCGCAAGGGTGCCGACGCTCTGAGTAAATGGGTCGGCGAGGCTGAAAAGCAGCTTCGACTTCTCTTCGAGGAGGCTAGGAAGACGCAGCCCAGTATTATCTTCTTCGACGAAATCGACGGATTGGCTCCTGTGAGATCTAGTAAACAAGAGCAGATCCATGCGTCCATTGTATCCACCTTGCTTGCTCTGATGGATGGTATGGATGGCCGCGGACAGGTTATTGTAATTGGGGCCACCAACAGACCCGACAACATTGATCCGGCACTTCGACGACCAGGTCGTTTCGACAGAGAATTTTACTTCCCTCTTCCAGACATCGATGGCCGTCGCTCGATTATCAACATCCACACCGAGCACTGGGGCCTCGCTGATGACTTCAAGCATGCGCTGGCACAACAGACCAAGGGTTATGGTGGTGCTGATCTCCGGGCTCTGTCTACGGAGGCCGCTCTCAACGCTATTCAGCGAACATACCCTCAGATTTACTCTTCTAAGGAGAAGCTCATTGTCAACCCTGATAAAATCAGTGTTCACGCATCGGATTTCATGATGGCCATTAAGAAGCTAATCCCGTCCTCTGAGAGATCTGCGACATCTGGTGCTCAGCCACTTCCAAAATCCATTCATGATTTGCTGTCTGATCAGTTCGAAGCTGCAAAGCAGGTACTGGATGAACTTCTCCCTCGGAAGAAGAAGATGACAGCCCTCGAGGAAGCCATGTATGAGCAGTTTAACGATGCGGATCATGGATTTGGACGAGAGGTTTTGCACCAAGAGTTTGAGCGATCCCGTGTGTTCAGACCTCGCTTCATCATACATGGCGCGCACGGCATGGGTCAAGGATATCTTGCCTCAGCTATTCTGCACTATCTCGAGGGTGTTCATGTGCAGAACTTTGATCTGCCTAGCCTGTTGAATGACGGCCGAGTAAGTTGATATGCTTTTTTGACTCTTTGATTCCTCCCCCTCTCAAATGGTTGTCATGTTTTTGAGTCCACGTTTTGACATATTGCAGGCTATGGAGCAGGTGATTGTTGGCCTTTTCACAGAGGTTCGACGTCATAAACCTAGTGTCATCTATATTCCTAATATTGATGCTTGGTATGCGTCGCTCAAAGGAACGCTTGCAATGATCACCTTCCAGACCATGTTGCGGTCAATCCCTCCGACGGATCCCGTGCTCGTTTTCGCAACAGCTGAGTGCGAACAGAATGATCTTCCAGCTGAATTGTTCCGAGACTTCTTTGGGTTCTCACGCAAAAATCGGATGGAGATACCTCGACCTACAGCTGTAAGTGCAATGTCGAGGTCATTATTGAGAACAGTGAGGGCTAATTAGAGTCTAGGCAAATCGCAGAAAGTATTTTGCGGCGGCTCTGGGCTTCATCAAGAAGAAGCCTGCAGACTTTCCTGACCCCGAGAATCGTAAAAAGCGTGTTTTGGAGGTTCTTCCAGTGGCTCCTGCACCACAGCCGAAGCCTCCGACCAAGGCTGAGATGAAGGCCTTGAAGAAGAAGGACCATCAGTTGCTCAACACGCTAAAGATTCAGCTACAGCCCATCATGGACCAGATCAACCGGAAATACAAGAAGTTCAGACAGCCTGTGATCCCGCAAACGCAAATTGATTACTTGTTTGCTGAATCGGATCCCAACTTTGTGAGTCCCGACGTCACAGAAGGTCTGCACCGACCCTTCACGATTGTCAAGGACAAGCATGGCAATGACGTCCTCATGGACACTGCAACCGAAAAGACATATTACAATTTGGAGACGACGACGATCGAGGAGCGACTGTCTAACGGTTTCTACGCCCGCCCTAAAGATTTCTTATTTGATATCCGAAGCCTGTCAAAGGACGCCAAGAATATTGGAGACAAGGAACGCACTTTGAAGGCCAATGAGCTTTTGAGCAATGTAGAGGTTGATGTCGCTAGCATCGAACAAAGTACATCTGCCATTGACTGGGAAGGTCTCTACACCCGACAAGTGCTGCGAGCCAAGGAGCAGGCCGAGAAGGAGCGGAAGAGGCAAGCGATGCAATTGCTCGTCGACAGGGTGCAATCAGACCTTGGTGGCAACGGCAATGACAGTGACTCGCAAGGTCCTGTCACCCTGGGCGAGTCTGTACCTGGCTCCCGAACTACGGCTCGGTTCCAGGTGAGAAGTCCATTAGTCAACCCGCCTGTCTCAGCTGAACAGGACCCTCAACCTGTCAGTAATGGGACCTCGCATGCTGCAGATGGCGATGTGCAGATGAGTGGGGTGGACGACGATACTCAACTAGAGTCGGAGACGTCTGGCATGCCCCCTCCAAAGGCAGCTGGAACTGGGATGACGCAAATCTCCCAGAGATCAGCGGTCACATCGCTACCTCCTGGAGTATCGCCTTCTGCGGTTATCAATGATGCCTCCACGACCAAGACATCTGATCCATCAACGCACCGATCCTCAAACTGGAGTACGCAGTTGACCAACGGTCATCATGACGAACATAATCAAAGCGGATTGGGAGACCATGATGATGATATTCCTGACACGGCCCCCATGCCAAGCCAGGTGACATCCAGCGGGGAAGACGTGTGGGTGCACTCGCAAGCGCAGGCCCTGCGAAGCAATATTGCTGCTGGCGAGTCTCACGTTACGACGAGCGGCAGCCCGCCATCCCCGCAGTCGTATGCTCAACGCACCCCCTCGAGCACCAAATCCCACGGTATTGGTGTGTTGGATATACTGAACACTCAGTCAGATGATGTTCGCCACTCGAACTCATCTTCCCAGCCGCTTGGCCTCGACCCTGCCATTGACGCTTTCTTGGAGTTCATGACAGACAAAACATCTGGATGCACCATTGAACAGCTCGAGCAGATCAACCGAGAACTCATGGATGAGATCTGGCGTAGCAGGAATGAGTGGAACCGTCTTACGGTTCTCAATCACGTCAAGAGCGTGTTCAACCTCACGATTGACGATATCGAGCGTATGCAAGGGATGGGCCCGCTCAGCCAGACGCGCCCCATATGGTCTCTTAGGAAGGGAATTCGGGCAGCTCAGGGCAAAAAAAGACTGGGACTCTAGGAGTAGGGTGTCCCGAAAGGAACGATGTGACGAAGCTTCGACATGATCAAAGAAGCCGGTCTGCCTTGTGTGAAATCATTTAGAAATAAGGTCCCAAGCGAGGGCCGGGTTTGGTGTTACTTTTCCCCTCTACCATGTTTTATTTTTACAGTGTTTATTTCCTTCCCGTTATTTGGCTCTGGAGTTTAGGACACAGGGGAAGGGGGCACGTCGGTGGATTTGAGTATCAGTGTATAAGCAAGGCGCTATTGAAGTTGAGTAAGGCAAAAAGTACACATACAGTTTGTGCTCAGGAAAAGATAAGAGGAAATATATTTTGCATGAAGCCAGAGGTGTGCTCCTCCTTTATTTGCATGTGAAGAAGCTAACAGTAATGATGGATGGCGTTTGCTGCCGCCGACTGAAACCGAATTGGATCTGATGAATCTGGTAATATTTGAGCGCATCAATTTCGCAATGGCCGAATTTGATAGGCGTGACTTGATCAAAGTTGCAACGTGCAGAATTTCGACCTGATAATGACGGACACGGCTGATGGTGATTGGATTATCTGAGACAAAGTTGTTCCACACATCCACCGGCCTCAAACTGCTGCCTCTACTATTCCTTTTCGCCTTCCCATCTAATCGGCGTGTGAGAGAAAGAAATCTGTGCCAGAGGCAAACCCAACGAAAAATGTCGCAGCAGGAATTGACACTCATCGTTGCCGCCACGCGGAGCATGGGCATCGGCCTCAACGGCTCGATGCCCTGGCAAGGTCTCCGCAAGGAGATGCAGTACTTTGCACGCGTGACGACCAGATTGCCACCACAGGTGAGTTCACCCGACAGACTAAGCATATTCCTGTTAAAAAAATGAGGAGAGGCTAACGTCGGGGTGGAAGGCCGCGCCTGGCTCGGTCAACGCCGTCATAATGGGCCGCAAGACATGGGACTCGATCCCCCCAAGTTCCGCCCGCTCAAGGACCGGCTCAACATCGTCGTCACCCGCTCCGCGAAAGACTCGATGGTCTCCCCATTGCCGCCGCCGTCGCTGCCCCTCACGGAGCCCCTTCGTGTGTCGTCGTTTGAACGGGCCCTGGCGTGCGCGGGGGCGCGGTGCGGCGACGGGCGCGTCTTCGTGATGGGCGGGGCGCAGATCTACGCGGCGGCGCTGGACAGGCGCGAGGCGAGGAGGGTGCTGCTGACGAGCATCGACCGCGAGTTCGGGTGCGACACTCACTTCCCGCTGCACCTGACATGCGGCGGCGCCCTGGGCTGGGCGCGGAGGGATCGCGGGGAGCTGGAGGGGTGGACTGGCGAGCAGGTGGAGGAGGGGTGGCAGGAGGAGGCTGGGATCAGGTATGAGTTCCAGATGTGGGAGAAGATTCCAGGATCCGAGATTATACAGAATATATGAAATGAAAAATAAAGGTGAAGATTTACATATATACATGAGTACCCCCGCCAGATTAACGACGGACTTGCTAAAGAAGTAGCAAGTGGGATATATATGAATCTACACATGCAATGACCGGCTACGCCATGACCCCCCTTCCCGTCTAAGAGTGTTTTTTTGTATGGTACATTATGTATACAATTTTAATCCCGCCAGCTTTTCTCATCGGTTGGGTTTATTAGCTCATCGTGATCATACCTGTGCGGTAGCTTCTGGCACGGTTTTCGTCCCTTTTGATGCCTCCTGCGGCTTCCCGTTGAATCCCTTCTCCAGCGTGCTCCAGAAGCTCTCGACGGGCACCGACAGGACCTCAGCCGCCCTATTGGGGAACGTGTAGTCCGAGGTGGCCTCGAGGGCCTTGAGGCTGGCCCGCATCCACCCGACGATGGCGGCAAGGGCCCGCGGATCGGCGTCCGGGTCGCCCTTGAACAGGTTCCTCCAGACGGCGCTGGCGAGGATGGCGTCGCCCTTGATGAGCCCCTCGTCGTAGGCGAGGAGGAGCCCGCGCCACTGGACGAAGATGTCCTTGAGGTAGCGCTGGCGCAGGGCCGACGAGGTGATGTGGTGGTCGACGTGCATCTTCTTCTCGGCCTCGAAGAAGAAGTGGTCGATGAGCTGCTGCTGCCAGCGCCGGTAGACGTCGCGCTCGAAGCAGCGCACGCGCGCGTTGAGGAGGTAGAGGTGCAGCATGGTGACGTGCGACCATGTGCTGAAGGTTGGGCGGAGCTTGAACTCTGGTGGCTCTGATATTAGCTTTGTTCTTTCTTTTTGGCTCTCTTCGAGCTTGGGTGGGAAGCAAATTACTCTTGTGCCAGACATTGGTGGCGGCAATGGATGTCCCGACCTCCTCGCCGTCGTCTAACCGGACGACATTATCGCTGTTGCGCTCCTCCTCGGTGATGTGGTAGTTGGCGGCCTCGCCGCAGACTTTGTAGAGCCGTTCCGTCGCTCCGACGACGAAATACGGCCCGCTCGTTGCGGCGCTGAACTTGGGCATGACGCTGGTCGGGGCTGTCTGGCTGAAGGTTCGATACTGCAGCTCCCTGGAGGGGTACTGGCTGCCAATGGAGGTATTTCTGGCTGCAGCAGCTGGGCCGACGCTGGAGACATATCGCTTTGTCGTCGAAGGAGCCCTCCGGGTTGCAGCGCGGAGGAGGGTCCGGGCTTGGGAGCGGCATGTTTCGCACGCCATTGTGTTGAGTTGATGAGGGGCCGTACCAATTTCGAGAATTCGAATATCTGAAGCCAGCTCGCAGAGAGAAAGGCGGGGGAATGGCGTTCGTGCAATGGATACCGGCCGTCCGTAGTGAAGAAATTCTAGATGTGTGATAGGCGATCAGGCGGTCGGCAAATTATCGGCTTCGGGTCTGAGTGTCATGGACTTTAGATAGTGTCGAATGTCTTGAACAGCAGTTGTTTCGCACCATTTTTTGGGTTTAAAACCAGTCAGAGATCAATTGGTTTAGATATGGAGATAATAACCCGTCGAATTTCTATACTAGTTGAGTTGGTTGAATTACATGTTATACATGGTCCGTTTTGTTCTATGGTGTAATATAGTACAGTATGTAGATCATGGCACGTATTTACGCTAGTCGAGCCTCCCCAGGCTATGAAAGCTTGGAAAACACCAGGGTGCTATTGGTGCCTCCAAAGCCAAAGCTGTTTGTTAATGCGACCTGTACCTTTTTCTCTTGTGCTTCTAAGGGTACAAAGTTGAAGTCGAAGCCTACATCAGGGTTCTCCAGGTTTAAAGTTGGTGGTACAGCACCCTGTGTTAGCGTTAGAGAGTGCACTTATTTCCTGGATCTTAAACGCCAATGGGATAGAAATTACCTCGTGGATAGAAAGGATAGCAAAGAGTGCTTCGATAGCACCAGCAGCACCTAGGAGGTGACCCATGGCACCTTTCGTGCTGCTCACGGTGACTTGCGACTCGGACGAGACACCGTCTTCGCCAAGCATCAACTGACGGATGGCGGCAGCTTCGGCTACGTCTCCAACCTGGGTGGCAGTTGCATGTGCGTTAATATAGTCGATATCGGAGGGTTTAAGCTTTGCATTCTTCAAGGCCCGTTTCATGGCAAGATACGCTCCGCTCCCGTCTTCACGTGGCGCTGTCATGTGGTAAGCATCACCGCTGCACCCATATCCTTTGACCTCAGCATAGATGCGTGCCCCTCTTGCTCTTGCATGCTCTAGCTCTTCCAGTACGCAGACTGCGGCACCTTCAGCAATTACAAATCCATCACGCTGGGCATCGAATGGCCGGCAGCTCGCCTGTGGGGTCTCGTTAAAAGCAGTAGAGAGGGAACGGGCCCTACCGAATCCTGCAAAAGTGAGTGGGTGAATGCAGGATTCCGAACCGCCGGCCACCATAATATCAGCGTCGCCTAAAGCAATGAACCGAGATGCATCGCCTATGGAGTGAGCGCCGGTGGTGCAGGCCGTGGTGGCGGCGTGGTTTGGGCCCCGGAACCCGTGTTGCATGGCAATGTGGCCCGCTGCCATGTTGATGAGTAGTTTGGGCACAAACAACGGGGAGACCTTCCTGTAGCCCTACAAACCATGTTAGATATCTAGTGGACCAGAGTGGTAGCATAACGATGGGATTCTCGGCTTGGACGGCGTTGCTTTGGTTGTCGCCTGTTCAGAAGGAAAATGGTGGAGCCGAGTTCATCTCCTTTTGCTCCTGAATCCATGTGTTTTGGAAATTGGTTGTATTGAGTTACCTACCCCATCGTGATGAGCGACGCTTGTGTTGTACATGTCCTCTAAATTGCCTATCCCGCTCCCCAGACAGACACCGGTAGCCTCACGGTCCTCAGCTGAGGCTTCATGCAGCAGTGCGGCGTCAGCCAGGGCCATGTCGCTTGCAGCGACGGCGTATTGGGTAAACTTTGACATGCGACGCTGGTCCGAAGTTCTCAGCCAATCTGTGGGGTTCCAGCAGTCATCCTGTCGGGGACCCGAAGGAATAAGCCCTGCCACAGTGCTGGTCTGCTCCCGCCATTGATCAGCAGGGTTCAGACCCCGGACACTGACAAGACCAGAGTCGCCAGCGAGCAGTCGGGTCCAAGTTCGCCGGATGCCTACCCCCAGAGGCGTAACGGCCCCAAGCCCAGTCACGACCACTCGACGCATGCTCCTGTTTCCATTCCCAAGAAAGCGAGGAGCTGGGAAAGACAGCAAGAGGCGGGGCGGGAGGAGGCGGTGGGGGGCTGAGGCTGGATGTAGAGCCAGTTCTGCCGGTCAGAAGGTTAGGTAAGGAGGAACGCGGTTCAATTATTTAGTTGGTGGGTTTGCGGTGGGCGAAAGTGTTGCTTTCCATGTTGCTAGAAGGGCTAGTCAGCGTATTATTCAGACTCATGGAGCAGGGCGCCGATGGATGGCAGACGATGTTATTTAAAGAACAGCCTTAGTACCAAATGGGCTCAGCCCCTGTACGGGGCAGGCCCACCGCCGTCATGCGTGGCATGTTCGCACTGTGCTCGCCCCGCTGTTGCCGCTGCTAAACATAGTGCCGGCAGGATTCGTCTACTGTGCGGCGCAGCACCCTTCTCTTTGTCGCGACACTTGCGCTGCTTATCAGAAGTTGAAGCCAGATTCGTGATTTAAGATTCGGCCTACGGGCTCTTTTTCTCCTGGCTCTTATTTCGCTAGCGGGCTTCTTCTCTGTCTTCTTCATCCTTCCAGACACCTTGTCTGTTGAATTGTTTCCATATCTCCCTTGTCTTTCCTTCTTTTCCCCCGCTTCAGCTTCCTTAACCGGTGCCTTTCTTAAGCGTGTTCTCAGCGTTGCTCTAGAATTGGTTGTGCTTACTGCCGTGGCTCCTTTTCTCACTCTTGCGACGGCCATCAGACGATCCTCAAGGCCCATTCTGAAGTCGGCCGAATTGCCTCGCAATTTTATTCTTTTCTTCTCGCGGATTAGATTTTTTATTACTCGTGGAATTTATTTTTATTTTTCTCTTCAAATTGGCTGGTTGCACGAGCGCACGGGTTTGAACTTACGCTACATGTATTGAACAGCGGACTGTCCGGATTTGAGGCGTTGATAGCCTCGCATAAGGTCAGCGTCTTCGGTTGGCCAACTCACAGGATTCTGTCACCATGAGTCTTTTAAATGAGGATGAGCGATCCAGAACCGCCGAGACTAGCGGGCTTTTGCCTGACGACTCTCTGGCGTCAAGGTTGTCTGGCGCTCATAACAGGCCTGACTCCCCAGACGGGGCTTTGAGGGAAGGTGTTGCCGGACTGGCAGGAAATCATGATGATGATGATGAGGGATCCGAGTATGAGCTCATGAATGACCCCAATCTGCCAGACGAAGATGAGGATCTTGGGTCAGATGTGGAGGAGGGTTTGCTGAGCGGTGCGGTCAAGAACCGGGGCGAAGAGGAGGAAAACTCGCCATACCCCGAAGTCCGGGCCGCAGTCAAGAATTATGACGAGGAAATGCCTTGCAATACGGTCCGGGCCTGGTCAATTGGTATGTTCCTGGTCATTTTCGGCGCTTCCATGAACACCTTGTTTTCTCTGCGGCGGCCCTCTATTTCGATCGGCCCTCTAATCGCCCAAATCGTCGCTTGGCCTCTGGGCCATGGATGGGCCAAATATTTCCCTAATGTGAAGATCCCCCTGGGCAAGACAACGTGCATCGAGCTCAATCCAGGGCCATTCAATGTCAAGGAACACGCCATTATTGTCGTCATGGCCAGTGTGTCGTTTTCTGTTGCATATGCGACCGATATCATTCTCGCACAGGTCCACTTCTACAAGCAGGATTTTGGCCTGATTTTCCAGCTGATTCTCACGATATCTACTCAATCTTTGGGCTATGGTATCGCTGGAATGTTGAGGAAATTCCTTGGTAAGGATACGCTGAGTGCTGCACCCCATCTCTATAGAGCCCGAAGCTAACAACTCTCCCCGCTTGATAGTCTATCCATCTTCCATGATCTGGCCAGGAAACCTGGTCGGAGTTACTCTTCTTAATGCCATGCATGAGGTGAATGAGAAGCCAGACCCCACGGTTATTGGAGGTAAAATGCCCCGATTCCGATGGTTTGGCCTTATGGTTTTGTGCTCCGCCGTCTATTATTTCATCCCTGGTTTCCTCGCCAAGTTTCTCAGTGTGTTTGCCGTTGCTACGTGGATGGCACCCAACAATGTGATGGTCAATCAGCTCTTTGGTGGGCACTCCGGATTATCGCTGATTCCCATCACTTTCGACTGGAGTCAAATTGCTGGCTACCATGGCTCTCCTCTCATCCCCCCGTGGTATGTATACCCAACGAATAGGGGTATATCGGATTCGTGTTGCTGACAGTTTCCTCCCCTCTAGGCATGCTATTGCAAACACGCTGATTGGTGTCGTCGTCTTTTACTGTTTCGGTGCCGCTTTCCTACACTTCAATGGGGCATGGTATGGCAAGTATCTGCCAATGAGTGATTCCACCACTTACGACAACACGGGTCATGCCTACAACACCACTCGAATTCTGACTCCGCAATTCACCCTCAACGAAACGGAGTATGAGAACTACTCTCCCTTGTTCATCAGGTTAGCGCACTCTTCCCTCCCATATAGGCTGCCACCGGCCAAATATAAGACTAACATGAGATTCCAAACTGCAGCACCACCTTTGCCTTGTCATACGGGCTGTCATTCGCTGCCATCTCATCTCTCATTGTCTACACCATCCTCCACAACGGCAAGAGGATCATGTCGCAGTACAAGAGCAGCTCGAGTGAAAAGCCCGATATTCACATGAAGCTTATGCGCAAGTACAAGGAGGCCCCTACCTGGTGGTACATGTCTCTTTTCGTTCTTGTAAGTCACCGCTTCTCTCTCTTTCCCCTCTCCCCCCTCCCTCCTTTACGAACTCGCTGACCAATCCAGATGCTTGGTCTGGGATTCTTCGCCGTGCTCGCGTATCCGACCAATCTCACCTGGTGGGCTTTCCTGCTCGCCGTGGTTATTTCCTTCACATTTGCTCTGCCAATTGGTATCATCGAGGCTATTACAAATAAACGCATTGGCCTCAATGTCTTGACCGAATTTATCTACGGTTACATCCAGCCTGGCAGGCCCCTTGCCCTAATGATGTGAGTCCCCCCCCTTGAT
The DNA here is from genome assembly GCA_037952775.1 of Clonostachys chloroleuca. Classification (NCBI taxonomy): domain Eukaryota; kingdom Fungi; phylum Ascomycota; class Sordariomycetes; order Hypocreales; family Bionectriaceae; genus Clonostachys; species Clonostachys chloroleuca. The sequence goes on from JBANAY010000003.1 coordinate 31,610,270, forward strand.
ACCGCTTCGGCGCCGAACGTCCCGTTTCTATTGCTCAGTAACTGACATTGTGCGCTTTTTTTCTCAACTATGCAGCTTTAAGACTTTTGGATACATCACAATGTCTCAGAGTCTCCATTTTATTTCAGACCTCAAGTTCGGGCACTACATGAAGATCCCTCCCAGAACTATGTTCATGTGTCAGGTCGTAGCTACTACGTTCAGCTGTTTCATCCAGATTACAGTCCTCAATTTCGCTCTTCACCACATTGAGGATGTTTGCGAAATTCACCAGGCCAACAACTTTACCTGCCCCGGTGGCCGAGTGTTCTTCGCCGCCTCCGTGATCTGGGGTCTGATCGGCCCTGACCGCATGTTCTCACCGGGCCGCATCTACTCAGGCCTTTTCGTATTTTTCATCATGGGGGCTATATTACCCGTGATTATCTACTTTTCGATAAAGAAGTGGCCCAAGTCGTGGGTCAGGTTTCTGATGGCACCGCTGATCTTTGGAGGTGCAGGCGCCATCCCGCCAGCGACGCCTCTCAATTACCTCTCTTGGGGCATTGTTGGATTTATCTTCCAGTTTTGGATTAAGAAGAGACATTTTGGCTGGTGGAGCCGGCTGAACTTCCTCACTTCGTCCGGCCTAGACCTAGGCCTCGCATTAGCGACTATGGTGATCTTCTTCGCGTTCACACTGAACCACATCAAGCCGCCAAATTGGTGGGGAAACAATGTTGTCACAGGCACCCTGGACTTCAAGCGCACGGCCATCCAAGAGCATGTCAAGCCGGGCGAAATTTTTGGCCCTACTAAATGGGCTTGAAGGGGAAAAACAAAAGAAGGGGGGAAATAAAACAAGCTGTGTTAGCTTATTTCGTGTACATATATTTGTTACCCAATTTAAATAATCCTGGCGAATGGACCGTCTTCGATTCTGTCCGCATAAGCTCGATCCGCAGGAATGAGATGGTGTGCTGGGCTGGCATCGTAAAAAAAGAAAGGTGAGGTTCGGCTACGACGCTGCATCGGTGCGACGTCTGCTCAACTCAGCACTAGCGACCGCATCTTGAATGTTACCCTGACGCTTGGGTTTAGTCGCTTATCTCAAAAAGCTCACCTCGTATGGGATAGGTGTATATGAGATTGAAAATCCCCGATGCAGATCAAAACAGGGCTAAATTATATACCAGAGCATGGCGATGGCAGGCGTGTTATACCATGTACTCTGCAGATGAGAGGCTGAAAATTTCTGACAGATAATCGGTCAGATCAATTCGACACCCTCTTGGGATACTAACGTTGGATGCAGACCGAGACAAATCCTGGCCCTGGTGGTCGGTCTGGCACCTGACAGAAACTCGAGGAGCGTGCATGCAAACTGAGACCTTGTGTGTGAAGTAATGGGGCCACAATGGGTCCCGAGGACTAGGCCGTCGGGAGAAGCCCTCGAATCATTCGCATCGGAGGGACCAAATAATATCCAAGACAGACAAGGCAGTGTCTGGGGTTCAACCACCTAGCGAGGGTCTCTTCGGTGTGCTCGGCATTTTATATAGCCCTGACTAGGTAGGGATGCATGGCCTACGATACCGCCGGCGCTGGTGGGAGAAGGGGAGGGGAGGGGCGGGGGCGGGAGATTGGAGGGAAGAGGGAGGAGAGAGGAGAGGGGCGGAAACGGCCGAGCACCTTGGCAGTATATGGCAATATTGGAGCCAAGAAGAAAAATCCGGGTCTAGACTGATGGTTGCGATTGAATCGGTGATGGACTGCAGCTAGAGTCCTCGTTTTGTTCAAGTGTACATGGCGAATGTGACTGTTCGTGGGAATATCAGAGTTGGGTTGGGCGTCGTTGTCCAGGTACAGGCAAGCTGGCGGGTCGTAATTCCCAAAGGAGTCAGCCCCAGTACCTCGATTAGGTGCAATATTAGGCCCAGAGGGGCAGTGACGTCGGGTGGTACCTTCCAAGAGACAAGCTGTGAGATTGAAGGCAAGAGAGCCCGGCCGTATTCGCTCTATCACTTTCCTCGGGTATGACCACCTTGCCTTAGCTTACCAAGGTACTGTTTAGGGGGGAAGAAACTGGAGAAGCAGCGCCTATTTGGGAAAGAAGGAGGGGGAAGAGGAAAGAACCGGCAACTGCGCGGATGCATGTGCGTATTAAGAATTTCTCATCTGTAGCTTGAACGCATTCCCTCACGACACTAGAGGCAGTAAGCTTGCAGATGGTGTGTGATGTTCGCTGGGAGCTGTAAAACAGAACCTTCCTGACTTGAGTCACTGTGCG